>JAAONU010000019.1:46158602-48565733 GCA_012932295.1 Cyclina sinensis | reverse complement strand
GAGTCATGGCAGAATAATAATGAATAAATGAAAAATTTCATATGCTGATTAAGTTAATTGTTGCTTGCAGAACTAACAATTAACAGACTTCAGAGTGAATACAGCAGATCACACCTACAGTGTCCTAATGTCACCTATAATCCACTAACTGACAGACAATAGTGATATATCGAGGAATCAAGTTATTTACATGGAAATAAAGAGAAAATAATTTAAAATTCTTCTTGTATGAAACATTAAGGCCAAAAGTTCTGATCATGGCCTTCATGTTTGCACTTATTAACAATTTTAGGGGATATTCTAATAGCAGTGATACATACATGTCCTTGAAAAAAATATTTTTTTGCAGATTTTTCATATTTCTGTGCTATTCCAATTTTCACATTTATTTCACATTTTAGGATGACACAGAAATGATACACACATTATTTATTCATTATTAATTCTTCAATTAATATAGAGATCTATTCTAATTAAGAAAATGTTTTTATCATCTTTTTAATTTACCAGCATTTAAGTTATTGGGCCAAATCATTGTCATCTTAAGGTATATATTTTTTACAGAACCCTATCAATATAGTAATTTATTGTTGCTTGGTTATACATGTAATTATTTCAAATTAAAGCTGTTAATGCATTGTGTATTTCAAATAAGTCAGATAGTCATTTCTTAACTTTATACTATTAATTCAAAAAAAATAAGTGTTTGTAAATGTAGTTTATTTTATTAGTTTATTAAAGTCTCATTCATATGTATACATTAACAGTAACAATATACATTGAATACATATTTGATAAAATAATATAAGATTATACATATGACCATTCTTTTATTAGAATTATAAGAGACTTACATATAATATTGTTTATAATATTGTGACACACCATGGTGGTTTTAAATAAACATTTTAAAAGCTTTAACAGGATATAGAATAAAAGACATACCTATATTGATAAAGATATTTCAACCATTAAGTGTATTATTACATGAGGGGCAAGGCAATTAGATACCTCCTTCAACTTATTAAAAAAAAGTATTACATTTTAAATAGTTTTTACATATGTTCTCATATAATTGATATATTGGTTTTACATGTACTGAATAACATGAAATAATGTATTATTATTTTTGCACTTAAAAATGAGAAAATACACTGAACATATAAATTCAGACTTCAGAGGTATAACTATCATAAAGGTGTTAATTTAATTCCATTTGAGTCAATCAAAAGGTGTTAATAAGATTAAAAAACCTTAGAAAAGGTGTTGATGTGTACATAAACTGATCATTTTGATCAGTTTTTACTTACATATTATGTTAAATTAAATACAATAAAGAAAAACAAGTTATTTACATAAATTAATATTTTTTGCAAATTTTATTACACACCTAAAGAAGAACCTAGATTTTCATAAATAAACAAAGACAATATCAACATTTTCAGTACTCATATTTCACCTTTTTAAGTACAGTTTATATCAATTTAAAGATGATGAAATTATCCATTTATATCATTAATTCTTTTTTTTGTAATTCTTTGTAAAGCAGTATATAACAATTATAAAAAATGCTGTAAATAAATTGAATTAAAATATTTAAAAAAATATTACTCAAATATATGCCATTCTAAAATAATAATGACATTATAATAAAATATAGTAAAATATTTTACATTTTACCTTAAAACAACATACCAGGTAGTAATAAACAATACCAGGATATATCAAAGATCTTATATGTATCCATAGTTATATGACGTCTCTGGATATAACTGTACTTATTAATCAGTGACAAATATCTAATTGAGAGAATAGTTTTTTCATCGCAACATTTGAACTCAGTATAAAAATATATTTGTATAGGACATATTTATTAATTATCATCTACTATTTAAATACTAAGAATTTTTATGCAAATATCCACTTACCAAAAAATAGGGTGCCACTTCAAATATTGTTTCCTCCTCCAAGAATTGCACAACTCTATATCCAGGATAAGAGAAAACACTATACTCATCCACAGGAAAATATTCAGACAAATACTTGGTCTGACTATGTCCAACAACCAAAGCCATGCTTATTTATTTAAACATAAAAGGTATTTCGTTCAAAGAAATTCCACTGATGAGAAATTATATCAAATAACACTCACACAATTTTACCTAATTTCAAATGTGAATAAGTATAAGTATATAATTTGCTATAGAATCAATATGTTCTTTGACAAAGAATGAATATATCGCCTCAATAATGGTGTATTTAGACATTGGTCAGGATTATTAAATGATAATTGCATTCACACTCAAAACAAATGCTGAATAAAACATATACCTTCAAAGAAACAAATTATTTCTTTAAACTTTCAAACAGTTCTTGATGTTCAAACAGATTATTTCTTTCTACTTTCAAATAGTTTTTGATGTTCAAACTAATTATTTTCTACTGTCAAATCAACTTCAAAAACTTGATTAGTTATTCACAAGAAAAAAAAACAACAACAATCATTGCTTTAATTTTTTAATTGCAGTTTCTCTTATTGGACCCAACTTGGTTTATTAACCAATTATAAGGATTAAAAAACAAAGTCAAAGTCAAAACACACTTATTTCATTTTCACCTAAATATCAAGTAAACTTTTTAACATTGAAACGGTAGTGTAGCCACTTAAATACCTGTTCGAGGAAGTGGTTGATGGGTTAGAGCGCCGGACTGCTGATCCAGAAGTTGCTGGTTTTGAATCCCACCAAGAATGAGAGTATTGGTTTGAACCCAGGAAGTGGTCATCGAGAGGGATTAATATGAATTGCAAGAACTTGCTTCCCAATCAATGTAAAATGAATAAGTTTAATCTAAATGTTCATTCGTAGGAATGTCTGTCTGTCTTTCCGTCCACATTTCGTTTCTGTGCATATAAAGGAAATTGCTTGCATAGATTTCAAGCATATTTTGCATGTGTATGTGTATTATGAAACTAGAGGTTCTTATCAAAATTGGGCTTGACCTCTCCAGTTTTATATGAGTTGTGGCCCTTTTTCAACTCTACATGTCATTTCCACATATTTCAAGGCAAACACTTGCACAAATTTTATTCATATTTTGCATGTGCATACATGTATGTCTTATGAAACTACAGGTTCCTTTCGGAATTGGATGTGTCACCTTCAATTATATCAGAGTTATAGCCCTTTTTCAGCTACACATTTCATTTCTGCACGTTTAAAGGAAACACTCGCACAGATTTCATTCATATTTTGCATGTATATTATGTCTTATAAAACTACAGATTCCTTTGGAAATTGGACATGACACCTCCAATTTTATTTGAGTTATGGTCAATTTTCTACTACACATTTCCTTTCTGCACATTTTAAAGAAACACTCGCACAGATTTCATTTATATTTTGCTTGTATATATGTCATATTAAAGTATGGGTTCTTTTGATAATGGGCATGACACCTCCAATTATATCAGAGTTACATGTATGACCCATTTTCAACTAACTTTCTGAAAAAAGCCGAATTTCTTCACATTTTAAGGACTATGTTTTGCAGTAATCTGTTCATTAAATACCTAAAACAGTAATATGGCTTTCAACATTCACCTACCTCTTTTTACATTTTAACCATCTACTCATGATTTTCTGTCAACATTTGAATGAGGTTTTGGGGTGGGGTGGGGTGGGGGACATTCTGTGTCCCATGGTCACTGGATCAGATTCACTGTTTTAAGATTTCATTTACCATGGCGTTCTTCTGATAAATATGACCACATTATATTGCAACTACATATTTTATATGTCATATAAGGGTTATTTTGCAATAGAATATCTGTAATCCTGTTGTAAGTTTTTCAGATTATTTACCCTGACCGTACTAATATCTAAAATGGACTTCTGTCAATTGGACGGATACAGTAATCGTTTATTGGGGAGCTTATTGAACATTTTCTGACTGAATGGTGAAGAGTCCAGACCATGATCAGACTTCATGGATGTGCAGGATGATCTTTGGTCTGCACTGGTCACAAAAGCAGAGGCAATTGCCTCCAGCAGGGAAAGGGTTAATTACAGGTATATACATTTTCTTGTTTGTTTTAAAGAATGTATGCTTAAATTGATCTACAGTTGTTATCAGGTTAGAAAATAGAAGGGTGACAAAATGCTTTATGAAGATTGTCTCAATTTTCAGGTTAAAACAGCTAACCTCCCTACCATTATATGTACCGATACACAGTCTGGCCTTAACCAATGGCAACAGTCACATTCTTCCTGGTCTCAGGGATGGAAAACTGATCATCATAGGAATTAAGTCATGCTCTGAGTTGCGATGATAAACAGTTACAGAAGTACATCAAAAGCAAGTGAATTCATTTAGAAACTAAAGTGTCAGTGTTTAGAATTTAAGTGTTGCAGTTAGAAAATCTGTCGGCTTTGGAAGTTTGTGGTAAAAAAACAGTCGACCATGGATTGTAATAGCCATAGAAACCAGGTTACCAACTGAAAGAGATTTACTGATACTTTTTGAAATTTGCAGTGAAACTCAACATCAGCCTTTAAAATCAGCTGTGAAACTTGACTGAATGGATTAATATTAGAGCTTTATCCCTGAACATAGAGCTCAGATGACCCTTATAATATGTCAAATACTTAGTATCTAAGCATTACCTAGGCCTCTAGGGTTGAAAAAGTATTTTTTTACTGCTTTTCTTATATAACTCTATATAAAATAGGGCCATGATGGCCCTACATTGCTTACCCGAGTATCAGCAGTAAAAACAGCAAGGCAAACGAAGGAATCAAAGTTGAAGTTGAATCTTTGAGCAAAATTGTACATCTGGTCCAAATTTCACAGACACAGCTTCAAAAAACAGTAAGTAGGTCAATAATACAAGGTCAATGTCAGCTAGGGTCAAGTTGAAAGCCCCATGCAAAATTACAAAATAATATTGTTCAAATTTCCATACTGTAGCTGCAAAACCTAGAGAGCAGGCCAAGGTCAATGTTCGCTAAGATCTAAACTGAAATCTGCATGCAAAATTGTAAGTATAGTTCAATTTTCCATATTGTAGCTGCAAAAACTAGGAAGTAGAAAATTAATCAAAGGGGCATAATTCTAGAATTACTAATTTGATCAGAACTAATGATTCGTAATATATATTTGTAACTTGATCCAGTTTTCCTTATATATGAGTATATGCCTAATATACTGTGTAAAAATTAATAAAAGGGATATAACTCTGGTGTTACTGATCTGATCAGAACAAACATTGTACGATACCTTTGTGTACCGGTGATAACATATTTGTAGAGTGTCATTAAATTCTCTCTCTTGGATACTTAGTTATGAGATGGGACAGACGGGTGGACAGTGTCTGGTTATGACGAGGGATAATTATGAATCAGTCTTTTAGTTCTACATTGTTTACTTTGGTTCTTTACAAAAATTGCTGATTTTTGTGTCACCCTTTGTCCCTTTCGAAGAAACGGCAGTACATATGGATCGCTTTGTCCATTGCTTCATCACAAAAACTTAACATTGGCTGTAACTTTGCCATTTCGCAACATTTCCTCATCAAACTTTCAAATTGTGTTGCTTATGACAACAGGGTCAGGATGATGCCAAAATGTTTAGGTCAAGGTCACATTTGACAGAGTTATGCCCCCTTTTTGTACTTGGACTTTGTCAAGAAAATTTAATGTTGGCAATAACTTTGCCATTTCTTAACATTTCCTAATCAAATTTCAAATTATTTTGCTTACAACAATAGGGTCGTGATGATGCCAAAATCAATAGGTCAAGGTCACAAGTGACAGAGTTATGCCCCTTTTTGTACCCATGTCCCTGGGGTCAAAGTTAGCCCTACCCCCAGGGTTCACTTGATTTGGCTTATACTTATATGTAGGAAAAAAACTTCTTAAGCCTAGAAAAAAAATTTAACTGACATGAGATGACTAAGTCCTCCCCACCTCCTCCCACCCCCACCCCACTACATGGGGATCCCCCCCCCTTAGACCCCCCATTTTTTTTCTTTATTTATTTATTAACTTTATTTTAATATATAGGTACTATACTACACCCCCTCCCATATGGGGACCCCCCTCGTGTTAACCCCACCCCGCCATAAAAAAATCATTTCTTTTTTTAAAATATGTAGGTATAAAGTTAATTGACTCCCATTTTGGGCCCATTTTTTATTTTAGTACATAGGTACTTGACTCCCCCTCCACCCTCAAACCCCCCACCCCCTAGGTACTTGCCCTCCCCCACTTGGGCCTTTTATTTAACTTGGCTTATAATTTATTATCCAGCACTGAGAAAAATGGAGCCTGCTGTCTGTGGACAGGTCTTATTGTACTTGGACTAGCATGCTGTCTTTTCCAGCAGGCTCTTGTTTATCTTTTTAGTTATTCTTACATTGTACCAAGTGTTCAACTGAACACCCAACTAGTTGAATGAATGAATTGACTAAACTGTCTTAGTAGCGAGACTTTACTGTACAGAAGACACTACATATCTATACTGAACATTTTATTTTATTACCAAGAATTCAGTCTGTTTAAATAGATTATTGTGTCATCTGCAATAGGATCACTCTGTCATCTGTTGTCAGCATCACAGTTTGTAGTCTGAGAAAAGCTTTGACATGCTAAAGGTGGCAAAAATGTTCAGCACAGTCTCATGTTGTCATACACACAACATGTGTTAAGGTCAAAACTGACATCTTTGATTTTTTTTTCATGTACTGGGAAACTTTCATGATAGGATGGTCAACACTTTCCCAACCTTTCAGGTCAAGGTTACTCTTCAATATATTTTTACACTTCCTGTCTAATGCAGAGCAAATATCCTCAGCTGCTGTAAACTTGCTCATTCATGTGGGTTGCACAGTTTCACGAAGAAAAGTAATGACCACTTTTTAAAAAAATGACACAAGAGATCTAAGAAAACCGTTCTAGCTCAATTAGTTGTCAACATTTACCCTCTCAGAAGAAAAATACAAACAGTAATAGAACTATTTTTATTGACAAGTTTGAAAAAAATCAATAAATGACATTGCAAATGGTGAACAAACAAAATCATTCTCAATGATTGATATCTACAAGTTCATCAAAGCACATTTTTGTTAATAAAATATATATACAATGAGAAGACGAAAAAACCTGAAACAGGCTATAGAACATGTAGCAAGAAAAACATAGCATCAATTTATACAGTTATTGAAATATTTTCACAGTTTTCTGGCTAATGGATATAGAAACATGTTTGTGGGTAATGGAATGTTTTATTTGGGGACATGGGTACAGAAACTTGTTTTTTGGGGTCATGGATACAGAAACTTCTTTTTTGGGGTCATGGATACAGAAACTTGTTTTCTAGGGTCATGGAAACAGACACTTGTTGTTTGTTTTGGTCATGAATACAGAAACCTGTTGGTGGGTAATGGAATGTTAAATTTTTCTTTGGGGGGTCATGGATATAGAAACTTGTTTTTTGGGTCATGGATACAAAAACTTGTTCTTGGACTCATGGATACAGCTGCTTGTTTCTTGGGTCATGGATACAGAAACTTGTTCTTTGTGTTAGGGATACAGATGCTTTTTTGTCATGGATACAGAAACTTAATTTTGTTGGGGTCATGGATACAGAAACTAATTTTTTGGGGGTCATGGATACAGATGCTTGCATGGATACAGATGCTTGGTTTTTTTTGTCTTGGATACAGAAACTTGCTTTTTCGGGATCATAGATACAGAAAGTTGTATTTTTGTGGTCATGGATAAAGAAACTTGTTTTTTTTGGGTCATGGATACAGCTGCTTGTTTTTTGAGTCATAGATACAGAAACTTGTTTGTGGGTAATGTAATGTTTATGTTTTGGGTCATGGATACAGAAACTTGTTTTTTTGGTCATGGATACAGAAGTGTGTTCTTTGGGTTATGGATACAGATAATTTTTTGTCATGGATACAGAAACTTATTTTTTTTGTCATAGATACAGAAACTAGTTTTCTTGGGGGTCATGGATACAGAAACTTGTTTTTTCGGGATCATAGATACAGAAAGTTGTATTTTTGTGGTCATGGATAAAGAAACTTGTTTTTTGGGGTCATGGATACAGCTGCTTGTTTTTTGAGTCATAGATACAGAAACTGGTTTGTGGGTAACATAATGATTTATGTTTTGGGTCATGGATACAGAAACTTGTTTTTTTGGTCATGGATACACAAACGTGTTTTTTGTGGTCATGGATACAGAAACTTGATTTTGGGGTCATGGATATAAATACTTGGTAAAAACTGGGTGAGTATAGATAGTGCATGCATAGCCCATTACAGTAAAACTAAAAACCTAGCATGCTATTTTTCCATGTCGTATTGACAGAGGACATACAAAATAGTATATTCTGCGATCATAATATCACTTAGTCAGAAAGTTAACAATCAGTTACATAAATGGATTTCAGTTCTACTCCTCACATTAAGACAATAGTTAAAAACTGACTGTCTAAATCTTACATACCTATAGGGTAAAACTGAATGAGCGAAGAAATGAACACTGAGGTAGCAACTACATAAAAGCACTCTGATATATCTATAATGATCACTGTTTTACTTGGAATGTTTACATAGACTATTAATTTTTACAGTTCTAAACAAAATATCCATAAGTTCTGTACATTTTGTTATAAGTGTTTTACTTTTACAATTAAGATTAGAGAATCATTTTAAAAGCCTTATTTTAAACCCACAATAATGAATTTTTACAAGGGCACAGCAATGCTGTTTGTCTTGAATTATATGTTCTCCACTTTTTTCATTTCCTTTTTTGACTTGGACAGAATAGCTTGGGTTTTGGCCAAACTAAAATACATCATTTAATGAGAAAAATTACTCTGTTAATCTTTATAAGAGATATCATTACAGCTACATAAGCAAAACTTGAAAATTTTTAAGTAAATGGCACAATTATGATATGAATGTATTAGTTTATACCAAATTTATAAACTAATACATGATTATGAATGTATTGAAAAATGGAGGGAAGTTGAAATACACAAAATAGCTCAAAGACATTCATAATAAAAAACAGGGAATCCAATCACATTATCAAATCTCATACAACTCACATTTCCTATGATAATTTTAAAGCACAAAATATCAGAAATTACCAAATGGGGAATAACTTAATCAATTAACAGATAAATGATCTAGGTGTTAATACTTTAATCCACTCCTTCATGTACCTACAGATCCTAAGTAATTTCCTCCCTTAGCACAAGCTGAAAATTGCCTTTTGTTTCTCTTCAAGTGATATATATTTTCATTTTGTTGCCATTTTTTTCGCCCACAATGCTTTTTCATATGCCGTAACTAAGTTGTAACTATTCAAATGCAACAACTGGTTAGATACTGTAGAGTAAATTAGAGTTGTTTCCCTTAACAAGGATTGCTCAAAAGTAGTTAGACAGGTAAAAATTCCCGATTCAGGATAAAATATTAGGGCCACTATACACATCTTGCAGGGAGTCAGTATAGACATACCAATTTAAGTGTAATATGCATTGGTAGGGATATGAAAGGGTCCCTGTAGAAAGAACATTACTACAAACAAGTGGTTGCTATGACAGTTTTCAATAAGGATATCAGAATGACTTTTCTGCATCCTTTAATATGCATTAGAAGACTTTTTATAACCTTTTCCATGTTTTACCATTCTCATTTAAAAGAGAAGGCCATTACTGTCTTGACCTTTCACCTACAGACTTCAAAATTAAGAGGCGTCACTATCAGCTCATTCATGTTCTGCCCCAAAATACAATCATCACACACACACAATTATAAGTATGAACTTGTTTCATTCACAAAAAATGTTTCATTCACAAATATGCTGCAAACTATAGGAATGTCTAAAGTGTGACCATTTATAATATTCTGAATGAATTCCAAGGAGTTTCAAGTGGATGGAGGGAAGTGGGGTGGGGGAGGGTCAGTAGGGAGAGAAGCCAGTCTGTGGTTCCATGGTAATACACTAACCTGATGAGCAAGGGCTGAAAGTAACGCTAGTAATGGTCATTTTAATGAGACTGTAGACTTGGGTCACATACTATAAGGTAATGAGTATGAACAATAAATATTAAAAAGAAAGACAAACTGGCTGTTTTAATGGTCAAAGACGGTATAATTCCTTGGTCCCAGACCTTTTTTCTGTAAGTGATTTACCTGTAATAGTACGAGTGTAAATACTTGGTAAGTGTTTAAACTAATGCTTAGAATTGGTCCCAGTTAGAAGGAATGTGTACTGTTTACTGTTACATTAATTTTGTACATTACTTTGAAGGCAGATTTTATTTCCTTTTAAAGATACTCCGTCAATCTTTTGAATAACATAAAAAATAATTATACAACTGATGAAAAAAAAATATATGTAGGAAGTCAGATTTTTAATGCATTCACTGTTCAAAGTTATTCAGAAATTGTGAACAACATTCACTTATCCTAAGATTACCATTTATATGACATGTACATTTCAAACTTCAAAGCTATAGTTTGGATAATTAAGACATTCTTATCATAAAACAGATAAATTTTTACATTTTTATTGGTTTTCACTTTTAATATCTTTCCAAGATTTTCTGGTAAAACAAGTACAAACATAAATTAAATAATTTATATTTGTTTACTATTAAGTGTTTTCCAACTTTGCAAAGTTTTTTTTTATCATCTGCATGAGAAACAGATTATCTACATTTTATAAAATTACTCATTTTGTGATCAAGAAAAGACGTTTCTTCAGCTTCTCATTAATAGCTTTTTTAAAAATCTTCTTTTAACTAAAATAATTTTATACATTGTACTAGCATTCAGAAATACAACATACAGAGATGTTCTCCAGTAATAATGCATGATAGCTTTACAAGAAGCAAAAAGAAGCCATTATAATTGGCTACTACACTATCTGTAATTTCTCAAAATGAAAAATTCATAATTTCTGTGCAGTTATTTCAATCTGACACATACATTTATTTTTTGCTGAGAATAAATCAATGGCTGCTTTATTTCTTTGCACTAAGCCTCAGTTTGACAACAAAAGCAAGACCTTTGCTTCTCTTTTTCCAGTAGAAGTATTTACAGTATGAGTCAATACTCAATGCTGAGAATGTTTTAACTTGTAGACATAATGAAGCCAATAAAACAGGATGTAGGTATATTTGTTCATATATTAAATGGTTACCATGAGGCTAACAGTCAGAATTTCTCTCTGTACCATTTGAAAATGAAATAACTATCTTGTTTTTATAAAGATATGCTTAGCAATTCATGACTACAATACACTACAACATATCAAATTGTTTGCAAGTGAAACCCTGTTTATTGTCATGATGATACTTGTGAAAAGTAAATGCAACATTTATAAGGTACTTCAAAACATGATTATAATAAACTTTTACAATGTAATGCAGTTTTTAAAACCCATAACAATGGAATGACATTCTTATGGCACGCCAATTGTCCAATTATTATGTGAACCTATGTTTAGGCTCTAGAATGTAAAACTAGGATTTATGGTCGATAATCTAGGTTTTTCAAACGTAAAACCTGGTTTTTCGATTTTTAACCTCTATTTTCAAGCGTAAACATAGGATAACCGCCGTAAACTGTAGTTTATGCTCGTGATCTTATGTTTATGTTTGATAAACTAGGTTTCTCAAATAATATTAGAATTTCGGTTGTTATCCTAAGATTACCACCGTAAACTTGGGTTTGCGACCGTGAACATAGGTTTACAACTGTAAACCTATATTTACTTTTGTAAATTCATATTTTTTCTCAGTAACTTAGTTTATCAAACGTTAACCTAGGTTCACATCCGTAAACTATGGTTCACGACCGTTATCCTACGTTTTTGCTCGAAAACACTGGTTAAATTCAGTAAAATATATTTCAAGGGAAGTCAACTGTCCAAAATAACGTGAACCTATGTTTACGCCCATTAATCTAGGATTTACGATCGATAAAACAGGTTTTTTAAAGAGGCTGTACTCCAGATTTGACATGAAATTTTTTTTTTCATAAATTATATATTTAGATACCGTGAGATTATAACAACATAATATTTTACTTCAAAACTGATTATAAAAGTCAGAATAGAATAAAAAAAATATTTTGGCTCCAGCCTGATTTGAACTCTGGACCCTCATGTTAACAAAATATTTCCAACGCTTTTACTGTCACCACCATCGCCGCATGTGATATTACAGATATTTACTTTAAATCTTATACAATATAGTTATACCGTCGCGTTACGGTATAGCACTTTGAAAGGGAAAAAAATCAATTTATAATGTAATTATTTGACTTATTTTTTGTCAGTAAGTTATTTTTTAAGCATTAGTCATAAATATTACAAGAAATTCATAATAGAAGAAAACTTTCATTTTTTGTCATCTGGAGCACAGCCCCTTTAATCGTAAAACCTGGTTTTTTTAATTTTATCTATTTTCGAGCGTAAATATAGGATAACCGTCGTAAACCCTAGATTACGCTCATGAACCTATATTGACGTTCGATAAACTAGGTTTTTTGAAACAATTGTAACTTAGGTTTACGAACGTAAGTGAACATTTATGAGCATGAACTATGGTTCTCGACGTTATCCCATGTTTTTGCTTGAAAAAATATGATAGCCAGTCATTAACCTATGATCACGATCTTTAACATGGGTTCACAGCCATAAATGTAGGTTCACGCTTGAAAACATAGGTTCTCGATCGTAAACACATGTTAACGCTCCAAATTCAAGTTTGATTTCATAATCCTAAATATAGAATGTAAACCATAGTTTACGATTGAAAAACTAGGTTTTTCAATTAAACAACAGATTTCAACCGTAATCCTATGTTTACGGACACTATCTTATTGTTACGCTCGTGAACCCCAGTTTATGCTCGTAAAGGATAGTTTACAAACTTTTATTTTCGACCGTAAACTTGTGTTTTCAAACGTGACTATGGTTTACGAGCGTAAACTACGGTTTACGACATTAACCCATGATTTTGCTCGAAAATATAAGTCAATATTCGAAAAACTAGGTTTTACGTTTGAAAAACCTGGTTTATCAACCGTATATCCTAGTTTTTTTACCATAAACATAGGTTCACGTAATAATTGGACAATTGGCGTGCCATACATTCTTCCGAAATAAAGTTATCTATTCACCAATCTTCCATAATAAAATTGTTCATTCACCAATCTTCCATAATAAAATTGTCCATTCACCAATCTTCCATAATAAAATTGTCCATTCACCAATCTTCCATAATAAAATTGTTCATTCACCAATCTTCCATAATAAAATTGTCCATTCACCAATCTTCCAGAATAAAATTGTCCATTCATCAATCTTCCAGAATAAAATTCTTCCACATTAAATTGTCCATTCAGCCACTTCATTCTCTGTAAATTCTCTGCACACAGTGTGAAGTCAACAGTGAGATTGGAAACAACTAGTATGAGAAACCGGATGACGTGACATCATAGGCCGAAGTAACCGCCGACAGTGGACACCAGTACAACTATAAGGATTGCTAAACATATCAGCATCATTATCTTCTTCTGCAATTGGAGAAAATAAAACCCACTGTTTCTAAATGTTATTACAATGGTAACTGCTTTTAAGTTTTTGCTTTTAAACAAAGAGCCTTAAATACTAAGACAAGTTACTTTTGGCAAATCTTTTATGATACTGTAACAAGACAGATATAGAACAGTGTTGCAGTTAGTTAACTCTATAGTGTGAGGAGTTTACCTGAAACTCCTCGGCAGGACAAGGGATTGACACCCATCCTCTGTAAACTTTGCCAACTTTTAACATTTAATGTCAAAGCATGGCTCAAACTCATGACCTTTCAGAAGTAAGGAGTATAAGTGTTTACAAGTCACCTTAAGTAGGCTGAACCTCAAAATACAAATATATAGAATTAAACAAACAGGTAATGAACATCTCCAAAAAAGATTACTGTCCTAGAATTTCTTTGGCTTGATAATTTAGCATAAACATGAGGGCCATCATGGGCTTACATCACTCACCTGAGTACCGTTGTCCTCCCCGAGAACAAAAAGTCAAATATAGAAAGATGTTTTAGTCCCACAAACTGATTTTTGCATTTAATTTTATTGTTTCAAATTTAAGCCCACATAACAGTTTCGATCCCTTCCAGGAAATCATCTAGAACAAGAACTGTCACTGTAAGATGACAATGCCCCAGAACGTGGTGCTTTGACCTTTGAGCTGAGAACCAGTCATTCAGGGGTCAAGGTCAAATAAATATAGGTCAGTGGGAAGGCCTTATCCAAAGGGGGTTGTGTCCAAGTATGAAGTAATTCCATTTACTAATAAGGAAGTTATGGGCAATGTTAAAGTTTTGGGACAATTGGATCTTCTAGGTGAAGGTCATTCAGGGGTCAAGGTCAAACAAATATAGGTCAGTGGCAAGGCCTTGTCCAAAGGGGTGTTGTGTTTAAGTATAAAGTGTATCCACTTACTAATTTGGAAGTTATGGCCAAATATTAGGTTTTGGACAATTGGATATTCAGGGGTCAAGGTCAAATAATTAAAAGTCAGTGGGAAGGTCTTGTCCTAAGGGGTGTTGTGTCCAAGTATGAAGTAAATCCACTTACTAATAAGGAAGTTATGGGCAATGTTGAAGTTTTTGGACCATTGGATCTTTAAGGTGAAGGTTATTCAGGGGTCAAGGTCAAACAAATATGTCAAGTATGAAGTAAATCCACTTACTAATAAGAAAGTTATTGCCAATGTTAAAGTTTTCAGACAGACTGATAGACGGACAGTTCAAAAACTATATGCCTCCCTTCGGGGGTATAAAAATACTCTGACCAACTCATGTGACTACTAGATCATCAACTGGACCTATAAAGTGTTCACATATAGGTTGCTGATCTTGATTTTTAATACTACACATATTTTAAGGTCATCAAAGGAATCATCATGACAAACATTTTCACCAAGTTTCAAGAAGATCGAAGGAAAAATGTGTCCTCTATACAGCATCCACATGTTATCCTGCCAGTGGGCTAGATTTTGACTAAACATGAAACTGCCTTATCCTCATTATGAAGATCATCAAATTAAACATTCCTTAAAAGATTAAAAAAGACGGGTAAAATTGTGAACTCTACAGTGATCAAAAGCTTTTTAATGATCCAAGCTTTTGGCCTAAATTTTTACCAAATGTGACCTCGTTTTTCCTTGAAGAAATTTTTCTGAGACATGTTACTAGCAAATTACAAGAATGGGCCTTAAATGTTTCTTTTCTATATTGTTCACACGGTTTTCTACTGGTCTGAAATAGGGACCCAGTTTTTGAGCTCACATGACCCAGTTTTTGAGCTCACATGACCCAATTTCAATCATCAGGTCAACATTCTGAACATGCACAAGATACCACATTTCAAACATTCTGAGCAAGTTTCATAGACTGGATAAAGATATCACATTTGGAGTGGTTACAGGCGTTTTCTTTGACCTTGACAGTTGACCTAGTTATTGCACACACATGACCTAGTTCTAAACTTATCTGACCATCACAGGAAACATACTGAACAAATTTCATGAAGACTGGATAGAAATGAAAAGAAAGCAGAGCTAAAGGCAAGTTTAAAGGTAAATTCTTTTAAATATTTGGCTAAATAGTATTATATGCATACTGATAATCAATATATAAAGTTTTTTATTTATACTACTTAATTATCTTTATACATGTACATGAATCTTCTAGCCAGTAAGAGACCCTGTAACTGATGCAATACTTAAGAACACAATACAAGAAACAAACAGAAATCAAGTGCACTAACAGTAAGGAAAAGAAAATATAATACTAAAGTGTATACTTCACTTGCTATTGTTGAAATATCATCACATGTGGTCTTTGTGTACATGCTGTCCTTTGTTTGGGAGTTATTTTTATATATATTCTTCAGCTTCTCGGTTTCAGAACAGGATTTGTTTTGATACATTTCATGAAGTAAATTTCAGAACAACTCTACTCCACTTTGACATTGATCAGTACTATTTCACCATGCTTTGAACATTAACTAGTGGTCTTCTCAGTATTATAACTGAATATATTTCCTTCAGGCACTTAATTTTTACCACATTATAAAACCAGTCGAAAAGTGATTCTTTGATAATTACCGCTGACCTGTAATTATGTTCATAGAATCACATTTTTCATTGCATTTCAACTTTCTACAATCTACCTAGGGTTCCAAAAATAATTTCACAGTAAACCATTATTTCATTATATTGTGATAAGTTCCATCAGATTTTGACTGTATTTGATAGTTCTATTCTGCTGTGCTAGGTAAGTTGTCTTGGTACCAGTCTACAGATATAACTGCATTGGTGTCTATCATCTGTCTTTCAGTCTCCTCAACTTAGAAACAAATACAAAAATTCAGTCAGTGTATATTTCCAGATGTACATAGTAACTTGTACTTGATGTGAAGTGCTGTATTCTGTCATTTAACGTATCTATCTTTATCAGCCACTACCAACCTATACCAGGACATAATATTCAAACATTCTTCTATGACATGACTAATATAATTACATTACCAATGACAGCTCTTAAAGCAGTTTTTGTTTCTTGTTTATGTTCAAATAAAATTAAATTTGAGTGATCTCCCTTGAAGTATTCACCATTTTCTTGAAATATTCTTTGGAATGACTGTCAACCAAACATCCATGGCATTACTTTTCCATATTCAGAACAAAAACAAGTGTTCATGGCAGACTATTAAATTTTAATATAACAAATACAACTTTATGTCACATAGTATCACAATAAATCTAGAATGCGCAGAGTTATGTTTACAGTAGGGCAATTACATGAAATGCAAAAAAAACATCAATTTCCATGGAAACATTTTTAAAAATTTCACTTTTAGCTAACTTTACCTCAAAGCTTTGAATCTTCTACCACTGAAGGACATTACAATAAGAATTATTATATGTAAAATACCTGTCAAGATGAATATTTCTGACAGGTCAACTTGACTTAAAAACTTGATCTTTGTTTTTTAAGATTTTTCCAATTTGCACTCACTCTGGTAATATGTTCGAACCTAATGAAAATGACAACATTTTAATATCAACTGGAATAAAACAAGTCTTAAGTGCTTTAACAATTGTGTTCAAAACTTGTAAACTGTAACCATGGCAACCTGTATTTTGCAACATATTTCACCCTTACCTGTGTTCTAAAAAGCATGTTTTGGATAAAAGAACACAAATGCTAACATAAAGACTATGAAAATATTCAGTATTTTGGTACAAGTACTGGCAAGGTACAAAAAAAACCCCACAATACCATCTTGTTACATCACCTTAAAAGTGCACGTTTTAAATGTATCAAAGAAAACAATTTTCACAATCAAAAATTTATGTCAAGCAAATAACAATTTAACATCTGGTACATTTTACATAAAATTCTTCAACATGTCAACTTACGTAATTTGGAAAAATGTCTGAAAATTAATTTAAACCTTAAACCCTCATAGCAGATAAATAATACAACTTCAAATATGTAACTAACATTATGATTTGTAACCATCAGACAAAGAATCTACAACTATTTCAACCCTCAATTACAGTTTAGTTTTTTTTAACTTCACTGATATTCTAAAGTAAAATGTGTTGATTCATAAATTCTACACTTTTCAGTTGCAAAATAACAATATTTGTTTGAGAATTTAAATAATTCTGTCAGTCAGAAATCTGAATATAGTTTAAGTTACTTCCTGGTATTCTTTTGGACCTTGTGTTATCTAAAATTGGCCTAAGTGTACACTTGGAATAAATAATGAAATGAACACTGCCCTACTTATAAAGTTAAACACTACCAAATGTAAATAATTGATCAATGAATAAAAAATGAAGTGAGTTCTAGATGTATAAAAAATGTTAACAGTATGTACACACATAAATACGCGAACAACACATAGTTTGGTATGACTAACACATTAACCAAAATAATGCACACTATGTCCTAATAGGCTTAGCAGATTTCAATGGAAGCTGGGCATCCATTCACTTAAAAATCTTTAAAACCTTAAATTTACACACAAATTTTGTAAAACAGTCTACTATTAAATGTAGCTTTTTTGAGTGGCTGGGAACAATCTAATTTAGTGAAGCAAATGAGGCGCCGCAAATAACTACCTACAGCAGATCTGTGATGCTTAAAGGTTCCTTTCTGAAATGATTTCTTTAAATGACTTTCACCTACATATGGTACCAAAGGTCTGTGCACTGTCTATGTTATCACCAGTTATAAATGACAGTGACCTTAAGAGCCTTATCCAAGCATAAAAAAGTCACAAATCCTGCCTTCTTTAATTGTAACAGCCTCGTGAAGTGGCTTTTATGAAGAATGAGCTATATGGTAAGAAACTTTCATAAATGACCTATAAAGCTACTCACAGACACAAACACATTCAGTTATAACACTGTAGTAAATAAACTATATTATGAAAGGTCAGTACCCAATTGTGAATGAATGTCGACAAAAAATAAAAGTGCTATGTCAATGCATATTAAAGGCTGTAGAGGAATAATAAGTATTTACTTCTAAATTAATAGAAAAATACAATATTTTTCAAGTCAACCCTCCATATTCAAAATCTGCTCAGCGAATCTCAGTTCTTCTCTAAAATTTTCATCTTTTCAAGTTATGAAAATATTTTGCTTGAGGATTCAAGGTATCTTTTAAAATGGAACAATACAGGTCTGTCAGAAGTGAAAGACACTTGGAACCATTATTCTGATGTAAAAAGCCAATAAATATAATTTACCAGTAGTACTGTATATTGTGTGACTTTTAATAAAACCCACATGCGTAGAAACAGTGATGTATGCTTATGTCACCTTGAAATCTATAAGCCCAACAGAAACATAGTTCTCAATATTACAGTAATTCTGACCTTGACCTTTGAGAAGCACATTATCCATGGTTTACATAAAATGAAAAGAAACAACTCTTATGCCTTTAAGCACTTTGGTAAAATGGACAAGAAATATGTTTACTGTAATGCAGCTCAGTCAGAATAATTTGCTGTAATTGTAAACTGTAATGGAATATAATACACACAAGAAACAATTATTGTTTAATGTATTAGTCGAGAAGAATATATTCTGACTAATCTACCAATAAGCTGCTAGCTAATCACTAAAAAATAAATAAATATACTTACAGTTTACAATTTACAATTGAGTAAGAATGTTCTCTTATACAAAATTGTTACACAAATGACATTTCTGTAATAATGTCAACACTAAAAACAAGTTTACAAGTCAATTTCAAGATACATGTACACATTCTTAATGAAAAAAGCCGAAGTATGACCAAAACAATCAAACAATAAAGCTTCTAGACATCTGTAAATCAACTTGGATTGTAAAAACTTCTAGTGACATATATCTACTCACAACTATCAGTTATGATATTCAGATATAAATCATATTAAACCATAATAGTACCAAAAGTTTGAGTACCAAAATTTACAGTGTACCAGACGTGTGTATACCAAAATTAGTGTACCAGAAGTTTGTGTACCAAAATTATTGTGTACCAGAAGTCTGTGTGCAAATATTAACAGAGTACTAATGGTCTGTGTGACAAAATTACACAGTACCAAAGGTTTTTGCACCAAAATTTACAAAGTACTGAAGTTTGTATACCAAAAATGAGGCTTTATATTTTTCATTGAACACATGAGTTATTATTACAATTACTTCTGGACAGTAATTTAAAGATTTTAAAGTCCATACACATATGCGATAAAAAAAATGACAGCATCACTGTTTAGTCCATAACGTTTACAAGTTGACCCTTCAAGCATAATGATCTGTTTGTTAGCAATGCTAAAAGCTTACAGGAAAGTATACATGACCATTTCCTCCTATTATAATTATAACCTTCAAGAAGTATAAATTGAGCTGATCCTCCTGCTGCTGATGATGATGATGACCGAAAAATTAAAATTCTAAATTGAATATATAGTCTTACTTCATAATAATTAAGCTAAAACTTTAACGAATGTCTTACCAAGTACTCCAAAAATAATTTAGCAGGAAAGCATAAGACATAGTACAATTATGTGAATGAATAAATGACCTGGTAAATGCTTATTGTGTAATATGTTATAATACAATATAAAACAACAGAGAAATATAGAACTTGTAAAAAAAAAATCTGACTAAATAAATGATACTGAGGTATAAATTATTTATTAAACAAATTTTTAATACATTACACATGATTCAATTAGCACATACAGACTGTGTAGTAAGGGGGAAAAGGAGAGGGGGGGACAAATGACAGTATTTAACACTTTCAAAACTCAGATATACGAAGATAAACACTCATCTTGTTGGAACTGAAGGAAGTTAAGAATTATTCTCATTTGTTTTGAACAACTCCTCAACTTTCTTGGGAAGGCGGTATAACCTAGACTTCTCATAATGGAAAACATATTCAATTTGAAGCCAAGTCTACTAACAGTATAACATATTTCATACTAGTCTTAAAGTGTCTGCAATGGGCCTCTTAATATAGCGTGTCATGAAAAAATCATTCCCGCAGTGATAGAGTCTCTTATTTGCTAAACTACATGAGATAAACAGATAAAAGATTTCTGAATTCAATGCATGAAATACAAAAGAAATGAACTGAATCAATCTGAAATTAATGTTGACTTTTTAACCTATTCATCTTAAAACTTTTAATTTGTTTTTTCCTTTTTTCTTACAAACAAAAGTCATCTTGAGCAAAAATTAAAAATAAGAAGTTCAGGTAATTTTTTTTTCTTTTTTTATCTACCAAACACACAAACAAGTACAGAAACAGACATACGAACAAACAACACAAAAGACATACACATATAGACATCTTGCGACTTGTGGTTAAATTTGATAAAGCTCAAATATCAGAGTGAAACTGGTAAAAAAAGAAAAAACAAACATTTACAATGAAAAATAACAAACATATAATTTATTGCACAAAATGTGGTAATAAGACAGTGCCTGTTCTTCCTGTAAACATCAACAATGGTTAAACATTTGATTAAAACTGTTCTGTACCCTCTATACTTAGTACCTGTCACAACTTATAAATTTATTTACACAGAAAGGCCTGTTATACAGTTTTGCCTAAATCAACTTGTCAGATATTAAGTACTGGATACTGAAAAGCGGGGATAGCTCTGTATTTATCTTTGCATTAGAAATAGTGTTCAAAACTTCTATGAAGTTATCAATATTATAAGATACCACTAACCTTAAGTGCAATAGGGGCCACTTTTGCCATGAAAAACAATACAATAACGATATACAAACAAGGCTTGTTCAAAAGTTTCTTATTTTTTTGTAGTAGAAAGTACTGATCTGTTATTGCACAAAATAATTTAAATTTAGCACTTAACGAAGTGTAATAATAGAGACAGTTTTTCGATCTTTTTCTTTCAACAAAAACTTTCAAAAATGCACTGCCATTTCCCACAGTTGAGAAAACATGGATACATAATGGTTAAAACCTATCTACATGTGATACAGTTGTACAGCACTTATAGTAACTACCATAGCTTGCATTCAATACAAAATCTCTAGCTTTAAAATTACTTTTAGCAGTAAACTTCTTCGAAATGTTATGTATATAAACAATTAAAGAGACTTCACTTTCAGCTTGGATTTCTGTAGATTTTGTTACATTCAGACAGGACAGTTTTTTATGATTGTTCAGAGCTCAATAAAGAAGGGAGAGCATTCAGTGAAAACAAGAGTTATCTAACATGTTGTTTGAATCTGCATTTCTGCATAAATCTATGTAAACTGTGTTTACATCTTTGAAATTAAACACTTAACTTGCAGTCAAAATTTTTCTAATCCACCAGTAAATTTATATTCTAGTTCCCATCTAAGTCATGTAAATTTAAATATAACAAAAAAACAGTACTAAAACTGTTAAAAACTTTACATTCAAACATGATAGCAGGGGCTTATCTGACAAAGAACTTTACCAAAGACAATGCATAAATTAACATATTTGACAGATTTGCATAGTTCTAAATTACTAACAAATAAAAAAACCATCTGATGCAAAACAGAACACAGTGAAAGTGTAACGCTTAAAAAAAACAAGTACAGCATGTGGTCCACGTAATTTGCTTTAATAAATTGTTGAAGATGCTGCTTAAGTCATCTACAGTAACCAGACAAGAGCACTTTGCTTATTTATTTAATAATTCAATCAATGACACACAAAATGGTACAGGTCATCAAAGACTTTGACCTTCAAGGTCAAAATGTCAAGGTCAGAAGTCTAAATAACCAAAAAGAAGTACTTTGGACAGGGAGCAATAAATCATGACGTCTGTAAAAATAAAAATTTTCTATTAGTCTGGATGTATTAAAATTGACTTTAAAAAGTGAAAAGGTCAAATGTCTAGGTAAACAATGGAAAATGTTCGTGACTTGTAGAAATGAGAATGAAAAATAAATTTAACAAAATAGATAATAAAATACCAGTCTCTAAAAGCCATACTAGTTTTACACCAATTGCCTTGCACCTTCTCCTAAAATCAGGTACCTTCACAACTGGTTAGCAGTTACAATTTAACAATAAAGAAAAGATTTGACATTTTATCCACTTGGTCTACTTCCAAAGGCAGTCATATAAAGTCATGCAATTAAGTCTACATTACTACATATCATATACCATCCGAGACTATGACCATTTTAAATGTATTATTAGAACATGTAGTGATTTAAATGCCCTTTACAAACAAGACAACCGAAATATCACTTTATTACAAGTGTAAGGTGAACAATGACTTTCAAACTGAATATTTTACAGTAACTGTCATACAAGATTCAAATGACAACCAGTTTATTTTCTAGATTATCTAATGAAAATTGATAAGAGACTTAAGCCACATTAAAAAAAAAAGGTGAAAAATATCCTTTTTTTGTATAGTTCTCAAGTTAAAAGCTGCAAATGCAAAGATTTTGAAAAAAATATTTCTCTAGTTTTCATTTACCACTTCAGTTTAGTTTGCACTTGAACAAGAACTGTCACTGTAAGATGACAATGCCCCCGAAGTGGTGGCTGGAATCAATCATTCAAGGGTCAAGGTCAAATAAATATAGGTAAGTGGGAAGGTCTTGTCCACATGGGTTTTGTGTCCAAGTATGAAGTTAATCGACTTTCTAATAAGGAGGTTATGGCTAATGTAAAAGTTTTTGGACAATTGAATCTTCAAGTGAAGGTCATTCAGGGGTCAAAGTCAAATACATATAGGTCAGTGGGAAGGTCTTGTCCATAGAAATGTTGTGTCCAAGTATGAAGTAAATCCACTTGCTAATAAGGAAGTTATGGTCAATGTTAAAGTTTTTGGACAATTGGATCTTCAAGGTGAAGGTCATTCAGGGGTCAAGGTCAAATAAATATAAGTCAGTGGGAAGGTCTTGTCCAAAGAAATGTGTTGTCCAAGTATGAAGTAAATCTACTTACTAATAAGGAAGTTATGGTCAATGTTAAAGTTTTTGGACAATTGGATCTTCAAGGTGAAGGTCATTCAGGGGTCAAGGTCAAATAAATATAGGTCAGTGGGAAGGTCTTGTCCAAAGGGATGTTGTGTCCAAGTATGAAGTAAATCCACTTATTAATAAGGAAGTAATGGCCAATGTTAAAGTTTTTGGACAGACCGACAGTTCAAAAACTATATGACTCCCTACGGAGGCATTAAATGTACAAGAACCATCTTTATATCTAATAAGACAAAATCTAACACCTCTAAAATATTACTTAAAGCTACTTTAAGTACAACTATGTAAAAACTGTAGGTTAATCTCTAAACATACTCAAGGTGTGAATACATAATACAAATAAGAAATCATAGAATTCCATTCTATCCCTAAATACATGTTAGAGTATGCCTTGTTTTCAGGTCTTTTTTTTGCTGGTACTTGGACACTTACATGTGGTTTATCTTTAACTGTATCTGTGCAATTATAAATCACTTCAAAAAGCAGGTTTGAAAATGCCTCCATCTTTGGAATATTCTCTAAACATTTAAAGAATCTATCCTTGCTAGTAAGCCATTTTGGTTCAAACTGTAGCCTATGTCTGCAGTAAATCCTCCTGAAATTCTGAATTCAGTCTTCTTAGCATGCTCATGCAATCCTGGAGTCTATAAATAGTATCAATATGATTGGAGTCTTTTGCAGAATAAAAGTCACAAAACTGTCACATGATCTTGTAGCCATGGCATCAGGAATGTAACGAGTGTTTTCATTGGTGGACACTCAGCCAATGGATGACTAGGACAGCGTTGATATTAAAATTATTGCTAATATAGCAATCAGTACTACTACACATATAATTATAAAAATGAGTTTCTGAAAATTAAAAAGAAAATAAACAAAATTAATAACATATAAACCAACCATCTTGAACATTCATGTAAAAAT
The DNA here is from genome assembly GCA_012932295.1 of Cyclina sinensis. NCBI lineage: Eukaryota > Metazoa > Mollusca > Bivalvia > Venerida > Veneridae > Cyclina > Cyclina sinensis. The sequence goes on along the minus strand of JAAONU010000019.1, from coordinate 48,541,188 downwards.
CATTTTCTGCATCTGAAATTCTACAAAATGAATTTTTTAAAACAAAATTTACTCAAATTACGTTTAAAGACTTTCTTATGAAAGCTTTTATAAGCTGATGTAGGCTTCATATGGAGTTGCTATTCCAATTTATCAATAAGTTAGTGGTATGTTCAAATTCAATAACACCCATATTAACTTGCTTAAATCTAGTAATTTTTTTAATTTCTATAGCCTTTCTGAGTTTCCTAAGTTTTCCTTTTTTTAGTATGTGGATAACAGTACTGTGGTACAAATTGGCAAGAAAGGCCAGTTAGAAATATAACAAGGTGAATAAGCCTCCAGTGGAATAAATCAAGAAAGAAAGCAAGGGGTGGATGGTACATTTAAGGTCTGACTGACTGAATGAAACATGATGATGAGGATAAAAAGTACCCAACATTTCTTTATATAAAATGAACTGTGAAAAAATACAGAAAGGCTGAATTTGTAAGGATGGACAGTGAAACCTGTGGATAATCTTGTTCCTTAGGTGAGTGTGTAATTCCTCAAATGCCAAGCATTTTATCCAGACCAATCACTGGACAGAGGTGGTTGTAACCAGGGTTATGTGATATCACTTGTACATTTAAGCCACTTGTGTATATCAGCTTATATTAACAGATTAACAATGCCATTCAAATTTATTTCAGTGACTTTCAGGTAAGTTACTTGTGGATACAGTTACAATTGTTTTAAACTTTCATCAATGCAGAAAATGATTTTTCTCAAACAAAAGGAATTAAATAATTATCAAAGTGCTGAAGGTGTTGGATTGGCTTGCTCTATAACTTGCTCTTTATAAAAACGTAATTTGTAATACCACTGTGTAATAATTACTCTAAGACAGTAATGCACACAACTTTAACATGATGCAATTATATTGGCAAAACTAAAGCTTTACTCAAATTACATAATCATTAGCTTCTGTTCACATGCATTCCAAAAGCTATTATTATACTGAAATACTGCAATCTGTCTTTCAATCAAGGTTTTGCCTTTTTCCAACTATCTCCCATTTTTCTTAGCTCAGTTTAAACCACAAATTAAATATTCTATTACACTAAGCAATACATGTAAACATGTACTTTTCTTCTTAAAAACATTCCCTCACACTTAATACCTACACAGGTCTCTTTTTTTTTGCTTACTCTGCTGATTCAGTCCTAGTGGCAGAATTTTTCAAGAAAGTCAGACATTTCATCCCCTTGAATAGTGTTCAAACCACTGATCAAAATTTGATTCAATTAAATTTCCATTGAAACATTTTTTTTTCCCATAAGAAGTGTATGTGCTGCACAATTCATCCACTTTAACAGTTGCATAAATGTTTTAACCTCCATCTTAAATGTACCCAAACCCAGACTGATCTTATTCTTACGAAAATAAAAAGAAATAACATTCTCTGTTCTTTTTCTGATTGCAGTAGTTCAGATAAAACTGTGCAAATGTTGAGTGACGAGAAAAGGTACCAACCCGTCGAGCTTTGCTTTGGTATTTGACGGCTTTTTTCGTGTCCATTTTGGCAGTTTCTACATAATCTACTGCTTGTTCAACATTATATTCTATTCTGTCAATCATCTCTCCCTGTAACAAATCAAATGCAAAACTGATATTTCTATTAAACATAGACAGAATGGATAAGGAATCATACTGCAAAGAAAACATACTGAAAAAAAATAGAACAAAATCTTCAAATAATTTAGAGCAATAACTATATTGAATACCATTTGTCTGTACATAAACATATACCAAGGATTTGAAACTGTAAATACAGAAGCTGGCAATATACTTCATACATAACTGTTCTAATCTACTATAGAAATTAATCAACATTTCATTATAAAACCCATTTACAATAAATGAAAAATGTCTTATCTGTTACCTGAAGATTTTACCACAGTTTCCTATGAGGTAAGCCTAAAGACATACTTACATGCCTGGTGCTGATCTATACTTACTTGTTGTTCAACTAACATTGCCATATCCATAAACATATCATGTAATTCTTGTATACTTTTCTCTAATTTCATTATATCAGCATGTCTAGCCTCGATGTCTGCTAATGTTTGTTTTGCTTGTTGGGTCTCCATTATAATCTGCCAAAAATAAAAATTAACACATGTCCTATTACAAACTCACAGACATCCATATCTAAATATCTTAATATATAAAGACAAGTGCAAGAAACCCTTTTATCAACTAGAGGCACTGTCTTGGACCTTTACATTTTAATGTTCTCTGGAAACATATTCAGTCAAAACATTAAATATCAAGATTGTAGTTTTAAATTTATGTGCAATCAAACTGTTTAATGAACAAGATGACCTGTGTCACTCACCTGAAAAGGGGCTATCAAACAATGGGAGGGTGGGGGGATGCTAGTGTCATGTGTCAGATCAAATAAAAAATTGAATTTAAAATTGGACCTGTTGTTTCTAAAAACAAGGTTTTTAAAGTTTCCTATATAGACACATAAGGCAAATAAGCACTGCCCCTGGCAGCTATGTTTCTCACATAACGAAATAAATTTTGAAATGTATATAGAGGTTCACAGAAGGAACATTTGTTCCAAATTATTTTCAAATTTGGCCCCGAGTTTCTGAGAAAAAGAACTTTGAAGTTTTTCCTTTCAGTTGCCATGGTAACCAGAAGTGTATGCAAAATGAAGTGACCCCTTTGGCTTGGCCAATTCTGACCCCACAGCCATGATTTGTAAGATTAGATAGTGGTTGACTGGCTGATTCAAACCAAATATCTAAGCTCTAGTTCTTGTGGTTTCAGACATGAAGTTTTTCCTTTCAGTTGCCATGGCAACCAGCTTTCTGCAATTCCATTTCTGGAAATTCCATTCTTTATATAATGTTGAAAGGGGACCATGACAGATGACAGACAAAAGAGCATACCAAAAGCTACACCTGACTCTTCGATCAGGTGAGATAACAGCACTAACAATGAGGTATGTGCTGAAAAGATGGAAGACTGAACATTATACTCTAGTCCTTTGTGTTTTCTATTTTGTTTATTTTCCTACAGTATGCTGAACATACAATGTGCACATTGTCATAAACAATAAATTTAAGCATGACTATGTTGGCAGCTGTAGCTCTTGGAGAAAGAAGAACACTGATTGTGAGGTCTTAAAATATAAGCATCTTCGAGTTACTACCTGGCCATACCATTTATAAGAAAACATGCACTTACATCTTGCGTAAATACTTGTAAATTTCCAGATTCTAACATGTCTTCTAACTCATCATTTGTTGTAGTTTTACCAGCTGTAAACAGGAATGGAAATATCATGACTCAATAATTATGAAAATTATGAAAAAATGTAGAAAACTTCTAAAAATAGCAAAAGGCTCTGAAAACAAATTACCGTTCTCTACCAGAATTCACAATTTCTGTTTCAATCCACTGCAGGTTCTTTACAGAAATTTGGTTTACTTCAAAGATATTTGTGTAACTCTTTTAATAGCAGTCAATAACATTAATAATTGGAGGTTTTTGTTCACATTTATGAAATCATTTGTTTTAATTTTCAAAATATCATTATTAGTTTATTCAATTTGTTGTAAAGTTTCAGACTGAATAATTTCTGCTAAACTTTGCCTATCAAGTAAGAAATGTGAATAAATATGATTCACAAGCAGAAGAACTCTAGCTTGAATTCAAGTACAGTTTTAAAAAAGAAAATAAATATCTGGCTCACATAAAGTACAGTTTATCATTCAAGTACAATTTTAAAAAGAAGTAGTAATTTGACTTAAATTTCAATAACAGTTTTAGAATGAAGTGGTAATTTGTCTACTATTGATTGAAGAATAGTTTCAATATGAAACAAGAAATGTTTGTAAAACATACATGCCCCCCAGCAGCACCTAATTGCTTGTGGTTGGGCCAAAGCGTTCTCTAGTTTTTGATCAGAAACCGTTTTCAGGATCAAGGTCCCTGTGGCCTTGACCTTTGACCTAATGACCTTAAAATCAATAAGGGTCATCTACTGGTGATGACCAACCATCATACCAAGTTTGGTGAACCTAGGTCAAAGCATTCTCTAGTTATTGATCAGAAACCATTTTTAGGATGAAAGTCTCTGTGTGCTTGACCTTTGACCAAATGAACTCAAAATCAATAGGTGGTCATCTACTAGTGATGATCAACCAGCATACCAAGTTTGGTGAACCTAGGTCAAAGCGTTCTCTAGTTATTGATCAGAAACCGTTTTTAGGATGAAAGTCTCTGTGATCTTGACCTTTGACCTAATGACCTCAAAGTCAATAGGGGTCATCTACTGGTGATGACCAACCAGCATACCAAGTTTGGTGAACCTAGGTCAAAGCGTTCTCTAGTTATTGATCGAAAACCGTTCTAGGATGAAGGTCCCTGTGAGCTTGACCTAATGACCTCAAAATCAATAGGGGTCGTCTTCTTGTGATGACCAACCAGCATACCAAGTTTGGTGAACCTAGGTCAAAGCGTTCTCTAGTTATTGATCGGAAACCGTTTTTAGTATGAAGGTCCCTGTGACCTTTGACCTAATGACCTCAAAGTCAATAGGGGTCATCTACTGGTGATGACCAACCAGCATACCAAGTTTGGTGAACCTAAGTCAAAGCGTTCTCTAGTTATTGATCGGAAACGAAGTGTCTACCGACGGACCGACCGACAGACAGACCGACCGACCTACCGACCGACATTTGCAAAACTATATGCCCCCTCATCTTCGATGGGGTGCATAATAATAACTGAGCTTTAAATTAAAAGGCAAGCACAAAATGAAGTGGTTATTCAACTTCTATTTTAAGAGCAGTAAACCCAAGACCAGTTGCAGACTGAAAAAAGTAATTTGGATTATACTTAAAGAATTCTTTTAAAACTAAAAAAGTACTTTCAAAAAGAAATAATAATCTGCCTTGTAATTCAACTACAGATTGCTTAAAATTCAAGTACCCTTTCAAAAAGAAATAGTAATTCAGCTTGTATAATTCAAGAAGAGTTACAAAATGAACTAGAGCTATAACTGAATGTGATTAATACCCCACAATACCACCTAGTCAGAGGCAAAAGGTGAAGATATCAAGTAGGAAAAAATGATGGATAATAAAAATGTCAGTAAACAGACTGAAATACTCTGAAGATTCTCAACCCAGAGATTTCTCTCCTTATACTGCTGATGAAAAATGCTGTAAATCTGCACTTAACTGTTTGGTGTGACGTTCGTATTATAAAAACTGAGCTGTATAGCCCCGACCTTGACCTTTGAGATAGTTAGGTGCCTTGTAGCTGCATGCCACACACTGTCTCTATTTGATTAACATTAAGTAACAAGTTATTTGAGTATTACACAATCAATGGTGAAGTTTGAACCTGGACAAACACAGCAGCACTCAATTTCTACCTTTGACTTATATGTCCTTGACCTTTCAGGTAGCAATCTGCTTCTTAAGAGTGACACACTGTCTCATAATGGCAAATATTTGTGGTAAGTTATTCGAATATCCTTAGATTAATGGAGGAGTTAGAGCTCAGACAAACAAAGCAGGACTCAATTAAGACCTTCCTTGACCTCTTGAATAAGAGTATGGTTCTTGCATGCAACACACTGTCTTATCAAGGCAAATATTTGTGCCAAGTTATTTGAAAATCTTGCAATCTATAGTGAAGTTAAAACCTAAAAGATATACCAACCAAATGACCATCTGCCCAGCCAGTAGGCAGTGGGGGTATTAAAGAAACTGAATTTAACTTTTAGAATGGTTTTAAAAATGAAACAGTAGTTGTTCATCTTAATATTCACCAACAGTTTCAAAATTTCAAAAGTAATTTGCAATTCACTTACAAGAACCATTTACAATGAAATTGTTACATAACTTATAATGCAAGTGCAGTATAAAAATAAAGTAGTAATTTTGTTAATATTTTGAGAGTAGCTTGAAATGAAGTACGTACCAGTCATATACTCGCTTATACCAAATGAATAGTTTCAAAAATTAGCAATCTGGCTTCTAATTCAAGAACAGTTTGAAAATGAGATAATAATAAGCCTTACAATTCATGAACATAAAATATTAACATGGCTTTTAAATTAAGGACACAAGGTAGCAATTGGTTAAGTTTAATATGTAGCTTATTAAGCCTTTTTTGTTTCAAAAGGATGTAATAATTTGGCTTATTAAGCAAATACTGTTATAAAATCTGGTTAACTTAGGTACAAACTTCTGAGATTAAATAAGTCAAAGACATTTAACATTTTTAAGAAATACCAGACAAATTGCCTCCAGTTTGACCAACATTTTGATGATGTAAATTCTTACAGCTACGGTACATCAAAACTGTCTTATACCCTCTTAAACACTTCCTATCATATTCACAATGAAAAATTACTTTCACCATATTGCTTTTGATCTATTGCCTTTGATCTATGTTCAACTAATCATGAAAGTATAATTAAGTAAATATCTAAATGACTAAAAAAAATAAAAATATAATGCAATATTTCATAAAAGTGAAATTATCATATCACTGCAAAAATCTATGTCTTCCAATTAAAAATAAATACACAATATCTTCACAAAATAAATCAAATAAACTGAACCTCGATTAAGAAAAATAATGATGATATCTACAATGAAATATATGTATGATAAGTTGAATGAACTTAATAATCCTTCATCATTGTATCAAGACTAAGGCAGTAATGAGATTTCTACTTCCTACAGCCAACTAAAATCTTGCTTCATCAACCTTGTATAAGCCAGTTTAAGAATGTGTAGTTTGTAAGAAATGCAGCTCAAATCTATTGCATAATTTCTATACATTCATCCATACAAACTTGCTTACAACAATGCCTTCGGCAAAAATCATTACTGCCTTACTGTAAAAAGAGTAAAAGAAAGAAAGGAAAAAAAAGTTTGGTTTTTTCAAAACTGTGCAGTTTAACAGAGATATATTTGTGTGGAAAAAATATATGGCTGTGCTCATACTGTAAAACTATGTTTCCTGAGATATAAGAGATGGACCAATAGAAGCTGAGACTCTAGGTTTGGACTCTGAAGTAGAAGTTAGTAAGATTTATGACAAAGTATAGTAACTGCACTAATTTATCTCTGACAGCTCAAAGTATTTTAGTATTGATTTTTTCTTTCTTAAATTTATGACAGAATTTTTATATTTATGAGTGACTACATTTTATACATTGTATAAAATCCCTTCTCCAAATTTTCCCACATCCAGGGGAGGTAAATCTTGTAAAGCTTACTTATTTCCAGTTGGCGTTGTATTCTCCCTTTGCATCGTTCTCTGTAGTCTATCTGACAGGCATTGTAATCATTCATAACCTCGACAAATTTACGTGATAATGTAGCGTGCTATGACAAGAAGAAAACAAAGAAAAATCAAAACATAATAATCAATAAATCGTGAAAAAGATGACTAACTTAATACTTGAAATATATCACATAATACAAATAAAACATATGCAAAAAATTCAAGAAACTGTAAATAGTCAACTGACTAAATGAACACTCAATAAAAAGTAACTCAAATGACCAAAAATCAGCAATACTTTAAAAACATATTTTTTGCAGATATAGTTTGTTGATTACTTTTGTACTAAACATTGTCTAGTATATTTGTGAATACTTTATAACACACCAAAGACAGTTAGTAACAATGTTTCTAATTGGCTCCCTTCTACAGTTGGGACAACTAAAAACATCATCACTTTATCCAAGTAGCACCATTTTATATCAATTATCACTCAAATATATCAAAAGACGTAAGGGCAATGTTTCAGATTTACAAGAGATTTTTTTTTTTTGGTAACTTCAGTGCTACAGGCTGTCTCAAATGGACTAAAAACTCAAAAAAAAAACAGAACGACTGAATGTTACAGCATGCTTATTTTTGGTCATGCTCCTACAAAATTCTAACTATCTGTTGAGGACGCATTTTGTCATGCGCATCTCCTTACTGATTTCCATTTGCCGCTGTATCCGAGCCTTACACCGGTCTCGATAGTCTATTTGGGCCGTGTTGTATGTGTTCATGGTCTCGACAAACTTACGAGATATTGTCGAGTACTAGAAAAAGAAACAGACATTCAAGAATTCTATGACACATATTTAAGTATCAAGTTACCACTTGTGTCCTCAGCAAGCTGGCCTTTCATCTTCAAGAAAATTATTTATTTTTTTTTTAATTCAAATACAAAAAAAAACTTACAAGATATTAGTGCTACATTTCTTTCCAACTTATAAAATCAATTGGAATACTGACATACCTATACCTCCAAAATATCATCACCCCAAACATTACCATAACTACTGCATCACCCAAACCCCCACACCATCACTGTAATCATCATTATCATACTATCACAGTTTGTGACATCATCACATACATTGGCACGAAACTATTTGTAAGAGACCATTTATAACTAATCACTTTCTTGACATTAATGACATCTGCATGCAAAGTGAGATGGCATTTTCCACCTACTGCATTTTGCACTCATTACATAATTAAAGAAACATCAAACACAAAAGAAGTTGTAATTGGCAAGTTTCCAGTCAGCTGCCTGAGTAGGCGGGCATCAATATCCACATCCTATTCAAGTTAATAAACTAAAAAGGCCAAAGCCGTATTTCATTGCCTACACAGTCTTCCATACAACGATTTCTTAAAGAAGAACTTTTTCAAAAGCAATTAACTTTTTATGAAATGTTCTTTTGAAACTGGAACTCAATATCGCATATTAAAATGTAATGAAGTCTGCTATTTGAATCTGTTTAAACAGTATCAAAATTTTATAAGACATTTTGCTGGTATTTATGAAACTCTGATGAGCCACAGCAGTCAGTTGCTGGTTCCTGCCACAAACTCTAGCATCAGATGCTTAAGTAAAATATAAACTAGAGTTATCACTAAATGTGATTAATACCCCAGCTAGACTGCTTTGGAACTGAGGAAGTTATTAGTATCAGAATACTTTGTAAAAGAATTGAAATAGAGTTATGGTTGTGGGCAATTAAAGAAAGTTGTGGTTCTTGTACATTTAATTTCCTATCACTGTTATTGACCCTTATATGAAGTTGCAATGAATTCCAACCATTACTTTTCAAGTTATGCTCTGGACAAAGAAAACCAGCAAAGGCAATAACTCTGCAATTACTGAAGATGGAGTTATGGCTCTTGTTTACTGCACTTCCTGTCATTGTGCTTGACCATTGTTTGAAGTTGCACTGAATTCCAACCATTAGTTTTCAAGTTATGTTCCGCACAAGAAAAACAAAGAGCAATAACTGTGTAAATAGTGAAGACAGAGTTATAGCTCTTGTACACTGCACTTTCTGTCATTGTGCTTGATCACTGTATGAAGTTGCCCTGAATTCCAATCAGTAGTTTTCAAGTTATGCTCCAGACAAGGAAAACCAACAAAGGGCAATAACTGTGCAAATAATGAAGATGGAGTTATGATTCTTGAACAATGAACTTAATATCTCTCATTGTGCTGGACCATTGTATGAAGTCGCACTGAATTCAAACCAGTAGTTTTCAAGTTATGCTCAAGACATGGAAAACCAACAAAAGGCCATAACTGTGCAAATAGTGAAGATGGAGTTATGATTCGGGGGTATAAAAAAAATCTTATTTCTGTGTTGAAAATATATGCTAATTTCTGTCTAACAGTTCAATTAAACTAGAAAGTTTTCAATAATCAATGCAATATTTTTTCATTTCTCCTTAATATTGCAACAAAATGGGCAATTATTTTGTTGTTCGCACTAAACAGGCAAATTTCTAGACTGAAGGATTGCAATTGCCTTTATCAATCAAAAAGGCTCCACCTAGACTGCTGAAAATTAATGGCTGTACTAGACTCAAAGTGAACTGTAGCTGGTTTGTCACATTTACTACCAGGCAATGCTTTTAAACAAGATTTAAATCTTTTACACTACCAGAAGCAAATTAAGTGGTCCTTAAAATTGGTTTCATGGATATTCTGAAACAAAACTAAGAAATTTCAATCAATATAATATTTCTAGATTTACAGAATTGAATTAAACTTATAGCAGCATCCAGACAGAAAAGTTATTTAAACTGCTTTCATTTTTTCTCTTTGATTGGCAAACAAACTTACTCATTAGTAAAACAAGAGGGCCATTATGGCCCTGGATTGCTCACCTGAATACTTTGGCTTTGGATCTGTTGTTGAGCAAACATCAGAAACTTTTTTAAGGTTCTTCTTATATAAATCTATATGAATTCAAGTTAGTCCAAGGACAAAGCCAATTTTCACCCAAGGGCCATAATTTGGACAAACTAGCTCTAGCTGATGCTCTATGCAAAATATCTAAGTTCTAGGCCTAGTGGTTTCAGACAAGAAGATTTTTTAAGGTTTTTCCTATATAAGCCTATGTAAAATCAACTGATCCCCCCTGCCAATTTTGACCCAGGGGCATAATTTTAACAAACTTGGTAGAGGACCTCTAGCTTGTGCTCAATGCAAAATATCTAAGCTCTAGGACTTGTAGTTTCAGACAAGAAGTTTTTATTTTTCCCTATATAAGCCTTTGTAAAATCAAGTGACCCCCAGAGCAAGGCTATTAGTGACCCATGGGGCATTATTTGAACAATCTTAGTAGAGAACCACCAGATGATGCTCCATGCAAAAAATCTTCGGTCTAACATTTATGGTTTCTCACAAGAAGATTTTTAAAGATTAAATATTTTGCACAAATATGACCCCCAGGGAAGGGCAAATTCTTAACCCAGGGATGTAATTTGAACAAATTTGGTAGAGGACCTCTAGCTAATGCTCTATGGAAAATGTCTAATGTTTCAGACAAGAGGATTTTCAAAGTTGTTCCTTTCTGTTACCATAGCAACCAGAGTTCTTGACAGAATTCAATTCTTCAGAGAGCTTCGGTAGACCCTCATGCAAAGAATATCCCAGGCATGTTTTTTCAAAGTTGGCTTAGCAGCATAGGAGGAGAAGTCATTCAAGTCAAATTGTTAACAATGCACAACATACACCGCACTATGGACGCCCTCGGACATCGAACAATCAGTAATCACAAAAGCTCACCCTTGAGCACTTCGTGGTAAGGTGAGCTAAAAACCCTGACAATTTTTACCAGGATCATCTCATTTAAAGTTACAATTTCAACAGGGTTATCCCAACAGCTGATACAACAATTTTACCAGGATCGTCACATTCTGACAAATACCATAATGTCACATTTATCTCTTGAATCATCACATCTAAACAGAGACCACAATGTCACTAGGACCATACCATTAGCACAGAGACCAAAATTTTGTCAGGAACATACCATTAAAACAGAGACCACAATTTCATCAGGATCATACCATTAAAACAGAGACCACAATTTCATTAGGATCATACCATTAAAACAGAACCACAATTTCATCAGGATCATACTATATAATCAGAGACCACAGTTTTGTTAGGATCATAACATTAAAACAGAGACCACAATTTCATCAGGATCATACCATTAAAACAGACCAATTTCATCAGTTTCATACCATTAAAACAGAGACCACAATTATTTTGTTAGGATCATACCATAAAAACAGAGACCAAAATTTTATCAGGATCATACCCTTAAAACAGAGACCACAATGTCATCAGGATCATACCATTAAAACAGAGACTAAAATTTCAACAGGACCATACCATTTAAACAGATACTATAATTTCATCAGGATCATACCATTAAAACAGAGACCACAATTTCATCAGGGTCATGCCATTTAAACAGATACCATAATTTCTTCAGATTCATACCATTTCAACAAAGATGACAATTTTTATCAGCATCATACCATTTTAACAGAGACCAGAAATTTCCTCAGGATCATCACATTTAAACAGAGACCACATTTTTATAATGATTATACCATTAAAACAGAGACTCAATATTGTTAGGATCATATCCTTAAAACAGAGACCACAATTTTGTAAGGATCATATCATTAAAACAGAGACCACAATTTTGTTAGAATCATACCATTAAAACAGACCACAATTTCATCAGGACCATACCATTAAAACATAGACCACAATTTTGTTAGGATCATACCCTTAAAACAGATACCATAATTTCATCAGGATCATACCATTTAAACAGATACCATAATTTCATCAGGATCATACCATTTAAACAGATACCATAATTTCATCAGGATCATACCATTTAAACAGATACCATAATTTAATCAGGATCATACCATTTAAACAGATACCATAATTTCATCAGGATCATACCATTTAAACAGATACAATAATTTCATCAGGATCATACTACTAAAACAGAGACCACAATTCATCAGGATCATACCATTTAAACAGATACTATAATTTCATCAGGATCATACCACTAAAACAGAGACCACAATTTCATCAGGATCATACCACTAAAACAGAGACCACAATTTCATCAGGGTCATGCCATTTAAACAGATACCATAATTTCATCAGGATCATACCATTTAAACAGATACCACAATTTCATCAGGATCATACCATTTAAACAGATACCATAATTTAATCAGGATCATACCATTTAAACAGATACCATAATTTCATCAGGATCATACCATTTAAACAGATACCATAATTTCATCAGGATCATACCACTAAAACAGAGACCACAATTCATCAGGATCATACCATTTAAACAGATACTATAATTTCATCAGGATCATACCACTAAAACAGAGACCACAATTTCATCAGGATCATACCACTAAAACAGAGACCACAATTTCATCAGGGTCATGCCATTTAAACAGATACCATAATTTCTTCAGATTCATACCATTTCAACAAAGATGACAATTTTTATCAGCATCATACCATTTTAACAGAGACCACAATTTCCTCAGGATCATCACATTTAAACAGAGACCACATTTTTATAATGATTATACCATTAAAACAGAGACCCAATATTGTAAGGATCATACCCTTAAAACAGAGACCACAATTTTGTAAGGATCATATCATTAAAACAGAGACCACAATTTTGTTAGGATCATACCATTAAAACAGACCACAATTTCATCAGGATCATACCATTAAAACATAGACCACAATTTTGTTAGGATCATACCCTGAAAACAGATACCATAATTTCATCAGGATCATACCATTTAACAGATACCATAATTTCATCAGGATCATACCATTTAAACAGATACCACAATTTCATCAGGATCATACCATTTAAACAGATATACCATAATTTAATCAGGATCATACCATTTAAACAGATACCATAATTTCATCAGGATCATACCATTTAAACAGATATACCATAATTTAATCAGGATCATACCATTTAAACAGATACCATAATTTCATCAGGATCATACCATTTAAACAGACCAATTTCATCAGTTTCATACCATTAAAACAGAGACCACAATTATTTTGTTAGGATCATACCATAAAAACAGAGACCAAAATTTTATCAGGATCATACCCTTAAAACAGAGACCACAATGTCATCAGGATCATACCATTAAAACAGAGACTAAAATTTCAACAGGACCATACCATTTAAACAGATACTATAATTTCATCAGGATCATACCATTAAAACAGAGACCACAATTTCATCAGGGTCATGCCATTTAAACAGATACCATAATTTCTTCAGATTCATACCATTTCAACAAAGATGACAATTTTTATCAGCATCATACCATTTTAACAGAGACCACAATTTCCTCAGGATCATCACATTTAAACAGAGACCACATTTTTATAATGATTATACCATTAAAACAGAGACACAATATTGTTAGGATCATACCCTTAAAACAGAGACCACAATTTTGTAATAATCATATCATTAAAACAGAGACCACAATTTTGTTAGAATCATACCATTAAAACAGACCACAATTTCGTCAGGATCATACAATTAAAACATAGACCACAATTTTGTTAGGATCATACCCTTAAAACAGATACCATAATTTCATCAGGATCATACCATTTAAACAGATACCATAATTTCATCAGGATCATACCATTTAAACAGATACCATAATTTCATCAGGATCATACCATTTAAACAGATACCACAATTTCATCAGGTTCATACCATTTAAACAGGATCATACCATTTAAACAGATACCATAATTTCATCAGGATCATACCATTTAAACAGATACCATAATTTCATCAGGATCATACCACTAAAACAGAGACCACAATTCATCAGGATCATACCATTTAAACAGATACTATAATTTCATCAGGATCATACCACTAAAACAGAGACCACAATTTCATCAGGATCATACCACTAAAACAGAGACCACAATTTCATCAGGGTCATGCCATTTAAACAGATACCACAATTTCTTCAGATTCATACCATTTCAACAAAGATGACAATTTTTATCAGCATCATACCATTTTAACAGAGACCACAATTTCCTCAGGATCATCACATTTAAACAGAGACCACATTTTTATAATGATTATACCATTAAAACAGAGACCCAATATTGTTAGGATCATACCCTTAAAACAGAGACCACAATTTTGTAAGGATCATATCATTAAAACAGAGACCACAATTTCATCAGGATCATACCATTTTAACAGATACCATAATTTCATCAGGATCATACCATTTAAACAGATACCACAATTTCATCAGGATCATACCATTTAAACAGATATACCATAATTTAATCAGGATCATACCATTTAAACAGATACCATAATTTCATCAGGATCATACCATTTAAACAGATACCATAATTTCATCAGGATCATACCACTAAAACAGAGACCACAATTCATCAGGATCATACCATTTAAACAGATACTATAATTTCATCAGGATCATATCACTAAAACAGAGACCACAATTTCATCAGGATCATACCACTAAAACAGAGACCACAATTTCATCAGGATCATACCATTTAAACAGATACTAAAATTTCATCAGGATCATACCACTAAATCAGAGACCATAATTTCATCAGGATCATACCACTAAAACAGAGACCACAATTTCATCAGGATCATACCATTTAAACAGATACCATAATTTCATCAGGATCATACCATTAAAACAGAGACCACAATTTTATCAGGGTCATACCATTAAAACAGATACCATAATTTCTTCAGATTCATACTATTTAAACAGAGATGACAATTTCTATCAGGATCATACCATTTGAACAGAAACCACTGTTTCCTCAGGATCATCACATTTAAACAGAGAGCACAATTTCAATAGGATCATCTAATGTAAAAAAGAAAACACAATTGCATCAGGATCATACCATTTAAACTGAGACAAGAATGTCACTACGACTATGACCAAAATGTCATCAGGATCATACCATTTAAACTGAGACAAGAATGTCACTACGACTATGACCAAAATGTCATCAGGATCATACCATTTAAACTGAGACAAGAATGTCACTACGACTATGACCAAAATGTCATCAGGATCATACCATTTAAACTGAGACAAGAATGTCACTACAACTATGACCAAAATGTCATCAGGATCATACCATTTAAACTGAGACAAGAACGTCAATAGGACTATGACCAAAATGTCATCAGGATCATACCATTTTAAACAGAGACCACAATGTCACCAGGATCATATATTTTACCACAGACCAAAAGTTCAGTAGGATTATCCAATATAAAAAGAGACCACATTTTCACCAGAATCATTCCTTTTAAACAGAGAACACAATATAATACTGGCCATAACTGTCATAAAAAATAAACCAAACCAGAACTCTAGAATGCTAAAAACATTATCAACACACTAAGATGCGTGGTTAATTTTTATGGATGGCAAGATGTTCTTGAGATCCCTGAGAATTAAATTATCAAAAATATTTGATGACCTTGGGTTTTAAATTGCTTTGGAAAATGTCAAACACACCACTATTAGCCCTAAAACGAGTTGTCAATATCACATGATCAATTTTGAATACGACGACAATTATAGTGGATCATTCAAAACGAAAATTAATTCAACCTGGTGGGTCCAGGGCAATGCCCTGGCTTGGGGGTCCAGGGGACAGGAGGCCTCCTGAAAACTCCTGGAATTTAGCAAGTTACAGGTCCATGAAATGTATTTTCCAGCAAAACAACCTTCTTTTCAGGTGACAGAAACATCCAGCTGCTAGAGTTCACAACTAAAATTAGTTTAACCCTCACTAAACCAACACATGAGTTAACAAGAAAAAAAAATAAACATTTCACATTTTAATACCCTTTTTTTCTTTATTATATCTCATTTATATGAAAAATGAACACCCAGATAGTAGCATAATCATCTGCATGGTTTCTCAGTCCTTTCTTCCCACTAGAATGGTATTTAATTGTTTTGCTGCACAAAGCCATTCTGGGAATATCGGGCTTTCTGAGCTAGGTTCCCTATTTATTGCCATTCTTGTCAGACTCACTCAGCCATTCCCATCTGCATTTGTTTTTAACCGCCTTTTCAAGTTCTTTTGTATTAAATTCTGCCAGTAAAAACTTCATTGTTGCTAATTCTTTTGTTCAGTCAAGAAATTGTTTATGGCCACGTCCATATTTCAAAGCAAGCCTAAATAGTTTGAAACCTGTGATTTCATTGGTGGGTAAGAATAGGCAGGCCAATCAAAATCTGTGCACATAGGAATCACACTACTTTTATTGGCTGACTCCGAGAATGTATACTTATCATTGCTAAAAATAGATAATTGGGAAGTTGGAAACTCAAAGTGGTGCATATACTTAACAATAAAGATACATTCCCCCCCTTGGGTCTCTCAATGGATTTACACTATTTGAAAAAATGACCCTTGGAGACTTAAAATAACCAAAACGTCTGGCATATGCTAGAAAACTTTCAGCCATGTCTTAACCACTTCACAGACGGCATAACTGCAGTTCATCTAACCATCATTCCTAAGCTATACTAGTACAGGATCAGTATTTTTAAACAGTATCTGACATCTTCTTTCCAAAAAGTCTAGTCACTTGCCAAGCTCAAACCCATGACCCTAAATAAGGAAGACATTATAGTCAATGAAAATCAATGACAAAATTACACAAGATGTTCAAGCAATGAATTCTATAAATACCTGTGTTTTGCGTATTCGGAGATCTGCAGTGGATTTACACGTAGTTGAATGTTCTTCTTGCTCTATATTTTGTTCAATAACTGAAATGAATAACAAAGTAGTAATTTCACAAACAGAACTATGCAAATGACTTTTAGAAGCACAGCTATGCAAAACATGGAAAAGAGAGAGTAAACCTACGTACGGTACATATACTAAAATATAAGGCAAACCTTTCAGGTTTTATACACAAAAAATATTTTCAATGTTAATGTCCAAAAATATCTATAAAACAGATCAAAATCATCCCACTGAATATCTGACTGAATCTTTACTAAGTGGCATTGCAACCATCATACCCTATCTGTCATTCAATTTAAGGGGTGAGTCTTATATGCAAATGCTTCTTATAAGTGAAATTGTCTTCATCTTAAAGTACTCTTAAGTACTGCCTGTCCAGTCAGTCAGTTCTTCTTTTTATATCTGAACACAGCTGTTAGAAATAATAGTTCTCAAACCTGCACCTTAAATATAAGGCCCAATTGCCTTACATAATGTGGCTGACATTTGGTAGTGCTGTCTGGACCCAGGAAGCTATAGCAGTTGCACATTAAGTAAATTTACAAGATAGTGATCTAAACTATACTCAACAAATAACCCTTTCCCTTTAAAAATGTAATGTTACAATTAATTTCCTGACATTATAATGCATGAATACCATTAAACTTGATGGAAAACCACTATGAATTCCTGAATTAGGCATAAGAAGACAGTACTACTTAAGTTTGCATGAATGGAAGGCATGAATCAATTTAAGCCAATGAAAAGCTTAAAAAGCAAAGCTTGCATGAATGAAAATCTTACAGCATAAGTTATAATGATGAGATACCTTGTAGAAAAGTAATGAGGATTATATTGATCATATTCCTCTCAATTATGTGATAGATCTCTCTTTTAAGTGTATCAGGAAAGTTCTCTCATCCATCAGCAAGCAATACTCTAATTGAACTACCATTTAAGCTATTCTCACGCTGTAGTAATTCTTACAATAACACCATTGATTTCCTCCTTTTTTTATCTAGTAATACACACAGATACACTCTATTCTGAATAATGTCAGGGCTGTAATGATTGCATATTTATAGAAAATATGTTTTTGTCTATCCAGGAGACATTTTCCCTAAGATATTGGAGTTAACCATTCAAGATAAAAATCTGCTGACTTGATGTAATATATGCTTCAGAAATATGGAGAGTCTGCAGGTCTCTGAACGAACATGCACAAAATGCACAAATAATAATTCAAAAACATTTACAGTTACTGTGCATTTTTTGCAAATAAATTTCGAAGAAACACAAAAGTTTCTAGTTTCTATATAATGCATGGTTCTGTGTAAAATAGAACAAGAGCTGGTATAAAGTTCTAGGAATCAAAATCAGAATATCTGTAAGCCTAAAAGATTGATAAAGATTTACTCTGTATTCTTCAAGAAATCTATCTACTTGTTTTAAATGTCAACAGCCTACACTGATATAATCTTGTTTCGATTCTCAATATAAGTACATTCAAACAACTAGTCTAAGAATAGACATTCAAACAGATGTGCCCTTCTGGCAGACAGGTTCTTACACTATGTATAACTTTTATATGACAATTTGAGTGGTTTGAAGGAGACACTAAAATGACACTGCACTGGAAATCAGGAATTGTAACTGTGCTGCAGAAAGAATGTTGTTCAACAAAAAAATGATATTCAAGCTGGATTCTCACAGACGCATGGTATTTCCAAACTAATCTGGACGAAAGCGTCTTTTGTACCACTGACAGCAATTTCATGCATTTTCCAGCTCAAATGAAAATATCTTAAATTGTTTCATTTATTTAAGAAGGGAACTAAGTGCTTGGGTTCACACCAGGCAGTCTCTCAGCAACAATTTTTTTAACTATGTTAGTTCTTGTTTATTAGACACGCTTAATATGTAAAAGACTTAAATGGACTAACAATATTATGGATTTTGCACTGACACTCATTATAAGAGACTTCGAAATTTTCAAGCAAGTTAAGTTACAACTTATGCTTAAATTTCCATAATATCTGAAAATTTCTATGGCCAAAGAAGAACCATGCACTGAGGATGTAGTCAGCATAAAACTTAATACATCATTACTTCAATAGGAAAAACAGTATTGGGCTTTGCCTGATGTTCTGTCTTTTATTCAGACGAAGAATTATGATTTCCAATAAAAGGCAAGATATTGCATAAAACAATTCATTATTTATTATTAACATTAGCCACAAATATTGCATCATTCTAAAGACAGAAGTTACGTCTCTTACTTCCACATCAAAATTATACCAAGTACATTGTAACAGCTTGAATTCAAATCTTATTACTGTTTCTGTCTATAGAAAATCATAAACTGATAAGAATCAAGACACTGACTTAGACAAAACAATCCCTGCTGATTTTATTTTTGTTTCTTAAATTAATGAAAATCTTTGTTTTTCCCTATTTTGTCAAGGATTCTCACAGACTATTACCGTAATAAGACAACTCGATATATCGTAACCACTTAACTGCAGACACATGCACTGGGTTTGCCCTTTTCCTAAATGAAACATGACATCATCATGTCCCCCACTTAATCATAACAAGAAGGCTATGATGGCCATGTGTTTCTCACCTAAGTATGAAGGTTTCCTATTTGAAAATGTTTAAAAAATGTATGTATATAATAATAAGCGAAAATGTTCTTAACCAAATCCTGCATGACCGAGAACTCCTTTAGCAATTTCATAAAGCTTTAAAGAAAGATTGTTGTCACTGAGTGGTAATTAGGACAAGATGGTATGTGAAGAACAATGCTGACAAAGCATCATGAAGGTTGATGACAGTATCTTGGTGATGATAACAGCTCAATTGATAAACATGCCATGTTCAGGTGAGCTAACACTTTTTAGCTTGACTTCTGTCACACATACTGATAAATCTCAGTCAAAATACAAGGGCATATTAATTCTTGAAAATTTCATTAATGCCAAAAACAAATTTCTGAAACAAAAGTCTGAAGTCCACTTAAACAATATTTGATCCTCAACTGGAATTTTCATTGACTAACAAGACACAATTGATTAAAACTTAAGACTTTTAAATTAAATTGGAAAATTCAAATGAAATAAAACCACTCCTACATCTTTTCATGACAATAATTTGGTAATTCCAACCTCTTAGTATACTAGAGATTTCATACGATTGTTGCTCTAGTCATTTTTCTCTAACTCTTCCCTACTGTGAGTCCCCCCCCCCCCCCCCCCCCCCCCCCCCCACCCCCGTAGTTCAGTAACACTGGAACACTGGAATGTTGTTTGACAAACTTGATGAAGCAAACACCCAAAACATAGTATCATTTTATTATTCTATAACCTGCTACCTAAAAATGATGTTTCATTAATGGAAGACAACCATTCCCTTGAATTAAGACTAGGTATCATACGGAAGTGGTATAAACACCCAACAAAATTCCCATCAACAAGCTGACTCATACATTTCATTGTTTGGGAGGGTGGTAACAGTCAACAGAAGTCTTTTAAATTGCCTTTAACCCTTACTCTGCTAATACCAGTTGACACTGCCTTTGCGACTAGTGCAGACCATGATCAGCCTGCACGTCCGTGCAGTCTGATCATGGTCTACACTATTCGCCAGTAAATTTTCAATCAGCATCCCTATGAACAGTTAATGGACCTGTCCAAATTGAAAGATGGACAAGTTCATTTTAAATATTTAGCATGGTAAGGGTTAAAGCATCATGGCCAGTCTTACTGGAGTGAATTTTACTTTCCCACTTTATATTAATGGTAAGAAAGCTGACAGATTGAACAATTGTGACATTTCTATTACCATGTTTGTATATAGTTAAAAGAGGCATACCCATTAAATTTA
Source organism: Cyclina sinensis (assembly GCA_012932295.1). NCBI lineage: Eukaryota > Metazoa > Mollusca > Bivalvia > Venerida > Veneridae > Cyclina > Cyclina sinensis. The sequence continues at coordinate 48,520,082 of JAAONU010000019.1, read as the reverse complement.
GATCTTTCAGTTTCCTTTAAAATTTATGTGGGCCCCTGTTTGCTTGGCTTTGGATCGTGTTGGCCAAAAAGCTACCGGGGTCATCTACATATCATGCCAACCATCCTGTAAAGTTATAAGGTCCTTGATGCAGTTGTTCCTCAGTTAATGATATCAATCCATTATCAAATACACTCTGTGATCTTGACCTTTGACCATGTGGGCACAAAACAATAGGGATTTTCCAATAACCATGCCAAACCATCCTGTAAAGTTTTAAGGTCCTGGGAGTTTTTTTTCCAAAGTTACAGACTGGAAACTATTTTCAAAGTTCAGGCCTGTGAGCTTGACCTTTAATCATGCTGGCCCAAAAACTACAGGGGTCATGTATGCATCATGCCCAATCACCCTGTAAAGCTTGATGGTCCTAGGAGCAGTTGTTCTTCAGCTACTGATCAGAAACCACTTTCAAATCACAGAACCCTGTGAGCTTGACCTTTTACCTGAATGGGCCCAAAAATAAGGGTCATAATTATACTTACTATGTCCAATTATCCTCTAAAGTCTGAAGGCCCTGGGAGCAGTTGTTCTTTAGTTATTGATCAGAAACCATTTTCAAACTGCAGGTCCCTGTGAGCTTTACCACAACCAAGCCCATAAATATTAGGGTTCATCTAAACAAGATATCAACCTGTAATCTACCAAATCTCAAGTCTCTGAGACCATGTGTTCCTAAGTTGTTGATCAGAAACCACTTGTTCTACTGACAGACCGACAGGAGAGTACATGAGAAAAGGAATATCTCCCCACTTCTTTGAAATGGGCATAAACATTAAAAAAGCTTAATTTAGGCCGAGATAATTAAGGAATAGCCAAATATATACCAAAGGAACTCCCTGTTATATTTTTCTCTTTCAACCTGTTTGAAGTGGAAAACAGATACCAAGGATAATAGTAACAGGAACATCATAAAGAATGCAGTTTGATTAAATGCAGGATCAATACCTTTATAACAGAATGAAGTGTCTTCCTTTTTTTTCTTCGTTCTATACTGAATCAGACGTGCAGATTACAAATATCGAAAGACAAAGCCTATAACCTGTTGTCAATGGTCTGACATCTAGTTCTATGATATAAATCAATGGTCTTCAGAAAAGGGAAATGCAGTCTTTACACTTTTATTTCAGAAACAAGTTGAATCATCTACAAAATACGAGCCAGTTAACACTTTTCCAGATTAAACATATTTTCCCCATTTAACTTGATCTGGGCTTGACAGTTTTTTTCGTGCAGATTTCCTAAAACAAATATTTAAGTTTGTAAGAAACAGCAATACTAAGAATGAAGTCTATTCTCAATAAAAAGCCAAAATAACTTTTAGTTATTCAGTGATTCAAAGTCATGTTAACTCTCAGTCATTCAGGGATTCAAGGTCATTAATTGCATGTTAACTCTCAGTCATTCAGTGATTCAAAGTCATGTTAACTCTCAGTGATTCAAAGTCATGTTACCTCATAGTCCATCAGTGATTTAAAGTCATGTTAACTCAGTCATTCAAAGTCAGGTTAGCTCTCAGTCATTCAGTGATTCAAAGTCATGTTAACTCTCAGTCATTCAGTGATTCAAAGTCATGTTACCTCATAGTCCATCACAGGGCTTTTCATCCTTATATAACAGAGGCCGATATTCGGCCACTTCCCAATCCGAAAAATATAGATTTTTCCCCAATTGTGGCAGAGTTTCTTCCCTAAATACAAGACATGATTTCCCAAAATCTTAGAAATTCCCCCTAGATTAGTTTAAAAAACGATCAGTTTACATTTGTTATTTCCGGAAGAAGCGTTCGTCTGGTATCGACTTTTTTGTCGTACTATAGCCGAACAACGCATGGTACCCGTGTTATGCAAAACCAGTCTAATCCGTTAAGTTCCAATAGACTCTTACTCAGTAGCTATCAGTAAATAAAAGTAGAAACATGCGCAGTGAAACAGTCAAACGTTCCAAAAGTCTGGATTTTATTCCATTTCAGGGGAGATAAATCAGTGTTTATTTCCGGTTGCAGAAAAAAATGTCTCATAAATTTCCCAAAATGAACAATTATCGCGCATAAATTTCCCAATTTAAAAGGTCAGGGCCTCTTCCCAATTTCCTGATGAAAAGCCCTGCATCAGTGATTTAAAGTCATGTTAACTCAGTCATTCAAAGTCAGGTTAACTCTCAGTCATTCAGTGATTCAAAGTCATGTTAACTCTCAGTCATTCAGTGATTCGAAGTCATGTAACTCTCAACCATTTAGTAATTCAAGATAATCCTACAATTCTGAAGTTCATCTGGTGAAATAATATGCAGAATGTTTACACTAAAAGTTGAATCAAACTTTGCCAAAAATGTTTCCATGTTTTGTCAAAAATGTTATGTCACTGAAAATTTGATGAAAAGACAAAAGATTGTTTAATTCTTTGCCTTTTTAATGTAATCTGGGCATAATAAATATCAGTATTAACTTCTCTGCCAGATAAAAGAGATCTTGTTCTCAGTAATGAAATCTAAAAATAGCAATTTTTGATTACTGGATAACATCCATATAAAAAGAATTCCATTCCCCAAAAATGATTCATAATGTTTTTCCCCACTTCTACAATTTTCATCTCCCCTTTTCCCTTAATTGTGTGTATGTGTGTGTGCATGCGTGTGTGGTGGGTGGGTGGGGGGGGGTAGCAAGAATTTGGTACTCTTCTACTATTGATCTAATTTCCCCTCTCTTGCATGTGCACTGCCTGAGTTATGACAGAAAATGACAGCTTCGAGAAATAAAGCTAAGACACAGAACAAACAGAAAGACCAATAATCTCTGAGCACTCCCCTCAGTTCAAGAGAGAATGGCCATTTCACTGTTAGAATGGCACTGACCACAACAGACATTACAACACTGATCCATAATTATGCTTTTGTCTATTGTCTAATTTTGCTAGCCATGGTTTAAAGCTACTTGTTTTATCATCTGACTTCATTATCCATGTTTTGTCTATTGTCTGACTCAAATATCCATGCTTTTGTCTATTGTCTGACTTTGCTAGCCAATATTCAATTAATATACTTGTTTCATTATCTGACTCCAATTCCCATGGTTTGCAACTGCTTTAAATTTGTCTTTTGTCTGAATTCACTAGCCATGATTTAAATCTGCTTGTTTCATTATCTGACTCAAATTCCCATGGTTTGCAATTGCTTTAAATTTGTCTATTTTCTTACTTTGCTAGCCATGATTTAAATCTGTTTGTTTTATTATCTGACTCCAATTCCCATGGTTTGCAATTGCATTAAATTTGTCTATTTTCTTACTTTGCTAGCCATGATTTCAATCTGCTTGTTTCATTATCTGACTCCTATTCCCATGGTTTACAACTGTTTTGAATATGTCTGTTGTCTGACTTCGCTAGCCATGATTTATATCTGCTTGTTTCATTATCTGACTCCAATTCCCTTGGTTTGCAATTGCTTTAAATTTGTCTATTGTCTTACTTTGCTAGCCATGATTTAAATCTGTTTGTTCCAATATCTGACTCCAAAAATCCATGGTTTTCCATTGCTTTAAATTTCTGTTGTCTGTTGTCTTACATTGTTAGCCATGATTTAAATCTGTTTGTTCCAATATCTGACTCCAATACCCATGGGTTTCCATTGCTTAAAATTTCTCGGGTGTCTGTTGTCTTTGTTAGCCATGATTTTAATCTGCTTGTTTCATAATCTGATTTCTATATCCATGGGCCACTATTTACAATTGCTTTTTTTCTACTGTCTGACTTTGATAGATAGGTTTTAAAGACATCTGTTTCCATCACCTGGATACATTAACTTTAGATTAAATCTATTTATACAAAAGAATTTTATAGAGAAGTAAAATATATGGTTTTTTTTTTGTATTTTATAGTTATTCAGCAATCCATTTAAAAATGTTAAAATTTTCTGATGATCTCTGGTTTATATCAGACATTTTTTATATGATGCTCTCAAAAATCTTCAAAAAGATTTCCTACGTTCACTAGCAACTTATGTATATTCCACCATGCTTCTTATGAATTTCAAGGTTCCATACATACAGCACAAAATATTCTGTAAAAGGTATCTGTTCTGTTACTTACATCTGGTGACAAAGACTTTTTCCTAAACAAACTAAGTTCATAAGGACCATTATAACTACTTCATATGCTCAGGTGAGCTGAAATTGTACTTCGAAGATCAAAACTCTTTTTCATCATAAAAGCCATTTCTTTAGAACTGTCATCAATCATGCTTTTGTTTCCATGGAATTAATTTCATTTTAGGAAATTTAATTGTCTTTGAAATGTTTTATTCATTTAGCTTAAAAGTGAATCCTCTATAAAGAGATAATGAAACAGGTTTTAAGATCTTTGAAATATTCTCACAGTTGCTGTTCTCAGTGAAGTACAACAGTTATTGTGCAGTATTATTATTTAGACCCAAACCTGAAGCAAAGACTGAATTTGAAATCGACAATTTCTTTCAAATGTGAAAATGAAAGTTTAACTCTTTCTTTCTGTCTTTCTTTGGCCAAAAAAGACTCATTAAAAACTACTTTCTTTTTTATCATTCTGATCTATAAAAGCTTAACTATGATACATTAAGTTTTTACAATGTTCCTAAGTGATCACACAATGCTGATGGATTTAATGATTGAGAGAGAAAAAAAACAGTCAACTTTCAGGACTGGTACCCAGTTACAGTTAAGTGGACTTTTGCAGGCACATGTGATATTATATCAGGTGCTCTTGCCCATTTTTGCCCTGATGATAAACACACTAGCCAGGACAGAAACCCAAGTCTTAGGTTATGCAGTCCTGACCATTGAGCTGTTAAGGATAGATTTATATGTAAGTCAGTACTTACCCTTTAACTTGGCTCTAACTTTATTTGCTGTTCTTTTAATGTCATTCATTAATTCTTCTAGTTCTTCTTTAGTTTCTGCAAAAAAGAAATTAGGCATTAGTCACAACAATCATTTATATAGACTGGTAACCAAAATGAATATAATCTATTTCCAAATAAAATCTTTTAGCACATCAGGCTCTGCAACATGTTTTTTTCTTTCTTTTTTCTTTTTTTGTACTAGGTACATACTCAGCAATACTTATTGTATTCCATTCTAGTCATGTCACAAATACAAGAGCATAAGAGTATTTCTAGCCATCTTCAACTGTTCAATCTTTGAAAAAATAGTCTATGACAAGAGGCAAGTGCTAACTTAAAAGAACTGTTGAGATAAAAAAATATTAAAGGGAGTTAATTCCTCTGATGTGCCATACACAGTTACTGAACTTCTTACTCTTTGTGGGCAACCAATACCAGCTAAATATCAATCATTCATCTTTCAATCAAATATTGAATTTCCGGTTTACTTACAATTGTGCATGGGACAAAGCTGAATGAACACAAAGCTGAATGAACCTTATAACAAAGGGATATCACAGTTGATTTGGTCTGGATAAAAACAGGAAGGACACAATAATAAAACCAAAGGGCCATAATGGAGCTAACTTGCTTACCTGAGTAGAACTCAACCAAAAAAATAAAAGTGTAACATAATGTATTAATAATCGAAATGACAGAAAGAACATGCCAATGCTGGATGCCAGATTTCAAAATTCTGAATAACTTTGGTAAGATTTCATGCAAGGAACATCCCTACAAAGTTCCACTAACTTTGACTTAGTGGTTTAGGAGGAGACGTCATTTGAAGCAAACTGCTAAAGACTACATATTATGTCATAGTTAAACTTCTTTATTTCACATCAACTGCAATTTAGATTAATCCTTGCAATGACTACCTCCTGGGTTCACACCTGTAATGGCATCTAAACAATGAAATACAGTCACTGGAATCTCTCACCCTTGGTGGGATTCGAACCTGTTTCCTCCAAAATCTACAGTCAAGCACTCTGACCTCTCCACCACTGCTCCACCTGGAAGATAGTGCTTGAGGAATAAGAAGTTTGTCTCCAAATCCAGACATCCCCAAGGTTGGAATCATACTAGGGATAAGATTCCAAAGTGACTTGAAATTTTACACCCACTACTAAAATATGAAGTTTAATCCATTATGCAGATGACTTAAATACAAGTTTCAATCCATGATGCATATCACCTAAATACTAGTTTCAATCCATGGTGCATATGACCTAAATACTGGTTTAATCAGTGATGCAGATGACTTAAATACAAATTTCAATCCATGATGCACTTAAATATGTTTCAATCCAATGATGCATAAATACAAGTTTCAATCCATGATGCAATGACCTAAATACTGGTTGATGTAATCAGTGATGCAGATGACTTAAATACAAGGTTCAATCCATGATGCATTTAAATACAAGGTTCAATCCATGATGCAATGACCTGAATACTGGTTTAAATAATCAGTGACGCAGATGACTTAAATACAAGGTTCAATCCGATGATGCATTTAAATACAAGGTTCAATCCATGATGCATTTAAATACAAGGTTCAATCCATGATGCAATGACCTAAATACTGGTTTACTTAATCAGTGATGCAGATGACTTAAATACAAGGTTCAATCCGATGACGCATTTAAATACAAGGTTCAATCCGATGATGCATTTAAATACAAGGTTCAATCCATGATGCAATGACCTAAATACTGGTTTATGTAATCAGTGATGCAGATGACTTAAATACAAGGTTCAATCCATGATGCATTTAAAAACAAGGTTCAATCCATGATGCAATGACTTAAATACTGGTTTACGCAATCAGTGATGCAGATGCATTTAAATACAAGGTTCAATCCGATGATGCATTTAAATACAAGGTTCAATCCGATGATGCATTTAAATGGAAGGAAGTTTGGATTTCAAGTGTTTTGTGTAAGCTAAAAAAGTACTCAGAGCAGATACATCCTTGTCACAATAATCCTCTTAAATCAACATTAATCTAAATTTTCTCTTCTCAGACTTTCCTCTTTTCTTCTGCTTCATCTAAAGACCGTCAATTGTTTAATATAATTATTATTAATGAATAAATGATACATACACTGTACAGAAGAAAATCACAATGAATAAATCATCAGAGAGTCTGGGATAGGAGATCAATATCATACTGCCAGTAGTAAAAGGATTTCGACTCTTTCTTTAAAACTGGAGCTAAGCTTTAATCTATTGCACACCCCCACATTTAGTTTTGGTTGTAATAAACTTCACCTGGCCAGTGGAAAGGTGAAATATTTAATCAGATCAGTTAAGCTTCTAGCATGAAATAAAACTTTGGTAACAGTGACCTTGAAAACAGTAGATAAAACATTGGTAACAAAATGAACTGAATGTCTCCACCCTGTTTTTAAAGCTTGTCATGAAATTGTTGATTACATACAATTACAGCTGTTGATTACATACAAATTACTCATTCATTATCAACAGATGGTCTGATATCTGAGTGGGTGACAACTGGACATCTGCTGCCAGTGTCTATGTAATAAATCTGAAGTATTTTGTGTGATATTACATTATAAAACATATTCCAAGAATAATGTTATGAAAACTTGCAACTTTACATAAAGGACATAGGCTTAAGAACCTCGGTTTCTTAATGCTGAAGATTTCACTTCATCGCCTAAATCCGACTTAGTCCCTCCCATTTTGATTTTTCACTTTTTTTTGTTGGCTTCCTTATTTAAAACACACCTATCTGTAAGTGAACCACTCCCACTTGTTGGCTGGTAGAAAATAGAACAGCGCTCTTCATGAATAAGTGGAGAAATGGCAATTCTATAACAAAGACTCTCAATCTGACTGAAGTACACCATCTAACTACGATTAGATCTGAAGGTGACCCATTCAATTCTATCTTCTTGAAGATCTGGATTTCCAGTATTATTTATATCCCAGCCAATGAGACTGCATCTTATGATCCATCTTTATGGTTTACCTGTACACACAGCGTGTTAATGTTGAGTGTGTAAATGTCTATGGCATGTTAAAATCATCCTGAATATTTTGGAACTATTTTGTGTTTTGTAGGATAAATGAATTCTCCTTCAACTAAAATAAGTTTATCAAAGTTTCAGTTTGTATTTTCTATATGAATATTAATTCAAGTATGAGCATGGTGACGAAAATATTCAAGTAAAGGGGCCTGTTTATTTTGATACACATGTAGTATCTATCAAATGTCTTTTTCCCACAAATACTATTATCTCAATACTTAACAAGCTTTCCTCAATTAAAGTGACTGAATAAAAGAATTAAAGTTTAAACTTTTTTTAAATTTTGTTTTCTTTAAAATTAAAGAGAAGTTAAAATGATAAAAAATATGATAAAGAAAAAACCCAAAAAACATAATTTTACGCTTCTATACATTATGAAAACTGAAGAAAAAGAATTTCATTTTAACATGATTTGAACCTAGGCCCTTCAGGTCTGTAAAATTGGGAGCAGCGACCTAGACCACTGAGCCACTATGGGATTTTCTTTGAAGATGTCAAAATTAACAATATAAACAATGTACCTACCACATGACTAATGGGGTAAGTTTTTTACTAATATAAGTGTGAAAATTTTTATATTATAATGTATTTCTGCATCGAAAACTGAGACAGTAACTTAGTTTAAACTACAACCAGAATTTTTACATTTATAAACATTTTCTTTTTTTATGCATTAGGTCAGTCACTTTAACTGTGATGTTAATAGTAGAAAACAACTGAGTTATCTGGGGTCCCAGTTAAATACAGATTTTTCACATGCCTACAAATGGTTACAAATAGAAACTGATTAACCTTCAAAAACTTAAAAGCTAGGCACTGATTGGCTTAAAGTCATTTTGGTAAGGGTAGGCAGTAATTATGTTTATATCAGGGCAATAGCGTTCATTTGGGCAGTTAGATTTTAGTTAACCTTCAAACCAGGCCAGTAAGACTTTAACCAATTTTACTTCACTCTGACAGAATGACAGTTATGTTTTAACTTTATACGGCAACAGACTAATAAAACTACACTTAGAATTATATACTGGCTTGATGCTAAGGTTCATTAAAATCTTACTGGCCTTGTGTGATGATTAACTTCAATTTTGTTGGCCTGACTCCTAACTTAACTTGATTGTTACTTGCCTTATTCTTTAGTTTACAGTTTTTCTATTGATTAGAATGCAACCAAATTTCATAGTATCAATAAACACCATGTCATCACAACGGACCTTTAGGAGGAAAATGTCTAACTCCACTTTACATTATGCTGTGAAAACCATCAAATTTGTGTTGGTACTTGTCATTGTAACCGATTTCACACCACTTGACATTTAAACAGAGGAAATCTCACAGCCCTATATATAATTACATTTTAGAGGAAATGAAAAAAAAAATTCTGATCTGAGGAAAACAACTTGAATCAAAGAAGGTCTATAGTAAATACATATATAACACAAATTCATTTTGTAAATCAATGTAGACTTAAAAGAAACATTAAGAAAAATTGTTGGAAATCCCTTAGAAACATTAACTCATGAAATTCAAATCTCTATGTGAGTGATATTGAGTGCCATTTTTGTACTAATAATATTTTGTATGACTTTGTCAGCAAAAATTGTCCACCAGGGAAAACTAAAGCTTTTTTTTCACTCATACTAAACAGGATTATATAAAATACAGGGAAACAATAGAGGAAATAATTCAAACAAGTGAATGCTATAAGGTGGTATCAGCTTCTATATCCTATAGCACTTAAACTTTCTTTACATTCACCATCTTTGATATTCCTAGAGGGCTTAATGAAATGTATGAAAGTGTTAGAAAATATTTCTTGGCTGCAAGCCTATAATACTTGCAATATATTAATTGAGACCTGCTAAAATTAAAAAAAGAAACAAGGAAGTTTAACTAAACATAATTCCTTCAAACTTAAATGCCTTATATCTCCCTGTACTTTAATGGGAATATTACTTTTAATCAGTTTTCAACACTTCAGAGCAATGCCCTTGCTAGGAATCCATATGGCTGAATACTCCAATGAGCAAATAATAATAAATCATGAAATAATATAATCATGGTTGAAAGTTGAGAATTTGAAAAAAAACAAAAACTGAAAATTTGGCCAGGCGTTATTAGGGCCCCTGGTGGGTCCAGGGCAAAGCCCTTGTTGGTTTCAGTGGGCTTGGCCCCCAAAAGCTTCTGAAATTTAGCAGTTACAGATCAATGAAATGCATTTTCAAGCAAAACAACTTCCTTTTCAGGTGACAGAAAAATCCAGTTGCTAAAGTTCACAACTGACTAAAAATAGTTTTTCCCACACTTAACCAACAAATGAGTTAACAAGAAAAAAAATTTAACATTTCACATTATAATACCTGTTGTTTTTTTTTTGTTGTTACTATATCTGATTTATATGAAAAATGAACACCCTGACAGAAGCATAATCATGCTTCAAAACTGAGCACAAAACTGAGGATGGACATAGGTGGACAGAATGATGCAACTTCTGATCTCAAATGTGATCTTGACCTTGACCAGAGCCAATCAACCAAACATCCCTGCTGCGCCCCAATGAAATACCAAATAAGCTAGTGGTAATATTATTTCAGAATAAGAGCCATTATCTTGTCTTAGAGGTCTCTAAAATGGCCATGAGCACCAAGATATAAGACCAAAACCAATGGAGATTCAGTAGAGAACAATTATTGTAATTATTGTTGCGACAGCTGTCCATGGAATGTTGGCTGCTGTTATAATAATATATATGAATATATCACCTGATAAATTGGCTGACTCATTGATATAGAGGACACCCAGTGCAATGGTAACTATAGCAGTAAATCAATGACAGACATAAAGATAGATAGAAACATACTGAAGGAATTAATGACTGTATATGACTACTAGGAGAATAATAAACAGAGATAAAGGGAGATAATTTGACAATGCTGGTTAGTCTAGACATGATATCATGTAGGCTCAAAATTTCAATGTAGGACACAAAAACAGACAGATTTTTAGATAGTGAAGTGTTTCCTTAATATTGCTGCTTGCAACATTCTGTACATAAGAGGTTGATTAAATATCTATAATGCCATAAATAACATGCATGATTAAACATTTAATATTACCACTAAAACCACAAGTGATAACCTTCTGAAATCTGCAGACCAATCATGTTTTCTGAGTTGTGTCCAGAAAATACTTCACAGTATCTTGACAAATGATGGAAAAGGCTCAGTCTTGCAAAAAGCTAAGAGACACCTCATGAGTGTATGGCTACTTATGTTGAGATGTACAATTAATGTCAAAGCTGGACACTTTCTAGTAACATATTGCCATTTTTTTTTTAATTATATGCTAAAAGTTTTTAATGTGTAAAAATAATCTCTAATGACACTGTGTTTGTAATAAAACCCTGTTGTAGTTATATGTATTTCTTTTTACATCTGGAAACAATATTTATCATTTTTATGTAATGACTTTAACCATTTCGAACCAAACCCTCTAGGAGGCATAACTCTGCAATACCATAAACACTGAAACTAACAACTTAAAGAAATTGTAATTTGTATGTCTAATTCCACTGCAATCTGCCATTTAAATAAGTTGATGTAAACTGTGTCACAACACTACATGTACAAACTATAAAATTATCCAGGAGTCTAAACATTTATAAGGGGCATAACTCTGAAACAATCTCATTGATCAGCTTAAAAAATGCAATGCTCACAATGGTATTCAAAAGTTCTTTTTCCCCTTCATAACTGATTGCTTTGAAGCAAAGTCCAATCAAAATGTTCAATGACATTTTTCATTCACTCAATAAACCATTCCAGCTAATAGTAATGAAACAAGGCTGGGCAAATCTGTCACCTCTCCCATTCAGCAGACTGTCACCTCTCCCGTTCAGCAGACTGTCACCTCTCCTGTTCAGCAGACTAAACAATCTCATCATACAAAAGCTTGCCATCCTGTTTCAAGACTAATAGCTTCTTTGAGGTACTGCAGACCAATTCCATTCTGTCTGGATTAAATGAAAACATCTTATGACCTAATCTAAGTCTTACAGGCATATATGGAAGGAGTGGTCAGCAATAAACTGTGTGAGTCATGTTGTAGTAGTGATATAACTGTGGTCAACATGAGTCAAGTCTTACAGACTGTATGTTTATTGACAGCTTGTAGGTGTAAAAACTGAATTATAACAAATTGAAAATACAGTCATCAATAGCTGAATAGGATTTTAAACCTCAGTCTGCACACATAGCTGATCACACAGGCCTATACTAAAGACTAGATCTCCATGAGTCGGATGTGTCATCTGACGATAGCATACCATGCAGTTATTTAACTTTTTTCTATGGAATGGGGAATTTATAGGCTCCGGACAAGAATTAACTATGAAAAATTACAAAGGGCAATAACTCAACATTATGCAAAATAGAGTTATGGTTCTCGGGCACTGCACCTCTCTACAGTGATCTATTTACCTATGAAGTTTCAAGTTAATATCTTCAATACCTTTCAAGTTATGCCCCGGACAAGAATTAAGTATGAAAAATTACAAAGGGCAATAACTCAAAAATTGTGAGAAATAGAGTTATGGTTCTTATGCACTGCACCTCCCCACAATGAGATCTATTCACCTATGAAGTTTCAAGTTGGCATCTTCAAAACCTTTCAAGTTATGCTGCGGACAAGACTTAAGTATGAAAAATTACAAAAAGCAATAACTGAAAAATTATGCAAAGATCACAGTGATGGTTCTTGTGCACTGCACTCTATCTCAATGAGATCTATCCACCTGAGAAGTTTTAAGTCAAAAGCTCTGATAAAATAAGAGTTATGCTCCAGAAAAGAACATAAATGAAGGGCATAATTCCAAAATCATGAAGTACAGAGTTACGGTTCCTGTGCACTGCACTTCTTCTCAATAAGACCTATCTATGTATCAAGTTTCAAGTCAATTGCTTGATAGTGTACAAGTTATAGTCCAGACAAGAAAATAGAACAAAGGAGAATGACTCCAAAATCATGAAGTGCAGAGTGATGGCTCTTGTGCACTGCATTCGGTCTCAATGAGATCTATCCACCTAGGAATTTTCAAGTCAATAGCTTTGATAGTATTGGAGTTATGCTCCAGACAAGAAAAAGGAAACAAAGGGAAATAACTCCAAAATCATGAAGTACAGAGTGATGGTTCTTGTGCACTGCACTCTGTCTCAATAAGATCTATCCATCTAGGAAGTGTCAAGTCAATAGCTTTGATAGTGTAGGAGTTATGCTCCAGACAAACATCAGGATGCATCCATCTGCCCACCATGGGTGATCCCACAATACCACACAATACAACCCGTCTTCGATGGGCATATAAAAAAACAATGGTTTGGCCAGCGATTTGGTGAGTTTCTTTTGATAAGTTGGTTGGACTGACAGTCTACAAGTTGGTCAGTACTTTACAGACATGTTGTAGTTTTCCAGTTAAGTTGCTCGTGTTGTACTTCTTTATTAGTTATATATCTCTGTTTTTAAAAGAGTTTTAAGAGTTTTCAGACACAACTCAGTCAATTTATGAAATTAGTCTTGTTAAACTTTCTATGTATCCCAGTCTGCATAATTATGCTTATCTGTACCCAGCTAACTTTACCAATATCTTCTGCTCCAACAAAACAAGACAATTATTACCCACAATGTCACAAGAATATTCTTTCAGCCATTTCTTCCTAATTTCCTGCAATCATATAGTATAAATCAAGCATTCAGTCCAGTTCACCAAAATTTCAGACTGGTTAAACCAAGGGAATCAAATTACCATGAGTATGAGAAATAACTAGACGCAACATCGTCATACACAAAAAAAACATTTCTATATTTGCATTTGGAAAAACAAGCGAACATGTCGATCAACAACTATATATTTCTGACTAAAAATGTTTTTTAAAACAGGAGGGTCATAATGGACCTACAACACTCACCTGAACGCAATTTTCCCTCATTCCGACTAGTTTTAAAGAAAACTGAGTAAAAAAATAGGACCTCTAGAGAGTTCAAAAAGCTTTCAACAGATAAGAGCTGGTGACCTAGTTTTTCAAGCAGCATGACCTGGTTCTAAATCCATCCAGGAAATCAGTTAGACTGAGCAAGTTTCAAGAAGATTGGTTCTTAAACATGACCTCTGGAGTGTTCATAAACTTTTCCACTGAGTCCAGCTGTTGACCTAGTTTTCAACCCACAAAACCAAGTTTCAAAATCATCCAAGCTAATGTCAAGATAAATGTATCCAACAAATTTCATTTTCCATATACTTCCATGTACAGCATGACTGAAGTCCCTGTACAGAGCTCGATCAAGACTTCTGGTTTCAGGCAAGAAATTTTAACACATTACCTTTTTATTTCTATGTTTGTATACCCATTTGACCGTATGGGCACACTTTGAACAATCTTCATAAACGTTCACTGGACAAGGCTACATACCAAATTTCAGAAATGGCAGATTAATGGTTTCAGACAGGCACTTTTGAAAATAGCTTGTCTATATACCTCAAATTCCAAAAGAACAAACGGACACTGACTTTCAAGAATGCACCAAAGCATATCTTCCTTTATATCTTGTAAATTTTTTTTAACAATTTTGAACATTATTTAACAATAACACATCTAAACAGCAAGGTAAGAGTGAAGATGAAATAAAACCATAAAAGGACCTGTGTAACCCCATCAATCTGATGATAATGACTAAATGAGCCTAACTGACCCTACACAATGAGTACATGCCTTCACTATTCAGAAATACTTTGTAAGTCTTATACTGTTCAAGGTAAATATAAGGATAATTACAGTAGAACCCCTCCAAACCGGCCCCCCTTCAAACCGTATCCCCCTCCAAACTGGCCGATCCGTCCGGTCCCGAAATTTTCTCTATATATTTCACCCCTCCAAACCAGAAACCCCTGAATTCCAGATACCAGCCGACTTTTCAGAAAAAAATTTTTTCAACGTAAATTTACCCCTCCAAATCGGTCCGGTCTTGACTTCTTGGGAGAAAAATAATTCTGACACGCATCGCCGCATTTGAAGTTTTGCCGAACAATAAATGCGCCGCATGCGATTATCACAATTTCAGTGTTTTCACACCACCGGTTTTAATGACTCATTGTAATTGTCAATTTTCAAACGTGTGAAAAAATGTCTTATTTTTCAATTTTGATGATTGTGTCTGATAATTATGTCTGAACCATGATGTAGGCAAACATGTTTATACTTAGTCAAAATATTTAGAACAAGTGTTTTATATAAGTGAATTACATGTAGGATGTTTTCAGGAGTTTAGGCAGTCTGATCAGGACATGCACTATTCGTATCAACTTGATTGATGATTTTTTTTTTGTAACTGTTCATTTCAACTTGATTGATGAAATGTTTTATCAAAATAAATTACATCAATGTTTTTCATTTTTGTATGTTGTATGTTTAACATCTCTAGTACATGCACTGGTATTTGCACATGGCTGAAATATTATTAAAAGGGGCATAATCCCCCCCCCCCACCAAAAAAAAGTCCCTTCATGAAAATTTAAACAAAACCCCTCCAAACTGGACACCCCTCCAAACTGGACAAATGGCCCAGCTGGTCCCCGAGGTCGTCCGGTTTGGAGGGGTTTTAAAACTCCATAATGAAATAGTCTTCATGCAGATAGTTGAATAAGGAAATACTTTATAAAGATGCTTACTAGACATAAGTAACCCAATTTACAGAAGAGAAACCTAACAATTATAATACCTTATAAGGGATGAATATTAGTCCAATTCTTATTTTAGCAATATTCATGATATTGTTAGTTACTGCCATCCCTCAATCACGGTAGCCTGTTAACACCTACAGACATTGTTTCTCCCAAAGGAAATCAGGCAAATTGATAGCTTTTACATCTAGAATCTTTTATACACACCACAATCAGATACACAGTCTAAATCTATAGGTAGGGTACTGGCCTGCCTTCAGTTAAGCAATTTATGGATTCTGGTACGTTTCAGACAACATACACTTAAGATTTTTCAGTTTTTCAACAATATTCTTCAAACAGTTAAGATTGAACAAACCTTCCTATGACACAGATTTATGTTTATTAAAATTCTGGCTCCAGAAAGAGAAATGTGTATACTTTACTTCGGTATATTGGATACAATACTGTTATCTCTTATTCAGATAATTTTATGAATGAAAATGGAAAGCATTTCTCAGCGATTGCCTTGGGAGCAATCAATCCATAGAAGCAGCTTCTCTGCATCTTCCAAAGTGATGTAACACAATTACAAAAGTTTCACAATTTGTTATATATATAATTTATATATGTGTTCTTAAGATATCTTCTAATGGTTCTGATCACTTGCCAAACATGGGTCATTTATAGTGTCACTTTCTACTTTAAAGCATTATTTTCATATGTATTTCTTCTACTTCTTAATGTATTTATCCTTCCTGATTTTTTTTCTCCACACAATTTCCTGAATTACAACAAACATTTTCATCAAGCTGTTTGATAGTTGTTTATAAATTATTTTTACAACCTCCTTCAGTGTTTAGAACTTTAAATCTGTCCCTTCCTGGAGTTTTTTTGTCGCCCTTTCGAAGAAAAGGTGATACATAGGGATCGCTTTGTCCGTCGGTCCGGCGGTCCGTCACGAAAACTTAACGTTGGCTATAACTTTGCCATTTCTAAACATTATCTTATCAAACTTTCAAATTATATTGCTTATGACAACAGGGTCAGGTTGATGCCAAAATTTCTAGGTCAAGGTCACATTTGACAGAGTTATGCCCCTTTTTATACATGGATTTTGTCATGAAAACTTAACGTTGGGAATAACTTTGCCATTTTTTAACATTTCAACATCAAACTTCCAAATTATATTGCTTACAACAACAGGGTCGTGATGATGCCAAAATGTATAGGTCAAGGTCACAATTGACAGAGTTATGCCCCTTTTTGTACTTGGATTTTGTCATGAAAACTTAACATTGGCTATAACTATGCCATTTCTTAATGTTTCTTCATCAAACTTTCCAGTTGTAATGCTTACAATTGTATCACTTAAGACAACACCATTTCTCAAGGGCAGATAACCCTCAAATTTTTTTTTGCAATGTTATGCCCCTTTTTCAAGTTAAAATTTCTTGGTTAACCTTTTTCTTTATGTCCATGTCTCAAAAAGTTTCAAGGATATTCCATTCAAACTTGGAATACTTGATCACCAGCAAGACCCCTGCAAAGATTGTTGGTACCCATGTCCCTGGGGTCACAGTTAGCCCCACCCCCGGGGTCACTTGATTTTGCTTAAACTTATATATAGGAAAAAAAACTTCTTAAGCCTAGAAATAAAATATTAACTGACCCCCCCCCAACCCCGGGCCCAATTTTTTTTTTTTTTTTTTTTTAAATTTTAAAACATAGGTACTTTACTTCCCATCCTACCTCAACCCCCCTAACCAGTCACCCCCCCCCCCAATATTTTTTTTTTTTTAATACATAGGTACGTGACTCCCCATCCACCCTCAAACCCCCCCACCACCATTTTTTTTTACCCCCCCCCTTTTTTTTTTTTAAATTTTAATACATAGGTACTTGACTTCCCATTCACCCTCAAACCCCCCCCCCCCCCACCCACCCACCCCCAACCAGTCACCCCCCACCACCCCCAACCAGTCACCCCACCCCCCCCCCCCCCCATTTTTTTTACCCCCCCACCCCCGCGCCTTTTTTATTTTATTTTAAACATAGGTACTTGACTCCCCCTCCCCTCCCCCCCGCGCCCAATTTTTTTTTTTTTTTTTTTAAATTTTAATATGTAGGTACTTGACTCCCCATCCACCCTCAACCCCAGCAGGCTCTTGTTTACCTTTTTAGTTATTCTAACAGAGACCCCAAGGGCGACACAAGTGTTCCACTGAACACCCATCTAGTTTAAACAGAAAATGTGAACGACCTAGAGAAATACATTAATTTAGTTGACATCTTGTGAACAAAATTTCTCACCTTCCATATGGTGTGCTTGGATAGGATTTAAGAAGTTTGGTCAAATATAATAAAATTATGAATCTTACACAAAATACACTTCCTGTGAAACTTTTATTCTAGAAAACAAAGTCGAGCCAGCAATGTCATCTGATTCCATGACATCTTTTAATTTCCCTAGTCAAATTATATCAACAGAAATGCCAGCCATTTTGTTACCTAAACTCCCATAGGACGTATCTTTTAATATGACAGGTTACATTACAAACAATGCCATTTATTCTTAAGCCAGCTAATTTGTTTGCTACTGTTATTTGTGATATTACCTAAAATACCAGATGGAAGCCCTGCAAGCACAGATATGCATTCTTTTTATGCTTTTTTACTGGCATTCTTTTAATGCTTTTTAACTGGCATTTGTTTGACAGACAGTTTTGTGTACAATTGAGAATAATTATGTTCTCTAACAGTAGACCTTCTTCCCAAGTCCTCCATGCTCAGCCTGCAACCTTTGGCAGTCAGTGTGCCAATGTGAAAATTGGAAGTGTCCAATAAAAATTACCGATTTTTCTTCACTTTTCAGTCTTGTGATTTGTATGTACCATGTGTTCCAACACCCGAAATTTGAATGCAGACAGCAATGCAGATGGGAATGCAGACGGGAATACAGACAGCAATGCAGATGGGAATGCAGACAGCAAAGCAGATGGGAATGCAGACAGCAATGCAGATGGGAATGCAGACAGCAATGCAGATGGATGAATAAGAAAGATATTCCTAGAATGCTGCTAACTCATAATCAATAACTCACTTCTGTTTATCCACTGTCATTAAATTTTAAAGCTAGCATTTTATGATTAATGGAACTTAATCAACTAGATAATCGTGAGATTCATATCAGTACTGTAACAACCTCGATTTATTGTAAAAATCAAGAAATGGGAATCCTGTCTTTACAATCAGCTTGGTGTAAAAATGGCATTTACAAGTTATTTTTGAAATGCCAGTAGAAATGGATCATAGTTTTTTGTTCTGATAATACTTAAAGTAAGTGACAAAAATCAAGTGATAATCTACCAAATGTATTCTGTTGAATGTTTGAACTCCCGCCCACTTTTCCTTGTTGATCACTATGGTATGGAGACAGTAGTATAATGATGTACAGGGGATCAATAACCAGGTCAAAGATTGATTCCACAGTCCCCACAATCAATTCTGCTTTTTTTCTTTTTCTCAATACTGGGTGTAAAACAGCACTGCATGTTAAGCTACACTATTGTACCATCGAAACACTCTCACTAGTCAGTGATTTAGTATAAAGTGTAACCTACATAAACAACAAAAACCTCTCTAACGACCTTAACATGTTTTAAGGAATATCCCTCATGAAAGATATTGTCTGAATTCGTCTGAAATGGGATCTGAATTAAGCTGAATTTTGTCTGAATACAACCTGACTATAACAGAACTGATTTGGTCAGT
This sequence comes from Cyclina sinensis, assembly GCA_012932295.1. Lineage (NCBI taxonomy): Eukaryota > Metazoa > Mollusca > Bivalvia > Venerida > Veneridae > Cyclina > Cyclina sinensis. The sequence continues at coordinate 48,500,597 of JAAONU010000019.1, read as the reverse complement.
TTCAATGCAATAATTGTATATACTGCACTAGAAAGAATAACTAACTTGGCAACAAGTTATTTCCTTTGACAACATTTTTTTTATTTTCGTTTATGGAATCATGATTGTGTTTCATCAAGCACAATGTCTGCTATTATGCAAAGTTCTATGACAGAGGCTACTGTAACTAAGTTAAACTATGGATTTTTTCTGTACATCCTTGGTTTGTCTACTTGTGCTGTTTTTCAATGCTTCCCTGGACAAATCTGCTTCCTGGGCAACAAAATAACTTCAAAATAACACAATGTTTTTAGACAGCCTATGGTGCTTTTGCTCAATTCTTTGCATAAACTTTGAAAAAAGCCAGAGGAGAAACTGCTTTGTTGCAGACTTTTTTTCTGTGGTCCAATTATTTTTCTGTCTATGAATTAAGCCTCAGTAATAATACGTAATCCAGACTCGGACCATTCAATGTCAAAGTGTGACTAAACACAGGAAATCATTGAGAAAACATGAGAAACACTGGGAACTAGTAATTCAACTTAATTTCATTAGACCTTATTGGCAAACTCGTAATATTACATTTTGCCGAGAAATCTATACCAGAATCGACAGCCAGTTGCAAATGCAGTGCGAAGAAAATGTTTGTCCAATATGCGTATTGCTTAGAAGAAAGCATTGTGTAGCTTTTATTGGATTATTTACAACAACACAGCTATGAGGTTTTAATCCAAGAGCAAATCCCATAAATAAGATGGTTTACCAGTAAGGAACTAATACTGCAAATGGGGATTATTGGCTTTTGTCTTTGCTATTAGAACTTGTAGAACTAAATAAATGAGCACTTTAATACCAAACTGAACTAGAACTATCGCTGAATGCGATTCATACCTCCACCAATGTCCTTGACAGAAGACGACATGGAAAGGTGGTAAAGGGAATAACTTTAGTGGCACAAATACATATACATAAAAAGAAATTATCTCTGGTGAAAAAAACAAACAAATTGTACAGGTAATAGTATAAATATATATTGTCAAATCATGTTCGAACCAGTTACAAATAACCTTTCATTTTCCCAATCAATGTACTAAAACAAACAAAAGCAGTGAAGTTAAGAAAATAGCATAATTATGTCAAAATGTAATTAAGAGTGGAAAAACTTTGCATACTGAGCTTACTTGTTCTAGTTTTAGAAATATTCAAGTACATGTTAAAATTTCAGAACATTTTTTCTAAGTCAATTTTAGATCTTCAAGTGTGGCCTTGACCTTAAGCTGGCACAAGGGTAAGATGGGTTCTGCACATTGCCCAGTTGGGGTGACATTTGAGTCAAGTTTGAAGAAAATTCTTCCATTAGTATAGAATTTATAGAGCGGACACGACATATTGTCTAGTATTGATTGTAAGTAAATTAAAAGACTTAAAAAGGGGCATAACTTTATCAACATGCAATAAAGAGTTATGAAACTTGACCTGCATATCTTACTTGTGATACCTCATATATCTTTTAAGTTTTAAGAAAAAACCTGTGCTAGTTTCAAAAATATTCAAGTACATGTTAAAATTTAAGAACATTTTCTAAGGCAATTTTGACCTTCAAGTGTGACCTTGACCTTAAGCCGGCACAAAGGTAACATGGGTTCTGCACATTGAACATTTGAGTTAAGTTTGAAGAAATTTCTTCCAATAGTATAGGATTTATAGAGCGGACACGACATATTGTCTAATGTAAATTTGAAGACTTAAAAAGGGGCATAACTTTGTCAAAATGCAATACAGAGTTATGAAACCTGGAAACCTGACCTGCATATCCTAATTGTGTCACTTCATATATATTTGAAGTTTCAAGCCGATACGTTTTCTAGTTTCAGAAATATTCAAATACATGTTAAAATTTAAGAATATTTTCTAAGTCAATTTTTGACCTTCAAGTGTGACCTTGACCTTAAGCCGGCAAAAGGGTAACATGGATTCTGCACATCCCCTTGTTGAGGTGAACATTTGAGCCAAGATTAAAGAAAATCTTTCAATTAGTGTAGGACTTACAGAGCGGACACGACATAATGTCTAACATTTGATTGTTTGATATTTGACCTTCAATTGTGACCTTGACCTTGAGCTGACACATGGGCAACATGGGTTCTGCACATCCCTTGCTGAGGTGAACATTTCAGCCAAGTTTGAAGAAAATCCTTCGATTGGTATAGGATTTATAGAGCGGACACTATAATGGAGACGGACGGACAGACGGACGGACTGACCGACCGACCGACCGACGCGACAAAGCAAATCCATTATAGCCCCCCCCCCCCACATTTTGTGGTGGGGGTATAATGAAAGATACATGCAGATCAGTCCTGCCAGTCAATGATTGTGATAAATGTGATAAAGAGGTTATCCAAAACCTTTTACAATGGGGTTAACCAAAAAGTCGCCACTGAACAAAACAAAGACCAGTATTAGTGGCCAGTGGAATGAAACCAGAATAGCAACAATGAAAGTTAAACTGCACATTTATTCTGCTCAATGACCAAAAAGAAGATGGTTCTGCCATTAAAAACAGACAAGCTTTATTCACTTACTGTCATCAGTCTGAGGCGCTGATAATATTGTACTGTGTTTCATCTTTACATCCTCAACATTAGTCGCAATCTTGTCTATCATCTGACGAATCTCTTCAACCTGAAAGTACAGATCTGACATATACAGTTTTTTAACACCTTACAATGTTAGTGTCTGTAAGAGGCTATCCATATGCATGGTCACCATAAATAACTGACTTACATACAATGTGGTCCAAAAAAGCAGTGCATCTCCATGCATTTTTTTTGGTCAATATTCTGTTTTGATTTTACACAAGTTGTTGTCTTTAATCTATAATGAAAATAATGTAAGTTTTTTTCAAAATATATGTAAACAAATCTGTAATTTCTACTGAATTTTCAGTTAAGCAATTCTGCCGTTATAGTTTGACCATTAATTTTAGTTTATGGCAGTATGAAACCTTATGACTACCATTGATTTCACCATTAGTATTAGAAAGTAAATATAATTTTCTGTGGTCATATTTACCGAGTTTTTCAAACTTATCACTGAATTATTTTCGTTGCATTATACCAAGTTAATGGGAAAGAATTGAATGATGTTTAAATACAGAAGCAATCTGCCATAGAGAGTGCAGCCTATTGTCTGAGTTTATTCCAAAATAACTGCCCTCAGTTTTCCTGAAGTATTCAAGTTATATCAGTAACATCAAGAAATAAATATTAACAGCAAGACTAAGTATCTTTTTCTTTATGTTAACACTCCTCTAATGTTTCTAAAAGGTTTTCAAGTCGTACACAGTGTTTGTCACAGCTGATTTTTGAATGCCATATTCTATTTGAACACACTAAGGAACTGTATATGTAATGCTCATGATGCCATTTTGTATATGATCACATTCAGGGACTGTAAATGTAAAGCTCATGATGCCATTTTTGTACTTGATCACATTCAGGGACTGTTCATGTAAAGCTCATGATGCTATTTTGTATATGATCACATTCAGGGACTGTACATGTAAAGCTCATGATGCCATTTTTGTACTTGATCACATTCAGGGACTGTTCATGTAAAGCTCATGATGCTATTTTGTATATGATCACATTCAGGGACTGTACATGTAAAGCTCATGATGCCATTTTTGTACTTGATCACATTCAGGGACTGTTCATGTAAAGCTCATAATGCCATTTTGTATATGATCGTATTTAGGGACTGTATATGAAGCTCATAATGCCATTTTGTATATGATCATATTTAGGGACTGTATATGTAAAGCTCATTATGACATTTTATATTTAATCATGCTCAGGAACTGTATATGTAATGCTCATGATGCCATTTTGTATTTGATTGTAAATGAAGCTCATAATGCCATTTTGTATATGATCATATTTAAGGACTGAACATGAAGCTCATAATGCCATTTTGTATATGATCATATTCCGGGACTGTATATGTTAAGCTCATTTTGACATTTTATATTTTATCATGCTCAGGAACTGTATATGTAATGCTCATGATGCCATTTTGTATTTGATTGCATTCAGGGACTGTACATGTAAAGCTCATGATGCCATTTTGTAAATGATCACATTCAGGAACTGTACATGTAAAGCTCATGATGCCTTGATCACATTCAGGGACTGTACATGTAATGCTCATGATGCCGTTTTGTATACAATCACATTCAGGGACTGTACATGCAAAGCTCATGATGCCATTTTGTATATGATCACATTCAGGGACTGTACATATAAGGCTCATGATGCCATTTTTGTATTTGATCACATTCAGGGACTGTACATGTAATGCTCATGATGCCTTGATCACATTCAGGGACTGTACATGTAATGCTCATGATGCTGTTTTGTATACAATCACATTCAGGGACTGTACATGCAAAGCTCATGATGCCATTTTGTATATGATCACATTCAGGGACTGTACATGTAATGCTCATGATGCTATTTTTGTATTTGATCACTTTCAGGCCCTGTTATGTAAAGCTCATTCTGCCATTTTGGATATGATAACATTCAGGGCCTGTATATGTAAAGCTCATTATGACATTTTGAATTTGATCATGCTAAGGGACTGAATATGTAAAGCTCATTATGCCATTTTGTATATGATCACATTCAGGGACTGTATATGAAGCTCATGATGCCATTCTGTATATGATCACATTCAGGGACTGTATATGTAATGCTCATGATGCCATTTTGTATTTGATCACATTCAGGAACTGTATATATAAAGCTCATAATGCCATTTTGTATATGATCACATCCAGGGACTGTATATGTAATGCCCATGATGTCATTTTGTATTTGATCACATTCAGGGACTGCATATGTAAAGCTCATGATGCCATTTTGTATATGATCACATTCAGGGACTGTATATATAAAGCTCATAATGCCATTTTGTATATGATCATAATTAGGGACTGCATATGAAGATCATAATACCATTTTGAATATGATCACATTCAGGGACTGTATATGTAAAGCTCATTATGCCATTTCTGTATATGATCACATTCAGGGACTGTATATGTAAAGCTCATTATGCCATTTTGTATATGATCACATTCAGGGACTGTATATGTAAAGCTCATTACAGGGGTCAAAGTTTGGAAAAAATAAATCCTGAAAAAAAAATATTCGGTCTTTGAGGCCAGAGGTCCCTGGAAGCTCTTTGATTTTACAGATTTAAAGAGTACCTGGTGTATTCCTGGAGAATGAAATAGGCCACAAGTGTCAAACTTTCTTAACCATTTTCCCCACTTTCCTCCTCTTGAGTCTTTCTCATTTAGCCATTCCCACTGCCACTTATTCTTCACTTCTTTTTCAAGATCTTTTACATTATATCCGGGTGGTAAGAATTGCATATTTTCACTTACTATATTATTTGCTTTTGAGTTACTTTAGACCAACAGTCCACCAAAAACATCAGAAGTCATAAAATTCTGAGAGAACATTTGAAAATCCACTTCTATTGTTTTTAAACAGATACATGGAATTATTCGGACCAATCAAATCATGCAGTAGAAAACGGGCGCTGATAATAAACGTCAGACATGTATGAATCATCTGAAGCAGTTCACGAGAAAAAAATTAATCCTGAGAACACCTGGGGCGTATTTCCAAGGCTCGGTGCAATTCTTTGTCCAGCCACGGATTTGCACAAATTGGAAAAACGACCCGAGCCGGTGCTGAAAATCCGGAATTCCGGCATAATCCGGAAAACTTTGACCCCATGTCATTATGCCATTTTGTATATGATCACATTCAGGGACTGTATATGCCAAGCTCATGATGCCATTTTGCATTTGGTCATGCTCAGGGACTGAATATGAAGCTCATACTGCCATTTTGTATTTGATCACCTTCAGGGACTGTATATGTAAAGCTCATGATGCCATTTTGTATATGATCACACTCAGGGACTGTATATGAAGCACATAACTCTCATAAGCTCATTTCTGCTAAAGCAGGAATTGTTAGCCCAAACCTGATGGTCTTTTACTCCTGTTTTGAAAATGACAGAAAAGTGGAACTATATAAATAACAGTTACTATCTCCACAATTGAGATAACCTATCAGCCCTGTTACATGAAAGAATAGCGACAATATTGATTGTACAGTTTTCTATTACACTGAGTGTTATGAATAGAGCATTGGCAAAAATCATATAGCACAAAATTGGAAAAATTACAATACAGTTATATTCAGCTACAGGAGTTAATGTATTTCTTGAATATTTTTATGACACTCAGCTTTCAGAGATCAGAAGCTTTTATCATGGGAGAAAACTTGAATGTTTTTTGTTTCTAAAATAGGATGATGTGTTTTTCTGAAGAATGGGTTTTACCATGTTAATCAGTCATGACAAATATGTTTCTTGTGAAAGGCAATATTTATACCAGCCACTCCAAGAAGTTAAAGGTGCAATTCCATACAGATTGAAAAGATAGATGTTTCCAAAATAACTTTGTGTTCTATGGATATGAGTGTGACCTCCCCACTTTCTAAAACATCAAAAAGCATGTGTCTTGTTATAACTTCTATTTCAGCTGAATAACACTTTATTAAGTCTAGTTACCGGTATTACAAATCAAAAGAAAAGCTATTGGTGAAAAATAATCTTGAGGCAGCCTTCTGATCTGAATTTTTTTTAAGCATCAGAGATGAAGCATTAACACGAACAGTCTCTTTACATCTGGATTTAGAAAGTCATTTTCATGCTACTAATTCTGTCTTCATATACAACCATAGAGAACAAGACAAAAAAAAATATTGAAGAAAAAGTTAACAAGAATGAAACAACATTGCAGAACAGATGGAATGTATGCCTACCACACCTAGGCTGCAAGAATATTTTACAAATCTTTGTTTACACTCTTACTAATTCACCATGAAATATCTATATACCAAAAATTTTTTAAAAGGGGAGGTCATTCAAAAATGAGACCTGACAGAGATATATTTCTTGCACACAGCACTTCTAGTACCTCTTACCACATACAGTGATTTTGCGATCAGTCAACAAGCAATTTCTCGACAGGTCGGTCTGACTCGAAGCTGTCGCTCGGTCCCATTTTTCCCTATTTTTCCTTAAAATTTAATGTGTCAAAATTTTGCTAACTTGAAAATACATTGACTCAAAACAACAACATAAATTATGTTGCAATGACTCGATATAATTACCGAAGTGATCAATAATTTCACACCTCTGATTAGCATTGCTGCTTAACATTCATATTTTAATTGTTGTCAGTATTGACGAGTGACAAACACAGCAAATAGTCACAATTTAATTACAGTCCAATCGCGCTGCTACGAATCACAGTAAAATGAAACAAGATATGTTTGTAAAACACGTATGCCCCCTATCGGCAGCCAATTAGTCATGTGGCCAGATTATTGTGACTGACTTTTGACCTAGTGACCTAATATACATGTTATCTAAAATGTAAGTCTCACAGTCCACAAAACCCGATGCCATTTGGTAGCCAAGTTATTCGTCTGAATTGTTTTGACATACATGTGACCTTGACCTTTGACCCCAAAATCAATAGGGGTCATCTACTGGCCAAGACAAATGCAGATATGAAGTTTGAGGGTCAACGGCGCATGGGTTGTCAAGTTATTGATTGGAAACCGTTTTTTACCTACAAGGACAATGTGACCTTGACCTTTGACCCCTTGACCCCAAAATCAATAGGGGTCATCTGCTGGTGATGGACAATCATCCTACCAAGTTTGAAGTTTCTAGGCCTAAGTGTTCTCTAGTTATTGATCGTAAACCGTTTTTAAGATGAAAGTCTGTGTGATCTTGACCTTTGACCTAATGACCTCAAAGTCAATAGGGGTCATCTACTGGTGATGATCAACCAGCATACCAAGTTTGGTGAACCTAGGTCAAAGCGTTCTCTAGTTATTGATCAGAAACCGTTTTTAGGATGGAAGTCCCTGTGAGCTTGACCTTTGACCTAATGACCTCAAAATCAATAGGGTCATCTACTGGTGATGATCAACTAGCATACCAAGTTTGGTGAACCTAGGTCAAAGCCTTCTCTAGTTATTGATCTGAAACCGTTTTAAGGATGAAAGTCTCTGTGATCTTGACCTTTGACCTAATGACCTCAAAGTCAATAGGGATCATCTACTAGTGATGACCAACCAGCATACCAAGTTTGGTGAACCTAGGTTAAAGCGTTCTCTAGTTATTGATCGGAAACCGTTTTTAGGATGAAGGTCCCTGTGAGCTTGACCTTTGACCTAATGACCTCAAAATCAATAGGGGTCATCTACTGGTGATGACCAACCAGCAAACCAAGTTTGGTGAACCTAGGTCAAAGCGTTCTCTAGTTATTGATCGGAAACCGTTTTTAGGATGAAGGTCCCTTTGAGCTTGACCTTTGACCCCTTGACCCCAAAATCAATAGGGGTCATCTACTAGTGATGGACAATCATCCTACCAAGTTTGAAGTTTCTAGGCCTAAGTGTTCTTTAGTTATTGGTCGGAAACGGTTTCTACCTACAAGGTCAATGTGACCTTGACCTTTGACCCCTTGACCCCAAAATCAATAGGGGTCATCTACTGGTGATGGACAATCATCCTACCAAGTTTGAAGTTCCTAGGCCTAAACATTCTTTAGTTATTGGTCGGAAACCATTTGGTCTACGGACCGACGGACCGACCGACAGACAGACAATTGCAAAGCAATATACCCCCTCTTCTTTGAAGTGGGGGCATAATAACGGTGTACAACGTAAAAAGTGATTAGTTCCATCATTTTTCTTCTTTATTCAATCAAGATAAAATGTGATATTAAGAAATGCGATTTAACGAAAAATGCAATTGTGCGAACAATTATCACGTCCCAGTGAAATAAACTGCAATTTAGAGAATCGCCATCAGACAGGTGTTGTCACACCTCTTTGAGTGATACCTGTTGCTCGCACAGACTGCCTTGTGTTTACCATTATTAACCCTTTACCACATGGTTAAGTGTTAAATCTCATATGCGACCAGTGCAGATCCAGATCAGCCTGCACATCCGTGCAGTCTGATCAGGATCTCCACTGTTCGCTTTTCAGTCAGAAATACTTTTATGGATATAAAAGCGAACAGTGGAGATCCTGATCAGACTGCACGGATGTGCAGGCTGATCTGGATCTGCACTGGTCGCATATGCGTTAAAACACGTATCTATGGAGTAAAGGGTTAAGCAGTTATCGCCACAAGCAATAGTAGCACGATATGTTGCAAACAACAAGCGGGTTTATTTAATTGTTACATAAAACACTTTTAGTGACAACATGTCAAAAGTTTCAAATGGTATAAAATCTAGACAAGTTGTACTGCTTGACGTTCTTGATTTTGCAATTTAAAATCAGCGATAACTTACAACAAATACAAAAAAGGTAATTCTCAATATTATCTTCTTTAAGTTTTAATTGACTCCGACATATCATGACAACAATATATAACAACACTGATGGTTTACGATAGTATAAACAACATGTAAGAATAAAATGCGATTCTAAGAAAAATGCGAAATTATGAAAATTCTACAGGGTCTGATGCATATTCGTAGCATCACGAAAGTTTTTCTGTTTGGCTTTGACGTTTTTCAGACAGTTTAAGTGATATAATTATTGTGTATAAAAGCGGTATTTATTGTTCTTTGCTGTATGCATATTCATGTTGTTAGTTTGTAAATATCTGAATTAACATTTATGTGAAATGAAAGTTAAAACAAACAAATATCGATTTTATTATATATAAATTTTATATTTCAAGATGTGCTATAATCACGATGTCAAGCTGAAAATGAAAATACAAACTGGACACGACATGCGATGACTCGACAGATGCGATGACTCGACAGATGCGATGACTTGACAATAAGGTGATCTCCCAAGAGATTTGGAGTCATCGCAAATTTACTGTATCTTTATTTTAAGTTTCAAATCAATCCCTTTCATAATTATAAAGTTATACTCTGGACAAAAATTCATTATAAAACCAAAGAAACATAGAAAACTTAAAACTTAGGACAAAGTAGAGTTAAGCTTCTTAGGTAATGCACTCTGTCACCAGCTATCTATATTTTAAGTTTCACACCAAATCACTTCATAGTTTTAAAGTAATGCTCAGGACAAAACAAAGATTAAGAAGGGAGATAATAAAAAAATGTAACCAGGTAGAGTTATAGTTCTTGAGCACTGCACTTCTACTTTTTACAATCTATCTTTACAGGGATTTCCCCAGCCGCTTTTAGCGCATCGGTGCCGATGCGCTTAAATTTTGAAATCCAAAAATCCGATGTGCTTAAACTTCCATTAGCGCTTAAAAACTGGCCAGGATGTTCCTTTCACTTGCCTGTAATTTCATCCCAATTAGCTGGATTAAGATAGTCCACATGTATTGCCTGTGGAAATTATTGCCCCGGGCGAATACACTGCTGTTTTATGATGCCGTAACATGTTTTGATAGATGGCATAAAAATACACACATTACACATTATACACACGATAAGCTCCGTCCTAATACAGAACTGACAGCAAGTGAGAAAACATCAACCAATCACAACTGTAGTTACATTTTACTATGGAAATTGATTATATTTCGTACATCTATATCGGTATCGCATAAATTAAAAAAAACTTCAAGCAAGTAAATGTCTATTTAAATTGATTGAATTCTTAATTTCAAAGGCAAAAGGTTAGAAATCAAATCTTTACCAATGTTATCATAACCTTTCAAGCAAGGTACCATAAATGGCCAGAATTCTTTACGGTATTTTTGTGTTAATTATTGGATTTAATTTAAAGAAAAAGTTTAGTACAGTTATGACAAGCTTAACAAAATGAAAGCAACCAGTTTCAGCAAATAATTAGTTCACTAAACGAGAAGCAGCGCGTAAAAATCTCGGATAAATTCCGTTTGTCATATATTTTCGCGACCCCGTCGTACTTTAATATTTATAGAAAACGATGTCTTGGAGACTCTTTACAAGGCAAACGGACAACATTCAATTGATTTATTAAGATAAGTGTCCATGATTTGATTATATCTATTTAAGTAAAAATTATCATACAAAGTCTAAACTCTGCATAATGTCTAAACAAGAGACTCATATTATTGATAGTGACGTAACTGTGAGTGAAAGTAAAGTATGTTTTGTTGTTGTTAGTAGTATTAGTGATGTGATTCAGCCATCTTCTTTCCACTGTCAAAGCAGGGGACAGATGTTGCAATGACAATCTGTGAGAGATATTGTTTTAATATTTTATAGTTAAGAAATTATTCTCTTGTGAAAGACTTACTTGTTTTAAAATATAAGACCCACAGAGCTGCATTTTAAACCAAAAATTACAAGAGATTTCGACATGCTGAACAGGGATACCCCCTCCCGTACCCACCCCTGTCTGATAATTAGCGCTTAAAAAAATTCCTGGGGAAATCCCTGCTTTATCTTAAGTTTCAGAACAATCAATCCCTTTCATAGTGTTTAAGTTATGCTCCGGACCAAAATTCATTATAAAAATTAAAGAAGGGGAGTTTTCTCAAAACCTGGATAACGTATATAGAGTTATGCTTCTTGCACACTGCACTTCCCCTTCTCACCACCTATCTTTATTTTATGTTTTACATCAATTAACTACACAGTTTTAAAGTAATTCTCTGGACAAAAAAAATTCAAGTAGAGATATAATTCAACAAGGGTGACATTGTCACAAATTACGCCCGTCACAAAAGCTTTAGGTGGAGATGTGGGCATTATGGATAAGAAGTCTTGTCTTTGCATATATTGACCAAAATTACATGTGTCACACCCGGTGTCATGATAGTGAAAATTTGTGTCACAATTCCTCAATAAATGATGACTAAATGGTCCCTATAGATATTATTTTATCTGAAATTTTACCTCTATGTGTGACCTTGACCTTTAACCTAAAGACCTGGATCATGCGTGGAGCAAAGTGTCTCATGGTGGTGAACATTTCTATAGAGCATTATCAAAATTCTTCCATACATGTAGGAGATATGCTCCAGACAAAATCTGGATATTTCATCATCTTTAGTGACCTTGACCTTGCATATATTGACCTAAATTACATGTCACAGCCATAGTCATTATACTGACCATTTGTGTTACAATCCCTCAATAAATGATGACTAAATGGTCCCTATACACATCTTCATATTTTTATCTGAACTTTGACCTCTTTGTGTGACTTTGACCTTGGCTGAAGGGACCTGAATTTTGTGTGTGACACTCCGCCTCACAATGATGAACATTTGTGCCAAGTTAAATTGAAATCCATCTATGCATGTAGAAGTTTTGCTCCAGACAAGCGTTTTTCAATGAGCTCTAAGTGTGATCTTGACCTTTGACCTAGAGACCTGGTTCATGTGCGCGACATGGCTTCTTATAGTGGTGAACATTTCTATGAAGTTTCATTAAAATCTCTCTATGCGTGTAGGAGATATGCTCCGGACAAAATTGGATGCCGCCAATCAAATGGGCGTATAAAAATGGGACCAATTAAAGTAATGGTTCCTGAGCACTGTACTTCTACTCATTCAAGAAAGCCGCAGAGCAAGTCTGAAATCAGTCAGACAATTAGCAACAGAGATATGGTCCAGACAAGATTGATGCTGCCCGCCCATCTGGACACCTGCCTGCCCAGCCGCCTGCCATGGGGTTTCCTATAATACGGTTGTCTTTCAAATGGTGTATCAAAATAGTCATAAATGTAATGAATGCAGACTGTCTAATTACAATTACTTATGACAGAATACACTCTTCTCTTAACTTTGGCATTTCTACTTTTGGTTATTGTCTGTAAATAATGTCAGAGAGACAGAGAGAAATCAATAAATGTCCAGCATTTATATAAGTAACTCTAGCAAATTTCATTTGCTCAAGTACCATAATATGATCTAGCTCTTTTTCTATGGTGTACTTTATTTTCTCTGATACAGACATACCCTTTAGTTCACAAGGGAGTTACTTCACATGTCTAGCCTACAAGTCAAGATTCATGTGTGGGAAGCTAGCCTAGCCATAAATTAATCTTTGCTGTCAGTTTCTCAGTTTTGCTCAAATATACCCATGAACTGCCTGCTGAAAAAAAGCTCTGCTTCAGAGAACTACTTAAATTTTAATTGATATGTTAAGAGCAGAACCTTCCAGAAATGTTTTGGATATAAATAGTGGAACTGTTTTCTCAAAATAGTGAGTAACCCCTCTATGAAATTATAATTGTTCATCAAACATTAACCAATCAAAACTCCAGACATAAAATGATTGCAGATTCAGTAAAAGCATGACTTCTGCAATAAAAAAAGAGCTCTACAGATGATACAAACAGACCAAATGAAAATTAAAAAAAACATCTCTTCTGTACTGTAATTCTACTTTCAGCCATTCAAAAGTTTGCTCTTAACTGACAGGCAAAGAATTAGTTGTTCTAAACCTTACTTTGGGTCAAGCAAAGGATGGCTTTTTTCCAACTAGACTGGTCTACAAACATAATTATTTTCTATCACACAGAAGAAACTCTTGTCAACTTTGTGTAACACTCTTGTATATCTCTCTCAGTCTGATCTACTTCTCTGCTTTTTTTTCTCTGTGAGCAGATCTCTTAATTCAGTGCTTGAGGGCAATAAACATCTCCCCGATACTTAACTAAATATGTAGTTACAGCCGCTGTCACGGCAGCTGACCACTTCTAATCAAATTTTCACAATAAACCCTCAATATTCCGTGTCCTAACAATACACTGGTTACTTCCTAAAACAGGAGTAAAATCATTACTGGAAGAAAGTAGTTATTTTCATGGGCAGTATGATTTCACAGCAGCTAAAATGATGTCTAAGATTATTTTTTAAGCAGGGCAAAAGACCCAGTAAGTTCTTAATATCTTTTAATAGAAGAGAAAGCTGGTAAAGTCTTTTTTAGTTTTTTTTATTTCTTTCACTCTCTTTGGTACTATAAGGTAGACTATAATGCTCACATGATCACTGAATATGCATAGTCAGGGCTAATACTTGGAAGATCCTTCTTTTCATCTATACAATACTGACATTGTGACCTTCAACTGGTGTCGCCTTTCTTATGAGTCAAGAAGCTAAGAAATAAAATAGAACAAGAATACAAATTGTTTTCTATTATTTTTTACCAGATATTGATAAACAGGTGTCATTTTCAAATAATTTTGGAAATTTTAGTCGCAAATGCATATTCTGGCTACTCATCAAGGTCAAGGTCATTGTTTTATAGAGTTGAGATTAGTGATAGATGCACTAAGTTGAATCCTACTAAATTTTCTGGTAAGTATTAAAACTGTATTGCATTTACTGAAGTTTTTGCAAAAATACATGGAATCTTTAAGAAGTATTCAATAATAACATAGAGAAATTTTATCTTATGATTATTGAAATATACAGCCATTTTAACTAATTAAGCTTTTGTGTGCAATTCATTGTTGCTGTTTTTATTATTTCAAAAAATGAAGTCAATATGAAATAGATTTGTTAAAATTTCATACAGACCCTGAAAATAATGATAGTATATATAGCACCAGACAGCACTAATATTCTTGATTGAATTCAGCCATTATTCTGAATAACTGATGGATTATTTGGCAGAGTCTGTGTGTGGCTGAACAATGGTGTTTCAAATCATGATGATTTTGAAGCATACAGCTTCCTTTCTCTAGTTGCTAGCATTTCTCTTGAATGGCCTTTTATATAATGCTGATTTGTAAGTCACAGAATAACATTTACTGAAATAACATGACTTTCTGGTTATATATATGGGTAGAAGTAACTTTCATGAAAGGCAACTGAACTGACTTGAAGATCTTGTTCCAACTGCAAAGACAAAATGTACAAGAATAATTGAAGACCTTTAATAGTATGTGTTTAAACTATCCTATTAAAATAAACATTAAGGTCAACATTGGGCATTCATTATATTAACTTGTAATAAATCAAGATCCTACCATCTTACTGACTTTCCATGGTGACCGTACCATATTTACTGTATGTAACTGATACATCATCAAGTTAGTGAAAACAATGGTGTTTCCTGCAGGTTTAAAGAAATGGTGTTGTATTCAGCTGTTAGAATAATGGCAATGCTCATCAGAAGCAAAGATGAAACAGATACAGGCCTTTTCCCCTCTATTTTGGGAAAAAAGGCCCCTTATAATTTTGGGAATTTCGCGTAGTAAAATTTGTTAAACTGGGGGAAAAATATTAAAAAAACCTACAATTTGGGAAAACTTGTCACCAGATAAATGCTTAAAAAAGGCTGCACATCACTCTCACATGCTCTCTTACACTTGACTGGTGTCTTTCAAGCTTGCAGGCAGGATAAGTCCCAAGCTGACCACCAACTTCACCCCAATTAGAAGTTCCTTCTTCTGTTAAAAAGGGCAAAAGCTCACAGTATTTACACAGGTATCCTTGTTGACTGACACATAAAGAATAACCATTTATAATGGGATTTGTAATTTCAATGGAGCAAACACCCTTTTGTCAGAAACTTTTGATTCAGGCTAAGTCTGACTCTGAGGTGGCTGAAGGGCACGGCAGTTCACTCAGATTGTCACATGTACTAGTGCATGCCATAGACAAAATGCCGACTGATGATTCACTGCTGGATGAAGCAGACTGAGGGATCAGCGATACTTAGAAGACAGACGTAAAGGATTCTGATTATTGGTAAGTTCGAACACCGGAATTTAATGCCTCAGATGTGGCAATTCCTGAACTGTCAACGGGATCAGGCTGTTCACTGATGTTACCCTCTGTATTCTGGTTCATTTGCTTAAATAAAGTATCAATTGTCTTGCAGTTTTTAGTATCTTTTTTTATAGTGTTGAACAGTAATATTTGCTGTTGTGAGACATCGTGTGTAGTATCCTGAATGCTGGTCAATCAAATAAAACAATATAAAGCTGGGACAAATTGAATGTGACTACGATAAAATTAGAGGCTATACGTAATGTTATGCATGTTATTTTGATGCAGCACAATATATGGCTACCATCTTTTGAACCTCAGTGATTGGGATTTTTTTTTGGAATTGGGGAAAAATACTTATATTTTGGATTGGGAACAGGGCCAAAATGAGAAACAGGGAAAAAAGCCTGAAATATGATGATCAGAAACAAAGATGTCACACATGTGTTCATCAGAAGCAAAGATGTCACACATGTGTTCATCAGAAACAAAAATGTCACTCATATGTTCATTAGAAGCAAAGGTGTCAAACATATGTTGATCAGAAGCAAAGATGTCACACATATGTTAATCATAAGCAAAGATGTCACACATTTGTTCATCAGAAGCAAAGGTGTCACACATATGTTCATCAGAGCAAAGATATCACACATAAAAATTATGTTCATCAGAAGCAAAGGTGTCACACATATGTTCATCAGGAGAAGCAAAGAATATTGTCACACATATGTTCATCAGAAGCAAAGATGTCACACATAAAAATTATGTTCATCAGAAGCAAAGGTGTCACGCATATGTTCATCAGGAGAAGCAAAGAATGTTGTCACACATATGTTCATCAGAAGCAAAAATGTCACACATATGTTAATCAGAAGCAAAGATGTCACACATATGTTCATCAGAAGCAAAGGTGTCACACATATGTTCATCAAAAACAAAGATGCCACAAATATGTTCATTTAAGAAGCAAAGATGTCACACATATGTTCATTAGGGGTAAAGATGTCACACATATGTTCATCAGAACCAAAGGTGTCAAACATATGTTCATCAGAAGCAAAGGTGTCAAACAAATGTTCATCAGAAGCAAAGATGTCACACATATGTTCATCAGAAGCAAAAATGTCACATATAAAAATTACTTTCATCAGAAGCAAAGGTGTCACACATTATTCATCAGGAGAAGCAAAGAATATTGTCATACATATGTTCATCAGAAGCAAAAATGTCACACATATGTTAATCAGAAGTAAAGATGTCACACATATGTTCATCAGAAGCAAAGATATCTCACATATAGTCATCAGAAGCAAAAATGTCACACATATGTTCATCAGAAACAAAGATGCACACATATGTTCATTTAAGAAGCAAAGATGTCACACATATGTTCATCAGAGGTAAAGATGTCACACAAATATTCATCAGAAGCAAAGATGTCACACATGTCACACATATGTTCATCAGAGGTAAAGATGTCACACATATGTTCATCAGAGGTAAAGATGTCACACAAATATTCATCAGAAGCAAAGATGTCACACATGTCACACATATGATCATCAGAGGTAAAGATGTCACACATATGTTCATCAGAGGTAAAGATGTCACACAAATATTCATCAGAAGCAAAGATGTCACACATATGTTCATCAGAGGTAAAGATGTCACACATATGTTCATCAGAGGTAAAGATGTCACACAAATATTCATCAGAAGAAAAGATGTCACACATGTCACACATATGTTCATCAGAGGTAAAGATGTCACACATATATTCATCAGAGGTAAAGATGTCACACATATGTTCATCAGAGGTAAAGATGTCACACAAATATTCATCAGAAGCAAAGATGTCATACATATGTAAATGTTATTTTAGTACATTTTATCTTTGTGGGCCTTTAAAGGAACTGTAATTACTTTCTACCACTTCTTTTCAAAGACTCACTGATACTGTTCTCTATCTCAGCTTATTTATTGATGGTGATTTTTGATTATTGATATGACTGACACCACATACAGAGAATAGTTGTTTTATGTTGTGGGGGATAGTGCAATATCATTACAGAAAGCATCCCATTTCCAGAGACACCCCTGGTTCTTTTGCAAGCTCAGTATACTGCACTGATACATGGGGCCTCGGTTAAACATCTCATCCAAAAGACAATAAGTAATGTTGGTGGAGGAGTTGGGGATCAATCTTGCAACCCCTGGGTTATCAGTCCAGTATGTTACCACTGGACCACTCCCCTTTTTCTCACATCTGTTTATCTTCATTTTGAGTAAATGCTGAAGGAACAGTCATTTAGCTGAAAACAAATGCCAGACACTTAGAAGTACAGAGCATCTTTTTAAATGTCCCTGCAAACTTTCTAATTTTGTTTGTATTGATTATTTTGTTCAAAAATGCAAATTTCAGTATTACATATTTGTATTTACAGCACATACTGACAGAGAAATGACTGCAAAACTTCAATATCAAATACATCATTTTGGTTTCATTTACATGTATCAGGAATGGTTTTCACAAAAAATGATTCATTTTAACCTTAACTTACATGTAATAATGTAAGCAGTTACAACAGCTACAATGGACCTGTCAAAAACCTATCAAAATGAAAGACCATGTTGCAACAGAGACAGAATGATACTAAATTGAAGCTGTTACGCTTAATGGAAGAAAATTACAAATACATAATGCCTTACCTATAACCTGCAATCAAATGCTAAAAATATCACACCACAATTTTTTTCCAGGCAAAAGTCAAGTGACTGTAGTTATGACCCAAAAAAATTCGCCAACTTAAATCAAACTACAAGCCCAAATAAATATTTTGAAAACCAATGGTGGAAATAATTATCAGGTAATAGAGAAAAATGAAATTACAAATGTATATCATTTTGAACTGACTAGAATGTTACAATGTAAATCAAGTTATAACAAAGCTATGTAGACTCTGACACTTAGAGACCTTCTGTCTCTTAAAATCTATAGGAGTGAAAAATGCACAAGTGACTGACCACAGGCCTAGGACCTATTTGAGAAACAGAACACACCACTGAAGGTCAGGACCTTGTTTACCTAATCTGCACTCTGAGGGTCAGGACCTTGTTTACCTAATCTGCACTCTGAGGGTCAGGACCTTGTTTACCTAATCTGCACTCTGAGGGTCAGGACCTTGTTTACCTAATCTGCACTCTGAGGGTCAGGACTTTGTTTACCCAGTCATCACTCAGACGGTCAGGACCTTGTTTACCCAATCATCACTCTGAAGGCCAGGACCTTGTTTACCCAATCATCTCTCTGAGGGCCAGGACCTTATTTACCCAATTATCACTCTGAGAGCTAGGACCTTATTTACTCAATCATCACTCTGAAGGCCAGGACCTTGTTTACCCAATCATCACTCTGAAGGCCAGGACCTTGTTTACCCAAGCACCACTCTGAGGACCAGAACCTTGTTTACCCAAGCACCACTATGTATGCCTCTGTGCATTGTAATTTGAGTTACAAGAAATAGTTTCTTTGCACAAAACACTGAAGGAACATGTTTAACCTAACAAATAAACTTTGACAGTATCTTTTCACAGACAATCAACTGTTTTACATGGTTTATTGTTTAACTTTCTCACACCAGAAAGCAAACTGCCAATTAATTTGACAATTGTTTTGATGAAACTTGATTGACAAATTGATTGCGGTTACAATAATTACTTCTAAATTAATCGTCAACATCAGTGAAGAGCTCTCTCATTTCACCTGACATTTGTCAAGTTATTCTAACCGTTCAAATAAATGGTAGGAGCTTTATGTTCCTACATTATTATAATGAATACCTTTTTTACACAGGCTCTCAGAAACTAAACATTTTCATAGGTCTAACTTATTCATAGTAAATCGACACTAATGGCTGGAAACAGTAACAATGAATTTTATTTCTTCTTTAAGATTGCAGGATTTTGCTTTGGTTAACGTCTCCTTTCCCAAAAGGCATGTAATATTTCAACTATCTTGGGAGTTTTAAAATTCTGCTAAAAGTCTTCACTCCCATGCAATCTCACCTTCACAGACTGTTCAAACGACAGTTTATCAGACAAAAATTAACTAGGAAGTAAGATATTTTGCATGTTTTCATTTACACAAAAGCATAAAATATCATGCTATATTTAGTCATATCAACATATTATAACCTTATATAAATATAAGACTGATCGCTTGCAGTCTGAAAATATGAGAAGCAGACAAGTGAAATATTCTTTACTGGTGAGAGAAAAAACTACCTAGTTAACTTGTTCTCTTTTTTTGTATGAACTTTAAAGATTTTTATTCAAAAACCCTTCATAAAAGGCTGAAATAAGGTGTCCCACAACAGAATCCAACCTCTGAGATGGAAGCTTAAACAATGTGGTTAGTTTTTATATAACACCCACTTCAAAGATAAACCAAGATTAGTCTAAACACCTGACCACTGATCTGATTAAATGACCACTCATCCTACACCTTACCTGTGCGAAGAACTCGTCCATAAACCCTCCGGCATCAACACCGACCTGTACCTCATCAGCGTCATCATCGTCACTCTGTGCCTGAAAAAAACCAGAAAATTGCATCATAACAATACACTATCATGTTATAAGAATATGTTGCAGGATCTTCCAACAGTCTGATTAAGATTTTTTTTCTGAGTCCGGTAACTAATACAGTTAGTATTTCAAGTTTATCATATGACAAATATCGTTTTTAATGTAATATAAATAATATAACTATTATTATTTCATTATATTATACATGTAATATATAACGTTATACATAATATTGCATATTTATCATATTTTGCCACAAATAATTTTAACTGTCCTTTCCTATTTTTTATCATATAGATTTTTTTTTTAAAAATACCTGTGTTCTATATTCAACTGAATTGTAAATTTTATTGGAAA
Organism: Cyclina sinensis; assembly: GCA_012932295.1. Classification (NCBI taxonomy): domain Eukaryota; kingdom Metazoa; phylum Mollusca; class Bivalvia; order Venerida; family Veneridae; genus Cyclina; species Cyclina sinensis. The sequence continues at coordinate 48,479,849 of JAAONU010000019.1, read as the reverse complement.
TGTTTTCTGGACAGATGTTTTGAAATAGCCTCTTTTCTGTACAGTTTCACTGAATACAGCTAAGAAAAACCTAATTCCTTATTGAGTCTGGCATGTGCTAAAAAGTATCAGACACTCATTTCATTTATTTATATACTTTTATTCAACTGTTCCATGAAAAATAATATCAGTCTCGCAAGAGGCTTGCTAAATAAACACTTTCCATGAACTTGATGAATTAAAGATTCAGATCTGACTTCCGTGCTTAGGCAGCATAAATTTTGTTCTATGTAGAGCCCTTACTCATATAGACTTTAGTTGAATGTTTGCAACATTGGCACACACTGAGCCAAATCAGATTCTAAAACTGTTAAATAAGTTTAAATTGAACAGACATGACAACTTTTGCACTCAAGCATGAGATTGGCAAAAATCTTTATATCTCTTTACAGTAAAAGAAGTCAGAACCATTCCTGCCTCATTTTGGTTCTATAGACAAGAAGCCTCACATAAAATGTATACTTCATTTAGTTTTACAAATTCAGGGTGGGTGCCAGTATATATTTTTTGGTATTCTATATTCCTGAATATTTTATATCCAAAGAAGCATATGGCCCCGTCTATGAAATAGTGACAGGCCAAAGGCATGCTAGTTTCTGGACAGGCCCAAAAGCTCTGTATATTTCTAAATAAATGCTTGTTGAAAAGTTACAAGAAACACTGAATTGGAAGAAATAAAGTAAAGAAATAAAACCTACAGCATATTTACAAACTGAGCTGCTGTGATACCATATGTCAAGATGAATCACATGGGATTTTATCATTTCCTGCTCCCAGCTATTACTTTACCACCTGGGGCCAATCAGCATGATTAACACTTGTGAAAATCACAGGATATCTATATTCCTTGTTAGTTAATAGTATTACACCCCTATTATCACACCAGATTTTTTTTATATACTTTTATCATTTTAACTTCCTTATCACAATAGGACTGGTATGACAATATATTTACTGCTTAAATTTAACGACACATTTCCAGACATCCTCTATTATATCTAAAATGAGATTTTATAAAATGAAAATGACACAGAAATATGCAAATGATCAGGTGGAGAACTGTATATATTATGGCTCTGTTTTAGCAATGTATTAATAAAGTGCCAGGTGCCACATTACAGTAAACAAATCAGACTTCAGTTTACAATTTCAACTGTTTCAGGATTTCAAGGAAGACAGCATTATCAGGACAACTAATTCATTGTATAGGATAATCAACAGAGATGTAAGTAGCATGTATACATATGTGTAATCTTTTCAATGTCTTAAATGATACTGGAGATAAACTCTTAAACAAGGCACAGCCGTAAATAAATCTGTGTCATAACTCTGTTTTCCATTAATTGTAATGTATTTGTAAAATGTTTTGAAAAACTTCCATGTTTTTGCTCAGTCTAATATCTACATGTACTATTATCATGTTTTTTAACTTCTGGAAAGCCTACACTAACACTTAAGACTATGTTACTCATGTGTCTACCTTTTCTTAATCTTTACCTTTCTTTGATCTAAGAAACTATTAAACATTTTAACACAAAATCCTCTCTTCTAATCAAATTCAAACTATCAGGGTAAACCCGGTAAGCCCCATCTTTTATTTGATAGTACTACTAAACCATTTTAAATTCTGATTGAATTTGAATGAGGAATTTAAAATGGATCTAAACAGAGTCCAGATTGTCACAGTGAAATCATACTTTCTAAGGACGAAAATAAAAAACTTTTAGAAGTAACACTCTACTCTTTAATTTAGGAACCCAATTTTTTCCATTTACTGTTGTTGAGTACTTTTTTTAGACATGAATGTTACTCTTTATTTTGTCAATTACTGCCTTAGACTATAAATTATTTAGCATTTCATGAGCTTCAAGTAATATCAGTATTAGAAATATATGTTAGTTATGGAATAAATGAAATCACAAATCAGAATCAAAGAGATTTACTTAATCAAGTAAGACATAAGAAATGACACCATATTCACTGAGATAACTTTGATTGGATTCACTATCAATTTGCAACATTTAAAGGGATGATTAACACAATTTATCTGATAATTTTTTTCTTTAAAATTTACCAGTAAGAGAATATACTTTGGAAAAAAACCCATAATACCAGGGTTCCCGCTGTCGCTCGCCAATTGCGCCAAATGCGCCAAAATACTAATTCTGGCCCATAAAATCTTCCATTGGCGAATTTTACTGGCGCCAACGTAAAAGAACGCATCCGACGACTAGTACGATTAAAAATCAATAAGCGGCCAACAAAATTACATAAGCGGCCCGGATGTTTAGTATAAGGTCACGCGTGACTAATTTGTTTATCAAACTTTATGCACTTTGAGAACGTGTTGAGATGCAACTGACAATCGGTTAATTGGAATAATTTGCCATTTTTAATCATCCGAAAATAAGATAATGAACCACGTGTGGTCAGTTAGTGTTTGTAGCAAATTACAGTGATGAAAAGAAAAATCGTCGGTGTTTGCAGGTGTCGTTTTCGTGTATGGAAGATTAACTAAGTGTAAAAATAAATGGTTCATGCTTAATCTTATAAAGATATTGTTCATATTTTCATGTTATGTTATCTTTTAAAAATGATATGCAAATGTTCCTATTTTTTGTTAATTAACAGTTGTAATAAATATATAAACAGTGTTTGTTGTCACAATGATACTACTTCTGTAATATCTTAACAGAGAAAGGCATGTCTCCTAACAAAATCACTGGCTCCAACTTTTGAGCCATTGGCACCAACTTTTTCTGAGTGGCGAATTTGCTGGCGCAAACTAAAATTGACCCAGAGGAAACCCTGTAATACTATGCTTCTAAACACCATGAAAACTGAAAAAAAAGTTTTTATTTTACCAGGACTTGAACCCATACCCTTTCAGTCAGTAAAATATAGAGCGACGACCTACAAAAAATGTACACCACTGAGAAAAAATGAGTTAAAAACTTAGTTAAGATATGTTCTTCACAAATACAGCTAGAATTTCTAAATGTATAAACAATTTTTTTCGTTGTTGGCCCATCTGTGAGTCAGTTGCTATAAAGTTCCAGGATCACAATTACATGTACAATTAGTTCTAACTTTACCAAGAAAGATGTCTATCTGGCAGAAATGACCTTAACTTGTACCAAAACCATCCCTTACTAAAAGTTACTTTGCTTTTAAATCAATGAACATGTTAGAAGTCTTTCTAGTGATATTGCAAAATTGTAAGAAAGGTCTTTTCATGAAGAAATGGCTTGAAAATGAAAGAATGACACAGGTCAAGGGGGATTTTCAATTTCTATGGGCAATTTTTGATTTCATTGGAAAAGAAATTTTTTGAAGTGTTTCTTAGTGTTAAAATTTGTGTCCAAATTGACAGAGGAATCGTGAATAACACTCACAAATTGTTGACACATTTCAGTCTGTTCCGATACATTGTTTTTTCTTTCATTGTCATTCAGAAATGGAACTAGCATTGCCAGTACTGATTTCTCCCAACAGTCTTCTCAAGTTCTGACTTCTCCCAAATCTAACCTTAGAGAAAATTCTCTTCTCCAAAAATTTTGACCCTAGTGAGAGCCCTGTTTAAGGAATTGGGTCCAAAAGCTAGAATTCAAAAGACAAAAGCAAAATTTAATCATCAGTAGGAATCTGAATATAAAGATAGGAAAGTGTGCTAACAGATTATGCCTTTTCCAAGTGGTGCAACCTTTTTGCGTTAGATAAGAACAGAAAAATGCATCATTGGTTTTCTTTGCTGTTCTTCTTTCTTTTTGCGAAAACAATTGGATAAAAAATTCCAGTTGTCAAGCTAAAAATCCAGCTGAAAATCCAGTTCTAAGTAACTGACATTATCACATGTATGTATTACATTTGTCCTTTTTTAAATGCCATAAAATATTCATAACAGTTGAGGTTGAAGATGCCTTGTAAATTGGGTATTTAAAAATGAGAAATTGAAAAATTTTCGACGACCAGAGGGGACCTCCCTCCTGGACCCTTCCAAGTGGCGGAAAAAAAAAAATTGGCCAGTGGAAACCCTGAATTCGAGTAATGTTAGTATAATAATTTGAAATTAACTGACCGTATTTTTCATCAAAACTGATTATATTATATATTAGATTAATGAAGAAATTTTTTTTAAAGAAATTGTAATTTGCTGTTTTCCAAATTATATTTAATTACAAACAGATGTGTCTAATGTAATTTCTTATTTTCGCAAAATACGTCATAGCTGCACTTAATGCCTACATGGATAATTAAAATTCGATAGTTAACTGAATTATACAATTGAAAAAAAGAATCTTTATCTAGGTGTGAATTCCGACAACTTTAGTTTGTTAACAACTGTCGGTTGTTAATGAGGTGCGAAAACATAATTACTACTTGACAAGATTAATTTATTGTGGTTGCCTTTGAAATGATATAGACAATGGCATATGGATAATCACTCCTCATTTCTGCTTAGTTAAAGCCGCGCAAACTGAAAATGAGTTTATTCCATGTTCGATTTTTTTAAGGAGTTGTCGATTACTTTACACATAGACTATGTATTTGTTACTTCTTATGTGTTTTTTCTGACTGTGTTTTTCCGAATCTGCTTTTTTTTCTTGTTTTGATGAATATTTAGACAGAGCAGATAACAATACTAAATGGTAATATTATCATAAAAAGGCTTGAAATTGTGAAGACTTTTATTTTTTTAAACACACATAAGAAGTAACAAATACATAGTCTATGTGTAAAGTAATCGACAACTTCATAAAATAATCACACCTACAACACCTCAGGATGGAAGTCAAAAATACATACTAGTATGATGGCAAATTTTACTTTCTTTTGTAAGATGCATTATACTTCACCCCTTAAACGTCTCATAATGGAAGCTGATATAAATTTAACTGGAGTAAAAAAAAAATTTTTTGCATGGTCCTTTTGTCCCTGGATATGGTCCGTTTTGTCTCCAATGATGGTCCGTTTTGTCCATGGTCCGTTTTGTCCATGGTCCGTTTTGTCCCTCAGGCCTTTAAATACTCCATGCCTAATTCATTATTTTTCCACAAAATGAGACATTTAAGACTAAATTTCTACAAAGAGATATGGACCATATCATAATTGTAAGTGACAAAGAAAGACTTCTCCTTTTACCTCTTATATCAACCTGTAACAGACAGCTTATTTATGTCTAAAAAGTAAACTAACATAATCTGTAAAAAAAATATGGTGCCAGACCTGTAAAAAGGGCTATTGAATAAAGAATAAAACCATTAAGTGAAAAAAGAAAAATCAAACATCATTTAAATGGCATTCATTCACTTTACAAATGATATCTTTTCAGTTAATGCAGCATCCTAATTTTGACAGTTGTGTCCGCTAAGGACTTTCGTATGTTTACACCGTTTTGATGAGAGTGGAAACACCTACCGCTTTCAGGGCCGGCAGGCGGTCTTTTGTCATCTTGTGTTGCTTTCAACACTAGTGGCTGGCTATCCAAACTATTTTTATACAATAATTTTATTCCAAAAGCTCACTGAACCGCCATGAGTTATGTTAAATCAGGAAAAATCGATACAATTTTAATATATACACAATTCCTCGGTTCCGTTGCTACCACGCATGCGTGTATTTTCCTTTCCGGTTCCGTATTTTAACAAGGTAATTTCGCAGTTTAGGAGGGAAAATTAATATTTTATCTTTGGTTTCGTTTGGTAAGGGTAAAGTTATTTTGAAATTTTAAAAGATCTTTTAAAATAGCTTTGAATGAGTTTATTTTAATACTCAGCAGTACTATGTGAAAATTCCATTTAGCTTGGTTCAAACCGGCTGACACCGGTAGATTTTCACGGAAATCGCGCCACAAATCCAGCGACATCTGATTAATCCTTTTCGTCGCGCAAGAAATTAATTGTTTGAGACATACTTCTAGTTATTATAGTGATATTAATGTAAGTATTTTTCTGATTTAGCTTTTATTGAGAAAAAGTGGTGCCTTCATAAAGAGATGATGTGTGAATTGTCGGTTCATTTGGGTCTTTGTTTCGTTTTACTGCACAGAATTTCATTGTTGAAGGTGTTCGCCACAAGGAAAATTTGAAGCTTATTTTTGTTAGGCAATGCTTGTTAAATAACATGGCTAAAATGATGGTTTCATTGGAACGATGATTATACTGTAGCATTTTTTTCGCATACTGGTCAGCAAGGTGTCTGGACATTTCCGCCTTGGTCTTTTCACCTGCTAGACGTTTCGGCCCTGGTCTCTTCGGCTACTATTTTTTGTTATAGTATGGTGTACTGAACGGATTAATTAGTATACTTGTTTGACATGACCTATGTTTTTACAGCTTAATTGGTCAAATGATTAAATTATCTTAATTGACAATCAATGTCCCTTTATCTCATTTATAATTTTAATAATAATAATATAATTTTATAACCAAAAAATATATATAAATATACATGTAGATTTATTGCTGATAATTCTATCACAATTCATATAAACTATCCTATAAATAATTATTTTCTAAGGGAAATTTCAATAAAGTTATTACAAAAAATCTTGTTTATATCATTAATGTGTTTGCAAGTATGAGTTATATATAATATTATAACTCATAATTGTATTTATTTTACATCTTCATCAAATTTTCAAAAGATGCTGAAAAGACCAGGGTTTTGAGGCCGAAACGTCCAGGAGGTGAAAAGTCCTGAAACCGTCGGCAACAATTTTGGTTAATTAATGAATGTGAAGTAGAAGAATGTAGGTGACACATATTTTCATTGAGTTAAATTAGTAATGTGCTTATAGAAGTTGATGAATTACTTTGAATAATGATAAATTCAATGTATTCGCATCTTTGTCTTTTAAGTTTTGGTCGCTGTAGATGTCTAAACAAAGTGAGGAGTTTTGATTATTCAAGTAAAATATTTTATTTGCAGAAGTAAATAAAGAACATCACAATGGCGGAACAGCAGCGGGACATACCAGCTTTCAAGGTTTGGTCATTTATAGTCAAGCTATGTGTGTTTCAGCTGTTGGGCATGTGACCATAGAAATATTTTACAGCACAAACTTGCATGGAAGGTGTGAGGGGATAAAGTTTAACATTTAAGCTTAAATTCACTACTTACTATGTGTCACATCACCAAAATTCATGATGTTTAGATGTCTTGAAAATAAAAGTTTTGAAAGTTTGTTTAATCAGCACTATTCCTTTTAAATGTAATCCAAACATTATGGAAAGGTGTAAATAAAATGTGGTAAATTGACAAATGTTGGCATGCCAGTGAACAGTTTGACATACTTTTATAATAGAAAACAATTATGCATTTCAAATAATTGTTCGCTTATCAGTTCCACTGCCGGAAGATCATAACTTTATCAGTCTCGCCAGTCGTATATTAATATAAGATTAGAAATCACAAGAATGGCTGTGCACAGGGTCCTTTTATTGGGCATCTGGTTTCGATGTTTGAAATAAAATTTCTTTCTAAAATGGTTGATTTCAATGTAAATTTGTCATAATGCTACTATTTTAGGGATGTTTAATAAATGAAAACTGCTTACATACAATCCAATCCTATTCCTTTAGGACATGAACTATCTCCATATTTCTAGGTCTATCGATTTGAAACGTGTGCATGTTCACCAATAAATGTTCGTATTACAATTCAGGGCTCTTGCTAGACTCAGAATTTTGGGAGAAGTCACTTCGCCCTGGGTTGAAGGTTAGGGAGAAGTGGACAGACTTCAGAGCGAAGTGGATATTGTTTCGTTACTCTTTGTTTCGGACAACGTATGCTTATGTAATAATAAATTTCCCTTTAATAATTGATCCCTTTTATCAACCAGTATTCAGAGACATAATGAAACAAATATCAACTATTGATACGCAGACCTTTTAGAAAACAATTATCGACGATTAAAATGTACTGTAACACTTCCGACGATCAACCTTTCATTCCTGACTTATTTTTCACAGAAAACTTGATAGATTGCATCTTTTTTGTCTCGTGATACAATATACATAACTACACTGTTTAATCGCCGTCATTGCTCAGAGGGTACCTGATCTTAATCAATCCCAAACATCGCAATCAAATAGTGATCAATTAGCGGTAATTTATAAACACTGAAATCAGCTAAAATTATCCGACAGGAAACTCATTATTATTCATTACTCAATAGTGCTTTTTTAAAAACTAAATGCTGATTGGTTTATTTCGTGTCAGTATCGAATGTTCTGGTTGAAAAGATATAAATAACATGGGCGGAGTCTTCGCTCTGTACATCACACATGGCTATAAGGCAAGAAATAGCGAGAGGCGGAGTTTTACGGGGATTCCCTAATGAGTGGCTGGCAAGCGATTGTTTATGTGTATTGTAAAAAAAACTGTATCGTAAAAAAACTGCCACATTTTATGACACCATTGACTCTTATCCATGTGTGCCAAGGGCAACTAAATTTTGATAAGGCGACTTGACTTTCGCTTTGATCTTCACATAAGGCGAAATTTGAGACAGCGAAGCGACGACTTCGCCCGAATCGCCCCCTCACGAGAGCCCTGCAATTATGTTATATATTATGTTAACCAACAGGTGTAGAAATGAGACTTCCCAAAATAGGTCGGTCTGACAGACATGTCCGCAAACTTGGTCAGACATTTTTAGCTCACCTGAGCACAAAGTGCTCAGGGTGAGCTTTTCTGATCGGTCTTTGTCCGTCGTCCATCCGTCCGTCGTCAACTTTTCATTCAAACGACATCTCCTCGGAAACCAATGGGGCAAATTTAATGAAACTTGCCTGGGATGTTCCTTGCATGAAGCTCTACCAAGATTGTTCAAATGGTTCTGGTCCATTGCATTTCTGGTTCACTGGAGCTAAAAATAGATTTTATAAGTTGGATCTTTAAAAATCTTCTTCTCCGAAACAACAAGGCCTGGAGCTTTGATATTTGGTATGAAGCATCATCTAGTGGACCTCTACCAAGTTTGTTCAAATTATGTCCCTTGGGACAAAACTGACCCCACCCCAGGGGTCAGTTGATTTTACATAGAGTTATATAGGGAAAACTTGAAAATCTTCTTGTCAGAAACCACAAGGCCTAGAGTTAAGATATTTGGTATGTAGCATTGTCTAGTGGACCTCTACCAAGTTTGTTCAAATCATGGCCTCTGGGTCAAAAATGGCCTTGCCCCGGGGGTCACTTGTTTTACATAGAGTTATATAGGAAAATCTTAAAAAAATCTTCTTGTCAGAAACCGTAAGTTATAGAGCTTAGATATTTGGTGTGTAGCATTGTCTAGTGGACCTTTACCAAGTTTGTTAGAAAAATGTCCCTGGGGTCACTATTGGCCCCACCCGAGGGGTCACAAGTTTTAAATAACAATATAGAAGAAAATCTTTAAAAATCTTCTTGTCTGAAACCACAAGACCTAGAATTTTAAAATTTGGCATGAAGCAAGCTTTATCAAGCTTTTTCAAATTATTGGATTAGGTTAAAGGTCACGGAGGCTAAAAGTAGATTTATCTACTGTACCTCATAGAGCCTTCATTTATAGACCAAAATCTTTGATATTTAGTATAGAGGTTCCTTGCATGGACCTCTACCCATGGGTAGGGTTTGAGGTCACTGGGTCAAGGTCAAGGTCACCATAGCTTATAATAGATATTTCTACTTTCTGTCATAGAGCCTTTATTTATTGACTGATATTTTACATATTTGGTTTGTAGGCACTTACATATTTTCAATTAAAAAATGAAATACTGCTTAACAGCAAACCTACAGCCAAAGTACTCAGGTGAGCGATCCAGGGCCATCATGGCCCTCTTGTTTCAGTACTTTCTGTACGTCTGAGATGTGCGTGACATATTTAATGCATGCCAATGTGTGTTCTGCAGTTATGTGGCCTGTCATGGCAAAATCTGTGACAGGAACTTCTTCCAGATCTTTAGGGCTACCTGTTTGAAACCAGAAATTTGTGAAGATGTGTGTGACAAACTTAATAATTCCCATTTTCCTCTGACAAAGCAGTATATATTAATCAGTTTTCATGATATTCAGTGACAGCTCTTGTTGAATAAACTTAGTTTCATAAAAATTCTCCTGATTAGTGGGGCTTGTCTTAAATTTCAATTTTAGTTCTAGGTGAAATCAAATCTCAAATGATGATAGTGATTGTTTTGACATTTTGTAATGTTTCAGATGGTGCTAGTGGGTGATGGTGGTGTTGGCAAAACTACTTTCGTAAAACGTCACGTAACAGGAGAATTTGAGAAAAGATATGTTGGTAAGATCCAGTAGATTTTCCTCTTATTTTTTTTTCAGTTCAGAATTATTCATGTTTGAAGCTAACTAAAGCAGTTGATCCTGACTTACTAAGGTTATCTTCAAAGCAAATATGCCACTCAAGACTCTTGATATTTCAAAGAAGTAACTTTTCATCAGATAAGATAGGTTTTTAAAATGCCTAGTTTTGAATCTCTTTTCAAAGTTTAGGTGTGTATTTGCATCGTGTAATTTCAGCCACCCTTGGAGTAGAAGTTCACCCACTTAGTTTCCATACCAACAGAGGAGAAATCTGCTTCAATGTATGGGACACAGCAGGACAAGAAAAATATGGTGGCCTCAGAGATGGTTACTACATTCAAGGTACATGAATATTTGGTTGAGGTTTTCTCTGCATGTCCACTGATTTCAAGAGACTGGGTATTGATAGTCATGCCACCTGAAAAAATATGGGTACAGTTCCAAAAACATGGGTACCAATGTATGGTTCATACTTGTCAAATACACAAAAAAATGTCAAAGTTGATCTGTCTTATTTAAAGACAGCAGACGCTCATTGCAAATGATAGGTACCTGCATGTGTGCTGTGACATAACTGGAAAAGTATGGCTGAAAACGCTGGAATCTTGATGCAGCAGTCTGGAATCAAAGAAGGAAATGGAATAAGTAAACAAATTCGTGTAAATTCAAGTGTCTGAAGAGAAACCAGTCTCAAAAATACATATTTGTAATTAATCGGTTATAAATATCGCATCTTTTTAGTGTTTTTACATCTGTAGGCGTCCAATAATGGTGCCTTCATATTTCCTGTGAATTCTAGATTGAAGTAGATTCCGGCATTTTCAAACCACCCTGGAAAACCAGATCTATATTAAGAACTGTTACAGATAAAAAAGCCTTCAGTAAATGATTGTGATATGAATGAACCAGTATGAATTTGAGAATTAATGTTTATATTTTTTGACAAAATTCATAGTTCCAGTTTTTGGGGTGATATACAAAAATGCTTGCCGATTTTATTTAGGTTGGGATATCCAATGCATTACAAAACTTGGCATGTAAATCATTTTGTTAGCTTCAAAAACGCCAGTTTCTATATGAATGGGCATGATGTAATCTGTATTGCCTCCACCATTTCACACATTTAAGGACCCATTCAGTTAGTCTTGGTTGAAAGATGCCACTAATAGAAATATGAAACAGGTACAATGTTAACACAGTTATCAGTCCACATGTAAGATTAGCATTTTTTACTTGTTAAACTTTTATGTGACTGTTCTTGGCCTGTTTATTTGATTTTGAAGATAGCTTTTACCTTTGTTTGTTCTTGTTTTTTGTTCCTTTTTTTATTTTTACCCTATAAACATCACAAGGGCTTGAGATATTTCAGTGCCTATGGATCCTCAGATCCGTTTAGATTTAGATGAAACTTAATTCTGATATGTTTTCTAGGTCAGTGTGCTGTAATAATGTTTGATGTCACATCCAGAGTAACTTACAAAAATGTGCCAAACTGGCACAGAGACTTGGTACGTGTATGTGAGAATATTCCTATAGTTCTGTGTGGAAATAAAGTGGATATCAAAGACAGAAAAGTGAAAGCCAAAGCCATTGTATTCCACAGGAAAAAGAACCTCCAGGTATTATGTTTAATAGTCACAGGGTTGAAATGCAACTTCTTTTGGGTAAATGTTATGATATTGTTACAAACTTCAGGACTTTTCATCCTTATATACAGAGATTGATATTCGGCTACTTCCCAACCCAAAAATATAGTTTTTTATGCTCACCAAAAATGTTTTTTATTGATTATATAATTTTTATATCTGAATTATATGGATTTCAAAGAAACAGAAATTGTGAGTGCTTAGCATCTGTTTTGAAACAAAGTTTCAAAGTTTTATTCAATATATACATCCCAATTTGTATATTTACAGTGCAAAAATATGTGTCAAATATTAAGAGTGATTCTCATTGACATAACTTTGCTTCCATATGCAATAAAAAAATCTCTTTTTTTGCAATAAAATTTTTTGGGTAGCTATGATTTTTGTGGGTAGTTAGCGGGAGGGAAAACAATATTTTATTTTAGGCCTCACTTGATTTTACATATGCTTATTAAGGGAAGACTTAAAAGTCTTCTTCTGAAACCACAAGGCCTAGAATTTAGATATTTTACATAGAGCATCAGCTAGAATCTCTACAAAATTTATTCAGATTATGCCCCTTGGGTGAAAATTGGCTCTACCGTGTAGGTCACTTGAATTCATATAGAATTATAATAGGGAGAACCTTAAAAAAGCTTCTGGTGTAGTGTTGTATCTAGGCTGAAAAAAGGGCAGGGCACACATGGTACAGGGCAGGGTACTAGAGGCCGATGGGGCAGGCGCGCTTTTATAGATATATAGATTAAGCAAACAAAAAGGATACCAATGTAAAACAGTACCAGTTTTATTAAACATACACATGTAATTAAGGAAAACATCAAAAATAATGTACATGCTTTGGAATATTCAGACAAAAATAAAACAAAACAAAAAAACAACTTTATGCAAAATAAACAACAAATATTTACATTTAAAAAGACTGTATTAATCTAAATGGCACATATAATCTGTTATAGAACATACCATAGAGTATGTACATGTAACTAGAAAACTGTGTAAGTATCAAAATTAAGCTATTAAACATTTTAAGTAATCTCAAAAAAAATAATGAAACAAAACAATGAATCATATCTTATCAAAAAATGTTTTCAAATATTCAGACTAAAAACACTTTTATGCAAACTAGACTGTTTTCTATGAATACTAAAATACGATAGGGTCGCAGAAATATATGACAAACGGAATTTTATCTGAGATTTTCACTCGATGCTTCATGTTGAATGAACTAAGTATTTGCTGAAATTAATGTGCAATGTAAAGAAAATATCATGAAGAATAACAGAGCGCACAGGCAGTTAAAAGAAATGCTTTCAACCATCAAAATTTGGGGATTTTTTTTTTCTCTTGCTGGTGGGGAATTTTTGCCATTTCTTGGGGGAAAATATGTACTCCGACAGGTGGGGAAAGGGGCCGAATATCGCCGAATATTTCGGCAACAATTATTCTGAACTTTTAAATTACACCGGCAAAAGGCGGCAACATCAAACAAAATAGTCTTCAATAGGTTTTAATTATATCGATCGGTCTTGTTACCACTTAGCGTGACGTCATACAGTCTCGCCTTCAGCAGTGTATAATACACATGCAGTCCATACGAAAATTTATTGATCATTTGTCAAGGGTTTGACGCTGGATTATCGGATAAACAAAATCACAGTAGGAGGAGTTATTACTTTGATATTGGGGCAGCGTGGGAAAGATTAAAAAGGGCGGGGCGCCCCGCTATTTCATGCTAGATACAACACTATGGTGTTTGCTTAACAGCAGACCCAAAGGCAAAGTATTCAGGTGTGTGATCCAGGGCCATCATGGCCCTCTTGTTTAATTTGTAGCCTTTGTCAGTGGGACATTAGATAAAGATAAACCAACTTTTAATTCTTTTCACATTAGTAAACACACTGTTATTAAGCTTTTATGATTTTCTTTCCCCAGTACTACGACATCAGTGCAAAGAGTAATTACAACTTTGAGAAGCCCTTCCTGTGGTTAGCCAGGAAACTTGTTGGTGACCCAAATCTTGAGTTTGTTGCCATGCCTGCTCTAGCCCCACCAGATATTCACATGGACCCAGAACTTGCAAGAAAGAATGAAATGGAACTCAAAGTAAGTTGTGTTACATTTTAAGCTCACCTGAGCAAATGCTCAGGGTGTGAGCTATTGTGATAACCCTGTGTCCGTCATCAACATTTTACTTTAAATGACATCTCCTCCTAAACCACATAGCTATTTTTAACCAAACTTTACAGAAATGTTCCTTGTATTGCCCTTTCCTAAAATTGTTCAAACCGTTCCACTCAGTTGCACATAAGGGCTGCAAAAGCTAAAAAAGAAAAATTCAAACAGCATCTCCTCAATGGCTGGGAGATTTTCCACCAAATTTTACAGAAATGTTCCATACATAGCCCTTTATTAAAATTGCTAAAACGGTTCTGCTCCATTGAACAAAATGGCTGCCAGAGCTAAAAATAGATTTTCATCAATATTTGGCTTCAAATGACATCTACTCCAAATCCACTTGACCATTTTAAACCAAGTTTGACAGAAATGTTCCTTATTTTGCCCTTTCCTAAAATTGCTCAAACCGTTCTCCTCCATTGCACATAAAGGCAGCAAAAGCTAAAAATAGAAAAAAATTCAAACAGCATCTCCTCCTAAATGGTTGGGAGATATTCCGCCAAATTTCACAGAAATGTTCCTTACATAGCCCTCTATTCAAATTGTTAAAACGGTTCCACTCCATTGATCAAAATGGCTGCCAGAGCTAAAAATAGATTTTTGTCAATATTTGGCTTCAAATGACATCTCCTTCTAAACCACTTGGCCATTTTAAACCAGATTTGACAGAAATGTTCCTTACAATGGCCTTTTCTAAAATTGCTCAAACCTTTCTGCTCCACTGCACATAAAGGCTGCAAAAGCTAAAAGTAGAAAAGAAATCAAACAGCATCTCCTCCTCAATGGCAAGGTAATTTTCCATCAAATTTCACGGAAATGTTTCTTACATACCCCTGCTTTAAAATTGCTTAAACGGTTCTGCTGAATTGAACAAAATGGCCACCAGAGCTAAAAATAGGTTTTCTTCAATATATGGCTGCAAATGACATCTCCTGACAGAAGCTGTTATCATGAAATTGCCTCTGCCCCCATAGATTTTTTTGTATAAAATATGAGATCTTTAAATATCTTCAATTAGAAAATGTAATTTTGCTTCTGATGTTTGCTTAACGGTAGACCCTCAGGCAAAGTACTTAGGTGAGCAATCCATGGCCATCATGCCCCTCTTGTTACATATTTTTAGCTCAATTGTTTTCAAAGAAAACATCGAGGTATTGTCACAGCTCCCTTGCTTCTATGTGCAAAAACTTTGAAATTTTCAGATATATATATGTACACCAGTTGTCAGAGACAGCCAAGGGTTGGCACCTTCAGCACTACTATTGTTTAGTCAGATATTTTCATATTTAAAATTTTACTTTCAAAATTGCCCTTCAACCTACTAACAAAGCTATCAGATGGTCAGTCATGTACAAAACTGTAGATAAGGGATACAAGGAAGATACTTAACTTTCTTTTACTATTGGTCAGATAGAAGTAATTTGTTAGTGGCTTTGAATTTTTAAAAGGCTCCATTTTAAAATGGTCTTCATATTTAATTTATAAGGAAGTTTTACCAACAGAATTACTTACAGAACCTTCAATTTTGGCTGAACGGAAGTTTTATGGAAAACATGGCAAGAAAAAAACAAAGATAGTATTTCCATTCGATTGTTCTATTTTACAGCAAGCAGTAGATGTTGCCTTACCAGATGATGAAGACGACTTATAATAGAGACACTGACTAGCTGCTCATTTCTTGTATATTTATTTCTAATACTTGAAGCACTAAAATCTTGGCTCCTCTGCATATGGCTGATGGAGAATTTCATCTTGTAATAGTTATGAATGTCAGGGATAAGTTTTTAAAAATATTACATTTGAAGAAGTTATGTTGCAACTGTACCCACAGTGATAAGCCGGCATATGGAGGGAGAAAGGTGTTCACTAAACAGAGATATTCCTAGGGATGAGTTTTGTATGGAAATTTTAATCAAATAAATTGTGAATGGAAAAAATGATAGTATCTTCAGACTGGTTAGAAAATTGTTTATTTAGAAATTTTTTCAATATGTACATTTGGATCTGTCTAGGAAAATGTCTGTTACTTTGAACAAATAAAAAAATCTTGTTTCTTTGCTTTATGAAGTAAGAAATGCAATCCTTGAGCTTGTGTTTCATTTGTAATGCATCATGTCAGGGAAAAAAGTTTGTAGATAAATATTTCATTGTGTTATGCTGGTCAAAGCTAATAATTGCTAGACAAGACATTTTGGTTCATTACTGTTGTCACTTGGTTGTATTTAGAAGAATACTTTAGTTGTCTGTCTTTATAAGACACAAAAAAATGACAGGTTTCTGTAAAGTTATAGTTAATTCTGTACTTAAGAAAAAAAAACTCGAAATTATTAGGTTTGACCACTTGTATTCTCATGAATATTTGCTTTCTCATTCAAGGTTATTTCAGCAAAAAAATTCTACCTTGGTTAGATATTTGACTTAAGGTTTTGTTTTAAAAAACCAATTCTGTTCAGTTTATCATTGTTGAGTAAAAAAAAATTGACATAATGCCCAAGTTTGATCACATTTGGTTTGAGATTATTTGCGAAAGTAATGGTAAAAAAAAAACTGAAAAAGCCTTGAATATTTGTGATTGTCAAACATTTTGTATAGTGCTGTGAAAATACTCTACCTGGTATATAGCCATCTGTTTGAAATGATGATCTGTTGCATAGGATGGTTAAATTCACCTGTTACATAAACTGATTCTGGATTCAATATCTCTGGATTATGGTGATTTGTCTTATTGATCTGTTTACAGATGGAAAAAAGTCTTTTTAATATGAGAACCTATCATATCGTATCATACCTTTTATGCTTGGTTTGAGAGAGCCTTTGATTGAAAAAATAATGTAGTTTGAAATGGGGTTAAAGGTACTGATACTGCATATACTGTAAAAACAATAGTAACTTACAATATTGTTAAAAATTTCATCTGGACTTTGTGCGAAAATGAATAAATAAATTTTTGAAACTACATATAATTTCTTGTGTATCGTCAGAGACCAGCATTTGTCATTCTTGATTACTTGATAATCTTACTCGTATGGTTAAAAAATTGCTAGGGATGTTGGCAGTTTGTCAGGCCTGCTCCAAAGGGGTGGATGAGCTGTACTGGTTTTTGACTCATCGTTTACAGGGGCCAGAACATTGTCATTAGGAAGTGGTTTTCAATAAGTTTTAGATCAATTTCTCTACTTCTCGAACACATGGACTTTTATCGTATAGCGTGGGTTGAATAATAAACAAATGCGTTGTGTTCTAGGTTCTTCCTTTTACTCTCGGTTCAAATTACCAACTGTTTACATATAATAGCAACGACAACAAAACAATATAATTATACGACGTGACGTCAAAGACGTTACATAGAAAAGCGCGGCGCGGCAAATAACGTTACATTCACAACATTCTGGGGGCCGCGAAAAGTGACTCATAATTGAAAATTGAAAGCGTGTACTTTTAAAAGTGAATGAAATACTTAATCATGAAATTCTTACTTTAAGAATAAGCAATCTAATTATGAGAAACGTAAATTTGCAAATACTTAAATTAACACATGTTAAATGTAATTTATCGTTTCAATAAATGAATATTGAATCTCATAATTTCCGAATTATTGTCTCTGGTGCTTCAAACATATTTCAACGTAAACTTCGCGCACATAGTAAGGTAAATAAATCTTTATTGCTATTAAATAGTCTCTGTTTACTATACACCAACAGTTTCTCGTTTAAGGCATTAATCATTAACTTCACTAACAGTCTCTAAAGGATAGAGTTTCACTATCGGTCTGTTTGTAATTCCGTTTATCGTTTTTATCTTCGCGGCACGGACACAACCATCATTTCCGGTCATCAGCTCTAGGATTACAGCAAGTTTCCAGCGGATCCGTGGTCCCTCATCGTATACCTGCACGACATCTCCGACTTTGATACGTTTTTCGTCTGAACCCGTAATTGTGTGGTATTCTCTCAAAGCGGTTAAGTACTCGAACTTCCAGCGTCTTCGGAACTGCTCAATGATTTCAGACTGTTTCTTAGCTCGGTTGGTGAGTGTCGTCTGGTCACTTTGAATTAGCGCTAAATCGTCGTCTGATAAATGTTCATGATGCGGAAGTGACGTCACCTTACGACCGTAAAGTAAATGTGACGGTGTTAACGGTTCCAAATCGTCAATGTTCGATGATACATGAGTTAGCGGTCGATCATTTATCACTGCTTCAATCTCTGTCACTATAGTCTGTAATGTTTCCATGGATACATAGCGTCTCCCGAGGATCTTCTTTAATGACGTCTTAGTCAGCCCAATCAAACGTTCCCAAAACCCTCCGTACCATGGTGCTCGTTTGGGGATAAAACGCCATTCTGTACCCTTTCTGCTAAGCTCTTCTCGCACGACTTCTGAGTTGAAGAGTTTCTTCAGGTGATTAGCAGCAGCAATATACGTCGTTGCGTTGTCTGATATCATCGCCATCGGTAACGACTTCCGGCTAGCAAATCTCCGGAACGCTTGAAGAAATGAGTCTGTAGATAAGTCTGGAACTACTTCTAAATGAACGGCTCTTGTTGTAGCGCATGTGAATAGGCAGATGTAGCATTTTCTTTCACTTCCGGTAGCGTTCTTAACAAATAGTGCACCCGTAAAATCTACACCTGTGACGCTGAAGGGCGGAGACTCATTCACTCTGACTTTAGGAAGGGGTGGTGGGTCTGGTGCTAGGTATGGTTTGCCGGTTACTCTGGTACAATTCACGCACGTCTTTAAAACCGATCTAACACATTGGCGGATGGACGGTATCCAGTACCTTTGTCTGATCTGCGTAATGGTACTATTTACTCCGGAGTGTAGTTGACTTTTGTGGACATCTAACACAATCAATTCGGTAAGTCTGTGCTTCTTTGGTAGAAGGTAAGGGAATTTAGTGTCATACTGTACGGGGGCGTTGTGAATTCTTCCACCGCAACGTAATAGTCCCTGTGGGTCTAGATACAGTCTAAGTTGTCGAACCAACGGTAAACGGGTACTGTTCGATGTAAAATTTTCTATTTCTTCTTGAAAGTTTGTTATTTGACACGATTTAAGCCATGTAACTTCTGCTTCGTTGAGTTCGGTTGCTGATAAGCTGTTCGTTAATCTGTCTTCTTTTGGTCGTCTGCAGTTGTTGATAAATCTTAGTACATAGGCGGTTACATGACGTAGTTTCAGGTATGTACTGTATCTATCTAGGTTAATAAGTCTATGAACGCCCGTGATCTCTGTACACTTCAACGTTACTACATTTGTCGTCTGCTTCGAACTCGTATCTTCATCAGCGGGCGTCTGCAAGACTGACTGGTCGTATTTCCAGGTAGGCCATATTTCTTTGTTAGATAACCATGTTGGACCGGCGTTCCATAGTTCGTTGTCAAGGTAAGTATCGGCTGATATACCACGTGTCAGTAAGTCTGCTGGATTGTCATTTGTGGGGCAATATCTCCATGGTGATTGATCTGTCAGCTGATGTATTTCGTCTACTCGATTTCGGACAAAGCGTTTTAAGGATTTTGATGTAGTCAGCCAGTGGAGTACGATTTGGCTATCTGACCAAAATGTTACGTTCTGTATGGGCAAGCTCTCTTGAAGATGGGATGCAAGTCTTGCGCCAATTAATGCTGCCATTAGTTCAAGCCGAGGTAGGGTTAATGTCTTTACCGGTGCCACTCTGTTCTTCGCCATAACCAGTCTAGCGTGTGAAAGATCGCAAATGTAAGCTGCTGCTCCGTACGATTTGACGCTTGCATCTACAAACACGTGAAGTCTTGTTTCACTGTTTATGCTTGCTGCGGGTAGGAATTGTCTGGAAAATTTCACGTCAGTAGCTTTGTTGAGGGATTCTGCTAACTGGTTCCAAGTTTCGCATATATCATCTGGCAAAGGTGTATCCCAGTCGTAGTTGGACTTCCATAGTTCTTGTAGTAAGATTTTTGCACTGACGGTAACGGGACTAAGTAGACCAAGGGGATCATAGATTTGTGATGAGTACTTTAGAATGGTTCTCTTCGTAACTACGTCTTGTATTGGAATATTTCTTCGTGTAAATGTCATTTCGTCACTGAGGGGATCCCATCTCATTCCAAGTATCTTGACAACTTCATCACTATCTCGTACATTCTCTGTTTTTGCAAGGTCTCTAAGGGCTTTACTGTTGGAGGTCCATGAACGTAGATTCATACCTGCGCTGGACATCAACTCTCGCGACTCTGTAAAGTAGGTAAGTAGATCTGATACTTTTTCGAAGCTTGAAAGTACATTGTCAACGTATATATCTCTTTCAATGATCTCGGCTGCGTGTACGTGCTTGTTAAGTTCTAGGTGTTTCAGGATGGTGGCGCTAAGCATGAACGGCGAACAGGTAGCTCCAAACAATACGGATTTAAAGCGGTAAGTGCGTAATGGACTGTCTTTGTTTTCAATGTCAATTGTCCACAAGAATCTGGTAGCATCTCTGTCTCCTTCATATAAACCGACATGTAGAAAGGCTTTTTCAATGTCTGTAGTGATGGCGTAACCATGGAGACGGAATCTCACTAATATGGCGGTAAGATCATTCAGTATGGGTGGGGTTGATTCTAAACAGTCATTCAAGCTTGGGAGGTGGGGAGATGTGCGGCAACTGCAGTCATAAACTATCCGGATGGGTGTGGTCGCTGAATCTTTTTTTACTGGGTGGTGTGGAATATAATGGACTTGTCCTGTGGGTGGGGTATCGTTATCTATTCTCTCAATAAAACCACGGCGTTCTTGTTCAGCGATAATGTCATCATATTTTCTCAGTAAATGGGGCTCTTTTCTCAATCTTCTAATTGTACTTTCGGTTCTTGCCTTCACTATCTCATAATTGCTGGGTAGGGGTGAATGGTCTAATTTCCAAGGTAATTGGCGGTGTAGCGTCCATTATCGTATTCTATGGACGAATCTTGATAGTCCTTGAAATAACGTATCTTGTCTATATCATCGGCGGTCTGTGTAACTCCAATACTTTCAAGGCTCCAAAACCGTTCTAAAACATCCGTTGCCATAGGCGACGCCATAACGTTGAACACGTGATCTGATACTCGAGAACTCTGTGCTTGGCAAGGTCCGGATAACAGATAACCGATTTTTGACTTTACAGCAGTAGGTCCATTTCCTCGTACTATATGGTCTTCTACAATATCCCAGTAATAGTCAGCACCAATCAGCATAGAAATGTTAAATACAGAATCTCCTGTAACCGGATGAGCGAGTTTAAGTCCACGTAAGTACGGTAAGTTTGACACTGTGGTTTGAAATTTCTGGTTAAGCGGCGTTGAAATTGTAGGCACTATTAAAACTCTAATCGGGATCTTCTGGCCTCTGTCTGTAACAACATTTACTGTAGCTACGTCTGTGTGTTGGACTTTGTTATTGGTACTTCCAAACGACGATAAGTAAATTGTCTCTGTACTGTCTCGGGTAAGTTCAAGTTCTTGGGCTAATTGTTCTGTAATGAAAGATTTCTGGGCTCCCTCGTCGAAAAGAATATTTGTTTCAGTCTGAACATCACGTGACGATACGGTTGCTATGGCGGTTTTTAACAGAACATTCTTATTTGGTAGGATCGTGTTTGAATGTAAGACGGCTGCTTCCGGTGACGCGGAATCAACGGTTGTCAACATCGTCTGGTTATTTTCTCGCGATTTGCAAATCGCTGTATGATGTTTTCTCTTGCATTTTTGGCATCTCTTACTAGAATTACACTTCACTACAGGATGATTGCCTAGACAGTTAAAACACAAGCGTTTTTCTCTCACTATTTTCAGTCTTGATTCAATGTCTGCGTATTTTTCACAGTCAATTGATTTATGTTGATTGTCACAAAATGCGCATTTGATTTCCGGTTTTTGTGATGCACTTCCGGTTCCGGATTTTGGATGTTTTGGCACGGTTTTCCTGTATTTTGCACTTGTCAGAAATGATGCTGTTGCATTGAAATCGTCCACTTCCGGTTCGCTACGAACACTTCCGGCCTCAAGAATACCAATCTCTCTGTTGATTGCACGACGCAAATTTTCTAGCGACCAATTGTTATCTCCATTTTCACGTGCTAACTGCCTTCTAATTTCACTTGGTATCTTATCTAAAATTATTGGCACTAATAGATTTCCGTAAGTGTCTTGGCACTGTCCCATAGCTTCTAAACTTCGAATGTACGTCTCCATCTTATCATGAAAATGTCTTAAACTGGATACTTTGTTGGACGGGGCAGGTAATTGTAATAGCGCTTGCATTGATGCGTGAATAATTTTATGTTGCTGGCCATATCTTTCTTTCAGTAGATCTATGGCTCGGGTATAATTTGCGTTCGTCATAGCAAAACCTTCAATTACTCGTGCAGCGTTTCCTTCAAGTTGAGATTTGAGGTACGTGAACTTCTGTACATCCGTGAGATTAGCGTTCATGTGAATGGTTGACTCATAGGAATCCCAAAAAGATTGCCATCTTAATATATCTCCGCTAAAACTTGGTAATGATATCTTAGGTAGTCTGTAAAATTGTGCCGAATTTACTGAGGTATTAGAAGGATAACTTACAGTTCTGTCGGGAAGGAAAGTTGGAGCGTCGGGATTCAAACCATTGTTGTTGTACTGCTGGTCCCTTGAATTTCGTTGGTCATCTTGTGAAATATTAGACTCGGTTCTCTTCTCATGTTGACCTCGGAAAGCTCGTAAGCGACACAGCTTGATATCTAACTCCACTGTATACTCGTCAGTTTGAAATATCTCCTCTTCCAATCCGTCTATTTCCGTTTGCGACAATATTTTCTCATTCAATGTCTCTAAAATTCCGACTTTGGCTTCAATAGCGCTGAGGATTGAATCGAAATCTGTCAGTGAATCATTTTCTTTAGATTGTTCGATTTTCTCCAAATATTTCTCAATGAAACGTCGGTGACCCTCTCTCTGTATTTGTAACTTCTGTAAATTCATATCCTTTCTGCTGGTCACGGCACCAATATCGTATAGCGTGGGTTGAATAATAAACAAATGCGTTGTGTTCTAGGTTCTTCCTTTTACTCTCGGTTCAAATTACCAACTGTTTACATATAATAGCAACGACAACAAAACAATATAATTATACGACATGACGTCAAAGACGTTACATAGAAAAGCGCGGCGCGGCAAATAACGTTACATTCACAACAACTTTATCACTATTGGTGGATGACAAGATTTTTTAGCTTTCTTTTTTTAAGATCTCTTGCAGTAGGTTTCAGATGTTTCCAATCAATTCAAGGACATGTAGAGCATTTTGAAAATGTATTAAAGATGAAGTTTCCAAAGCCTGATAAAACCATTTTTGATCAATAGCTTTAGAAAAACTGTAGTAGGATTAAAAGTTGATCATTCTAAGAAGAGCACCATGTTGATCTTGTGATTTGTCATTCTGACAGTTATAGCCCTTTCCTCTACATTTAAAAACAATTCCTGTCAATCAGTCTGAACAGTACGGTTAAGTAACGGTTAATGCTTTTAACAATTGCTTACAGTGGCAGAAACTGCTTCCACACTGGTCTACACTGCTCACTTAGGCAAATCATTGCCCCAGGCAAGGTAAAGGTCACATCTGAGAACTTGAAACCTGTCTATTCATGTGTAATGGTAAAGTTCTTTTGGCATGGTAAGAATCTGGGCGAGGTTTCCATTTTTCTTTCAAAAAAGTAATGTACAAGACTGGTGTACACGACAAGGCCAGCAGTTAGCACTGCTCATGAGCTTTTGTGATCGCATGAAGTCTATCATGTGCGAGTGCATCATCATTTTGATTTAGGGGACATCTCTGAAACCACTTGACCAAAGTTAATGAAGAATTCGGTTCTATGCAGAGCTCTGGTTGCTATGGCAACCAAAAGAAAAATCCTGTCTGAAACCACACCACCTAGAGCATCATCTATTTTATTGACAGATATCTTAGGTATTTGTTTAAAGATAACTTGCATGAATCCCTGCCATTCTAAGGCTATAAATAGGTTTTTGTACATTTTAGCTTAAAGTCTTCATTTATTGATGGACATATGATATATAGGTAAATTGCAAGAACCTCTACCCTTCGGTGGAGTTTGAGTTCACTGGGTCATTGTCACTAAGGCTAAAGATAGACATTACTACCTTTTGTCAGAGCGTTTATTTATTGATATTTTTAGCTCACTTGAGCACTGCTCAGGGTGAGCTTTGGGATTGTTGGTTGTTCGGTGTATGTCGTCAACAATTTGACTTGAAAGACTTCTCCTAAAACGCTAAGCCAACATTGACAAAACATGCATGGGATATTCCTTGCATGAAGGTCTGCCAAAGTTGTTCAAAGAATTCAATTCCATCAACAACTCTGGTTGCTATGGCAACTGAAAGGAAAAACTTTGAAAATCTTCTTGTCTGTAACCACAAGGCCCTGAGCCTCAAGATTTGTTATGTAGCATCATCTAGTGGACCTCTACCAAGTTTGATCAAATTATGCCCTCCGGTCATATTTGGCCCCACCCAGGGGTCATTGGTTTAACATTGGCTTTAAAAGGAAAAACTTCGAAAGTCTTCTGGTCTGAAACCACAAGGCGCTGAGCCTTAAGATTTTTAAAAGCATTGTGTAGTGGACCTCTACCAAGTTTGTTCAAATTATGCCCCTGGGGTCAAATTTGGCCCCACCTTGGGGGTCAATTGATTTTACATAGGGAAAACTTTGAAAATCTTCTTGACAAGGGCCTGAGCCTTAAGATTTGGTATGTAGCATTGTCTAGTGGACCTCTTCCAGTTTCTTCAAATTATACCCCTGTGGTCAAATTTGGCCCTGTCCCTGGGTTCAATTGATTTTACATAGGCTTATATAAGGAAAACTTCGAAAATCTTCTTGTCTGAAACCACAAAGCCCTGAGCCTTAAGATTTGGTATGTAGCATTGTCTAGTGGACCTCTACCAAATTTGTTCAGATTATGCCACTGGAGTGAAATTTGGCTCTGCCCTGGGGGTCAGTTGATGTTACATAGGCTTATATAGGCGAAACTTAAAAAAAAAAACTTGTCTGAAACCACAGTCTAGAACTTAGATACTTTTAATGGAGCATCAGCTAGAGGTCATCTACGAAGTTTGTTCAAATTATGCCCCTTAAGTGAAATTTAGCCCTGTTCTTGGGGTCATATGGATTAATATAGATTAATATAGGGAGATTCTTAAAGAAGCTTGTGATGTAAGCTCAATAGCAGACCCAAAGGCAAAGTATTCAGGTGAGCGATCTAGGGCCATCATGGTCCTCTTGTAAACATTTGATATAATGACATCTTGCATACACCTTTTCCATTTAACTGGGGATACGGTCATTGAGGCTAAAAAATGATTTATCTACTTTACCTTGTAGAACCTTCATTAATTTTACTGACAATTTTCTTTGATATTTTGTATGTAGGTTCCTTGCATGGACCTCTACCCTTAGGTGGGATGAGGTCAAGGTCACTGCAGCTAATAATAGATTTTTCCACTTTCTGTCATAGAGCATTTATTTATTGACTGATATTTAAGATATTTAATTTGTAGGCACCTACAAATCTTCAATTTGAAAATGTAATACTGCTTCTGACATTTGCTTAACAGCAAACCCACAGCTAAAGTACTCAGGTGAGCGATCCAGGGCCATCATGGCCCTTGTTATTGAATATTAAAATGATTTTAAACCAGCAGAATGAAAATCTGAATTGCATTACATGCACACACATCAAGAGATCTGTTGGCTTTAAAGTTAGGACCATTTCATAAACATTCATTCCCTTGAAGAAAGGCACTTTCAAAATCGACTAACCCGCTTTCTAGTTAATTTTGCAAGACAAGAGCCTATTATTTTATAAACGACCTGTCGTCTTGAACGGACAATGTGTCATGTTCTGAAGCCAAACTTAAGACAAGAACATGTTTTTCACTGGAAAGGCCAGATAGTATAGAAAAATGTGAAGGAAGTGTGAAAGGAAATAGGAATGTTCACAAACACGTGAGTAGGTTGGTGTAGGCACTCGTTTAATAATACATAAATTACTAACATTTATAGTTTGGAGGTTACCTGTCTGAAATTGCTGGTGTCAGCCAAACCACAAGCACCTTTTACATCTGATCATTGTATCATTTTTGCGAGCATAGGAAGTAGATTCACCCACTGTTAAATTTGTAATACCATAAATAATTATATTGATAGGAATTATCATGAATGACAACGGACAATGAAAAAAATTAACATACGTTGTATGTCAGTTGAGATAAATGCTCTGATTATATATATATATATAATAGCTAATAAGTTCTTTTAGAACAAAATACTATTATTCATCATATAAATGTTGATACCAAATAACTTAAAACTCTTATAGTATATTTCTTTCAGAAATCTTTCATGAGAACATCAAAACTAGGCATTCATGAGACTGGAACAACCATCAATTTCCTTTTCAGTTAAGTGTGACCTTAACATATAATCTTCAAATCTAGGATTGTCTCAATTTTCAACACATTTACCCATAATTATTTCAAAATCCATCTATGAATAACAAAAATTATGAACAAAACATGACCATCTATTCAACTATATCACAACTTCTGACAAACAAATGTGACCTTGACCTTTTAGTTGGAGGCCTGATTCTTGTATTCAACACGTCATCTTCACGTCTAACATTTATGCCAGTCATTTTAAAATCCAGCTAGGGATGCCAGATTTGTTGACAGACATGACCATCAATGCACTTTTATGAAATATTCTTATCACAACTTAGGACGTACAAATGTGACCTCTGAGCTGGACACCTGATTCTTGAGCGCGCGTCAACACATCAATACCAGGTCATTTTAAAATACATCGAGGAACGACAGAATTGTTGACCGGACACGACCATCAATGCACTTTTATGAAATTTCCTTTTAAGTCCAAATGTGACCTTGACCTTTGACCTACAAACCTGGATCTTGCATGTGACACATCATCTCAGTGTGCAACACGTATAAAATGCAAAATTATTTCAAAATCCGTCCATGACTAACAAAGCTATGGAGTGGACAAAAGCTGACAGACAGATGGACAGACAACAAAACTTATGCCTCCCTTCTGGAGCCTAAAAAGACCAACCTGACAGAATGTCTTTATTTTGCCTTCCTGGGATGGAATACAAACTTAACAGAAATTGCCATGAATTCAAAGCAACATCAAAAGGTAGGGGTACAAATAAGTCCACAAGCAAAACAACAAAACTTTTACAAAACAAAATCATTTTTTATTAAACAATTAACAAATGAAATCAGAAGCAGGCTTTTCTTTTTCTTCCTGTGTACTTTGAATCTGGTCTCACTTCTCTGGAAAATAAATGAAAAAAGTTTCAATTATCAAGAACAGCACACAAACATACTACTAAAGGTTTACAGTCAGACCTTTTTGGTAATTTTTTCATTAAAATCTAAAAACGATCTGTGGTACTGAAGAGCCAAAAGTATTGACAATTCTACTATACAGAAAAAAATACACACCCTCAGCAATCAATCATTACAAATTCTGAGGAATGATACACTTATGCGAATTACAGTCAACTAATTAGGTTTATAATACCAAACCTCACTAACTGTCATTTACACAACCATGAACAACTACAATATTAATCTACTGACTGATTTTCAATGACTGTTCTATTCCAGAGGAAAAAATTATATACCATAATGGGACACTTTTCTTGATAAGAAAGCTATTGAATCTTGAGACTGTATCTCATTCTTATATTTGTTGAAAGTACTCACTTTCCTTGTCGTCTTCGTCTTTCTTTCTTCTCAAGGATCCAATCTCTACTCTTCTTCAAAGATTTGCCTCTAGCATTCTTCATTCTCTCTCTGCAGATACACAATATCTTATCATTTATCCTCAATTAGACATCTGGACAGGTATCATACTTATTACCTCGCTCTGGCGAATGACATATTAGGTTATTTAAAATTCTTCCGTACAATGAAGTTCAACATTTAAATGAGAAAATTGTTAGAAAAGTCTTTTTAGAACCCTTATCAGTTTCTCCATTATTGTCTTTTCAACTGTGTGTAAGTCCAAATATATCTGTGTATCATTTCTTTTCAAATTATTTCATATAGCAAAGTCGATAAAGTAGCAATTCTGAAGTCTGGCACCTCTTGTGATACCATACAACTGTCTGTCTGTAATCCAGGCAGTTAGTTCATAATTACATTAAAAAAAACAGGATTAAGTAACAAACTTCAGTCATTGGATGTTAAATTTAGACATTAAAGAAGAGATGTTTGTGAAACATGTATGCCACCCTAATGGCAACCAATTACATGTAGTTAGATACATGGAGTTCTAAACATAACCTTGACCTTTCAACTACTGACCTCAGAAACAATATGGGTCATCTATAGGTCATGATCAACCACAATACCAAATCTGTAGACCAGCTTTTATGGTGAAGGTCACTGTGACCTTGACCTTTGACCTTAAAATCAATAGGTATCATCTACCAGTCATGATCAACTAACCCATCAAATCTGAAGACTGTATGCCAAACGGTTCTCTCTTTCATTCCAGCTCATCTGAGCACAACATGACTTCTGTAATTGCCATTTGACAGATTATAATACACAAGTATGTTTTCAACAGGTCTTTGGTACTTCGGGGAAAAAATGTATGGCCATTAAGACCCTCTTGTTTATTGCTTTTATATTAATCATAAGTGACACCTTTTGTCTGAAAACTGTATATGAGACTTGCTCGTCTGTGCATCTTCTGTCCCAAGACCTTTAGGTAATGTCTGAGACTGTCCTCCAGCAAATAAACACAGGAACATTCTGTGAAAGAAATGCAATGACAACAAAATTATCACAAGTGTATCTCAATATAAACAAATCTAGTAAGTATGATTAAAAAGTCAAACTTAGTACACTTTGCAAAAATTTATTGAAACTATGACTGTCAAATTTTTCTATTAAAACTTTATTGAATTTCGATGTGGTCTGTTTAATTATTTTTTTCAACAGAAATGTCCTACTGTCATTCCTAATTTGCTTTATACTTACTTTTTGGCTTTTGTACTGTTTGGATAATCCACAACAAGACCTCCTGTAAAGCCAGACCTCATAGCCTGCTGGGTAATCAACTCTAACTGAAAATGATACAATTGTAACTAGATTACACAATATTGTTCTAAATCAAATTTAAACATCCAGTCAGCAACATCAAACTATTGGCTCGTTCAATATGAATTTTTCTGCTCTGTAATCATCCATATATATCACTGTATTATAGAACAATTTTAAACAACCAAATATATATATTTATAATAATCATTAGCAATACATGATATAAATTCTACCAACAGCATGTCCAAACTTCTCAAGTGTTTCTGAAAGTGGTTTATCTTTCCTGTGAAAATGTAATGCTTACACTAATCTAGAGAATTCTGCTTAAAGGCAGATCCAATTAACTTTATATTGTTTCACTGTTTTATTGCAAAGACATATATACATATGCATTTTAATCCTTCATTTAAAGTTCTTTTTAACATATTAATCCCTTAATGGATGTATGATACAATGTACCTCTAGCCTCAATCAATAAATGTACCACTAACAATGTCAATTTTTGACAGACTTTCTGTTCTATTGAAGTTATGATGACTGGTTTAAATTGTGCTGTTTTATGTCCTAAAACAGTTTTTACTTATTAAATTACCTACTTTGCTGCATTCAAGACTTGTATTTAACATTCAAAAGTGTTATGTATCTCAACAGAAGCTTGACTCTTAACCAAGAAATTGGTCCTTAACTTGAAATATTTCATGTGTGTCACTCAAAACCTCATTCTTTAGTGAGTAATTGTAATGTATTACAGTAATTACATATCTCTATTAACAGACAATTTCAATTACCTGTGAACTACTCTCTGGATACAACTGGAACACTGCACGAGCACCACGTGCCTAAAAGTTGAAATTTGAAATGTGTGTATGTTATGGTTCTGTTTAAACTTATTCTTTCAAAGATCACAGTTTTATAAATGTTTAAATATACATCGTTGATAGTCAGTTATGGAGCTCACAATTTAGATGATGGCTTATTACTGAACAGTACTTCAAATCAAAGGAAGATATATATGACAAGAGAGACATGTTAGCTGAGTACTATTTAACCTAAAATTTTTCCATGATCTTGTTGAAAATATGACCTCTAGCCAGATGACCTACTCTTTGACACTACAAGAAACATTTTGGGCATGACCTAGATGTCTGAAAATTTTCATGATGACAGGCTTAAGATATGGCCTGTAGGATAACCTACATGAACAAAAATGACCCACTTTATAACACGACTATATCTCAAGATCATGACCTTGAAATCAAGAAAATCAATCTGACAAAATTTCAAGATGTCTGGACTGAAAATATGGCCTCCAGACAGGTGACCTAGTTTTTCGAACCACATGACCCAATTTTGAAAGTAATCTTACAATCATCAAGACAATCATTATGATGACTGAATTTAAAATATTGTCTTTAGATCATTCACAGGCTTTTTCCTTTGGTTTAAGCCAGTGACCTAGTTTTTTGACCCAAAATGATCCATATCCAAACTAGAAATTAAAAAGACAAACACTCTGACTAGAAATCATGCTGACTGAATTCAAAATGTGGCCTCTAAAGAGTTTTCTTTTGATTTAAGTCAGTGACCTAGTTTTTAACCCCAAGTGACCCATTAAGAAATGACCTAGATATCAAGATAAACATCCTTACCAATGTCATGTTCATTGGATGCAAAATGTATCCTCATGAGTGTGAACATGCTACATGACAGACAAAAGACACGCAGTGGACATCCAACTATCTCAATAGCTCACCATGAGCACATTAAGCTCAGTTAAAAACTTCTCATCTGTATGAACCAATGGTGGTAAACCACTCAATCCTTGAGACAGCTTTAAGATTAAATACGTTTTGTGCCATAATATCTTGTATGAAATAAATTTTGTTTCACAAGTTCCTCTATATTAGTACAGTACGGCTTACTACTTAATAACTACAAATATAACACTAAGATTATATTATACTGAATGGGCCAATTTTCATTCATCATGTTTAAGTTTTATCAACACTCAAATGATTTAAACAAAGAAGTGTAAACCATCCCTCTGGAAGTACAAAAACAATATTTACTTACCATACATGCATAGAGTGTGGAG
Source organism: Cyclina sinensis (assembly GCA_012932295.1). Lineage (NCBI taxonomy): Eukaryota > Metazoa > Mollusca > Bivalvia > Venerida > Veneridae > Cyclina > Cyclina sinensis. The sequence continues at coordinate 48,448,455 of JAAONU010000019.1, read as the reverse complement.
AAAAACTTGAGCAGCCGTTTTGGTGGATGGTGGTACTTTTTGTCTGCATTACACAACCACTGTAAGGCTGATATACTGAAATACAGGAATCTTGATTAAAAAAAAATTGGTTCAATAAGGGACTTTCTATGCTCTAAATTTCAGACTTAATTTTTGAAACTGCAGATTTTTGAATGATACTGAAATAATCAAAATGGTCATCACAGGCAAATAATAGTAAAATAATAGTAAAGTAAATACTTGAAGCAAACTAAATATTGAGAAAGATTTGTATGTCAATCGGTATGTGACTTGACATTGTCAGTGTAAACCTCCATTTACAAGTACATGTAATTATGTTTGATATTCTATCTTACCAGTATTTTGCCACTTGAAAAAGGAAGAGAAATGGATAGGGACATTCCATAAAAACATACATTCCACCCTAGGAAGACAAAGGAATTCTGTCAGGTTTTTTTTCTTTTTCCTTTTTATGTGTGGAGAGGGGGTTGTTTTCTCATGTCAAATACACTTCTCATTAGGGTTTTTGCAAGTGCCTTCCTTTGGTGAGATATACCAATATGTTTTACTGGAATGGCCCTTTGTGTTTGTCTCTTCAATGTACCTTATGACCCCATCAAATGTACCAGGTTTGAATGGCATACCATACCCCATGTCTCCCAGTACCAAGTCACCTTCAGTTTCTCTTTCCACAGCAACATCTAAACATTGCCAATTAAATTATTACTACATACAGTGTGAAATACAAGATGTATTTGTCCAAATAATATCAGAACACAATTCCTACATTTCCCCCACTAATACACTGCTCTGTATCTTTGAATATTAATATATAATCAGTATGATCACTGTATCATTCTTGGAATTTAAAGCCCAATCAATTAATTTGTGCTTGAGTAATTCAAGGCAAAAGGTTTCAATCTTCAAATATTCTTGACAAAAAGTAATAACTGATATTTCTATCATAATACTATACAAGTTTTACTTGCACTTGAAGGACACTATACAAATCTACCTAAATATTCTTTGAAAGAGATGTTTATCTACCTAACATAGCAGAACTGATGTCAACACCAACCCAGTAATGTCCTTGTTCTGTTAAACATTCACCACTCAGTCCAGAACCACACCTGAAATAGGAAATTAAAGTTATTTTTTTATCCTACAAACTTCCAGCCGGCTGTTGGCATTTTTTTCTGCCTTTTTATAACAAGAGGGCCATGATGGCCCTGGATCGCTCACCTGAGTACTTTGGCTGTAGGTTTGCTGTTAAGCAGTATTTCATTTTTTAATTGAAAATATGTAAGTGCCTACAAACCAAATATGTAAAATATCAGTCAATAAATAAAGGCTCTATGACAGAAAGTAGAAATATCTATTATAAGCTATGGTGACCTTGACCTTGACCCAGTGACCTCAAACCTTACCCATGGGTAGAGGTCCATGCAAGGAACCTCTATACTGAATATCAAAGATATTGGTCTATAAATGAAGGCTCTATGAGGTACAGTAGATAAATCTACTTTTAGCCTCCGTGACCTTTAACCTAATCCAATAATTTGAAAAAGCTTGATAAAGCTTGCTTCATGCAAAATTTTAAAATTCTAGGTCTTGTGGTTTCAGACAAGAAGATTTTTAAAGATTTTCTTCTATATTGTTATTTAAAACTTGTGACCCCTCGGGCGGGGCCAATAGTGACCCCAGGGACATTTTTCTAACAAACTTGGTAGAGGTCCACTAGACAATGCTACACACCAAATATCTAAGCTCTATAACTTACGGTTTCTGACAAGAAGATTTTTTTAGATTTTCTTATATAACTCTATGTAAAACTAGTGGCCCCTGGGGCAGGGCCATTTTTGACTCAGAGGCCAGGATTTGAACAAGCTTGGTAGAGGTCCACTAGACAATGCTACACACCAAATATCTTAACTCTAGGCCTTGTGGTTTCTGACAAGAAGATTTTTAAGATTTTCCTATATAACTCTATGTAAAACTAGTGGCCCCTGGGGCGGGGTCATTTTTGACCCAGAGGCCATGATTTGAACAAACTTGGTAGAGGTCCACTAGGCAATGCTACACACCAAATATCTAAGCTCTATAACTTACGGTTTCTGACAAGAAGATTTTTTAAGATTTTCATATATAACTCTATGTAAAACTAGTGGCCCCTGGGGCGGGACCATTTTTGACCCAGAGGACAGGATTTGAACAAACTTGGTAGAGGTCCACTAGACAATGCTACACACCAAATATCTAAGCTCTATAACTTACGGTTTCTGACAAGAAGATTTTTTAAGAATTTCCTATATAACTCTATGTAAAACAAGTGACCCCCGGGGCAAGGCCATTTTTGACCCAGAGGCCATGATTTGAACAAACTTGGTAGAGGTCCACTAGACAATGCTACACACCAAATATCTAAGCTCTATAACTTACGGTTTCTGACAAGAAGATTTTTTTAAGATTTTCCTATATAACTCTATGTTAAACAAGTGACCCCCGGGGCAAGGCCATTTTTGACCCAGAGGCCATGATTTGAACAAACTTGGTAGAGGTCCACTAGACAATGCTACATACCAAATATCTTAACTCTAGGCCTTGTGGTTTCTGACAAGAAGATTTTCAAGTTTTCCCTATATAACTCTATGTAAGATCAACTGACCCCTGGGGTGGGGTCAGTTTTGTCCCAAGGGACATAATTTGAACAAACTTGGTAGAGGTCCACTAGATGATGCTTCATACCAAATATCAAAGCTCCAGGCCTTGTGGTTTCGGAGAAGAAGATTTTTAAAGATCCAACTTATAAAATCTATTTTTAGCTCCAGTGAACCAGAAATGCAATGGACCAGAACCATTTGAACAATCTTGGTAGAGCTTCATACAAGGAACATCCCAGGCAAGTTTCATTAAATTTGCCCGATTGGTTTCAGAGGAGATGTCGTTTGAATGAAAAGTTGACGACGGACGGACGGACGGACGGACGGACTGACGGACAAAGACCGATCAGAAAAGCACACCCTGAGCACTTTGTGCTCAGGTGAGCTAAAAATGCATTCCATGATCAGTGAGAACACTCTTTTATGTCTATACAAAATTACACTTGAATATTCACACAAAAAATGTTGCATTATATCAAACAGCCTGCCAGACATTAATAGGAGTGTCTTACTCTGTCCACCTTCCTACATCCTGAGATTTAACCATTTTTTAAAATTCTGAAGTTGTTAGGTTGTAGAATGTGTTCTACCCTTTTCTCATAGCACTTACTACTTTACTACTGGTCTTCAAGTTGACACAACACTATGTAACTGAAATTACAATTAACTCAGGGACAGCAATATTATCTCCCTTTCTGAATACAACATTTACTAGTTTGATTCTCAATGAGAAGACGGAATATCTTGCTCTAGGAAACATACATGGCAAATGCAACATTGAGGACCAGCTTACCCAACATCTAGAATGAAACATGGGGTATCATCAGGCAATGCCAGAAGTTCAATAGCTCTCTCTGACAGCTGACTCTGTATCTCTATCATTCGAGAACTGTAAAACAGATAAACTCTATCATTACCACATTAGAAAGAGTTATACAAAAAAGCCAGTATATATAACCTTTTATTTTAAAATGTCATTATCTCAATAATGATTTTCTCTATAAACTATTTAATGCATCTCTTTTTTTGTTCATGCCTCTAAACAAGTAAGTTTTCAGTTTTCTTGAGTATTAATGTTTTGATATTAAGATGTAAGATTTAATTATTCAGTTTGAAATACCTACACTGTAACACAGTTCAAATTCCTTTGTAAACAAGTGCTTATGTTTCTTCATAATATATCTTATTACAATTTCTGTTCCCTTTCAATAATTATCATTGAGTTTCTTTTGATTACAGTGTCAAGCTCTGAAACATCTTTCTATTACAAAAGAACTTACTTGGAGGTGTATTTCCTTGCCTCATCTTCATTATAAAACTGCAACAAAAATTACAAAACAATATAGCTAATACAACACACTAATTTTAACTAAACAGATAGCATCATACAGTGCTAATAAAAAGGGCAAACACTTTCTTCCCTTTGAATATACAATAATCTAGATTTTATTTTTTAAATAAAAATGTCTGTCTCCCCCACAGCTGATCATGTATTAGTTCCTTCCTTTACCTGAACTTGAAAATATATTCAAAGCACTTTCTAAGGAATTTCATCTCAGTGTTACTTCTTAAACAAGACAAGAACTGTCACTGTAAGATGACAATGCCTCTGAAGTGGCCCTTTGACTTTGGGTTGAGGACCAGTCATTCAAGGGTCAAGGTCAAATAAATATAGGTCAGTGGGAAGGTCTTGTCCACAGGGGTGTTGTGTCCAAGTATGAAGTTAAGCAACTTTCTAAACAGGAGGTTATGGATAATGTTAAAGTTTTTGGACAAATGGATCTTAAAGGTAAAGGTCATTCAGGGGTCAAGGTTAAATAAGTATAGGTCAGTGGTAAGGTCTTGTCCAAAAGGGTGTTTTGTCCAAGTATGAAGTATATCCACTTTCTGATAAGGAAGTTATGGCCAATGTAAAAGTTTTTGGACAATACCTTCTAGGTGAAGGTCATTCAGGGGTCACGGTCAATTATGGATAATGTTAAAGTTTTTGGACAAATGGATCTTGAAGGTAAAGGTCATTCAGGGGTCAAGGTTAAATAAATATAGGTCAGTTGGAAGGTCTTGTCCAAAGGGATGTTGTGTCAAAGTATGAAGTAAATCCACCTACTAGTAAGGAAGTTATGGTCAATGTTAAAGTTTTTGGATGGACTGACGGACGCACAGACTGATGAGTGGACAGTTCAAAAACTATATCCCTCCCTTTGGGGGCATAAACAAGACCCTATTCTTGACCTTTGACCTCAAACTGTGACCTTGACCTTGGTGGTGTGCACCTAGTTCTTGCACATGACATTATCCCAGGGTGGTTAACATTTCTGCCAAATTTCAATAATCCATCAAAGAATCAACAAGTTATGGAAAAGACATGAAAAAATACTCAATATTAGAACTTTAACCTGTAAGTGTGACTTTGATCTTCGAGGTGTGGACCTGGTGTCACATCGCTTCCTGGTCGTAAACATTTCTGATGTGTTATTTCAAAATCCATCAATGAATGACAAAGTTATGGAGTGGACACAATATGTGGTAAACAGACAGAAAGCACACCATCAAAATATATCCACCTGGCATGTAATTGGTGGGATCTGATAGTCTCTTAGTTATATGCAAATTTACAGTGATATAAAGCATTGAATCCTATTTTTCATAGGTTTGAAGACTTGTGCTTGGCTAATAAACTAAATTATGGAGAAGAAAATGGTTTCATATGTAAAATGGTTTCATATTTTTTATCTAAGAGTTCAGATCATGTGATAAGCAAGAGGGCCATAATGACCCCTGATGACTCACCTGAGTACTTTGGCTGTGAGTCTGCTGTTGAGCAAACATCAGAAGTAAAATAACAGGTTTTGCCCTTGGGGTCAATAATGGCCATGCCCCTTTGATATCTTCTCTGGTTGTGTGATAACATTACAGTGTAGAATGCGTTGTTTTTTTTTAACTCAACAAAATTTAAGTTAACAGGAATGCAGTTAAACAGTAAACATAAGTTAACTTCAAATGAATTCTAACATTGAAAATATTCATTTTCTCTGCCCAGTAACCCTGTGTGGTCCAGTAAATTCATTGCAGCTTTAGTTAACATATAATTCTAAAAATAAAGTTTAGCGGGTGAAGTGTCTAACCGATTTTGGGGGTGATGTGTCTTGAGGTGTGAAGTACCTGCAAAATTTGGGGGGGAGGGGGGGGGGGGGGGGTTCAATAAACAGCTTTGAGCTTAAAATGTCTGTATCAAATATGAGACGCTAACTAAGGCTTCAAACTCTTGGTTAGATTTAAATATAGCTTAGTTAGTTAGCGTTCGCGTTGAAACATTGCCTTAGTTAAAGTTTAAGATAAACTGATCAAATTTTTAAAACAGCCATTAGGGGGTGACTAATTACCGGATCTAAGATGTTAGATCCACAGATGTAAGATTTTTCTGGTTTCCAGACGTTTCATCCCCAAGACTTTTCCTCGCCGAGACATTTCACCCCCAAGACTTTTCCCTCTCGGTTTTTTATTGTACAAGACATATCACCCCCAAACTATAAAAAAAGTACTCAGATGGTGAATTTATTTATATTTCTTGCTTATTTTTAAAGTTAATGGAGATCAGAAGATTATTTTCATAATTTTAGGAGATAACGACTTTTGAATGACTGGATTAATCACATAATCAACACCTTTTTACAGTTCACACCTTTAAGAAGCATGCATTGTTAGGATTCTTATTGTATTATTTGAATAAATTCTTCACACATTTCAGGATGAAGTGCTGATTAAACAGGGGTATAATTAAAACTCAATCAGGCAGTTGTTTCAAAATTTCTTCAATCTCAGTTCTTGAAAATAAAACATCAGCAGGATCAATATAGTAACGGTGGTCCAGTGGTAACGCACTGGACTGGTAACCCAGGGGTCCCGAGATCGATCCCCTGCTCCTCCACTAACATTACTAATTGTCTTTCGGATGAGACTTTAAACCGAGGTCCCATGTATCAGTGCTGTACACTGAGCATGCAAAAGAAACAGGGGTGTCTCTGTAATGGGATGCTTTCTGTATCTTTCACTATCCCCCACAGCATAAAATAACTAATCTCTTCAGGGGACATCGGTCATATGGGCAACCGGTACTGATGATAAATAAGCCCAGAATTTATCCTTTTATTATATCATTATTTCTTTAATATTAAGATAATGCTTCTAAACCTAAACTTCTTTAAATCAGTTCAAAATTAACTAAATTTAATATTATTCATTTGTTGAATTATTTCATAAAATAAAATGTATTATTTAACATATTTTTTTATTACATATATTTATTTAAAAAACATGTTTATAACGCAATTGATGATCATTTTCATATTTAATACACATTATATTTCATTGATTTTTCAGAGTTTTCACTTCAAATTATGATAAAAAAAATCTTTAACTTGATTTTGGATATTTATATAATATGTTTCATGTAATAATATCAAGAATATATCAATCTGAAATATGATAATGAGTATGTAATGGGGGTGAAATGTCTTAGGAGGAAACGTCTTGGGAGGAAAAGTCTTGGGGGTGAAATGTCTGTCAACCAATTTTTCTACGGACAGAGCTTCGTTCGAGCAAACGGAGTACCTAAAGTACGTAAAGTATACTTTTTGGCGTAAAGAGGCGTAAAGAGGCGTAAAGTATTATAAAGGCGGCGTAAAGTATTATGAACCCGGCGTAAAGTATTAAATAGAACAGAGAAATACAGATCAAAGTTTCATTTCATTAGTTATATGCATTTCTATTTAAAAATATATTTACAAATGGATTTTAAAATGTAAAAAAGGTCCATAATTTCAAATATTTTTTGTAAATAAGTATTATAAACGCGGCGTAAAGTATCAAGAACCCGGCGTAAAGTATTAAATAGAATGAAGAAATACAGATTAAAGTTTCATTTCATTAGTTATATGCATTTTCACTTAAAAAATAATTACAAATGGATTTTAAAATGTAAAAAAGGTCCATAATTTCAAATATTTTTTGTAAATAAGTATTATAAACGCGGCGTAAAGTATCATAAACCCGGCGTAAAGTATTAAATAGAATGAAGAAATACAGATTAAAGTTTCATTTCATTAGTTATATGCATTTCTACTTAAATATATATTTACCAGTGGATTTTAAAATGTAAACAAGGTCCAGAATTTCAAATATTTTTCATAAATAAGTCTTATAAACGCGGCGTACTAAAAAAAATGAATATTGAAATGTATGAATCATTTAATTTGATTTCCATAAGACAAAAATAAGATAAACTGTTGCACGATTACTCATGAATTTGGTTTTGTAGGTTATTTTAAATCAATTAAATAGACTTTATTATTACTGACCATCAAAAGTATCATTAATTTTACGTAATTTTCTTTTTCCTTTTCTAAGAATTGTGATTTCCATTTCTACGATAAACAAGAAATATCATTAGATTAATTAGTAATTAAATATTTATATTGGGTTGTTTTTTGGTAAGTTAATACAATTTATTGTACATAAGATAATGTGCCTCATCTTTTGTTTTGTATTTCTCACCTCTTTTCGCGCTCAGTTGCTAATCCTGTTATTATCAATATCTAGTTAATTGGCGCTGATGGTTTGCCGATATATTGCTCAAGGACAAATGGATAATCAAATTACATTTGCGAGACTGTTAATTATGTAATTGTCACACTTTTAATTTTTATTCGATGTTTTATGATTGAATTAGGCGTTGTTTGTCCTTGTCAACTGAACAGAACAGAACAGAACATTTCTTTTATTTTAACCCAGGTATACAAACATATACAGCACGGGTAAAGATATACATATACAAACAGAACATATACAAAGGTTCCGGTAATAGGATATAATTTTCATTAACATAGTGGGCTCTTTTAAGTTCGAAAGTTGAAAAATTAAAACAGAAAAAGGGGGAAAAAGCAATTGATAATTCTTTATCAATAGACGACATTTAGACTTAATTTCAGACTATTGATTCTTAAAAATAGATAATCCAGCTGAACACAACACAATTTTTTATAAACATAAAGTAGCATTCTTGTACGAAAAGAACGAAAAATTGTTGGTCACAAAAATGTTTGAAACATGCTATATGTTTAGAAACATAGTAACTTTCACCAAATAATTACGTACAATTGTTTTTCTCAAAGAATACAAAATGTCATCCTAAAAAATTCATTGATATTTTCTTTTAAAAAGACTGGGCTAGTCCAAGCGAGCATCGATAATATACAAAGAATTTGAAAAGGACTGTAGATGACCTCGATTCTTCTACTTCAGTTTACAATTAATTAATTAACAAAGATCAGATAGTCTCAGACAACAGGTAATACATAGACGATAATTATGAATAGAACTAACATTACATACAATTTTAGATAATTCACAAACATGCACAAAAGTGACATTGCAGATGTGCATATAGATAAATTGTGAGTAATGGATTCGTTAGAGGTTTACACACTCCCACGTCTGACGTCATTCGGAAATAACTTTGCACGGGGACTCCGTGATATGCAATCAGACGCGTGTGAACTTAGCTTGACATAAAAATTACAACTGTAGCAAAAAGTTTTAATTATTGGAGTCACGTTAATGTGAAAGGCATATAACGGGACATAAAATTCATTTAATGGAGAGAATCTTTTCATCAGTGATTGAAGATTTATTTGAGGACAGTAAAAAGTGGAACGCATCTACGTTGGATAAAAGGTAACTACAACAGCAAAAACCAAAATTATAAAAAGGAAACATAGTAAATAAAGTTTTGAAAAAAAAAAATCATTGGAATGTTAAGAACTAAATTTTTTCATGATAATTCTTATAAAAATACAGGCACTTTTCAATATAATTTCTGAGCTTGAGGTTAAGATGTAACTAATGTTCCTTTGAGCAGGGTGTAGGTGGTTATACAGATAGTTGGTTCTGTCTTGATCGAAATATGGGCATTCAAGAAGATAGTGTTCCTCTGATCCAACTTGATTGTTTGTACAGAGAGTACATGTACGATCGTTAAACGATATTCTATCATAGCGACCCGTTTCTACGGGAAGACGGTGATTTGCTGTTCTATATTTAAAAAGAGTCAGAACATCATCTTCTGGTAAAATTTTTATGTAGGGTTCAAGGCCATGTGTAGATTTAAAACTGCAATAAATACGTCCTTTATTTGACGTTTGTAGGTCAGCGTGCCATTTTTGCTTGTACTGATCAATTAAGATTTGCTTTATTTGACGATGGATATTTTTATCATTTATATTCATCTGGTTATACCATAAGTCTAATCTTCCTACAGAAGTTAAAATTTCTTTTATTTTAGTAGGCCATTTAAATGTAAGGTCATGTTGATTCAAAGTGTACTTGTATATTTGTAGTGAGAGCTTTTGATTTTTACCAGTTATTAATCTATTCCAGAAAGAAATCATACGATGTTGGACAACAACACTTAGAGAATATCTACCTAATTCGCCATAAAGAAAATTCAGTGGAGTTGATTTCCGCACCTTCGTTATTCTTCGTAAAAAGTTTACATGAACATTTTCAAGTAAATCTAAATTTTCATAACCAAATATTTCGCATCCATAAGTCAGTATCGGCAAAACCGTATGATCGAAAAGTTTCAGTATTAGGTCAAACGGGATGTCAGCATTATAAATTTTTGTGAAAAGAAGGTGCATAGCTTTATTTGCCTGAGCTGCGATATGTTTTCTTGCTGCCAGATAAGAACCGCTTGAGGAAAACGTTAACCCCAAGTAATGATAATTATTAGTAATTTCGATCGATTCATTTCCAATTTTAAATGCATAATTTCGTGTTTGTCTTGCTCCAAAAATAACGACTTTAGTTTTATTAGTATTGATTGATAGGTGCCATTTTTTACAGTAGTTATAAAAATTATCCAAACTATTTTGCAGGTCCTGAGCTGAATCAGAAAGAATAATGGTGTCATCTGCGTATAATAAGACCAACAGTTTAAGCCAAAGAGACAGATCAATTTGGTCCTTAAGTTCTACGCCAGCTGAACCATAGCCATAAAGGTATTTTTGTAGGTCATTAAGAAAAAGAGAAAATAGTACAGGTGATAAGTTTTCTCCTTGTCGCACGCCGATTTCAGACATAAACTGGGCTGAGAGCAGACCATTATGCATAACTTGTGATTTAATATTTTTATACATGTTTCTAATAACTGCAAAGAATCTGCCACAGATGTTATTTTGTATAAGTTTATACCATAGACCTATTCTCCACACTTTATCAAATGCTTGTTTCAAATCAATAAACGTGCAGAAGAGCTTTTTCTTTTTCTTTTTTAATAACTCAATAAGGGAATGAAGTGTAAAAATGTGGTCAGTACAGGAGTAACTTTTTCTGAAACCTGCTTGATTTTCTTCAAGAATATTATTATTTTCTAGATAGGTCTGTAGACGTTGATTTAGAATGGCTGTGAAAAGTTTCCCTAGGCAGCTAAGTAATGTTATAGGCCTATAGTTTGACGGTAACATAGGATCTCCTTTATTTTTGTAAATAGGAATAATTGAACCTTCAAGCCATCTGGTTGGAATATTGCCTGAGTGAAATACTCCATTAAAGAGAGAGCGGTAAAAAGGTAAAAGTAAGTCTTTTGTTGTTTTGATATACTCGTTTATAATATTATCAGATGGACTTGATGCTTTATTGTTATTTAAATTCATTATACACTTGAGGATTTCATCATCAGTGATTGATTCGTTGAGATACTTGTTACTGTCATTGCCTGGATCGATTATCTCGTTTTCTGTAATACTATCATCATTTATAGTATTTAGGTTTACTTCTTTAAAGTAATCAAAGAAACTAAGGGTGCATTATATAATAATATTTGCAAGTCTGAGCCTTGTTTATATTTTAAAATCCATTTGTAGTTACTTTTATTGCAGTAAAAATGAATATTACTAATGAAATGAAACTTTAATCTTTATTTCTTTGTTCTATTCAATACTTTACGCCGGGTTCAATATACTTTACGCCGAGTTCATAATACTTTACGCCGTGTTTATAATACTTATTTGCGAAAATTATTTGAAAATCTGGATTTTGTTTACATTTTAGAATGCATTTTTAAATTATTTTTTGAGTAAAAATGTATATAACTTATAAAATGAAACTTTAATCTGTATTTCGTCATTCTATTTAATACTTTACGCCGGGTTCTTGATACTTTACGCCGCGTTTATAATACTTATTTACAAAAAATATTTCAAATTCTGGACCTTGTTTACATTTTAAAATCCATTTGTAATTATTTTTTTAAGATAAAATGCATATAACTAATGAAATGAAACTTTAATCTGTATTTCTCTGTTCTATTTAATACTTTATGCCGGGTTCTTAATACTTTACGCCCCCTTTATAATACTTTACGCCTCTTTACGCCAAAATGTATACTTTACGTACTTTAGGCACACCCCGAGCAAATAATTGATGTCCATAGTAAAATCTTAGAACCATGGATCTAAAATCTTAGATCCGCGGACAGAAAATCATAAATTTTTCGATTCCCCAAGAATATATTTATTCAAAATTTGGTTGAAACATACATTTCTATATAATTCTTCAATTTGTACAATTAATACCTGGATTTAATCAATTATCTGCTCGTAGAAAACTATGTCCGTAGAAAAATCTTATATCCACGGATCTAACATCTGAGATCCGCGGATCTAACTTAGATCCGGCATTTAATGGGAACATCATAAGCTACGTAGTTACTATCAGTAAGTTTAAAAGTTCTTACTATCTCAGGCGGAGCTTGTCTTTCTGGACGTCCACTCGCCATGTGTAGATTTCGGTAGATTTTTCTATGCTCCCTTTCCCCGGAAGTAGCTATATCGGGTTAGAAGAATATTCACAGTCCAATTTTCATTTATATTTTTACAAAAATTTCATTTCAGCTAATAAATCTTGCATTTTTGTCTAAATTTCTTTCAACTTAATTTTCTTTGATATATAAAAGTATCAAGTAGAGAAATTTCATAAAAATATTGTTATTTAATTTATGCGTATGGGAAGCATTAAAGCTAGGAAATTTATCAGAATGCAATGCTACAAAATAACAGGCCAAGTCACATATCTCGCACTGAGAGGAAGAATATTGTCTTCTGCTAAAGAAATGAAATTAAAACATGGATCCGGTGTTTCACTTTGCAAAATCAGCAAATGTTTCTTACATGATTTCGAGTCAAAAGGTCAAACTCTTTCGCGGTTCCCCTCACAAGAAACAAGCTTATCAGGGAGATTACAGTTTAGTATTTCGATATATTTTGTGAAGAACTTTTCAACATCTACAAAATGTTTGACAGTAAAGGTGGATCCAAACAAAAACTACTATCATATCCTAGGAGTGACACCGAATTGTAGCAGTGTAATGATTAAGCAAGCATATTATCGTCTTTCAAAAGTGTATCATCCTGATATAAATAAAACAAAGGCAGCTATTGCAAGGTTTCATGAAATCATGGAGGCATACGAAATTCTTTCTAATCCATCGTTGAAGCATATATATGACAGTGGTAGACATGGCAAGCTACATGGAGTACATAGAGGTGTATCAAAACCTCACCCTGTCAACTTTTCTGCTAAAGGGCCTCATCAGATTAGGAGGACAGACAAGCATACTTTTGATGATACATTGAAATCAGATTACAAAAAAACTTTAGCAAGATTCCGAGCAGACATCAAAAAGCAAAAAGATGATTGAAAAACTAGATGGAAGGAAGTAACTGGCTTTCATTTGAGCTTTAGAAAGTTTCCTTGCGTGTCTTCATATTTCATGAAAAAAAAGAATAGGAGACTTAAATTTTAATTTCTCAACTGGATATAGTATAGTAATGAAAGAAACTTATTGTAAGGATGGCAAAGTCTTCAGAATACTTGAAGAACTGCAATGGAAAGAGACTGCTAGCAAGCACTGGTCTGTGATATTACTTGTTTTTAGAAATTGTTTTATATGGACTTAAAATGAAGACTTAAACTGTTCTTTCTTTAAATTTCAATATACAACTAAACTTGTTGTGATAGGATCCAGTGCTTAAACACTCCACTCTTTTCTGTTACACCTTTCTGTATACTGTTTAACTAGTTGTTGTAATCCCAACCTGTTTTTAGCTCACCTGGCACAAAGTGCCAGAGTGAGCTTTTGTCATACCCCAATGTCCGGTGTGTGTTGTGAGGCGTCAACAATTTCATTCAAACAACATCTCCTCTGAAACCACTGGGCAAAGTTCAATGAAACTTGCATGGGATGTTCCTTGCATGAAGCTCTTCCAAAGTTGTTCAAAGAATTCAATTCCATGCAGAACTCTGGTTGCTATGACAACTTAAAGGAAAAACTTTGAAAATCTTGTCAGAAACTGCAAGGGCTGGAGCTTAGATATTTGGTATGAGGCATCATCTAGTGGACCTCTACAAAGATTGTTCAAATTATGACTCTGGGGTCAGAACTGACCCTGCCCAGGGCTTATTTGATTTACATAGAGTTATATAGAGAAAACTTTAAAAATCTTCTTGTAAGAAACTACAAGACGTGAGGCTTAGATATTTGATATTAGATTAGATATTTGGGGTTGAGCATTGTCTAGTAGACCTCTAACAAGATTGTTCAAATCATGGCCCCTGGGTCAAAATTGGCCCCGCCCAAGGGGTCAGATGTTTTACTTAGAGTTATATAGCAATAAGTTTAAAAATCTTCTTGTCACAAACTGCAAGGCCTGGTACTTAGATATTTGGTAGTATGCAATGTGACCACAGTGGGGTCATCCCCCCTCCCCTCGGGGTCACTTCCCCCCCCCCCCCCCCCCCCTCCCCCAACCTAATTTTTTTTTCTCATTTTTTAAGTTTTTCGTTTTGGCAATAAAATTTGGACCATTTGTACAGCTTTTCAAGATGATTTCAAAAACATTATTCCTTGACCTATATTTTTGACCTACTGACCTACTTTTTAACCAGGTTTTCAATTTTGAAAATCCTGGTTATTAGATTGGGGTATGGCGGGCGGATGGGCGGGCGTCAAACGAAATTGTGTCCGCTCTGTAACTCTTCAACCCTTTGAAGAATTTTGATGAAACTTCAGACAAATGTTTACCACATCAAGATGACGTGCAGAACGCATGTTCCGCATGGCTGGCTCCAAGGTCAAGGTCACAGTGACATTAACATTGAAAATCCTGTCCGCTCTGTAACTCTTCAACCCTTTGAAGAATTTTGATGAAACTTCAGACAAATGTTTACCACATCAAGATGACGTGCAGAACGCATGTTCCGCATGGCTGGCTCCAAGGTCAAGGTCACAGTGACATTAACATTGAAAATCCTGTCCGCTCTGTAACTCTTCAACCCTTTGAAGAATTTTGATGAAACTTCAGACAAATGTTTACCACATCAAGATGACGTGCAGAACGCATGTTCCGCATGGCTGGCTCCAAGGTCAAGGTCACAGTGACATTAACATTGAAAATCCTGTCCGCTCTGTAACTCTTCAACCCTTTGAAGAATTTTGATGGCTCCAAGGTCAAGGTCACAGTGACATTAACATTGAAAATCCTGTCCGCTCTGTAACTCTTCAACCCTTTGAAGAATTTTGATGAAACTTCAGACAAATGTTTACCACATCAAGATGACGTGCAGAAATTGTTGTCTCATTATTAAGTATACTCCTTGCAGACAGTATTGTTAGCCGAAATTTACATCCTACTCATTATCATGTATTCTCATGAATATTATCTTTTCCTTCATGTCATGTTATAATCTTTTGAATATTCATAGCAATCTTCATTCCAAAATTCATACTATAGTATAGAATCAGAACAACATTTTTGAAAACCTGGTTTCGTGGCATTGCCATGTTTCTTGTTTGTTTTTTAGCTAGAGCAGTGAAATTTGGACCATGTGCACAGTTTTTCGTTTCGATTTCAAAAATGTTTTTGCATGACCTATATTTTTGACCTCCTGACCTACTTTTTGTTTTTGGAGCTATGGCAATGAAATTTGGACTGCGTGTACGGTTTTTTGTTCCGATTTCAAAAATGACCTATATTTTTTACCTACTGACCTACTTTGTTGTTTTTAAGCTATGGCAATGAAATTTGGACTGTCTTTACAGCTTTTCGTTCCGATTTCATAAATGTCGTTTCATGACCAATATTTTGACCTACTGACCTACTTTTTGTTTTTGGAGCTATTGCAATGAAATTGCATGGTCCATTTCTGTGATATGCATCATTACATTCACAAAAATTTCTTTCATCTTTGAACCCAGGTGAGCGCTTTAGGGCCATTGGCTCTCTTGTTAAACTTTATCTCCTGTTTCATGGTTTTAAACTTTTAAACAGGTGAAGTAAATATCTTAAGATGTTTTGAAAATGTTAAGAAGATTTGTCATACATGTAGTACTTTTCCTTTTATTGAATAATACTTCTAAAATTGTCATGAATGGTAATATTCAACTTGTATTGTCAGGATTATAAATATTCAGCCACTTTTGTAAATCGGACAGGAGTTATGGTATTTCAAGGTACATGATTGTAGAAATAATTATACACAGACATTTTAAAAAGTTAGTTTACATACAGAAACCTGATTTTATGTGATCTGTATTATCAAAGTTTCAGAACTTGTCAGTTTGCCTACATGACTGAATGCCATTATTTAAAACATGTTGAAGATAAGATTTTTTCCAGAAAATGTGATCATTTACTTTATGTGGAAATTGGTTCCATTTTGTCATCTTGACACATTTAGGGTGACCATGGCAGACTTCCTTGTTCACATTATTTTCACTAAAAAAGAAGTGTTTCAAATAAAAAATTTCAGCTTCATTTAGAATCAAGGTCAAGAATGTGTATGTAATTTTATTACTTTATTTATAGGTGGCAGTACTGTGAATGTAAGAATTTGGCAACAAACTTATTTATTTGAATATACTAAAAAGTTGGTCAACTTATTTGCACAAAATTGCCATAGCTAGTCTTGATAAAGGTCTTACCACATAACCTGGCTGTTTTAAGTTCAGGAATTCACGTAAGTGTTTTAATGAGGTACCTGTAATAGTTGTAAATATCCAAGTAGCTAAAAGTTTTGAATTTCTGTGTTAGTATTTCAGCCTTTTACACAGTATTTTAAATTGTTAGAATGGTGGATACATGTTTTCAGCTACAATAGTATTTTTATCACTTTTTTGAACTCCACTTACCATAGAGTGCTGAGGGTGAGCTTTTATGATGACCTTTGTCATCTCTAGTGCTTCTTCCATTGTCACATTTTACTTAATGAACACTGGACCATAGATATTACCCAGTCATTATGAAACTAGCTCAGAATGTGAAAAATTAGGTCACAAGATCGGATCATTTTAAAAACTGATGTACCCACATGTAAGGAAACTTGATCATTTAAGTTCGAAAACTAGGTCATGAGTCCAGATCAGTCAGGAACATTGTGAACAATCTTGAGGTGGCATTTTTGGTCAGGGCTTTATAAAATTATTGATAGTTCTTAATAATCTCTAGAGCACAATCAAACCTAGGTGATACAGGGACTAAACTAGGTGACCAGCTCAGTGGTTAACCTTGTGAACTCTCCATAGGTCACATTTTTGACCCCGACTTCATGAAACTTAAAATCAGATTATTTTGATGATCTCTATCAGGGTTTGATGATGGATTTATGTTTGGTGATCTCTAGGAGCATTTTGAAGATGGGATTACTGGAATGTTTTAACAGAGACTCGGTCACCGGCTCATATCAGAGGAATAAAAATAAAACCTCGTTAACTCTCCAGAAGTCTTATTTATCCTGGGCCTCATGAAATTTTGTACGAATGGGTATTTTGATGATCTCAGAGTCTGTGATTTGGCTTAGGCATGATTGTGTGAAGCCACTACCTCTGAACAGTAGAAAACCTTGTACATGTAAACACTCAAGAGGTCGCAATTTTACAATGTTGTCTTGAAGCCTTAGTCATAATGCTTGTGTTGATTATTTCTTTCATGGATGTTTAACTGGGTCATATTGGATCAAAAGTTAAGGTCAACTGCTCAGATCAGTAGATAACAATGGGAATACCTAAAAGGTCATTTTTTTACCCGATTTTCACTAGATCTGGTTTTTCAAGATGGTTACTTTGAAGAGATTGAAACTGAGTTATTAAGTTATGTGGAAAAAAAAAACTAGGTTTCTAGGTTGTCTGACTAAAAACGCTAATCTGTTATGACCATAAGGTTTTTCGCAAGGACAGTGTTGTACTCATATGAGTGACATAGGGTCATCTTATTGTTATTTCATGTCAATGCATTTTGTATACTTTGTTGAATTAAAAAGGAAACATTGTTTTACATTGATATTATATTGTTAAACAAAGGTTGCAGAAAAAAAATAAACACAGGAAAATGTTTACTTTGTTTTAATTTGTTAATAAATGTCCCATCTTTGTTATTTCCTTTCATTTTGGGGGGCATATAACGTTGGCTTTTAAGATCGCAGGAGATTTCAAACAGGCCATGTTTTGATAGACTGCTTGAAATACTTGAATCAAGTATGACATAATATTAATGTAGTGTACAGTTTTACATCAGGCTGATCAAAAACCTTCATGTCAGAAACAGCTAAGACTTAAGAAATTTGGTTTGTAGCATTGTCTTGTGAACCTCTACCAAGACTGTCCAGATTCTATCCCTAGAGACATTATTGTTTCAACCCTGGGGATTCCATGAAATAAT
The DNA here is from genome assembly GCA_012932295.1 of Cyclina sinensis. NCBI lineage: Eukaryota > Metazoa > Mollusca > Bivalvia > Venerida > Veneridae > Cyclina > Cyclina sinensis. Next base: position 48,430,025 of record JAAONU010000019.1, on the reverse strand, counting down.
AGAAATATTCAGAGCAATCTTAAAAACTATGTCTGTGAAAACAAGGCTGAAAGTTGTGAAAAATTTCATGAAGCATTTGCCAAATGGACCTTTAGATTCCAGATTGTTCAAATTTTACTCCTTGGATTATTTTTGACCGATGGGCAGATATTTTATACTACTCAAAATTTGATATGGATCACTTTTTATTTCTTAAATATTTTTTAATGATAACCTCAAGATAACTGATTTTTTCTCATACATGTAGATTATTCATATGGCAAAGCCAACCTGTCCAGCAGATTTTGATTGTTTACCTGTACATGGCTCGAGATGCATGGAAAAAGTAATACCCCAGGAAAAGTGGTGCACCATGGGCATATACCTTCATGTACACATCCGTTTTATTCAGACTTTGCTTGTGCATGGTAACGTTTATATCGAACGTAGCACTGGTCATGGCAAAGACGGCATATTGACGATGAGGAGATGAATAGGGGGTAGGGCGTTTTCAACGGCACATGGCAGGTGTCCTTGGGGTGTCCCAGAGCAACGTTGCCAGGATGTGGCGACGGTTTCAAACTTACGGGCATGTCACGCATAGGCATAGCGAAGGGCTTCAGAGGTCCACAACTTGGCGTGAGGACCGGTTTATTGTCTTTCAAGTGCAACGTCAGCGCTTTGTTACCACTACTGCCCTCTCAAATGACTTCCAGAATGCCACTGGTGTAAGACTTTCCACTCAAACCATCAGGAACCGTCTTCATACAGCTGGCATGAGGGCTAGAAGGCCAGCAATCCGAATCCAATTGATGCGAAATGACATCCAGGCAAGTCATCAATGGGCCCGCGATCACACCAGGTGGACGCTGCATGACTGGACCCCAGTGCTGTTCACTGACGAGTCTAGATTTTGTGTGGACTTTACTGATAGGCCAATGCGGGTATGGAGATTCGCCAATTTGCGTTTGGCACCCGAATGTGTTGCTACCCATAACCGTCATGGTGTGGGCGAGCATTAGCATGCAGGGAAGAACGGACCTGAACATTGTTCAAAACGGCACATTGACAGCTGTACGATACATCATTGAGATCTTAGATGTGTACGCTGGTGATATAGGCCTTGAGTTCATTTTAATGGATGGCAACATCCGGCCTCACAGGGCAAGGGTCACCTACCAGTACCTGGAGGCAGCAGCCATAGAGAGAATGGACTGGCCAGCAATGTCTCCAGACTTCAATCCAATAGTGCACCCCTGGGACATGCTGCAGACTGCAATATCTGCTCGCCCAGTCCAGCCAACCACGGTCCCTGGGCTACAGCAGGCCCTTCTGGACGAGTGGGCTTGACTCCCACAACAAAGCATCCGGAGACTCATTAGCAGCATGAGAAGGCAGTGCAGAGCAGTAATCCAAGCTAAAGGACACCACACACGATATTAAAGCAAAATTCAGGCCAAAAAGTTCCATTTCATCTCCTGTCTGTGTTATCCCAAATTCGTGCCCCTCCCACAGCTCAGCCTCTGTCACGCTTCAACGTTTTACAGACTTACTCACTTTTTGGTACCAAACTATTGTCATATGAATATATTTTCAGAATCACAACAAAAAATGTAACCTTTCAACCCTATGCAGTAAAAAAAAACACATTCCTATAAGTGATCCCTATCAAATTTTGAGTAGTATACAGAAGTTTATATAGACAAACTTTTTAAAAATCTTCTAGTCAGAAATCATTACACCAAGACCCGTATTTGGTTTGTAATATTGTCTTGTGAACCTCTACAAAGATCAGTCGAATTATCTGCCTGTGGTTGTTTTGCTTCAACCAGGGGTCAAATAATTTACCTAAAAGTATATATATAGGAAATCACAAAGAAATATATATATAACGTATAATCTTTTTTCACAATCACCAGATAGCCCGAATCTTCCATACATGTATTTCTCATGCAACATTGTCAAGTTCTTTCATTCATTTGACATCATATTGCCCCTTTCATTTTGAGCAGTTTTACTCTGTGTGATCACTGACGAAATGTATCAAAGACCATTACAACTAACACTAAATAAGGTAAATGTATATTCTTAATTAGATATCAAACCTTCATTTGAGGGGAGTTAGTCATTTTACAATGATAGTACTTCATTAAACAGAAATTGGCTTTTAAAGACCATATTTTCACTGCCTTTAGCCAAAATTTGGAGACTAGATTATCTGGTCATCTAAAATTCCAGATACAAATCTTCTAGATTACCTTGGCATTTGGGGATCAGTCAAACCTATTGTACAAGGCTGAAGGTTGACTTTTTTTGAACTCAGGCTTATAGGCCAAGGGTACAAGCTCAAAATGTCATCCTTGATTCTAACAAAGAAACAGGTCTGAATGTTCCCCAGACATCCCTGAAATAATTGTTTTAATTCGAAAATAGGTTTCAACAGTATACATGTAAATATTAATTTGTTAAAACTTCGATTGTCAGTAACAATCAGTTTGATAACACTGTGCTAGGAATAGCACAACTTTCTTGGATTAAACTTAAAATCCATTTCTGAAATGTTTCCGATTCTTGACATGACCACAAAATGTAAAAATAGAATGTCCATCAATATTCAAAGAGTATCTTAGAGTGTACTTGTGAAGTTTCAAGTCAATGTACATACAAAGGCATGAGAGGTTTACAGTTCCAACTGTTGACTTGGCATACATTCTGTTGTACTAATTTTGTTTATGGACTAGTGAGCAATGTTTAACTGATAATAATTAATATTATAATAAGGTCACTCATATACACTCAGAAAGGCACAGTGTTTGTGATGTCTCCTGATTTAATATAATTTTAAAATACAACATAGATATATCTAAATCATGTACATGCAATACTAATGAAATTTTTTTATCATAAATTTATTCAAATCAATCAAAGTATATAAATATTTCATTTCTTAATACAGTCCTTTAAAAAAAACTACATTAAACTAAAACTATCTCTGAACGTGACTGATACACCCACATTCTTCCTGTCACAGGTACAAAAGCAATATTACACCCAAAACACAATCTTGAGCAACTACTGCATACAAGTGACTTACATGCTAAGTTTCATTGCATGACAACATTAAGAAGTGAAGTTACTGATTCCAAACAGTTTTTCTATTTTTAGTAACAGTGACTGTGATCTTGACTGCAGACATCTCAAATGAAGAATTTTGCATTACAACATTCTTAAGTTAAGTAACCGATTAGAAACCATGCTAAATTTCCATACAACCTACCAACTCCACTATAAAGTTTCATAATGTATGGCAACATGACCCAGTTTCTAACTTGTCAGAGATACCATCAAGACAAACATTCTGAGCAAATTAAAAAATGTGGTCTCTAAAGTGTTGACAAGGAAGATTGCAAGACAGCCAACAGGCACATCACAAAAACTCACCCTGAGCATCGTGCTGGCGACATAAAATAGTATTAATGAAAGGTGTGCATTCTATAATGATACTATTCTTTATTTTCCTTAGATCTCAGCTAAAGACATTGATCCTACTGACCCCAAAAAAGCAATCCCAAACTGTGTCCTTTTACTAACTTCTAAATGACCAACTTCCATCTCAATATGTCTGTCCAAACTGAAGTTTATGAGGAGAAACTGTTCAGTCAGACCCCTATCCACACAAACATTCACTTATCCCAATCTAATAATATGTTGTTTTTTTTCATTTTAACTACTACAATCATTCAATTCATTCTTTTTATACTGATACTCACCCAGCCTTAATTTACGTGAACTATATTTCTATTATATTCAAAAAATTCTAAACAGAACAAACAGGAAAAGTCCTTTGACATACAGTATAAACAAAGAACCATTCCTTTAAAGTGGTAAAACATTCACCTGACTCGGTAAGTTATAACAAACACTCAAACAAAAACCAATAAAAATATCGAAGACTGAAGTTCAGGTACTGGTTCTATGGTTCTAAAGGCAGGAACAGTATTAACATATATTCCATCATCGCCTCAGTTTCTATAAATTACAGGAACTGTGAAGCAATAAAATCTTTAATGTAGTAAGTAAAGTCCCTATGAACAGATATTTTGACAGATGTTTGTAGTAAATGGTACACATTAGTGTCAAATAAGTATCATCAGAAGTCTAGCTAATGATACAAAAGCAATGTCAAATGCTACCACTCAATAAACTGAGCAGAACTGCTTACATTTATTTTAAGCCGACTTATACATATGAGCATTTAAGCAGATATTTTTAATGATCTTCTATTTTCATTTGATCAGAGGAAAGCTCTACAACCACGGACCAGATCTTTGTTCAGTGATCACAATATGCTACTAGTTTATACACGTATCACACTACTGTTGTCTTCTTTTCATCTCTGATAGTATGAAGGCATTGGCATCCCTCTTCCAAGCCCAGGGGCAGGATAGGGGGCACTCCCAACTCCATATCCTGCACCCATGTACCCTGGACTCGTACTAGTCTGTGGATTTACATAACTGTTTTGTGATGTGCTAGTTGCAGAATATGATAGAGGATCTGTGCTTGAAAATCGTCTAAACAGTTCACCGGCTTTCTCGATTTTTGCTTTTTTCATATAAGCTTCACTTCTTCTAGGTATATATTCAGATAAGAATGTGTCAAGGTCTATCTTTTTGTCACAGAAATCCTCTGCTATCTCCTGCAAACATACAATACCTACAGATAATGCTAAGAAACTCAGAATGAGGCTGGAATACGCACTCTTGTTTTAGTGAGGCTCATATTAAGCATGGTAGGTCCAAGTCTACACTTCACTTACTAAAGTGAAAAATCTAAATCACCCATACTTGGAACAATTTCTAAAATGTACCATGAAAGCCTATATCTTATATTTTATGTGCAAACAATGAAAACTCTGCATTTGCTTAAGGTGGTTGCAAATCTACCATCAAAGTTGAAGTAAGAATGAATCAGCATAAAAGTTCTTTACCTCAGATTTTTCATCAGCAAAAGCAGCCTCTGTTTGGAAGATTGCCAATAATGTGTCATGTGACTGACAGCCAGGTGCTGCTTCTGAAATTAATGCAGAATTAACTAAAGAACAATTTAACTCACACAGTATCTGTTTGAAACTACTCATATATTTACTGGTGAAAGAATTATCTTTTCGCTTTAGTATTTAAAATGTTTTTCTCTCCAACAGAAACTTCTTAAATGTGTAGACAAAAAATTTTGAAGTAAAATCAGATGATTTCCCCCTACAGTTCAAAGTCAGTGCTGACACATACATTTGTAGCAAGTCTGAGATATATCATTTCCAGTCAATGTTGACACATACATTTGTAGCAAGTCTGAGATATATCATTTCCAGATTGTATTCTCTTCTACAAACTAGTGGCAGTCAGAAGTAGCTCTGACAAAGTAAACTTCATGTATAGTAAACAAGTCCACTTTATTACTATTCACAAAGTAACAGAAATGACATATACCTTTACTTCACACAAAAAGGTCTGGAGAAAGTGATGCATTCTTAAGTGACCATAACATTCTGTTGCAGTTTTTTTTCACCTCAAGTAAAGCTACCTACTAATATTTATTGTATAACTGGATGGAAACTTTGTGAAAGATGTACTACTATATATCCATTATGATTCTGGATGGTGACAATTCTATATGCCTCTGAGATCAATTCAGACCTTGTTAATTCTACCAATGTAAGCAATACAATCATGGTTTTCTCTGTAGCCTATTCCTGTTTTCAATACCCTTTCAAACAATGAATTCATCTATCAATACTGAGCAAATGACAAGTCAATTTCAGAAATCAAGCAAGGTCTACATTAGAATTTTCTTATACCTAATTTAGCCACATCTTGACAGAGAGCAACCTTTAATGCATTCACTTCTTCATAAGCAGTTGCAACTTGTTGTTTGAGATTATCAAAATGAGGTTGCAAACTGATGTTGTACTCAGCTAGGCTTTTATTCTTTACAATTAAGTTTTCCCTGTCTTTCTGTGTTACTTTAGTCTGAAAAGATAAAGAATATAATGACATTTTTCCCTAAAACATGTATAACAGTTACTTCTCAACTAAATTAACAGAAATACAGATTCAAAATAACTTGCTTTATAGCAGGAAACAAGAAATGTGTCTTGACATGAATGCCCCCAAAAAATGGCAATGGTCACAGTCATGGTAGCTTATAACTTGATGTTACCTTGATCATTTGTGCCAATTTTTTTTGCAGACTGTGAACTGAACAAAGAACCAATACGTCTAGAGGTAAGACTAATATATGTCCTGTACCTATTTGCATGACTGGTAAAATTAATAAATTTCCAAAAAAAATTTCAAAAGATATTGATCTAGTGTCTTGTACCCATAGGTCATATTAACATGTCTTTTACAGAAAACAGTTTTTTACCTTTTAACTTTTGTGCTCAAGCTGAATACCACAGGCAAAAATATAGTTCAATTATAAAATTGTAGGAGTTCTGCACAGAAGCAATATCAAGTAAAATTAAACAAAGGGCAATAACAAACAAGAGGGCCATGATGGCCCTGTATCGCTCACCTGAGTATGACTGCTTTTAACAAAGTTGCTATGGACCTTTTTAATTGACCCCAGATGACCCATATTCGAACTTGACATGGAAATTATTGAAACAATCTCTTTGACAAATTTCCAGGATATTTGGACTGAAAAAGTAGCATCTAGAGTGTTAACAAGGTTTCTCGATATTTAGGCTCTGTGACCTAGTTTTTGACCCCAGATAACCCATATCCAAACTTGAGCTACAAATCATCAAAACAACCTATCTGACAAATTTCTAGGATATTTGGACTGAAAATGTAACCTCTGAAGTGTTAAAAAGTTTTTTACATATTTATACCATGTGACCTAGTTTTTGATCCCAGATGACCCATATCCAAATCTGAGCTAGAAATCATTGAAACGACCTTTCTGACAAATTTCAAGGACATTTGGACTAAAAATGTAACCTCTAGAGCTTTTACAAGGTTTTTCTACTTTCGTGCTCTGTGACCTAGTTTTTGACCCCAGAGAACCTATATTCAAAACTGAGCTAGAAATCATCCATAGAATCTTTCTGACAAATTTCCAGGTTATTTGGACTGAAAATGCTACCTTTAGAATATTAACAAGGTTTTTCCATATTTGGACTCTGTGACCTAGTTTGTGACCCCAGATGACCCATACTCGAACTTGATCTAGAAATCCTCAAGGCCATTTTTCTGACAAATTTCCAGATTATCTGGGCTGAAAATGTAACCTCTAGAGTGTTAACAAGATTTTTCTATTTTTGGGCTCTGTGACCTAATTTTTGAACCCAGATGACCCATATTTGAACTTGTGCTAGAAATCTTTGAAGCAACCTTTCTGACAAATTTCCAGATTATTTGGGCTGAAAATGTAATCTCTAGAGTGTTAACAAGATGTTTCTATTTTTGGGCTCTGTGACCTAGTTTTTGAACCAAGATGACCCATATTTGAACTTGAGCTAGAAATCATAGAAGCAACCTTCCTGACAGATTTCCAGATTATTTGGTCTAAAAATGTTACCTCCAGAGTGTTAACAAGGTTTTTCTATATTTGGGCTCTGTGACCTAGTTTTCCAACCCTGATAACCCATGTTCGAACTCGTCCGAGACATTAATGAGACAAACATCCTGACCAAGTTTCATGACAATTGAGGCAAAAATGTGACCACTAGAGTGTTAACAAACCAATTGTTAACGGACGGATGGACAGACGGACGGACGACGGACAAAAGGTGATCAGAAAAGCTCACTCTGTCACTACGTGACAGGTGAGCTAAAAACAACTGGATTGCAAAAAAAACAGAGAATATGCCCTGTGGCACTTGATAATGATCATTCTGTGAAAGTTTGGTGAAAATCACATTATGAAGATTATGTTCATCTAGTATGAATAGTTATGGAAACCACTCGATAGTTAAAAAATCAAAATATGAATAAAAAGAATGTGATATGTAATGGAGAGATTATAAATTTCCATCCAGAAACTTTCTAAGTAAATGAAGAAACAGATACCAGGATTTCTTTCTGAACATTTAACCCTGACAGAAACAGTATCTGAATCAGTTTATGAAAAAATAGAATACAGTAAAACCTCAATAACGAGACCACCTCTGGGACCAGCAATAAGTGGTCTTAATATTTAGTTGGTCCTAAAATTGAGTTCAGATGATGACATGAAGGTGTATGGTAGATTTATCAACCCAGTGTGTGTTTTGCGTCAATTATTGTAGTGTCACTGAGCAGAACTTATTTGTTTTATTTGTCCTTACTTTGATAACTAAATGATTTGATCAGAATAATGGTCAATATATGGTTAAATCTATTTAAATTGCAAAAAATATTGTTTTAAAATACTTTTCTTTCAGTCTGTTAAGTAACTTTTGCTCGGCTATCATGATTGTATTTCTTAACTAAAGAGATCATATTCAATAAAACATAAATTAATAAAAGAACAAAACATGCTCATAACATAATAAATTTAATGATCAAGTTTAATATATTCCATATTCATTATCAATTAACACCGATTAACACGAGGTGCCCATTATGTACATGTTTGTGTAAACAAGTTTGCCGACCTCGACCTTTGATGAATAGCTATTGAAAGTCAACAGCTGCCCGTTTTGTTCCGTTCTGGTCGAGGTCGTAATTTCGAGTTCAAAAAAGGTTTGTATTTTCATTCGGGACTGGAAATTGCGGTTGCAATACTCAATATTGAGTTGGTCTTATTACTGAGTTTAACTAACAATAGAATACATAGTAAAAAAATCGGGACCAGAATAAAATGTTCGTAATATTGAGTTGGTCTGTATATTGAGTTGGTCGCATCGTGAGTTTTTACTGTAGTAACATGTATTCTAAATTACAATATATATAACAATGTCCTTTCACCTGTTCCAAGTCTGCTATATGTGTATCAATTTTGTCTGGATTGTCAAGAAATTCCTGCAGCTGTGTTCTGTCCATATACTCTAGCAGTGCAATTGCTGCATGCTCATCCATTTTACACTTGGGTGCTTGTAGATTCATGTTACTTTCACTCTCGTGTCGATGAAAGTCTCTGTACATACTTCATTAAACAGCATACACCAGGCTGTTGGCTAAAACAATAACAAGTCTATTCTTTATTTATTAGAACTGAGGTACATATATGCTGAAACCACTCGATAGGATTGTACAAACTGAAATTGGCTTATTGTGTAAGTGGCCACCTAAAAAGCAGGTGGTTTATTGTTTTTGTCCAATTAAAAGTGTCAGGGGCTTGTTTAAAACAAACTTTTTGACATAAATTAAGAAATATTCAACTAATTCTGCAATCACTAGCTCCTTCACGAACACTACTTACTGCAGTACTTACTCATTTGAGATGTTATATCAAGGACCTATGTATCAGTAAACCCTGAGCATTTAAAAGAATCAGAAGTGTCCCTGAAAGTTTCTGTGAAAGTTTCTGTTTCTTACACTACTGCCCTACAGCCTAAAATGACTCAACACTTCTGGGGGCATCAGTCATACTGTGTATACAGGCCATCAGTACTGATGATAAATAAAATCGAATACATCAATAGATAATAAAAATCATTTTAAACAATATTGAATTGGCGGCACGAAATACCCAAATACACCCAAATATACCCAAATACATCCAAATATACCAAAATACACTTCAAATATACTTCAACACTGATGAAAGACAGCTTTTAACAAATACCTATTGTCAAGTTTGTTTCTACAAAAGCACAGATGAACTAGAAAATGAAAATCAGTAGCAAAAATTTTAATATTCAGTCATACATATAAGTCACATTTCGGACACAAATGGCTATCGTAAGATTTACACTCTGTGAAAAACATATATTTATGCAGGTTGTTTCCCTATATGAATGCTAGAGAATCGTTTCATAGTTCGAACTTTATACACTTTTAACTAATTTTCCATTAAGATTTTTATTCTTATTTTCAGATACTTCTTTTTATGAATTGCATATTTTTGATATTTGAGGCATTATAATTATATTAATAATACCTTATTAGTAATTATCACATGGTTTTGTTTTCACAGTACCGTACATGAAAAGAATCCTGAATACAAACAAATGAGCATTAACTTTAAAATAACCATTAAAACTTATATTTTCTCGGCAAATATTTGGAGTTAAGTGTATACTTTTGCTTGATTTATAAAATATTTATAAAAATGTTGATAAAATGATACAATTTAAGTGTATTTGGGTGTATTTGGGTATTTCGTGCTGCCCATATTGAATAATAAATATTTATAAGATGACAGTATATGAGTAAGCCTTTAGATTCTATATATATGATAAAGGCAGACACTATGTAATATAGAGTTGGTCAATAGCTATTCATAGCTATAACTAGCTAATGTTATTCTGATGCACTGATGACTTGAAATAATTTTGTATTGTTTTGTAAAAATAAATTAACTCATTGAAGAGGACTTTCACTTTTGACAGAAATATTCGAGATAGAAAAACTGGACAGTCTTTCATTTCCTGGAGCGATCATTACCTGTTTTAGCTTAAATGGACTTAATTGTTTTCTTCTTCACTGATAAATAATCACCAAACGCCCCTGTCACTTGAATATTTTGAAATAAAATTGTCAAAAATAAACAGGAAGTGATTCTATTATATTACTACTAATACTTTGACGAATGCATTATTAGCGCATCGTGGTAATCTCTGAGGTTACCAAGTGAGGTTGCAAAACAAGCTTTACTTAAAGTCGGCAATACAACACAAACATAAGCTCACAAGAAGCTTTTTAACCGACGTGTGACCCAAAATAAACACTTACAAAAAGAAAATACTGCTATCTCATACAAGAATAAAATGTAGGCCGTAATATAATGTAGACCCCGTTGGAAATAAATCTTCGGATTTTACGGGTTATCCTGTGCACATTCCAATCCATTTTTCTGTGATATTTTACGCTCTAACTAATAACAATTATAAGTGTTAGTAGTATTTGTGGCATCCAATTTCTGTGATAAGCTTTTTGTGATGTAATCAAAAGTTTGTGAAGATCTAGTCAAACTCTGTGATATTGAAATATGTGCTAGAATTTATTTTAAGTAGTATTAGCTTAGTCTTATGAATTTATGTCTTTTACATTGTATTTAATTATGGACTTTATTGCAGGAATAAAACCTTACCTTACCTTACCTTACCTTACCTTACCTTATATTTATTTCAGAAATACGCCCTTCACTTGAATAAGTTTTCAATGCAAAAAAGAAACAGTACAAAAAAGACAAAGCGCATTCAAATCGCCCTACAAATAATGAAGAAAAGAAGAAAAAAGGATTGTAGCAATTCAAGTTAGTAAAAAGTTAATCAGTTAAAAACATACGAAAACAATCATCGGGTTAGGCCTAAGACATCTTCGGATACCCACGGCCGATCCATTAACATATTTATGATAACATATAATCAGCCGTGGGTATCCGACGATGGGCTGAAGACTGACAATAGTAGATCAAAGACCTAAAATACCCAGTAAATCTCTTCGCCGCGAGGTTTGACGTTATCGCGTGTAGTGTCGAATCTGTTATATTTTAGGTCTTCGATCTAGGGTCTGACATGAGTTATCATTTCATATAAACTTTTACTCAACGAATTCGGGAAATGTTAATAAGCTTGACGAGTTAAATGAAAGTTTATATAAAATGTTAATTAATGTCATGACTGGTCAAAACAAAATTAATTCGGGATTGAACTATACGGAAAAGAGGCTATTATAAAACATCCGCCTAGAAAAACAGTTCCGTTAAAGTTTAGTTATAATTATGCTGAAAAAGAGCAAATGTTTTTGAAACAAAACAAAAATATGATAACTAACCAGGTTAATGTGTAATTATGTGATATAAGCCGCTTCATAGACAAATTCCGTGGCGTCATGGCGTCATTATTCGTCTCCAAGTTTTCTCGCCATGACGTCGTTGTCTTAGAAACGGCATTGTCATATATTCCTTAGAGAGAGACAGATCGACTTAAGTGGAAAATCTTGGACGATAATAAAACAGTGCTTTACAACAGAGTACAACACGTCTGTATAAACCGTCAGGACGGCTTATTTTAACGCTCTAACATGCGAAGTCCAAGGTGAGATTTATAACTTTGTACATTAAAATGCAGTAAGTATGTAAATGAATAGGCTTAATCAATTTTCATTTAGTATTTTGTCAATAAGTTTAAATGATTATACTCTTTATATTTTAGATATACATGTCCAAAATGAATAATCTACTAAGGAATATTTCTGTTAACGGTGAAATAGTCCAGATGCCAAGGATTAAATTCTCATATATTACTCGAATAGTTGGAACGTAATATGCTTTCAAAAAGTCTAGTTATATAAATATTTCACTTTCTTTACGCGCATGATTGTGAACAATTTTTATCGAACGGGTGAAGTTCTTGATTTATTTCTTCTTATGGACGCACTAGAGGAAAAGTGCGAAGACAAGATACAGGTACATGTAACATTGAATCTATATATAAAAATATCTGAGCTAACTGTCAAGTAAAAAAGCTTATGTCCCAAACTTACTAGTGCTATAATTTAACTATGTCCTCTGTGATAGGGAATAACCATTTCATCAGGCCAAGATTTCATGGGTTAATAACATTGATCGTATATCTTGACATTCTCTGATGTGATTGTAAAATCTAACTGTAGGATTTTAAGATTCTCGAAGTAGTAGTGACGTTGGATACAACCAAGGTAAGTGCCCGGGTAGCTCAGGTGGTATAGCTACAGACTAGTCTGTCGTGGGTCGTGAGTTTGAATCCAACGCTTGCTGACCTTTTCTACTGTAACAGGTGGTGAAAAATCGTGGCTCGACCGGGACTTGAACCCAGGGCCTTCCGCCTGAAAAATCCGCCTAAGCGGAAGGCCCTGGGTTCAAGTCCCGGTCGAGCCACGAGTTTTCACCACCTGTTACATTTGGTGCCCAACGTAAATAACCTACGTTATAATTTAGCTACTGCTTCGGCACTTCGATAATGTGTTATAATATTCTCTGTGACTCGGGACGAATTCTAAATTTGGAGGGGTATATGTAGCCGGGTACAGGTTTATAGGTGATAAAACGAAAAGGCAGAACCGTTTGGCTTGTTAGCTCAGTTGGTAAAGTGTCCGCTCTGTAATCGGGAGGCTCTGGGTTCAAGTCCCGGTCGAGCCACGATTTTTCACCATCTGTTACACTGCCTTGCTTTACAGAGCGACAGTCTTCAACTTCATTCTATACTTGGCAGGGGCGTGTCAGGAACATTAAAATTGTCAAAGATAAAAACAAAGTAAACAATAGGTTTTTTTTTTTTTACTAAAGATCTTACTGAAACATTTACTGTGAATATTTAAAATCTACAAAACTTGTCCAATCCAAGATAAAGCTGACCAGTACACTTGGGGAAGCCTTAATATCGGTCGGTAGTTCCTTCCATAGTCGTATTATAGTCTCTGGGAAGAATGAGTTTATGTGATGTTGTGTTATTGACTGCGGGATGAGGAACTTGTTGTTCCTTGTGTCTGTAAGGTGATCGTGATAGATATTGACCTGTTTATTTTTTATTTTGTAAAGCATGACCAGGCTGGCATGGTTTCGCCTTTGCTGGAGCGTTGACCATTTTAATTCCCTAATCATGTTTGTTACACTGCTTGTATAGTGGTAATCATTATGAACATACCTTGCGGCTTACCTCTGGACCATTTCTATTCTGTGAGTGAGGTATTTCTGCCATGGGTGCCATATGGGGTCGTACATATGTTTTGTATGCTGGTTCTTTGAGCCGTTTATGTTGTGATTTGACATTTCGTCTGATGAATCTTAAGCTTATATTTTGCTTTGTATGTGATGTTGTTATGTGGGATCACCAGTTCGGGTTACTACTTACAATAACTCCTAAGTATTTTGCATGTTCTGTGGTTTTCAGTATAGTGCTGTGTAGGATGTAGGGAAAAATAACATGTTATTCTGAGTACTTCATACTTGTTGGGGTTGAATTCCATTGACCATTCTTTTTCCCATATTTCAAGGTTGTGCAAATCGATCATTTTGTAAGCTTTGTGCTGATGATTGTGATTTAATTGTTAAGTAGACTATGGAGTCGTCCGCAGCTCCTGACACTTACTGGTAGGTCATTGATGTATGCGAGACAATAAGGACCTAAGACCGGTCCCGAGGGACACTAGAAAGCATAGGGAGATCTTGTTTTCGACTAATACTTGTTGTGATCTGTTTTTGAGAAAGTCTTTTATTCATGAAGTGATGAATGGGTGAACTTCCATGTGTTTCAGTTTGTGTATGAATTTGTGGTGGTCGACTTTGTCGAAAGCTTTACTGAAGTCCATGACAATGACATCAGTTTGTTGACCTTGCTCTAGGTTGTCAGCTAATTCTTGTATAAAGCCGATGAGTTGGGTCTCACAGCTATGTTTTGACCTAAATCCATGCTGTGTTTGTCAAACTAATCCATCATGTTTGAAACAATAATGTGTTCCATTAGTTTAGATGCTACACATTGGTCTGTAGTTGTTAGGTTTAGACTTTGACCCTTTTTTATACGCTGGTTTGATGATGGCATGTTTCAATCCTTAGGAACAATACCTGTGTCTAGTGATCTTTGGAATATGATTTTATGGATTGGTGCTATCTCTGTGTGTAGCTTTTTAGTAACCTAGATGGAATCTCATCTGGACCTTGGGTTTTATGTGGTTTAGTCCTGTCAATAACTTATCAAATCCTTGAACTGAGATGGATATGGGAGCCATTGGCAGGTGACCAAGTGAAGACATTTGAACTTTTAGCTAATTGTTTGAGGCTGAGTAGCGAAGGCTTTAAAAAGACTGATTCGGATTGTTTAATATGTTGACCTTCAACACTGGGTCACTGTGAGTATGACCATCAATGCTGAGTGGTGCGATTCCTGTGTTTTCAGTTTTTGTTTTGTTTAACAAAGTTGTAAAACGTTCCTTATGGCCTGGATCTGTATTGTCTGAGATGACTGACGCTAGGTATGACCAAAAGGCATTTCTTATTTGTTTTTGCACTGATTCTTTAAGTTGTTTAAATTTGTCTATGTTTTGACTGTTCTGTGACGGTGACTGTTTTTATTTTTGTGAAGAGTTTGTCTCTTTTCTTATTTGTTTGCCAATATCGTAGGTAACCCATGATATATCAGCTTTATTTTTGCTTTATCTAGATGGTATGTGTATGGATGATAACCTATTGACCTCAGCTTTAAAAATGTTCCGTAAGTTGGTTTGTGTCTTCATGTTGTTTTGGGTGAACATTCTAGTGAATGTGTCCAAATCTTTCTTGAAGTCAGACGAGTTTGCTTTTTGTAAGATTTGATCAGTCGAGGGGTTTGTCTGATTCGCCTTCTTTTGACCTTATAAGTTCATGAAAGACTATATCCTGGTATGATGTACCTAAGCTTGGTAAGACTTTTGATTTGTGAAAATGACCTGGAGTGTTTGTGAGAAATAGATCTAGGATATTTTTATCACGTGTGGGGACTTTGACCGTTTGTTCAAGATTGTGATTAATCATGTTGTACGTAAAGTTATTATACATGTCTTTATATTTGCATGTATCTGTTGGTGATTCAGTTGACCAGTTCATGTCTGGGAGACTGAAATCACCCAGTATCCATTTGTTGTTGTTTGAGGAATTTTTACTACTGATTCCTTGCCCAGTTACGATATTCTTTTCAGGAAGTCTCAGGACGTTTGGTAATACAGTGCGTCTTCCAAAAAAGATAATTTATTCTCTGCAAGAATGCAGTGCAAGAAATGCTTTGACTTCTGATAATCAAGATTTGTCAAATTAGTAAAACGAGTAAAAAATACGCAATTATAATAGCTTCTTCCTAACTGATGATATGCTATATTATGTTGAATGGACACAACTCTTTCTTAAATATTACAGACCAAAGAACAACCCTCGAACTCCAGTGTCATTCAGCAGGAAGTTGCTTAGACGTCTCAGGAAAGTAACATGGAAGTTGATTGGTGCCTCTGTATTTTACGCACTAATGCTAACCCTCGGGATGTACCAGGCAAAATCAACATTGTGCTGGCTGAGCAAAACCTATCTTCTGAAGGTCAACGTGACCGAATTCTTTATCTTATTTGGTGTATTTTCTTTTCTGTTTATGTTGCTGAACTGTCTGTTGGTAAAGGTGTCAACTGTAATGATGTTCCCGAGGCATTACCTTCGGAAGTCAAGTTCCTTACTCTACCCGAACTACAAAAACCCGAAGTACACTCGTTCTGGTGTAATATATGGATATATGTAATTGAATTTATGATCAAATAAAAAGTAAAGAAGACCTAGCACTTCCCTTTCTTTTCTTTTTAACATAATTTGACTGCAAGGTAATTCAAATTTTATGACATTTAGAAATCTGTTAAAATCATCTCGGAAATTAGCCCAAGTATTGATCAAGACGAGATGGTTGTTAAAAACAAAAACTTGACAAGTTTGCAGATTCTCACTGTAGACGTTTGTTCTTGTTCTGTAGTCAGCCTGTATTCCGAAACACATGCGTATAAGAACGAAATGCAGTGGCGTACTGTTTGTTCAAGACTCTCTCACTGTTAAATTTTTAAATTGTATAAAATTATTTCACGAGAAAGCCTACTTCTGAAATAGAAGGCGGACCCTAAGGAAGTAACATAGCGTCGCAACAGTTAAATTCCGCCTAGTATTTTCTTATTGAGGAACAATGTATTCACTGTTGTATAAATAAAAACGTGATTTATTTATGCAAGCTTGAACGTGTCCATAATGTCCAAACTTTATTTCCATTTGATAATTCCCGTCCATACTGGTATAATAGCCAGTGCTATTATATAAGGAATTTGTCAAAATGATTCCACAAATTACGTCTGTTATGCACAGTCAATACGTGTAAAATTCTGTTGTTAAGCCGTTCATTTTCCAACTGCAGAAACAGACAGACCCCTAAGCAGTATGCAGGGAAATGTCCCCACATCGTTTGGAGCAAACTGAAAAAATAAATACAATTGTAAAAGCTGTACTGTAGAAAGGTGACTGCCATCACATGGACGTCTCTTGAATGGTAAAATGTGCCATTATTTTTTATTACTCGTGTGTCACTTCACTTGGATTCTTTTGAATTCGAAATGCACCAACACCTAATGACAGGCAGTTTTTTTAACCTTTTATTACGTCAAATTGTAACTTTTTGGTAATGGAGTCATAAAATGACTAAACTTTTAAACGCTACAGAATCCTTTCATTTCCCACATATCCTGAAAGGTTCTGTGAAGCAAAGGAAACGTTGTTAAATCATTAACTTGTGGAAGGACAATTGTCCCATTTTACAATCCTGGAAGGAGAATGGTCTGCGATGGCCACACTGAAAGATAGGAAGTATCTGGCAGGGGAGTTAAGTATTTGCTGAAAACATCTTGTATTAGCTAGGCAAAGTATCACAGGCACCACTGTACAGTTTTAAACTGGAAACACAAGATCTTTTGACAAACAAGTAGCAATGTTAACACTTTGTACAGCAAAGTCCTGTAAATAGAACCAGTCAGTGGTTTTAATTATAAACCAGGCTTTGTTCAAATTCTTGAAAATTGCTGACTTTCATGATTTTGAAATAATTAAAGGGGATATAATTGTGGGACTGTATTGTAGAAACATTAAAAGCAAACTTATACAGTCAGAATATAAAACTCCAATAGACTACACTATTTTATTCTTCATAATTTTTTCTGACAAGTTTATACCACCTAAACCAGTGGTCAGCAGATAATACACGCATTTCATGAATGCATAAGAGACCAACTCTTAATCTCTTGAAGCAATGTTATGAAACAAAGATCTATGAAATCATAGTTTTAGTTAATTGCTTACAAGTGTATTTGAATTAAAACAGTAATAACACCAAATTAATCCATAACAGCATTTAGAAGAAGTTAAAAGAACAACCACCTTGTGCTGACATTATTTCTAAAAGTGACATAAAGCCATAGGTTTTCTTCCTGGCTTCTTTTTCTCTTTTCCAACTGAAATCTGCTTGTAGTCGTTTCATTTTACCACACTTCAAAGCATCGGGGACTGTAAATTTCAGTTTTCCAGTTTATGAATTATCAATACAGATCTATGTATTACATGTTTGCCAAAACAAGCAGTCCAAATTTATAGACATTACATGTATTTCTCATCAAAGATGTTAGCAACAGACCACCAGTATAACTGATCTAACTGTATGGCAACGTTTAGAAATTTTTCCATTTATTTTTCTCTTTTCTTGCATACAGATGAGCACCACTTTTCTCTTCAATATTTCCATGACTTTTTCAAGATAACTGCCTTATATGAAGATCCATTTCTGAGGTACCAGGAACAAACACTTTTATGTCAAACATTTCCTCAAAAAGCAGTGCCATCTGTTTTATACAATGTGTAAAATAAGTTACATGTATCAAAATCCCATTATAAATGTTGAGAGACAATGTTAACACAATGTCATGATGAAAGAATGTTGGGTTCCGCAGATTTCTTACACAGCCTCGCCAGCATGCCTGACATCTGTAACAGTGACTGAATACCCTCAGCTATCCTCATGTGAGTGTAACCTATCTCCTACAACAACGAAGAAAGACACTTTAGGAAACAAAACTTACAATAACAACCATCATACACTATTACTCTCATGAATTTTTAAAATAAGACTAACCTATCTTTCATTCTGGAAAAATTCATTTGTCATTTAACAGGGGTACTGATCAAAATTTCAGAACAGAGGAGAAGCTAGTGTCTCTCATGATCCGACTGTGAACATGCATCAGCTTCTTACAGTCCGCACTCATCACAACTGGCATCAGCATGGTAAAGGTGAACTTACATCAAAGTTAAAGTGAAAGCCAGTCCACCTGGCTGTATATAACATTTCTGATCATTTGTGTATAAATGCACACAGAACTGGAATCATTCTAAAACACTCTGGTAGGAAAGCAGAAAAAGTATGTCAGTGAATTTTCTGTTGTACCATGTTAAAAGTGGCAGAATGTTCACCATTCTAATGTAGTTTTAGTTAGGTTCAGATCGTTAACAGTCTAATTATGATAAACATGTAACAAATACTACACGTATGTGTTTACCACCTTAATAAACTCCAGTTTCAGATATTCAGGCATGTCATGGGTTTTGCACACTCGGAACACAATGCCTATAATGTCCTCAGGTGAATACCCAAGCCTCCATAGGTATGCCATGATTTTATAAGCCTCATCAATATTGCCGACCACACAGTGCTGTAACATATCCTTTATCAAGAGTGGGTGGGGCTCATCACAAACCTACGAAATGATTGACAAGCGACAGTTTGAAAAAGAGGAACCTACGAGTATAAAAAAGAAATTAATCTTGAAACTGAAAAACGCCCGCCCGCTTAGCTCAATAAGTAGAGCACTGGATTAGTAATCCATCGGTCGTTGGTTAGACCCCTGGGCAGGGCAAAATTTCTCCGTGACAATTGTTCTCAGACATTGTGTCTTATGTTCATCTGTCTCTCACCGCTGATTCAGAGTAGATCATGTGGGAACAGTAGTCAGTCACTTGCGGAGAAACTGGCAATTACTGGTTAGTTCTCCAGGAAAACCGGTTAGGTGGACTGACCGCCGAGATATAACAAATGTTGAAATCGGCGTTAAACCCCAAAACAAACAAAACTGAAAATCAATGACATACATTCAATTGGTCTTAACACATGTGTTTATATAGTTATAAACATAGTATTTATCTTAGTACTGTATCTACTTCCAAACACAGCAGCATTGTAAGAATTTAAACAAACAGTAACAAGTTGAAAATACAACAAAAGCTTTACCTTGAAAACATTTTCACTACTAACATGTTCAAAACCTTGGTATGTTGACTGAAGATTGTTCAAAGCCTAAAAACAAAAAATTTCAAACATGAGAAGAATCAACATAAGACCATTCCTCAGGACATAGTTTAAAAGTTATATTTTCGCAATTTTCAAGTGTTTATTCCCTCTCAATTAAGGCCCTGTTAAGATCACATTGAAAAGATCATGCAACAATTAGCAATTTGGAAGAGTTTAAGAGTAAAACACACAATTAATGAGAACAACTAAGACTAATTCACTAATAAAATCACCTTTTGACTGGCCTTATTAGCAAGTCTTTACTGTATATACCTTCATTTTTCTCTACAGATGCTTCATTCTTACAAGAAAATAGAGAAATGAGGTTTTCAGATACGCTCTTAGTCTTTCAGTACCAGTAATACTGATACATGTAGCTTTACTAATATATTTTAGTCTTTATTTAATGTTGAACAATATTTATCTATGGATCTACCATTTCTACTGAGGAAATCACAAGCACGTTTTAGATGCTCATACTTCCGATTAAACATAGAAGTCGGGCGGCACTATGGTATTGAGAGATCAGATAGAATAATTATGTCTCTATTGTTTTGTCAATAGTAACCGTTCACTTATAGAAAATTAATACCATGCCATTTTTTTGCCGTAAATTTGTTAAAACAAGACAACAATATCAGTGTAACTGGTATATGGGATGACTAGAACCAGTAAATCTTATACACTTAATGAAAACTTACCATCATCTGACAATAAGAAGTTTAGCATTGTATGTAACTAAACTTATGACTGATACTGATAATAATTAGTAAAACAGATTTGAGTCAGAAGAATGTAAATGCTATTTTATATTTTTTTTGTTTTTGATGTATTAACATGTACATTACAGTATACTTTGATATTCTGTTACAACCTGTTGTACATTATTTCACTACTGTCTCGTGTGTTGGGGTCACTGGCCTTGAATTACATTGTGATAAACTTGAAACTTGTCAAACAAACATGGTTTTTAAACTGGTATTATTTTTTTTACAAGCCAATTCCATTTCAGTGAAAACTGACTTCTTTCAATATTTTCATAGTACTTATTCAAACATAAACACCTAGGACCCATGCTTCTGTAGAAACTAACCTGTCTCATATCCCCTTGTGCAGTGAACACAATAGCCTCTAAACCATCATCTGTGTAGCTCACGCTCTCTGCCTCACATACCTCGAGCAGACGTTTCAGTACCTGGGCATCAGATAATTTGGTGTAACGTAACACAGCACAACGGGACTGGATTGGCTCTAGACAAAAAACAAAACATTTCAACTTCTTAATCAAGTAGCACCAACAATTATCTACCTTGAATTTCACATTGTGAAGGCTCTATAATAACTCATTAAGCTTTCGATTTCAACAAGAAATCACAGATTCTTAGACAATAGCTGTGACCTTAACACATCTGCAAAAATAAAAATATTCCTATCCTGTGTCAGAAGTCTTGTGTTGGTCCTTCTAGTGACTGTTAAACTGCTCTACAAATATGGCTTGACTTCAAGACGGCTCTGAACTCAACTAAAGCAAATAAAAGTAAAAACCATAACTAGTATCAACCAGTCATACTGTGTAATAATGAGTTATTATGAAGCTATACAAATGTGCTTCTACACTGACTCTGAGAGAAAGCATACAGTATATTGTCATCATCTGTCATGGTGCCCCAACTATCAGAAGTAAAGACAAAGAGGATATTTGTTTTTGTGGAAGATGAAATAAATTCCCGCAGCCACGAGTGAAAATATCAACATATGGTGTTCACGAGATGAAATACATTCCCATCTTCCACTAAAAAACAAACAAATTTTCTTTTTATTTTATGCCAACACGTCAAAAATGGGTTTTTTTATGACATTTTTAATCAGGGCCTTCAATAAATTCCCCATGGTGAGCCCCAAATCAGTTAATGCGTACTTTGGTTACTGCGCAAAAAAAAAAGTGCAGACTATCTCCAATACATATGATAACTTTACTTCTGCTGAAATAAACTGAATACACTTTCATCAAATAACATTTATTTTTGCCTACACAGTTTATCAATATTTATTGAATTTTTGCCACACATACTTTAATTATAAAAGCGGATTAATACTCAATATTCAATATATTCAATCAATTGAATTGAAAGTCGGCCATATTGGATATTGTCCATGTGAGTTATGTAAACAAATCAGACATTTTAAATAATTTATGGCGAATTTCATCATTGTTCACAACTAGGAATTCAATATTATAACTGGATTTAACAAGGTAAATAAATTTCACTCGCTGTCACTGTCTGAAATACAGCGGATTCTCTTGTATTTACGTGGTGGGGAAATTCCTGAAGTTTCATCAAGCAGGCCAGCTTTTGGACTGGAATTTATGACCTGTGAATTGAAATTCATGAAAGTGACTGTTCATGAAAAATCCTCTTGGTGCAGGACCAGATTCACTATTTCCTGCAATCATTGGAGCAGTGTGGTTCTTGGCTGAATCAGGTAAAAAAAGTAGTTCGGGCACAAACAGTGTATTATCAAAATGGTAATTTAACTGATTCAAAACAGTGTATTATCACTTTTATCTCACTGATATTTCCCTATATTTCATTGGTAGGCATAAAATAAATTAGGAACAAGCAACTGCAGCCGTGACTGAGAAAGACTTCTCACCTACCTATAATTTTGTCTGAAGCATTACATGCTAGTGCAAATCTGGTTGTTTTAGAATATATCTCCATTGTTCTTCTCAATGCCTGCTGCGCCCCATCTGTCATACTGCAATTATTGGAAAATACTGTGATATGAATCATGAGTGACAAATACATGGCTATTTCCTTTGACTGTATTTCTATCAAAAATCATCACAACAATAGACTTACTCCGGAATAAAGAATATTTGGGTTTTTCCCAGCTAATCCGGGGGTACAAACAAACTTTTACAGTTACAACAAGGTAAATCAGCGCAACACGTTGATCAACCTTTTGTGAAGGGTTGTGTACCGTGAAGCCATAACGGTAAAAGTTTGTTTGTACCCCCGGATTAGCTGGGAAAAACCCACATTTGCCGAGTTCCGGATAACATCTATTGTGCAGCTGTTGGTGCGAGTTTCACAAATTACAACAGAAACAAACAGAGCATGACAGTTTTTTTTCCATTTATTTTTTTTATCCTAGTTCTTCCAAAGGAAACCTACAAATCAGAGTTAGTTTTTGAAATAAACTACATGTATACATCTCACCCCAAGCTAAACATATATAACATGTAGGTCCTTCCCATACATGAACTTGGACAAATATTTAGTGCACTGTCTAAAGAACTTCATCTCAGTGTTGTTACTTTTATTTTCATACTTTTAGGGTAAAGTATGAAATAGTGCTTCATTTGAACTCTAAGTGTGACCTTAACCTTTGAAAGTCCGGACCTGTTTCTTGCACAAGACACATTGGCTCATGGTGGCTAAAACTTCTGCCATACCATTTCAAAATCCATCAAAAAATGACAAAGTTATGAAGCAGACATAAATAGACCTTTGACCTCTGTGACCTTTCTGACCTCTGTGACCTTTACCTTGGAGGTGCAGACCATTTTCTTGCATATAAAACATCATCTCATGGTGGTTAACATTTATGCCAAGTTATTTCAAAATCCATCAAGGAATGACAAAAGTTATGGAGCAGACACAATTTGTGACATACAGCCAGCCATCCAAACAGAAAGCACAACTTCAAAATGTCTCCCCCTACCACTATATGGCAGGGAGACATAAAATGTGATTCATAAGATGTAAGATGTGTTACAATGTGAGTGTAACCTGCTGTTCTTTTTTTATCCATACCAAATTTGTTTGTATAAAACTTATGTACACAATGGAATAAATGTGTCTCTAGGTTACCTGTCAGCCTCATCAAGGATGATTATTTTATGTCTTCCAGGAGGCAGTGTGACTTTCTGTTGGGCAAACATCTTGATCTTATTTCTTACAACATCAATACCCCTGAAATGTAACAAACCTAATAGGCATGAAAGAAAGATATTTGTTTACAATCCTTGAAATGATACTGCTTCTTAATTCTTCTGTGACAGACACTTATTCATTGCTGAAAAGTCTGTCAATTTTCTGTTAAAAACTGAGCATTTTATTACTACTGTTTTTTTCGTATTTATTTGGAAAAAAAGACATTGCAACAAAAATGGACAAGAAGCTAACATTAACAGTCTCAGACAAATAATGTATATGAAGGCTGTAATCAGATTAGTCACCAATTTAACATGCCAAGATCAGCTTGTAGTAAAATAAAATAAAATACAAATAAATAAAATAAATATTAAAATGTTACTATATTTTGTAATGTAATTACTAGTTCACATGCACACGGTACACCATATTATTACCTGTCATTTGAAGCATTCAGTTCAAGAACAGCCTCTCTATATGATGGTCCTAACATTGCACGTGCCAAACATAGGATACTAGTTGTCTTCCCAGTACCTGGGGGTCCCTGTAAGACATTTCAATTAAATCATTGACAACATGTGCTTTTTCCAGTACTAACCAATCTTTATAAAGTTATCTTCACTGAGCTACATGTAGATCTTAAATAAAGTCTTTGGCAATATTAGACTATCATCTCGCTATCTCAATCTTAAATTTCACAGGCAATAGATTTTTTTTGTACCTTTCACCAATTTGCCACTGACTGGACTTTCCTAGTGCAATATTTAGTCATCCCTAGAGGGGAGCATAACCACAGAATAGCTTAGTGTTTCTTTAAACACCCATATTTTGTATAATAATAATGATATTAATAATAATAATAATTACTTTATTTATTGTGGATTACATATTTGGTTCATGACCAAAATTCAATATGGCCCACAGACAGATCAAAAGCAATTTACAATGAAAAGCAGTTAAATGAAGGCATAATGAAATCAAATATAAATAGAAATGAAAACAGAAAACATAACAAAATTATATACACAATTTATACAAAAAAAGTTAAAAGGATGATTATTGTTTCAAATTACCTGAAAGGGTACATCCATGTTAAGTATGTCTTTCAGAACTGTTCAAGAGTTTCAGAAATTCTCACATGTTGTGGTATGTTATTCCAGATAACTGCCCCAGCATCTTTTCCCATAAATCTCTCAATGTATTTATGAATTTAAAGCTAATGCTGGTAAAGCTGATGTACACCTTGATGCTTTACATTATAGTTTATTTTTATGCCAAGCTATCTAAATGCATTAACAGTTAAGGCCTGTGAACCATAATTATATCATGGTTAACAACTGTCCTTGACCTGAGAGATCTTGGTCATTATGTTCACTAGCTCAAATAATGTGTAAGAGATAATTCATAACTTACTGCGATGATGACATTTGGAACATTGCCTTCCCTTGCAAAAACTTCTAGTCTTGTAATGGTCTGTTCATTTCCAACTATGTCCGATAACTTTACTGGTCTGTACTTCTCAACCCTGAAAAATGATTATTGGTTTGGTTTATTGGGGTTTAATGCCAGTTTTTACAGCTGAATTCATACAATGTATCCCGGCAGTGAGTCCACCTAACCAGTGTTCCTGGGTATCCAAACAGTTTACTAACCAAATTTCTCTGCAAGTGTCTGACTACTTCCTCACTTGCTGCAATGAAGTACAGTATCTCACATCCAGGATTATACTGTTCAGATATTGAGAAACTTTATTTTGCATTCCTTTTAATTATTACATGTACATCATTATCTATCTGAGGTAAAACATCACAATAAGATAGTACCATGCGTTCTTTGACCATTTTTTTGTGAGTGACTTTCTCATGGACTTGCAAAATAAAAAACCTACATGTAGTTGCAAAAAAAATGACATACATGATTTTTTTTAAAGATATACGTATTACAAAATATCTCTAGAGATTGTCTGCTTTAAATGTAGAGAACAATATAAAGGAAACTACAAGCAAGTTATCAGCAGTCTTTCTCTAACACAACAGTCTAGAACTGGCAGCTACATGTAAACGAGCGCTTTCGACAGTATACTGTGGTTATATATGTTGATGCATGCATTTTGAGAGTAAGCGAGCTTTACTTTGAACCCTGACTACCATCACTATGTCTGCTGGAAAATCTAGCAGCAGGTCTGATATATGTGTAAGATACAGGTTATTTACAGATAGAGGATATTAACATAATGCACAAGTATATGTATTCTTGACTGTCCACACAATTAGATACTGCATTAGGTAGGGATTTCCCCAGGCACTTAAATTTCAATAACTAAAAACCTGATGTGCTTAAAATTCCGTTAGCGCTTAAAAATTGGCCAGGATGTTTTTTCACTTGCCTGTAATTTCATCCCAATCACCCGGATTAAGTAGGTTTAAATGCATTGCCTGGGGAGATTATCGCCCCGGGCGAATACGCTGCTGTTTTATGATGCTAATTTGTTTTGATAGCCGACATAAAAATACACAAATTACACATAATAATACGATAAGCTCCACCCTAAAACAGAACTGACAGCAAGTGCAGAAAACGTCTACCAATCACGACTCTAGTTACATTTTATCATGGACATTGATTATATTTTGTACATCTGTGTCGGTGTCGCATGAATTTAAGATAAGTCAAGCAAATAAATGTCTTAACAAATTAACTGAATGCTTAATTCAAAAGGCAAAAGGTTAAACACCAAAACTTTACCAATGTTATTCTAACCTTTCAAACAAGGTACCAAAAGAAATGGCCAGAATTCTTTAGGGTATTTTTGTTTTAATTATCGGATTTATTTATAAGAAAAAGTCAGGCAGATTTATGACAAGCTTAAAGAAATGAAGGCAACCAATTCATTAGTTCATTAAACATGAAGCAGCGAGTGAAAATCTCGGAAAAATTCCGTTTGTCATACCGGTACATTTCCGCGACCCCAACGTATTTTAATATTTATAAAAAACAGTGTCTCAGAGACTCTTTACAATGCAAACCTACAACGTTCAATTGATTTATTCAGATAAATGGTCAGGGTTTGATTATAAGTACCAGTCTGCATCTAAGTAAATATTATCATACAAAGTCTTAACTCTGCATAATGTCTGACTTAAATAAGGGCAATTGCAAGTTTTTTGGTGTGAAAGTCATACTGATAGTGACGTAACTGTGAGTAAAAGTAAAGTATGTTCTGTTGTTGTGAGTAATTCTAGTGATGTGATCCAGCCATCTTCTGTGCACTGTCAAAGCAGGGAACAGATGACAAACTGTGATACATATTGCTTTAATATTTTAAAGTTAAAGAAATATTCTTTATGTGAAAGACTTGTTTATTTTGTTTTAAAATATCTTAAAAACAACCCACAGAGCTGCATTTTTAACCCAAAATTGCAAAAATTTTCGACATGCAGGTGTGGGATACCCCCTCGCCCACCCATCCCTGTCCGGATAATAAGCGCTTAAAAAAATTCCTGGGGAAATCCCTGTTAGCATATTCTATAATGACCTCTGAAACAAAACAAAAAAAACCAAAAAAAACAAAAACAACACCATAAAAAGGTGATTTTATCATATTTCAATAAGCCCAAGTTGTAACATAGTATAGTAAACTGGCTGATGAGGTCGGTTTCAGACATCCATTCAAGTACTAGCCATAAATAACTTGGCATAACTTTGTAAACATTCCAAACACTCTATGTCTTTAAAGAGCTAGCCTAATAGCAAGGCTGTTGGAAGTGCTTTATCTATCCGGTGCCCTCTACACTCCTCCCCTCTTTAACCTTCACAGGGCTTTTCATCCTTATATAACAGAGGCCGATATTAGGCCACTTCCCAATCCGAAAAATATAGATTTTTTCCCAACTGTGGCAGAGTTTCTTCCCAAAATGCAAGACATGATTTCCCAAAATCTTAGAAATTCCCCCTAGATTAGTTTAAAAAACGATCAATTTGTTTACATTTGTTATTTCCGGAAGAAGCGTTTGTCTGGTATAGACTTTTTTGTCGTACTATAGCCAAACAACGCACGGTACCCGTGTTACGCAAAACCAGTCTAATCCGTTAATTTCCGACAGACTCTTAATCAGTAGTGATCAGTAAATAAAAGTAGAAACATGCGCAGTGAAACAGTCAAACGTTCCAAAAGTCTGGATTTTATTCCGTTTCAGGGGTGATAAATCGGTGTTTATTTCCGGTTGCAGAAACAAATGTCTCATAACGGAAAATGTACTCCAGTACCCCTTATTTCAATAAATTTTGTTTTCCCAAAATGAACAATCATCGCTCATAAATTTCCCAAAATGAACAATTATCGCGCATAAATTTCCCAATTTGAAAGGACAGGGCCTCTTCCCAATTTCCTG
This sequence comes from Cyclina sinensis, assembly GCA_012932295.1. Lineage (NCBI taxonomy): Eukaryota > Metazoa > Mollusca > Bivalvia > Venerida > Veneridae > Cyclina > Cyclina sinensis. The sequence goes on along the minus strand of JAAONU010000019.1, from coordinate 48,401,697 downwards.
ATGAAAAGCCCTGCTTCAGGAGCCGGGCATGTACTGTAAAGCTGCCTACAGAACCCGTTTCCACTCCAACTGTGAAACAAGACTTAATCCTTGCACTTTCAGTACACACAGGCATTAACCAAGGTGAAGAGCCGGTGAAGATTCGTGCAATTACAGCTGGCAGCCTGCCACCATTTTAGTAACCTAGCTGATGAGGTCAAATTCGGACACCCGTCCCAGTACTAACCATAGATAACACTGCAAAACAACAAACATTCCAGAACTAGCCCAACAGCAAGGCTTTTGGAAGTGCCTTATCTATCTTGTGTCCACTAGAACAGGGTCATTTTAAGAGACGGGTCATGTTGTGGTAGACATCTAATATCTGTTACCCCATGACACAAACATGCTATTTTTGTAAACATTTCAGCACGGGAACATTTTAGCCCAGACTACATGTAGATTTGTTGCTTTTTATCACAAGGTGTGATTGCATAAAACAAGTAATAACTGTTTGAAAAGAAATAATTCTAGACCACATAAAAGTGTCCATGTGCTGAAATGTTTACAAAAACAAGAGACATTGTAAAGTAAACTTATGTCATGAGGGAACAGATTATTAACTGTCTACAACAACAACACCTCATGGCGATGCCAATCGTTGGAAATGATTTAAACATTGTGTTGAGGAGTAATAAACAACAAGAATTACACTGGATTTTCATGCGTCTATAAATTTAGCCATTGTTCTTCCCACCTGAACTGTTATCCTTTAAAGTTAATTCATAAAACAGTGTTTTTGGAAGGTGCCCAAAAATCGACGCTGCATTCCTGTTGTTTTTAATACATGCTTACAATGACCGACGAGTTCTTCTACTGGCTGACTGATTCTTGAGTCATAAAACACACCTACATCTACAGTACGTGCCAGGAGGAACTCTCGTTTTCCTTGAGGATGTCGCGGACTACCCATTCCTTAAAACGCGACCAAATCCGCCGCATTTCAAGGACAACCGCCGCGGACATGGTCACCAAATATCGTGGCGGACGTCCGCTAAATGGTTCCGCGAACTTTTTCACAGGTAAGAATTGACGTATCGAGGCTCACAAAGTTCCTGATAACACGCATTTCGGCGAATTTTATGCTTTAAAATATCATTTAAATGTATAAAACTCTCATAAAACTCTCATTCTGATGCATTTGTTTACGAATGCTCCTATTTGTTAACGGAAGGAATGACAATTCAAAACCGAAAGTAATTGCTTCTCAGAACAGCTGACCCTATTTTCTATTTTCAGAAAATAAATTGACTGGTTTTCAATTTACACGTGTTAACACTGCTTTCCTATTTCACTGTCTCACTATTTTGCCTCTGAAGGTGAACCCATTTTACAATCTGATATTTTATTGCTGTTCACCTTCTAGGTCTCACTTTGATCTGCATCTAGTTAAGCAGACTCGCCCAATCGTAGGCGATAAGGCACTTTTTATGGCTCATTTGTCCAACAAATCACGGAGTTTAAAGTAAAAATGATAAAAATATGATAAAATGTGATAACAAAATCCATACCTGATACAGTAATCCAAGAAACAACACTGATATATATAAGTATCGAACAGAAACACTTATTAATTATCCACCATTTTATTCAAAATTTGGCAATCGGAATAATCAGAGTTGTAGGTAATAAGTTAACAAGGGCAGGGTAAAAAATCTGCCAAACAATACCGCTCGACTATATGCAGTTTAAAATTAGGCTTAAAGGTTGAACAACTAAAAATCACAGGCGTTCGGCACATTTGTCTTGCCAATATTGGTCAAATTATCATAATATAACCTCCCTTTGATCATCAAGAACAAAATAACTATCCAGCACTCGTTTACTGTATAATATATATACAAGGTATATAACTCCCGCAGCTAATTTCCAAACCCGGTCAAAATTTTGCACTCGCATTTTTTAAATTAGACATATTTTCATATCTATACGTGCAAACATAGCACAATAGATGTATGTTCCAGAAACAGTTAAAAATATTGAGCCATCTATTTTCATTTTCGATCAATGAAACATCAAACTTGAAAAATTACCTTAAAATTGCCAGGTCGACATGTTTTGTGCCAATGCATATAGCTTCCTGCAGCCTCGTTATCGATTTGCCAGTATCCATGGACGGCTAGCGTAGAAAAAGATGTTGTTGCGAACAAAATGAAATTACGACCAGTTGGAAGATAAATTTTATGGAATAACTTTGTAAAAAGATAAGATTTAAGATAGCCTACCTGCTTGTAGAAGTTTTTCTTGATGACATGCCGTTAAATGTATGTTTACTCGTGATGGATTTGGAAGTTTCTTTGGCACAAAACATGTTGACCTCGCAATTTTAAGGTAATTTTTCAAGTTTGAAGTTTCATTTATCCAAAATGAAGATAGATGGCTCAATATTTTTAACTGTTTCTGGAACATATATCTGTTGTGCTATGTTTGCACATATAGATATGAAAATATGTCTAATTATAAAAAAATGCGAGAGCAAAATTTTGACCGGGTCGGGAAAATACGCTACGGGAGTTATATACCTTGTATACTGGTTGGCGAGATAACCTCTACACGTAGATAACCCCGACACTTGTTGAATTCAATCGGTTAAACATTTTTTTGCTAACAATCAAGCACACCGTCGCCGAGTTATATCAGAAAAGGGTAGCCCCTGACGATCTGGTCAAAGACAGTAAGTTTTTTCATATCTTTATACGTACCTTTTACTTTCTGTTTACAAAATCGACTAAAACATCCGGGGGACTCCGAATATACTGCGCATGCGCAATGCGCTATCAACGATGTGGCCCGTAAAAGGTTCTATGATATTGCACTACCCAATAGGCTAGCATACGAGATGAAGAGACTAGCGCCTTTTCAAACAATTTTACTAATCAAGTGAAAGACTCCACGTCGATTTTACGCGGGTCGTATGCTTTGGATATTAGTTGTTGTTTTATCGGCAAAAGTAACTCGACGGCATTAATAAAGCCACGGCGATTTAAAACATGGTTAGGAACGCAGGCCATCTTTTGTTAAGTGTTTCAAAAATATGGTAAAAATATCAGTTTAAGATAAGTAACATATATAAAATATCAATAAAAATGTTTTTTCTTTATTTCTAGCAGTTTCCGGCTTTAAACGTAAGGTGTCGACGTTATCTACTGTAGCGGTGCAAAATAGCACGTTTTGGGTACCTCATTCAGGGCCTCATAGAAGTACATGTTCTGTTTCTAAAAATAACTTTTTCGGTGTCTTTTACAATTGATTAGCTGAAGTTTGTTTAGGTAGGTTAAGAGCGTAATTTATATGAATATATTTAAGATATATCAGAAAAACTATGATTTAGTGTCGAGGTTATCTCGCCAACCAGTATATATTGTATAGTAAACGGGTGCTTGATAGTTATTTTGTTCTTGATGATCGAAGGGAGATTATTTTATGATAAGCTGGCCATTATTGGCAAGACAAATGTGCCGAACGCCTGTGCTAAAAATGTCAGAATTATAAAATGGCTTCAACACTTTAAGCTTAATTAATTAGGCTAGGAGGTGATAAGAAATGTTAGCATACTAGCTATTGTTGTCAAAATGTCCTGCTTTTTCCTTCTAAATTCTACTTCTAAATATCAATCAATCTTTATAAGATTTCATAAAGGGGACAATCCAAAACTATGAACCCGTTATGATATAGAAAGTGAAAAATAGGATCGCGAAAACACAGTACATTAGAGTTTTATCAATTGTGTCGAGCTAATATAACTTACCAGGGACCCTCACTGAAATTTGAACTTGTTTCCGGTTTATTTTGCTGCTTTTCAGAACTATCTGTATCCGTTTTCTCTTCAGAAGACATTTCACTTTATTTTCCAACTTTCCCGCAATCTTTTAGAGCACTCGGTTGAAATATTTACATTAATTAGAACATGTTCATATTTTAAGGATAGTTTAATCGAGTCGACTTTCGGCTGCAAGAAGTTACCGGATTCGGACTAATTTTACCTAGCAGAAATATAAAGATAATCAAAATTACGTTAAAATGATAACTTTGGAATTTTTGTCCTACTGTGCTATGGAAAACACTTTCAATGAAGTAGCCTATTATATCTAAGTCACGGAAATATATATTAGCCTACAATACAATATATAAAAGTAAAAAAAGGTAAAGGTTTCTTATTTAACGTGGGTAGTCTGGTGTGGATGGAACAACTTATTTCCAGAAGAGCCCACGGTGCGTGTATTTTACCTCCCCGACCCCCAGTCTAGGCCGATACTGCTGGAAACAGTACCCGGTGAGGTTACCACACAGTCCTGGGAAATCAGTCGATAACTCAGTCGCTACTCGGAATCGAACCCGGGTCACTAGCTTCGTAGCCCAACGCACAAACCACTCGGCCACCGAGTCACCTTGAACAAATTTATATTAAATCCTTTTCATCGTCATGACATTTCACTTTTCCATAGAGACCTGTACACAATTGTTCATACTTGAATGGTTCCCGTAAAAGCCATCCTAATATAAGACTTGCTTATGAAATCATGGGGGAAGGATTTAACATGCATTTAACAGACGTACAGCTCCCTCATCCCCGCCTTCACCCATGATTTCATAAGCAAGTCTTATTAGGATGACTTTTACGGGAACCATTCAAGTATGGAACAGTGAAATGTCATGACCTAGTATTTTAAGTCTTTGGTTAATTCAAGTTTGTTTTCCAATCCAGTAAGTTCCACGATGTATTTTTGTGCGTCTGTACATGTAACTTTTGCTCAAATAAAGTTTTAACCAAATGCCATGTCCTTCTGAAACGTATTCTGTCTACTTTGTACGCACTTACAACTTACAGATTCTATAAATGAGTACTGATCGATAAACCAAAACTCGTGCGTAGGAAAGAGTTCTTGGGAATGAGCTGAATCTATCAAAAGAATTTGAAAACTCTTGTTAAAACTTTAACTGGTTGGTTGGCTTCATGCCTGAATGACTGGTTAGCTTACTGGCTGACTGACTGGAAACAAATGCATCCTCGCAACATTTTAGGGCAAGTAGTTTAGAAAGGTTGTGGTGACTTATATCGGTATTGTAAGTGTCCAAGATTTATTTCTTTCACACGGTGAAAAAAAGTGTCTTTTGAATGATATTAAGACTGTTAACAAACTTGTTGATAACTGCACTACAGAACTGAAATACAGATCATAAGTTGAACTTCTTTTCCCAACATATGACGATGAGTATTTTGTCATAGGGTAAATTATTAATTAATAAATCATATAAAAGCTTACACAGACATTCTATTTGTATTTCTGAAGAATGCATTGTTTATTTTTCTCACTGGAACATATCGGAAGTTTTTCATATCTTTTATTAGTAAATATTTTATCTTGTTTGTGTCCAGGGGTAAGGACTTTCTTTATTTTGTAAATTAAGAGCATTATTAAGAAAAGGTTGTGTGACGCTTTAGGTTATCTTCTTGCTCATAATTTTACTTAATCGAGAGTCATTGGTTCGAATCCCTCTACCAACATAATTTTATTCTTCCATTTTTCAAGCCGTATATAAGCATAAATTTTTTTTTCAACGGAATTACGACTTATCTTAATTTTGAAGATATATTTTAGCTAAAACATAGAGGTCAGTGGCTATAACAGCATTGGCAATCATTGGTGAGAGTTGTGCTATCAGTTATTAAGTTCTGATGTTTGAAGTCGGAACAGTAAGATTCTCATATATGACTCGGGCATGACGGGGAATCATAAAGTTCATGAGAACGTTAGCTCTGTTACATCACTGTCGTGCTGGAGGGAACTGATACATTTTTGAGCATTAACCTACTATACCTTATACGACATCTGTAAACTACAGCATTGTGGAAATCAGCTGTCAATGAGCTACCTCTAGCTAGAAAAGCAACGGTTTTGTGGTTCTGTCATATACCCGACCTGTTACACGGAATTTAAATAGCCAAATCTCAGTTAGTCATTGTGCCGAAATGGTGACCAAGTAATGACCGCTGACATGTACTCCGTTCACAATACTAAATTAGAGCCTACTATTTCTTATAAATGATAACACAGAACACACTTATTTCAGGTGTAATAATAAAGGTTTGGAGAGATATAATGTTGGCGAAAAAAAAAGTACTGGCTTATTACAGGGAATGGATACATTTAACGGGAACAGTGACAGTGTAAGAACAATGCAATCAAAGCATTCACAAAATTAAGATAAAAAAGTTTACATATTTTTTTTGAGATCTTTTGACAAATCATTGTGAAATCTATGTATATATGGGACGTATCTAATATCAATAAACTCAGCAAATGTATGCCCCTAATCCATGACGATTATGCTATTTCAGTTCCAAATTTCAATGTCAGAAAGGAAGTTGTTAATGATTGTGAGGGTTTTTAAAGAAGATATGGGTCTCAGGAAGTTCAGAACAATGATAAAATCTGTGAAGAAACGACGCCATAGTTGTTTTGATCTTTCACCAAATTTATCTGCTTATAACAGTAGCTGAAACTGACCGAGTTCGTTAATCCATTAGCAATCATTAATATATCTTTAGAGTATTAAAAGGAATATTTACCTTACTAAAAGATATTGTAGTTTAAGGATAAAAGTGTATAGTCGTAAAAACTTGACGACGACAACAACAACAACAACAGTTTCAATTGCTTTTTATTCACTACATAGGATTTAAAACTGACACCAGAGTAAACAATTAAAAGCAATCAATTTCCATAATCTAACAATCATTTACAAAATGGTATTTTCTCAGCTACAGAACCCGTGTGCTGTTCTGTTACTGTCATCCCTTATAAATTACTACTCTAAAGTGTTAGGTACGTGTCGTGAAAATGTGTAAAGCGTTTTGTTTTAAAATATAATAAAATACCTTAAAACTCTTAACGCGTAAAGCAGTCATTCTTTTGTGCGTTTCATTTTGATCTTATGTTGACCGCCTACAATTTCATCACGCCTCTAGCAGGAAGTTCGAAAGATTCGTCACACCAATCCGTCTGTACAGAGTATTTGCACACCGGACAAATTGTGAATGCAAAATCATAACAAAAAATTATGCTACAAATCGAATTTCACAGTAAGTTCTCCACAGGATTTTCATAGCACTTCAATTCACAACATTCACAAATGGCACGACAGAAATCCGGCTTTACTTGTGTGTCGTCGTTACATTTGAACGCCAACTTCGACACCAGTATCAATACACCACTGGAACGTGTTTTAAGGAAAGATCATTGAACTTCTCCTTCCTGAAATAAAACAAATGAAACTTAAGCGCTTCTTCCGGAGACAGTGATTTCATTTGACAATGCGTGTTTTTTTTATTTATACAGTTACTAAACTATTTAAAACCCAGACCGGTTGTTTGTCTGTTCTTTGTGTGATGTTTTATACCACACTACACACTATGACGATAAACAGCAATAAATTCAACTATCATGAAATATATGAAAAAAAAAAGAAAAAAAAAAAAAAGAAATAGTCATACATTTAGAAATTCTAGCGGTATATGTGAAGTACGCATCAAAAGTGAGTGACTGACTTTTTTTCTAGGTATCACATAGGATTCAATACTTGTTCGTATTTTTATTATTAGATATTTTAATCAGTCAGTCTCGATGTACCATTTTATTTCACGGCACAAAAAAGTATTGAGTTTGTAGTAGAGTAGTCTATTTCTTTCCTCACTATTTCGCTCAGTCGAGAGTCCTGGGTTCGAACCCCGCAATTAACATGTTTTTTCCTTCCGTGTCCAGGCTGTGTAAAACATGAAATAATGTTTTTAAAATGGTAATATATCACAGGTTTAAGATTACGGTTAAAGCGACTGACTCACAGAATTTAGCTGAAATTTTTTTCTTTAAAATTTAAGAGAAGTTAATATACTATGGAAAAAACATAATATTATGCTTCTATGCACCATGGACATTGAAAAAAAGTTTTGTTTTTGCCGATATTCGAACTCATGCCCTTTCGGTCAGTAAAATATTGCTCGACGAGCTACAACACTGAGCCACAGAGACAAGATATTTAGTTTCGTCAAAATTAATGATATAGATCTAACTATATAATAAGTATCTACCCCTTGACTAACGGGGTAAATACTTTACCGATAAAAATGTGTAAAACTTTATATTTTGATGTTTTTCTGTAACAAAAAATGAGTCAGTGACTTAGTGTAAGATATGTTCTTCACATTTCTAGATGTATAAACATTTTTCTTCAACGTCGGCCTATCTGCGAGTCAGTCGCTTTAAGGCCAGGAAGTAAACCCTTTGAGAGTAATGGTGTCGTGCTGTTAAGGCTTATCGATACCTATTTTTATCGTTTGCGCTGTAAGTCGTATTTCGTTACTGTCCGTGTATGTGTACGAGAAGAAGAAATGCAAGTCATCATCGTCATCAATGAATTTACACAGGTTGGTGTCTTCATCATCTGAAAGTGATGACATATTTAAGAAAGACGACAGGACAAATGTAGAACTACATGTAATCTCGCGTACAGTAAGTATGAATACCAGCTCCTATGGTATAAGTAATCGAGAGTATTTGACATATAATGTCAAAAGAAACAGGCATACCCTAAAGTAAAAGCTATTCCATTACCTTACAATTTTTACCGATGTTAAGACCTCAATCAAGAATGCATTAAAATGGGTCTTTTATATATCTTAAAGTGGACAGCGGTTTATCACAAATGAATAGCATTTTTATTTATATATCGTACGAACTATTTCTGAACATATTTCTTTTTAATATCATTATCAATTATTTTTCATATTACAGAGAATATGCCTGTAAAATACATATTGCAGTATATTATCTTTAATTTTTAAAGCATCTCCCATTTAAATGCAGGTTTTACAATAAGATCCGGAAAACTTTACTGCGCAGGTGGCAAAAACAATGTCACCAGTGATTATCTCCAAAAAACGACTGCAGACATAAATCAAGGTTCTATCTACTATTCAATAGCACTTATAATTTTTTTGCTTTAACCTCAGGAACGTATATGTATTCCCGGACAATGAATTTTCGAGAAACAATATTTTTCTTCAAGACAAAAACTTACTCTTTATTTCATTCTCATCTAGAAGGTCAACCAAGTACACAGGCGGACATTTTTCACTACACTCTTCTTTTGAGTAAGTTCCTGTGTTAAACGCTCGACAACGAATACATTCCTTGTACTGCTGACACTTTCCCGGGCAAGTCTGTCAATCGTTACAAACATATAATACAAAAGCCCAAAATTCAGTTTCACTAAACATGTATACATTTTACCTCAAAATGTACATCCTTTGGTATATCATCACCATCATCATCACTACCACCACCACCACCATCATTTCATCATCATCATCACCACCACCACCATCATCATCATTATTATTTTACTATATAAATGTATCATTATTATAGACATGTCATGTAACAAACTTTAATTAACTTATTGATATAATTAAAAATCATTTTAAAATCTTTTGAAAAGATATGTTAAGCTGCATGTAAAATAGCAATAACATATGCAAAGCCATGACTATTTATGAGTTACCGGGCATTCCTCACAGTGTCTCCCCTTGAAGTAGGAATCTCGGTCACATATACATGTACCACATACACACTTGCCTTGCCCGTTACATATCTGTAATTTTTTCATAATTATAACCTTTAAATTCTCTTAGAGAATTTTAGTTTTGTCTCCATATTCGAGTTAACAATCTGGACTATATTTTAGACAAAAAGGATATAGGATGGCATTTCTATTTATTTTCCTTTTTGGATATTTCTTTCTGTCTATCAACACAATTTAACAGTTCCACTTAAAGGTTTTAAGGAGAATCTTTTATACATTTCTAGTACAGTTCTAGGACAGACTTGACAGTTACAGCCTATTTCCATCCTTTCTTTAATCTTACGCTTCTTTTAAATAAAAATCAGCAATATTTTCAAGCCCAAATATACTTGTATAAATTCTATAATACAAAATATATTAGAATGTTTCGGTTGCCCAGCATTTAACAGACGGGGTTTCATATTCCATTCAGTTTTGTCTAACTCCGTCTGTAAACTCTGTAAAACGATCTGATTTGTTAAAATTTGTTCAACTGCATAAGTAAACTTTGATCTGATTTGTTAAAATTTGTTCAACTGCATCGGTAATCTTTGATCTGATTTGTTAAAGTTTGTTCAACTGCATCAGTAAACTTTGATCTGATTTGTTAAATTTTGTTCAACTGCATCGGTAATCTTTGATCTGATTCATTAAAATTTGTTCAACTGCATCAGTAAACTTTGATCTGATTTGTTAAAATTTGTTCAACTGCATCAGCAAACTTTGATCTGATTCGTCAAAATATTAAGCATGCAGAAAGAGCATTGAAATGGCTTAAGAACAAAGCCATAGTTAATATTGACTTCTTTAACAAATTAACTTAGCATGCTTCATTTAAAAAATAACACAACCTGTCCGTTCCCTGCCATGCACGTATCTGGGGCAGTGGGGCAGTCACATGCCCACCCTGTATATCCTGGTTGACATACGCACTCCCCGCATTGACAGACACCGTGGCCTGTAATGAATAATACAAAATAACAAAAACTGACGCTGCATCTTTATGGTAAAAACTCTTCGAATCCATATCCAGTGACAGTGAATGATGTGTTCATGGTATCAAGAATAAAAAATATATATAAAGCTGATAGTAAATTCTTGTAGAACTCTTTACTATTGCAAGTAATAAATGTTTATTTGATCTTGTGAATTACATAGTGTACTCGTAGTTTTTTTAGCTCCCATGGTCTTCAGTCCAGCTAATGGCAATGAAGTGGACAGTTTAGAGCAAACTCTAAATATGGTCGGTTGTTGTACTGTCAGATAGTTAAAGCGATGGTCTTAACTCATATTGCGGGCACCCAGAGTATAATAATATTTATCGGTTATAATACAATGTACATGTATGCGTAAATCTTAATAGGGACGTCATGTGCTGACACGTTCTAAGCAGATAAACCTGCAACACACACAATCTGTACTTTTGTTGTATTTTTCACTTGTGGAAGTGCCTGTAATAGTCTTACCACCACAGAGCAGGTTGTTATGATAACTGCAGGAATAGTCGTCACAATCGCAGTACCTCCCCGAGTACCTTTGCGCCGAGTTTAATCTGCGTGGATGGCACATGCACATTCCACATACACAATCCCCTCTTCCAGAACAGACGATACCGGAATGTGGGCTGTAAAGAGTAAGCAGCACATTCATCGACGGTCTTTCAGAATTCTCGTCTTCGACGTTTGTTTACACAATGAAAACAAACAGTCAGCATTGGGTAAGTTTTTTTCACGAAGCCGAGGAGCAATGGGTGATGTATTGGACAGCCCTTGCTTAGCTTCATACCAAAGATCCATATATGAAGTCACTTGAAGTCACTTGCCAGTTATAATCGTAACAAAAGATATAGAATAACTCTTAACGCTCTGACGTCATCGGTGAGTCTCAAGATATTGTCACTGAAGTAATATATACTGGTAGTAGAAGCTTTCTGGAACCCTTTTCTACCTGTTCTATTTCTTAGTCGAATCATGTGTATAATCGTTTAGGTTATTTTGTGGGCTTTATACACAAAAGATGATTATTACGAAAAATTCCGAAGATGACCAGATTTGATCGATTGCAACCTTATTACATGCAAAAAACATAAACCGTTTGGGTATCTTTCGACGCCAGCGGCATTTAAATACAAAAAAGGGTCGGTCGCAAAGCGAGACTTTACTGTAATAGCAATGGCGCATATTTACAGACAGGTTGCTATACTACCTACCTGATACAATATTCAGACAGATCATCGTCGCATTCGCAAGATTCCCCATAATATCCCTGATCACAAATACACTGGTCACATGCGTTCAGTGAGCCACGGTTGTTGCATTTATAACTGGCTTTCTCCACAATCTACTCAGATATGTATATATTATATATTTTGCTGTTTTTATTTTTCGTTTAAAAACCCCTTAAAATGACTTTTGGTGTAGAAAGGCTGTGTTTTCCGACTGTTGCTTTTCCTGTTATGTGTTTTTCACATTTTAAAAATTAATTCAAATGCTATTTTTTCCAATAACAACCAGTGTTCACAGGCAATTTGGCTAATTGCACAAGCATAGCGGTTTAAAGATATGATTTTAATCAGATTACTACGAAGATCTTGTTGCAAGAAGCCCTTTTCATGATATAAACATCACAAAGAAAAGTGTTTTCAAGAGGGTTGGCTTTTTCATCATTACTCCTTCGTGCGTCACGACATTTCGTGTATTATGGTTGAAAAACGTTACCTCAAAGACATCACTGAACTTAAAAAATTAAATTTCTTGGATCCTGATCAAACTGAGATTTAGATACTTAGTGTGATAGAAAAATAATTCAAGGTATAGTTGGGAGCAAATTTTATTTTATGAGAAAGTATGCTGTTTTGAAGGGCGTTACTAACGCTTTGTGCTATTTTTGGTGTATTTTGGTTCATTTAGTCTGTATCACTGATTCCTCAGACATGTCACTGCGATGTTGATAAAACACTCACTTAGGACAGTTTTTATGAAAATCTAAGTTTGACCCAAAATCTGCGAATAATCACCTTTAAGGTAAAGTACTGATATATACTATATTTTGCTGTCCATAAAAAGAACTAAACAAATAAAGACGTCATTGCTGAGTACAAACCGGTGTACAGTCTTCACATGTCGGTCCACTGTACATAGATCCAGCGTCACACTCGCATTTCCCACAAATACAACTGCCTTGTCCATTACATATCTTAAATGAAAAGTTTCTTCAACAACAAACAACAACAACAATGATGACGACAACAGCAGAATGTTTCAAATTCTTGTTCAAATGGTTTATCTTGTCAGTTTCTATTTATCTTTCTCAGCAAATGTTATGTCCGAGTGTTTTGTTCTTTCCCGCTTAAAACATTAACACGAAAAGGCCCGTCTGACACAAACATTTTTAAATGTTATACACAAGCATCATCATCATCATCATTAACATCACCATCAACAACAACAACAACAACAACTGTAATACTAATTGTAAAAGGCACTGGATAAGGAATACAAGTATTTAAGAAATTTTCCGTTTAAGGGTTCTAATGAATTCGAATGTTGAAGTGTACATAGAACTTGAAGCCATTGTGTGTGTTTTAGTACCGAAAGAAGTGAAACACGCCCAGTTTCAATCACTGTTCGATTAGGACGCGATTGACAGATAAAGACTAAAATATAAAAGATAAATAGTCAGAAAAAAGTTTTTGTTTACCCGACCATTTGATGATTTACACATGTCCTGAGAAGTTGAACATTCACACGCTTCTCCAATATAGTTTTGGTGGCACTCACATTTCCCACACACACATCGACCATGTCCTTAAACAAAGATGTCGGAACTACACTTTCTGTATTCATACGCACCGATCGGCAGCTTTCAGACAAAATGGCGTTATCAGATATTGTTCTGTTAGAAAGAAAGACACTTCCTTAGTTCCATTAGTTGACATTTTATTTCTATCACACTCTCTTACAGTTAATTATCATAAGAATAGAATAATATTTTCCATACAAAAATCACTTCTAAAGACAATCTCGAGTTGAGTTGTTCCTGTAAAATATCAAGCTGTTAATAATACCACAATGTGCAATCGAAACCTAAGTAAGTTATAAACCTTTGTGGATAAAAATAATTATACAAAGTAATATGCAGCACGTGTTTAATGTAATATCGAAATAATCATGCTAAAAATGGACACAAGTTCAACATTTCTAAAACAATCTTTTGACAAACCGAACTTGACGGGACGGGCAAAAAGAAACCCGACAAACATATTCAAATAAAGTCCCATCACTAATTCTTTGTAATATTTCATACCTCCACAAAGCTTATCATTATGATACGGGCAGGAGAAATCATCACATTCGCAATACTGTCCGGAATATCTCTCATCTGGTCGAGATTTTGATATTGGATTACAACGGCAGTAGCCGCAGCGACAGTCACCCCTACCGGAACAAATGTTGGCATCCGGTACGTCATCACTGAAATAAGTACAACATTTTTACACGTGTTACATTGAACTACAGAACATTATACTTGTAGCATGTTACCTGTGATGTAGATTGGTGTTCATAAGATGTTTACAAACAAGGCGTGGCCTCTTTTTTTTGTAAACGTTGGGTATTTTTGCAGACAGCTGTAAAGCGTGGACTTGCAGCAAAACTTGAACAAAATCTGTAATTTTGGCGTCATGATAGATAACCATAAGAATCAATTTGTTTTTCATCGTATATTGAATACAATAGTATCCTTGTATTCTTGCACCTATCTTGCAGAAGAATAATGGAAACTGTTCGAAATGTCTTTTGCTCCTTACTGTCAGATATTATTTAAGAATCATACATCATCACAAGCGGTCAAAGAGCTGCGCGTTAAACAAAATTTTATATGTCTCAGCAGTTTAGTCTGCATTTCTCAGCGTCTTAATTCTTATTGCTTTAAGCATATCATAACAGCACCAATAGTGGAACTTGTAGCGTTCTAATTACAAGTATACTCTCATATCAACTTTGTCTTTTACGAGATAATGAAGCACATTTTGTCCAAGTACATACCCTAAATGTTTTTGTTACGTAACGTAGAACAAGAAGCTGCTAAAAATGAGACCGCGTAAATCACCTAGCGAAAGATCAAGAGAAGAATTCATACTTACGGAGTGCACAAAGCAAGTGACGCAGAAGTATTCTGTGGTCCCCATTTCAGCGTCTCGGAATAAAAGCATTCACATTTGTTGCCGAAGAAATTTTTGTCACATATACACTGCCCACAGGGATCTAATGATCCGTTTCCGCTACAGTCACGGCTTGCTGGCTCGAGCAGCTGCAGGATAAAACGTTTTGTGGTTTGCAATAAATACATGTAGTATATAAGAATTATGTGGTAGCTCAAAGTACATGTAGTTAGTAAGAATAAATGTGATTAAAGAAAATAAGTAAAATAGGTAAAAATAAATATGGTTTTGAGATAAAAAACATACAGAAGGCAGTAAGTACAAGAAGTGGAGCTGCAGGGTAAACATGAAGGAAGTAAAGTTGTAGAGAATACGTATATACAGGGAAGTTGAAGGGATATGTGAAGGAAATACAGTTGTAAGAAATACATGAAGGAAGTAAAGTTGTAGAGAATACGTATATACAGGGAAGTTGAAGGGATATGTGAAGGAAATACAGTTGTTAGTAATACATGAAGGAAGTAAAGTTGTATGAATTACATCCATGCAGGAAGCAAAGTTTTAGAGATATACGAAGGAAGTAAAGTTGTATGAATTACATCCAGGAAGCAAAGTTGTAGAGATATATGCAGGTAGTAAAATTTTAAAGAAATAAAAGCAAATACAAGTAAACTACAAGTAAAGTTGGAAAAAAATGCATGTATGAAGTTAAGTTTCAGGAAATACACGTAGAAAGTAAAGTATAAGAAAATAAATGTAAGAATTGATATTGTAAGAAAGAACATGAAGAAAAAAATGTAAAGGAAATATAGGCGAGAAGAAAAATTTGAAAGATAAATATTATGTAAGTTGAGTTGTAAGACATTGTATGAAGAAAGGAAAGTTGTAGAAAAAACCTGTAGAAAGTAAAGTTGAAAGAAATACATGTAGGAAGAAAAGTTGAAGGAAACACATGTAGGAAGAAAAGTTGAAGGAAATATATGCAGGAAGTAAAATTGAAGGAAATACATGTAGGAAGTAAAGTTGAAGGAAATACATGTAGGAAGTAAAATTGAAGGAAACACATGTAGGAAGAAAAGTTGATGGAAATATATGCAGGAAGTAAAATTGAAGGAAATACATGTAGGAAGTAAAGTTGAAGGAAATATATGTAGGAAGTAAAGTTGAAGGAAATACATGTAGGAAGAAAAGTTGAAGGAAATATATGCAGGAAGTAAAATTGAAGGAAATACATGTAGGAAGTAAAGTTGAAGGAAATACATGTAGGAAGTAAAGTTGAAGGAAACACATGTAGGAAGTAAAATTGATGGAAAAACATGTAAGAATGAAAGTTGAGGGGAATACATGCAGGAAGTAAAGTTGAAGGAAATACAAGTAGGAAGTAAAATTGATGGAAAAACATGTAAGAATGAAAGTTGAGGGGAATACATGTAGGAAGTAAAGTTGAAGGAAATACAAGTAGGAAGTAAAATTGATGGAAAAACATGTAAGAATGAAAGTTGAGGGGAATACATGTAGGAAGTAAAGTTGAAGGAAATACATGTAGGAAGTAAAGTTGAACGAAACACATGTAGGAAGTAAAATTGATGGAAAAACATGTAAGAATGAAAGTTGAGGGGAATACATGTAGGAAGTAAAGTTGAAGGAAATACATGTAGGAAGTAAAGTTGAACGAAACACATGTAGGAAGTAAAATTGATGGAAAACCTGTTAGAATGGAAATTGAGGGGAATACATGCAGGAAGTAAAGTTGAAGGAAATACAAGTAGGAAGTAAAATTGATGGAAAAACATGTAAGAATGAAAGTTGAGGGGAATACATGTAGGACGTAAAGTTGAAGGAAATACAAGTAGGAAGTAAAATTTAAGGAAATACATGTCGGAAGTTAAGTTAAAGAAAATATTTGTAGGAAGTAAAATTGTAAGAAATTACAATAGAAAGAAAAATTGTAGGAAGTTCATAAAGGACGTTAAGTGGAATTATATTTATGTAGGAAGTTAGGTTTTTTTGAAGGAAATACAAGTAGGAAGTCAAGTTGTAGGAAATACATGTAGGAAGTAAAGTTGTAGGAAATACATGTAGGAAGTAAAGTTCAAAGAAATACATGTAGGAAATTAAGTTGAAGGAAATATCTGTAGGAATAAAGTTGTAAGAAATAAATGTAGAAAGTAAAGCTTAAGGAAATACATGTAGAAATTAAAGTTGTAGGAAATACATTTAAGAAGGAAAATTGAGGAAAATACATATAGGAAGTAAAGTTGAAGAAAATACTTGTAGGAAGTAAATTGTACAAAAGATATGTAGGAATAAAAATTATAGGAAATACATGTAAGAAGTTAAATTTTAAGAAATACATACTGGAAACAAAGTTGTACTTTATATAGGAGATTTTTCCAAATACATGTAGGAAGTAAAGTTTTTACAGTACACTTAGGAGATTCAGTTTTACGAAATACATATATGAATTAAAATTGTAGGAAATACACTCAGAAGTAAAGCTAGGAAATACATGTAGGATGTTAAGTTGTAGGAAATACATGTAGGATGTTAAGTTGTAGGAAATACATGTAGTATGTTAAGTTGTAGGAAATACATGTAGGATGTTAAGTTGTAGGAAATACATGTAGGATGTTAAGTTGTAGGAAATACATGTAGTATGTTAAGTTGTAGGAAATACATGTAGGATGTTAAGTTGTAGGAAATACATGTAGGATGTTAAGTTGTAGGAAATACATGTAGGATGTTAAGTTGTAGGAAATACATGTAGGATGTTAAGTTGTAGGAAATACATGTAGGATGTTAGGTTGTAGGAAATACATGTAGTATGTTAAATTGTAGGAAATACATGTAGGATGTTAAGTTGTAGGAAATACATGTAGTATGTTAAGTTGTAGGAAATACATGTAGGATGTTAAGACATGTAGGATGTTAAGTTGTAGGAAATACATGTAGGATGTTAAGTTGTAGGAAATACATGTAGGATGTTAAGTTGTAGGAAATACATGTAGGATGTTAAGTTGTAGGAAATACATGTAGGATGTTAGGTTGTAGGAAATACATGTAGTATGTTAAATTGTAGGAAATACATGTAGGATGTTAAGTTGTAGGAAATACATGTAGTATGTTAAATTGTAGGAAATACATGTAGGATGTTAAGTTGTAGGAAATACATGTAGGATGTTAGGTTGTACCAAATACATACAGGAAATATTGTTGTTGGAATTTCATTCAGGTGGCAAAAGTTTGATAATAGCAGGAATTGCATGTAGTTATCAAAAGTTAGATAGTTATAGAAATTTCAAGTTTGTAGACAAAGTTAGTTTATTTCAGGAAATACATGTACATGTAAGAAATCAAGTTGAACGAAACACAGCTTTTTCATACTGAACTTTGACCTTTTAAATGAATTATTTCAACATACTGGTTACACTTTAATCAGAAATATTTCTGTATAACAAGACCAATAAAAGGTTTATACCATAAACACCATTACTAAGTAAATTGTATACAGTTTTGTATTAACCCTTAACCTGCTGGAACCGAAAGTGATTAGCCTTTGCCACCAGTATAGAGCCAGGCCAGCCTGCATATCCGTGCAGTCTGAACAGGCTCTATACTGTTGGTAACACCATTTTTGTATTTTGATATTGAAATCCCGTAAACTTTGAATGGACTGTTCCAAATTCAAAGCTTGGCAAATCCACTACAAAAATTCAGCAGGTTTAGGGTTAATTATGCCGAAACCTTAAAAAATAATGACATATATAATAATGATAAAACTTACCAGGCGTATACGTAAAAGCCAACAGATTGTAGACGACAGGAGCAGCAACATTTTAAACTTTCATCCAAATGCCACTGTTTATAAGTTTTCAGTATACTGTACATACGGCAGTCTTTCTGTGTTATTAAATAATGGCAGTTTTCCAAACGTTCTGTCTATAAATATATCTCACATAGTTTAAACTGTAACTTCGCAGAACTGTTCTATGCACAGATGAATGAGATTAAATATTGACCTTGAGAACAAGGTCTACAATAGGCAGAATAGACGCTGCATCTAACCGAGCGTGTATACCTCAATTAACGGGCTAGGTGTAAGAAAAACGCTACTGAAAATTTATCCCAGGGTTTAAAGAACCGAAGCATACAGATGGAACACTGTAGCAGAGATTATGCTGCATAAATTTTGGAAATCGAAGAATTCGTTTGGAAAAATATATAAAAGATGGAGAGCTGAGATCATTATCAATGTCATTTTATTAAATGTTCATAAATTAGGTGTATTTTCTTGATGGCTTCTACATCAAGTTTGAAACATCAAGTATAGTGGAGTCAGAACAAGGTTTGAATCCTAGATAAAAAAGAAACCATGTGTTCACTTTAGGTGCCATATTTTGACTAAATCTTCATAGAACTTTGGCAGAATGACTGTTTTGGTACTTTGCAGCTCGTCTAAATCAGGGCACTGTACGATCATTGTAGTTAAGTGTTATTATTCAGATTTTGTATAAGAAACATTGCACTTCAGTACAGGTAGTGATACTCAGGTGAGCAACTGAGGACAATCCTAGCCCTCTTGTTTAAATTAAATAGTATTTCCTAAGATGTTTTGGCAGACTGGGTTTTTGAATCACCTAAAACTGAAAAATCAGGATGATTCACTTATGTATATAAATAAATGTAAATAAGCATCCTTATAGTACGTCACCGTCCTTGGTCCAAATGAAAGAACGCGTTTTAATATAGCGAGACCAAACTGATGCTTCCTTACATCTGCCGGAAAAAGAAAAAAAAAACATATGGACA
Source organism: Cyclina sinensis (assembly GCA_012932295.1). NCBI lineage: Eukaryota > Metazoa > Mollusca > Bivalvia > Venerida > Veneridae > Cyclina > Cyclina sinensis. The sequence goes on along the minus strand of JAAONU010000019.1, from coordinate 48,382,067 downwards.
AGTAGTTGTGTTTGTAGAATTTATTACAGTATGATAGGGCTGTAGAATTAACAAGTGTCACAAAAAATCTAAATAAATCTTTTATGACCATCTATAATTGTACATTAAAACGTATTAAACAACTATTCCCCTTAACAGTTTTCCCAGGCTTTGATGCAGTCTTCCTCGTTCTCGTACAGGTTTTTAGACCAGGCCGAGAAGCAGCCGTACATACGTCTGCAGTCCCCTCCGTTATATGAGTAGTAAACTGCCTCCTCGCGGCCATCATTACACACAATGGGCTGTGGCGCGCTTTGGTCACAGTCTGAATAAGAGATAGAAATATATTATGCAGCAATCTTTGTTAGCAACCTTATTAGATACATTTGGTTGTAACCCCCATTTTCCTCTTCTCCCTCCCTCTCCACCACTCCCCCACAACCGCTAAGAACTTATTCATGAAAATATCATCCTTTATTTTTTTTATCCTCAACTTTATTTTTTGCACGGCGCAACATAGATGGATATAGGAAAGCCTTCTAACACTCCTTGAAAAATACTATTGTGTCTATTGAATATGCTTTATTTATTTTTGTTCTAGCTGTGAAGATGATTATTTTTTTTTACACAGTAAGCTTAAAGTGATCAAAAAGGCTTATTTTACATTCCCGGCTTTATGAATTCAATGTTACTTTTTCGTTTAAAAACATATGAACTTCTCCGAGCAAAAAAAAATTTTTTTTCGTGGGGAATTTGTAATTTTCGCTTTAAGTAAATTTAAAAGTATGTTCATCCACAATTTCTGCTGAAATAATTTGTTTTATTCATACACCTTTTCATTGGTTGACATTTCCGACGAATGACCCAAATCATCATATCCTTAAAGCGACTGAATCAAAGATTGGTCGACGATGCATTAAAAAGAAAATGTTTATATATGTTAAAATTCTGGTTGTATTTGTGAAGAATATATCTAATCTAAGATACTGTCTCAGTTTTTTTTTACAGATACACATCATAAAATTAAGTTTATCACACTTTCATCGGTAAAAAATTTACCCCGTTAGTCACGGGGTAGGTACTTTATTTACATCGTTAATTTTGACATTTGTAAAGAACATTTCACAGTGCTTCAGCTGTCATAGTCGCTGCTCCTAATTTTACTGACCTGAAGGGCAAAGGTTTGAATCCTGCTAAAATCCAATTCTTTTTTTCTTCAGTTTTCAATAAAATTATAGGATTTTTTTCATAGCATGGTAACTTCTCTTTGATTTTTAAGAAAAATAACTTCAGATAAATTCTGTGAGCCAGTCGCTTTAAACTACATCTACTCACCTCCCTTGAATGAAGAGGATTTAGTCCTTTATTAAATTAATTGCAATTCAATCCATTACATTTGAGAATCCTTTTACTTGTGATTCAATCGATTACATTTTATAACAAGAGTAATTGTAATTTGATCGATTACATTTTTGAAGTACTCGTCCGAGCCCTGCTAAATACAAACTAAAATTGTTTCTTGGGTAGAAAACTATTTTACTATCATTGAAACAGAAAACTTACCATCGGCGCTGACTGAGTACATCAGAAAAACTGTGACAACTGCCAGTAATTTAATCATATTTCTTGTTCTGTGTTAATTAAAGAGACTGAAAATAGAACACAACAATATTACAGTTATATCAAATAATCTACTCATATAGTTAATACAACAAACTGGCCATTCGCGTAATTATCACCGCACCTTAGAATACCTACCTGTATCTACTGTCAAACAAAACTGTTTATAGAAGGCCACCGATCAGTTCACTTATACATGTGTTTAATTATGTTAATGACATCAAAATATAAAACATATGCTACATGATAGATTATAAGCTTTTCACTTGGAGGCTGATTTGTAAACCTACTAAAATGGCCTGGAAGTCACAGCTAGTTGTATTTATACCACGGTGCATAACCATATCGGCAGTCTGTCTGCGAAATCTGTTTTATCTGCGGTCTCTCTGCGTCGGTACCGGTTATTCTCTGCTGTAAACAGTTTGTAAGTTCATGAATAAATACCGAGAAAAGATTTTACTTGTTGAAAATTTGTTTCACTATGGCTTCACCTCAAGTCTTTTCGAATTATTTGTACTTTTCTCAAAGTTGGAATCTTTTTTTATTTGAATAATAACCCTTATTAAAAGTCGGAAAAAATCTTTTATAACCGACGCCTGTTTATTACCACTGAATATTGACATGTCTTAAATGTTCGGTAAGTGTCATGTCTGACACTGTATTTTGAAATTTGCTGTAACAATTTTTCACTATATTTGTGGTTGTTTGGTAAAAATCTTCTAGGATCTTAGTAAAATGCCACTAATCTGATCCAAGGAATGAGTTTACTATTCAGAATGTCTGATAACAGATGACAGGCAAATTTATCTTTATAGGTGAATGTTTCTTGCTTGGATTATTTGGAACGGTCAGGATTTCCTGCGGATATGGTCGTAAATAGCAGAGTCGGCGTAACACTTGAATAAGGCCCGACCGGAGAAATTGGTACCATCAATACAGGACTGGTTTGATACTCCCAAATTTGTGTAACTTTCTTAGGATCAGTTTGTAAGAAGGAACTATATAATGTATATATGGGCCTTGTCGTGAGATTATCAACAATGTGGTCAAATTTTAGATTTTCAGGTTTTTTCACCTTCAGATAAAGACTATTTTGAAATTACTTTTGTATACTTACAATCGCACTCTGACTAACAGAAGGTACACTAATAGTAAAATGAACAATGCATATATAACATTTTCTATTAATCATTTTCCAGTCATGGACGATTTAGACGTCATACCACGATGTATTTGCTAGGTTGTTGTGTGATCCGTATCCATGTTTTAGTAACCTTTGAAGGCATGCATTTTTCAAAGACAGCACTTCATTTTAATTGAGAGAAGTCAGAAAACATCGTGTGTTTGTAGAAATCGTTAATAAGTTAACGACGTCGTTTTATCGATGACGTCAAATGGACAGGATTGTTGATTTTGTTACTTCACGTCAAATATATATTGTGTCATGATCTGTCTAATTTAGGTGGCAAGTGCCTTATGATTATGATCTATTGTCAAGGTATCTTGCACCATATTAATCTGATCTGTGAATAAAATTTATTTAAAGTAGAAAAATAAATAGATGATAAAACCATTTAAATACATGGAAATGTGCTCATGGTTAAAAGCAATAATATTTCAGTTAATAACATTGATATCATCTCGTTTAAGAGGCTTTGGCGTTTCGATAACGCAAAAACCTGACTCAAATTTCAAAACAAAGCCTGACCGATCAAAGTTTGTCCCTTCACGCTTCCTAGCGTTCTGAAGAGCCGATTATAGTTGACACATAGGGCTTTCAAACAGATAAGTTCAAACAATGATATAATTTATGGTCAATGAAATAATTATTTACAATGTTTTTATTGTCCCCGAATTCCGCCATTTTGAGTACTTGTGACATGAAAATGTCTAAAAATAATTCTCAGTTTTCTTGGCTGTTTTTTTTTTTTTTACATTTTTGCCCTAACCTGTGTAATATTTTCTGCTGGAACCAAATTGTTTGACTATTTCTCACAGTATGGTAGCGATTTTATGCACATAAACATACAAAATAGAATTCTTAAAAGGAAATGTTTTCACAAACCCAAATCTGAAATTTGGCTCAGATGTTTTGTTAATGTTATTGGTAAGTCCGCATGAGCATAAATATCTTTCATGTTTGAAACATGACCCCCGCCCTTTCGTACTATTTTTAAGAGTAAAACTGTAGATCTACAAGAATATACAAGTTTAAGTAATATGAAATGGGTCTTGCTATGTTTTACAGCCCTGTGAACTACATACATATGAATTTTACATAGAATAAAGAAGGAATTAATTGGCTGGCTGCTATACACAATTTATGCTTGACCCACTTTACAGTAATATTTCGTAAAATTGACGCTGTCATCTCATCAGTTCATGATTTCAGTCGTATATTAGGTACATGTAATACATTTTAGCAATTACAGACCTGTTGTCTTATGCCAGTTCTTCCAGTGAAAGGCCGGATAATGAAACGAACCGGAAGATTTTCAGGTAAGGCTTTGATGCTCTAATAAAAAACAAAAGCCACTTCCCTGTATTATTTCAAAACACTAGACTCTTGTACAAAAAAATAATAGCATGGTCGGACTCGAGGAATGCAGAGTATTATAATCTTAGCAAAAAGTTAAATCCAACCTTAACACAATGTTGATATGATCATTTCAATCGACCGATGTAAGGTGAACTTTAGTTCTACAAATGTATATTGATCTGCATTCCATTAACTAACAATTACTTCATGTAACTGCCATCAGTTTACTGTTTTATATTTCAAAATGACAGAAAACCGGGGGCTGTAACTACAGGCATCTTGTCCGGTGACATCTGGTCTTGTTATCGAAGCAACGTGTTACATTTACAGGCAAAAGTAAAATGTGACATTTACTGAAGATTGATATCTTAAATTAGTCAGCTGTTGATGTAACAGGAGGTGAAGTATTTATTGATATTTTCGTTCCTATGAAATCCTTAGAGGGACATTTGTTTTCTATTATTTATTTGTTATGAACTATTTCATTTTTATTTATAACTTGTAATGTGTAACTTATTCAATGAATTAATGATATGATCCTGCGGTTGTTTGTCGAACAACAATGAGTGAAATTAATTAGAAGGCAGAGGAAGTCTGTACGCAGATTTTCTGGAGTTATCACGTATTAACACATCATGTATACACTAGCTGAAGCAGCCTTGCTCGTAAATCTATTTCTTCTTATAAAAGTGGAATGCCTTCGACTTCATTATGTTAAAATACTTATCACTCTCCCCGATTTTAAGAAAACGATCTTTTAACAAGATAATTTCTTAGCACCAGGAACATTGCACGGCATGGGTGAAATAGTAAAACCTATTTTTCACTAGTTAGCTCTCTTACTTTGCTGTTGGCCATTTGATATAAAAGCCACACTAATATTGCCATTTTTATATATTTATATAATCTTATGGAGATGTTTTGTTGCAGGAAGATGTACTCCTTTGGTAAATATCTCTTTTATCTATGGCTGATGTAAAATAAAATGGCTACAAGGTTAATCTTGTGCTTCCAGAATGAAAAGTTATGTAGAGCAAATACCATCATACTACAGAATGCCTAATAGAATGGGTAATTTAAGTAACTTCAAACCGTCAACATTATACCTCACGCACCTAAAGTACATATGCATATTTTTAAGTTAACGGTATGACAGACAGTTAAGGAAATCTTCAAAATACAAATGTATTACCTTTTTACAGGAATAAGTCGAGTGGAAGAAACACATTTAGGCAACAATAGCAGTCTTCAGGTCAAGCATTGAAACCATTATGATTATTGCAGAGCTAGTTTTTACTGGGTCTTTCTGAACTTGGTCAGAACGTTTTCCTCACTAAATTCTTGGTCTAAAAGTGCGTCAAACAGTTGTTATTTCTTGTATAACGGGATCAGATGTTAAAGGAGAAATAGACCTACATGTACTTTATTAACCTAATTTATCAGAGTATCAAAACACTTCAACATAAACATGTAGTATATCAAATTCCAAAAATTGCGAGGAATCTTTATCAGTGATGGCACGCTAACACTTTATCTTCTTCGTCAAAATAAGTTTTTCTAGATAACCGACACAGCCAAAAAATAATAAGCTAAAAATTCATTGTTAAAATATCCGAAATTAAAGAAGAAACAGTGTTTTTTTCACACAAAATAGTTTCTAAAAACAGTTGAATGCAGCAAAAACGACCAACGATTTGGTTCTTAATATTTTTTGGTCTTCGAATTACAGTAGAATAATTCAAAATGGATTAAACAGTTACTAAGATTTAGTCCTATGTTTTATGTAGAAAATAAAAGTTGAAAAAAATTTAGCACATAATTATCATGTTTACAAACGCACCCTCTACTCAATAAAATTTCCCGTTGTTAAAAGTACATAAAGAAATTTAAAAAAGGTGACAGAAATTTTTGCGCTCTAAATCTGAAAAGTATTGGACGTATAAAGGCGAATATTCCTTCCTTCCGTCTTTCTTTCTATCTTTCATTCTTTCTGTGTCTTTCCCACTTAACACTGGATGTACCTCCAATTCACCTTCTACGTAACCATTTATTTGAATTCCTGAGATGGAATACTTGATACAATGATTATATATCAGAATAACGCCCAGTTTGCAGGTCAGATGCACTGATAAATAATCTTGAAGGCCGTATGCTTCAGTGACTAATAACAACGAATCTTAACTCAAAACCGTGTGCTATTCTGCGATATAAATCTTTTTCCATTCTAACAAGATTACTACTGTACAAAACAAATCCAAGGGGCACCATCATTTCGCAATATTTGAATGCATATAATATGAATTGTTTCCCTTGCACTGTCTTCATTGGTAGCAGAGACGCTAGTTTCCAACAGAAATTCGGCGACAGACGACAATTTTAACTGTGATCACCTCACTGACAATCCATATATCCTAGTGTAGACAATTTGACATAAAAAAAATGACGAGGCAAACTTGACGAAATAGACAAGTACCTTGAAATTTAATATCTTACCACAGAGCTTTAACAACAGTTGTTTTTCTTGTTCGTCTTCCATAGCTAAGTAGATATCTTCCTACCGTTTTCACAGTCACATGCCTCCTACTGAATTTTTACAGCCGAAACCAGTGACATGACGAGTTTTCTCTAATTTTCTACTTCTACTTCATACTGAATCATATCATTGTTTTTAATGATGAAGTAAAGAGAGAACCATGAACTGTACCTCCCGAGACTAATTCACCTTTTTACATGATCATTTATCTGAATACTTATAGGAATTATAGTTCTTCCAAATTAATCATTACTATTTTGAAAACATTGATTAATGTATTGTTTTTTTAATGTTACAAACATCTAGGTATTTTTGAGTTTATAAATATATTTATTAATATGAGACATAATCATGTTGAAAATTTTAAAATCATATAAATGCTTAATTTAAAAAAGACGTCTTTATATTGAGTATTACCGACAATTTTTGACAACTTATTAGAAATAATATTAAAGGTTGCTTTTTGGCAGTATAGTTTAAACGAATATAGCTATGTTTATTTTGGTCATGTGATAAAAACAATCTGACACGTATGGATATTTTGTATAAATTTTTATTCAACTCGTCTAGAAATAACTTTATTAAGATCACCAGAGGCTTGCATAATAGAAGTTTTCCCTGAACTTATGGTTTTTGTCCAAAACATCATTTACATACTTAAGTTTAGTTTAAAAATCTTTTATATTTTCGTGGCATTTGTTCGCTAAAGGGTAGGAAATTGGAGGTTTACTAGTTTATCTGCCAATTTTCTGCCAATTCTTATTGTAAGAAATTATTAATGGCTTGCGGTACACAAAAAATCTTTTTAGCTTTCTTTATTGATCGGAACATAACAGCCTTTTGCCAATCTAACCTACTTTTTATGTTATGCATATCAGGTATGTTTTTACAAGACATTTTAGCTGTAAGCTAATTTAGCTGTCCTTTTTTTTCTCACAGATACAAGTATGTGATTTTTCATCAATGACAACTTTAAAACAAACGAAACATATTATAGTAAAAACTACGATTAAATGATTGAATTGCGCAGTCTAACCTTGCACCAATCCAACTTACTTGTTCAAAAAGTCAGCTAGAGATAACATTACTGTGTTATTGCTGTGGAGTCTGGGGTCTAAAAGCCTTTGTCATGACCAATATGTCAATTTATGACTCTTTATTTTAGATTATTTTGTTGCAGTGTCTTTGAAATTGCTACTTGAAAACCACACTATGAAAGTTTGCCTGGAGATATTATTTAAGTTTTTAGGAAAATGATTACGTTTTAAAGAAATCACGCCAATTGAATGGATTGATTGCTTTTATAATATTTATGTACCATCATTATAAATTCTAAACTGGTCACATTTTCGTCAAGTCCTGCAATTTAGCAAAATAGTTGCAAACGTCTCTTTAAAAGTCTTTTTTAAAGTAACTTTAATTCAAAGAATGCAAACATAACTTATACGAAGGACTTAATGTTGTTAGTTACTGCACGTTTTCTACAATTAAAATATATATGTAACTCCGCAATTTTTTTTTTTTGCAATGCCAAAATTCTGCTAGATGTCAAGATGTATTAGGCTGTGAGTTTCAGTTTTTCAGCTTCTTACTTCTAGGAGGACAATCTTATCAAAAAAATGACCCTTGGTTAATCTCTAAAGTCTATAAGCTTCGTTTACCCAGATAGTTATATTCGGATACCCGAGAATAGACTTACTCCGGAACTCGGCAAATGTGGGTTTTTCCCAGCTAATCCGGGGGTACAAACAAACTTTTACCGTTATGGCTTCACGGTGCACAACCCTTCACAAAAGGTTGATCAACGTGTTGCCTTGTTGTAACTGTAAAAGTTTGTTTGTACCCCCGGATTAGCTGGGAAAAACCCACATTTGCCGAGTTCCGGATAACATCTATTGCAGTTATTAAAAATCTGGACGTATTGTATTGTGGAAAGATCTGACGAACTTTTTATTTATTTTTTATCAGTCAAATTAAGTTTTGCCACAAATCGAAATCTATGAAGCTTGACTCTGACACATGATGAACAGGCATAGGTAAATTACTTAAATTAGTTTGAATATTTGAAGATATATTAGAATATACATGTAGTGGCATATCTTATGATGCAGAAATGCAATGTTCCACGTTTGTTTTTACTTTTAAATTGCAAAAACTTCGTGAATACTTCAACCCAATTTGGTTGTGAAGTTTGGGGTTTTGGTGTATTTTAAAGCTTTGATATCTGTTGCTTTTTTTTTTGAGAGCGAGCAGCTTGTGTAGTATATTACATTACGCTGCAAGCCTAAACAAACGCATAACATGTCTTTGAACAACTGGCGTTATAAAAATATATTAGTATAAAATCTTATCAATATCCAGAATATACAGTAAAATGCTCACTCTCACAGTTTTACTTACTTAAACATATCAAACGCTACCTTTTTACTGAATTTCAGTATTATTTCAACATTGTCAAGTTGAAAAATATATGAAACGGCATGAAATAATTAAAATAAAAATGGTTAAATATTTATTAGCCAACCTCTTTAGGGTTTGAATAATAAAGCATAACTGGTTGTAGAAAGAGTTATGTTTAGTAACCTTTTGTTGAAGATGTATCCTTGATTTAACCTCCGCATTAAGAACAACAAAATCGGTCTTTTTTCTTAAAAGCTACTATTTTATTAGCATTTATAGCTAAACACCTGACATCAAATGATCGAAAGATTCTTGAAATATTTTTCTCATTCTCTTGATGTGTTATCATTGAATTTTATTTTTTTTGTGTGTAAATATTCGAGTCTCTAAAAAAGATATACAGGAAATAAATTTTGTTGTAAAATATATCTTCATTTCAAGAGACACAGGCCATAATAAATTAGTTCTATTCAATTGGTTATACATATGACTGTTTTTGCTTGCTGTTTGCATACATTAACATGCTTGCAAATGTCTTTATAGAAAATGGAAGTGAACTTTTTTTTCTGCAAATTCGTGACAAATAGGTGGAAGGTAAATCATTGAAAGAAAGATAGATAAAACATTGAAAGATGCTTCTTTTCAAGAGACACGTGCCATAAATATATTTTTATTCTATCCAATTTGGTTATATATAACCATAAGATTGCATAATAGAAGTTTTCCCTGAACTAATGGTTTTTGTTCAAAACATCATTTGCATACTTCAGTTTAAAAATCTTTTATATTTTCGTTGCATTTCTTCGCTAAAGTGTAGGAAATTCGAGGTTTACTCGTTTATCTGCCAATTCTTATTGTAAGAAATTATTAATGGCTTGCGGTACTCAAAAAATCTTTTCAGCTTTCTTTATTGATCGGTACTTAACAGCCTTATGCCAATCTTACCTACTTTTTATGTTATGCATATCAGGTATGTTTTTAAAAGACATGTTAGTTGTAAGCTAATTTAGCTGTCCTTTTTTTCTCACATACAAATATGTGATTTTTCATTAATGACAAAACAAACGAAACATATTATAGTAAACATTACGGTTAAATGATTGAATTGCATAGTCTAACCTTGCTCCAATCCCTTGATGTGTTCAAAAAGTCAGCTAGAGATAACATTACTGTGTTATTGCTGTGAAGTCTGGGGTCTAGAAAGGCTTTTGCCATGACCAATATGTCAATTTGTGACTCTTTATTAAAGATTATTTTGTTGCAGTGTCTTTGAAATTGCTACTTGAAAACCACACTTTGACGGTTTGCCTGGAGATATTATTAAAGTTTTTAGGAAAATGATTACGTTTTAAAGAAATCACACCAATTGAATGGATTGATTGCCTTTATAATATTTATGTACCATCATTATAAATTCCAATTTGGTCACATTTTCGTCAAGTCCTGCAATTTAGCAAAATAGTTGCAAACGTCTGTAATTCTTTTTTAAAGTAACTTTAATCCTAAGAATGCAAACATAACTTATACGAAGGGCTTAATGTTGTTAGTTACTGCACGTTTTCTACAATTAAAATTTATATGTAACTCCGCAATTTATTTCTTTGCAATGCCAAAATTCTGCTAGATGTCATTTCAAGATGTATTAGGCTGTGAGTTTCAGTTTTTCAGCTTCTTACTTCTAGGAGGACAATCTTATAAAAAATGACCCTTGGTTAATCTCTAAAGTCTATAAGCTTCGTTTACCCAGATAGTTATATTCGGATACCCGAGAATTCATTTATTAAAATCTGGACGTATTGTATTGTGGAAAGATCTGACGAACTTTTTATTTATTTTTTATCAGTCAAATTGAGTTTTGCCACAAATCGAAATCCATGAAGCTTGACTCTGACACATGATGGACAGGCATAGGTAAATTACTTAAATTAGTTTGAATATCTGAAGATATATTAGAATATATGTGTAGTGCCATATCTTATGATGCAGAAATGCAATGTTCCACGTTTTTTTTTACTTTTAAATTGCAAAAACTTACGTGAATCCTTCAACTCAATTTGGTTGTGAAGTTTGGGGTTTTGGAGTATTTTAAAGCTTTGATATCTGTTGCTTTTTTCAGAGAGCGAGCAGCTTTTTTTTGTAGCATAATACATTACGTTGCAAGCCTAAACAAGCGCATAACATGTCTTTGAACAACTGGTGTTATAAAAATATATTAGTATAAAATCTTATCAATATCCAGAATATACAGTAAAATGCTCACTCTCACAGTTTTACTTACTTAAACATATCAAACGCTACCTTTTTTCTGAATTTCAGTATCATATCAACATTGTCAAGTTGAAAAATATATGAAAAGGCATGAAATAATTAAAATAAAGATGGTTAAATATTAATTAGCCAACCTCTTTAGGGTTTGAATAATAAAGTATAATTGGTTGTAGAAAGAGTTCTGTTTAGTAACCTTTTGTTGAATATGTATCCTTGATTTAACCTCCGCATTAAGAACAACAAAATCGGTCTTTTTTTCTTAAAAGCTACTATTTTATAAGCATTCATAGCTAAATACCTGACGTCAAATCATCAAAAGATTCTTGAAATATTTTTCTCATTCTCTTGATGTGTTATCATTGAATTTTATTTGTGTGTGTGTAAATATTCGAGTCTCTTAAAAAGATATACAGGAAATAAATTTTGTTGTAAAATATATCTTCATTTCAAGAGACACAGGCCATAATAAATTAGTTCTATTCAATTGGTTATACATATGACTGTTTTTGCTTGCTTTTTGCATACATTAACTTGCTTGCAAACGTCTTTATAGCAAATGGAAGTGAACTGTTTTTTTTCAGCAAATTCGTGACAAATAGGTGGAAGGTAAATCATTGAAAGAAAGATAGATAAAAAATTGAAAGATGCTTCTTTTCAAGAGACACGTTCCATAAATATATTTTCATTCTATCCAATTTGGTTATATATAACCAGAAGCTTGCATAATAGAAGTTTTCCCTGAACTAATGGTTTTTGTTCAAAACATCATTTGCATACTTAAGTTTAATTTAAAAATCTTTTATATTTTCGTGGCATTTGTTCGCTAAAAGGTAGGAAATTCGAGGTTTACTCGTTTATCTGCCAATTCTTATTGTAAGAAATTATTAATGGCTTGCGGTACTCAAAAAATCTTTTCAGCTTTCTTTATTGATCGGTACTTAACAGCCTTATGCCAATCTTACCTACTTTTTATGTTATGCATATCAGGTCTGTTTTTACAAGTCATTTTAGCTGTAAGCTAATTTAGCTGTCCTTTTTTTCTCACAGATACAAATATATGATTTTTCATCAATGACAACTTCAAAACAAACGAAACATGTTATAGTAAAAACTACGATTAAATGATTGAATTGCGTAGTCTAACCATGCACCAATCCCTCGAAGTGCAACTTACTTGTTCAAGAAGTCAGCTAGAGATAACATTACTGTGTTATTGCTGTGAAGTCTGGGGTCTAGAAAGGCCTTTGTCATGACCAATATGTCAATTTGTGACTCTTTATTTTAGATTATTTTGTTGCAATGTCTTTGAAATTGCTACTTGAAAACCACACTATGAAGGTTTGCCTGGAGATATTATTTAAGTTTTTAGGAAAACGATTACGTTTTAAAGAAACCACGCCAATTGAATGGATAATTTACCTTTATAATATTTATGTACCATCATTATAAATTCTAAACTGGTCACATTTTCGTCAAGTCCTGTAAAATTTAGCAGAATAGTTGCAAACGTCTCTTTAAAAGTCTTTTTTTAAAGTAACTTTAATTCAAAGAATGCAAACATAACTTATACGAAGGGCTTAATGTGGTTAGTTACTGCACTTTTTCTACAATTAAAATATATATGTAACTCCGCAATTTATTTTTTTTTGCAATGCCAAAATTCTGCTAGATGTCAAGATGTATTAGGCTGTGTGTTTCAGTTTTTCAGCTTCTTACTTCTAGGAGGACAATCTTATCAATGAATGACCCTTGGTTAATCTCTAAAGTCTATAAGCTTCGTTTACCCAGATAGTTATATTCGGATACCCGAGAATTGAAGTTATTAAAAATCTGGACGTATTGTATTGTGCAAAGATCTGACGAACATTTTATTCATTTTTTATCAGTCAGATTGAGTTTTGCCACAAATCGAAATCTATGAAGCTTGACTCTGACACATGATGAACAGGCATAGGTAAATTACTTAAATTAGTTTGAATATTTGAAGATATATTAGAATATACATGTAGTGCCATATCTTATAATGGAGAAATGCAATGTTCCACGTTTATTTTTACTTTTAACTTGCAAAAACTTACGTGAATCCTTCAACTCAATTTGGTTGTGAAGTTTGGGGTTTTGGAGTATTTTAAAGCTTTGATATCTGTTGCATTTTTGTCAAAGAGCGAGCAGCTTGTGTAGCATATTGCATTACGTTGCAAGCCTAAATATACGCATGATATGTCTTTGAACAACTGGCGTTATAAAAATATAAATATATAAAAATATATTAGTACATACTCTTATCAATATCCAGAATATCCAGTAATTTTCCCACTTTCACTGTTTTACTTACTTGAACATATCAAACGCTACCTTTTTTCTGAATTTCAGTATCATTTCAATATTGTCAAGTTGAAAAAAATATATGAAACGGCATAAAAAAAAAGAATATTAAATAATAAATATCTGTTAGCCTTCCTCTTTAGGGTTTGAATAATTAGCTATAATGAATGGTAGAAAGAGTTGTTTGTTATGTTTCGTAACCTTTTGTCGAATATGTTTTATTGATTTAACCTCCGCTTTAAGAACAACAAAATCGGTCTTTTTCTTAAAAGCTACAATTTTATTAGCATTTATACCTAAATATCTGACGTCAAATCATCGAAAAATTTCTTGTAACATTTTATAATTCTCTTGATGTGTTATCATTGAATTTTATTATTTTCTTTTGCAAATATTCGAGTCTCTGAAAATACAGGAACTAATTTTTTGTTGTAAAAAAATCTTCTTTTAAAGAGACACAGGCCATAAATAAATTTTAGTTCTATTCAATTTGGTTATATCTCGGGCTTTTTTTGCTTGCTTTTTGCATATATTAAATTGCTTCCAAACGTCTTTATAGCAAATAAGAGTGAACTTGCTTGCTTTTGCATAAATTAAATTAAATGCTTGCGAACGTCCTTAAATCATGTGGGTGTGAACTGTTTTCTTTCATTCTTTAAATTCATGACAAATAGGGGGATATTAGTCATCGTTAGAAAGATAGATTTAACAAAATTCAGACTTTATATGTCACTATGTTTATCACAACAAAACTATTACTCTTATATTCCTCGATTTAAAGCCTTTTGTTATTTACTGTTGTGAAGTTTGGGGATATAAAAGATTCTGTTTACAAGAGAGACACACGTATTTGACATCCCCCCTTCCCTATTTGTATTAATAACATCCTTAAACAATCAAGATAACGGAAGCCAAAGGACACATAAAAGATATAAAATAAAACAGTTAAATATTCTCACTGAAGAGTTTCATATTTTTCATTTTTTGATGATGATAAGAATTACAATCTACTTAATCATTACGCTAATAATTTTGTACACCAGAAGCATCTGAAATAGTTAGAAGGAGAAGAAAAAATCTGAAAGATAACAAAACCAGAACTGTCACTGTAAGATGACAATGCCCCCGAAGTGGTGCTTTGACTTTGACCTGAGTTCCAGTCATTTGGGCGTCAAGGTCAAATAAATATAGGTCAGTGTGAAAGTCTTGTCCATAGGGATGTTGTGTCCAAGTATGAAGTAAATCCACTTACTAATAAGGAAGTTATGGTCAATGTTAAAGTTATAAGACAATTGAATCTTCAAGGTGAATGTCATTCAGGGATCAAGGTCAAATAAATATAAGTCAGTGGGAAGGTCTTGTCCAATGGGATGTTGTATCCAAGTATGAAGTAAATCCACTTACTAATAAGGAAGTTATGGCCAGTGTTAAAGTTTTGGACGGACTGACGGACGGACTGACGGACGGACAGTTAAAAAACTATATGCCTCCCTTCGGGGGCATAATAAAGAAGATGATGTTTGAACAAAGTGGAGTGTAAGTTTTAAACTTATCAAACTATTTAACAGAATAATCTATAACATTTTATT
Organism: Cyclina sinensis; assembly: GCA_012932295.1. Taxonomy (NCBI): domain Eukaryota; kingdom Metazoa; phylum Mollusca; class Bivalvia; order Venerida; family Veneridae; genus Cyclina; species Cyclina sinensis. Next base: position 48,366,814 of record JAAONU010000019.1, on the reverse strand, counting down.
TGAAATATAGGTTTTTGGTTCTGAATATAAAAACTGCATTATCATTTCTCACCACATTTTAAAAAGGCTATTCAGAACTTACGCTTAAAGACTTTGAATCAATATTTGATCGAACAAAGGTTGTGAAGTATGGGGAATTGAATTTTAATGCTGTGCAGATATATTTTATACATTATGCCATCACTTGAACACTTGTTTCAACCATTAATGACTTGTGAATGTCGTTATAACCATTGTTTGTAAACCGTTAGCTCTCCCATTGCATTCATCATCAACTCGCCCGCAGAAACTGCAAAATTGAAACATAAAGATTGAAACAGTTGAAAATTCTCAAACACCGTTGATTATGATGCAATATTTGGGGAGGTACTGATTATAACACTATTACGGATATCTAAATCTCTGATAATGAATTTCTTGGATAAGCAGGTATTCTCATTAATCTTCATTCTCTTTACAAGATACTTAGATACCACCTGTTCTGTCTTTATATGGAAAAAGATACCTATTGAAAAAAACGTGGCAACTTGCGCATTTTTATAAACATATTTATTCACTTCAAACCGGAAGTATCCGATTTTGACATAAATGAAGAATTTGTTTTATTTTTACATTTACTTTTTTTTCTTTTTTTTTTGGGGGGGTGGGGGGGTGGGGGGTGGTGGTGGTGGTTATATATGCTATAAATACTCAGATAGCCCAAGTATTGTTTCACTTTTAAGACTTTAACACATGTACAACACGTAAGTGAAATAATTCATTTTTTATCATTTGTTATTTGTATTGTTTGAGTATCATAGTTAAAGGAACGTTCAAAAGTAAAGTATTTACAGTAACAAAAAGATAAAATCGTACTTCTTTTTTACCGTTCTAACTGACGTCAACATTACTGATCCGAAAAGAGAAAAGAAACGCTGTTTAGTTCAAATGTTTAATTTATCAACTGTGATTTGTCCTAATTACAGTTAATCTACATGTTTGATTAGAATTGTATGTTTTCAGAATTACACGTACAGCTTTCTTTTGTTTTATGCAGATCTTGGAAGTTGCCCATATTCTTTTTAGTGTTAACATGTTTGGCGGGATGTAGTTGTGACATGGGCATGTGCAGAAAACGTCTCCGCTGACTTATTCCGGTAAAACCTTTTTTTGTTAAGTTTATATGAATAATATTTTAAAAAATATTTAGATTATCTAAACACAGCCTGGGATAAAAACTCTGTGTTTCTTATTTATATTCACATCTACAATTTTTTGCAATAAATAAATGCCGTTTAGAGAGGTTTTCATGAACAACCTCCTATTTCTCTGTTAGACTTTATATTATTTTATTTAACAGAATTAAAAACATTTACCTTTCCAAGATTATTTTCTATATATATTTTGATATTCGTGTTCAAACATACTATCAAACATATAATTGACCCATTTTCAACAACATTTATAGTTAAATTCATGGTATATAAAAAGGGGAAAAAACAAAAGAAAATCAGACGAAAAGTTTCTACGAAATACTACAAACTTGATGCCTGAAAAAATCAAACTTTATTATAAGAAATATTATTCAACAGAAGGATCAGTATTTAATTTTTGAAAGCAAGTTAATTAAAATATTTATAATTATTAATTGTTATATTTATGCGTTACGACACATATCTTTATCAATGCGTTTCTTGAACCATAACGAGTTCAAAGCAAAAATGAATTACATAGAAGAAAAACAACAGATCTTTGAGTAATTGAATAAAATATACAACGACTGGACTTTTTTTCGCCCTTTAAGACAAACAAATGGTTACAGTTCTGAGTAAGTACTGATATAAAACATGTAGATGCCATATTTCTTAAATACAGAAATAAAAAGAGTAATGATCATTTTTATTTTTATTAGTTTTTGTATAAGGTTTATGATATAAATATTTGATCACATTGAGGATAAAAGTAAATGTAAACCTTAGAAAGTAACTTAGCCTCGGTCTTACTCTTATTTATTTTATTATGACGAACAAAATACAACAAAGGAAACAATAACACAAAAGATATAGTTTAAAGTCATTCTATTTTCTCTATCTGGATTTTCGCAATTTCATTACAGTAAAATGATAATTGATTTAGTTGTCAAAATAATTCGACAATGTCTGTCAACTAACTGCATTTAGCAGGAAAATCACAGGTTTCATTTAACCAAATTATCTAAACTGCTAAATTCAAAATATGTTCAATTGATGTAAATTATAGTCAACCAGACGAGCAGGGTTTCAAAAAATTAAAAACAAACAATCAGCAAAGACATACGCGGTATGATTATATCAGACATATATGGAATTTCACAACTAAAGTAAATGTTTTAGTAACTTCCTTTGCAGGGAAAGGGAACACGTAAAAAATAAAGTGTGCTTAGTGTGGTTCACTTTGATTTTAAGATAACTTCGCACAGGACAAGAGTGTCTTGTGTAAGAACCTTGTCTGTTGCGGAAAGATTAAGGTAACAACAAAACAGCAAAGATAACAAGTACATAGTTACAAGTCCAGGTCATAAAATCACCACGCATAACGGGTTAGAACAAAGTAAAAGTCATGGTCACAATAAAAGTACATCTCGAAAGGTAAAGTTCCCCATTGAGGTTTAAATACGTTGCTTATGCCAACTCTAATACAAGCAATTACTTGCAATTACCACAAAAATGTTCATAAAGATAACACATTCAGACACATTGCAAGCTCGATAATGTTCGTCTTCAAGCAGCATAACATCCCCGTCGAATGGCAAGGGATATTGTCTTGTCGTTGTCCGTCAGTGCTTCTGTGCGTCTGTCTGTCACGTATTTTTTGCTTCCGTAGCTGTAACTCTGAAATGTTTGCATGAATTTATTTTAAACCTGGCGGTATTATAAATGATAAGAGGATGGTGCATATCAGTTATCGTCATAATTTACACACTTTATCTGAATTACAACCCATTGTTTTAATGTCCGTCAGGAGCAGTGTGTCCGTAGTTGTTTGGTGGATTGAATTGTAACTTAGTAGGATTGTAAATGAAAATAGGAGACTGGTGCATTTCAATTGTAGGTGCACATTAAATGTAAATAGTAGGTCAATCTAAGACATTATTCTGTAGCGCTTTATTACAGTTGATTGAAACTTTGTATGCTTGTCTATAATAATGAGGACAACTTGAAGAATCACAAGAGCGCCCATACAGTCAGCATGATCAGAAAAAGACATACTCCGTAATTCCAACAGAGATTTTTTTGAGTCATATGTTTGTCTTATGTACTTAGCCCAAAAGACCTATTTTGTATGTTTTCTTTAACATTGTGAATGGACATGTTCAATAAATCTCGATCTATAAAGACTCTTCATCTGTGGCCTCCTTATGTCAACTTCCCGATGGAACTAATCTTCCGACATGGGATATAAATTTTCTTAAAATTTGCTTGTTATTTCTTGTGTTGTATATCTATAATGAGAATAATATTGGTCTTATTCAATGTTGAATCATATTTTTATACGATCTTTCTAATAAGCATTTGGCCTAACAGAGAATCAGTTTTACCATAAATATCTTCTAAGGCAGAAATTCGTTTTTCAAAAAATGTTTTATCCATATAGTTTCATTTCTTTAGATCTTGTCATTTCAAACATTACAATTTACTTTTAATTGAATATTTTACAATGGTAGGAACAGTATTTTGATGTTGATTTTATTACATGTCCAGATAAAATAGACTTTATGTTTCAGAGATGCCTTGAACATAGAACAGATTCAGTTTCATGCTATATAAATTTCTATCATTATGTCCGTTTGAGTTGTTGAAACAACGTCTCCAATGAAAGAAGTATTCAAACGTAAAACTCTGATACAGAGAACAGAATAAAATACTTAGTAAAAAGTTAAAATAATAGACTCTTTTGTATAATTAGGCATTAAACTAACTCGTTCAGAAATTCAAAGTAGCTGTCAAACCGATACAAGAACATGCGATTAGAGCTTATTTTGAATTGCTGTCTCTATTCGACCGTGTTGAGGTGGATGTGCAAAAGAAGTTGTCACTTTTTGATTCCAATGTACTTGCCTACGTTACTCTATGGGACAGAGGTATGGGGTGTATATGATATAAAAGAAAACTACACTTAAGATTTTGCAAATATATTTTGGGTACCAAGAACCAAGCTTCGAATCACCCGGTTTTTGGAGTACTAGGGAGGCTACCGTTATATGTTCTTAGTAAACTAAAGTGTATTAATTTATGGCTCATGAAGAATCCTGGCTCAGCTATACATTTTATTTACCTAAACCAGAGCAGAACTGTAAACTGTACATGTTGAGCAAATCAAATCATCTCATTAAACATTGATGCGCAACATCAAGTCGGCGCAAAAGATTCTGAAGACGTGAATGTTTCGGATACATTTATTTTACACATACAGTTGTATAATTGTTAGTGCATTTACAAGACTATCTGTGTGTGCAGTTCGTACTGTTGCCGCCTCGATCATATGTAGTTTGCTAAATTAATGATCTTACCACTGAACAAAAGGTTCGATTCCTTTACGCATTTGTCAGAGGCTGTGTCTTCAGATATCAGGTCGTTTCACCACCTCTATGTTTGCACTAGTTGTTTTGCTACCCAGTAGAAAGTCGATCCGCTATCCAAAGATTTTGGCGACCCGAATTTCTTTAGATAAATGATACTTTGCTACAATTCAAATATATGTACATTTGATGTATCTTAATAAGAAATCCTTCTATTTTTTTAATAAGTACAAACTTACATTTTTTTAAATCAAGGCAAACAAGTATTTCATGCAAATTAATAGCTTTTAAAAATAATTTTAATCAATCATATACACGTACAATACGTTTAACAACTTTATCTATATTAAAGAAAAGAAGATACGTTCTAGAAAATGATCTAATAACTGGATTTTTTTATTCCTACCATCGTTTTCTTGCTGATTTGACTCCAAGTACTCTGGCCTCAGTATCTAGGTCATTGAGTACCTACCCTTTTCGCTCTACAATGCCATTGGCTTTCTATGTTTTATATGTTAGTGTACTTTTGCATGCAACATTGTCGCGTTGATGGGTGGGCTGGAATTAATTCTTCATGACAACTTCTAAATATTTATTCTCATTCTTTATTACGCACCCCAACCCTCACTCTCTCACTCGCTCACTCACTCACTCAGTAACTTGAAAAAGTTTATTTGCTAAGTAGTCTCTTGTAGGTCTTATATAGAGTAGTAATTTGCTTTGTTTTATGTTGCATTTTATCAGTGTACATTTGTGTAAATGGATAATACTTTAATAAACTATTAAATCTTAAATCTATGAAAACCTGTTGGGGCAAGTGTTAGGTTAGTGCATCCTGGAACCTTGTTTCAACGCCGGGAGGTAAATGTTTTGCCACTGACCGCTCCAAAAAGGTAAACCCGTAAGTTCTCATTTTTATTAACTATTTGTGTTGTCTCTTTTAATTGATCAATATATAAATTTGTTGTCCAATTTCCTCTCTACTTTTTGACTGTGTATGGAGGCTGTGTTTCCTAACTGGTTTTCCTAATATGTGTTTTTCACTGTTGTATTAGCCAAGATATCCCATGTGCAATAAACCAAATAACGAATCTACTGAGTAGCAAACAGACTAGAAGCGCGAAAGAACAAAGGTAGCGAACATTCACAAATAACGACTGGACATGTAGCAAAACGTTCATTATTTTACATGTACTAAATTGTAATATACATGCTCTTCAAGTCATTATTCAATAAGTAACTTCAAAAGAACCCAGAAAATACAGAATCATATGTCCGGAATAAAATTAGCCGATAATTACTGAGTCCTAATTTCGTTACTTCCCCGAACGAAGGGGAGATTACTGCATAGGGCAAGGTCGAATCACTAATTGGACCAACTGTTAAGAAAATGCTGATCATTATCAAACATGATACTTTCATTTTCATACCGATGAAATATTGTATCCTTGATTGAGGTTTATACTTAGAGAAACTTATAAATACTCATATTCAAAGAAACGACAAAATAATAATAAAAAATAATAATCAACAACAACTATTCCACAACTTTCACTATAACTTTATCAAATATAGTCGGTTCTCTATAACCTGAATACGGTTAAATCTGACTTTCATTTTTTATTTTGTTGTACTAAATTAAATATTCAGATTTAGGAAAGAAACATTTTAGGTATCCAGTGGCCAACATGACAAAATTTATTAAGTTAATGTTAACAAAAACACTGAATTATGAAATAACATATGGAAATATATTAAATAAGCGATGAAATTTAGAGATGTTTTGAAAAATATTACATCTTACTTAAATTAATTGTGATACATGTATGTCTCCTCATATAATTATGTATGTGTGTGTGTAGATATGTATGTTTTTTTTAGGGATGGCAACGAATACCAAAATCAATACTCGAGTACTCGGTCATTTTTCCGATCGAGTACTCGGTTACTCGGATGATTTCCAATGATCTTCAAAGTTTTATCACACAATATCAACACCGTCTGCAGGCGGCATTTTGACTACATGGAAATTTAATATCTTATTCTAAGCAAAAACTTTATCAAGATATAAAAAAAGATAATGATATTTCTGGATTTATATGCGTAAAGAAGAAAATGGAGTTACTCTCCTTTATTGAGTTAAGAAAAACAAACGTTTAATCGGGTCTAATTACTACCTTTAATCTAACATTCATAATAGCAATCCGGCCCTTTCCTTTTTTCAAAACCGTTACCTTAAAACAATTTTCGGCGACAAACTGTTACACAATTAACATTAATATTGTTAGATAATTCAATATCATACGAGGCCGAAAGACGTAAGCGACACAGGTTTTCAATCCCATGCGCGTGTCAAACTGTTGATCGCCTGGTTAGATTTACGATATCATTTTCGCACCTCTGCAAGAATATTTTGATTGCATTTAACAGGTGTTAATGAAGATACATGTACTTCTCCGAATTTCTGAACTAATTGGATACATCAATCTTTCTAAATCGCAAAAAATAAAATTATAATTATATTGTTTTCCGAGTAATCGAATATCAATTTTGTTAACCGATATTCGGACGTTCGATCGAGTACTCGGTTAACCGGTTACTCGTTGCCATCCCTAGTTTTTTTAGTATATCAAACTACTGGATGTAATATACTATGTTATCTTTTTTATTGTTAATGGCCAAAAGCATAAATAATGCCTATTTTGCTGAAACAATCTTTGAAACCTTGTATGAAATTTGTGTTCCCTTGTTCTTTTTTCTCTCAAATTCTGCCGCCTTTGTATTTTCTAGTCTTCGGTGAAACATGATGGAAGTTATTTAATGTTTTTATTCATATCATTAACAGGGGTGATATGCATCTGTTATATTTACCCATTACTGGTAAAAATTTCTTTCAAAGCTGTCTGCCCGTATTTCACGTCTCTAATAACTGGTATTGAACCTGAAATTAGAATAAGATTGACGAAAGTCATCACATTCTATACGTTACAATCATTTATCGTTTATAGAGTTTTCTATATTCAAGCAGCAAGAACTTATCTAGCACGTAGAATAATTTTACAGCAATTTCACGTGGCTTTATCATTTACTCAGACAGTTCTATTATTTCAACTGACTGCATTCCTTTTCAGACATTTGAAATTAACTTCTCACAGGTAACAACAAAGTAATTAAAACATAGCAGTTGTTAAAGTCACATGCCAGTTGTTTTGTTTGTAGAATGATATCATTAAATCTAAATATCAACAAAAACCTGTTACGTGGTAAGGCGGCTGTCTTTGCATTTCACAATCTGTCTGTTACAGAGATACTCGTTTGTTAATATAACGTTTAGACATCAATCAGTTTGCTTCGAAGATAGTGTTTTTTCTGTTCAAGACAGCATATTGCGTTAAATTTACATATTGCCGTTAAACATGCTCTTAAATCGTTAACTATGATTCTGTCACAGAGACGAATCCGACTTGTCATCGAAAGAAATAGTCAGAAAAGAAATCAATTCCAGTTGTTACAAACATAAAACGCATTTGTTGCAAGCTGTACACGATCGTTGTTTTTTTTTTGCAATATTACCACAACAGTGTTTTGGCAAGGATTCTGTTATTCAGTTACAAGTATTTGACTACTTAAGATACTTTTATAGAAACAATATAATCATCCCTTGCGGCATAAGTGTCTGAAGATTTATAATTCATGGATTTTATAATTACATAAGACAAGTTGGACGCTGGGTAGAATCTACTACATCTCTGTTACGTTAGATACTTTTTTCTGTAAACCAACAACAATTTAAAATATGACTTTTCTCGCACGTTTACGGAAGTTACGTCATATATTACTGAGTAAAAGCGACCTTTTGTATGTGTTGGTAACAGTGATGGTACTAAGGCATTTTTATATTTCAGGCAAAAATTCTTCTTCAGTGAACACTCGAGAAATGAATAATTTAACCAGTCAGAGTAGAAGTTACAACCTTTATGAAAAAATGTTTGTTAGAAAAGCGAAAGAAATATCGCAAGGTAATAAAACAGTATTGCTATGTGTTGTGAATGATGCCTACTTACGTATTGCCTACAATTGGTTATGCAATACGAAATATATGGGGGTACATGACAGCGTGTTACTTATAACAACAGATCCTTCTTCTCAAAATAAACTGAAGAAAGACTGGCCATCCCTTAATATTGTAAACGTGGACTTCGATATTCCACAAGATAATCAGTTCTATAGTCATGTAGGTTATCTTAAAATCATGATACTTAGAACAAAAATTATTGTTTCTGTTTTGACTGCAGGTATAGATATTATGCTTCTGGAATTTGATTTTATATGGTTCAGGAATCCAGTACCTCATTTAAAAAGTTTATCGAAATATGACATGGTGCTTCAGCCCGTATCAAATGCAGTAGGAAAACTTGTTTGTGGCGGCTTCATGTTTATTTTTACAAGGCAAAAGTCCATACAAGTGTTTAAGGAACTAGAAAGAAAGATGACCGAACTGGAGGAAGAACTACAGAACAAGACAAACTCAAAATCTATTTCTATGAGGGATAATGACCAAGAATATTTATCTTCTCTAGTGAATAAAAGGTACGTTTAAAGAAAATGTATATAGATGTGCAACTTTGAGAAAACAATGTGGCTTTTCAAAAACTATAACACAGACTTGCACTGTATTTGTCACGCATAAACTCTAACTGTTGTTTATCAGTCCTTTTCATCTATTTTAACAGAAAATAAACTAGTCTCTTTGTGACTTCCACCTGTCTCTTCATCCCTTAAAAATTCGGGATTATGTTAATTTCATAAATGATAGAAACATTGAAGAAATGCAACGATACTTCAGATGCATTACATGTATGATTTAAACTTACATTCAAATACAATTTATCTCTGAAGACAGACAAACAGACAGACAGACAGTCAGGCAGACGGAAGATAAGCTTTGAGCTCTATCAAAATTTGCAAAATATCTGCATCAGGCCAATTTAGCTGTGCAATACTGACTTTTAAAAGTTTTTATCTTCAGCACAATGTAATAGAATAAAAAAAGAAAAGTGATAACAAAGCATTTTAAAAGTCTTGCCATTCATTCAGAATATTCATTATATCGTAAAGGATATTTGTTTTAGAGGATAATTTCTTTCTGTAACACAAAACTTGCTTTCTACCCCTTTTTGTTACCTTGATCGAATGAATATCTCAAGATATTGAGAACAATATGATAGAAAATCACAAAATTCTCAAAAGAGTAAGAGTTTGAAATCGTTTTCACATGCCAAAAGATCCAAAATATGCGACACTTAATGGTTAAATAAGCATCAAGGTACAACAACATACAACATTAGATTACCACGAATAGAAGACATATAGTAACATCTAAACCGTGCTGCATATGGTGCTTTCAGATTGCCTTCGCAAGATCGCAATAAAAATACAATCCAGTGTGCTCGTGTTTCAAATGATATTGCGTAGCTATATAAAATATGTTGTGAAAGTAAAATAGAAACAACGTGTGGAATGTCTGTCTGTATGAACGACGCATTTTTTAATGAGCCATTAAATTGTTCCACGTCGAATCTTCATACATTCATTTACTCATCTGAATATAACATTCCTGAAATAACTCTATTCAGTATAGCAATTTGGACCTAAAGCAATTTCAATTCTAGTTTATGTTTATGCTTATATTAAAGAGAATGTATTCCTGTATTTTCTTTTAACTGAACCGTCATATTTCAGATATGCAGGAGTCTCGGTTTTCTATCTTTCGAACGAACAATTTGCTGACGGAAGATGGTACAGACTAGGTGAAGAGGAACGTAAAGCAACGCAGCCACTGGTCGTACATAATAATTTTGTCATTGGTAAGAAATAATTGTAAAGTAAATATTATAGAAAGTCTTCTATAGGTTCAAACTCACACATGTTAGTCATTCCACTAAATGCTAAACTTTACCCATGTAAGCAGTCACTAGAAAATCTTTTTCTTTCAAACTTTCAGGAAACAAAAACAAGATAAAGAGGGCCAGGCAATGGAACCACTGGTTCGTACGTAACGACGGCTCATGTGACACAGATCTTGTTAACAAGACTGTCCATTATTGACGAGGATAAGACCCGGATGATTTTGAAAAAAAAATAATGAAACATTCACATCAGCTGTAGGGGCAAGAATTGTCCATGTAAAACAAATTTTGCACTTTATATGTCATTTTGGTCTATTAAATGTTTTTGCTAATTCATTGTATCAAAAGGGAAAACAATATAATTTGTCTAAATAAAGAAGAATCCATCCTTATGACCATTCCAAAATCGACCGCTTTGCTAATAAGACCAATTTTTATAACAACGGATATTTTTTGCAATTAAATTCGATTGATGATTGTCAAAACGATATGAGCTACCCTGTTATCTACCAGCACGGCCATAATTAATTCTTCCATTTTTTATACCGACGGTTTAGCAGAACGCTTAAATTCGCCATTAATGAACTTCTTCAAATCGTTAATGGAATAATTCAGAATATTTCTGCTGCATCGTTAAAATTGAGTAAAATAAGTTTTTATATATTTGTTCACACTTAAAATTTTGGTTACATTTTTATACTTTTGACATATTATATATCTTTAGGAAACACATCCGCCCATTCGTCTTGCTTTCTTGCTTCCTTTCATTTTTACACAAAATGATTTTCTTAAAACTTATTATTACTGTCAACTTCCGTTTGTTAGAAGCCCGTTTGTCATAAGCAATCTGATTTGCTTATTTCAAAAGAACTTAGAAACGATATAATTGAAGTATAAAAACTGAAAAAAATGATAACAGAATTTTTGCTGCACACATCATCAGCCAGTTTAGCTGCTTCGGAAAATGTACAATTCAATAGAAGTTTGTCTTACACGTAACATGGTGTTGAACAACTACCAGGTAATTTATTCAGAAGTTCGCTTTAGTAACAGTATTTAGAACTATACAGTAAGATACAGCAAGTTTGACCCCACTCCAAAAAATTAAAAAAAGAAGAAAAAAACTTGTAATAAAACTGTCGGTAGGTCAAACGACGTGACCCGGAAATACGAAGTGAGGCAAATAATTGGAAATAAGTAGAATGGTTATGAAACAAGAAAATTATATAACATAAAAGTTGCAAAGTGGCTTAGTTTTGTAGACACATATTTTTCAAATGTGTTTAAGAAAAGTAAAGTAATAAGTACACTAAAGCGTGTCCTGAAAACTGCTATGAAAATGTTTTGTATTTATTTATCATTATAGGGTATAATTATGATTACAAAAAATTACATATTATGTATTAAGATACGTAACTGAGTGCTAGTGAACCTTTCTTACAGTGAGACAAGTTTTTAAGGACGTAAAAAAGTCAGTCATATTAAACCAAACATATTTTTTATCAAAACTATACTGCTATATTACAAAGCAAATACTATTTCAGATTCTACAATTTTCCTGAAACGTAGCTGCCTAGCAAATTATTTCAGCAATAACAAATATATCTGTGTTAAAATCGGACATTTGTTCCATTACATAACTCAGTTTTTTTTAATAATATACAATTATAGAAGAGGATATTAATTTGGGTGTTAAAATGATCATGAAAGACATCGCATTCCAATTGCCACGAAATATAGTCTGTTAATCTTGGCATTAAATACAAGTGTTGAATATTTAGGCCAAAATTTGGATATTTTGATGAACCGTTTCAGAGCTTTGAGAAAGAAATACTTCACGACAGAATCATAATGTTAATGCTCTGAAATATGGGGCTTTAGTATTTAAGGATGAGAAAGGGAGAGAGCGAAGCACACCTTTCTGATTATGAGAATAAGTGGGCTACAATGACCCTTCATCAGACACCCGACTATTATTGCCTAAAAAGAACAGTGCTTGAACCAGAACGAGACAATGTTGCATGCCAAATCTGAAAGTCTTAGGCTGTTCGGATTTTAAAAAGGTTTCCCGTATATTTCATTGTAATTTCCTGTACTAATTACGGCCAAACATGACACCCGACTGGGACTAAATCACTCATATCTGAACGCACGATGTTTGGAAACGGCAATTATACACGGTCCAATGTCAGCCACCTTGAATCGCTATCTTCATGTGCAGAGGAATTCGACAATTAGCTTGCCTTAAAACATTGCTTATAAATCATGATTTGAATATTTATTTCAGACGAACTCGGAAATTAAGAGAAAGTGTTACGAGAGGCTATACAGATTGCATCCATGATATAAATATTTATATTTGAGTGCAAACCCTAAAAACCAGTTCTTTAACTGAAAATGTCATAATTTATTTCCGATATCATATAACTCATCTCTTGAGCTAGCGACTAAACGTTTACTTTGTGCTAAACTATTCGGCAGAGAATGTTGATCAAATATTTACAACATTATAATTGTGATATATGGGGTTGAGGACTTACAGAAGAATTAGGCCATTTCATGTCCAGTAAAAATAGTTTTAACTATAACAGTCTTTATTACGTACGTAGTATATTTATCGATTATCGATATACCGATTATTATCAATAGATTTTGGATAATTCTATCGTCAAAGTCATGAAAATACCACATTATCATAGATTTTATTAAAACTTCCAAATTATTAGTCACATAGCTGGATGTCTCCTGTAACAAAATTGATTAAAACCTGAAACCAACTCTAAAGTAAGATAATTTATTGATAATGACTGAAACTGTGTTTGTAATAATTAGTCTATGGGCATAAATTAATATTCAGATCAGCCAAAATATTTAGCAGAACGAAATGATTGCTGATAAATAACGGACCTTAATACCTAAAAAACTAAACATAAATCATGTGACCAGTAACAACGAAAGTTACTCTTTTAAAGACGGCTTTCCGTTTTATAAAATCAACAAAGAAGCTCGTCTGAATTCTGCACTTGGACGTTTTTTAAAACGTACTTGTGTTAAATCTGTTATCATGAAATATGGCACCATGAAGAGTGCGTGCTTTATGGTCTAGTTCCTACCTGATTTGTTTAGCATATTTTCAGATAGGGTTATCGATTCTTTGGCTCAGGACTTTAGAGGGTTTCTTTTCAAGCTAGATGGCTTCAACAGACATTCATTTGAACCCAACACAACAATTTTTTTCTGATACAGTATATCTTATTGTTACAGACAAGTTCGTAGGGACAGATGAAAAATACTTTTTGCAAAATTTGTTACTGTAATAGGTTTGTTTTGCTTTTCTTACTTGTTATGGCCTCTTATAGTCAAATTCATTTTGGACGAGTGTCTACCTATTTGCGGTAAAGAACAATCATTCTCCACCAGAAACTGCCAACTTTCTCATACAAATGGTAATGATCGGAAGCGGGCTTTTATGATCGTGTATGAAGAAGAAGTAAACTAATTTGAAGTCGACGTACAAGACCATTCAGGCGTGAGGAAAATGTTAAATTTTTTTCTGTATTCTGTGATGGTGAAATTTGGGGGCACAAGTAATTTTTTAGATATTAGAGACCATAGCAAGTTGAACAGTATAAACAATAAAAAACAACACATTATCAGTTATTGTTCTTTCAATCTATATTTGTCTCTCTGAGTCATATGGATATTCAATATATAAACTTATATGTTGTCTAAAATTAATTCTTTGACCAGTCTTACACAATAAAAGCCCTTCAGTATACGATGAATAGATTTATCTGAGCAAATACTAATTTAAACATAATTTGGACAATGTCATTTTTCTTGAACGTCAAGAATTTCATCCAGTAGTTCATATCCGTTATCAAGATATTTATTAAATTAAGCTGAAATCTCTTCTCAGAATCATATGTTTTAAAGAAATTATCAACATGTTTTGTCTGACAAGATATGGGGTTTAAATAGACTAAAATATGATTAAACAATCTATTTGTGTACCGATGACAGGGAACATAACACCATTGGGAATTGCCGATCTTGCACTTGACAGAATTTTAAGCCAAGAAACACATCGTCAAATTTGTAATACTAGTCAGAAAAAATACATTTTGTTTTAAGATTCCAAGATAAAACTTGGAAAACATTATTTTGTTATAAGTGTGAAATACCATGCTGAAGTAACAGACAAAATTAAGAATCACTAAAAAATCTTTACACAAGAAAGTTTATTTTTTGAAAATATAAAGTGTCCAACCATATCTTTAAAATGAATTAACTTCTCAATATCTTAAATTGTGGTAAATCGTAACAATAAATAAATAAATAAATTAATTTATTAAATTAAAACAAAAATTATAGAACGATCTCAAAGGTATAAAAAAGAATTGGCATAGATAGATATGAACAAATACGAATATTACATTTTATTGATACTTTAAACAGGATTACACGAAACTATGAACACCATACAAACCAACGAAAATACAAACTTATTGCTAGAGAATTTGTTTTCAAATTCATTCAAATATTAGATTCAAATAAAATACAATAAAAACTATTCTGTATGTTTGTTTGATCAGAAAAAACAAAAAAAGAAGCCCTATGTTTCCAATATATTTGCAAAAGAAATACTGAACAAGAATTTATTACATTACGTTTGTGAAATATGGGGTTCAAACTCCGTAAATGGACAGAAGGCCCATGCTCAGCTTCATGGTCACTAGAAAAGAGTCTTATGTTACTATAAAAAATATAAAAATTATCTTCGATGAAAATCTCATTTTTTTTGTAAATTTCATGAATGTTTAAGTCAGGTTTTATTTGCACATCCTTTCATTGACTAATAAATGAAAAGCTCATTTACAGCAAAAGAAGCAAAATCAGAAAGGTAATTTATCTTATTGATGATTGCAAATAACAAATCTCGTCACCCCCTTAAATAGATTTGAAGAAGATAGAGACTATTAAGATATCAATTTATACAATTTGTTTTTTGATAAGGTCGATATGAGGATTTATCGGCCCTCGAAATATGATATCGACCGAGGTCAATAAACCTCATTTCGACTGAACCTGAGAAGTGACACTCATACTATCATTGGCCACAAGATACTTTTATATAGAAAAAATATGTCTTAAAAATGTTATCGAACACTCAATTAATGGTGTAAGTTTTAAAGAAAGCTTTCTTGTTTCGGTTGTTCAGGTTTCACCATACATGTATGCTAGAAATATTTACGATAGCATGCTGTATTGAAGAGAACTACAGTAAAATTGAACAATTTTTGTCCTTGTATTCCCTTGCTGAAATTTTTCAATAGATCACAATTAATATAATGCAATAGAAGGTCTTTAATTAAGCAAACTTTTACAGCAAAATTAAACAAAGTTTACAAAATCATGTACTTAGCTTTGATATAAATTGATAAAAACAGAATAAAAAATGATATTATTTAAAGTGAAGATTTCTTTTCGTTGATAGCAGTCGTCACGGGATTGCATCGCAGGACAAATATTGCACTGGAATATTGTAATTTTGAAATGAAAAAAAAGGTATAAAATATCTTAACGTTAATAATTCTCATTTTTTAAAAGAAAACTATTAGATTTTCTATCATTTTTCTTTAGATTTTGACTTTAGAACTTTTCAGTTTATCTCAAATTTACGACATCAACACGACATTCCTATTAAGGAAGAGGTATATCTCGTTCATCATCATATATTCTACACAAGTAATTAATTTTAACAAAGCATTAAAGCTCTCGTTTTGTTTCAAAATAACTATTTATAAGGTACAGCGTATTACAAATGCGACAGAACAGGAAAAAGAAAGACTTTGCATTAATGACAAAAATCATACTATGGTTGTGAAATATGGGTATTAGTAGATGGTAAATGATGGATTATTAATGTAAAAGCGAGTTTAGATATAGTAAAACGAACTCTACCGGAGGGATAGTGTTTATTAGAGTACAGAAGAAGCTAGAAATATATATTTATACAATGCAGTATAAAGAGTACAAAAAACAAAGTAATAGTTTCAGACAACTACAACAAAAACAATTACGTACGATAATTACAGCAATATATTAATTATTTCTAATAATAAATACCATATGAAGGAGTTCTTTTTAAATTAAACATCCAGTAAAGGTTGTTATGATCAGCAAATTGACTGAAAAATTATTTACGATCTATTGTATACTCAATGAGTGCTATTATTATATAATATTTATTCACATTCTTACTAAATTCTGCTCACACTCATTTATTATGAAAGTCATATAACAGTCAGTTACCGAATGCCGTTCACCCAGACGTAACGGATAATAATAAGTTAGGGGACACAATACGCTTGCAACCGGGACAATCTTGTTACATTAAAAGCAATAGCTTCCATCTAAAATTTATTGTCTGTTTTGCATTGCCTTATTGTAAAATTCCTGATGTTTGACGAAATGTTTTAGAATATGAAAATAGTTCCAGGATGTTCGAAAAAACACCTAACATAACAAGTATTATTAATTCTTCACATTACTTGATAAGAAGTGATATTTAACTTACAATCATAAACTTCCGAACCGAGTCTTAGGACGACGTGCAAATTGTTTAATACAATTCAAATAAATAATGTTAAAGAACATTTGCTTTACATAATGGTTGTAAAAAATGGGGTTTCACTGTTTTAAAGAAACAGATTTTTACTTTTCATTGTCTATCAATTCGAATGCGTATTTATCACGGAGTACAAGTACACTTAATTCCCCGACTTTAAGTACACTTAATTTCCCGACTTTAAGTACACTTAATTCAACGACGAGTCTTTTATCATCAGCGATATTAAAACTTCTTGTAGTGTTGATCATGCAAAATGTCACACAAGATGTGACATAGACTGCTGCTTTTTGTGGAAAAAAGCTTCAGAATATTATCAATATATATTTGATAATAAGCTTTGACTGAAAGTAGTAAAAAATAGCTTCTTCCCAGTATAATTTCATTGTCATGTATAACAATTATAAAAATACATTCAATATCAAAATAAGTTTCTGAAAGTTTATATTTTCGTCTTCATATAAATTGCAACAAATTATAACCAGCTTCTATAATTTCAATGGATCTGCAATGAGTTACAAAAATGATTACCAAAAACTCACTACATTATGACTGAACTGTAATTTTAATACTGACTGTGACATATATTGTTTCGTTCTTTAGTTGAAGGAGAAGGTAGCAAACAAATAGCTTTTATTATGACTTTCATGTTAAAATCTACAGTACCCTAGAACCAATGTATTTTAAAATTAGATGCTTGAAATGGTTGACTTAAACAGGCACACGTTTTATTTACACTCTGGAAGTTTTGGAATACCGTATACGTGGTTTTTTCTGCGGTGACTTTATTTCTGCGTATTCTGCGGTCACTTTCAACGCCGCAGAAATAAAATCCGCAGAATATTCCACCCTGTTTTGGCGTGTTTACCTACCACGTGTCCGACATTTTGACCTGTATTGGACTAAAGTAATTACGACTAACAGATTATACAGAATGGTTGGTCATCGGATTGTATAACATTGCCGTCGGCTGCTAGTAAATACATAATCTGTGTTTGTAAAGTTGATGTATTTTATGTAATTATGTCAATTTATGAATAAAGATATTTGACTATCATGTACCGGTATAGCCGTTAGTTGTTTTCGTCTTTTGTATCCTTCAGTGAGCGATCTGAGCACGGAAGTTTACTTTCTTATTGTGTTCTTTTCCGCAGAATTTAAGTCACAGTTTGTCCAAAGAAGGTGCCGCAGAAATAAAGTCCGCAGAAATAAAAACATGCCAAATTTTGAAAAAAACGCAGAATTTGGAGCCCGCAGAAAAAACCACGTATACGGTATTTGTCATATATAACCCCAAAACAAAGGTTAGCCAGCTATAAAAATACTATAAACAGATAAAATTTTATTGAATGAGAACATTATTTGATTAATCGGATATACAATAATTTTTTACATTTTGATTCAATATCATAAAATTAAATCAAACCACTAGTAAGTAAGGAAAATATCAAACTAGAAGACCATTTAAAATACATCAACATTTTTGAAAGAGCTCAGTTTGTAATGGTGTAATCTTTTCCGGAGTTTCTGTGAGAATCATAAAAAACCCCAAAATAGAACAAGTCTTTTTCAAAGTTTTGAAAGAAAACTATATTGTAATTGTTCTGTTTTGTTCAGCTTATATCTGGAGTTAATAGCAATAACATTTAAACGTTGCAGAAATAATAATAATAATAATAAAACTCCGAAAGATAGGTTATTGATCTAAGTAATTTTACTATTGTTAAGAAATATAGGAGGTTGTTGCGATGGCCAATTGGTCTTAGGCGTTCTTACTCTGCATTGCTGCAATGCAAGCCGGTGGATGTCGATCGGTGTGGATTCGAATCTTACCGGAACTTGATTATTAAAGATCAAGAAATTTAAAAAAATATTAGGAATAGTGAGTCTTCCTATTATTTTCTCAAGCAACTTTAAATGCGAGTTGTATTTTAGCACTGCTAGTTTTAGATAGGTATGATATTGTTGTAAAAGTAATATGATAAACTATACATCTTGACTACTGTAAAATTCAAACTTGACAGCAAACAATTTTTTAGAAGTTATTGAATTTGATTTTGAATAATTTGAATACATGTAAAACATACGAAACAAGTTGTGAATTATCACAAAAATAGACAACCTGCATTTATCAGATGCACATTTTTTATATGTCACAGAATTGCAGCAGGTTTGATTAAAAGTTGAATATGATTGTGAAATATGGGGTGTAAGACTTTATCAAAAGGTGTCAATTTTACACCCGTATAATGAATACAACACAAAGTTATTTGATAACAGCTTAAAAACGGCATTTATTATTTTCTTTCCATTTTAAATTCCTGAAAACATCACTTTCCTGTGGCTAGCAGTGGTATAATACTCATTATGAAAAGGGCTGTTGTCATAACAATTATTTCACAACAATTGCTGCAATATCTGACATGTTTTGACAAAAACTTCTTAGAGGAAAATATGTTTTTTTTAATTATTAAACATTACAGTGTTTATCATATTCAGTCTAGTCTCAGATATCTACTTAGTCTACGATCAAATCTTCAAAGATTAAATTTCTCTATAAAATCTGAAGACTTTACTGCAAATTAATCGTAGTGAAAGATTTTGCGACAATATCTTTAGAAATTTCAACCAGTTGAGTGAGCACTGTAAGACCGTGAAAATTGATAACAGTCTGAATTTACAAAAGAGTTTTGATTCCACTATTTTTTTCAACTTCTCCAACTTCAAATACTTATTGCATTTAAACATAACATGTTTTATAGCAAATACATTATAGCAAAACAAAACAGAAGGCATGGAATTTACAGAAGAAATTTTTCCATTTTCAAGGAAATAGATTTAGTTTCTTAATTTCGTACTTGCAGAGTATATATCTTGCTAAGTTGATAAAAATGTTTTATGATGTTTTGATGTAAATGTATGTTCTGAATAATAAAGTTAATTTCTGAGAGAATTAACTAAACACGATGTTTTGTGTAGTGTAAACAAATGTTGTTTTATAAAAAAACGTTGACCTAAAAGTTTAATTAGTTAAAGTATCAAATTTATTAGAATAGGTTTATATTATATGGATTATTTCGAATAAGATGGTTCAAGTATTAGTCATAAAAACAAAACACAACAACAGCAACAAGATCAAACAAGAGAAACAACAACACACACACAATAACAACT
Organism: Cyclina sinensis; assembly: GCA_012932295.1. Classification (NCBI taxonomy): domain Eukaryota; kingdom Metazoa; phylum Mollusca; class Bivalvia; order Venerida; family Veneridae; genus Cyclina; species Cyclina sinensis. Next base: position 48,346,563 of record JAAONU010000019.1, on the reverse strand, counting down.
ACAACAGCAACAAATTTCAAGAAATAATAATAATAATAATAATAATAATAATAATAAACAAACACACAAAAACAAACGAATTTTTGATAATTTGTTCACAACTTGTTAAACTAAGTTTAACTATAACTGTATGAGCAAGTTGACAAAAACAACTTTCTACGCACATATTAATTACTTTTCCATTTTCCACTTAAACGCATCGAGGTTAATTCAAGACTTGGTTACAAGCATCATCCAATCTAAGGCTTTATCGTGACAAAATGCATATATGTTTTAGAAATATCGTAATTGAGATATAAAAAGAAAAAAAAATCGCCTCTATCATGACATAAATTTAAAATGTGGGGTAATTGGTATCTAAGGAAAGGCAGTGTCGTTTTGGAGAGGTTTCGTTTTACAACATAAAAAAATATTTAGAAATCGAAAACTGAAACTCATTTAACTTGCCAAGCTTTTACTGTATATTCATTCAATTTAAAATTTCCTTTAATATTTGGAAAAAATGAGTTCGTAACTTTTCCCACTAAATAACTGAAAGTGGCGTTGACAGGCGAATTTTATAATTATTCAAATATACAATATTAAAACATTTTCAAATCTTTCTGCCATTTGCAGATACAAATACCTTTGGAAGTCACTGATTGATCTATTTAAATTGCATCAGCATAATCTTATTCATTTGTTTATCTAAACGCTAAACCCTCCTTGTTGATTTAAAATAATTTCAAAAAGGAACAAACAAACAAACTATCGAAACAATAGCAGCAATAAAAACAAAACAAAACAAAAACAAACAAACAAAAACACCAAAAAAAAAAAACAACAAAAAAAACAAACAACAGAAAAAAACCCCAACAAAAACAGACCAGTAACCAGGATTGACTATATTTTTTCTGCATTCAGTTTTGAAATAATTGCACAATGTTATTGTATGCTAAAAATAATTTGTCGTATTTTGGCTTTACATTATCATTTTTCTGGAATGGATTGACAAGTGCATCAGTTGAGTATTCTTTTTTATTAAACCCATTTCATTTCTGTTTAACAATCAGTCATTCACGGGACTGAATATATACGCTCCCATATGATTACCCGAATACGAAATACTACAAATATATTGTTTCGTATTCTCTGCAGGAAACTGAATATTACCTAGTGTAATTTAATGTTTCTGAGTTCATATCATATTTTCATTGAAATCAACAACATCATACATGTGAAAAAGCTCTCTTTATCTTTCCACTTCTTTCTGTTTTAGGCCTGCTATTCAAATTTAGAAAATAAATACGAATCAGTGTGATTCTGGCTAGTAATGAGTCTTTTGCAGTTAAACTGTAAAAATATTTACATCATTTTTTAGCCATATATGTTGCAAAGTTTAATCTAATCAAATATAGGAGATCAAATATGTTCGACTTTTTCACTTTCTCAAAAGTTTGCACCAGATCCATTTAGTCACTGCTAAGTAAAAATGGGCATATATATATATATTCATGTTTGACTTTGCGCAACACAGACATTATGGCATTTTATTTCACTAGTGTTGTCCACATCACATTTGTTTGAAGAAAATGTTTACATTTTTACTTTCTTATAGAATAGAAATCAGTTCTTTCGATTAAACCGAAAAGAATACTTTGTTAACTGATCTTACAGTTTAAATTAATGGGCGATGAAAATGTTTCAAACATTAAGTAACAGACGTCTTGTAAATTGATATTCAAACAAATATTGACATTTTGCTTAACACAGATGGTCTTAGGCGCCGGTAAAGTAAGTTTTAATTGTTTTCGATTTTTAATTACTATATTGACATTTAATATAGAAACAAGTATAAAAGAGAAACACTTTCTTGTCAGCCAGTAAGATGTTAAATGAAGCCGGAGTAAAACAAATTTTTAGTGAGTAAATGAGACAGAGTTAGAGAATTGAAGACGATTTTGCTTGATGTAAAAGCTGTGGGTGACACGCAGGGAAACGAAAAGGAATAATCAGGGTTAAGCGGTGCATGCTTTTTGGAAGCATATGAAATTAAGATATGATTCAATTGCATACATCGACTGACACCTGAAAACTTCAACGGGCAGAATTGGAACACATTGTGAATCATTTGGACTTCAGTTTATACTGGACATAATGCCATCTTCTTCTACTTTAATTAAAAAAGGCATCAAAGGAATTAGTAACTTTATTGTTTGCTTTCATTCCTTTTGCTATAAAAGCACATTGATAAAAGTTGAGTTTAAAATTTATTTTCGTTTATCAGGACAACATTGGATGAAGAAAATTCCGGATCAAATTTCCAATGGCGTGGATGCTATTTTCAATGCACCGGTTGCTGTATGTTTTATATCTATGTATCCATATATCTGTGCATTTGAAGCAAAAAAGGTTCAGCTGAACATGTAAATTCATATAGCTTTTAATGTACTTTTTTAAGAACAAGAGTTCTTTTGATTGTTAAATACAGAAGACTTAATTTCAGAGTTAAATTAGAGCTGCATTACAGTTGTTTGCATCTCCTAGGATATTTCTTTTTCAACAGAAAGTAATTATACACATGTCTTTTGCTCATACAATTTATTTTCGATATTTCCGTCGATGCTTTGTGCTTATGTATCAAAACCTTTACATGCTTTTCACTTTTACGTTTTCCAAGCGAACGATATGGCAATCGCTGACAGATTTTTTCTTGTTTATATTTTTCTTGATTTGTTTCAAATGTACGTAGATCTGTAGATGAGGCCCAACACAGTGTTGTGTTATATCAATCAATGCTTAACAACTATTTAAACTAGGAAGAATTGCTTTAAGCTTGAGCTTCATTTGGTAAACAATTTGGGTAAGGTTTTATTATAAATGTTATGCAGTATGATATAGGAGTGTGTACATTTTGTCTTGCGCATGATTTAACGAACATGTAATAAAGATGCATACTATACATGTATGTTTGCTATAATAAAGATGCATACTATACATGTATGTTTGCTATAATAAAGATGCATACTATACATGTATGTTTGCTATAATAAAGATGCATACTATACATGTATGTTTGCTACAATTAATTTCAGTGAGATATTTAAGTGAAATCTTTGCTGCATTGTTTGACAATAAAATGTATTTATTGAAATAAAGTTTAAACCAGACTGTCATTTATCCTGGTATCTAGTCAGTTTTTTGAAATCAGGGCCAATAAATAAGTTTAGTTAATGAACATTGATAACTTGTGGTCGGTAAAGGAAGTGAGAAATGTTCGAGCAAAAAAAGTACTCGAATTATCGAAGAACATCTGCTCCTTTTATCTGTTAAAGAATTACTTGATCTTATTTATTCAGTCCATCTACTCTCTCTTACAAATACTAGATGGGTGTTCAGTGGAACACTTGTGTCGCCCTTGGGTACTCTGTTAGAATAACTAAAAAGGTAAACAAGAGCCTGCTGGAAAAGACTGCATGCTAGTCAAAGTACAACAATACCTGTCCACAGACAGCATGCTCCACTTTTCTCAGTGCTGGATAATTAATTATAAGCCAAGTTAAACAAGAGGTCCAAGTGAAAAACATTTGAATGGGGCAGGGCAAGTACCTAGTCATACAAGATGAAAAACATTTTGGGTCAAGTAGTTATGTATTTAAAAAAAAAACATTTGGGCCCCGATAGTGGGGTGTGTGTGTGTGTGTGTGTGTGTGTGTGTGTGTGATGGGAGTGAAGTACCTATGTAATAAAAAAAAAAGAAAAATAAGGTCGGGTGGGCGGTATGAGGGTGGATGGGGAGTCAAGTACCTATGTATTTATGTATTATAAAAAAAAATTGGGCCCGGGGGGGGGCGGGGGGGGGTTTGAGGGTGGATGGGGAGTCAAGTACCTATGTATTAAAATCTATATAAAAAAGTCCCGGGGCGAGGGGGGGGGGGGGTAAAAAAAAATGGGGGGGGGGGATGACTGGTTGGGGGGGGGGGTTGAGGGTGGATGGGGAGTCAAGTACCTATGTATTAAAAAAAAATTGGGCCGGGGGGGGGGGGGTGACTGGTTGGGCGGGGGGTTTAGGTAGGATGGGGAGTAAAGTACCTATGTTTTAAAATTTAAAAAAAAATAGGGTCCAGGGGTAAATAAAATCGGGGGGGGGGGGGCGGGCGGGTCCCCATGCAGAGGGGACGGTGGAGGGAGTACTTACCCATCTCATGTCAGTTAATATTTTATTTCTAGGCTTAAGAAGTTTTTTCCTATATATAAGTATAAGCAAAATCAAGTGACCCCTTGGGGTGGGGCTAACTGTGTACCCTGGGACAAGGGTACCAACAATCTTTGCAGGGGTCTTGCTGGTGATCAAGTATTCCAAGTTTGAATGGAATATCCTTGACACTTTTTTGAGACATGGACATAAAGAAAAAGGTTAACCAAGAAATTTTAACTTAAAAAGGGGCATAACATTGCAAAAGTAAATTTGAGGGTTATCTGCCCTTGAGAAATGGTGTTGTCTTAAGTGATACAATTGTAAGCATTACAACTGGAAAGTTTGATGAAGAAACATTAAGAAATAGCATAGTTATAGCCAATGTTTTCATGACAGAATCCAAGTACAAAAAGGGGCATAACTCTGTCAGTTGTGACCTTGACCTACACATTTTGGCATCATCACGACCCTGTTGTCATAAGCAATATAATTTGAAAGTTTGATGTTGAAATGTTAAGAAATGGCAAAGTTATTCCCAACGTTAAGTTTTCATGACAAAATCCATGTATATAAAGGGGCTTAACTCTGTGAAATGTGACCTTGACCTAGAAATTTTGTTATCATCTCGACCCTGTTGTCATAAGCAATACAATTTCAAAGTTTGATAAGTTCATGTTTAGAAATGGCAAAGTTATAGCCAACGTTAAGTTTTCGTGACGGACCGACGGACCGACGGACAAAGCGATCCCTATGTATCGCCTTTTCTTCGAAAGGGCGACACAAAAAAGGAAAGAAAAAGATATCCCCGCTTATAACGATATCCATATTCATTAGTGATAAAGACCCTATCTGACAATTGTCAGTTATTTAGTTTGCGACAGTGCACATATCTTGAGTTAATGTCATTCAATTAATAGCCAGGTTTCAAGCAAAGCTATTCACAACAGTACAATATGATTATGTCTTTTAATTGAGCAACAACCATAAGTTACATTGCGAATAGCTTTTTGTTCGAAAAGGAGAATATCAAGGCGGCCTAACGGGCCATTATTTAGAAATGATCCAATGAATGAATAACCTAAACTAAGCTGATGAAGAAACAAATAATTACAAATCAACATAATTTAGATGTTTGGTAATTGTACCAAACCTTGATCAATAATAACTACCCTTTCACTAGTCATTTCATGCTTTTTAAATGAAAATTTTGTTTTGGAAATAAGTGCGTAACTACCTGAAAGGCCGTCTAGAAATTGGTGGATATATAATATATATTAAAAAGATGTTAATAGTAGGGTATCCACAATCAAAAAACTATGTTGCGATGTACTTAATTAAGATTTTCATAAGTTAAATTTCATTTAAGATATTTATAACATAATAAATGCTAAAGCTTAGGTCAGGCAACGTGTAAATTGAAAACTTACATATAGAAAAGACAGGAAAATAACTCAGAAAACGTAACCGTACGAATCTTGTGTTCTGTGTCTCCCCTTAAAATTTCAAATTTTAAAATTTCCAAGTTTATTAAATGCTCAGGAATCAAGCCTGCTTTATGAAAAATGCAATGCCACCGCATTGTATAGCACCAAATAATAAAAATAGTAGGGACAAAAGTAGTTTAATATTTGTTGTATACATCACCTAACAATGATCAATGTCAAAAATAACTCAAGGTAAATATTCTAGCATGTGAAACAAAACACAATTACAATATGTATCTAATGTTAAAATATAAAGGTTATTGCATAAAAAAAAGATAAGTTACGAAGACTTGAAAATTTAACCCTTGACCTTAATGGTCAATACTGAATTTGAGTCAGAGTCATATGAAGCATGATAAATGAATAACAAGAGTTCTTATCTACATTTCTAAATTTAAGACCATAGCTTAAACAATACTTATGAAGGTTTAAAAATTTGACCTTTGATCTTAATGGTCAAGGTCAAATTGGGTTCAAGATCAAGTATAAGCATGCCAAATGATAAAGAATGTTCAGATGATTCATATGCCGGTACAAGAAGGTTATATCTTAAACATCAATGAAGTGAAAAAAGTTTAAAAGTTTGACCTATTGACACGCTGGGCTGGGCCGATTTGAACACGGAGTCATGCTTTGGACAAACTTGTTTAAGTCCACTACGGAATGGTTCATGTAAAATATTAAAGTTCTAGGCCAGGTGGTTCTAGTGAAGGAGATTTTTAAGTTTTCACTATTATACCTCTATATAAAACTGTGTCTCGGCGTCATGATTTGAACAAACTTGTTACAGGTCTACCATGGTAATGCTTCGTGCAAAATATCAAAGATCTAGGCCTTGTAGTTCTGAAGAAGAAGATTTTTAGTGTTCCCTATATATTTCTATATAAAATAAGTGCCCCTGGAGTGGGACCTTTTTGATCCAAGGGTCCATGATTCGAACAAACTTGTTAGAAGTCTACTAGGTAATGCCTCATGCAAAATATCAAAGCTCTAGGCCTTGTGGTTCTGGAGAAGAAGATTTTTAATTTTTTTTTCCTATTATTCTTTTGGTTGTCACGGAAACCAAATTTCTAAACAGAATCGAATTCTTTGAACAACTTTGGAAGTCCTTCACCCAAGAAACAGTCTTGCCAAGTTTTGTTGAAATAGGACTTGTGTTTTTATGCCACCACAAAGTGGGAGCATATAGCGTTGCACTTGTCCGTCAGTCCGTACCACCGTACGTCTGTACGTACGTCCCGAAATTTTGTGAACGCAACTCCTCTTAAACCGGATGGCAGATTTTGCTTAAACTTTCAGGGATGAACAACCTTAATGTGTAGATCATAGTAAAGGAAGGAATTTTTACTTCGACCAAAATTAACGGAATTATGGCCCTTTGTTGATTTTTTCACTATATACCATAAAGTGAAATTAATTTGTGAACGCAACTCCTCATAAACCGGATGGCAGATTTTGCTTAAACTTTCAGGGATGAACAACCATTATGTGTAGATGAAAGTAAAGGAAGGAATTTTTGCTTCGACCAAATTTAACGGAATAATGGCCCTTTGTTGATTTTTTCACTATATACCATAAAGTGAAATAAATTTGTGAACGCAACTCCTCTTAAACCGGATGGCAGATTTTGCTTAAACTTTCAGGAATGAACAACCTTAATGTGTAGATGATAGTTAAGGGAGGAATTTTTGCTGCAACCAAAATTAACGGAATTATGGCCCTTTGTTGATTTTTTCACTATATACCATAAAGTGAAATAAATTTGTGAACGCAACTCCTCTTAAACCGGATGGCAGATTTTGCTTAAACTTTCAGGGATGAACAACCTTAATGTGTAGATGATAGTAAAGGAAGGGTGATGTTTTTTACGGGACCTGACACACCTGGGGTTTCTATACTTTAATCTGTAGTTAACTTTCATGTGTAACATTTTTTAAATTTTACCTGCTTACTTTAATATCAGCAACATGAAATTACTTGTGTGTCTCTTTCTTCGTCTTCGCTAATGTGATTCCTCATAGTACATAAATATTTACAACATTTTTATGTCGACTATTCAAAGAATAAGGAGGTCTATTGTACTTGCGGCGTGGCTATCGGGTTAAAGTTTTAGGGCAAGCTTCTCATTTTCACTAGTTCTTCCCTTTCTACTGCAGATATTTGGTTCAAACTTGGCCGTAGACTGTGTCATTCCATCAAGGCCCATAACTCTGTAAAGCATTTTTATTAGTTATTCCCCTTTTAAGACTTTGAAAAATCTTTAATTTCAGGCTTTTATTATACCTTCAAGCACTAAGAATAGTCAAGCGTGCTGTCCATCCGACAGCCCTTGTTTCAGTATAAAATATCTAATTTTGAAATAAAAGGACAGCATTAATAATATACAAAACACCTCAATTCGTTTGCAACTACAGAAAAAATTGTTCCCCACCTAAATCTTACATACAGAATATACATGCTCTTGTTTATGAGCACGTATGCATAGTGGGGGCATCCGTGTCCTATGGACACATTTCTAGTTTTAGAAGATGTTGGAAGTTCAATATATAATCTATATAACGGAAACACACAAACACACATACGCACGCACGCACGCAAACAAGTCATTTGCTGTATGCCACCGCATCAGAGATGCTGCGGTGACATAAAAAATAAGTAGCAATTTTAAGAAGGCAAAACCTCTACAAACAGGAAGGATACAATTATAACTCATTTCCTCTACTCTTCTCCTAAATGATATACAGAAAAGGTTTACAAACTACTACTCGGATTAAAGTTTCGAAAAGATAGACGCAAGAACGAGCGGAGATTACTGTCACCATATCATCCCGGACTGCATTATGCATATATTTGGCCCCTGAGGCAAAAGGTGCTTTAATTAGTTCTTTTTCCCCGTTATATATATTGTAAGAATATCTTTTTTATGCCACTGACAATTTGATAATGATAGATAAATATGTTATATTATTGTTCTTGTCAGGTTAGTTGTGGATGGTTATCCGACCTCTTCTTAACCTATGACGGGGAAAATAAACGGGGTTACCCGGATCCGGGGCCTCAAAAAAAAATATCATCCAGGACGTGACAGATGTATTTTTAGATGTTTGAATTGGTTGTACACAAAAGCATTTGGGTTTAAAGGAAAAATATAAATTGGAGCTTGAGCCTTTGAATGAAAAATGTCTTAAAGTGTCGGCATATGTTCTTTGTTTTCATTGAAACAAGTTGCTCCTTTTTGATTTTAATCGTTCTTGATATTCAGTTACCTCATAAAGAATAAAAATAGTGTCTATGATCTCAGATACCTACCAAACTGCACCTTTCCTAACATTAATTTTTTTTATAAGTCAGTCATATCAGGTTATACTGTGATTTTTATTCATTCGTAACAAGGACGTAAAGAAATGTGTCACAAACACAGATGAGAAAATAATACTCACCTTTAGCCCAAAGCTTTTCTGAATTCAGAAAGCGTAGTGTTCAAACATTTTGTAATAAGCACCATCTTGTGTAATTGTACATAGGAAATTAAATCAAGCAAATGACGATCAGCCTTGAAACCAGAGACTAAATCAGTTAGTATAAAATCTTGCCCTAAAATATAGCTACACTACATGCACCCAATGCTTAAGTGAGAAACACTCAAAACACTGAGGTTTTCTCTACCTTAGAAAACGTTTTTTTTTCGTAAAAAAATGACCAAGGTTAAATTCACCATATTTGATGTTAAAGATAATGGATTATTTTCAATGTATTTGTTTACGAATGAAATAATAAATTTCATCTTTAAAATGAAGCGATCATATAACAGATTTGTGATCAAGGAAACAAAATACACCTAGAGTTAACACTGGTCCTATTCAAGGGGACGGAATCTCATTTTAATGCATAAAATAACTTTGACTTGTATTATTTAAGAGGTTCGCAGGATAACGCATTCTCATCTCATATTTTAAAAAAATATCACGAAATACATCTTTCCTCCATTCAGCAACAAACGATTGGCTCCAAACATTGAAGCAACACTGAAGATTTCCAAGTTAAATAAAAAAGGAATATGTAAATAAGGTATTACTTGTATTTATTACAAGTACTTTGTTTAAAAGTGTTATATCATACTTTTTGTAATTGTCATCTAGTTATACATTTGACAAACAACCTATTTATAATGTTATTGAGAGGCAAACAAAAATGACTAATAAGAATAAACTATATTGCAGAAATAGATGAAGAAAAATACGTTTGCATTTATGTTTGTTTTTTGTTACATTTTTGTTAAAAACGCGTTTTTTGCCCATAATTTGTCTGATACAAAAAATAAATTCCTTACAATTTGTGAACATTCGTGTGAAAGCATGTTTTTCTATCCTTATGACAACTTTATTTTCAGACATGTTGGGATATGATAGAGAGTAAGGCTTACCATAAGTAGCCGTGATAAAACCGTATCAATACGTTCATAATGACTTTTGAAAACAATGTCATGTACCTATGGGAAAACGAAGTATCATAGGTTTTTAGCTAATAAAAGGGACCCATTCAGTGATGTTGCCACAATTTAGTTTTTGTTAAAAACATTATTCTATTTCGTTTTAACGAAAAAGGAAGTTTGGTTATATTTTTTTCATATCACGAAATAATGTTTCACAAAATTCTTAAAAAATACTTCTTAAATATAGTATAATTTTTCATTATAATGGAAAGCATTTAGAAAAATGAAATAAAATAAATACAATTTCCTTTAATGTTATGTTTTGTTTCAAAATAGATTTCGTTTTAACGAAATAGTACCTCGTTTTTGTGAAATAAAATTTTCAAAGATTTACTATTTAAAAATTGAAAAGGTATTGCGTAATTTCGAGATGTTCTTTCGTATCTTCGAAATTCGATTTAGTAATGTGAGTTATTATTTCGTAATAACATTTCGCAAGTACGAAGTAGTAAAAATATGCCATGCCACTTTAAGGTCTAACTACTAAACAGAAGTTTTATCTGTGAACAGGAGATAGAATTACCACATACAACTTCACGTTCAGCTAGAGTGTACCTAGTTTACCTGTACAATTCCCACACACGTCGGATATTTTTACAGATATTTCTTGTTCAAATAGGCACAGACGGCATACTCAATTTAAATAAGACAATGATGATGCATATTTTGTTTACTGCTAGACGTTATGTGTTTCATAAATCTTATGTTATCTAAAGTCAAAAACGAAATTGCTAAGCAGGCTAAAAATACAATGAATTGATACTTAAAATCACTTTTTTGACATATTTTGTTTTATGGTTGTGAAATTTGGGGGTCGTTGGAAACGAAATTACTGAAGAAATTCACTTCAAGGTTTTTAAAAATATTTGAGAACTAAAACTAAAAGTATTAAATCAGATTGTTAAAATGGCGAGACAGGTGTAAAAATACAAATGAAGAGAGATCGTAATATTTATTATTGGACTGGAAACACCACAGCTTTCAAGTACGAAGTGCTATTAATTCTTTAGTCCTTTGATAGAAGTGAGCGTTTTCACTGCATTAGTTATCTCTTAATGAAAGGATGTAACTAACCTATCGAATGAACATGTTTTATTTATCTCAGAATTGCTAGAAGCAAATGTTAAAGACAAACTTTTGGATATATTTTGGAATTATTTAATTAGCAGTTATTCCCTCAAACATTACCCTCTTTTTTAACCGATTTAGATAGAAAATAATGTCACTAAATGTCTAGGTACATGTGTTTAGATGTGTTTAAATGAGTAAGGTCGTTACAAGATTTGCAGATGACATAAGTCTACGCTTTATTTTTTATTCAGTTTCAATATTTTGCAAGACAACCATTTTGATCAATTTTTAGCTCACCTGTGCACGTAGTGCACAAGGTGAGGTATTGTGATCAGTCAATGTCCGTCGTCCGTCGTCGGTGCGTGCGTGCGTCCGTGCGTGCGTAAACTTTTGTTTTAAAGAACATCTCCTCCTAAACCACTGGGCCAATTTCAACAAAACTTCACAGAAATATTCCTTGCATAAAGCACTACCAAAATTGTTCAAAGAATTTGATTCCATGCAGAACTCTGGTTGCTATGGCAACTTAAAGGAAAAACTTTGAAAATCTTCTTGTCTGAAACCACAAGGCCTAGAGCTTAGATATTTGGCATTTAGCACTCTCTAATGGAACTCTACAAAAATTGTTCAAATTATTTCCCTGGGGTCAAAATTGGCCCCGTCCCAGGGGTCACTTCCTTTAACATAGACTTATATAGGAAATCTTTAAAAATCTTCTTCTCAGAAACCACAGTGCCTACAGCTTTGATATTTGGTATGTAGCATTGTCTAGTAGATGTCTACCAAGTTTGTTCAAATTATGTCCCCTGGGTCAAAATTGGCCACGCCCTAGGGTTCTCTTGGTTTACATATAGTTATAGAGGAAAAACATGAAAAATCATTTTTCTCCAAAACTAATAGGACTAGACCTTAGATATTTGGTGTGGAGTATTGTGTAGATAACCTTTACCAGTATTGTTTATATGTTGGCCCTGGGGTCAAAATTGGCCCTGCCCCGGGGGCCCTTAATATGTAAAAAAGGAAATCTTGAAAAATCTTCTTCTTAGAAACCACAATGCCTACAGCTTTGGTATTTGGTATGTAGCATTGTCTAGTGGATGTTTACCAAGTTTGTTCAAATTATGTCCCCTAGGTCAAAATTGGACACGCCCCAGGGTTCTCTTGGTTTACATATGGTTATATAGGAAAAACATGAAAAATCATTGTTTCTCCAAAACTGATAGGACTAGACCTTAGATATTTGGTGTGGAGTATTGTGTAAAAAACCTTTATCAGTATTGTTTATATGTTGGCCCTGGGGTCAAAATTGGCCCCTTCCCAGGGGCCCTTAATATGTAAAAAAGGCAATCTTTAAAAATCTTCTTACTGGAAACCACAATGCCTACAGATTAGATATTTGGTATGTAGCATTGTCTAGTGGATGTCTACCAAGTTTGTTCAAATTATGTCCCCTGGGTCAAAAGTGGCCACGCCCCAGGGTTCTCTTGGTTTACATATAGTTATATAGGAAAAACATGAACAATCATTTTTCTCGAAAACGAATAGGACTAGACCTTAGATATTTTGTGTGGAGTATTGTGTAAAGAACCTTTTCCAGTATTGTTTATATGTCGGCCCTAGGGGAAAAAATTGGCCCCGCCCCGGGGGCCCTTAATATTTAAAAAAGGCAATCTTTAAAGATCTTCTTACTGGAAACCTCAATGCCTACAGCTTTGATATTTGGTGTGTAGCAATGTCTAGTGATTGTCTACCAAGTTTGTTCAAATTATGTTCCCTGGGTCAAAATTGGCCACGCCCCAGGGTTCTCTTGGTTTACATATGGTTATATAGGAAACACATTAAAAGTCATTTTTCTCCGAAACTAATAGGACTAGACCTTAGATATTTGGTGTGGAGTATTGTGTAGATAACCCTTTACCAGTATTGTTTATATGTTGGCCCTGGGGTCAAAATTGGCCCCGCCCCGGGGGCCCTTAATATTTAAAAAAGGCAATCTTTAAAAATCTTCTTACTGGCAATCTCAATGCCAACAGCTCATATATTTGGTATGTAGCATTATCTAGTGGATGTTTACCATGTTTGTTCAAATTATGTCACCTGGGTCAAAATTGGCCACGCCCCAGGGTTCTCTTGGTTTACATATGGTTATATAGGAAAAACATGAAAAATCATTTTTCTCCAAAACAAATAGGTGTAGACCTTAGATATTTGGTGTTGAGTATTGTGTAAAGAACCTTTACCAATATTGTTTAAATGTTGGCCCTTGGGTCAAAATTTGCCCCGCCCCGGGGGCCCTTAATATCTTTAAAAATCTTCTTGTCTGAAACCACAAGGCCTTGAATTTTAAAATTTGGCATGAAGCAAGCTTTATCAAGCTTTATCAAATTATTGGATTAGGTTAAAGGTCACGGAGGCTAAAAATAGATTTATCTACTGTACCTCATAAAGCCTTCGGTTATAGACCAATATCTTTGATATTCAGTATATAGGTTCCTTGCATGGACCTCTACCCATGGGTAGGGTTTGAGGTCACTGGGTCAAGGTCAAGGTCACCATAGCTTATAATAGATATTTCTACTTTCTGTCATAGAGCCTTTATTTATTGACTGATATTTTACATATTTGATTTGTAGGCACTTATATATTTTCAATTAAAAAATGAAATACTGCTTAACAGCAAACCTACAGCCAAAGTACTCAGGTGAGCGATCCAGGGCCATCATGGCCCTCTTGTTTGCATGGTCCGAATGGAAAATAAAGTTATATGTATGTTAAAAAAGTGTCTAGATACATTCCTATGATAAAAGATTAGATTTAAAACCAGAAATGATATCTAATAGCTGGAAAGGAATGGAGTTTAACTTAAGTAAATTTAAGTTATGGTTATACAGACCAAATTAATTATCTACTTAGATATAAAGATTCATTAGAAAACGAACAAGAGCTTCGGTGTGAAAATTTACGCTTGAGGAAAGCTTTAGACACTGATTAACTTTTGTCTGAAACATATGTTATCCGAAATTATGCTTGTTAAGAGCGCTAGCAATGTTGGTTCCAAACTTTGTCCTAATGAGATAAACATCTAACCATAGTTTCATAAATGTCCTGGAATGGGTTATAGAGATAGGAATTTTATGGCTCAATTCATTTACCATGAAACGTAACATTGAACTTACGAGGGTGCATCAATAAATTCGTAAACTAATTCAATAGCGTCAAAACTACTGGTTTGTTTAAAATGAAACTTTAAATGCTGTGAAAACAGATTATTTCAAATTGAACCGTACTATGTACACAACTTTGACGTCATCATTTATGACGTCATAAACCGTAAACGACGTCACGTTACGGGCGTCCGTTCGAAAATGGCCTCACACAGCGTCAACGAACAGCGCATCGTTATAAAGTTTTACACAACACTCGGAAAGTCTTTTTTTAATATTCGTGAAGATTTGCAAAAAGTTTACGGAGAGGCTGCTCTGTCAAAAGGTGCCATTTCAAAGTGGTACAGCTCAGGGCATTATGACTGATAGATTATGAATGCGCCGCGTTTCAGCAAGATGGGTGCCTCGTTTGTTGACGTCGGAGCAGATGGGGGTAAGGGTGAAAATGTGTCAGCAGTACGACAGGAGGTATCGTGAGGAAGGCGATGACTTTCTAAATCGAGTGATAACATGTGATGAAACGTGGATTCACTTTTTTGAACCGGAAAGCAAACGTCAGAGTTCTGTCTGGAAACATCCTTCCTCGCCCTCCCCTACAAAAGCGATAATTTCGAAGTCAGCCGAGAAGGTTATGGCCATTATATTCTGTGATACATACGGTGTAGTGCAAAACCACTTTGTTCCTCCGAAAACGACAGTCACTGGGAACTATTACGCAACATAACTTAGAACGGAACTCATGGCGGCAATAAGGAGAAAGCGCCCACATCTACTCAGGTCCGGATTCATATTACATCACGACAACGCGCCGAGCCATTCAAGCCACGTTGTCATGGATACACTAGAAAAACTCGACATCGAACTGTAACCGCACCCACCCTACAGCCCGGACCTAGCAATTTGTGACTTCTGGCTGTTTCCAACTTTAAAAAGCAGTCTAGGTGGTACGAAATTTGAGTCATGAGAGGAACTGAGGTGTGCCGTGGACAGACAGCTGCGGGAGATGTCACGTGACGGGCCATGGGTCGAGAGATGGGACAAGTGCAAAGCGTGCATGGGACGTTAGTTTGAGAAGGAATAATCATTTTAGGTACTTGAATTAAATCGTTTCCCCGCTATTGAATTAGTTTACGAATTTGTTGATGCACCCTCGTACAGCGGTGATTCTGAAATGCGGGCGCTGCACACTATCACAATGAAATAAACATTTTTTCAAGGTTTCATGAATATTCTTCAAGCAGATCAAGAGACACAGAGCTGCAAAATGTCCCAAACATGTATTGCATCTTCAACGTGCCTGTAAAGTGAGTTCTGGGGTGAAAGGGACTGCCCATGATTGGCCTGAGTAGGCGACAAAGGTGATATTTAAAATGATATTAATACAATTTAAGAAACAGATATTAGAAACTAAAAAGAGAAACCATTCATTCTTTTAATCTTCATAATCATGATCATCATCATCATTGTGATTTTTATTATTCAAAGACTGCTTGCCCAGCTATTTATTATGATTGAGCAAATAAAAAAGAATATATACATATATTTTCTTTTCATCAATAGGATATTAGTTGTAAAGCTTTTCCAGCATAGAAAAATAGAGTTAAAAGTTTCTGTTTCTACATAAACTTCAATAATCCTTTCATTATTACAGTCACTTCTAAAGTCTCTTACTGTTTGGCTAAGATGATCGTTTATTTTTTCTGGAAGTCAGCATGCATTTCTGAAAGACAGAAATTAACATGTTTAAAAATCACCATAATTCATATCACAATCTGAAAAAACATGCATGCATTTAATTATTTCATTTATTTAAACCTTGATTTTAACTCAGTTGATGACCGTTGTTAAAAATTGTGACGTCAATAGGTCATTGCCTTGATAGTGCTGTCTACATTCTACTTCCGGTTCAAGGGTTCTCAATATCACTTAAACGTCTACACAACTTTTCAGCCGGGTTACTATATTGTTCTCAGAGCAATGTTTCGTAAATGAAAGTTCCTTATGTCAATATAGGTATATTTTTACTATTAAAAGCTTCTCTTAAATCTTCACAACATTGTTTTCTGTAGTTATATCATAAATTATTTAACCCGATACAAGTAAAAGGTATCTACAAAATATTAAGTAGAATTAAAACATTTTACAAAAGAGAACATGTTTAATAACTCTCCAAAATACATTAAAAGTCAAAAAAATTACTTGATAAACTACACAGATAATAATTTAAAAGTACTTCCTTTGAGTATCAAATAAAAAGTCATAGGGAGGACTGAATTCAGCAACGAAGCATTCTGCTAGATATTGCACAAGCAGTCTTTTCAGCTGGTGTATCGACCTAAATTAGATACATACAGTTGAAGTAAAAGTGAGGTTAGATCCGGCTCATCAATACATTCGACACTTATTAACCACGGTATTTTATAATACATAGTACAAAATCTAACTTTTAAAACATTACACTGTACACAAAATGGATACAAGATACATTTACAACATTATAGAATGGTTACACAGGGTAGTAACAGAAGGATTATTAACGTCAATGCGATTCTAAAGCATTGACCGCCTTGAAAGAAGCTCCCTAATATTTTAAAGCACCAGCCTAGAAATATCAGGATGTATAATCATTTTCAAGCAAAATGGCAGCAGGCCATATTTTATAAGTGCAACTAAATGTGTCTCTCAAACTTGGAAAAACGAAACTTTCTGGAAGGAATTTATCTTGTCGTAAAATAAGTAGGTGTGTTATAAATTATTTTCTTTGCCTGTCTTTGTTGAGAAAGACAGAAATAAGCTTGTTTACAGAAGCTTTGTTTTCAACAGCTCTGTTTCTTTAAGAAATGTGATTTTCTGTTGTGCAAACGATTGAGAAATGGGTTCAATATCAATAAAATTAGGAAACCTTGTTCAGCTGGGCAACAGTAACCATAGAACCCGGGAAAACTCGAAGTAACCAATAACTCTATGAAAAGTGATTTTCATTCCTAACATGTCACGATCTAGTCAAATAATACTCATTTTTACCAACTGTCTCATTTACACTCATAACGAAGTAAACTGAAGAACGAGAGATGGCTCAAAGTTCCAGTTAAAGTTATTTCATCGAACAAAGAATGCTGCAACATCTTGCATCATTACCAAAATCGTTTTTGTGTTAATTTAAATGCCACTACTTAACTTCATTGGAGACATCAGCAGATTAAATTGGAGACATACTGGTTTGAGTGTTGTCGTTTTTAATCCTTTCTTATCTTATTGATATTGAATCATTTTTCAACAGAAAATCACATAGAGTAACATCTTGCATCATTACCAAAATCGTTTTTGTGTTAATTTAGATGCCACCACTTAACTTCATTTGAGACATCACCAGATTAAATTGGAGACATACTGGTTTGAGTTGTCGTTTTAATCATTTAGCGTATCATTTATCGTTACACATTATGATTTGCCCTTATCCGTCCGTCAGTCCCAAAAAGTTGTGTCGCGTGTAGCTCCAAAAGCACTGGAGGTAGAGTCAAGAAACCTTACAGGAATGTTGATCAGCATGTGAATTTGTGCACCTGAGGTTTCCCGTATAGATTTATTTGGAACTGTTACAGTAATGGTCCCTTACTTAGTCAAAAAAAGTAATTTTCAAGTTGTGTCGCCTGTACCTGCAAAAGCGCTGCACCAATATTCAAGAAACTTTACAGGAATGTTGATCAGCATGTAAAGTTGTGCACCTGGGGTTTTTCGTATAGATTTATTCAGAATTGTTAGAGTTATAGCCCTTTACATACTCAAAATTTGCAATTTTCAACTTGTGTCACCTGTAACTGCAAAAGCGCTGGAATTAGAGTCACCCAGTTCTGAGCAGGGTTGACATACTGTGTCTGACTGAAGCAAATGTCTATGAGAATCAAGTACAGTACCATCAGCGTGTTGGGTGGAGCTTGACATATTTGCCTTTGTCATAGGAAGACAACTGCCATGGTTTGTTGTTCTACACACGAGATAAGTTGCCAGTGACAACTTCCAGTGTTTCACATCAACCTCGCATGGAACAAGTGTCAGTTACCATCTCATCAGAGCTGTCCAGGGTCATTCTGCCTTCTCTTTAGATCTTCATCCTCGAACATCATAGACTTTTTTTTTCTTTTTTTTTGAGGCCCCTAACTGGTAACCCCGTTTATTCTCCCCGTCCATGGGCTATGCAGGGGTCGGGGAACTATCCCCTACTAGCCTTACAAAGTTGTTTCAAGCCAAACTATACAAACTTTTATATATTACATACTCTCTTTAGACATGCAACTTTTCACCTAATATAGTATTTCTATAACAGAGTGTTTTCTTATAATAATAGTGTCTATAGCCAGACGGGAGAGAACAAACTAACATAGTACTGATAATGAGAATTAGTACACATGGATACAGTAGGCGACCTCAAGGTCACATTTACAGACAGATCTTACCCTCACTTATTAATGACATGTAGAACATATACAATTTATCAACCACCAGTATTCTTTTTTGTTTTCTATTCTGCTAGTTTTATCAATAATTGAAGAGGCAAATTTTAAACTGGCCTTTAGACCTTGAATAGATGGTATAATTTCTTTCCTTTTACACAGGAATATATATTTCTTAATTTCTAAACACAATATATTATAATGTCCCAATTTTTTACTATTGTAACCCAATATAAATGTTCTGCTGTTAATGTAGAATTCTTGATCGTAGCGTTTTACCATTTTTAACTTCTGTTATTAAACTCTGGACAAAAATACATTCTCCAAATAAATGTAGAAGAGTTTCATTATCATTTTTACAAAAATTACACAATTAAGTCAGGCTTTTATTCATTCTATACAGCAGTACATTTGTACCTAATATTCTATGGACAATTCTTGTTTGAAACCACTGTAAATATGTATCGTTGCTAACTAAAAAGACACAACTGTATATATACATCCAATCATTGGCTTCAATCTCAAAAATATTACACCATTTTTCATTGCATGAAGGTTTTTCTGTATTTCTTATAAATAAACTATAAATATGTCGTACACCTCTACTATCCTTAAGAATATGCTTGAGGTAAATTGGTATTATAGGGAAGATATACTCTACGCTAAGGGAATCATCTTTAAAATGTAATTTGTTAGAATATTTTTTCACCGCATTTTTGACACCTAGATATGTTAAAAAATTTATAACTAAACCCGTTTTCCTTTCTAATTCATGCTTGTCAAGAAATGTACCATTTTCTTTAAGAATATCTTTAACGTATCTTATACCTGTATCATTCCATGATTTTATAAATATACCTTTATTACCAATTAGAAAATTATGGTTATAAAAAAGGGGCACAGACTTTATTAATGATCTAACACATATTGCAGACCAAACTCTCAAACTTCAGCTCCCATCTCACAGAGGTGGTTCTACACTTGACCTTGTTTACATACAGAATAATACTCTACAACCCAGATTATCCTGCCTGTCAACCTACTTCTTAGACTACAGCATTGTTGCACTACAGTTTGATACCTAAAATTTTTCCTTCTTCTTATTGCAGACTTAGTTTGATTGAGCATGTTCATTGACAGTAATGGAAATGCAAGTTACCGTCCACGCCCGTTGGCACCAGCTTAAGCAGAATGCAACATTTAAGTATGGAAATGGTGAAATTTTGTTCCAACAAATGCTTAAAATGGTTTGCTTTTTAGATGACAATGGACATTTTATAAACAGCCTGACTTACAGAACATATAACTTAGGAACTTAGTACAAATTATACATGAAAACACTTGTTAACCATCTGCAAACTCCAAGAATGTCCAACTATGCATACAGAATTGTGAAGGATAATATTCATCCATTTGTCACAGTGTTGAAGACAGTATTTTGAGCCTTCACACCGCAACTTTCCTTATTTCAGACATTTTTATATATAAAATAATTATCGTATATGTACTTATAACATCTTACCGTCTTACATGAAACATGTGTAACCGTATTGTAGGTTCTTTAACTACAAGGTACAAACAGAAAACACGGAATGACAGTTTTAGAAATTTGATATGTGTTACTGTTCTTTATGCTTTTTAAGCAGCAAAAGAAAATAAAGTTTCATTAATATTATTATTCATGGAATGATGGATAAACAATATGCAATTTAATTATAGTGGTTATGGCTCCACACCGGGAGAATTTTGCACGTAGCACTGTCAAGCTGACCTCAGGGTGTAACAATAATGTTCACATCATGACCCTATAGTCAGCTAATGCTGATAGTAAAAGCCCAACAATAAGAGACGTGAATTACACCGATGTGGGAAGAAATAAAATGAGAAAATAGAAACGTGTCCAGAGGACACAGATGCCCCCACTCAACCTAGCTACTCATGTAGCTAGCAATATGGCCACAAGATAGTCATACATGCTGCATCATTGATAAGATTAGTTTAAGAAAATGACATCTATAAGAAACATTTCAAAAGAATGTAATCAAATATTAGTATTATTTTCTTAATTTCTATATCAACCCGAGTTCCCGTGTGTGTATAAATTGTTTTTTGAATTGTTATTCTTTACTCGGGACATTCTTTATTCCACATAGTGTACATATTTTTAGATTTCACAGAATGATACGCTATAATATCACATTTCTTCAGTGTCCATCTGCTCAGTATCCTGTTCAAATTGTAAACTCTATATCCAAGCCGCTGTAAACACAGACCAATATAAACATCTTCTAGATGAAAAAAAGGAACTGATGACGATACAGCTATAATGTGTCTAGCAACATCCATACTTAAGCCATACAAGGGACCAGCACACCTGTTTGGATACGTCGAGTGCGGAAATCCCCGTACTGATGTATACCATTTGGATAGTGGATTTCTTTTAGGTTTTCCCCTTTTACAGTTACCAAACACTGTGTCCTTCGGTACACTGTCATGTTGCAGTATTTTTAATATCATCTTAATATTAATAAAAACGTCATCGTCTGTTTTCATCACATACTGTGCATGTTTGCAATATGATATAGCAAATTTAAGACCCATAATTGTTTTAACAGTCAGATTTTTATAACTGTCTCTAAACTGTGCCTCAACAATATCTCTGTAAATCATATTCTCACGTCTCACGATTTCCCGCAATGTGGTATTAAAGGTTTCACCTAAGAGAAAAAAATATCTAACATTTGATGTATTATTTTTTGAATGTTTTAACCATGTTGACCTCAAAGAAGTTCTTTGTGTGAAGTGACTGTGGACAGTTGTGATGATAAAAATAATTGTAATGTTTCCGAAATCTTCTGTTTTGCATATATCATTGATACTTATAAACCTAAAATCTATGTTGAAACAATTAACACAGGTGTCAGGTCGAGTAATATTTCTTTTATCGTAGTCAAATATAGTATCAGTGCTTTTTGATACACTTTGATTTTCGCCGATGACATCATCACGTTCAGTAAAAGCCAATTGTTTGCCCTGATAGTTGTTTGGCAACTTTAACTCTTTGCCAGACATTCCTTCATTTTTTACATAAATCTGTAAAAATGTTACATAAGAATAGAACACTGCACTAACTATATACAAAGCAAGAAGGCTTAAAAAGATCGTTTTGATGTGTGCCATTACCGACAAGATGTATTCAAACACAATGTTGTAATATCATTGTCAGTTCTGTTTATTTTTTGATTACAACCATTTATATTTGCATGTTTCTTAATGATTATATATTAATTATATATTAATAACATAATAATGTCCATCTTAAGAAACATACTATCGTGTCAAAATTAACTACTAAAATCGTCTGGTTGTTTAAATAGTCAGTTATACACATTCGGATACATTCGTTTTAATTCTATTTTTTTTCTAACGAATTCCTGAAATTGATGTTGAACTACAGAAACAAATTCCGTAAAATAATCTTTCGACACAGTCGCCAGCTTGAAATCTAATTCGAGTCAGTTGACGTCGATTCCTGCGGACACTGCTGAAGGACCAAACGAAGCTTCAAAGAGAAGTCAAAATACTAGCTACTAACTCGTGTTTGATACCGTCATTGCAACTTCATATCAAGAATTTTTTTCTGTAATTTTCTTGCATTTAAATCCATTATATCCAACAGAATTAAACACCAAACCCTTGAGCAAACGACACCTTATGAATATAACATTTTTTTCTGTAGTATTGATTATTTCAGAAATAAACTGTGCATGTGCGTTTTCCAATGATAAAGTTTTATACTGTCGGTAACATGTTTTCCTGCATGTGATTTCTAAAATTTTAAGGAAACTTACGTTAATAAAAGAAAATCGGTAGGACCGATGGAAGCTCCCTCTATTTCAAATGGGTGTTTTTTAGTATATTTTTAGGTATATTTTGAAGTAAAAATACTTCTTTAAAAGAAAACTAGAGCTATCACTGAATGTGATAAATACCCCCCACAATGCCACGTTGTCAGAGGCAAGAGGGGAAAATACACATTAGGAACTAAATAAGCAAGGAAGAGTTATAGGTCTTGTTTACAACACTTCCTTACAAAGTTTTCTATTACGTTTCTATCAAACTCAATCAGGACTACACATCGTTATAGTTCAAATACTGTAGCTGCAGAAAACATGAAAGTAGGTCAGTAGGTCAATATCAATGTCATTTACAGTCAAAGTTGAAATCTGCAGGCAAAGTTTCAAGTATAATTCAAATTTGCCTCCTGTAGCTGCTAAAACAAGAAAGCAGGTCAGTAGGTCAAGGCCAATGTCAGCTAAGGATGAATAAAAACTTCCTGCAATATAAAAACAGTACAAATTTCCATTGAGCTTCAGAAAAAGAAAGTATGTCAGCAAGTCAAGTTGAATGTGAGCTAAGGTCTAAGTTTTAATCCGCATTAGTAGTCATAGTTATAGTTCAAATTTGCAAACTGTTAAAAACAAGAAAGTATATCAGTAGGTCAAGTTGACAAAAGAAAAGTCTACATGCCAAAATAGTAAGTATAAGTACAATAAGTTCAAATTTCCAAAACAAAGAAATAGGTCAAGGTAAATGTCGGCTAAGGTTGCATTTGAAATCTGCATGCAAAACTATGAACACAAAGACAAAAGTTGTTCACACCTGGTGAAGTACTACTTAGCAATGCTACAAAAAATATCTTATCTCTAGAGAGTACAGTTTCAGCAGTTTCAGACAACATTATGTTAAAGACGTTTTCGGTAGTTTTTTCTGCGCAACATATTGCGCATCCAAGGAAGATAATCACGTATAGTTACTCTTCACAAAGAAGGTAGTAGAACGATATACGGATAACCGTTACCAATTTCGGATACACAAATAACAATGAATAAACAATACCGAATAAATGGGCATTTTGTCAAAAGATCAAAAAGTGAACGGGCTTGAAGAATAACAGAATCATTTCAACAATACCGGACACATCAGGGACAGGAGTCTTCTAAGCCTGAGTTTGACAACACAGATTCCAATTCCTTAGTCGTTACCCCACCCACTAGTAGCAGTAGCGAAAATGCACCCCAGTCTGATTGTTTTGTCAAGCAGAGAGACTCAGACGTTTTTAAGATTGACCCAATCGATACTTCTGGGCGACGTATTGTAGAATTGTCACATTTAGCCAAACAACTGTATTGTCTAGACTGTGAAAAGTCTCTTCTTTTAGAAAATGTAGTTAATCAAACAATTTGAAGAAACAGGAACTTGAAGTTGAACCTCATATTCAAAATGTTTGCCGTAGGTCTTGTGCTGATGCTATACATGAAGAAATATAACTTCAGAAAAAAAAGGACGGGTAAAATTGTTCAAGAGTGAACTATGTAATATAAAGGGACTCCACTGAGGTTTAAAAGCCTAAAAACAAAACATTTGAATTTCATACATAAATGAGCTGGGGGCACTTCAAACGGGAAATATATGCAAAGATAAATAAGAAATATACTTTGAAATAAATTGAAAATCGTATTTTTATGGTTTTCATAGCCCGATTTGAGTGAAAAGCGTTAAACACTTTTCGATTTGGGTCATTTTTTTTCAATTTGAATAATTATTTTGGAAAAACGAAGTGCACGAATGATCTGAAATTTTGCACGAAGATTTGTGGTTTAAACCTACATCAAATGGTACATTTATCTGGTAAAAAAAAATTCAGTCCCATCATGTCAAAAAAGCTCAGTGGAGTCCCTTTAATGTTATGTCATGGTCCAGGTGGCGATTCAAAGTTCATGATTCCTTAATGAATATTCTAAATGGAAACTATTATATGCAAGAATGACATCTACATAGTTTCTTTAACAATAGATCAAAGTTTAAATTTAGCTGAAAATAAGTGTTTGAAAACATGCTTGTGGCATGTGACATGTAAACAATATGTGGTTAAACAGTGAAACGTTAATTAAAGAGTTATGAGAATATTTTATATATATTTAACATTACGATCCAGAATTAAGCAATCTTATGATTAATAAACACCAGAAATGTATTGTCAAGGTCTAAATTGCGAATATCCGAATATCAGCCATAATTTATGTGTTCCCCATTATCATTAACATCCGCTTCAAAAGTGCTCTTCTAAGGAAATTTCCATTCATTGATGATAAATTTATTTATCCGCATAAAATATAGTTTGGTTTATTACATTGAAATTATATCTTGATAACTTCAAAGTAAAAACATAAAATATAATTTCACTATCTACTGAAAATCATTTAATAATTTGATGCCTTTTTAAAGCCCTGGGGAATGTGATGTTGCCACTCGAGTGATGGGTCAATTTAAGTATGATATGGGATGGCAAAAGCGTGGAGCCGGTCGTGCATATGACAGTAAATCTGGTGTTGGGGCAATGATTGGAAATTTGTCTGGAAAATTATGTGGGTTTGGTCTTCGGTCCAAAGACTGCAGAAAATGCACTTACCATATAAACAAAGGGCAGTTTCCGCCTGACCACAAGTGTTGCAAAAATTGGGATGGGTCTTCAAAATCTATGGAACCAGATGTTGCCGCCCAAGTTGTAATGAATTTTGAACAAAATAAAACGTACAAGTGGGTGTATTGATAATGGATGATGACACAACAACCGCTAGTAAGCTTCAAGAAACGCTTAACCATTCATTGGTCAAGTGGAGTGATATGAATCACACAAGAAAGCATCTTGGCAACAGCCTTTATGCCTTGCAGAAAAAACACAAGTGCCTAACAACAAAAGTAATTCAGTATATTCAAAAATGTTTCAGCTATGCAGTAGCCCAGAATAAAAACGATCCTGAAGGGCTTGCAAAACCATTGAATCACATTGTTCCGCATGCGTTCGGATTACATGAAAATTGCAACGATACTTGGTGTGGTTACATTAGTGATCCAGAGAAATACAAACACAGTTCTTTGCCCTATGGTCGAGACTTAGTCGGTGAGGAGCTCCGTACAGATTTAAGCTCAATGTTTGAAAGTTTCATAAAAAAATGTTGCCATATCACCGGCAGCATCAACAAAAGATGTTGAGTCTTTCAACAATATGACTGCATCTAAAGCGCCAAAACGTTGCCATTATTCTTCAACAAGTAGCCTACAAAACAGAGTTAATTGTGTTGTTTAGGCTCAACATATGTTACACAAAACGCACAAAAAGAGTTAAGAGAATGTGTAACTTATCAATCATCAATAGACTTAATAGGTAACAATGAAAATGATATTAATGAAATACCAAAACCAACTTCAGCTCCAGAGGTAAGAAAAATAGAAACTAATACTGACTGTACACATGTTTACTGTGATATTGCGACAACAGGTCTTCATAAATCCTGTGATATAACACAAATAGCTGCTGTGTCAGGGAAAGACAACTTTAACCATTATATTCTTCCAACTCAACCAATAACTCTAGGAGCAACACAAATTGACAGTGGTAAATAATATGCTGTGCTACAAAGGAAAGTCAGTACATGCAGTGTCTCTAAGAACAGCCTTGAAACAGTTTTTAGTTAAGTTAGAAAAAAGAAATCCATGTGTACTGATAGGTCATAATTTTAGAATTTTTGACTTCCCAAGGCTAGTAAGGTCATTTGAACTATGTAATTTATTAACCTCTTTTCAAAACTTTGTAATAGGTTTTGTGGATTTCCAGGGTTAGATAAACATAGCCAAGAATATCTTGTGAAGAATGTAATGAATGCTCAATATTCTGCTCATAATCCCCTTGAAGATGTATGTAGTTTACAAAAACTTCTCTTATTTACTGAAATACCATTTGACCAGATGTGTTGTCATAGTATAACAATGGATGCAGCCATAGACACATACATGTTTGAAAAAAAGCTGATGTAAACTTGGTATCTCTAAGTAATAAGCAACAGGAAAAAGGTTGTTAGTAAACAAATGGCAATGAAAATAGCCAAATGTGGTTTGTCATTAGCACATCTGAGACTTGCAGTAAATCGTGGAGGTCGTGATGGTTTATACAAATTATTTACTGAGAAAGTAAATGGAAAAGTGAGGGTCACCTCTACGAACAGAATAATAGACAGTGTGTTCAATTATTTATGCCCGACTTCTGATTAGAACCTTTAACCTCTTATCTACGTATACATTGATATGTGTAACTCTTGAATGCAAAATATAGTTACAATAAAATCACCAGTTGAACAAAGTTATTATCAAAATAACTGCAAAAAGTGGACGAATTATTCAAATAATTTATTTTCATTCCTTATTACCATCATACACAGTTCATCTTTTCATTTATGTTATTGACAAGGTGGGTGTTGTTTAGAGGTAATTTTAAACACAAATTGTCTAGAAATATGTACTGAACTAAACATGGTTATTTCAAACAGTATGCTTGAAAAGTTTCGATTTTTTTTAAATTCGTTATTTTTTGTATTATTAGTGGAATGATAACCATGGAAACCAGAAAAAGGTATGTCTGTACCTAAAAAGTTTAATAGTATTTAATTTTAAGTAATGTATTTAAAGAATGACCATTAGAATAAAGTATATGAATTTATGAAAGAAATGTTCAATATTTCCTTTTTTTTTGGAATACTTACTTTTTGTTATGATTTGTTTGTCGAGAATTTTTTAAAAGAAATAAATATGGAAGACTTATTTTAGAAAATTTTAGATTCACTTCATATAACATCAAAAGAAAAGGTCATTTGTAATAAGTTTGTTATATTTGTATATATATAACAATGCATTTCCTACAATACGTTGTTTTTAGGAATGCATGCTTATTTTGACAGAATTGGCATTTGCGTTACCATGGAAATTGACCTATTACAAAAAATCTAATGCGTCGACTTATAATTTTCTTTTTATTTTTGAATTCACCATTAAATTTTACATAATATATTAAAAATCTAGAAAATTCTATGCAAGAAATTTTTCGATATCTTTATTTTTTTTTAAAGGATTTAGGTTCAGCTTTCTCTTTCTTTTTGTTTAGGGAAGAAATATGAAAAACTTATTTTGTAGAGAAATATTTATGTTCTGATTATTCTTAATTCCATAAAGCATCAAAATTTAAAGTTATTTATGTCTAAAGTCCTGTTTGTTGTTTATATCAAGTTGTCTTGTACTTTTTTTATTGATTTATAAAGAAATTGTGGCAATTTTGAAATTTTGAAGATATACAGTTACCATGGAAACTGCCAGTTTACAAAAACTCTAACACGTCAACATATATTTTTCTTTTTATTTTTGAATTCACCAATGAATTTTACATAATATATTAAAAATATAGAAAATTCTATGAAAGAAATTTTTTGATATCTTTATTTTTTTACAGAAATCATATTGGTTTTTCTCATTTTGTGTTGAGTTCAGAAATATAAAAAAGTCATTTTGTAAAGAAATATGTTCAATTAAATGTTTACTTCATGTAGAATTAAATGATATAGTTATATACGTACAAAATAATGTTTGTTGTGTGTATTAAGCTGTCTGATACATTTATTTTTTATTTTTGAAGAAAATGTGTTTTTTTGACAATTTTGAGATATACGGTTACCATGGAAACTGCCATTTTACAAAAAGACCAACACGTCAACATATATTTTTTTTTTCATTTTTGAATTCATCATTGAATTTTACCTATAATACAGAAAAATAAAAAATTCTATGAAAGGATTATTTTTTTCTAAAACTGTAGAAAATGTCTTTAAACAACAGCCCCCTTCCCCCTCAAGGCGGAGACGATTTTGACACTAGGGAAATACTTGAGCAATACTTGCAAAAGTAAACTATACAATGCTACAAACTATATCGACGGACTAGTGTCTACCATCGCTGACTTTACTGATATTTTTTTTTTATTTTACAAGAAGATCCCTGGGGTGAGGTGAATTTTTACCCAGGGGTATAATTTTAACAACCTAGGTGGAGGGCCTCTAGGTGACACTCCATTTAAAATATCTAAGCTCTGTTCCTTGCTGTTTCAATCCCTTTTTTAATTATACAAATAGGCTTAGGGCAAGCATTTCAACGTTTACAAAAAATATAAAGGGAAATAACTCATTTATTTGCGTAAGTTCCTATGAATACATATTCTAATACTGCATGGTTTCATTTAGAGCGACGTTTTTCTTAAAGCCATTTCACAGAAACAAGATACCAAATTTTTCAATGTTTGGCGTTGATGTGAATTGTACAGGTAAACTTGGTATGCAACATCTATTTCGTAGTTAAATCAATCCCTGCATTTCTAGCTACTATTCATTAAACAATATTCATGTGCAATCGTTTTCAATGGCCAATGATTATTTAAAAAAAATAAATAGATAAGTTCTACCCAATTTTTGCTACAAAGTATAAGTACAGTCAGAATATACAAGTGTTTACGGTGATAAAACTCATTGAAGATATTACCAACACAAACGTTCTAGCCAAATCCTAAGAAGTGTGAGTTGATTGTGACCACTGATCGCCCAGGATAACATAAAACAAACATACTTGCTTTGTTTCAAAACGATTGTTTACAAAGGTGATCTCTAGAATGTTCAAAAGGCTTTTTAATTTACTGAACTGAGTTGTTGGCCTAGATTTAAGTCCATTGAAATGCTGTTTCCAGCATGTCAGAGATATTTTCAAGACAAATATTCTGACATAGCTTTGTAAGGATTGTGTCTCTAGATATATAACATTTTTGCTCTGACTGAGATAGCGACATAATGTTTTACTCGATGTGACCTACCTTCAAACTCTTTTGAAAGAACGTCAAGTCACACATGTAAAGAATTTCATTAAAGATTCACTCAAACTTCTGGCTTCCTAAATGTTCACAAGTTTTTCTTTGATATGATCTAGTGTCATAGTTAAAATTCAAATATTACCATGCTCAGACTCGTCTAAAAGATCGTTAAAGCAAAGATTTTTGCAAACTCCATGAAGGCATCTTAACATACTTATATACATCAATAAATCTCAATTTTCTTGTAAGGTATATTTTCACCTATAACTTGATATAAATTTTCCTTTTTGTGTTTACCATTGCAACAATAGCACTGAAAGACTTTGAAGCAATATAACGTCATTGCAAATGCCATATTTAAATAATATTACACTGAAATTTACATTAAAAAAAAACCTATAACAATATCTAAAGTTATTGTTTTTCTTGTCTGCTTGTTTTTCTCTCTAGTTTAAGAAAACGTAATAAAATAATTCATTGTGTTTCAAAATCTTGACATGTTAAAGCGAAGCCAGAAACCTTATAAATTTCATAGCAATCGGTATCTGTTACAAGTATTTCATAATTCTGACATGTTAAAGCGACACACAAACTTCATAACAGTCATAGCAGTCAGTATCTATTTCAAGTATTTTATTATTCTGACATGTTAAAGCAAGGTATTAAAACGTTATAAAATTCATACCAATCAGTATCTGTTACAAGTTTTTCATAATTCTGACATGTTAAAACGAGGCACAAAAACGTTATAAAATTCATAGCAATCAGTATCTGTTACAAGTATTTCATAATTCTGACATGTTAAAGCGAGGTACAAAAAACTTATAAAAGTCATAGCAGTCAATATCTGTTACAAGTATTTTATTATTCTGACATGTTAAAGCGAGACATATAAACGTTATCAAATTCATAGTAATCAGTATCTGTTACAAGAATTCCATAATTCTGACATGTTAAAACGAGACACAAAACGTTATAAAATTGATAGCAATCAGTATCTGTTACAAGTATTTCATAATTCTGACATGTTTAAGCGAGGCACAAAAACGTTAAAAATTCATAGCAATCAGTATCTGTTACAAGTATTCCATAATTCTGACATGTTAAAGCGAGGTATAAAATTGTTATAAAATTCATCGCAATCAGTATCTGTTACAAGTATTCCACAATTCTGACATGTTAAAGCGAGGCACAAAAACATTATGAAATTCATAGCAATCAGTATCTGTTACAAGTATTTCATAATTCTGACATGTTAAAGCGAGGCATAAAAACGTTATAAAATTCATAGCAGTCAGTATCTGTTAAAAGTATTTTATTATTCTGACATGTTAAAGCGAGAAATATAAACGTTATAAAATTCATACCAATCAGTATCTGTTACAAGTATTCCATAATTCTGACTTGTTAAAACGAGACACAAAAACGTTATAAAATTGATAGCAATCAGTATCTGTTACAAGTATTTCATAATTCTGACATGTTAAAGCGAGGCACAAAAACCTTATAAAAGTCATAGCAGTCAGTATCTGTTACAAGTATTTTATTATTCTGACATGTTAAAGCGAGACATATAAACGTTATCAAATTCATAGTAATCAGTATCTGTTACAAGTATTCCTTAATTCTGACATGTTAAAGCGGGTCAAAAAAACCTTATAAAAGTCATAGCAGTCAGTATCTGTTACAAGTATTTTATTATTCTGACATGTTAAAGCGAGAAATATAAACGTTATAAAATTCATAACAATCAGTATCTGTTGCAAGTATTCCATAATTCTGACTTGTTAAAACGAGACACAAAAACGTTATAAAATTGATAGCAATCAGTATCTGTTACAAGTATTTCATAATTCTGACATGTTAAAGCGAGGCACAAAAACGTTAAAAATTCATAGCAATCAGTATCTGTTACAAGTATTCCATAATTCTGACATGTTAAAGCGAGGTATAAAATTGTTATAAAATTCATCTCAATCAGTATCTGTTACAAGTATTCCATAATTCTGACATGTTAAAGCGAGGCACAAAAACCTTATAAAAGTCATAGCAGTCAGTATCTGTTACAAGTATTTTATTATTCTGACATGTTAAAGCGAGACATATAAACGTTATCAAATTCATAGTAATCAGTATCTGTTACAAGTATTTTATTATTCTGACATGTTAAAGCGAGAAATATAAACGTTATCAAATTCACAGAAATCAGTATCTGTTACAAGAATTCCATAATTCTGACATGTTAAAACGAGACACAAAACGTTATAAAATTGATAGCAATCAGTATCTGTTACAAGTATTTCATAATTCTGACATGTTAAAGCGAGGCACAAAAACGTTAAAAATTCATAGCAATCAGTATCTGTTACAAGTATTCCATAATTCTGACATGTTAAAGCGAGGTATAAAATTGTTATAAAATTCATCGCAATCATAATCTGTTACAAGTATTCCATAATTCTGACATGTTAAAGCGAGGCACAAAAACATTATGAAATTCATAGCAATCAGTATCTGTTACAAGTATTTCATAATTGTGACATGTTAAAGCGAGGCATAAAAACGTTATAAAATTCATAGCAGTCAGTATCTGTTAAAAGTATTTCATAATTCTGACATGTTAAAAAGCAGGCACGAAAAAGTTTCAAAAATGTGCAATGAAACGTTACCGTAAACTGTGGATAATGGATTTATAGATAATTATATACAAAAATCCAATAAAACCTGTTCATTCACGGAGCAGACAAAATGCATTTATGCAGACTGACCACAAGTCAATAATTATCATGCCTTCGTTTCGAGGCCATGAATTTGGACGTTTTTACATTGTACAACAAAAAACTTTCTGAAAGTCACAAGACCAAATCAAACGCCACAGTGACATTGCACATCTGATCAATGTCTAGAGAATGTTTGGGCTTCGATCAATATATGGGGAGACATTGCGATTGATCTGCACAAACTTGATAGTCCTATTTAATGTAACAGCTGTTGAAATTAATGGCTAAACGATGCCTATCTTGAGGGTGTGAATTTATCGTACTACTGGCACTCTTTGTACCAACTTATATTTCCTGTATTAAACCAAATAAATACACTTTGAAAATAGCCTCCCAGTAATTTGTTTTTCATCCGAAATCTCACAATTTCACTAAAT
Source organism: Cyclina sinensis (assembly GCA_012932295.1). Taxonomy (NCBI): domain Eukaryota; kingdom Metazoa; phylum Mollusca; class Bivalvia; order Venerida; family Veneridae; genus Cyclina; species Cyclina sinensis. Next base: position 48,313,826 of record JAAONU010000019.1, on the reverse strand, counting down.
AACAGAACACAAAGTAAACAGCTGATAACAATTTATATAGTAATTCAGATATGTTCTACAGTTTCTCGTATATTCAAACCAAAAAGAAAAAATACAATTACTTTAAAAACTTGCATGTACTTTGCAAGTTAGAAAGCACCCACAAATTTTGTAACATCTTTTGTAAGAACTAAAAAAGTTTGAAATTAAGTTACATAAATAATCAATTTTAAAATTGTGTATAAAAGCTCGTCACGTTAGTGTAAACGTTGTATCACAGGGTTAATTTACGGTGGCTAATTACGAACACTTGAAGGTTTTAGAACACCATAGTTACGTAAGAGATAATAAAAATCGATTGTCATTTAGTATAACCCTTGCCTACAGGCAGGGTTATAAAAGGTCAATAGACCATTTAACCTGTCAAAAATCATTATAGCTGATAAGAAAGATCATATTAATGATATAAGTTCGAATACTTACTTAAAATACTAAAGTAATTAGTTATGTATGTAATTCATTTATATTTTGTATTATTATTTTGAAAATATATTCGTAATTGATATATTCAATGTATGGAAAATGTGTTTGTTAGTCAAATCAGTTCAATGTTTTGGCATATAAACGTTATAAAATTCATAGTAATCAGTATCTGTTACAAGTATTTCATAATTCTGACATGTTGAAGCGAGGAATAAAAACCGTATAAAAGTCATAGCAGTCAGTATCTGTTACAAGTAACTTATTATTCTGACAAGTAAAAGCGAGACATATAAACAATATCAAATTCATAGTAATCAGGTTCTTCTGACATGTTAAAACTAGGCACAAAACGTTATAAAATTGATAGCAATCAGTATCTGTTACAAGTATTTCATAATTCTGACATGTTAAAGCGAGGCATAAAAACCTTATAAAAGTCATAGCAGTCAGTATCTGTTACAAGTATTTTATTATTCTGACATGTTAAAGCGAGACATATAAACGTTATCAAATTCATAGTAATCAGTACCTGTTACAAGTATTCCTTAATTCTGACATGTTAAAGCGAGGCATAAAAACCTTAAAAAAGTCATAGCAGTCAGTATCTGTTACAAGTATTTTATTTTTCTGACATGTTAAAGCGAGAAATATAAACGTTATCAAATTCATAGTAATCAGTATCTGTTACAAGAATTCCATAATTCTGACATATTAAAACGAGGCACAAAAACATAATAAAATTGATAGCAATCAGTATCTGTTACAAGTATTCCATAATTCTGACATGTTAAAGCGAGGCACAAAAACGTTATGAAATTCATAGCAATCAGTATCTGTTACAAGTATTCCATAATTTTGACATGTTAAAGCGAGGCATAAAAACGTTATAAAATTCATAGCAGTCAGTATCTGTTAAAAGTATTTCATAATTCTGACATGTTAAAAAGCAGGCACGAAAAAGTTTCAAAAATGTGCAATGAAACGTTACCGTAAACTGTAGATAATTGATTTATAGATAATTATATACAAAAATCCAATAAAACCTGTCATTCACGGAGCAGATAAAATGCATTTATACAGACTGACCACAAGTCAATAATTATCATGCCTTCGTTTCGAGGCCATGAATTTGGACGTTTTCACATTGTACAATAAAAACTTGCTGAAAGTAAATTTACGAATAATGAAAGTGCTTAAAATCAGCAAATTCTACCTCGCTGTTCTTTATGTATTACGTTTAATTTCTGTTGATACTTCTTGTGTCTAGGAAAAGTTTTAATCTCCCTGCAGACTTTCGACAAGTCATAGTTTTCTCCACAACAACATATTACTCTGTTGTTTTCGTTATAGTAAGAAATAATTTCAAAACAGTAACCTGTATGCTTTTCGAAGGGTTAAACTGTGTTCTTTGTGTAAATTTTTAAAAATAGTTCTGTAAAGAAGACGTTCATTATTTCATCATGAGAATCAGTTTTAGGAAAAAAAGAACAGATATGGTATTTTAGATATTAGAATGAGATTGTGAATATTGTAATCTTTCAGGATATTTTCAACTAACTTCGATAAAGGAGAATTTTATAGTTCATTTAATAACGATGCAACAATGCCCATGTACTAAAACACATCTTTGAGTAAACAAGATGTTATTACCTAGGAACTTAAAACCTCTATCTCCGGCACGAAAGTTCGTTCTAGAAATAAAATGCCTCATGTAATCTCCGGAACGAAAGTTCACACAAGAAATAAATTGTCTCACGTTATCTCCGAAACGAAAGTTCAGTCTAGAAATAAGTTATCTTATGTTATCTCCGGAACGAAATTTCACTCTAGCAATATCCCTGAAACGGAAGTTGAAACCATTGTATATAAAGACATTTTAAAAATATTATAACTTTGGTCATTATTTACGGAATATTTTTTACATACATTGATACGACTTTTTGTCTCCTTTATATTCTGTTATGACGGCACTTAAATAATTGAGTGCTTGTTTACTTTACAATCAAGTCACCTTTACACTTTAGCATCGGATACAGTATTTGGTAATTTTTTGTGACAACTTTTGCAAACGCAAAGTAACTGTTGTCTGGCTCAGTTTTTCATACTACTTTGCTTGTGAAAAGTACGTTTTGTTATCAAGGAAACGCGAACATCCTAACAACATTCAATATATGATCTTTTATTTTTACACTGTAACAACGCAGCTAAAATGAAAATAACGCTGCTCCAGCTAGCTTAAGGTTATCATAAAATAGGTCTGGGATAGAATGTAGAAGTGGCAGCAACCCCGCAAAATCCCTGCTCATGCAAATTCACCATATACTATAACCCCCATAATGAATATAATTTTATAATTGAAGGTCAATTATTTAAAGGTATTATATCGAAATATACTCCTAGCTATTCCTGGAACACAATATCAATCTTAAAGAATGTGTTATTACATCTCATATTATCTGCAAACAATTGAACGATCAAAACAGGAAGAGAAAATTACACTGACAGAAATAAAAAAAATACATACATAAAAAAACGAAAATCATGACGAAGGACGAAAAGAAGACGAAAATCATTATGCCACGCATCGGGGATGAGGGGGCATACAGCTTTGAAAATGTCTTTAGGTAGGTAGGTCAGTCGATCCGTTGGTAGACTTTGTTTCCGATCAATATCTGCTGAAGCACATCAAACTTGGAAGGTATGCTGTTCATCACTAGAAAATGAAAGGTCAATGCCACAGTGACATTGACCAGCAAAACCGTTTCTTACCTATATATTCAGAACGCCTTGGGTCAATGTTCCTCTAACTTAGTAAGTGGGTTGTTCATGAAAAGAAAATAACCGCTATTGTTTTAACGGGTCACCAGGCCAAATCAAACGCCACAGTGACATTGCACATCTGATCAATGTCTAGAGAATGTTTGGGCTTCGATCAATATATGGGGAGCCATTGCGATTGATCTCCACAAACTTGATAGTCCTATTTAATGTAACCGCTGTTGAAATTAATGGCTAAACGATGCCTATCTTGAGGGTGTGAATTTATCGTACTACTAGCACTCTTTGTACCAACTTATATTTCCTGTATTAAACCAAATAAAAACACTTTGAAAATAGCCTCCCAGTAATTTATTTTTCATCTGAAATCTCACAATTTCACTAAATAACAATTTATATAGTAATTCAAATATGTTCTACAGCTTCTCGTATATTCAAACCAAAAAGAAAACAATACAATTACTTTAAAAACTTGCATGTACTTTGCAAGTTAGAAAGCACCCACAAATTTTGTAACATTTTTTGTAAGAACTTAGAAAATTTGAAAATAAGTTACATAAATAGTCTATTTTAAAATTGTGTATAAAAGCTCGTCACGTTAGTGTAAACGTTGGATCACAGGGTTAATTTACGGTGGCTAATTACGAACACTTGAAGGTTTTAGAACACCATAGTTACGTAAGAGATAATAAAAATCGATTGTCATTTAGTATAACCCTTGCCTACAGGCAGGGTTATATAAGGTCAATAGACCATTTAACCTGTCAAAAATCATTATAGCTGATAAGAAAGATCATATTAATGATATAAGTTCGAATACTTACTTAAAATACTAAAGTAATTAGTTATGTATGTAATTCATTTATATTTTGTATTATTATTTTGAAAATATATTCGTAATTGATATATTCAATGTGTGGAAAATGTGTATGTTAGTCAAATCAGTTCAATGTTTTGAAAAGGAAAGAAAAGCTGCTTATTATAATTAATAGTACTAACATTATTTTTATTATTATTACTATTAAAAAGATCACTGGCATATATAAAACTGATGCTGTTCCTTATACGTACACAAATAATTATTGTATTTTGAATACAAAGACATACTGACAATTGTTTTGCATTACATACAATTACATTCTAAAAGAAAATAATCTGTGACAAAGTGCCTTTTGAAGAAACAAATGACCATCAGGATTGTTTAACATTAGATGTGAGGTTTAGCCTGTTTGACATTGGTAAATGTGTATTTAAAATTGGATAACAAATATTTTGTTACTAATGGTTTTTGATTTATTAACGCAAGTATATTTTTAATAATGAAAAATAATTCATCTCTTTTCTGTACCTCTAAAAATACAATAGAAATTGTAAATATAAAACGTTTTCTCGTTTGAAATCTGTGCCAGAATGATCATAACTTTTCAAATGATTCCAAATTAATGACATATAAATATAAAACACTAATACTAAGATATAAACAAGAGGTAAAGTAAATACAACTTTTATACTTTGTCGCCTACCAAGAAATACTGGCGTGACCATTATAGCTATTAATGTAATTACACAACTATAAAACACTGTAGTCTCAAATAAATCTTTATAGTATTTTGCTGATTCAAGATTAATTTATCAATAAGAATCGTATATTGTTAATAAGGTTAAAAAAATCGAGCTAAAAAGGTTGTGTGTTCTACAGGAATCTCAACCGAAAGAATTGGCACCATTTTTAATAATGACACATATTTGAAAGAAGTAAATTTACAATCTTTTAAGGAAAGCAAACATATTGCATGTATTTGAAATTAAATCAGTTGTATTATTTGAATAATGATTTTGTTTATTTCATGCTTTCAAAGTATTCCAACTAGGTAACTCTCTTAAGTTTCAAGCGTTTGGTCCAATTTTTAAAAGCGTTTTTGTAGTCAGATTTAAGTATACAATGCATACACTGGAAAACAGCAGACCCTGATGCTTGTCGAGAGCTATGATTTCTCCTAGATAAGTTTTTTCTTTCAACCTGCAAAATAGAAAAAAAGTTACACGGTGGTAGGTGTGGCAAATCAGGTAGGGTTTGACACGAACCTTTTCCTTATTCAAAGGTCCTGTACAGTTGCTTATGTGTGTGCTGGTCCATTGTCACGCATCAAAGACATGTCTTATATATTTCATATCACGCACACTATGATATAGATTCTATATCACTCACAGTGTGATTGTCAAAACTTCTTCTAGACTTTTAAAGATTTACGGACTACAGAATGAGTTTATTTTATTTATTAGCTACCTGCATGCGGAAGAAAAAATAATCATACGTCAGTCATTCTTATTTCCATTTAAGGAGTCTATGAATTAAAACTGTAAGGTCTTACCCCTAGGCAATATGACAAACCAGATTTTTCCGTCGGCCATTTGCAAATTTAAAAGAGGTATTGTTAAACTAAAAACAGAAATCACTTACCTGTGTATTCCCCTAATGTGACATATTTGATAGTTATTTTACGGTTGTCACACTGATTTTATTTCGATTAAACGAAATAACATATCGATTCTTGAAAAAATCACTTTACCGTGGTTAAAGATAACGTTTACGTCTATATTGTCTACGGTACGTTGTTCATAAAAAACAAACTCTTTTTTAATGCAGAGTAAACTGAATATGATGACGTATGATATTGATCTATGGATCACCGAAAATCCATTGGATATTAGTTTTTAAGCTGCTGTATACTGCAGTCCATTTTTTAAAAAATAGCTTTTGTAATTGCTACATTGTATTTTACTTTAGTTTGAAATGTCTACATTGATTTTCGTAATTGCATGACAAAAAAAAACATTGTATGTATTAAGGTATTAGATTCCTAATACCCTACCTCCACTCTGAAGGATATTCAATAACATTAATTTGTGTAGGACTGAGACATTTTCACTGAAGGGCATGGGTTCAAACCCCAATTTTTTAAAATCTAGTTTTTGGCAGTTTTAGATTGTTTTGGTTTTACAGCAATAACTTTTGTAGAATTTTAATTAAATTTCTTATGTTTTAAATGTATTCAAATTGTAACAAAGCTTTTCAACGTGGTAAATCAATGAAAATTGGGCATCTGTAATTTCAGTTATTAATTTCTCCAAAACTAAACAGTAAAAAAATGATATTTTGTCTATTTGTTCAGAACAGTTCATGAAAAAAATAACTGTAGTTAATTCGGAGCCCAGAAGATTTATGTTGAAGGTTACGTTGACAAGATCCCCACATAATGATGTGGGTGGGGTAAATTCGTGCCATGTTTTTAATAATATTTTGTTTCTTCTATTGTCGGCTTTACATTCTTTTTGCTTTTTGTCAGCAGTCAGTAGGTCTTGTGGTTTCAGACAAGAAGATTTTCAAAGTTTGTCATAGCAACCAGAGTTCTGCATGGAATTAAATTCTTTGAACAACTTTGGAAGAGCTTCATGCAAGGAACATCCCTTGCAAGTTTCATTGAATTTTGCCCAGTGGTTTCAGAGGAGATGTTGTTTGAATGAAATTGTTGACGCCTCACGACGCCCGACGCACACCGGACATTGGGGTATGACAAAAGCGCACTCTGGCACTTTGTGCCAGGTGAGCTAAAACATTGTGTTTCTCTTACCTTATAAACTCATAAAGTCGGGTAAGATTTGGAGTGAATATTAGTCATTTCTTGAAACTCCCATAGTAACAGTGCCTTATATTGTCTATATTTTTCTGAGGATAGTGTATCTCTTGAAAAAAGCTCAATTTAATGATAGTTGACAAAATGTTTATTAATATTCTAATACCTTAATTATGACAAAAAACTGTATAGTTTACGTCAAGAAACCTTCTGTCTGTCTGTCTGCAATTAATTTTTAAGCAGACAAAAGTTCTTGTCTAAATGTACTATAAACTTTTCTCCAAACAATATTCTAATCTGAAAATTCGGTAAAATTCCATTCCGGACACATTACTTGGTCAGCTGATCTCAACTTTTGTGAAAAAAAGTATTGTAAATGACGTATGTTGGGAAGTCTATCACTTCATGTAGATGTTGAGAGGATATTGCCTAAAAAACCCTGCTAAGATAAGTTGCAACCATCATTTCGGCGCAAAATTCAATAAACTTAAAAAAATTAAATAGTAACAACATTTTTAAAGTAACTTATCTATGAGGAAAGGGGTCTGTGTGTTAAAATGTGTGTACATGGGAGAATTGGTAGAAACAAAGGCGCATCTATGGTGTAATCGATAGAAGCCAAAATGGTAATCAGTTTTTCTGTAAAAGTGATTTTTCTTTAAAAAAAAAAAATAACGCTTCTGCATCACTGTCTCACACTGAAGGGTTAAAACAAGCCGAAAAATAGCGGGCAGAAACTGCCAATATCGTGACAGAAATAGCCGGCCATAAAAACACGCTTTTTTGTCTCATCAAAAGAAATGTTTTCATAATCACATTACAAAACTATTTTAATCAGTACATTATGATTATTTTGATAAGGTGGTATCGTTATATGCATGTCTATTAGCCTTAAACCTAATCCCAGTAGCGTAGCGTTAGTGAAAATATTAAATTGTTTCACTGAGATATATCTGCAGAAAAATCCTATAGTCACTAGAAAGGGTTGAACCCGGGTGTCCCAAGTGACAGTCAGACACTCTTATTATGCCGCTAAAAAGCTAAATCAACAGTGAGGCAGTTTGATTTGCTTTATCTATCTAGTTTTTACTACATATTCCATATCCACAGAAAGCAAACAAATATCCTGTATTAATATGGAAATATTAAAGTGTTCTTAACTTATTTTAATTATATCACATGCTGTATTAAAAGGTTATCAAATTATTTGTATATTCTATGCTTACACATGTATAAATGGGGAAGATAAAAATATTTTTGTATAAGAATAACAGTAAAAAGAAGCATTTGATAAGAAAGTTCTTGTCTTAAATATAATTTATCAGATTGTGGTACACAAGACAAAAACAGGAAAAGAGTCTCCGAAGCTTTTAAAATATGAATTTATTACAGTAAAATTTAAGCCGCAAAAGTAAATAAGTTAAAACACTCAACAAAAATATTAAAGGGACAGGCATATAACTAAACAAAAAGGCTGTAACAGAATTGCTTCATTCAACAACTTCAAACATAGTGTAAAAATGCAAGTATCTGATATATGTTTATTCAAATCAGTAAAAATGTCGGTCGAAATCAGTATCTCAGAAAAAAAGAAATCACATACTGTCAAAATATCCATGGTATGGACTAGGTGAAGAAAAAATTAAGGACACACTTTTAGCTTCCTGTTGCAGTGCTCTGCAAAGTTAGTTATTATTATGTCCAACTGTCCCAGGTGAACTATTTTGAAAAACTGCCATTTGACAAAGACTACTGAAACAAAGTTTCATACTTATACTTTTGTTGAGTATATTGCAAAGCGGTTCGCAAGGATACTAGTATTCATATAATTTCACGTAAACCGTTTTAAAAAAGAAAAAAAAAAAAGAAAAAAAGTTAGATTTCTCTCGTTTAATTCTATTGATCTGAATATGGCCACCTAGTCCTTTATATTTTTCATTAAAATAATTTTTCATTTCCTAATGTAAAATACAGCCTAGAATGGAGAAAAAATCAGGTGAATAAATCATTTGAAAGATGGATGCACTATGTGTTAGACATTTCTCGAAAGGGAGTGATAAAAATATCCCTTATTCATGCGTAATTATTCTTTTTCACAAACTTTCACTAACTTTTTTATAGCGTGGATTGCAGCGAAAGTTTACGTATTGCAATTTGATAGCAACTCTGTTCTTAATACCTTTACAAAATGTAGTAAGCATAACTGTACGCCAAGTTTGCCTATTTTAATTATATATACAATTAATTACCGGCATATGCATTAAAACGTAAATTGTTATTAGTTTTTATTTTGTCAATGAATACCACCGTGACTGTGTAATGAATTTATTACGTTTTGCAATTTTATTACAAAAACGGTCATAACCTGACTCACAAAAAAACTGGATCCTTTTTAAAGTTTTTGCTAAATAACTAAATAGTATTTAAGCAAAAGTGGTGATCTATTATACGACTTTTCCAAGTAGAATAAAGATATTGATTTGAAATTATTGAATGCGTTACAAATAAATGACCACTTTTCTTTTACATTTTTTAAAACAGTTTACTTATAAATACAATATGTAATGTACATCTAAGTATAAAATATAAACAGTAACATTTAAAAACGGACGGCACCCATAATTTTAAAATTTTCTTTTTGCAATACAGTTATGCTGTCAGAAATGATAAACACTGACACTCATGTAAAAATGCTATACATTGTCTTAATAAAGACATCATTTTGTTAGTAGACGTGAATAGGTATTACTTGAATAATATCACAAATAGTCGGAAAGGCTGGACTGAATGTATGTAATTTTACCCATTGAAGTTGTTTACAAAATTCTCTTTATTTTATATACCCCATACGTCGGAACCATATTTAGAAGAGTTAACAGATCGAACAATTTTAAGTTGGATATTACGTCAGTATGATCTTAAATGAATAGAGAACAAAGACTATTATGCTCTGAACGCTTGTTCAAGGAAGTTGCATTGTATGTTTCAAATCAACGTGTATAACAAAACTAAAATCTAGAAACCTAGATACACAAAACAGTCTACGGGAGTCGTATGTCGAATACATAGGATTTTATTGTAAGTAAGTAAGTTTATTATTGTGACTTGTGCAATATAAACAAAGCATAATTTCAAACATATATACAGGTTTTATATCTGCCCCTGACCCGTTGGGTCTATAAATCACCAAGTTAATTTGAACATTTGACAAATTACAATATATTAGGCATGAACTATAATCCTTATGTCAACTAACTCCCCGACCATGGCGAGTATATGTGTAAACCAATGGACTCCCAGGCTATATCGCATGGACGGTGTTGTACATTGTCAATGGAGTGAAACTTTTACATCCCCACACGGAAAGCAAAATCCCATTATTGGATTGATACAGGAACTGTATAATTTCTCAAAAGCCAACATATTTTAGATTATGAACGTTACTGATAATAAATTTGACTGCGGGCTCGCCCTGCAGCCTTTCCTAACGAGTCACAGTTATAAGAAAAGTAATTATTTCTAATGAAATATTACTCCTACATACCAGTAATGATCTAGGATATTATCACCGATCTTCCTTATCCTTACCAAAAAGACATGCATTTAGACTTATTACAGTTAATTTAGATGCGCCGAAATTTAGACCAATCGTGCAATGTATTCAACATAGTTTGGAGTTGATCCTCTGAGTCACTCATTAAGACAATGTCATCATCATACATTAAAATTGAGATTTTGATTACACATAGGTAGTTAAAATGTTAATGTGGATGGTCGTGTATATGAGGATGGAAGAGAAAACCAATTGGAAATATATTGGTTTTAATCTTGAATCAATATTATATATATAGTTTCGTGCATGTCGGGGTTTATTTCACAAACAGACTGTCGGTTATCATAAAGGCTGAGAAAATTAATGCTGTCCAAGTCAAAAAGACACTACTACACGTTTCCAAACTTTTATAGAATTTTCCTAATATTTAAAATGATAAATAGCTCTAAAATGTTACGAAAAATATGGTTTGAAAAAAGCATTATATACATAATAAATATGTTTGTGTGTAAACAATTGTTAAATATAGATAAAAAGCTTGTACTACTGACAGCATGGGTGATATTGGTAAGTGTTTTATGTTCAAATCGGTACATTAAGTACTGAATTAAATATAATTAGGATATTCTAAATGCCTTGTCATAGGTCTGTTAGACTATGTACTGAGCGAGATATTTTGATGACATTGGTTACAGATAATGGATATATGTTTTGATACGTTTGGGAATCGTAGACTGTTGAAAATATAAAATCATATATAGATAGACAGGACACGTTTCCATGAAATTTAGAGATTATCCATATTGCAGGAATTGTATTGAGGACGTGTAACTGTTTGTTTTAGATTGTTGTTTATATAAACAAAAGGGCCTTGATGGCCCTATATCGCTCACCTGAGTATGACTGCTTTTAACAAAGTTGTTACCAAATTAATTGACCCCAGATAATGCATATTCGCACTTGACCTAAAAATCATCGAACAACCTTTCTGACAAATTTCCAGAATATTTGGACTGAAAAAGTATCATCTAGATTGTTAAGATTTTTAAAAAAATATTTTTGGCTCATGTGATCTAGTTTTTGATTCCAGATGACCCATATTCAAACTCGTCTGAGAAATTACTAGGACAAACATCCTGACTAAATTTCATGACAATTGAAGCAAAAGTGTGACCACTAGAGTGTTAACAAACTAAAGGAGGATGGACGATAGATGACGGACATTGATCGATCCTAATACTCTGTGTGGAGGTGGTGCAAGTAAAGCTGGGGTGCAGCATATAACGCCGGTTTTGTGGTGGAATTGGGACCCACAGGTAACAAAATTAAAACTTTTATGTGGTGGATTGTTAAGTTTGGCATCAAGACTACGGGCAAGATGACCTTATATTATTTACGAATTCTCGTCTGAGTCTGCTTTCTCCCAGATATTTTCCGTTTTCTGTATCATTTGTGAAAAAGACGAACATTTCTGAGAATGCGATGAAACAGAGCTTTGAAAAGTGACGAAAATGCAGTGATAGCGACTCCACGAGGCAGGTCCAGCTTACCTTAACTTGAAAATTTCAACAGACACTATTTTCCAACCTGTTTACTTCATTTGACATGTAAGACTATCAGGAAAGATGTTTTCAGAAAATACATGGTAATTAGCGAGAGTTGGAATTTTCTAGTTAAGGTAAGCTGGACTTGCCTCGTGGAGTCGCTATCACTGCATTTTCGACACTTTTAATGTCCTGTTTCATTGCATTTACATAAATGTTTGTCTTCTTCACGAATGATACAGAAAACGGAAAATATCTTGGAGATGGCAGACACAGACGAGAATTCGTAAATAATATGAGATCATTTTGTGCGTAGTCTTGATGCCAAACTTAACAATCCACCCCATAAAAGTTTTAATTTTCCTTCCTGTGGGTTCCAGTTTCACCACAAAACAGGCGTTATATACCGCACACCATCGTTACTTGCACCACTTCCACCGGTAACGTTTGGACACGGTGTAATAGCTCAGCATGAAAAGAAGTTACCTTTTTAAATACACTCTAACAAACGTTTCAAATATTTCAGTAGCTTGTGTCTACGAACGATGATACAGCCTTAAGCCTCTCAGAAGGAGAGAAAAATAGTTTTCTGTGTTTCGGTCTGTGATTGTATACATTTATAACTGGTTTTTAGCTCACCTGAGCATGCTCATGTGAGCTTTTAGGATCCTTGATTGTCCGGCGTCCGTCCGTCCGTCCGTCCGTCGTCCACAATTCATTCAAACGACATCTCCTCTGAAACCACTGGGCAAAATTTAATGAAACTTGCCTAGAATGTTCCTTGCATGAAGCTCTACCAAGTTTGTTCAAATGGTTCCGGTTCATTGCATTTCTGGGTCACAGGAGCTAAAAGCAGATTTTAAAAGTTGGATCTTGAAAAATCTTCTTGTCAGAAACCACAAGGCCTGGAGCTTTGATATTTGGTATAAAGCTTCATCTAGTGGACCTCTACCAAGTTTTTTCAAATTATGATACTGGGGTCAAAAATGGCCCCGCTCCAGGGGTAACTTGTTTTACATAGAGTTATATAGGAAAAGCTTTAAAATCTTCTTGTCAGAAACCGTAAGGCATAGAGCTAAGATATTTGGTGTGCAGCATTGTCTAGTGGACCTCTACCAAGTTTGTTCAAATCATGGCCTCTGGGTCAAAAATGGCCCCGCCCCAGGGGTGACTTGTTTACATAGAGTTATATAGGAAAAACTTTAAAAATCTTCTTGTCAGAAACCGTAAGGCATAGAGCTTAGATATTTGGTATGTAGCATTGTCTAGTGAACTACTACCAAGTTTGTTCACATTATACCTCTGGGGTCAAATTTGGCCCCACCCTGGGGTCATTGGTTTTACAAAGGCTTATATAGGAAAAACTTCGAAAATCTTCTTGTCTGAAACCACAATGCCCTGAGCCTTAAGATTTAGTATGTAGCATTGTCTAGTGGACCTCTACCAAGTTTGTTCCAATTATACCCCTGGAGTCAAATTTGGCCCCACCCCGGGGTCATTGGTTTTACATAAGCTTATATAGTGAAAACTTTGAAAATCTTCTTGTAGAAGGAGAAGTAACATTTTCAGTCCAAATAATCTGGAAATTTGTCAGACAGGTTGTTTCTATGATTTCTAGCTCAAGTTCGAAGATGGGTCATCTGGGTTCAAAAACTAGGTCACAGAACCCAAAAAAAGAAAAACCTTGTTAACACTCTAGAGGCTTCATTTTCAGTCCAAATATCCTGGAAATTTGTCAGAAAGGTTGTTTTGATGATTTTTAGCTTATGTTCAAAATTGGGTTATCTGGGGTCAAAAACTAGGTCACAGAGCCCAAATATGGAAAAACCTTGTTAACACTATAGAGGTAACATTTTCAGTCCAAATAACCTGGAATCTGTCAGAAAGGTTGTTTCAATGATTTATAGGTTAAATTTGAATATTTGTCATCAGAAATCAAAAACTAGGTCACAGAGTCCAAAAATAGTAAAAAACTTGTTAACACTATAGGAGCTACTTTTCAGTCCAAATATTCTCGAAATTTGTCAGAAAAAATGTTTTAATGATTTCTAGCTCAGATTCGAATAAAGGTCATCTGGGGTCAAAAACTAGGTCACAGACCCCAAATATGGAAAAACCTTGTTAACAGGCATTGAGGTAACATTTTCAGTTTAAATAACCTTGATATTTGTCAGAAAGATTGTTTTAATGATTTCTAGCTCAGTTTTGAATATGGGTTATGTGGGGTCAAAAACTAGGACAAAGGGCCAAAAAAGTAGAAAATCCTTGTTAATGCTCTAGAGGTTACATTTTCTGTCCAAATGTCCTTGAAATTTGTCAGAAAGGTTGCTTCTATGATTTCTAGCCCAGATTAGGATATTGGTCATCTGGGATCAAAAGCAAGGTCACAGAGCCCTAAAATGTAAAAAACATTTTAACACTCCAGAGGTTACATTTTCAGTCCAAATATCCTGGAAATTTGTCAGACAGGTTGTTTTGATGATTTCTAGCTCAAGTACTAATATGGGTCATCCTTGGTCAAAAACTAGGTCACAGAGACCAAATATGGAAAAACCTTGTTAACACTCTTGAGTTAAGATTTTAATTCCAAATAATCTGAAAATTTGTCAGAAAGGTTGTTTCTATGATTTCCAGCTCAACTTTGAATAAGGTTCATCTGAATTCTAAAACTAGGTCACAGAGCCCTGAAATGTAAAAACCAGTTTTACATCCCAGAGGTTACATTTTCAGTCCAAATATCCTGGAAATTTGTCAGACAGGTTGTTTTGATGATTTCTAGCTCAAGTACTAATATGGGTCATCTTTGGTCAAAAACTAAGTCACAGAGACCAAATATGTTAATATATTGTTAACACTCTGGAGTTAAGATTTTAATTCCAAATAACCTGAAAATTTGTCAGAAAGGTTGCATCTATGATTTCCAGCTCAACTTTGAATATGGGTCATCTGGATTGAAAAAAACTAGGTCACAGAGCCTAAATATCGAAAAACTTTGTAAACACTCTAGAGGCTACATTTTCAGTTCAAATGTCCTGGAAATTTGTCAGAAAGGTTGTTTTGATGATTTCTAGCTCAGGTTTGGATATGGATCATCTGGGGTCAAAAACTAGGTCACGGAGCTCAAATATGGAAAAACCTTGTTAACACTCTAGAGGCTACACTTTCAGTCCAAATAACCTTGAAATTTGTCAGAAAGATTGTTTCAATAATTTCTAGGCCAATTTTGAATATGGGTCATCTTGGGTCAAATAACCAGGTCCATAGCAACTTTGTGAAAAGCAGTCATATTCAGGTGAGCGATATAGGGCCATTATGGCCCTTTTGTCTTAGTAACTTTTTGACTCCTTCAATTTTCAATCAGTTGCCTAATATATATAAGATGTCAAAACCGATTCGAACTCTGAACTTTTATCATTAAAAGCACAAGAAAAACATAGCAGGTCTTAACAGTACATAATCCATATACCGGCATGCTTTGTTAAATCTGATTGCTAAAACGAACTTACTATATTTGTCCAATTTTGAATTATGGATGTGGAGAACGGGATGTTTATAAAGATTTTGATAAGAATTTTTTATTTCTTAAATGCGTACAGGGTTATAAAAGCAAACAGGGTCGGTTTATTATTTCTGAGTAGAAAGATGTGCTATTAACCCGTAAACATATAAATTTACTTCCTATTTATTATCTGCGAACACAGATAAGAATGCCTTGATGGCCTTATATCTCTCACCTGAGAACCAGTGTAGATATTGTTCGATTTTTCCTTGCTGAAACTTTCAAAAGTAGAGCGTACTTAGATCATTATGTCAGGTTTAACATATGTTTTTAAAATTGTCCATTTGCTTCTTTTAATCAGCTTAACTCAAACAACCTTGCTTAAGGTCCACCAAAGTTACATTTCTGCGAAATAACTTTTATCTCTCACCTGAGAACCAGTTTAGATATTGTTCGATTTTTCCTTGCTGAAACTTTTATAAGTAGAGCGTACTTAGATCATTATGTTAGGTTTATTTTTTTTTTAAAAATGTCCATTTCCTTCTTTTAATCAGCTTAACTCAAACAACGTTGCTTAAGGTCCACCAAAGTTACATTTCTGCGAAATAACTTTTATCTCTCACCTGAGAACCAGTTTAGATATTGTTCGATTTTTCCTTGCTGACACTTTCATAAGTAGAACGTACTTAGATCATTATGTCAGGTTTAAAAAATGTTTTTAGAATTGTCCATTTGCTTCTTTTAATCAGACGTACATGCTTAAGGTCCACCAAAGTTACATTTCTGCGAAATATCATTGAAACTTGGCCAGGGGTTTCTGAGTAGAAGATTTAATCTATATAGTTATATAGTAAAACTTCTCAAACCTCTGTCAAGTTTTTTTTATTGGACCCGCTTGGCTTTAAGGAATTTCGAAGGTTGTATAAACAGGCCCCACTCACGTAGGCCTCACTCAAGTAGGCCACTTTCTCAAGGAATCTAAATGACTTGAGGGAATTGGAAAAAAACTGTGGAAAAACCAGTCAGAAAACACAGCTTCCCTACATAGTCAAAAAGTAGAGGAACATGGAGCATAGATTTTTAAAGTAATCAGTTAAAAAAGAGACACCACAAGCAATAAACGAAAATGAGAATTCGTGCGGTTGCTGCCATTGAACGGTCAGTGGCAGAACTTTTGCCACTGGGGGGTTTAAACAATGTCCCAGGGTGCACCAACCTCACACTTGCCCCAACATGTTTTCATAAGAACAAACAAGTAAAAGTTGTCTTGGTGAATTATCTCCAGCTGTTCCGGTCAAGTGCATACCTTCTTATAATTGTATAAATACAACCTCTGACAACTGCGTGTGGAAATCGATTCTTTGGCGCATTGGTTAGAGTTTTGCTGCATGCAAAAAAGCACACGAACATATAAAACCAAAACAATAAAACAAAAACTTATGGCATTGTAAAGTAAAAAGGGTAGGTACGCTCTGACCTTACTGAGAACAGAGGACTTGGAGTCAAATCAGCAAGAACACGATAACAGAAATAAAAAATGCTGATCGAGTTTCAACGTTCTTTTCAAGATTTCCCTCGAAATCTTCATAAACTCCTGCTACCGTCGTGCAAGCAAAGAGGTTAGCAACAAAATCAACTGTAGAAGGGTTAATCAACAAGCAGACAGAGAGCTGTAGAATATCATGCTTATAGCCTTTCTTTTTGAATTTACATATGATTTTTACAAATAACATGGAGAAATTAATACTGCTTTTTATTTTCTTCATTTTCTTAATCAAATCTCCATAAAACACTGGTTGAGAAATACCTTGTTGCAGTAGCGATTTTAAATTGCAATTATATTTATGACTTACATCTGGGTATCGGCTAGTAAAACTTGCAAAATGTTTTTTTTTAATTTGTGGTACCGATACCCTAGTTTCAAAGTTTTTTCTGTTATCCAAAGATTGCGTTCATTAAAATCTTTAGCATTGTACAAGATGTAGGAAAGCGAACAAGCTGTGAAAAAGTAAATATAAAAATGGAAAATTAAAAATATTGAAATCAAAATCATCTCTTTTATCGTATATTTTGGTAGTCACAAAACATTTTCAATAGAATAATTTAGATCAAGAAAGATTGCTTGCTTTTCTGAAGTGTTTGTTTTATTTAAGCTGGGGCTCATTTGGGTAAATGTTGTTGACCAGAGATTGAAATGGTTATTATCTATATTTAGCAATATATTCGAGGTGTTGTTAAAGGCTGTCATAATGTCATTTTGATGTCCATTATAAAGAGATAACATGAAGTATCTTCCATGACAGTTTAAAACAGATAACCAACAAAGGTTGCACAATTAGAACCCATGGGGATGCAAACCACCTGTTTATAAATGGAAGTGCCAAATCTAACATAAATATTGTCTAGTAAGAAAAATAGAGACTCGATCAAGTCTGAACACGTCCATAAAAACCATAAGAATCCTCTGTAAAAATGCTCTATGTTCATAAAAAGCGATATACGTTTTATTTTCTCTTGCAAACGTTTGCAAAGGACCATCTATGAAACATTTTCAGGAGATTATTTTGATATCGGGATGGTGGTTTCTTAAGAGAAGATTTTCAAAGTCCATTTAGGATACAGTGAAAACAGGCCCCGCCTTCTGAGGTAATGTTTTTCTAGGGATCCAAATAACTTGAAAGAATTTACGATTTACTTTAGAAAAAATATTATGAAATCATTTTGAAATCGGGCTGGTGGCTTCGGTAGAGAAGATTCTAAAGTTATTTGTTTTTTCATTTGGTCATAAAGTGAAAAAAAAATACACCAAAAGGCTTAAAGGAATATGATAAAAGGCTACTAAGGAACATTTTTTGAAATTGTTTTGAATTTGAGCGGTGGTTTCTCAAGAGATTTCGAAGTTTTCCTTATGGTGCCATGGCAACCAGAATTCTGAATAGAACCATTTAAGGAATTTGAAAAAGTTCCTAGGAGCATTCCTGTTAAGTTTAAATGAAAATAGCTCAGTGGTTTCGGAGGAGGTGTTGCACGAAGGAAAATGTTGGCTACGGACGACGGACAGTCACCCTCCTATCCTAACAGCTCACCCTCGAGCACTTCAGCTCAGGTGAGCTAAAAATTCAAAACATTTACCATGCTAAATCGATACAGTAGATCATTATTCAGTAACGTGTTGTTGGGGTAAAACTTTATGTTGATAAAACTTACATTTGTTCACTGGAAGAAATAAAAGAAGCAAAGTTATTGACTAAGGTTTGATTTTGCTGATGAAAACAAATGAAATTTTAAGCAGTGTGTACTTTAATGTAAACGTAATGCCATTATGATTTATGCTGCCAAAGCACTAGAAAAACAGGTCGTAACAGCATAATCTTCAAACGTTAGTATGTTTTGAAAGTTAATTACTAAAACAAACTATCCATATTTGTCCAGTCTTAAATTATGGATGCGAAGTGAAGGGTATTTTTAAAGATTTTGATAAACAAAATTTTTGCTTCTGTAAATACTGTCTAAAACAAAAAAAAAACTCCTATAAACGGGGTCATTTTCCGGTTTCTGAGCATAAAATTTGTATTAGAGTTTGGTCTAAATAATAGCATAAATTATAATAATAACAAAAAATATATAATTATGATGATAATAATCTTGACTATACAGAATGTAATAATTTGGTAGTTCGTGTTTTGTTGACTTGTATAGTACACATTCAAATATTGCTTATCTTGATTCCTCAAATAAGGATTGCACTTGATATCAGTTTTGTAACAAAAGTTATACACGATCATTCTTTTTTGTAGATTAGATAGTTTTTTTGTAATTTCAGCAACCAAAGTTGCCCATTTATTATCCCCGTCATCATGGAGAGTAGGGTCGGAGAGCCATCCCCACTTCTCATTACAAAAGTTATATAGAAATAGATCGACAGATTACAAAAGATAAAAGAGCTAATTTTGAGACCTGGTAAAAAATACTATTAATTTAACTGGGGGTGTTTGTTGTTTTTTCTGACATAGAACAATATATGTTAATATAATTTCTAAGCTTACTGTCCTGATAAACCTGTTGAAATTCTTAATAAGCGTCTTTTTGAGCAATTTTAGGTCTATTGTATTGTACTGTACATGTTGTTTAGTGGATTTTTAAAAAAAATGTATGAGAAGGAACTGACTGAGATACAGTCTTAAAATTATAGCACTGCTCTAAATGATAAAAAAGTTCAACATGAGAAATATTTAAACAGTGAGTAAACTTATCAACCATTTTTTCTCAGAGTATACAACAATCCTAAGTCAAACTTTAACAAAGAAATATTTATGACTGAGCCAGTCAAAAGAGGCTTTACTACACTGCCACCAAACCGAATAGGGACTAAACTGCTACATTCAAAAATTTTGAGTTTACTTTAACTATAAAAACAAACAGCTTTCCCGAGGATTAGAATTCATTGGTTAGTGTATTATAGAAAACGACAATGATCTGGTTGAGCAGTATTATCCTTTTAAGCATTATTATTCCTACTTAAGTTTTGTTAGAGAATTTGTTTTTCTGAATTAATTAGCTTCATTGACTATATTTCAGCAAGGAAAATGTACACACGATCTTATGTATTAAAGATTATAGTAAAGTAAAATGTATATACTACATGTATAGTAAGACATGCTATGATTTGCATCCGTGTACAGGTACTTTCATTTTCAAATATGTCTCTTAATTTACATTATGTAATAAGATAAGTTGCTGAAAACGAAATATCTATTTAAGAAAGTTTATTGTTCAAGATACAAACTAAGATATTTCAAGACTGTAGGCTTATTTTCGACATTTTCTGCCAAAAATAGACAGAGGGAAAAAAAGATTCATTTTAAAGAAAGGTTTAGGTGCAAACTACTAGGGTTGCCATCTTAATATTGCCAACTAATATCTGTAAATAATTTGAGGAATTTTTCAGTTATTGGTCGGAGGCTCGGCATTCAAACTCCCATACTCAAAGAGTGAGAGAGGAAAAAAATATAGACATTTCGCAAAGCAGTGTTTCATTTCTCTAGGATTGATCCCATGAATTAAATTGACCTGTTTCAATTTTTTTTCTTTTTTGCAAGTTGCTTTGACAACTAATTAGACATTGATATACTATTCAGAAACTACTAAGGCTTTAAAATTTTCCCATGACTTTTCGAACTTGCTGTATTTCGAAGTTTGTTCACCATTATATTGTTCAATTTTATAAATGGTGACAATCTGATTTCTGAAGTTTTCTATACTAGGCCTTAATATTTTAAACCTGCTATTGATCAGAGCTTCTAGCTCGCCTTGGCAGAATGTACAGAGGTCTTCATTGATGATATTCATTTTTTCAACAAATAATTAGTTGCAAGAAGTTTATGATATATCCTGAACTTAAACCATATCATTTTCGGGTCTTTTGTAAATTTATAGACCATATCATATATAGAGTTACTTTCGAAAACAAATTGGTTCTGTATTGGCTCTTAATTCATTCTTCCATTTCTGTAAAGAGACTGGATAGTGACCTTCATTTAGCATTAATTTATATATTGACCTACATCCTTTTCTATATTTTTTTTAATAATTTCTAGACTTTGAGGAATGTGCAAGTTATAGTTGATTTTCGTGAGCAAATGTTGAAAGTTATTAACTTCAAGGAATTCCTGTATTGTATTCACAATACCCCTGTATTCTAAGAAATTAATTCTAATATACTACTCAAAATTTGATAGGGATCACTTTTTATTTCTTAAATATCTTTGTACGGAAAATTGCCAGTATTATATTCCTATATGTACAATTGGAGCGGGGTTAGTGTTATCCAGTATTATGTAATTCTATGTTTTGATTGGCTGTTAGAAGATCCGATTATTGCCGAAGCATTACGTATTTTTACGATGTGCTACCTGTTGAATCAATTTGCGAAGTTGTGTTATTCCGGAAATCCTCGGAGAGAATCACGTGGCTGTATGGTTATAGTGTTTAGGAACATTGAATGCTATTGTTTTGAAATCTATTAATAGTAACAAGTAACTGATAAGAGATACAGGTAATTTTTTGAAGGTTGGCAAAAATATGGCGGTTGATAAAAATGCAAAACATAGTAATTTTGTAATTACAGTAACAAAGTCATTTTTCATCAAACAGTTTAATATTTTATGTCATTTAAAAAGTCTGTAAACTCATATTTTACATATTTCAAAAATAATTGTCAAAACTGTTTACTTTTTTGTTTGTAAATGCATAGTGCATCTAAGCTGCTAGAAAAATGCTGAAACGACAGGTCTGAATTAGTTTAGTTTCCTTTTTTAAAAGCAAAAATTCAAAATCAGCTTATATATTCAAAATATGAATTTAAAGAGACTTCAGATGATGTAAAATGATACAATGTTTATGTTTAATATTAAAAATTCTATCAGGTTTCCGATCATACTTTGAACGACAGTGACTGTGTCTCACCTGATCTTTATGTTGAATTATATCAAAGTAATCAAAGGATGGTCATAGTTTATTATCATAATTGATATTACAAGTATATTTGTTATTCTATTCACGCATGTTTGTTATTCTGTTCAAGCATGTTATTCCATAAAAGTCATGTCATTTTGTTACTTAACGAAACAAACAAAGTTTCAGTATCATAATTACCACCATTAACATCAAGAGATATATGGACAAATATGTTGTTGTTCTTCTTAAAAAATGTACATTACCTAAGTTAAAATATGTCTGAACAGACAGGTCTTCAATTTAAAGATATATATTAAATTTCTTTTAGTGGCATCCGCAAACAAAATAGAGTGCTGTAGATTAAGGTTCCTTAAAAATACAGTGAAAAACCGTACACTCAAATGAACTCAAGTCCATTTGAATTTTCCTTGTTAATGATAACCTCAAGATAACTGATTTTTTTCGTTTATGTATTTATTCATATGGCAAAGCCGACCTGTCCAGCAGATTTTGATTGTTTACCTGTACATGGCTCGAGATGCACGGGAAAAGCGATACCCCTGGAAAAGTGGTGCACCACGGGCATGTACCTTCATATACACATCCGTTTTATTCAGACTTCGCTTGTGCATGGTAACGTTTAAATCGAATCTAGCACTGGTCATGGCAAATCTACGGAAATGGGCCTGCGATCACACCGGGTGGACGCTGCATGACTGAACCCCAGTGCCGTTCACTGACGAGTCTAGATTTTTTGTGGACTTCACAGAGCAAGGGTCACCGATGAGTACCTGGAGGCAGCAGCCATAGAGAAAATGCACTGGCCAGCAAGGTCTCCAGATCCCAATCCAATACAGCATGCCTGGGATATGCTGCAGACTGCAATATCTGCTCGCCCAGTCCAGCCAACCAGGGTCCGTGGGCAACAGCAGGCCCTTCTGGAGGAGTGGGCTCGACTCCCACAATAGAGCATCCGGAGACTCATTAGCAGCATGAGAAGGCGGTGCAGAGCAGTAATTCAAGCAAACAGACACCACACGTGATATTTAAGCAAAATTCAGGCCATAGACTTGATTTTTCCAAAAGTTCTATTTCATCTCCTGTCTGTATTATCCCAAATACGTGCCCCTCCCACGACTCAGCCTCGGTCACACTTCAACGGTTTATAGACTTACTCATTTTTTGGGACCAAACTGTTGTCATATGAACATATTTTCAGAATCACAACAAAAAATGTAATCTTTCAACCTTATGTAGTAAATAAACACATTCTTATATATGATCCCTATCAAATTTTGAGTTGTATATTAAAGGTGTAAAAAAAATTCATTAAAAGTAAAAAAATCACGCTCTTGGTTTAATAAATTCCCAACAAACAGAAGATTTAATAGTTATATGGACATACAATCTGGTTTTTTTTTTCAAATGGTGCTTTAATGTTTAACGAATTGATAATTTTCAAAATCACTTGACTTGTAAATTTCTAAGCTATCACAATTAAGTTATAATATCAGGAGAAAGATCTGTAAACAAACTACAGATTACGGTATTACGGTAAAATTTAGTTTTGTCATCATTTTTTTCTGTTCGTGCAAAACATCTGTATTTGTTACGTAGCAGAAAATTGACGAAGTTAATCTGCTTTTATAACCCTGAAAAGACATAAGAGCTAAACATACGGAATGAATGCTGAACTGTTAACACAGCAATGCAGCATGTCAGCCTTAGATTTTTAAATTACATTCTGTATTTTTACTTACCAAAGTTCTCAAATGCAAAAGGGTGATGTTGTGTTCAAGACGCTAAAGCTAATATCAGCTACAGAATGAGAGTCATAACGCATTAAAATAAATAATTTTGAAAACGTTTTTATTGAAATAATTAATATGTTATTTGACGTTTATTTCTAAGCTTTAACAAAACTTATTGTTAAATATGATTCTTTGTAGTGTCTCATTCATTGCTATTCGATCTTATTCTATCTTAGAAAACTATGATATATCATTTGTCTTATTATACGGTTCAGAGATATGGGGACTGAAACACTGATTTTGAATATCAGACATGCAAATAATCGCATGTAAACGCGCAATGCTGGTACCTGAAAAAGCTTGAAATTACGCCACTTTTGGTGAAATAGGACGATTTCTGTATATTTTAATGTGTCTAAGCATTACAATAACTATTGACTACTTAAATTGGATTTGCATAAATACTTAAGGTTATGTTATAATTTACTTCTTTACTGTGACTCTTATCTTTGCTACAGAGGTTGGGACAGAGATATAAAACTTAGATATTAACTGTATCTGGGTGTTATGAAATGTTTCAAATAAAACATTTTCTAATCAGTATGCAAAAATGTTACAAAACCTGTGCGAGAAACGTCTTTCTAGACGTAAATTGTATTCTTAGACTGACACCATAACATCAGTAATTATTTATTCAAAATAATTCAAATTTGCATTATTTTAAAGAAAATGGAATACTCTAGATTTTGAGGGTAATATCGTTACATAGACGAAGTTTCTTATATTCGCTAAACACATATTTATATCACGAATGATTTCAAAACAGTTTGCAAAATAACAGTCGTTACAAAGCATTTCCAATTATACATGGACATTTTCTAGGTAGAGCTCTGACTCCGTAAAGTTGTTAAAAGAGTTGTCTCTTACATATAAAGTCTTTATTGCCAGCTAAAATGATTTCTTGTTGCTTCTTTTCAGACGCTGTAAAAACCAGAGTCTGTCTTAAAGTGCACAGCCGGATGCCAGGGTGCACAACAAAAGGGGCTGCAGGGGTTTTAGACTCTAGAAATGTATCTCTCTGAGCATAAACCTTTAGTAATTAATTTAGATTACCATATCCAGTCTTTATTGCCAGCTAAAATGATTTCTTGTTGCTTTTATTTCAGATGCTGTAAAACAAAATTCTGTCTAAAAGAGCACAGCCGGATCCTAGGGTGCACAACAAATGAGGCTGCAGGGCTTTTAGACTCTAGAAATGTATTTCTCTGGGCATAAAGCTTAAGTATTTAATTTAGATTATAAAAACAGTTTGATATGTTAAAATTCTAAAAGAGATATATGTAACACATAAATTTTGTATAATTATCATAAAACTGTACAATATTAAAACCGTGCAGAACTATTTTTCATTTATATTTCTCATATATTTTTTTCTGAAAAACTAGCATTGCGGCTACTTCGAGCTGCGGTTTACTACCCCATGTTTGTTAAAAGTAATATAATTTTACATAAACATGATCGAAAGTATAGTTAATAGAATAAGTTGACGCTTAGTCAAATAAAGTGCAAATATCACATCGTTTACGCGTTATATACACTAGGATATAGGAAATTTCGAATAAAGGCGGGAAAAATTAATGATTAGAAATGTACAAGCTTTTTGACCTAGAAAAGGTGTATTCTTTAAAAACTTTTTACAGTATTCCGTATACTTTCTATCGGCATTGTTTACAGCTTGGCAGTGCCACCATATGATTTCAATGACCGTTCGGGTTCGATGTTGGGGAAGTTCATTCGTTACCGTAAAGATAGGTGGTTGTGCATGGCGAGCGGAAATCAAAACTTGAAACCTACCTTAAACGTGCTAAATTAGATTCAGGTCTTGGGATATGCCCATCTAGTCCAATCTGTCATTAGTAGTTGAATTATTTCACATAAGAATGTACTGTAAAGGTTGTATAATACTTTTGATATAATTAACAGGAACTTTCGGAAACTTCATGCTTTAAAAAAAAAACAGTAATAAATTACGATGATATCTGCTTGTAAATGTACCTATGTGTATTCGCAAGCCAGTTAATCTACTTATAAAATATTAAGCGTCAAAATCATTTTTTCACTTAATCCACAAAATCGATAAATCAATAATTATTTCACAAGAAGTTTAAATATAATGAGAATTGTTACAATACATTTCTAAAAATAATCAATGCTCAGAAATACGAAATTATGAAAAAGTATTTAAAATTGGAAAGATATCTTAACATTTAAACACGAAATTCAATGCGAAATATATTTTTTTTATTTTTGAAATCAATCTAAAAATATATAACTTAATTGGTAATAAGATTAAAAAAAATCCTATAGCAAACAAAGAAAAAAAATAATGTCAAAGAGACATCAATTGTTTTAAACGCTTTTCATTTATTTCATATAAATATAACAATAGTTTATGATGTGCTCCTCAAGAGGTTAATCAATTGTAACTGTACTTTAAAATAATAATCCCTATAGCCATGAAAAAAAAAGATAGATTTAACAAAAAATGAACTATGTATATCAGAAAATAATACAAACTTAAGGTGGACAATAATGAAAAATATACCAGAACGATATATGAAAAAAGCATATAGGGGGAAATATGAAATTATGTAATAAAACACAGAATATGGTAACTAGGACTTATTTTTTCGGATAGGTAAAGAATTTTATAACAAAGTAATAAAAGAACCGTACCAAATTTGCTAATAGATGAGCATACAAATAAAAACAACAGCATATTTGTTGAATTATTATCCCCCGCGGTAAAATGTTCATTACTTTTAGGACATGTGAGTTTAAACATAAACTCTTTTTGAATGCAAATCCATGGTTTGGAACAAAAGATTTCAAATGTTATAGATGAATACGGTTTATAGGGATGGGAGTTGCGTCGTTGGATATTTTATATAAGATATCTCCCTCCACCAATAGCAGGTGACAACTATACCATGCCACATACATAGTATCGAAAAATTATTTAACCTTTGTGTGTTTTTGTTTACTTTTTTTTCTTATATCACTTATAATAGAGGTCATGTTTTTTTTTTTTTTTGTTTTTTTAGGCCCCAAAAAGGGTAACCCCATTTATTTTTAAACTTATGATACATATACATATTTTCTAGCATTTTCAATAATATTAGAATGTACATACAAATACATAAATGTCATTAATCATTATCAGTAAATCTAAATTTAAATACATTAAGGAAAGCCTCCAGATGACATTAACTTCATTTGGACTAAATAGATGTAAAATTTTGTCTAGACCTTTATCTTAACACTGGCAAAAACATTTAATTGTCTTCAGAAATTGCTTTGCTAGAAACGAAATAAGCAAAGCAAACTTTAATAAATACCAACAAAAGGAGAACCAGGAAAGAAAGGAGACTATTCCTTAATACATAGGTTTTTGCATCATTATATAGTACAATGAAGGAAACAAGAAGACAAGAAGATCAAAGTCAGGTTAAAACATATACAAATATAATAAGAGATGGGATGGCAGTACTAGATGGAAGGTTCCCATGAATCAGTTTTAAAAAATAATCATTATTGGTCATTAAAGATTTGTATTTGCCCTAAATTTTATCAAACTTTTTAAAATGATTTTCCTTTTTAGCTATATACCTCTCTGTTTGTAAAAATAGTGAAATTCTTGTCCGATCCAAACTACTTTGGTTTTATCAATGTTTATCTTTAAACCTGATATTTTAGCATAGAACTCTAACGTATGTAATGTTTCATTTAAAGATTTTTCTGTACCGTCTAACATAATAGATGTATCGTCTGCATACTGTGACAGAAGAAATTCTGTGCCGTTTATTTTAATTCCACTGATATTATTATTGTTTTTTAATAAGAGTGCAAGAATTTCCGCGCAAAGAATGAAGATATAAGGGGAGAGGGGATCACCCTGACGACATCCATGTTGTACATTGAACCAGTCGGAGAGATGTCAATTAACTACTATGCATGACTGAATATTGTTATAAAAAGTTTAATCCATTGTATGAAGTTATCACCAAAATTGAAATATTCTAACACTTTATGCATAAATTTCCATGAGACTGAATCGAAAGCGGTCGCGAAATAAATCATCAATAGCATTCCTGGTATTTGATTTTTTTTCTGTATATTGCATAATGTCATAAATTAATCTTATATTTTCTCCTATGTGCCTTTCAGGCAAGAATCCAGTTTGATTTTCACTTAAAAGTTTATTTAGTACCGTCTTTGAGCGATACTCGAAGAGGCTATTTTATATGCTGTATTGAACAAGGAAATTGGCCGCCAGTTTTTTATGTAACGTTTATCTTTGTTGCTTTTCGGAATGCAAGTTATGACCCCTTGCTTAAGGGTGATAGATAATTCTCCAGTATCAAAAGCATGATTCATTGACCTAACCAAAAGTGACCAATATCTATCCAGAAAAAATAAAAAAAGGCTGCTGTGAATCCACTACTGCCTGGGGATGAGTCATTAGATATTTTTTTTTCAAACTTGTCAACATTTCTTTATAACTTAAATGGTCTTCAAGGCATTGTTTTCCATACTCATTTAATTTTGTTATACGATCAGAATTATTAAACAATGTCGTAAGATTAATGTTATCTGTATCTCTAGATGAATACAATTTTTTATAATGATTGCACACTTCGTTTAACATATCACTTTGGTTCGTTAATAAAGTTCCTGTATCAGAATACAAAGAATTCGTTAACTTTGAAGTAAAATGTCTATTTTCCAAATTGCAAAAATAATTTGAAGGTTTTTCTCCGTCTGTAATCCATTTCGCCTTGGATCTTATAAAAACACCTCGCATTTTCTTTGTTCTAAGTTCTAATAGTTCTTGTTTTTCTCCTCTAAAGCTGAATAATCAATATTGTGTTCTTTTTCAAGCTTCTTAATTTCTGCTTATATATTATCCTTGCGTACGAAGAGTACGAAATTGTTTCTCCCCTAATTTCCATCATTAAAGTTTAAAAAAAAACAACAGTTTATCATCTATATGTAATTGTATTAAACTATTACTAATATTTTCAACTGATTGTTCTATGAATTGGTTCTCTGCTGCATATTGCATATTAACTTCTATAACTTTATTCTTAATTAATTCAACGTACTGAGCATCCTTTAATAACTTATTATTGAATTTCCAGTAAGAATACCCCTTTTTAAAATTATCAAAAACAAAACTTAATAAATCACTGAGGGGTTCAATTTTCACATTACTTATATCAGTATACAAATTATGAGATATTAAAAAAAATCAAGCCTACCTTTTTAATTGGGTTCTTTTTGAACCAGGTAAACTGTTTTTCTTCTAAATTTTCTTCTCTCCAACAGTCAATTAGATCAAATTCAACAATCATTTCGAGGACGACCTCTCTTGCTTTAGGGTTATTAATATTTACATATTTATAGCAATCCATATTTGGATCTAATACCAGATTGTAATCGCCAGATATTATACATGGATTTTCTAAATATAAAATTTTTCCCTTTATGTATGAATAAAAATCCGGATCATCTATATTTGGTCCGTATAAACAAATCATAGTTTAATCCTTACTCGTTACTCAAGCGTGAAGAATGAGCAAATTTCCTAAATTATCCTTTTCTAATCCTTTAAATTTAAAATCAAAATTATTATTTATAAGTATGGCCACCCCCTAGACTGAATGTTAAAATTACTAAAGTAACATTCGTACCCCCACTGAGAACGAATATGATTAATAAGTATCCTGTAGAAAATAAGCATTATATTTCTTCCCTCTTAAATAATTAAGAATATCCCTCCTTTTTTACCATCGCCTAACCCCTGAACATTCATAGAAACAAAAGTTTGATGATCAGTCATAATACTGTACATATGTAATTATAAAGTAATAATACGTTTGACAAAGGTGACAATAGTTACATTTTTAAATAAATTCATTGTAATTGCTATCTCACGGTGGAAAGCATACCCATCCAGTACTGCCCCTGCATTTGTTTATATAAAAGTAAAGGTGGTTAGAAATAGAGAATATTTAACAAGATACACAATACATTTCAATTGAAGGCAATGTCTTCTTAAATTTTGACTTTCATTTGTATAGCCCATAAGATAAATATCAATATTTAGTACACTTCTGTTATAATCAAGAATAGTACAAAGCTCAAATAAATCATGGGAAATATATAAAGGACGTGATGTAACAAAAATATATTATACATATAATATTACAGCATTAAAAACACCTGCGTATGCATCATCGCCTTTATGTCATACACATTTCTCAACTAGCGTCTAACAACTATAGTCCTTAGTAGAAAGTGCTGATTACCCTACCTAACCTGTACAAAAATGCAGTGATCCGGAGCGAACCACGTCCTGCTAGGTCGATCAAAACGCACAATAATATGGGTACTGTATATTCTCAGTTAAATAGAGGTCATGTTGGCCCTATATAGTTAATCTAAGTACCACCAGTTAAAACAGCAGTGCAAATGAAGGAGTCAAGGTAAGTTAACCCAGTGGAGAAGTTCTTCATGCAAAATTGTTTATCTTGTCTGAATTTCAGAGACACAGCTTAAAGAGTTCGTAGGTCAATAGTACCACTTCAATGTCAGCTAAGGTCAATGTCTGCTAAGTTCAAAGTTGAAATCCACAAGCAAAATTATAATTACAGTTCAAATTATCATACTGTAACTGCAAAAAGAAGAAAGTAGGTAAGTAGGTCAAATTCAGTGTCGGCTAAAGTCAAGAAAAGTAGGTAAGTAGGTCAAATCAATGTCGGGTAAATTCAAAGTTGAAATTTGCATGCTAAAGTATACGTATAATTCAAATTTCCTAAGAAGACAGTTAGTCATTAGGTCATGATCAATGTAAGCTAATCTCAAAGTGAACTCAGGATGAAAATTAAAAGTAATTCAATTTTTCATACTGTAGCTACAAAAGCCAAAAAGAACGTGAAGAAAAAGTCGAGATTACAAAGGCCAGAAACAAGTGTAATATATGTACTTGAAAGTTCATTAAAAATCAGTAAGTGAATAATTTTTCTTCTGTTCAAGTCTTAGAAATTAAGTAA
The DNA here is from genome assembly GCA_012932295.1 of Cyclina sinensis. Lineage (NCBI taxonomy): Eukaryota > Metazoa > Mollusca > Bivalvia > Venerida > Veneridae > Cyclina > Cyclina sinensis. The sequence goes on along the minus strand of JAAONU010000019.1, from coordinate 48,283,033 downwards.
CCCGAGGCGGGGTAAACTTTTGCCATAGGAGATAATTTGAACCAACAATACAACAAACCTAAATTTTAAGTCTATTAAATCAAGAAGCCCCTTTTGCAGGGTCAATTTCGATTAAAGGGGCAATCTTTTTTAACTTTGGTATATGTTTATTAGAGGATACTACATACCAAATATTTGAGCTGCTTATAGTAAAGAAGATTTTAAAGTTTTCTCCTTTTTTGTCATAGCAATAACAATTCGGCTGGGAATTCAATTCTTCCAATAACTTTGGTAGAACTTGTTTGTAAAAAAAAATCCATGCAAAGTTTCATTAACTTCCATCCAGCGAGGAAGATTGCTGGAAAAGTTCAAACACTAAATGAAAAGATTTTATTTTTAATTTTCCCATATACGAGTCTGTTGTCTAGTAAATTGATCAAAGGGCCATTATTCTGGTGTAACTGATTTGATAAGAACAAACTTTGTGCTGGCAATATACCGCACTGATGGTATTTGTATTGAGTGACATGATTAAGTTTATCCTACATGATATATGGTATACAAAATAATTGAAAGGCTACAACTCTGTATTAAGTGATCTGATCGAAACAAACCGTATGCAAATCTCATTTTACATAAAACCCTCCGCTTACGACGAGGAATAAACAAAAATGCAAAACTTTTGTGAGAAGTAATAACAATTCAATTCAATTCAATTCAATCTTTATTTGCAAAATCGGCAGATGTCCTGCCTTTGGCAATACATTTCATCATATTAACATGAAATATGGCAAACATATAATCATCATGGCATATTTATATACATCAAGATTGTAAAAAAGAAGAAAAAAACAGAAAAGAATATCGTGCTATAAATTAGACAAGCTTGTATTCGTACGACATAAAAAGCAAACTAATCATTATCTAAATCTTCAAGTGATTTGTTTCGATATTCAGATGCATAATAAATTAATTTACTTATATTTAACAAAACAGTCTTTTTACTGGATGACATTAAATTCACAAATTTATTTACTGTAGGAAAAGATGCATGTTTTATGTATTTCTTTCTTATAATATTATAAAATGGACAACAAAGTAGAAAGTGATATTCAGACTCAACAGCATTCATGTTACAAAGCTTACACATTCTATTTTCTCTAATAACCCCGTGGTATCTTCCAGTTTCAATTTCTAACAGATGTGAACCTAGTCTAAAACGGGACATTTGTTTGCGATGTTCATCGTTCATTATAACAGACAAGTATTGTTCATAACCAAAGACTGATTTAAAGTGTTTATAGTAATCCAATTTAGGGGATGTGTTTATAATACTATGCCAGTCTTGTAGATATTTATCTCTTAATCGCTGTTTTAACAATGAAAAATGAAAAGAAAAATCTATTGTGCTATTGTCAACATTTATAAGATATGAAAAACCAATATCATTTAGTATGTTATGTAATTGCTGTGCCCAACACTTCCCTGTTATGTTATTAAACTGATCCATGTATGTGTCAAAAATCGGCGAATTTACATTTTTCTTGATTTTTAACCAAAACTTAAGTGCACGTTCTTTACATAATACGGATATAGGGAACTTTCCAATTTCTCCATAAACAGCTGCATTTGAAGTTTGTTTACGCACTCCCAAAATTCTCTTATAAAACTTGATCTGAAGTTTGTCAATCTCTTTTAACGAATACACACCCCAAACCTCCGATCCATAAAGTAAAATAGGGTTAATCATGATATCAAATAAATACAGTTTGGTTTTTACATCTAATTTAATTCTGTCAAAAAGCGACATTAAGTTATAATAAGCCCTAAGTGCTTGTTCTTGAAGAGTTTTGACAGCAGCATTAAAGTTACCGGTGTGAGTAAATTTTACCCCTAAGTATATAAAGTGATCAACTCTTTCAACTATTTCGCCATTGATACGGATCTCATGATTAATATTTGTTTTACGCTTTTCAAAAACACAAAATTTTGATTTATTTACATTGATTTTAAGACCCCATCTACAAGAATATTCAAAAATATTGTCAACTTGATTCTGAAGACTTGTGGGATCAGTTGTAAACAAAACAATGTCATCTGAAAATAATAAAAGATATCTGGACAAAATATTCGTATCATTTTCTGTCAAAGTATTTATCGATATACAATTTTCGATGTCATTCAGGAATAAAATAAATAACAAGGGAGATAACGGTTCACCTTGTTTAAGACCAAGAGTAACTTCAATAAAATCCGACATATTCATATCTGCATTTAACTTGACACAGGACTTAACAGAACTATACATTGCTTTAAGTATTGTCAACAACTTACAACTTAAACCGGTTTCAATTAATTTTATCCACAATGCATCTCGAATAACAGTGTCAAATGCCTTTTCATAGTCTATAAACATGCAATACAGTTTAGCATTGTTAGCAAGAACTTTTTGTATTAATGCATGGAGTATGAAAATTGCATCCACGGTCGATTTACCATCGCGGAAGCCAAACTGTGCATCAGTAAAAATATTTTCAGATTCACACCAATTATTAATTCTATTACGCAATACAAGTGAAAAAATTTTACCCATACTATTTATTAGAGTAATACCTCTATAATTTGCTGGATTTGTTAAGACTCCTTTTTTATGAATTGGGACAATAATTCCTTTACACCATGCATCCGGGTATACGCCTGATTCAAAAATCTTATTGAAGATAGTACAAAGATAAGGGCTTATAAACGCTTTAGCGTCAATAAAAAAATCTGCAACAATATTAAAATAATCGGGGCTTTTATTCCTTTTCAAAGCGGAAATCGTTTTAGATATTTCATCAGTGGTAAACGGAGCGTCTAACTGTTCCACATGTACAGGTTCATCGCGGAATTGATTATAATCCGACGGATTAAAATCACTATGAGATGTATTTGAGACATTACTAAAATGATTTACAAAATCATTCATGCATAAATCACTATCAACCTTTTTCGTATGATTAAATTTTTTTATGTAATTCCAGAATTGTTTCGGAGAACATTTGCTCATATTTGATATTTTTACCTTTTCCCTATTGTAGTAGACTGTTTTAGCTTTTTTCTTTACCTTCGCGAAATAGCTACGGCTAGATAAAAAATGTAACTTTTTAAGATCAGATTTATCTATTAAATATTCACGTTTAGCTTTGCAAAATAAAACTTTCGCCTCTTTACACTTATCATCAAACCACGGTGCTTTACGATTTCTATCATAAGATTTTGATTTGAAAGTTTTACCAAAACATTGATAAGAAACATCATGTATTGTTTCCGTTAATGAATCAATGCAATTGTTAATATCTATGTTACCCGAAACAAGATTAGTTGTGACTTCATCAAAAAAGTGTCTTTTAGCTTCTAACAAAGTAAGGAAATTGTTTCGATTTTCAGTATTCCATATAATCTTGTCACTCTGTGGAAACTCATTAATAACTCTACTTTTTGAATTAAAAGCCAGAGCAAAGTAAAGAGGACAATGGTCAGAAAATTCGGTCAATGATAATACTTTCATTTCACTGATAGTTGAAAAATTGCTGCAATGTGTCAACAAATAATCGACTGTACTTTGAATAGACTTATTTCTACGTAATGAGTGAAAAGTGCATTCACCCGTTTCTAAACGACCGTTAGCTATTTGAATATTGCACGTTTTACACAGATTTAAAAGTCTTAAGCCGAAAGAATTTACCTGGCAATCATGATTTATTCTAACAGGTAAGTCATCTGTCAAATAATCGTCTGGTATAACGGCATAACGATCCAAGTGAGCATTTTCTACAAAATCACTTAACTCCCCTGTTCTACTGTTAAAGTCGCCCGTGCAATACACAAGGCCAAGGTCACTATATTTACGAATATCATTTTCTAAATTATCGAAAAAATCATATTCATAAAGACTAGACCTAATGTTTTTGTATAAAGCAGAATCTTCTGGTGGAATATAGCAGGTACACAAATATATATCTTTTTAATAACAAGCAAAATAAGAAAAATGATGTTTTGAACTAAAAGACCTTAAATTAATAGTTGTTCTACCGGATATAACTACATAAATACACACATACAATTACGTAATTTGGAAAGACTGAAAACACGATATGCAATAAAAAAGCCAAATAAACAAATAAGAATGTGAAATAACCAGACAACAAACAATCAATTGAAACCGGAACGATAAGGAAGAACTCAAATTTTTGAAACAAAATAATGGTCATATACTCTTACGAACATATAAGTCCGATCTCCCGCGTGACAGGCCAACATCCTAACCACTGAGCCAATGAGTCGATTCACTGACACAGGTGTCAGAAGTTGTATTTATAGAATTATAGGAAGATAGTAAGTTATGCAGTAGACCGTAACAATACATAAATATTTTTGCAATTAATGGCAATTATAAAAAAATAGCTGAAAAATGAAAATTAGAATACAAGTTGATTGGTGTTTTTGCACGTCTTTACTTCTTATGCAAGATTTATTATTCATAAGCTAATGATGCTGATGGCGTCCTCGTTTTTTTCTGCTCGTTTCCGCTTTGGTTGGTTAGACTTCCTACATTCGGTCGGAGTTTTACCATATGTCTGAGTCAATTTGTTGATGTAGTCATATTGTGGCTGGTTTCCCTTTATCACATTTTTTCCTTTCAATTTCTCTGTTGCAAGATTGAACTACTTAACTACTTATCAAGTCAACTTTACGGTGTAAGAACAAAACATTGGATTCGCTTCAAAATCTCCCATTTTCCTTATAGCGTGACAACATTCAATTGTTCCGGCGGGATGTTTACCAACGGAAATTGTTTTTCATACGAAACAAACAATTTAACAGTCTTGTTAAGGAGCAGAAGTGTGATTGATAGTCGACTACGAGGACAAAATTTCTATACTTTGTAGGTTAAACATTCTTGCAAAGGGGCAGAGTTGTGAAAACGGGTCGACTACAGGGACATACTTTCTGTACTTTGTAGGTTAAACATACTTGCAAAGGGGCAGAGTTGTGATTACGGGTCGACTACAAGGACATATTTTCTGTATTTTGTAGGTTAAACATACTTGTAAATGGACAGAGTTGTGAATACGGGTCGACTACAGGGACATATTTTCTGTACTTTGTAAAGTACTACAATTGTGTACATTGATAATAAACCTCGTAAACCCTAACTATCACAATGCAGGGACAGATATTACGGTATCTGTAAACTGCCGTTGATCCGCGAACGATCACAGCACGCTGCTTACATGTCGGTACTTTGGTGTAGGTATTTGCAGGATTTTTATACGTTTCTGCAAAACCTTGGAATAAAAAAAAATGTTTTTGGCGATTTCCTATTTTAAAAACACCCTATCTACGAAGTCATGTTTAAACAGTGCTTTATCAACACGTGAGCATGCCAAAATGACATACCTTGAAACAACAAAATGGTACTTTCTGGTCATGTATCAACATTTAATTTAACATAAAACAAGTTTCGACATAATAGAAATGACTTGTTCGTGAATGTGTAAATTTATCAAGTGAAGTCAGATAAAACAAGGTTTTTTCTGAATTCTGTTATTAAGGTCTTAAGTGGTTTACTTTGAGAAGGCACTCCATTGGTTAATAAAAACATTAGTTAATATTTTGACTGATATAGACATGACCTTGAATATTTCCGTAGCTTTATTTCTGGCCCGATAAACTTTAACTATTTTTCTTTAATGACTGCTATTATAAGATAGTTTGATTATGGAGATTTGATTTTGTAAATTTCTATTTTAAAACGTTCTATATTATGTCATATTGCTTTTTTCTGAACGCTTGGAATATTTGTTGCATGTTGTATATTTTAACCGTTACTATGCAACGAAATGGGAAATCAGGTTGGTTTTTGTCATTGAGTCCTTTTTATGCACCTAAAGAGTGGCATATAGTGGTCACACTGTCCTTCCATTATTCCGTCTGTCCGTCCGTCCGATCTTATGTGCGCATCTCCTACAATTTTCATTTGATTTACACTGAACTTTCATACAAAGATCAGTATCGAGTGCAGCTGTGCATATTCTCCGGCTTTTGCGATTTGAATATTTTTGCCGGATTTATTGCGCTTTGTTTAATATTACCTTAAATGTCTTGTGTGCGCAATCCCCTACAATTTCCATGCGATTTTTACCAAACTTCCACACAACAGTCATTATCAAGTAGCGCAGCATATACACTAAAGATTTTGCGATTTGTTTTTTTGGCATTGTATTTTCTTTCTGTAATATTTTACTTAATATTGCTTCTGTGTACAACTCCTCTTACAATTCTCATATGATATTCACCAGACTTTCATAGAATGCTCATTATTAAGTGTCACAGTGCATGTTATCAGGCCTTTACCATTCGATCGTCTCTGGCATAGTTATTGCCCTCTGATAAAATTTTACCAACTATCGCTTCTGTGCCTAACTCCTTGTAATGCAATTTTCACCAATCTTTCATAGAACGATCACTAACAAGTGTCGCAGCGCATATAGACAGGCTTTTACGATTCGATCATTTTTTGCGGAGTTATTGCCTTTTGATTAATTTTACTTGATATTGTTTTTGTGCGTAACACCTACAGTCTTATAATTGAACTATATTTTCGGCCTTTTTGGTGTTCACTTGGATAATAAAAATCCAAATGTTTAAAGGTAAGAAACTGTTTATAAAGAGTTTTCTGTTAAGAACATAAAGTGACCTGTGAGAACAAAACTCTAGATCAATATCTTTTTAAACACGTCACTTTCAAAAATATATTAATTTTACCAGCCATGCAAAAAGGCAAACGGCTTCAAATAGTCTTACCCCTAGATGAATGGGTACTTTGTTCAGTTCACAGACTGCAAAAACATTTGGCACAGATGATGAAGTTAACATCAAGTTATTAGCTGCCATCTCTATGTCTGTGGCACATTTCTTGTTGAAACACTGTCAAAATATGCCATTTTCTGAAAATTTGACCTGTAGGTTGCATATATCATTACCGTGATAAAATGAGCTATATCCTATGTTTGAATAAACTCAGGTTTCTCAAGTTATAGTCAATAAGACCTACCTGCTTAAGTGTCAACAGTATTGGTAAAGCACGCAAGATGTTGAATAAAATTTATATCATTGATAACTAATATAAATTTCAATAAATTTCATTTTTTAGACCAAAACTACATTTTACTCTTTAACCAAACGACTTACAAATGAAAAAACACTATTACGTACTACCATGTGTGCACATCTTGTAATGTCACTGTTTGAAAAAGAGGAGATATATTCTTTTGTATATGTCGGACTGCCGGTAGACCACCCATTTCCGACCAATAACTTTAAAACACATAAACACAAAACATCTAGTAATCTGATTTGGCCCCAGGTTCAAAAGTTAATTTTATTTCATACTGCTACTTACCTGATGATAACGATATGAATTATCCATGCTCAGTCACCTGTAACTCGCCTGATCTAAAAATAGATCTACTACCTACTATAAAAGGTAGATGTACACGTGTTAGCTTCAGTAAATTTCCGGCGCTCTTAGAGTCACCTTGAATAGTTATATCTTATTTATTTCACAATGACTGAGGCTAATTTAGCACAGGATGCTACCGCTATCACCCCCACGTCGCTGGGGCGGGATTCTTCTACCGAGGATGTTCATTTTATTACACCGCCGGAAGCTACTTCCGGTAAAAACACCAAGCAGAAAAATGGCAAAAATTCGACCAAAAAACGTGGTTCTAACTTGGATTTACTGGAGCAACGTATGGAACATAAATGGTGTAGTAGATTTGAATCGTTGAGAGATTGGATGGAGAGTAAATTCTCGGATTTAGCGCAGAGTAACAAGTCTTCGGATGTCAATACATCGCGAAATGATAATCTTTCGGACCTTGCTAGGTCGCGAAATCTGGATTCTCCGGACCATAGACGGTCGCGGATTTCTTCACCTTCGGACCACAGACGGTCGCGAAACATCAATGCAAATGAGATGCATAGTGATGATGATTTGTCCCTCCACCCACATAGGCAAGAACGTCATGAATTGCTTGGGGAAGACGATGAGTCTTCAACATACACCAGCAAGATTCACAAATCTGTTTTTTCTTTATCAGACAGTTCAGACTCTGAAAGTGATTACAATAACCGTTTCAAGAACTGTAGAATTTCAAAAGAAAATCGAGATATATTGTTTGAGATGTTTGGATCGGATGCAGTACCATCTAAATCAGAAAAATCTAGAACTGGGCTAGTTTTAGATAAATCACAGGAAGAAGTTTTAAACTCTGTGTGGAGATGTCCTGAACCAAATAAGCTGTCAACTTTTAAACTTGAATCTCTCGAAAATTTCACAGTAAGTGAAGAATTCAAACCAGTGTTGAAAGTTCCAAGCCTAGACCCAATTGTAGACTCTTTACTGAAAGACAGATACGGATCAAAAGCGTCATATAAGGACGGGCATAGTTTATACAGTACATCTTATAAAAACATTGAAAAATTAGCTTTCAAAGGTCAAAGCGCTTCCAGTGTAGCTCTAACTATGATCATGTACTTGCAACAGGGTTTAGGAAAACTCCTCTCTACATTGAAAGATAAAGATCCCAATATTGATGCAGCAGTCCAGTCAACAAAAGATATCTTCGCTATTGCATCACATACTCTTGATCAGACAGCTCGAGCTGGAGCTTTCCACCATCTTGTTCGTAGACGTGCTACTCTGGCAGACACTGGCATCGACAGAAAAATTCCAGACATTGATAAGTGGGACCTACCATTAACTGGAGAAGGAGTCATTGGAAAGGATTTTGAAAGTAAATTGAAAACGAAAAAAGAAGTTAGCAAAAACATTCTTGATCTCCTGTCTGATGACAAAGACAAAAACAAGCAGCTCAAAAGAAAATCAGTAATGGAATTCCAGTCTTTCAAGAGACCAAGAAGGGAATACAGTCCAAAGAGAAAGCAGTTTGATGGTGATCGACATTCAAGCACTTTTCAGTCTAGAAGACAATACAAACCATATGTTAGTCAGAACAAACCAGCAACAACCACAACACAAGGCCAGAATAACACTTTTCGAGGAAAGTACAACCAAAAGAAGTGACTTGGTAAGCATTCTTTGCAAAAATCCGGAGATACCAGTCGGAGGTCGCCTGAAACATTTTCTTCCAAAATGGCTAGAAATTACAACAGACCAGTGGGTCTTATCAATAATAAAAGAAGGATACAAACTAGAATTCGAGCAAATTCCTATGTTTTCGGGCATAAGAAAAACACCTGTTGGTGTAAAAAACAAAAATATTATTTTGGCAGAAATTCAAGAATTAATTTCAAAAGGTGCTATAGAAATTGTTCCAGAACATCAGAAAATGGAAGGTTTTTACAGCACATTTTTCTTAGTCCCCAAAAAGACAGGGGATTTAAGACCTGTCATAAATTTAAGACCTCTAAATCAGTATCTCCGGAAAACTCATTTCAAAATGGAAACTCTAAATTCTGTTATAAATCTAGTTCAACAAGGAGATTGGGCAATATCTTTGGATCTGAAAGACGCATACCTTCACATTCCCATTTACAAAAGTCACAGAAAATTTCTGAGGTTTTGCGTTCAGAATGTTTGTTACCAGTTTGTAGCTCTTCCTTTCGGACCCACTGTAGCTCCTCGTGTTTTTACAAAACTGACAGCAGTGATTACTGCCAGTCTGAGAACAATGAGCATCAGACTAGCAAATTATCTAGACGACTGGTTCGTAGTCAATCAAAGATTAAAACAGTTACTCGAGAACAAAGAATCAGTGATAAATCTCCTTGTAGAGTTAGGTTTTATAATAAATCTAAAAAAGTCTCAACTTGTCCCATGTCAGACAATTACTTATATAGGAGCTCTTTTTCAGTTATTGAAAGGTCTAGTAATGCCAACCAACGACAGGGTCCATTCACTAAGCTTAGCCGTTCAGAAGATTCTGAACAAGTCTTGCACAGCAAGAGATTACCTTCACTTACTGGGTCTTATAGCGTCATGCATTCAGATAATTCCCAATGCTCGTTTATTCATGAGACCAATTCAGATCCATTTACTACAAAAATGGAAACCATGCAGTCAAGATTTAAACATGTCAATTCCATTTTCTCAAAGCCTAGTTCCACATTTAAATTGGTGGTTAAATCCAGCCAACATTTTGAAAGGCCGATCTGTCAGCCCAATAGAATACTCGGTCACAATTACAACAGATGCTTCCCTGAAGCTCTGGGGTGGTCATTTGGGGAATCAAATGATACAAGGTCAGTGGACAGAAACAGAGAAGTTACTGCATATAAACTGCTTGGAAATGGAAGCAGTTCACCGCACCATCAAACACTTCCTTCCATATTTAAGGAACAAACATGTTCTGATACGTTCAGACAACACCACTGTTGTTCAATATATAAACAAACAGGGTGGAACAAAGTCACTAATACTGAATCAGAAAACTTGGGATCTTTGGCAGATGTTACTTCAGAACAAAATAGTAGTCAGAGCAGCACATGTAGCAGGGAAATTGAATATCCTTGCAGATCAGTTATCACGGATAAAAATAAAACAGACAGAGTGGACGCTAAAACAATCAGTACTGAACGCAATATTCCTGAAACTAGGTCAACCCACAATCGACCTGTTTGCATCAGTTCACAATCACAAACTACCAGTTTTTTGTTCATGGAGTCCTTGCCCTCAAGCATTTGCTATAGATGCTCTGACCATCTCGTGGGAAAACATTTTTGCATATGCTTTTCCACCAATAGCTCTGATCCCAAGAGTATTGCAGCACATGACTCTGTATCATTGTCGTGTACTGCTGATAGCACCATGTTGGCCACGCAGACCATGGTATCCGAAGTTATTACAACTTCTTGTAGCCCGTCCACTCAGGTTACCTCAATACACAGACCTTCTGAGTCAGCCAAACTCAAAAATTCTTCATCCAAACCCAAGCATGTTAAATCTGACTGCATGGCTGTTATCAACAAATCCTTCAGAACAGAAGGCTTTTCAAAGAAAACTAGAAAACTTCTCAAAGCATCCTGGCGTAAAGGCACTAGACAAGATTACTCATGTAAGTTCAGAAAATTTAGTAGCTGGTGTAATCAAAGGGAAATTGATCCATATGATGCAACTTTGATTCAATGCACAGATTTTCTGACAGATCTTTACCATGAAGGATTACAATATTCTACTATAGCAGGTTACAGATCTATGCTCTCGTGTGTTCTACCACCAGTTGACAATGTTCCAATTGGACAGCATAGATTTGTCATTAGACTTTTGAAGGGAATTTTTAATTCCAGACCACCAACTAGAAAGTTAGTTCCTGAGTGGGATTTGAACCTAGTTTTATCAGCTTTGCAACAGTGTCCTTTTGAACCTATGACAAAAACTCACATGAAGTATGTTACTTTTAAAACAGTGTTTCTGGTTGCAATCACTACATTTAGAAGATGCAGTGACATCAGTTCCTTGAAACTGGGAGAAAAGAATGTAAATGTTCAAAAACGTGGTGTTACATTTATAAGAACTGGCATTTCCAAAACAGATAGGCCAGGCCATGTATCACCATATATATTTGTTCCAGCATTTCCATCTAATAAACTTTTAGATCCTAAAAGAGCTTTAGCAATTTATTTAAAACGTACAGAGCTTCATAGATTGGTGAATGGTAAAGATGAAACAAAGTTGTTTCTTTCTTTTTGCAGACCATATAGACCAGTATCTAGTCAAACAATTGGCGCTTGGATAAGAAAAACTGTAGAAAAAGCTTATGAAGGAAGTAATAAAGTGTCAGGGAAAGTTGTTGCACATTCCACACGCAGCCTAGGAGCTACATGGGCACTTGCCAAAGGAGCTCCTCTTAGAAATATTATGGAAGCAGCTGATTGGACAAAGGAGTCCACTTTCGTAAAGTTTTATTTAAAATCTGTAAATACAGAAATACTTGAGTAAAAAAAAAAAAATGTAAATTACCGGCGAGTTGCTGAGGCAGAAGTGAGGATTTCTGTCTTCAAATACAGTGTAGATATATAAATATACTGTATAGGAGGGAATACAATGTGTAAATACTGTGTTTTAATAGGAGCTATCCATAAGGAGGTCATTTTTTAGAATCAAAGATTGTACAAATGGGATATTTGACTGTATATGTTGTGTATAGAGTGTATATGTATTGTAAATATTTGCTGAACAGTACAGATGATGTGGAAACTGAAAACCCACCACCCAGTGAAATCTAGCACTGCTTAGAAATCTGGATAATTCATATCGTTATCATCAGGTAAGTAGCAGTATGAAATAAAATTGGAAAATTTAAATATCAAATTGAAATTTTATGAATATATACTTACCTGATGATAACATCATTAGTCCCTCCCAGCCTCCCCTTTTTTCAGTGAATCTGGTGACTCATAAGAGCGCCAGACTTTACTGAAGCTAACACGTGTACATCTACCTTTTATAGTAGGTAGTAGATCTATTTTTAGATCAGGCGAGTTACAGGTGACTGAGCATGGATAATTCATATCGTTATCATCAGGTAAGTATATATTCATAAAATTTCAATTTGATATTTAAATTTTCCAAATTGACAGCTGCCCATACCTTGAAAACAGTTTCCAGACAACTGCATTAAGGACCTTTAATCTAAAAGGATGGTTAGTCAAGATGAGAAGATAAAATACTATTGTTTTAGGCTCCTAGATCACAGGGACTCGCCTTTCGAACATTTTCTGATAACTGAAGAACAATTGCACCGATGACCTTTAAACGTTACAGGATAAAGGTCAAGATTAAGATATTTTAATGAGCCCTATTGTTTTTGGGCCATATAGACCAAAGGTCAAACTCTCAAGGGCCCTCACTTTACAAATATTTTCCAAACATTTGCTCAAACAACTGCAACCAGGATACTCAAACTTTACAAGATGGTTTGACATGATGAGCAGATTAATCGTATTGTTTTTAGATTGACAGGATCCTACACTTTTAAAACTGTAACTAATATCTCAAGAACAACTGCATCAAGGACTTCCAAACTTTACAGGATAGTGAAGCATAATATGTTGAGGGACCATATTGTTTTTGGGTTGTCTAGGTCAAAGATCAAGCTTTCATACCTTTGAAAACAAATTATGATGAATAACTCTAGAACTCCATCCACGCCCTTTAAACATTAGAGTGTGGTTGGGCACCTGATATTTACTGTGCTTCTAATTAATTACTCGAGAATGAAATAATTCATATCATAGTTCAGCTTGGAGTTGGTAAGATGGAGTCCACATTATTGATTTAAACTGGGAATTTCTGAATGGCTTACAGGGGCAACACTGTCATTCTGACATCTTGTTCGAATATCATTGCGACTTGATTTCAAAATATTTGTTTGAAGTCTCTTTTGCAACTTTCATCTTATTTTGAGTGTAAGACAAGACCAGCGGATCTATTAAATTCCTCAAATACTGTAAGTTAACGCATGTTGCGGCGTGTAAATCTGACAATCTGGGCAAGTCTGTCTGTCCGATAAAATGATAACGGACAGTGACTATTTAATTGCATTGCATCGTAAAAAAACGCGCATCATGTGGTATACTTACCAAGCAGCAAGTAAAAGATTTGTTTCAATCATTCGTAAAGAATCAGTTTTGTTGTTGAAGTACTTTACTTCAAAGAATAGATTTTAAAATCATATTATTTTCTTTTTTCTACGATTTGTGCGATGCAAAATAATTAACGTATAACGGATGTGGTGTGTTTATTATATACATGGCAACAAACTAAAACACATGGAAATGGACGGACAAACTCAGCTTTGCATTTATGTACAATTGCTTGTTAGATTTACATTTTGATTTACGCGATGTTTCAGTGAATGATTTTATTATGATCTATGTTATTTGCATGGAGGATTTTATTTCAAGAAATGTTGAAATTCAGAAATACTCAAAATTTATTTTTAGACTGGATAATTTCCAACTGGTCAACACATATTGTGAGAAATGCAAGTGATTACAATTTTCGTCAGATTAATTCTACTATATCTATTTGTCACGATATTTTATATTTTGTTCTCCTTCTGGGTTACGTATTTTGGAAAACATTGGTGTTCTCTCAGAGACTGTTTGCAACAAAATGATTCCCACAAAAAAGTTCTAACAACAATTGATCCAATAAGTAATTGGAGCGTTGTAAAACATCGAACAGTTACAACCAATACCAGAACTATTTTTGACTATGAGAAAGAGAATATATCCCGACCTGATACTTGTAAACACTGTTTCTTGCTAGATTTTAAGTTTCTAACGTTAAATAAAATATGTAAAATTAAAGACCTCGATAGAATTGAAACTCTTTTTATTATCACAAGTCTTCATGATCACTTCCAGAGAAGAGAAGCTCTAAGGTCAACATGGTTAAAATATACGGTAAACAACACGTCAACTCTTCGTTACTTATTCATTTTAGGACAATGTTTAAACACTTCATTAAGGCAAATGGTATTACAGGAAAACGCTATTCATGGAGATATTATTGAGGTGGACTTTGTAGAGAGCTACAGAAATTTGACGCTTAAAACAATGCTCGGTCTAAAATTTGCGGTATCTTATTGTGATCATGCAAAATTTGTCATGAAGACTGATGATGATGTCTTTGTGAATGTTCCAGTGCTTATGAAAATTCTGAAGTACGACAAAAGGATAACGAATAAAACAGTTTTTGGTAAATGTATAAGATCACTTCCTATACGTGATAAACTATCAAAATGGTATGTTTCCCTACGAGAATACAATCATAGACGTTATCCAAGGGAATGCGTAGGTCCTTTGTACGGTCTTAGCACGCATGCTGCACGTCGGATATTACAAATGTCCCCTTCGGTTCCGTACTTCCATCTGGAAGATGTTTATATAGGAATTGTTTTGGTGCAATTGAGGTTCCATACTTATAACCTGCAAGAAACCACAATACGCTCGCATCTGAAAAGTTGCAACGCCTTATTTTGTCATCCAGTAAACGTGGATGATATGTATATTATATGGCATTACAATATAACAACTTAATTATACAACTGGACTTTTGCATTGTTTTACAACTTGTTGTCATTGGAGACAGATTTATGTGTTTTTAATCACTAATACTCAGAGAAAAGTAAATGATATTTTGATACATATGCCGTTTATTTTAGTGGTATAGCTAATGGTGTAAGCAACCTAAAAATAAGAACCAAAAAAGATTTACTAAGCGGTTGACATTAAATGAGAGCTTGACTTCCTTTACTTACTACTTAGATATTACTCCTAACCAGTGTTAGAATATTGTGCAAAGAGTTATGTAAACTTGTTTGTCATATTAGATTGTAATGGAGATAGGAGTAAATTCCCACTACCTATTTTTATGAACTTGGAAGTTAGTAACATACGGTGCAATGCATTTTAACAAAGACCACCTTGATCGGGCTTCCCGTATCGAGTACCAACGTACAAATGCCAAAGAATCGATTCCCTGATTCAGTTGTCAGGGGTTGTATTTATACAATTATAGGCCGATATACACTGGAACATTACACAATCAATGTCCTCATTTTTACTTTTTCGATAGTGACACTTTTATAATTAAGTGATAAGAAGTCTTGGAAAACTTGCACAACGCCAGACATATCTTTAACTATTAAAACTGAACACAGTCCCAACCTCGATTAGTTTATGTTTACTTCCGATTTTTCCGAAAAATAACCATTTTCACAGTATAACGGACGTTTATTTATGTAAAGAAAAGGGGACATGGGCTATTTTTTTTTATGACGCATTGAACACGAGTAACACACGTTGTGGGGAGGGGGCAGGGGAAGTGAAATCACAAATGTATTTCCTTGTTATCATATGTAGTAGTTCCGGGACTGCATTTGTGACAAGAATCTAGCTGAAAAAGAGGTTAGAATTTATGAATCAACTGTGTAAAATTGTCTTGATTTCTTTGAAAACGTATCTCGATGCATGTTTGCCGTGCACACACAACATAATACGTACACTGTTTCCTTTTGTTGCATGTGAAAAACGGTAGAGAAAAAAACTTGATATCCTGTCGGACCTGTTGTCAGGAAAGTGGTCAAATTTTAAGATTTCATTAAAACGATATGCAAGAGTCTAGAGATTGTGCAATTTATATCGTGGGAATTTCATCACATTGAAAATAGTACAGTACACTAATATTTCGAGTCCAAAGTCTTTGAATAAAAGATATTTATCTCATAAACCACGCCGTGGGTGTTTCATAAAGCCGTTTAATAAAAAAAGATAATACACTAGTGTAATTACGCTTATGATCACTTTACGTTTTCATACGCGCGGTATAAAAATAAACGAACATGGCGACCCGTGCGATTATCGTCGGCGATACTGTTCAAACTGACGGCAAAAGTTGTGGCACTATAACAGAACTAAAATGCGGTCACTTCGCAGGCGCTATACTATACACATCTGTGACGTCATTTGTTGAAACGCTTGTTTATGAATAAAATTATCAAGCTGATTTGTTATTTACATGAAATATTTAGACACCCATTCTCACCAGAGTAGTTATTATAACTTTTCCATGTGTATACTTTAAAGTAAGTTAGACTTTACACTGATTAACATTGCTAAATATAACATACGAATAATATCAAGAAATTGATAACTATTTTTTTATCTCATCTGTAAAGCCTGTAAGAAAAATTTTGAAATGATTAAAAATGAAATGTACAAATGTTCGAGATCACTTTAATTGTTGTTTGAAAGCATATATAATAAGCGATAGATTACTCTGTATAAGTCATTTTAAAGCGTTTTTGTGGGTATGAAACGTAAACATTGCCATTTATTTACTAAAACAACTTGAAAATGCAGGGTTTGCGTTTAAAAATAAGGCACAGGGAGTAGAGATTTTAAGCAGAAATGTTCGAAACTTTGAATTATATCCCTAAGTTTACATCAATTGTAACCCTTTTATACAACAAATGAGTGCTTTGTCCTTTAATCTTCTACATATAGTTAGATATTTCATATCAGAATATTAAACAGATTTATGATCTTTAAACAATTTGTAAGAAATGTGCGATACCGACTGTTCGAGACGAGTACCTGCAATGGCTTAAATTTTATGACATCGTCAAGTTAGCGTGTCATAAGCAATGACGTCATTTGCAATGAATGAATTTTGGAAGGAAACATCATTTTCGCTAACCTTGGTGTTGACATTCAGTGGAAAGGAAATATTTTGAGAGCGGTGAGTCGTATTTTGCTTTTGTATTGTATTATTTCAGTTTTTCTTTAATGTATGAAAATTTGTTTATTAATTTGTTGAATGATTTATATAAAAAATATTTTTGAAAAAAACAATTCTACATGTATACACTAAATATGATTTATAATGTGAGAAATGTTCGCTACATTTGGTATCAGACATTTCATTTCCTTTTAACGGCGCATGTTTGACATCATTTGAAGAATACCCAAATGGTATACATCGAGTTAATTTCAGTGATGGTTAACAATATTTTCTAATTTTCATTATGAAGGATTGTTTTATCGGGAAATTTTGCATTTAACCTAAACGTATGAAATCACTAAAATGCATGGTCTTACAAAAATAGTGATATTATTTTGTTTAATGCCATGCATTTTTTTTCTAAAAATTGTTTTTTCGAGAGTTTCATAACTTGAGATTGAAAATATGTTTTTAAGTTGTATTACAGATTAACCCTGCTTTAAGAAACATTTTGAATGTTCGGTATCGAACATTTCAAAATTGTAGTGAACATTTCAGACTTATGTCTTAAAATACATTGTAAATAAAACGATTGTTTGGGAAAAATGATTAAAATTAAAAGTACATATCTTTGCATTTGTTTCTTTCTTTTGGATCATCCGTTCGTTCGTATGTCCGTCCCATTGTCCGTCTTTCAGTCTGTCCCAAATATTTCCTTTTTTAAGAATGTGAATGATTTTGAAATTATTTTCTTTTAGGCAGACGTAATCATGGTAAAATTCAGAGCACAGATATGTCGAGACTACAGGCGAAGGCTTAAAGAGAAAGATGAAGAATTCTATTTAAAGAAAGAAAGAGAGAGGTGAAGAAAATGTTACGTCGTTACATGCAACACAGTTGTCTGACAGCGAACGTAAGAAAAGAAATATTAAACATAAATTTGATTTAGGCAAAAGAAGAAATTAGCAAAACAGATGTTTTATGTAGTATTGAAAAGCCAATAGCCACTGGAATGTCCAAGGACATGTTCAAAATTTCTGAAGATGACAAAGATATAATTGAATCTTGTCTTCATAGCAATCAGTCTTTTTAATTGAAAGGGTCTGTTTAAAAATGTTCGAGACAGCTTCGTTAGTAGAAGGTTAATGGCTACATTATATATATATATATATATATATATATATATATATATATATATATATATATATATATTAATTTAGTTGGTATTTTAACGGATACTTTGTCAAAACTTTTAAATGAATTATGATGTTTTTCTGTGTGTTGTTTCTTTTTGGGTGTTAATTGTATTCAGTGATATTGTAAAGCAACATTTCAGAACATTATACCGAACATCACTACATCTATATTTTATTTCAATAACACTTTGTTGAAAATTTCGCTTCATGAAATCTCATTTTATGACCACATGTATGTGTCAATGTAAAGAGATTTTTATGATATACTAAATATAAAGACAAAATAACATTCCTTAAGTTATGAAAATCGTTTTCAAATGATGTCATTGACAAATTATTAATGCAAATACTTATGCAAACAACAAAGATGTCTTTATTTTGTATGTGTCGATACATTGACATGGAACTAATGTCTTGAAATATTTGATACAAATCTATGAAATGTCCGAGACTTTATAAAACATCGTCACAGCTTAAATAGAATAAGACTTTTCATTGTTTCATTGAATTGTTATTGTATTACTGTAATTATTACGCATATATTTACATGATTTCTTTTAATGATGTATATTATAAATAAAAAGGTTACAAAGTAGGACTCTATATGGTTCGATACTGTTCATTCCCTTCAATCCATTGAGTATTCTATAAACAGTGTAATATATATGATTTAAACCTAATTGTAATTGATGACCTTTCAATATATTATTTTTGTTGGTTTTTGCTCGTAATTATAACTGAAAGTAGAATTCTTTTTAGACGTATTTGAATGAAATGTTCGATACAAAATATATGTTGGATGGAATGATATAGCCCTTAAATAAAGTTTCAAGTCCTTGTAGTGGATGTTTAAATTTAAGTAAACATTGATTGTCAAAATAAAATACAAAGGCAACTTAAATGCTTCCCTCCTACAAACTTATATATTTCACATGATGATTATATTTTGTAATTATAGAGAAGGATATTTTTCTCTTTTATAACATTAAT
The DNA here is from genome assembly GCA_012932295.1 of Cyclina sinensis. Taxonomy (NCBI): domain Eukaryota; kingdom Metazoa; phylum Mollusca; class Bivalvia; order Venerida; family Veneridae; genus Cyclina; species Cyclina sinensis. Next base: position 48,263,566 of record JAAONU010000019.1, on the reverse strand, counting down.
GTGATAAAACAGAAATTTACATTCGTGTCTTTCCATTTTGCATTTATTGTACAGACACAGCCACGTATTTTATCACTTTTATTCAACTCGTTTAATAGATTCAATATGAAAAAACAGTCACTTATATAAGATCCTCTATTTATTGGTAAAAACTTCATTGGCATCCATATGATGCTAAACGGTTACATAATTTATGTGTGCGATGGCTTTTGATAAAAACTTAGATTTTCTTAACGTTTCTAAAGCATAATTCAAAGCTATAAAGGCCGTTTAATATAAAATACCTTTTCAGTCTTAAGATGTGCAAATTAGAGATTTATCGTTGAAAGACCGTTAAAAGACCTAAAGTTAGGAAACCACCACCCGAACCATCTCCATGCGCTTAAAGAAGTCGAACTTCGACATTTAATAACACACTGGTATCTTATAGTTCATCGACTAAGAAAATGATTCAATGAACCTATTTAGTATGGAGTATTTACATATGCAGAGCACACAAAGAAACATTTACTAAAAACTCGACTTAGAAATAATAGAGGTTCAGACGCATCAAACTACATGTTCCTTAAATTCTCTACTTATTTTATCAGAATGGTATCACAATATTTTCTGATTTTCAAATGTTTCCGTTAGCACTAAATTTGATTTGTAACATGTGACATACTGCCTGATTTTTCAGCTCCCTCAGATGTCCGCCAGATCACGATAGGTTTATTCACACTTAAAGTCGTAATGAAATTTGACCACAATGATCTCAGGTGTTTGCATATAAGCTAAATCTGGATTGTGGTCCCCGATTTAACAACATCACCAAAAAAGAAGAGGTGCAATATCAAACTACATTTACCTTCAATTATTTACTGATTTTATCGGAATGGAAACAATAACTTCCACACTATTTACCAAATATTACCATTAGTATATTATCAGCTATGTTAACAGGAAATGAAAAGTAACGTGTTTACTGTCAACCTAATATCAATGCGTCCTTTCCTATTTTCATATGTCTTGTTCTTAAGTAGTAAGTATGATTTTTTCCAAAATTGATAAAACGATGAAAAGAAATATACTTTGCACTTAATATGATGGTTCTTCAGCTGTATACTGGTATATTGCATTCTCAAAGGTACATGTAAGTAAAACAGGCACCAGTAAATTGGTTTCCAATAACTCAATGGCCATATACCCGGTTTGTTTAAAACTAATTATTTTACCCTATGTAGCTATTTTGAAACGGCATCCATGGGGCCGAAATTATCTTGAGCAAGTCAAGCAGTGTTTTTTTATGCTGTTTATAGACAAACATACAAGCAAACTTCTCTTGGGTTCAAAATTTGCTTCTCAAAATCTATACTATTTCAGTAAACGTGATCATACGAAAGAATGCAATCCGATGACTTTTTTTTTTTCGTAAAAAGTTCTCTTGTTCGTCTTTGTCAGTAGCATCTGGATAAGGTTTTCTGTGATCATATATGGGGCATGAAATTACTAAAAATGTCATCTAATTGGCATTTTCAGTTGAATTTCCTTATTTCTTTGTTTCTGTTATTTAAAAATAATGGAAGCTAAAATAGTTATGATATTCTTTCTGCGTGGTTTTGGAAATGGCAAATAGAACAATTTGTTTTGCTCTAAGAAAAAATGATAAATAATTTCTAATCATTTCATTAAACTGTACCCTCTGCAGCGATAGCACGAACAATTCAGATATTAAAATTTACCTTTTCATCAACCGTTAAAGACTTCACTCGCATTTTTCGAATACAACACTTAATGGTTATTCAGAAAAAAAGTGGAAAACGTTGTGCATTTGCAGAAATCAAAAATTTGTTTATGACGTCAAATTTTGACGTCGTTTTCTGGATGACGTCAATTTCACCAGATTGTTTTGTCATGTGACGTCGCCCATAATGAGCAAAATAATTGGTATCTCTATTTGTCACACTGACATGACATGGAATTGTATCCCGAAATTCATCGCTGAAATTTTCCATAGAATCGCATTTCAGTTCATATATTTCCTTCGCCCACTCCCCCACCCCTCCCAGTCGTTCGAGCTTCTGCTCTAGTTGTTTGCGGCACTTGCTGTATTGCTCGGAGCTGGTTCTCTGCCCGTTACTTTGTTGACTATATTATGTCTTGTTGGGCTCTTGTGGAAAGGTAAAGTTAAGACAACAACTACCTAGGTACATCTTAGTTGTGAGAAACAGATATAGGCTTAGAAACTCAGAAGGCGCTTGAATTACCAAAGAAAAGGCTAAAAAATACAGCCCAATAGAGACATTTAGAGAATCACAGAGTATCAAATAGAAAATACTGTACTTGTACAAGGACCAGAGGTTTCTGGTGAAGCAAGTTTTGATGAATTTCATAAAGTCAACGAAGATGTCACTTTTTAAATTGATTTCGAATTATAAGTGTTCTGTTTTCCAGGAGGAAGAAATTAATTTTAATAAAACATTGTGTTATTTACACAGTTTATTATGTTTTGTTATTTATACAATTCTATTACAATTGTCCTCTTTCTCTGATCCAGTGATTCTGTGTGACGTTCAGTAAAAATAAAAAAATTCACAGGAACTCCTGTCCTGTATTTTTTGGGGGGTGGGGGGGGGTGTTTGGGGAAGTCTGCGATTCGATAAGTTATATTTGTCTAAGAAATTTAATAAAGAAACATGTAACACGAAAACATTTAAGAAACATTCAGCAAGATGTCATTGAAATGCGTCCTCCTTTTTTCTCATGAAAAACAAAATAGACACACATTTTTATAACTATATAAATTATCAAAAGAGTTAACATTTTGTACGTTTTATTTTTTATGGGTGGAAAACAGGGTAAAATATGGCTGTAAAATGCTAATAATGTTTCAGTTTTATTTAAATGTTATTTTATAACATTCAAATCAAGTTTAGTAATAAAGAAGTGTTGAATCATGAATGCTTAACTAGGTTACAGGCATAAGAAAACTGATATTTGAGAATGTTTTTTATTTTGACGAATGTATGCACTACAACAAACATACACATATGACATATCTATATCTATAATACGTCTAAAGGTATATTCAAGAATGGCCATATAAAGTATTAAAAAGCTTTTTAATTTAATTCATATTTTCAACACATGTATGACATATCTAGAGGTCGTAATCTATAGAGAAGTGTACAGTAGTATAAAAAAAGAACACACATAGAAAAATATGGAATATTAGTAAAAATGAGAACAAAAATCGTAATAGATTCAGTGTCTTTTATCTTTCTTATTCTAAAATATATAAAGTATAAACACATGCACATTGTTATGTATATGTAAAATAATCATATATAAATTATCTGATGATAGCTTGTTTACAATTCTATTTTAAGAGCTAATCAATAACCTAGTTTTGGAAATTGCTGGAATATGCTTCTTGTGACTCCTTCATTGTGGCTATATTGAAGATGTATTGTGAATATTGACGAATGTTCTTGTATTTTCTTTATATGTATGCAAATCAGATGATTTTTTTCAAACTATATCTTTAGGTAATCTTTGGTCATAATTTCATCAGTGACAGTTAACTATTACCAGAATAATTTGAATTATGTTTCATTATTCTTCGTGAGGAATTAATTCACTTTTCCAATAATTTGTGGGATTATTCTACTTAAAGTTATTTTTGACATTTGAATTAAAATAAGATAATTTATATAATAATAAAATATTTTAACAGTGCTTAAGACATTTAACTCTTCAGGATCAGACAGGACTATTTATTTATTAAGGACTGCACTAAATCCAGGCACTTTAAAGCATTTGTTGTAAAGTTCTGTTATTGTACTTTAATTATTTAGTAATTTGTTTTGAAGAATAATTTTTTGTTATTGTTTAAAAGTTTGTTACTGGTTATTCCTTCTGTTGCACTTTTGGTTTGAACCGTAACAACATAGATATCTTTCAAAGAGAAAAAAATGTTTAAGATTCCTTTGCCTCATAAAGGTGAAAAAGCCATATCAAAGTCATGACTGCAATCATGTTAAGCTTTTAGGAAAGAAGAAAAATAAGAAAAGAATAAGAAAAAGAAGAAAAATGCCGGCAAAATTTGTAAAGTTTAATATCTTAAATTTCAACTTCAACTTATTACTGCCAAAAGTCAATACTTTCTATACAAGGCAGGCGCGTGTCAGGAACATTAAAATTATAAAAGATAATAACAAAGAAAACAAGATTTAACTGAAGATCTTACTTAAACATTTATTTTAAGTACTTAAAATCTATAAAACTTGTTTAGTCCACTGATAAAAGTAATTCGTTCCAGAGTCGTATAGTCCTTGGGAAGAATGAGTTCATGTGATGTTGTGTTTTTGATTGTGGGATGAGGAATTTGCTGTTTCTTGTGTTTGTAAGGTGATTGTGATCAACATTGACCTGATTGTTTTTTATTTTGTGTAGCATGACCAGGCTGGCATGGTTAGTGAAGCATAATATGTGGAGGGACCATATTGTTTTTGGGTTCTCTAGGTCAAAGGTCAAGCTTTCATACCTTTGAAAACAATTTATGATGAATAACTCTAGAACTCCATCCACGCCCCTTCAAACATTAGAGTGTTGTTGGGCACCTGATATTTACTGTGCTTCTAATTAATTACTCGAGAATGAAATAATTCATATCATAGTTCAGCTTGGAGTTGGTAAGATGGAGTCCACATTATTGATTTAAACTGGGAATTTCTGAATGGCTTACAGGGGCAACACTGTCATTCTGACATTTTGTTCGAATATCATTGCGACTTGATTTCAAAATATTTGTTTGAAGTCTCTTTTGAAACTTTCATCTTATTTTGAGTGTAAGACAAGACCAGCGGATCTATTAAATTCCTCAAATACTTTAAGCTAACGCTGTTGCGGCGTGTAAATCTGACAATCTGGGTCTGTCTGTCCGATAAAACAATAACGGATATGGATTTCTTAATTGCATTGCATCGTTAATAAACACGCATCGTGTGGTTTACTTACCAAGCAGCAAGTAAAACATTTGTTTCAATCATTCGTGAAGAATCAGGACAAAACAAACTCAGCTTGGAATTTATGTACAATTGCGTGTTAGATTTACATTTTGATTTACGCGATTTTTCAGTGAATGATTTTATTATATCTATTGTGAGAAATGCAAGTGATTACAATTTTCGTCAGATTAATTCTAATATATCTATGTGTCACGATATTTTATAATTTTTTCTCCTTCTGGGTTACATATTTTGGAAAACATTCGTGTTCTCTCAGAGACTGTTTGCAACAAAATGATTCTCACAAAACAGTTCTAACTTCAATTGATCCAATAAGTAATTTGAGCGTTGTAAAACATCGAACAGTTACAACCAATACAAGAACTATTTTTGACTACGAGAAAGAGAATATATCCCGACCTGATACTTGTAAACACTGTTTCTTGCTAGATTTTAAGTTTCTAACGTTAAATAAAAATTGTAAAATTAAAGACCTTGATAGAATTGAAACTCTTTTTATTATCTAAAGTCTTCATGATCACTTCCAGAGAAAAGAATCTCTACGGTCAACATGGTTAAAATATACGGTAAATAACACGTCAACTCTTCGTTACTTATTCATTTTAGGACAATGTTTAAACACTTCATTAAGGCAAATGGTATTACAGGAAAACGCTATTCATGGAGATATTATTGAGGTGGATTTTGTAGAGAGCTACAGAAATTTGACGCTTAAAATAATGCTCGGTCTTAAATTTGCGGTATCTTATTGTGATCATGCAAAATTTGTCATGAAGACTGATGATGATGTCTTTGTGAATGTTCCACTGCTTATGAAAATTCTGAAGTACAACAAAATGATAACGAATGAAACAGTTTTTGGCAAATGTTTCAGATCATTTCCTGTACGTGATAAACTATCAAAATGTTCCCTACGAGAATACAATCATAGACGTTATCCAAGGGAATGGGTAGGTCCTTTGTACGGTCTGAGCATGCATGCTGCACGACGGATATTACAAATGTCCCCTTCTGTTCCGTACTTCCATCTGGAAGATGTTTATATAGGAATTGTTTTGGTGCAATTGAGGTTCCATACTTATAACCTGCAAGAAACCACAATACGCTCGCATCTGAGGTTCCATACTTATAACCTGCAAGAAACCACAATACGCTCGCATCTGAAAAGTTGCAATGCCTTATTTTGTCATCCAGTAAACGTGGATGATATGTATATTATATGGCATAACAATACAACAACTTAATTATATAACTGGTCTTTTGCATTGTTTTACAACTTGTTGTCATTGGAGACAGATTTATGTGTTTTAAATCACTAATACTCAGAGAAAAGTACATGATATTTTGATACATATGCCGTTTATTTTAGTGGTGTAGCTAATGGTGTAAGCAACCTAAAAATAAGAACCAAAAAAGATTTACTAAGCTGTTGACATTAAATGAGAGCTTGACTTCCTTTACTTACTACTTAGATATTACTCCTAACCATTGTTAGAATATTGTGCATTGTCATAAATTGCTGATAAATGACTCTCAGAAAAGAGTTGTGCAAACTTGTTTGTCATATTAGATTGTAACGGAGATAGGAATAAAATCCCACTACCTATTTTTATGAACTTGGAAGTTAGTAACATACGGTGCAATGCATCTTAACAAAGACCTCCAAGAGCGGGCTTCCCGTATCGAGTACCAACGTTCCAACAAATGTCAAAGAATCGATTCCCTAATTCAGTTGTCAGGGCTTGTATTTATACAATTATAGGCCGATATACACTGGAACATTACACAATCAATGTCCTCATTTTTACTTTTTCGATAGTGACACTTTTATAATTAAGTGATAAGAAGTCTTGGAAAACTTGCACAACGTCAGACATATCTTTATCTATTAAAACTGAACACAGTCCCAACCTCGATTAGTTTATGTTTACTTCCGATTTTTCCGAAAAATAACCATTTTCACAGTATAACGGACGTTTATTTATGTAAAGAAAAGGGGACATGGACTATTTTTTTTTATGACGCATTGAACACGAGTAACACACGTTGTGGGGAGGGGGCGGGGGAAGTGAAATCACGAATGTATTTCCTTGAAATCATATGTGGTAGTTCCGGGACTGCATTTGTGACAAGAATCTAGCTGAAAAAGAGGTTAGAATTTATGAATCAACTGTGTAAAATTGTCTTGATTTCTTTGAAAACGTATTTCGATGCATGTTTGACCGTGCACACAAAACATAATACGTACACTGTTTCCTTTTGTTGCATGTGAAAGAACGGTAGAGAAAAAAACTTGATATGCTGTCGGACCTGTTGTCAGGAAAGTGGTCAAAATTAAAGATTTCATTAAAACGATATGCAAGAGTCTAGAGATTGTGCAATTTATATCGTGGGAACTTCATTACATTGAAAATAGTACAGTCGATCATATTTCGAGTCCAACGTCTTTGAATAAAAGATATTTACCTCATAAACCACGCCGCGGGTGTTTCATACAGCCGTTTAATAAAAAAAAGATAATGCACTAGTGTAATTACGCTTATGATCACTTTACGTATTCATACGCGCGGTATAAAAATAAACGAATATGGCGACCCGTGCGATTATCATCAGCGATACTATTCAAACTGACGGCAAAAGTTGTGGCACTATAACAGAACTAAAATGCGGTCAAATCACAGTGTACGGGAATACCTTGTTCAGAAATAAAACACCAACAATATACCAGCAAATCATATAATGCAAATTTCCGGTCACAAGAATATATCGTTATTAAATAATTATAGTCACATCAATGAAAATCAATATTTCATATCAGAATATTAAACAGATTTATGATCTTTAAACAATTTGTAAGAAATGTGCGATACCGACTGTGCGAGAGAAGTACCTGCAATAGCTTAAATTTTATGACATCGTCAAGTTAGCGTGTCATAAGCAATGACGTCATTTGCAATGAATGAATTTTGGAAGGAAACATCATTTTCGCTAACCTTGGTGTTGACATTCAGTGGAAAGGAAATATTTTGAGAGCGGTGAGTCGTATTTTGTTTTTGTATTGTATTATTTCAGTTTTTCTTTAATGTATGAAAATTTGTTTATTAATTTGTTGAATGATTTATATAAAAAATATTTTTGAAAAAACAATTCAACATGTATACACTTAATGTGATTTATAATGTGAGAAATGTTCGCTACATTTGGTATCAGACATTTCATTTCCTTTTAACGGCGCATGTTTGACACCCTTTGAAGAATACCCAAATGGTATACATCGAGTTAATTTCAGTGATGGTTAACAATATTTTCTAATTTTCATTATGAAGAATTGCCTTATCGGGAAATTTTGCATTTAACCTAAACGCATGAAATAACTAAAATGCATGGTCTTACAAAAATAGTGATATTATTTTGTTTAATGCCAAGTTTTTTTTTTTCTAAAAATTGTTTTTTCGAGAGTTTCATAACTTGAGATTGAAAAGGTGTTTTTAAAGTTGTATTACAGATTAACACTGCTTTAGAAACATTTTGAATGTTCGGTATCGAACATTTCAAAATTGTAGTGAACATTTCAGAAGACTTATGTCTTAAAATACATTGTAAATAAAACGATTGTTTGGGAAAAATGATTAAAATTAAAAGTACATATCTTTGCATTTGTTTCTTTCATTTGGGTCATCCGTTCGTTCGTATGTCCGTCCCATTGTCCGTCTTTCAGTCTGTCCCAAATATTTCCTTTTTTAAGAATGTGAATGATTTTGAAATTATTTTCTTTTAGGCAGACACAATCATGGTAAAATCCAGACCACAGATATGTCGAGACTACTATAGAAGGCTTAAAGAGAGATGAAGAATTCTATTTAAAGAACTACATCTATATTTTATTTCAATAACACTTTGTTGAAAATTTCACTTCATGAAATCTCATTTTATGACCACATGTATGTGTCAATGTAAAGAGATTTTATGATAAACAAAATATAAAGACAAAATAACATTCTTTAAGTTATGAAAATCGTTTTCAAATGATGTCATTTGACAAATTGTTAATGCAAATACTTATGCAAAGAACAAAGATGTCTTTATTTTGTATGTGTCGATACATCGACATGGAACTAATGTTTTGAAATATTTGATACAAATCTATGAAATGTCCGAGACTTTATTAAACATTGTCACAGCTTAAATAGAATAAGACTTTTCATTGTTTCATTGAATTGTTATTGTATTACTGTATTACTGTTCGATACTGTTCATTCCCTTCAATCCATTGAGTATTCTATATACAGTGTAATATATATATATATTTTTTTGCTCGTAGTTATAACTGAAAGTAGAATTCTTTTTAGACGTATTTGAATGAAATGTTCGATACAAAATATATGTTGGATGGAATGATATAGCCCTTTAAGTAAAGTTTCAAGTCCTTATAGTGGATGTTTTAATTTAAGTAAACATTGATTGTCAAAATAAAATACAAAGGCAACTTAAATGCTTCCCTCCTACAAACTTATACATTTCACATGATGATTATATTTTGTAATTATAGAGAAGGATATTTTTCTCTTTTATATCATTAATGTGATAAAACGGAAATTTACATTCGTGTCTTTCCATTTTGCATTTATTGTACAGACACAGCCACGTATTTTATCACTTTTATTCAACTCGTTTAATAGATTCAATATGAAAAAAAGTCACTCATATAAGATCCTCTATTTATTGGTAAAAACTTCATTAGTATCCATATGATGCTAAACGGTTACATAACTTATATGTGCGATGGCTTTTGATAAAAACTAAGATTTTCTAAACGTTTCTAAAGCATAGTTCAAAGCTATAAAGGCTGTCTAATATAAAAAAAAACCTTTTCAGTCTTAAGACGTGCAAATTAGAAGTATTACCGTTAAAAGACCGTTAAAAGACCTAAAGTTAGGAAACCACCACCCGAACCATCTCCATGCGCTAAAAGAAGTCGAACTTCGACATTTAATAACACACTGGTATCTTATAATTCATCGACTAAGAAAATGATTCAATGAAACCTATTTAATATGGAGTATTTACATATGCAGAGCACACAAAGAAACATTTACTAAAATCCCGACTTAGAAATAATGAAGGTTCAGACGCTGCAATAATGAATGACTTATGATGCTCTATTCGAATAGGTTGTGAAGAAAATAGCATGATATTTCAAAACGACTTTAAAATACCAGTTGAAAATTATCTATATCAAATATAGAAGTCAGAGGATTCAGAAGTAAAAAAAGAAACCTGTCAACAACAAGATGTAAAAAATGAATAAATAGCCTTTATACCGACTGTTGTTAGGGAACTTCAGAAAAATGGATGCACTGAAGTGGTTGAAAACTTTTTTCAGACTTGTACTTTATTGCTTAATGGAAAACATTTACTTCAATTAGACACGCCCTAAATTTCATTGTAGTTTCTTAAAATAGTCTATGTATGCAAATTAGGATCTTCCTTCTAAATCCGAGCAATGGTGGAGAGGTTATAGAAAACGAAAGACGGTGTTTTATATCCGCTGACATACACGAACTAAGTCAAGTTATAAGTGAAAATAAACTGCAAATTTTCATAGCATTTCTTCCATGACATGTGAAAAACTGCCTAATCTGACAATGTTTCCATTTAGGGGCCTCAAGTTTTAAACAGTTGTAATAACACTTGATCATATTTAAGATCTTGTCTGAGTCAACGGTTCAATGCAACAAATATTTGCTAAATAACATGTGAAAAACTGCCTGATTTTTCAGCTCCGATATATATGTATCCGCCAGTTCACAATAGGTAAGTTAGTTCACATTTGAATCAGACAAGAGAGAAGAGATGCAATATCAAACTACATGTTTCTTAAATTCTCTACTTATTTTATCAGAATGGTATCACAATACTTTCTGATTTTCAAATGTTTCCGTTAGCATCAAATTTGATTTGTAACATGTGACATACTGCCTGATTTTTCAGCTCCCTCATATATCCGCCAGATCACGATAGGTTTATTCACACTTAAAGTCGTAATGAAATTTGAACACAATGATCTCAGGTGTTTGCATATAAGCTAAATCTTAATTGTGGTCCTCGATTTAACAACATCACCAAAAAAAACAAGAGATGCAATATCAAACTACATTTTACTTCAATTATTTACTTATTTTATCGGAATGGAAACAATACCTTCCACACTATTTACCAAATATTACCATTAGTATATTATCAGCTATGTTAACAGGAAATGAAAAGTAACGTGTTTACTGTCAACCTGATATCAACGCGTCCTTTCCTATTTTCATATGTCTTGTTCTTAAGAAGTAAGTGTTAACTTTTCCCAAAATTGATAATACGATGAAAAGAAATATACTTTGCACTTAATATGATGGTTCTTCAGCTGTATACTGGTATATTGCATTCTCAAAGGTAAGTAAAACAGGCACCAGTAAATTGGTTTCCAATAACTCAATGGCCATATACCCGGTTTGTTTAAAACTAATTATTTTACCCTATGTCGCTATTTTGAAACGGCATCCATGGGGCCTAAATTAACTTGAGCAAGTCAAGCAGTGGTATTTTATGCTGTTTATAAACAAACATACAAGCAAACTTCCCTTGGGTTCAAAATTTGCTTCTCAAAATCTATTTTAGTAAACGTGATCATACGAAAGGATGCAATCCGGTGACTTTTTTTTCGTAAAAAGTTCTTTTGTTCGTCTTTGTCAGTAGCATCTGGATAAGGTTTTCTGTGATCATATATGGTGCATGAGATTACTAACAATGTCATCTAATTGGCATTTTCAGTTGTATTTGTTTATTTCTTTGTTTTTGATTTTAAAAAATAATGCAAACTAAAATATTTATGATATTCTTTCTGCGTAGTTTGGGAAATGGCGAATAGAGCAATTTGTTTTGCTCTAAGAAAAGTTGATAAATAATTTCTAATCATTTCATTAAACTTTACCCTCTGCAGCGATAGCACGAAAAATTCAGATATTAAAATGTACCTTTTCATCAACCGTCAAAGACTTCACTCGCATTTTTCGAATACAACACTTAATGGCTATTCAGAAAAAAAAGTGGAAAACTTTGTGCATTTGCAGAAATCAAAAATTTGTTTATGACGTCAAATTTTGACGTCGTTTTCTGGATGACGTCAATTTCACCAGATTGTTTTGTCATGTGACGTCGCCCATAATGAGCAAAATAATTGGTATCTCTATTTGTCACACTGACATGACATGGAATTGTATCCCAAAATTCATCGCTGAAATTTTCCATAGAATCGCATTTCAGTTCATATATTTCCTTCGCCCCCCCCCCCCCACTCCCAGTCGTTCGAGCTTCTGCTCTACTTTTTTGCGGCTCTCGCTGTATTGCTCGGAGCTGGTTCTCTGCCCGTTACTTTGTTGACTATATTATGTCTTGTTGGGCTCTTGTGGAAAGGTAAAGTTAAGACAAAAACTACCTAGGTGCATCTTAGTTGTGAGAAACAGATATAGGCTTAGAAACTCAGAAGGCGCTTGAATTACCAAAGAAAATGCTAAAAAATACAGCCCAATAGAGACATTTAGAGAATCACAGAGTATCAAATAAAAAATACTGTACTTGTACAAGGACCAGAGGTTTCTGGTGAAACAAGTTTTGATGAATTTCATAAAGTCAATGAAGATGTCACGTTTTAAATTGATTTCGAATTATAAGTGTTCTGTTTTCCAGGAGGAAAAAATTAATTTTAATAAAACATTGTATTATTTACACAGTTTATTATGTTTTGTTATTTATACAATTCTATTACAATTGTCCTCTTTCTCTGATCCAGTGATTCTGTGTGACGTTCAGTAAAAATTTCACAGGAACTCCTGTCCTGTATTTTTTGGGGGTGGGGGGCGGGGGGGGGGGTGTTTGGGGAAGTCTGCGATTCGATAAGTTATATTTGTCTAAGAAATTTAATAAAGAAACATGTAACACGAAAACATTTAAGAAACATTCAGCAAGATGTCATTGAAATGCGTCCTCCTTTTCTCTCATGAAAAACAAAATAGACACACATTTTTATAACTATATAAATTATCAAAAGAGTTAACATTTTGTACGTTTTATTTTTTATGGGTGGAAAACAGCGTAAACCATGGCTGTAAAATGCTAATAATGTTTCAGTTTTATTTAAATGTTATTTTATAACATTCAAATCAAGTTTAGTAATCAAGAAGTGTTGAATCATGAAATGCTTAACTAGGTTACAGGCATAAGAAAACTGATATTTGAAAATGTTTTTTATTTTGACGAAAGTATGCACTACAACAAACATACACATATGACATATCTATATCTATAATACGTCTAAAGGTATATTCAAGAATGGCCATATAAAGTATTAAATAGCTTTTTAATTTAATTCATATTTTCAACACATGTATGACATAGCTAGAGGTCGTAATCTATAGAGAAGTGTACAGAAGTATAAAAAAAGAACACACATAGAAAAATATGGAATATTAGTAAAAATGAGAACAAAAATCGTAATAGATTCAGTGTCTTTTATCTTTCTTATTCTAAAATATATAAAGTATAAACACATGCACATTGTTATGTATATGTAAAATAATCATATATAAATTATCTGATGATAGCTTGTTTACAGTTCTATTTTAAGAACTAATCAATAACCTAGTTTTGGAAATTGCTGGAATATGCTTCTTGTGACTCCTTCATTGTGGCTATATTGAAGATGTATTGTGAATATTGACGAATGTTCTTGTATTTTCTTTATATGTATGCAAATCAGATGATTTTTTTCAAACTATATCTTTAGGTAATCTTTGGTCATAATTTCATCAGTGACAGTTAACTATTACCAGAATAATTTGAATTATGTTTCATTATTCTTCGTGAGGAATTAATTCACTTTTCCAATAATTTGTGGGATCATTCTACTTAAAGTTATTTTTGACATTATAATTAAAATAAGATATATAATAATAAAATATTTCAACAGTGATTAAGACATTTAACTCTTCAGGATCAGACAGGACTATTTATTTGGACTGCACTAAATCCAGGCACTTTAAAGCATTTGTTGTAACGTTCTGTTATTGTATTTTAATTATTTAGTAATTTGTTTTGAAGAATAATTTTTGTTATTGTTTAAAAGTTTGTTACTGGTTATTCCTTCTGTTGCACTTTTGGTTTGAACCGTAACAACATAGATATTTTTCAAAGAGAAAAAAATGTTTAAGATTCCTATGCCTCATAAAGGTGAAAAGGCCATATCAAAGTCATGGCTGCATTCATGTTAAGCTTTTAGGAAAGAAGAAACATAAGAAAAGGATAAGAAAAAGAAGAAAAATGCCGGCAAAATTTGTGTAGTTAAATTTCTTAAATGATCTTGATGTTTGTGTTCAAATGGTATATTATATTATGTAGAAGATTGGTTTGGTATAATAATAAAATATGCTAAAACACTTTTAAGTCTTTTAACTTTACCAATACGGTTAATACAAATTTAACATCTGAAATGTCTTAGCCCTTTTTAAACATGTAATCATGCTAAACAATGTTTTGCCATTCAAGTCTGTATAAGTACAATTTATAATATTCTAACCCCAAATTTCACCACCATGATTTCATGACAAACAATGATATTACAAGTGAACAAGTACTAGTTAAAAATGGCAAGGTCAAGAGTTCCAAACTTTTACATGAAGCATTGCTGATCAGCCTACGAAGTAGAAAGTCAACCTACGTATACAAAGATTTTTCAAACGTTGCCACTGGGAAAAAATGTTTGACAAAGTCACCTTAAGACAAACAATATTAATAATCTTCTTGTAACTAACCATAAAACTATGATACTTCGTATGAACTACTGTCATTTTTTTCTTTGTAATTTGGGTGGATTGGAATTAATTTACCAAGACAACTTATTCTTGTTTGTTCTTATGATAACCTGTTGGGGCAAGTTTGAGGTTGGTGCACCCTTAAACCTGGTTAAAATCCCAGTGGCAAATAATTTCCCACTGACCATTCTAGGGCGGTAACCCCATCGGGCTCTCAAATTCGTTAATTGTTTGAGGTTTCCTTTTTTTAAAATGAATTTTTGCAGTCTTTTCCTTTACTTTGTTACTGTGTAGGGAGGCTGTGTATCTTTAACTGTTGTTTTGTCTGATACGCTTTTTTCCATTTTTTTATGATAAATCCAT
Organism: Cyclina sinensis; assembly: GCA_012932295.1. Taxonomy (NCBI): domain Eukaryota; kingdom Metazoa; phylum Mollusca; class Bivalvia; order Venerida; family Veneridae; genus Cyclina; species Cyclina sinensis. The sequence goes on along the minus strand of JAAONU010000019.1, from coordinate 48,248,340 downwards.
CATCACATTTAAGAAAAATTTTCTTAGATCTACTAAGGTTAGCTTTAGGGATATAATGATTACTTCTTATCCAACAAAAGTTTAGTAGTCTAAGAATAATTTATACTGTCATTTTGTTTTATAAATGTTCACATATTTCTCATGAATTGAGAATCATATCCTTAAAGGAAGCGTGGATAATTAATAACAGATTTTTTCAGATGTAAGGGAATAACGCAAGGGTACCCTTGATATGCATTTGCTGACACCTATGCCCAAATCGTTATAAAGTGTTTAGCTGTAAGCATTTACATTGTTATGCTTGCGACATATTGCCTATATGTTATAAGTTGTTTCAAAAGCAATTTATTTACCAAAGAGCTACAGGACATAATCTAACAGACAGGTATACAACATTCTATGAATTTGGCAGTACTGACAACGAAAAGACAGGTGGATCGACAGTTTGCGACATACTTCTTCAGTATTGTAAGCGTTTGTTCCATGTTTCGAATAATCCGGTGAAGTACTTATGGCATAAAGAGTTGACATCAGTACAGAAAAGAAGTTCTCTATATAATTTGACGGAACAGATGACAATTAACGGACAAATATTTGTGATATGTTTCTTCTGCGAATGAGTTACAAGGCGAAAAACAAAGTACCGGTATATGTTGGTCATACTCCGTTATTTAGCAGTACAGACGAAAAGATATGTAGCAGACAGTTTATGACAAAACTATCTCTTTCTTGAGAATATTTCATATACTACATAGTTACTGAACAAAGAGAACATTTTTAGAGTTATATATGAACTTGTCAATGTCCCTGGTATTCGGGGTCATGTTTGCAAAATCAATGTGAAGAACATGCCTGAAAATTAGTAACAAAATCCTATAAAATTTCCATTGTTAAAAAGCGGACACAAATTTTAACTAAACATTCTATGTGTTACGGTCAAAGCGTAACTAGACAACCAGGAACAAACTTTAACAATAACAATATATCTATTTAGAAATAATTTTCAATACCAAAAAATAATTATCTAAAGTTAAAGAATTTTACAATACAAATTTTACTTTATTATTTAAGTGACCCAAGTTCTTTTATTAATGTTTTAAATGAATTTCCTCAATTCCTTTTATCTAGTTCACAAAAATAAATTTCTAATTTTTTACATTGCATGTATGACTTCAGAAAGTTAGTCCCCAAGTTTAGTAATTTTTAGTTCCCTAAGTTATTGTAAATTACAACAGAATAGACTCGAAATGTTTCCCCTGTTATAAAGATTTTAATTATATTTTCTTTTTTATTTATTCTCTCTATCAATTGACTGAAACAAATGGATTAAATATGTAAACCTTCTGAAACTTGCAGGATTAACAGATATTTTCAACAGTAAAGAATTTATGGGACATTCCTTAACCAACAAAACAAATTTAATGTAAACAACCCAACAATTAATACTTACATGTACATAAAACTACATTATGCGATACAGTCGAACAGACAGACGTACAGAGAAACGGTTAGACTGCGACACATTAAACCTATCTCTTGTACATTTATGTCGAATTATTTCAAACGATTTACAGAATAACTAAGTCACAAAGCGGACAGGTACATAAAAGTTATTACGGACAGATGAGACGGATGATTTGCGACACGTTGAATCTTCTAGTGAACATTTCTGTCCAATTATCTTAAATCCTTCTTTGTAGTTTAGAGTAGAAGAACCGACGAGAATCATACGTTGACATTCTATGTTATTTGACGGTACAGAGGAACAGACAGACGGACAAGGTGACAAATAGTTTGCGACACGTTTGACTATCTTCTGATCGTTTGTTTATTTATTCAAGCTTTTGATTTATTATAGAGTAAATGAGTGGGTTAAACCATAAAGTCAATTAATGTAATTTACACACTTGTGACATTTTCTGTAGAAAACCTGGTCTTGTTCGAGACATAAGTGATATAAATCATTTGTATGCGCAAATGAGGATATTTTATATTCTCTGCCAAAGACTTCGCAACCATAATAATATGTTTATACCGAAAGATCTTTTATGGTTGTTACAATTAACTGACCTAAAATTACAATTTTACTGCTGTAATAACAATGAAACCTTTCTAATGACACATAAAATGAAAATTTGTCTGAACTCGAATGAACTGTTTTTGTCACTTTAAAAATGTATCATAATGTATCTTTATAAATTTTTTTTTATCACAAATTTAATCTTAAGAAGGAAAAGTCGTATAATGCAAAAAAAAATTTAAAAAAAAAAAAGATCAGAAAAATAAACTTAAAAAAAGGAATGAAATTCATAAATAAAAAAACAAGAAATTCAAAATCATTTTTTTCATAAAAAAATCATATAGTGTTATACTGGGACATCATTTTGGCGACAGATATTCCTTTCTAGTTTTAGAAAAATATATGGCTAAATTTCTACAAATATATTTAACATTTGTTATAATTTGGATAATTGACAAAGAGGTGAAAAACGATTCCCCAGACATTTTTATGATGCAATGAACATTAATAAATAAGAACAATATGTGTGTTACCTTCTTTAATTCTTTCTGAAGTAAGAGCTTAGTTGTAGCGAGAAGAAAGCTACTGACAGTAGCAGACCTTTTTCCCAATTGATAAACATTATCAACACGAAACACTTAAATATGTTTTATTTATAAGAACAATATTTTAACGATGTCGGCAAATAAATTCATCATTATTGTCTACTGATTGTCTACTGACATGACATTTAGACTTGTTTAAACTTAATTACAGCCAGTCCAGAAGATTTTATAATGCTTCCAACGTTCCACAGTTATCAACAAGTAATTCGAGATAAGCATGCCAACTGGCCTGTAATCATCAATGACAAAGACCCGTGTCTGCCATCTTATTGGTGTTATATATCTATATATTACAAGAATGGGTATCTTTAAGAAGTTTTTAAACATTTCTGCCAAACAGAAATGCCAAATGACAGACAACCGCACAGACGAATGGACAACCTGGGGCATAACAAATGATCAGGTGTATAAACTTCTCTGCTTAACAGTTTTAATTTCCTTCTATTAATTAGAGATACAGAGCGGACACAAATTATACCAAAATAGATTGTGAACTTGACCTTAAGACGAACAGCCTATACCTATGTTTTGCACATCATCTTTTCTGCCAAGTATTTTCTGTTTCCTTCAATCAATTTAAGACCAGACATGAAGTATCACTTATTAATTCATAATGACTAAGAGTGACCTTAATCTTTTATCGATCAAGCTGAAACTTGCACTCTGCAAATTGTCTCGTTATGGTTAACATTTCCGCAAAGTAAATTTAAATACCTCCGAGCGGTTCAGGAGAGACAGAGTGGACACGAATTATCACATATTAAATCGTAATCGGCCAAAACAAGATCAGATAGGGAATTTATGTTGCAATTTTGCCAAAAATTAAAGTTGTTCAAATGCTCATTTTTTCTAGCCCATCTTATAGCCTTATATACCAGGGAACAAAAACTTAGAGCTTTTCCACCTTGATTGCCTCTTCAAAAATTTACAGGGCATTACTTATATGGTGATAGCATATTTTTGAACACTACCAGCACAAGGCATAACTATGTGTAATTTTAGGAAAGCATTGAAGCTAAATATCTTCTTTACTGTAACTTACTAGAACAAGTAGTATTTATCAAGTTTCACTCAAAAACTTCTTTATGGATGATGTTTGTGTGTTTATATTGGCATAAGAAATGGGAATATAGTAACAAAAAATGTTTATTCAACTTGTTAGTTCCTTTAATTTTAACAGAACATCTGAAAACAATAGTAAAACTGTGTCAATTTACTAATAGGACGTCGTACTTTATGCAAATTTGCATGTTTAGGACTAAACATTTCTGACATTAGACAAAATTCCTGTTCAGTTAAAGGTCTTAAAATGTCTACGGACACTACAAAACATGCTTCATGATTTGATGATGGTTTCAAAAATACTGTGGCTATTTAAGTCCAAGATTATGTTATGACTAACTTGAAAAAGGATTGTATTACAATAAATATACTAATTGATGTGAATATTTCCTTTTTGTATTTTTAATATTTCCAAATATTGACAGACGAAGTCAAATATTTTTTTTAAATAAAAAAGCTGATTTGCTCATACTTCCTGGGGTAAAACACATGTGGATATTGCCTGAAAAGCTCAGCCCTTTAGTTTCAACAAACTTAACCTACGAAACCTTATAAACATGATGAATTTTACCTTAAAGAGCAGCAAGAACAACATCTACGGACACTACAAAATATCACACTATGTGTTAAGGCTTAAGTTTCACTGTTATTTTAACCATTTTATGACATTATATCTTATAAAATGACTTTCAATCCATCATATTGTAAAAATAACTAGAGAAAACTATTAGATTATTTGATGGAATGAAATATCTGGTTTAAAATACTCACTGAAAATAAAAGTATTGACTAATTGTGACAAAAAGCTGTGTGCCAATAAGTTTATACAAACGCATTACTTCTGCAACACACCAAATAACATATATCAGTTTAATTTTAACAAACAGCAAACAATTTAACATGGATTAACTCATGAAACAGCTTCATAAACCATCATAGTAGTGCAATCTATGTACACTTCAGACTGGTATTTTCACACTGTCTGTTGAGAAATTTCGTTTCTGGTCTACTCCCACTTTGCTTGCGGTCCAGCACCTTCTGACAAAAAATTAGGGCAAATTTTTGGGCATTGTTTAAGAAATTTTAAAATTAGGAATTTTAGGGGTCATAAAAGAAATTTTTGGTCTAAAATTTTGAATTTTATAACTAAACTATGGCCCCAAAAGACCATGATATGGGCTTGAATAATGGATTCACTGGTAAACTGCCTTTCAGTGCCTACTTTGAATAAGAAGAGCTGAAAACTTACATTAAAATATTATAAGAATGAAAACATTTTCAAAGTAAGAAGTATGTTTATAAAAAAAGATAAAAAAAATAGGAATTTAAGTGAAAAAATAGGGCATTTTTAGGAATTCCCTTTGAATGTTTCATGTTTTTAGGAATTTTAGCCATACTGAAAAAAATAGGATTTTTAGGAATTGTAGGGATGCTGGACTGCCTGACTTTGGCATACTGTCAGGGTACTGACTTCTTTCTTGTTAAAAAACCAAATCCTTTCCTAAATTTTTAAATTCATCTGACCAATTCACTAGGTTTTTTTATTGCTTCATCTTTCAGGGCGATGTTGCAACATACTGTGCACAAGTAAGATCGCTGGTTTGTTTCAGATACTTGTTTCAAGTATTCTGGTTTTAACTTTGAGAAACTTGTTAATCCAATTTTTAAACCAGGATTTTCATACATGTTTGAAATTTTAAAGTTTTAATTGTGATATGTTTTTCTCTATTCTTGTCTTCTTTCATATTCAGTACATCTTTCTTGTATGCTACTTCTCTTGAAATGTTGGGTTTCAAGAATGATTTAACTTTTTCTTTTAAGTTTTTGCTTAGTCTGTCTTTACCCCTTTTTCTTTCTGTAGGTTGCCACCATTTTCATGTCTTCTGCTGTTTAGTATTTTTACCTAGATGAAAGCTTTGTTTTTGCTTACCCTTCAGCCAGCTGAAATCTACTTCTTCCTTCTTGATTCATTCTGACTATCAGTCTCACAACTGACTACAGTTTCTTCAGCGGTCACAGTGGTTATTTTTTATCTGCACCTTTCTCCTTCTCTAGGTACATTTTGTATCTTCCAAATCTATAATTGTATCATCATTCTCCACAATTTGGTTCTGAGAACTGACTTCTTCTTTTCATTTCTATCTTTAATTGCATGAAGCTTATTCATTATATTATTTGCTTTGTCTTTATTTTCATTTTGTGCTTTCTTGGCTTTTTCAAACTTCTGTTTATTCCTAAATCTTCTCTGTTCTCGTTTTTGGCATTTCAATTCATTATACAAGACTGGGTCATTTTGTTTTGCTAATCACTACATTTCTCTTTCTTTTCTTTTTCTCTCTCTGTCTTTCAGTTTCCTGTCTTTATAATTTTCACTGTCACATCTTTTTCCCTGTATCTTTGCATGATTTAAGCCTTCTTGCTCTCAAGCATGTATTTTTCATTTTCTTCATTTTTATCATTTGTGTGATGTCTTTTTGGTCTCATCTTCTTATTATTTCTATTTTTATAATGATAATTTTTCCAAAACTGTAAAAAACTTAAGTAAATGAGATATTGTGCACACATATCACATTCTTGTAGTGTCCGTAGATCAAGTAACAATGTAATATAATGAGTTTTTGTAAGTGTTTTTGTGGCTTAATGTTCCAGCATGTTATTAATTCACATTTGGCAATATATACAGTAGGTAGACAAAGTAATCTGGGTAAAATACATTTAGTTTTTTTCATTTTATAGCTTGTTTAAGTTGATTTTTACTTGGCAATATATGCAAAAACAAAATATTTCTGAAATAGTATGAAAAATGACAGTTTTCTTTCTTGGAATCAATTAATTGTTATAAAAACATCAGTTATAACCAGAAGTCATTGATTATGTAGAGGGTATTAGAAAATTATTTGCAGTTTATTTATTGATCTACGGACACTACGGTCTACGGACAAATTTCTGTTGCTTCCCAACAAATAACCAGTTGCAGGAGAAGAAAGCTGTTTAGTTCAGCTTGTTCTCTGAGACAGTCTGAAACAGGATATAGTTCAAAATAATATATATTGTTTGTTGTTGTTACAATTTATATACTGCAAACATTGATCTACGGACACTACAAAAAAGTGTTGTCATCAAATCCTGACTTAAATTTTTATATGTGGATTTAAAGCAAAAATTTTATATTCAGTGTGGCATATGATCTTCATCAAAAGCACACAGTGCCATACTGCATCTAGCATGTCACTTTTGTCTTTATAAAAGAGTGACAAAGAAAGGTGTCCAAAAATTGAAAAAACATAACAAGGGCCTGTTTTCCTATTTTTGTCATTACAACTTTATTCCTTCAATGACAAAGAAATGATCTGATTTACTGTTTTTTTAAATGTCACATTTTAAGTTTCTTGCAGTCATGTTTCATTTGTGCAATACTTTTTTGAACAGTTGCTTGCTGAAATTTGCCTTTTATTATTTGCAACACCAGAACCATGAAAAAACCTTATTTTTCAACCACAATGTCTACTTGAGTGAATTTAATATCACTACAAAGTATATGATGTTATACATCTTAAGAAAGCCTAAAACCTGTTCTTTCATATGGACAAATTAACAATACCCTGTCTATCAACAGTAAGGAATACCAAGACCATAACATGGGTCCATTTCATTTTCCCTATCTGATCTTGTTTTGGCCGAATGTCTAAGTGTGACCTTGACCTTGATCCGAGCAAGCTTACACCTGCACATTGTCTCAAAAGATAAAGAACATAAAATATCACATGTAAAAGCAAATGAATAAGTTGAACTTGACCTTGACACAAGCAAGCTGAAACCTGCACTCTGCAAATCGTCTCATAATTGTTAACAGTTCTGCAAAGTACTTTAAATTATCTTTAGCCGTATAAGAGATACAGAGCAGATAAGAAATTAAATACTAGATTTAAAGGACATTTTGATATTTTTTTTGATCCATTTGGTCACATCATATTTATAAATTGAATAAGATGTTAATAATCTGTTTATTACATTCCATTTACTAACGCAGAAACAGTTAACAAAATCACTAGTGGCGCAGTCATTCATTAAAGAAAACAAAACAAAATCACTAGTTCAATAAAGAAAACAAATAAATGTCTTAAAATTTACAGAATTGACTTGAACTAGAAAAGTCTATTACGAAAAATTACAATTTAAAGAAATATATATATTACAGAATACAAATCTAAACTCTCAATTTAAAGTTTAATCAATTGTTAATTAAAATAATTTAAACCTTACATCATACTGAGCTAATTATACCTACATAAATTTACAAACGCAATACTAGTCAAGTTAAGATATTATGTAGTTGAAAAAATAACAGACCAAAACAATGATAAACGTCATATTCATTCACGGGAAAATATCTGCACGGAAAGTATGAAATTCGAGCTTGAATATTAAGCAATACTGAAAAAAGTGACCTACTTCGCGTAATACGTACTGCATTGCCATGAAAACATATAAGAGACGCATTAAAAAAAATATTACTTAACATCCAAATGCATTTGTTTAATTAAAATTGTGAAAAATGAAGATTTATTTAAGTTTTTACACGGAATTTCCGAACAGCCCTCGTAGTATTGCTTATTAGCAATACGTCGCGGGGATACGAAATTGGGACTTATCTGTAGGTTATGTTTGAGACAATTATTCCGAATGATCGATTTTATATGAGATATCAAAAAAAAAACGTTTTTTTTTTTTTTCAAAAATGCTTCCTGCCCATGCTTTCACTTTGGAAACAGATGAAAACTCATGAAAAATTCGACACATGCGTTCATATTGAAAATTTACTAAATGGTATTTATTTCTCCAAAATACGTTCCAGATATAGTGGAAGCATTTAGCAAATGAGAACATATTTAAACAAACCTTTGTCACAATATTGACACTTAAAGTACGATCTCAGCAATTTTGGGGATTTTCTAGTGCAGCTAAGAAATTAGCGTACCTTTGGCAAATGTGAGATAAGTATCGGATAAAGTGACCAGAGGAGATCAGCATGGGATATATCTTTATCTAATATATGCATTATCAAAGAAATGCGAGACGATTTTCTTACCACAATACCTGTTTTGCTCCTTAAAAATTGAGCTTTCCATGCGTTCTGTTCCTGGGGTCTATACTGAACGATTGGACTCGATGTAAACGCGAACCTTACATTCAGCTGCCGTCGGTGCTACGGTTCAAATGAGGTGCGGGTATGCTTTTTAGAAGTTGGACTAGCGATGCCCAAAATAACAAAACACAGTTCGACCTATAAGAATCAACACCAGCGTGCAAAATCATATTCTTAAAACGCTGAAATGGCTGAGATTTCGTCATTTTTCCTCGGACTTTACTTGAGAACTGACAGATTGATAAATAAACAACAACAATTATATCATTCTTTTTGATAAAATATGTTCGGCAATAGAGGTGCAAGCTTGGGACTAGAGGTGTACTATTTGGCAAGGAGAAAATTCATTCTATTCAAAACTGTTTTCTTGACTACGACGTGTAGAAACAGTGGACAATATATTTTACTGGCTACTGGCTGTTGCTGACAACATTGATAAAGCTGGTCTAGACCCGCAGGGCCTAAAATAAAATACTGCTTGTTTCCCCTCCCGCGACCCATGCCAGTTTAGATAGGGTAGTTAGGTAAGTTAAGTACTTTTTTAAGCAAAAACATTTTTTATTGGTTATATAATTCATATATCTGTATCATATGGATTTCAAAGAAACAGAAATTGTGAGTGCTTAGCATCTGTTAAAAGTTTAGAACCAAAGTTTCAAAGTTTTATTCAATATATAGATCCCAATTTGTATATTTACAATGCAAAAATATGAGTCAAATATAAAGATATGATGCGTACTGACATACTTTGCTTCCATATGATATATATTTTTTGTTTTGCAATAAAATTCTTTGTGTTGCTACGATTACTGTGGGTAGGTAGCGGGAGGGGAAGCAAACACTATTTTATTTTACACGAAGCTGTCATCAGGTCAAGTAAAAGCTGCAAAGTATTGATTATCAATTATATAATTGTATGTTGAATAATTGCGTTCCTATTTCTGCTGTGTATCTCAGATGCTTAATATTTACAAAAAACAGGAGCTTGGATGAAGTTCTTTTTGGGTGTAAACAACATAAATAACAATGATGCTGAAATTTATAAAATATTTATTTACAACGACGTTTGCCTTTGTTTTTTTCGTTGTTTTAGGACATACTATCTTCAATAACTGGCATGGAAAGAGTGTTCAGATATCTGGCGTGAGTTCCTGTTTAAGAGTACTGTTTGTGTAATTTCATTAAATATACATTTATTTTTTGCTCGATACGCTAGAATTTAAATAATGTGCTTAACCATAAAAAAACTGTAGCGTATAATTAAAATCGGAAAATAATATTTAATGGTGTCTTTGGCAATTATAACACATGGTTGACGCGAACTTAATTCAAATTTAATTTTGACTCATATATTGCTACACATACTTCATGAACAACCATTGTAACTATGTAGCAGATTATTTAGCTTGTGTAAAATAACTGTTAATGTGCTTTAATACATGTATACATTTAAAGACAATCTACTTTATAAAAGAAACAAAAATGAATATCAGATCTTCTGACAATAATATAAGCTGTTGTAAATAGAAACAGGTGTACATAAACAGTGGTAAATTTGAATAATAATAGACGTTGGCAAATTTTCATTTCAAAAACAATATAAAGAAGTTATTTAAAAGCAAAAGTGTTCGAACATAAAAACATATTATATCGGAACAAAATGAAATCAAATTCCAAATGTGTGTAAATATCTATAATTAAATACATATCCATCAAAAACGCAAACGGTTGCATGCAGAGTTTACATGAATGGTTGCAATAATGACCATTTAAAACGATTAGTTATTTTTCATTCTTTAATGGTTACAGAATAGTTTAGAGCTGCTGTCTATGCCAAAGAAAAGTATGTGTGATGTCACAGTTGTTACCGCATACCTGGATCTCGGAACGTTCAAAAAAGGAAGATTTGGACATTTTTATACAAAGTCGATATACTTCAAGTGGGCAAATGTATTTCGTTATTTGAAGAACGCTCTTGTTGTATATACAGATTGTGTTAGTTTCAGAGACCATATGATGTCACTAAGAAATAACAGTTCTGAACAGACAAAAGTCATTTTAATTAATCGGACGTCATTAATGGCCTTCAAAAACATAGATAAGGTAAGAAGTTTATACAGCCAAGAAGATTATCCGAAGTACCCTCCCGGGACAACTTATCCTGAGTATGCCTGTACTCAACATGCAAAACTTGATTTCTTGGAACGCAGCATTCATAGCAATTTCTTCAGAACTAAATATTATATGTGGCTAGACATTGGTTGCTTTAGGGATCGTGTCTCGCAAAAAGAGTTTTACTTGTTAAAACCCCGAAAATTTAATGAGTCGCGCATTGCAATGAGTCTTGTGAAATTTAACCAGTCTTTGAAAAGACACCCGAACGAAGTAATGAGAGTGCCGAATGCGCTTGTGGGCGGTAGTGCCTTATTTGGTAAAAGTGACATAATTTTAAAATTTGTGAACGATTTCCGACGGGCCGTTACCTATTTCCTGTCTCAAGGTTTAGCAAACACTGATCAAACGGTCATATATGCAATGAATACAGACATTGGCAAGAAAACAATCAAACCCGAAGCAGAAATACAGTTCTATAAACCAAAAATGGAAAATGACTGGTTTCACTTAGGACATAGTATGCTAAAAGAAGTAAATGATTCAGACGTTTGACTGAATAATTCCAAATTTTATTTTATGAGATACAAATATTAGCATGTATCTTTATCAAATATATTTTTACCAATAAAACTGCAATTCGTGTATATTTTCTCAGTGGTCCTTGCTGTTGACTGATTCAATAAAATGGTAAAGTAATATTTGTTGCAATTTTTAACGAAGTTATCTTTTGAGGAGCAAATACACGGAAACGAGTTTTGTCTTTTGAGTAAAACTGCTTGTATTATGTTTGCTTAAGTTTAGGTTGTTACATCGAAGGTTGTATGTCCGATTATAATTATATTATTTGAAATCACACAAGTAGTAAATGGTGAGCAGTACTACGGATAATGGAGCTTTGTGAGCATAACTTGGAAGCTGATAAGGGTCTCTTCCGACTTGGATATTGACTTATTGCTTGAAAATTGTGTATTCTATAAAACATTACCTCTCTTTTTACGTGCAAACTGTTTAACAATGATGAAACAGACAACATCCAAGTAAGTATCTCCTTAGAATTTTATGTTTATTTTTTTTCTCAATAACATCTTTCACTCGAAATAATCAACATTTATCACAAGTTAAATTAGAAATAAGGGCCTCCTAATCTTTAAGTTAACCTTTTACACATTTACGGCAGGTGTTGTTTTTTTCCTTTTTAAAAAAATATCTTTTTTACAATAAGGTGCATTTCAAACTATTTGTTACCTATATCAGAAAATCCTCACTGAAAACAAAATCTGATATTCTGTGCCGGCTCCCTTGTGCTCGAATTCAATTGTTGATGCGATTATTTCTGTTTTTTTTTCTGCTAGAACAACACCTTTAATATATTTAGGCAAAAAACGCCATATTTTGACGAAAAATCTCCGTTTACGGCCATGTGATTTCAGACAAGAAGAATTTTAAAGTTTCAAAGTTTGTCCTATGCTATGTAAAATAAATTGACCCCAAGGGTAAGATCATTTTTGATCCCACGGGCATAATTTTAACAATCTTTTTATAAGACTTCTAAGTGAACTTGTATGCAAAATATCTAAGCTTCAGGCATTATGGTTTCAGACTAGAAGTATTTTCTTTCTGTTGCCATAGCTACAACGATTCTTGATGGAATTCCAATCTTTGAACAATTTTGGAAGTGTTTCACGCAAAGAATATCATCCATACCAAGTTTTTTTAGTATAGAAGTTCAGGAGCATATGTCGTTTAAAGATCAACTTGGACGACGTATGCCAGACGACGCACACCGAACACAAGGTGATCACAAAAGCTCACCCTGAGCATATGCTCAAGTGAGTTAAAACTTTTTTAGAAATATGTGTAGGTGACTACGCTAGCCTCTATAACGACGTTTAAATTTTGGCTGATTACCCCGAGCTTATGTATTCTTCTGATTATTTTTTTTTAAATGAATAAAACATTGTTTTTAAATCATGTGTGTCCGTGTTAACTAGAGAAATGTCCTCTTGTCTAGTATTTTTTGCAAGTGTAAGCGATAAATCGAATTTCAAATCCGTTATATGACTATTATATTGTTCACAGATAAACTCATTTATTTTATGCCAACCAATGAAATACCGAGTTCTATCAGTGAAATATATTCCATATCAGTCACAGTGTGACTGATATATTTTCTTTATCAGTCACTGTGTCGAACTACTTTTCAGTAACCACAATTTGAAATTTTACAAGTAATATAAAAGATGTAAAAATAAATTCTAACATAAAATCCAGAGTCCGACTTTTAAAGAGTCATTTTATGTATACAATAGACCGATCCATTTCGAGAATCCTATGCCATTTCGTTAATTTTATGTCACAAACTTCAGAGTAGGTGACGTAGGCAAACAATTTATTCTCCAAGATGGCATTTTACGTGCAATCTTAATTTGAATACAAAGGATTTATGCTATTTGAAAATGTGATGACGTGTATTGCTTCTTGATCAACCTATGGAAGAATATAGATCTTGTAAGGGCATTTATTTAGGCTGAACCTCTGCATTGGCGCTGAATTTTGATTCGTCATTGCACAGGCCATATTTTATATGAATGCCCTGTAAGCAGCAAAATGTGGATAGTAAAAGAAGGAAAATGAAGAAGAATATGCAGGTAGATCTTTGTTTATTTCTATTATTTTTTTTTGTTTGTTTTGTCTGGTGATTAGGTATAGACTAAATAAATCGTTAGATAGCAACATGTTTCTATGTGTCATGTATAATTCAAGATGGCGGACTGTGTATTGAATTTGAGTTTCACAATCATGTTTTCATACGCGTGTAAGCAAAGAAACAGTTCTAAAAGTTTATTGGTATTAGCATAAAATAAATAGAAAATTTGTTTGTTTTTTCGTAGATATGGAAAATATCTCATCTCAAAGTGATACAATTTTTATATTTTCACTCGCGCTACGCGCTCGTGAAAATATTTAATTGTATCACTTCACGATGAGATATATTCCATATCTACTCAAAACAAACAAATATCCTCTATATACCTGTTGAAGGTAATGAATAAACCGCTTATAAATCAGATGTTAGTGTTGATTTGCTATCGTTAAACACAGCGAATACGCCACGAGCCTCAGCTCGAAATTCAAGAGAATTAGTAGGTTTGTTGAAGTGAGTTCAGTGTCCTCAAAGAGTCAAAGTCAAACCGAACTGGCGGTTCTTAGAAGTACTAGATTTTCATTTAGTACTAGAAACTGCTAATTTTATCACAAAAATGTTAATGTTTGTTCGCTAGGCTCGAATTCAGGACCAACAGTAAATACATATTGCATGTAAAATGTTGCAGTCGTTTGTGTTGTATATTGTTGCATTTTAATGTTAACTCTGGGCTCAGAATGATGAGATTGACAGCACCAACATGATATCAGCAAACTATGCTGATAAATTGCTTTTTAAAAAGTACTAAAAGTTTCCAAAGTATGCCTCTAGAAACACAGAGATATATTACTAATATGATGTTTTACAATTAACGGGTCATAACTATGGTGCCCTAAAACTTTGTGAGTGATAATTGCAGAGCCCTATTTTCCTTGGTAGTAAACATCTGCAAGAATTTAAATATTAAATTTCTAAAATGTTGCCAAATTATTGCTCTGGGTGGACATTTTTTGTGAAATTTAAGCAAAGGGCGATAACTCTAGTACTCTTAGGTCTAGGTGAGTGATACTCGTAGAGCCGTATTTTGCTATGGTATTAAAATCTATAACAAATTTTATTAATAATTCCAAACCGTTCCCGAGTTGTGACTCCGGACAAAACAATATGACACCGCCTACGACGGGAGATAATAAACAGCAGTCAAATTAACAAAATAGTTTGTCTGACAGAGGGTTCAGTATAAACGGCGTAAAGCGAAGCCTTAAATTGTAAGAGTGTAGGAGATATTTGAGTCTCTGTATATGAATTCCACTAGAACAAAAGATAAAAGGTAAACTTTATATCTGGGAACTAAAGTGTTGATATAACAAAACGGCGATACTGGCAGCAGCCATTTGTGCAAATATACAGTTTCTTCTTGACCCTCATAAACGAGTCATTCTTACTTTTCCTTGAATTGAAATACATATACATTTTTAGGTTGTTGAATGTAAGTGCCAATTGATTTTTTTAGAAATGCAGAAATAAGCATCTCCAAAGATACGTGGAAACCGTATTCTATTTTAAACCAGATTTCCCCAAGTGGGCGTTTACAAAATGAATTTTCCTGTTCAATGTAACCTAAACGAGCTGAGTTTTTTTGGTCAGAAAACAAGGACTTCAACAACAGTAGCGAAGGAGAGTAGAAAAATCTTGTTTTTATTTTTACCGTTCAACTTTGAACGAGCTACTTTAAAATCTAGCTTATGCATATCATCATAAAAATATCATATATTATTTTACTCTTCTGCACGAAACAATTCTAGATCTACATTTGAATAAATGTTTTAATAATTACCATTAAAAAATTTTCCCGTCAACAGATTTTACTCAATAACATTTTAACAGCTACTGTACACTGCTTGTAGTAACATTGTAATACTCTATTGTCTTCAAACATTTTATTTTATATGCTTAACTAGACTCAAGGATTAACTTTTGTTAATGTCTGGAAATTTGTAGTTAAACAAATTTATAACATTGTTCCTTATTTATGTTGTACCGGTAGCAACAATGGAAACGAAGCAGATACACTTGTATTGCCATAGCAGCAATATTCCCCAGAACTCGTCCTAAATAATAGTCTTTGTAAAAATCAAAATACTATTATATGACGTCACTTGAAACTTTAAGTTAACGTCGCTTTTCATGCTGCGGTGTTCCTACAACTCATTAATTAAACGGCGCAAAACAAAATTAAAAGTTTCACCTTTAAGGTTGATTTCTGCGTATACTGTCCAAATACCATCTATATGGCAAATGTTTTGCCACTGACAGTTCCAACCCTTGTTCTCATTTTAGTTAATTGTTTGTGGTGTCTTTTTTAACAGATCAGTATATAAATTTGTGCCCTCTTTTCTTCTCTAACTTTTGGCTATGTAGCTGTGTTTTCTGACTGTAATTTTATCTGATATGCGCTTTTCACATTTTCATAGGTAAAATATTAAGTCTGAGAAATAAAAATAAACACACCCAATTTATAGATAAAAAAATACTTTGTCTTGGTTGTTGTCACAAAAAAACATAATTATTAAAAACTTACTGTACAAGATCCTGATATTATGGTGTTTTTCTTAAAAGAACATAATATGTGTTATTAAACTTGAAAACAACAACAACAAATCTTAAACTAAAGCATGAGTAAAGTCGCTTTCTGCCACGAAATCAGCTCTATTTTTGAAGAAAAGAAAAAAAACCCCACACCATTTTTACATTTTGAGTATTTTATTGTAAGAAAGATTTCTCCCTAAAAGTGAGTAATTTAAGAGTTGTAAATACTTGCAGAAATTATTATAATCTTTTCATTACAATATTGTCGAGTGTATTTAAAAATGATACTTTGCTTTTTGTGGCAATTTTAAATATGTGCCTATGAATCCCAAATGAAATAAAATTTCATGGGTTTAAAGTACTACCATGGCACTATCAGAAAAAATATATGTGCTTTACTTCTATTTCGATTTTCTTTGTTTTGTTTATACCAATATTCTAGCTATTTTGTTGTATTTTTATAATAATATACTCTTTTCCATATATATGGTTTATGTGCAATGTCAAAACAAGTGTTGGAAATACGAATTCAAATATTTAGCTATTCAGTCCGTCATTCTTGAATACTGAACCTTTGGACGTTATATATAAACAAGAGATGTTTGTAAAACATATATGCCCCCAGTCTCAAGCGCCTTATCCCTTGAGGCAGCCATGAAGTTTAGAGGAGCTGGGACCAAGCGTTTTATAGTTATTGATCGGAAATCATTTTACTATTTAAGAACACGGTCATCTAATTGTCATGACCAACGCACCTATGAAGTTTTGAGGACCTGGGCCGAAGCGTTCTATGGTAATTGATCGGACACTATTTTGCTGCACAAGGTCACTGTGACCTTTAACTTTGATCTGAAAAGCTATAAGGGTCATCTACTGGTCAAGGCCAACCTACACACTAAGGGTTGTTTAGTTATTGATTGGAATCTGTTTTGCTGTCCAAGGTGACTTTGACCTGATCTTTGACCTGAAACTAAAGGGGTTATTAACTTGTCATGATCAACATATATACTAAGTTTGAACAACCTTGGACCAAGGGTTCTATAGATGTTGATAAGAAACCTTTTCAGATCACTCTGACTTTGACATTTGACCTAGTGACGTGAAAAACTACAGGTGTCATCTGCTGCTCATGACCAACCTAAACAGTAAATATAAAGAACCTGGAACAGAGCCTTCAATAGTTATTGATCGGAAACCATCTTGCTTTTCAAGCTCACTGTGAACTTGACCCTTGACCTCGTGCCCTGAAAATCTATTGGGTCATCTACTAGTCATGGCCAACCTACAAACTAAGTTTTAACAACTTGGAACCAATGGTTCTACAGTTATTGATTGGAAACTGTTTTGCTCTTCAAAATCACTGTGACCTTGAACTTTGACCGAGTGACGTGGAAAACTATAGGAATCGTCGACTGGTCAGGAGCAACCTACATACTAAGACTGAACAACCTTTAAACTAGAAATGGTTTTTGATTGAACAAAAACATATGTCTCCCCCCAGCCAGTTGCTGCAGGCAGTATTGAATCAGACGATTGTAAAATTTGACATTTAACCTCCAAGAATGACCTTGACCTTGAGACACCACACCCGCAAAGTGGGTTCTGCATGTCGCCTTGATGAGGTGAACATCTGACCAAAGTTTCATAAAAATCCTTCAAGGGCTTTTGAAGATACAGAGCGGACACGATTTTGTGGCATTTGACATTTAACCTCCAGGTGTGACCTTGACCTTGAGACAGCACACCCGCAAAGTGGGTTCTGCATGTCGCCTTGATGAGGTGAAAATCTGACACAAGTTTCATAAAAATCCTTCAAGGGCTTTGGTAGATACAGAGCGGACACGATTTTGTGACGGCCAGACTGACAGACGGACGGACAGATAGACAACCGGCGAAAAACAATATGTCTCCCCCGATGAGGTGAACATCTGACCCAAGTTTCATAAAAATCCTTCATGGGCTTTTGAAGATACAGAGCGGACACGGTTTTGTGGCATTTGACATTTAACCTCCAAGTGTGACCTTGACCTTGAGACACCACACCCGCAAAGTAGGTTATGCACGTCACCTTGATGAGGTAAACATATGACCCAAGTTTCATAAAAATCCTTCAAGGGCTTTTGAAGATACAGAGCGGACACGATTTTGGGGCATTTGACATTTAACCTCCAAGTGTGACCTTGACCTTGAGACATTACACCCGCAAAGTGGGTTCTGCACGTCGCCTTGATGAAGTGAACATCTGACCCAAGTTTCATAAAAATCCTTCAAGGGCTTTGGAAGATACAGAGCGGACACGATTTTGTGACGGACGGACGGACGTACGGACAACCGGGGGAGAAACAATATGTCTCCCCCATTTTTGGGGGGAGACATAATAAGGGTTCTTTAGTTACTGATCGGGAACCGTTTTGCTATTCAAGGTCACTGTAACGATGACCTGGTGACCTGAAAAACCATAGGGGTCATTTACTACTCAAGGCCAATCCAAAAACCAAGTCTGAGAAAGTGGGTCTAAGTGTTTTCTAGATATTGATCGGAAACCAAAGTGTCTACCGACCGACATTTGCAAAGCTATATGCCCTCTCACCTTCGATGGGGGCATAATAAATCTATTTGTGTTAAATTTTTTTGTTGTTCACTCAAACGTGAAAAAAAACTACAAAAAAAACAAAACAAAATACAACAACAACAACAACAAAACAACAAATAATAACGACAACAAAATTCAGGTATCACTTGTGTTATACGTGTAACCTAGTACTTCATTTTATGACAATCAAAAGACTTCATGCTTATTAAACATTTGATTACTAGCCGATTTTTGCAAACTGTTAATACTTCATTTGACTTGAAATTGGAATCTTAATCTGCAAGTGTAACAATTCTTTGAAGTTAGAGTCTTTAAACACCCCTACATTCCGACCCATGAGCTTTAATATATTATACTTTCATAAAGAATATGTTCGATTTCTTGTAATAAAATGTGAACAGAACTGACAAAAACTTTCATATCTTTAAATGATTATCCATTGTCCGTCCGTCATTTGTCAGTCCTACCGTCTATCTACTGGCTTGAAATGACAAATCCTCTGAAAAAATTTGGTCCAATTTTCGTGACAATCATTTAAGCAATACACCTGCTCTAACTCATTTTGGTTAAAGTAGTCCCGATCTAAAGCATAGGGCTGGAACTTTAGAAAAAAGAGTAAAAACACCAATCCATGAGACGATAATATGTGGTCAGAATATTTCTCAAGGCTTTCTCCGTATTAGCCGCGCAATCAAATATTACCCCTGGTACAGCAACCCAAAACGGTGGCAATGAAATTTCATATTTGGACTGTAATAAAGTGTGTCCATAATTTTAAGTTTACGATATTAGAGGTAATCTTGTCTGAAGGCAAGTTGTCTTCTTTTGGAAAATGCTCGTTGTCTACCGAAGCTGTTCGAAGATTGACCGAATGGTGCATTTAGAATCATCGGTGATCACTATGAAAAAAGTTTAAGTTTTCCTCAGATATAAACATGAAAATCTCTTAAAACAATCTTGCCTGTCTAAAATTTCAAAACGAACATCATTCTGTTATGTGGTTCGCATCTTTGTCTTCTTTAGAGATATTTAGAAATAAAATATAACAAAAACCCCTGGAACTTTAATCTTTTACATGATTCATGGCGTTAACGACCTTAAAAGCTCGATAAAAGTACGTTGCGAGGGCCATGTCTGCTTCTACAAATTAAAAAAACAATTAAAAAAATATTAGTGTCTGAGGCTTTCAGTACGGTGGCATAAAAGTGACATTTGCAATTTTTTTTTTTTAAATTTTTGTTTTTTGTTTTTCATACTTATTTTTTTGTTTTTGTTTTTCGTACAATTGTTTTTTTAGTTTTGCATACATATTTTATTTTAGTTTTGCATACATATTTTTTTTAAGTTTTGCATACATATTTTATTTTTGTTTTGCAAACAAATTTTATTTTAGTTTTGCATACATATTTTATTTTAGTTTTGCATACATATTTTATTTTAGTTTGGCATACATATTTTTTTTTTTTTAGTTTTGCATACATATTTTATTTTACAGACAACGCTGTCTGGAAAGTGGATTGAGAACACGCATGCAAGATGTGGCTGCTATTTTGCGGATTTGTGATCCGGATGGTAAGCCTTGGTATATTTAGATAATGATAATGCTGAATATACTCTCAGTTTATTTCATGAATATGTACCACTCAACCCCACCCCCTGAGAATAGCGGGGGCATTGACTTTAAACCAAGCCGACCTCTGGTAAAATCTTCGCCCTGTGGGGATACGCAGATAATGACATTCCTGCCCGCTATTTTCAGGGGGTGGGGTTGTTCTCAATCCACTTTCCAGACAGCGTTGTCGCATTATTCGATAACCATGGCTACTAGTATTCTGCTGGACCGCGCTTATGACAAAGTCTACAACCCTTCCAGAATCGCTATTATAGTCTCTTCTGCTCAATGCTAACGATCTAAATATTCTTTTCAAGTGGTGCATGCTTACGGAGGTTCCGTGACGTTCGGACAATACATGCACAATATCTCTATACCTTAGCCCTTCGCGAAAATATTGAGATATCAGTATATCTCTTTCATTATCCATTTTGAACAAGGAAATGGCGTGATTTATGCTATGGGAGTTAACTATTACTATAAGATATAACGGCTGTTTTGATTGGCTAAAAAAATTGCCATTTGGTCAAGTAGTTTCATCAGTTCAGTGAATTTAAAACTTAGTTATCTGAAAAAAGTTTGAATGTAGCAATATTGGGATTTAAAAAAATATCCTGGATGATGACCATCATTAAAACATATTTTATAATAATGAGTGCCTTTACAATATTCATGATATTGGCAAATTATAAATTTCAACAGGTGCCTGTCAACAATATGAAGGTATTTACATTTATGTAATTATCTTCTCATTTCAGCATTAGCTCAACTTAGCTTAGAATGCTTTGACTGATGGTTGTTTTCTTCCAATAACAAGTAATAGAAAAAAAACGTTGTGACTGCATGTTTTCAGTTTTCTGAATTACACATTTTCTGTAGATCTTACATTTTTATATTCGATTTGTTAGTGTCAATCCCTGTGCCAGAAATAAATACGTTATTGTTATCCTTAATCAATAGAATCAGATTGAAAAGAAAAAAAACTTTTTTTCCGCTCCGTTCCGCAAACTATCATTACGAGGAGTATTCAAATATGAATGCATCTAAGCATGTAAAATTTGATTAGGTTTCACTTAATTTTTTTATTTTGTTCCCTCACCTGCAACAGATATACAAAGTTTCAGTCTCTGGATCCAGTCTTCATTTTCATATTCATTTTAGGTATAATATGAAGACATTGGGATATTGCAGAATCGAGGTGTTTGCGGTGAACAAATTTTCGACCTGAATGATATTTTTTTAGCTTTGGAAACAAAAATAATTCACAACGGGCAAGGTCTGGTGAATACGGAGGATGGGGGGGGGGGGGGGGGGCTCAACGATTTTTTCTGCTTCAGAAAGTCTTGCACTATAGACGCCTTGTGCGATGACGCGTTGTCATGCAGCAGTCTGACATTGGCCAAACCTGTTGCGGGTCTTCGTTTTTGAAAGTATTTGTTTAGTTTTCAAAGAACTTTTGTCTTGTTAAATTTTGCATTAACAGATTTGCCTTTAGGAATAGCAACCTGAATGGCGGGACCCTGTGTTGTAAAGAAAATGGCATACATTATCTTCTTTATACTGATAGTCGTTTTGTAATGCATGGTCTTTTGCCAGACTTTGTAGACCAAATCTTGTTTTGATGTTTTCGTTTTGGGTCATAAAAATGAACCCCTGTTTCGTCGCCAGTGACCACATTTGCAAAAGACCGTGCATTGTAATTTGGATACTGTTTAAGCAACAACTTAGTGCATTGCACGCCAGCCTTTATCTGCTCACCTGTCAGCAAAAGGGGAATTCATGTAGCACAGATCTTTCTTATTTTCAAATCACGTTTGAGAATGGTATGGGCTGCTCCTAATGAGATGCAAACGATACTAGCTTTTTGCCTAGTTGTGTACCTTGCATCGGTATTAACTATTTCTTTCACTTTAGCAAACATCTTGACAGACGTTGCTGTTTAGGCTGACGGGCATGGGTTGCAGCTTCAGTCGAATTTATTTGAATTTATTAACTGATGTAAAAGACATTTCATTTTGTCGATATACAGAAGAGATTTCATCAAAAATGTCTTTACTCCCTATGCCAAAGAGACAACGATTCTAAGACCGTTTTTCATTTGCATACTCTGATCTTCTACCAACTATTTTTGTATTAGAGCATACGAGTAGACAGTGTATAGCGAGCTATAAACACAGCTGAAGTGAACGGATTTTAATGAACCTGGTATCACTGTAAAGCTAACATGTATATCTAAAACCTTCATTTCCTCGTGTTTTTCGCAATATTGAACAATATAACGTTCTAGATGCACTCATATTTGAACACTCCTCGTATCGCGGAACGGATTAGAACAAAATTTTATAACTTCGTTTGTATGTAAAATATTAAAAAAATGATTGCTTATTAATTTATACCCTTAGGAAAAACATTAAGTCGGGTACTTTTATTTCAACTAAGTAAAACATGTCAAATCTCGTGAAAAACAGTAGGAATGAAAGAATGTTTATGGAAACGTTAATAAAAAGCTATTCATACTAATTGAATTTGTAGCCCATTTGTTTTAACCAATGCATTGCAATGGATAAATGACATGTACTTAAATATGAACTTAAAACAATGACCAGACATTTTCCAGTGGTATTTTGTGGCGCACTATCATATACCTTCTAAGGAAATTAAACTGTCTTTGATTGATGGTTGCTTTTCCCCCAATGAAATGTAACAAGTGTTCTGAATTTCACTCTTTCATGTAGATTTTAGACATATATCACGTGTGTAAGAGTACAACCCCCAGATATTACTACTGTATTAATATTCTTGTAATTAATGAAAAGAGAGAGGTAACAAAATTTTTTATTTCACAAAATATCATTTTCCAAGGAGATATTTATAATTTACAGAAAAGAACAACAGTTAGAGCTTGTTTAATAGGTAACCTTGTATATTCTGTTGTTGTCAGGCCAAAACATTAGTTAGTTTGGATCATTTTAAAAAAAATTATTACCATGTGACAATATTTATAAGAAAAGTGTACATAAGTAGAAGTGAAAAAATATGGCTTATTAAAACTGTGCATAAATTAGGAATAAAATCATCGCCTATTGCATTATATAATATCATTTCATGCATTTGAAAACTACTCTGCGGTGATAAATGTTCCTGGAAAAGAAACAATACACATCAATTATGATGTAAATACTGTTAAAGCTTTGAAATTCTTCTGTTATGGAACCGGAAGGTTAGACTTTGGAAATTTGACATGAAACATTATAATAACATAATAATATGGCAAATATAAAAAAGAGGCCATGGAAGCATAGGCTTTGGCTGTTGGTCTGCTGTTGAACAAACAACACAATCAAATTAAAGATCTTTAATCTATTACAAAAAGGGCCCCAGAGCGGGGTAAATTGATTAAACTTGTTACATATCCAGAGAAAATGCTAAATATTGTATAGGTATTTCAGCTGTAGCAGAAATAGACTTTCAGACAAACAGTCTATATAACGCAGTGTAAAACAGGTTACCCCTTAGGAGGGCCAGTTTTGATGATACGGTAAAAATTGAATTAATTTTTTTAGAGGTCAAATATACAATTCTAATACAAACTGTCTTTCAAAGATCTTAATTTTATTATAAAAGGACCCTGGAGGAGGCCAAGTGAACAAACTCGTTACAAATCGATTAACAATGCTAAATACTATATAGGTATCTAGGCTGTAGCAGACATAAAAGTTCAGACAAAGAGTCTACACAACCCAAAGTAATACAGGTAACCCTTTTTCAAGGTCGACTTTTTAATAAAAATTTAATTAGTCTTCTTAGAGGTCAAATATACAATTCTACGTACAAAGTAACTTTCAAAGATCGCAAAGACGCCGGAGCGGAGCCAGTTGAACAAACCCGTTAAATCTCCATTAAAAATTCTAAAACTAGTACTACTAATCTTTGTAGAGTTCAAATATACCACTCGGCATACAAACTATCTAAAGTCTTAAGCTTATGGTTTTTGACAAGTATATATCTAAAGACTAAATATTTAACAAAAATGAGATACCCATACCCCATAATGGGGGCTGGTTCTGACTCCAGGGACATAATTTAAACAAATTTGGTACATATCCACGATATAGTGCAACAAACAAAATATCTAAGCTCTATGACAAACATTTTCAGACAAGATATTCTCAAACAATATTCCTTCACAATTCAATGTAAAACAAGTGACCCACGGGCTGTGTCAATTTTGACACTAGAGAAGTACTTCAAAGAATTTTAATAAGGGTCAACTATTCAATGCTACTATCAAATTTCTAAGGGTTAGAGCGTACTGTGTCTGACAAAAGATATTCATAGATTTGTATTTTTTCAGAAATAGGTCCCCTGTGGCGGAACAATTATTTAACAAACTTGTTACATATCTGATTGACAATGCAACAAAAATATCTAAGCTGTAAGCGGGGCCAATATTGAACCAAGGGTCATGATTTCAAGCGATTTGTTAGAGGTCCACTAGACAGTGCTACACACCAAATATCAAAGCTTTTAGCCTTATGTAGCCTGTCAGCTACATTAAAGTTTTTGCACGAAGCCGACAACGACGACTCAGTGACCATAATAGCTCGATTTTTTTCTTAGAAAACAGACGAGCTAAAATCGCATGGCTAATGTGAACTGTGCCTTAATTAATTCATATTTTACAATTATGATTTTTTATCATCATTTCTTTTCATTATTTAAAATCAGTTCAACAAGAACAACAGAACTATATTTCTTTCTGACCTTCGTTATAACTTTAAAATCAGAAAAAAATTGTAAGGCCGTTCAAGGACTGCTATATTCCCTGCCGCCAGCGTTTAGTAAAGTGAAACATGGAATTACATTTATGGTGGCATATTGGATTGTGGGAAAGTTTTAACTATTGCAACGTCAATACGAATTTGAAGGCTTAAACAAATGATCATGTCATTGAAATGACATGGCTTGGCCATGCCTTCTGCACATCCTCGTGATGAGTTGTATGTTTGACCAAAGTTTACAGACAATCGGTTCAAAGGTATAGGAGATATCGACCGAAAACAAAATTAAAGGCTGAAACAAACTTGAAAAACTAATGCACTAAAACTGTAAAATCAGAATATCCTTTATACTTGGTGAATAGCTGTTTCTTCTTTTTTCACGTTGTCCTTGATTTTTCGGAATTTGCTCCTCTGGTAATTAACGCCTCGACCTGGTGAGAAAAACAGTAAAAAAATAGTTTGTCTCTTAAACCACAGCGGCAAGAAATCTGAATGTAGCATTTTCTTATTGCCTATTTTTAGCTTACCTGAGCACAATGTGCTCATGGTGAGCTTTAGTGATCCCCCAGTGTCCGGCGTCCGTCGTCGTGCGTCGTCCGTCGTCAACAATTTCATAAAAACAACATCTCCTTTGAAACCAATGACTGCACATTAACCAAACTACACAGGAATGATCCTTGGGTGGTCCCCTTTCAAAGTTGTTCAAATGGTTCTGGTCTGTTGCATAAGTAGATCACAGGGCCAAAAAGGAAGTTTCAAAAATGCCAATTAAAAAATTATTCTTGTCAGAAAGTACAAGGCCAAGAGCTTTGATATTTGGTATATGACATCATCTATAGGTCCTGTACGAAAGTTGTTCAAATTATGCCCCTAGTGCCAAAATTGGCCCCGCCCCAGGGGGTTAGGTTTTCCTTATATGTATATAGTAAAAAC
The DNA here is from genome assembly GCA_012932295.1 of Cyclina sinensis. Taxonomy (NCBI): domain Eukaryota; kingdom Metazoa; phylum Mollusca; class Bivalvia; order Venerida; family Veneridae; genus Cyclina; species Cyclina sinensis. The sequence goes on along the minus strand of JAAONU010000019.1, from coordinate 48,222,240 downwards.
TTAAAAAATCTTCTCCTCTGAAATGACAAAGGCTAGAGCTTTGATATTTGGTATATGACATCATCTATAGGTCCTCTACGAAAGTTGTTCAAATTATGCCCCTAGTACCAAAATTAGCCCCGCCCCAGGGGGTCAGTTTTTCCAGATATGTATATAGTAAAAAATTAAAAAATTTTCTCCTCTGAAATGACAAAGGCTAGAGCTTTGATATTTGGTATATGACATCATCTATAGGTCCTCTACAAAAGTTGTTCAAATTATGCCGTTAGTGCCAAAATTCGCCCCGTCCCAGGGGGTCATAGATTTTCCATATATGTATATAGTAAAAACTTAAAAAAATCTTCTCCTCTGAAATGACAAAGCTTTAAGCTTAATTATTTGGCATGAAATATTGTCTAGTGAACCTGTTCCAAGTTTGTACAAATCTTCTCCTCTTAAATGACAAAGGCTAGAGATTTTATCATCTATAGGTCCTCTACGAACGTTGTTCAAATTATGCCGTTAGTGCCAAAATTGGCCCCGTCCCAGGGGGTCACCGATTTTCCATATATGTATATAGTAAAAACTTTAAAAAATCTTCTTCTCTGAAATGACAAAGCTTTAAGCTTAATTATTAGGTATGAAATATTGTGTTGTGAACCTGTTCCAAGTTTGTACAAATTATATCCGGGGTAAAAATTGGGCCTGCCCGGGGGTCATAGATATTCATTATTTGCATATAGTAAAAACTTATAAGAAAATTATCCTTTGAAGCTTTAAAGGCTACAGCTTAGATTTACAAGAAATAATGATAGCTTCCACACAAATAACAGTTTGTCCTCAGGTGAGCGCTTTGGGGCCAATGGCCCCCTTGTTTTTATTCAAACGAACCCTAGTGTCATTTTGGTGATTATGACTTACACATACTTACTTTGGGAAGATTGTCATAATAACAACTTTTAAACACCCGTGCGTGTGAAACAGTTCAAAGAGTTGCAGCAAGATCTTTTAAATTCTTTCCGAAGTATGCCCCTGGTTTCATTTAAATGCTGATATTGAGTGTTTGGCATTAATGGAAACCTCAAAAAATTGTCACAAACAAAACTGCCGAGAGAATTATAAAGGTCATGTAGCATTTTGCGTTTTTGAACTGGATTTTCATGTTCATGCATGTTGATACACTTCTTTCCAGCAGTTGTACGCAGGTGACCGAATCTAGACCGTCATAGGGTGATTATTTAAACCAATTAAGGACTATCGTGTTTCTTTTAGAAAATAAGTTTAAAAGGTGACTAAGAAGCCCACATAATTAAGTTGTACAATATTGATTGTACATATAACGGAAAGATTAAAAAAGTTGATAAACCATTATGCTAAATAGTATTGTACTGACAAATCGAGAGATGTCATTGTTTCTGTTGTGAATATACATGGATAGTCGATGGAAAAATATTCCAGCATCTTGGATAGTATAATTTCGTTTACATCGTTTTGCAACGTGACCGTGCTCAAACATCTTTAATTTCTACTGCATAGGTGACAAGAAGTTCCATGAAAACGTTTTCATTTTCAAAGCCGTCTATTTTTAATCCCCTTCCGCAAAGTGGGGAGGGGATTATTGGAATGGCCTCCGTCTGTCAGTTCGTCCGTCCGTCAGTCCCTGTGTCAGTCCGTCCGTACGTAACACTTTCGTGTCGCTCCATAACTTTTAAATGCTATTTTTTTTATGAGACGATGTGCAGAGCGCAATTATTGGGTTGCTACCCCCAAGATCAAGGTCACACATAAAGGTCAAATGTTAAAAAGTCTTCATTTCGTTTCCACTCCATAACTTTTAAACCGCTGAAATTTTTTTGAAATAGCTTGGCACAAGTGATCACCATTATGAGGCGATATGCAGGGCACAATAATTGGGTTGCTACCCCAAGGTCAAGGTCACACTTAAAAGTCAAGTGTTAAAAGTCTACAGTGCGTTTCCGCTCCATAACTTTTAAACTGCTATTTTTTTTTGAAATAACTTGGCACAAGTGATCACCATTATGAGACGATGTGCAGAGCACAATAATTGGGTTGCTGCCAACAAGGTCAAGGTCACAGTTAAAGGTCAAATATCTACATTTCACGTCTGCTCTATAACTTACTAACTTGGCTTACGAAAAGTTTTTTAATTACTTTGCACAAATGATCACCACTATGACACTATGTGTAGAACCCAACTTCCAGGTAGCTACCCCCAAGGTCAAGCTTAAATGTTCTCCAAAACTTTTTGACTTCATAGAAGATTTCAAATAACTTGGCACAAGTAATTACTATCATGAGACTATGTGCTTATTATATGCATGGCAGAACATCAAGGTCATGGTTTGTTAAAGGTCAAGAATTATATATTCATGGCTGCTACGGAATAGGATTTAGCTGTCCTTCAACTGCCTTGTTATTGGTGCTGATATGCTTATAGTTACATTTATGGCCCATAAGAAGGCGCGCAGGAACCATCCGTCCGTTTCAGTACGATGTAAATATACTGATGTTGTCTCTGAAAGAATTGCTGAGTTATCTAAATATATTCTTTTAAAGACATTAATGCCCACGACAATCCATATCATTTTAGTATAACATTTAAACGATTTCAAGAACATTTACATCGCATAATCTTGAATATATTTCTTAAGTTAAGGAGAGGTATTGCTACAAAGAAGTGGACCATTAGAAACACATGTGTTTAGAAAAAATGTTCAGCCGTTAATAAGTAGGAAACGATAAAAAGCACAAAGAATTTACACTATTCTGAGATTGCAAAAAATTGAAAATAAAACTTAAATTGAATTGAGACTTTGTTCTAATAATCAGTGGTTCTGTTGACAATATTAGTGCGCGCTACAAGTACATTGTTTCCTGTCTTTAATTTAGTAAATGCACTCTCTTTTATCTAGTTCGAGGTTTATAGAGATTTATAAATTTTATTATAGTTTGTGATACAGTTTGACAAGTGTATATGTCTTCTATACGTTATCTATGTTGTGCATACTTTATAACAATATTGGTATAAAAGTTTTAGAACCGATTAAAGTATAAACATGCAATTAAACCGCATTTTATTAACATAAGAAGAAAATTGTATAAAAGATTACTCTATAACATGCATAATGGATCTAATAATTTTCTACTTCCTTTTGTTGCAGATTGATTCAGAAAAACAGGTCATACCACAGAAAGAGTCCTGTGATATAACTGTTGTAAGTGCATATATTGATCTAGGGACATTCCAGAAAGGACCAAGAAGATCAAATGTTTACAGCATGCAGATGTATTTTGACAGAGCAAAGGTATTCCGATATTTAAGAAACCCTCTTATTGTGTACACAGACTCCAAAGCTTTTAAGGATTATATGTTGACGTTAAGGACTAACCAATCTACAATAACGAAGGTATTTTTGATAAAGCGAGAGTCGTTATGGGCATTTCAAAACATAGAAGAAGTGAGGAGGATATATAGTCAACCTGATTATCCGAAACGCCATCCCGGAACCATTTATGCAGAATATGCTTGTACAACACACGCAAAATTTGATTTCTTGAGAAGCAGCATTAAAGACAATATTTTTGCTGCAAAATATTACATGTGGTTAGACATTGGTTATTTTAGGGATCGTGATTCGAAGAAGCAGTTTTACTTGTGTACACCACATGGATTCAATGCATCAAAAGTTGCAATGAGCCTTGTGAGGTTCGACAGCTCTTTGAAAAAAAACCCCATATAAAATAATGAGAAAGCCACATGTTCTTGTTGGAGGCGGTGTCATATTTGGTAGAAGTGATGAACTGACAAAGATGGTGAGCGATTTTCAACGAGCTGTCACTCATTTTTTATCTAAGGGTTTAGCAAACACCGAACAAACAGTAATTTATTCAATGAATACTGACACTGGAATGAAAACGCTAAAGAACGAAGTAGAATTACAATTCTATAAACCAAAGAAGCAAAACGACTGGTTTTTCCTGGGAAATAGTATGATAAGAGAAATAAACAGCTCAGATATAAATTGAATATGTAACGATGCATTACATACACAAGAATGTAGACAAGACAACAAACACTTTCTTATATTTTTTTACTATTGAGGATTATCATACAAAATGTAAGAGATTACAATAAAAAAGAACCAATTGATCATTTACCGTATACGTGTTTTTTTTCTGCGGGCTCCAAATTCTGCGTTTTTTTCAAAATTTGGCATGTTTTTATTTCTGCGGACTTTATTTCTGCGGCACCTTCTTTGGACAAACTGTGACTTAAATTCTGCGGAAAAGAACACAATAAGAAAGTAAACTTCCGGTACAGACTAACCTGATATATGTATCGTTGTCATCACTACAGCAGAGATAAATTTCAACTGTAAGGGAGCTAGCGGAGGAGTAAAATTGACATGTCGGATTTAAAGAGAAAGTGATGATCGAACATTATTTGTGTGTACTCGCGTTTATTTATCGACGCCACCGGACACGCCTTAGAAAATAGCAGCATGTTTGTTTGTTTGTTTTGTTCATTGAAAGGGTACAACAATAAATATTCGCATAATAAAAGGCCATGTAATTAGAGGCCAATAATCGAATCAATAGGAAAGCGACCTGTTTCTCTGTTTATCAGCTTCATGTGTGCAAACAACAATAATGCACAACAATAGAAAATTACCGGTATGCACCTTTGGATCAGCATGAATGGACGTGTTAAATTTTTGTACCGGTACCTTAAATATGTAAGCAATGACAATATACGGTAATTGGAAAACAATCACTAGCTGAAGGGGATCTACACTGTTCGCTAAAATTTCAGCGCTTTAATAGTAAATATTAAAAAAAAGATTAAATAAGTTAAACGTCATCAAAAATGTGCTCAGATCGCTCACTGAAGGATACAAAAGACGAAAACAACTAACGGCTATACCGGTACATGATAGTCAAATATCTTTATTCATAAATTGACATAATTACATAAAATACATCTACTTTACAAACACAGATTATGTATTTACTAGTAGCCGACGGCAATGTTATACAATCCGATGACCAACCATTCTGTATAATCTGTTAGTCGTAATTACTTTAGTCCAATACAGGTCAAAATGTCGGACACGTGGTAGGTAAACACGCCAAAACAGGGTGGAATATTCTGCGGATTTTATTTCTGCGGCGTTGAAAGTGACCGCAGAATACGCAGAAATAAAGTCACCGCAGAAAAAACCACGTATACGGTACATTTAAACATACAACGAAACTACGGGATTGTTTAATATGTCGTTGACATCAGCTTTAAATACAAAATGTTGTAACATTTACAAATGTTTAATTTAATTTCTAAGTATTAAACACTCCCTTTACAGTTTTTTGTTCATGACGTCACAAAAAATACTGCATTACATGCCAACATTCAATATAAAATTCATTAACTAAGGAATGAATAAGTGTAGTCATGGAATGTAGATCACCTGCGAATTTACGGTTAAACAATTGAACTTGTGATAGGTAAATGCATGTAAGTTTTTCATTGTTAAGATGGATTACAGCTTTACCTTGCTGTATGCCTTTAAAAACAGCACAGTGATTTAGAAAAATAAAATGCTCAACTCACAACTCCTTGTCATGCGTGTTTACAACTTGGAGGATGGTTAAAGTTATGGACCTTTAAAAAAAAAGAACCTCAAGAACTGAGTTATCTTAAATAAAAATATAGTTGGACCAAAAAAAAAAAAAAAAAAGAAGAAAAGCAATCGTTTTTTTTTACATAGAGAATTATGTCAACAATTAGTTACTGACAATTTTTGTTACGAAAACACGTCAGACTGGATAGTTTTTCATCTTTTATTACCATTAGTAACAGGGTACAGTCTTATTAACAAAGTCAATAGTTATTATGGCACTGTATTTTAGCTCGTCGGTTTTTATTTTGCTTAATCAGAGGGTACTGAAACGATTAGTTTTCTTCGATTTTGAAGAAGCTAAAGAACCATATATTTTAATGATATTTTTTTAACTGATCTTTAATTCTGAGGAAAGTATTTAAACGTCTGCATCATACTTTATTGTCAATTTCACATTGACGGTATGGCATCATTTATATTTTCTTCGAATAGTTCTGATATTTTTGGTTGAAAAGTTACTTTGCTATTTACAAGTTTAGATTGTTACCATTCTCAGAACATCTTTCTGTTGGGGAACAATTGTGGTTGATTTATCATGTAAAATACAGAATAAAAAAAACAAACTTGTTTTGATTTGAAAACATGTTTCTTTATCAGAAGAGACATAAGTTCATCATTCAACGTATCTCTAAATATCTAGTCTATTGTAGTTGAACTCGAGAACTCTTTTTCTGTGACAATATTCTGCCAATTAATTCATCGTTATATAAGGTATTGTTTTTTCATTATTATACTACTCCTTGCTGATGTTTAACATTGTTGTTTTTTCCATTTGCTTCAGTTTGAACTCTTTTTATATAGACTTCCGCATTTGTTCCGAAAAGCCCAAAATTACATTTTATATTGATATAAACATATATAACTTTGTACATAACATTAAAGTTGGCTTGTTGTGTATCTTCTACAGTATTTATCAAGAAGATGGATTTGCCTGAAAATCTATTTACTTCAGATTATGAAAATATTGCAATCTTCCGCCATCACATGGAAACTTTTAAATAATTTGTTTATACTTTTTGACTGTGTGGAGGCTGTGTTTTCTGTGGTATTTTATACGCGTTTTACACTTTTTTAAAACAAAATTATGTTCTTCTAGGTATGTCTATGAACATGAGTTTTCTCTGTAACGAATAGTTTGATATCAATAAAAGGTAAGCTGAAGCAGTGCTCTTAAAAAAAAACAATATGTACAAACTAAAGGATAGCCTTTTTTTATTTTTACTTAAGCAACTCTTCTCACCCATATGTCGTTTCTATTGACTAAAGTTCCGAATTACAGACAAAATTACATTTTTGTAGTACTTTAATAAATTTTTTATAAAGTTCAGACCTTTTCTTTAAACTAAAGCATGTGAAAGTTTTACCAAAATGCTGTCAAAATCTATAGTAACAAATAATATTCCGGCAAAATTCTGTTTCACTGGTTGGACACACGAACCAATGATTAGACATTTTGGATATGTTAGATGAAACTCCTGTTAGGAATCTCTACAAAGGAGGATTAGATCACCTTTTATTTCTCATCTTTGTACCGTTGATCTTAACAAGAAAAACATTTTAGAATTTTACAACCAACTTGACTCAGTTTTATATTTGACTTAGGGATCGTCAAGACAAAGTTCACTAAGATTGGACTAAAATGACTCTAGAAAGTAAATAAAGTTTTCCGATTTTTTAAAATTTCATTTTTTTCTTTATTATCACTATAATTATTATTACTATTACTATTATTATTATTATGACCTTCTCTTAAGCTAACATTGAACGCGTTTGATATGATTATAGCAATGTATTACCCCTACGCTATTCATATCTTTTTTTCACTGATTTTAAATTGTGACCAAATTTTTTACCCAGTGTAATTTCAAAGTAGTAAAAACGACCATTCTGTTTCACATTGGCTGAGCAAAACACGTGTAGCCACTAGTTTGTTAATAAGAATTTTCTTTAAGCCTTGAGGCCGTGTTTTGACCCCACATGGCTTAGTTTCAAACTCTCTGACAAATGAATAGTACAAACAATCTGAGCAAGTTTTATGAAAGAGTATTAACAATTGTTATCATAAATTTTAGTTGATGACCCAGATTATGTCCAAAAGTGGCCCTGATTCCATTTGTTTTAAGAGACCAAAAAGTCAAACATTCTGCACGGGGTTTCAGAGGATTAAGTAAAACGTAACAAGAGATTTCCTTTCATTTGACCTTGTGCCAAGTTCGTCTAAAAATCACGAGATAAAGAATCTACATGAGTTTAATGAAGTTTTTTGTCAAAATATTACCTAACATAACAAGGACCCGGTGATATAAGCTGGTTACCAAGAAAATATTAAGACGAACATTCTAAAACAAAACGCAGACGATTGGGTAATATATAGTTTCTCTAGTAGTAAAACTCTTTTCCATTAATTTGAGCTTATTACCTTGTTTTGAACTAACCCGAGTGATTATCAAAGTAAACGTTTTAACAAGTTTCACAAATGAAAAGATTGAAACGTCCAACTAAAAGAGACTGTGTTTAAATCAAACTTTTATTTTCGGTTGTTCGACCTCAACTAATACTACATTATAAAAAGTGTTGATGAATAATTATGTTAGAGTTATCAAGAAAGCAGTTTTTATGACAGGTACATCCCCTTCTGCCGATTTTTCCAAATGATGTGGGTTGGATGTAAAAATGTTGTAAACGCATATAAGTAATTGAGGTTAGCAAAGACTGTATTGTGGACAACCAACCAGATTTGAATTCTACCTTTACCATGGGAGTAGGGACGTGTGTATTGTGCTCTACAAATTGTCTAACGGTGGTAAACATTTGAGCCCAGTTATTTTAAAATCTTTCCGATAGTTTAAATTTATTGATCAAACACGAATGTGCACGGACGTAAAGACGGACGGACGGACGTAAAGACGGACGGACGGACGAAGAGCATTTGTAGATCATCTTTCGCGCTCACGTCGGGAATAAAAATACATAAGCCTGTTTTCATTTAGGAGAGGCATGCAGCCATTAGGTTTGTTTCAGTATTACTTACAAATACACGTAAGAGATATGAAAAAATCCAAAATCATTATATTCCAATCTGCTTTTTTCTCAGATCTGCTAGGTAATATGCAAGGACAAGGAGAAGTGAACAGAAAGATAAAAACGCATATCAAGATAAATCACATTCAAAAACCATAGCCTCCCTACACGGTCAACAAGGAAAAGGATTGCATAAATTTATTTATAGATCAACAAGGCTGCCTTTGTGAAAAATGCAATGTCATTGCCTTGTGTAGCACTAAATAACAGTAAGAACAAAAGTAGTTTATCATTTGCTTGTATACACCACCTAGCAATGATCTATGTCTAATAGAACTCAAGGCAATTATTTCAACACTGGGAAACAAAACACAATTATCATTATCAACCATTGGGGGTATGTCAAATGAATAACAACGGTCAAGGTAAATTTGGTTCAAGGTCAAATATCAGCACGTCAAATGATAACAAAGTTCAGATAATTCATATGCTTGAACATGACGGTTATAGTTTAAATAGCAATGAAGTTAAAACGATTAAGAAGTTTGACCTATTGACCCCAGGGGCGAGGCCAGTTAATTTGAAACCGGGGAGTCTTGCTTTGAACAAACTTGGATACAAGTCCAGTAGTCCACTACATAATGCTTCATACAAAATATCTAGGCCTTGTGGTTCTGACGCAGGAGATTTTTAAGTTTTCCCTATATATCTCTATATAAAATACGTACCCCTGGGCTGGGGCCAATTTGACCCGGGACTTTTGATTTGAACATACTAGTTAGAAGTCCACTAGGTAATGTATCATGTAAAATATCAAAGTTCTAGGCCTTGAGGTTCTGGAGAAGAAATCAATCGCTAGATGCCACCGCATCGCAGATGCTGCCTTGGCATAATTCAAACAAAGACACTACAAACAATTATTGAAAATTAGAACCCAAGGGATAATCGCCTTGAAACAGTCAGTGGCTAAAATATTGCCACTGGGGATTTAAACCAGGTTCTACGGTGCATTAACCTTACACTTGCACCAACATGGTCTCATAAGAACAGACAAGTACAGATTGTTTTGGTGAATTATATGGCTGCCGACATTTATATGACTACATATTAGATGGTATTTGAGCAGAAGACGCAGAAGACAACCTTAAAGGTAGAAATTTAAATTAAGTGTTATTTTGTGACATTTAATATGTTGTTATGTTGTAGCGACACCAACGCATGAAAAGCGACGAAAATAAATGCTTCAAGTCATGGCCAATAACTAAATATTTACGTGCTGAATTACTGATTCCACAGTAAAGGGATTTAAAATAGTATATGAGCATACTAAAATGACAATTTTAGTACAAGAAAATACACAAGGCTTATTCGATTTAAACGTAACAGAATGTCGTTGAACATGCAGCCTTCGATGTGGTATAAATGAGTGATCAATTAAAACAATTGACACCACAAACAAAAATGAGAACCGTTAGACCGTCTTGGAATAGTTTGTGACAAAACATTTGCAACTGGGGATTTAACCAGGATCTAGAGTGCACCTCACACTTTCCCCTAACAATTATATATAACAACAAACAAGAACAAGTTGTTTTGGTGAATTAGTAACTCCAACTCACCCATCAAGTCAATATCTGCAGTATTTGAACCCCAACTTTCTGTCCCATACAACAATATACAACAACTTTGTACCATTTTTTTCAAACTAGTACAACTCATAACATGCATATGCATAAACATCCCGTTTATTATGTTTTGGACATAACTATTATATAGAATAGGTAATTTGTTAGTTTGCAGTAATATAATTAATTTGACCATGTGCGGAAACGACTGAAGATAATCTAACTTTAAATGATATAAAGTGTCAACAAATTTGAAAATCCTGTAACGCAGGACAAAATTTAATTTTCCACCATTTATTCATAAAAGAGTGATTTCAAGTTTAACTGAAATTTTATTGCGCAGAAATACATGCTTCAACATGCTTCGAAATTGGCCTGTTTGAGCCTTAGGTCAAATGGGCCCAAAATATTCCTTTTATCACAATATGAAACTATATTGTATAAGTTAAATGTTATAATCTATTTTCATTTTAAACTCTGTACTTTTTTCTATAATCTATATTTTTTAAATAAAACATGTGGGGAAATGCACATTTGTTGAACAAATCTTTGTTCAACATTATGCTAGGAATTATATGTTTAAAACATCTAAAATTTAAGCTTGAAAATAAGTTGATGCCGGAAGTCGTTTTATAATCCTTGGGCAGATCTAGTGATTGAAAAACATTTACGAAGTTGAAAGAACTTTCTTCCCAATTATGGAAAAAACAAATGTGTTTAAACTTAATTGATAAAATAAACTGTTAAAGATGTCGGTAATATCTCTATCTTTAGCAATATAATACATGCTTTATTGTTTCGATGTTCCATCTTTAAAGAAAAATAACAATAACAATGAAAGTAAAAAATATTCAACAAATTAAAAAAATAAATTTTTATTGCGTTTTGAACAACACAAATTTTAGACAGTTCAAGACCGAGCTGCCAATATTCAGTGTATGTAATCTCATGATATTAACATTTCTTTACAAAAAAGCTGGCTTACGTAAATTTTTGTAAAATCAGCAAATATAAATATTCAACTTTTCACCAAAATTTCTATTACGCTCTCCGAAAGAACAGCATACTGTAGGGTTACGACTTGTCCGTCCGTCCGTCACATCGTCTGTCTGTTTTCTACAGAGTATAACTACGAGGCATGGGAAATGTGTGAACATCAACGGCAATTACGTTGAGAAAGTGCGACGAACGCCTGACCTGTAAACGACTTTGACGTCGATTTGTGTTTGACGTCCAGCAATGTATGGTTACATACATTAGTCAAATGTATGTATTTTTATTATATATTGACTTACTTAAATTAAAAATTGCAGATTCCGTAGAATGCATGTCTTTCTTCACTTACTTGAAATACAAATCGAATCCGTCAAGTATTAATACTATTATAATAAAATTCCAAGAATTATCGAACAAACTTCGTATAAAACTAATGAAGAGATTTTATTAAAACTTCATACTGTAATATAAAGGACAATGAGATTAAGTGCAGTGCTTAAGAAGCAAAACTCTTTTTGTTTAGTTTTCTAGATATCTCATCTTAGTGCATTTTGTTTATCCGGGGTGTAACTGTAAAACTTTTAAAAGAATTAATTAGATACTGGACACATTGATAGGAGGGAAAAAGTACATTGTGCAAGATCTGTTACTTAAGCTGCTGCATTTTTCATTGTTTTTTCTTCATAATATTTGTTAAAATGTTACAATGCTTGTCCGGAACATAACTCTGGAATAATGAAATTAGATGTTGATGTTAAAAGATAGTGATAGAGAGCGTGTACATAAAGCGCAGTGCTAAATTATTACAATTTGTGTTGATGCATTGTTCAATTATCTCGTTATATTATATTTAAATGCTTGTCGGAGCATTGTTCCAAAAGTTTTCAAGAGATTCAGTTTACATTCTCCAATTAATTAGAGTTGTCGAAGAGACATCGAGAACGAGAAAGGTTTTGACAGGCGATGCCTTTTTTTCCAAGTCCAACCACAAGTAACATTGTTTTTGCACGGAAAATGCCCATTTAGAAGTCGTTTGGAGCGATAACTAGTACACTCCGGGAAAAATGACCAACATTAACTTTTAGAGGAACAATTTGTATTCAAGTTACCGAAATATAATTTTTCAATGAACAACTTAAGATATCAAAATTGACTTAAATTTCAATCGCAACGCTAATCGACTATAGAAGCGGCCATTTTGTATAACTGAAATGAAGTAAACGGTGCACAGGTATACATTAGCTACAAATCCACATATCTGTCGTTTGTCGGGTATATTTAATTAACTCCTAATTAAACACATCGAAAGCCGTATATTAGAAAACAAATTTCAATTTCCTATAGGTGAACTCCATCATTTCCGGTAAGACGTAGTGATTTTCCTCCAGTTTTTACAGCATGATTATTTTTACGGCGACGTAATGAGACATTTCGCTGCGGAAACATTTTTGCAGTATAAATGCGAAATAACGGCAACAGGTTTTAATGCAGTATTTTTTGCTAGAATAGTCATAAGATACATGTTCATTCGAAGTTTAGAGGAAATCGAAGATGCATTTATATTTTAACAGAAAAAAATATCAACCAAAACCACCGTCAGTGTTGCCGCTAAATTTTCCGTGCTTTTATATTACTGAAACACGATTGACAGCAGCATATTTGATTTAGAGACTGATATTGATAATGACACCAGAGAACGTAGGGATAGAAAATAGCGAAGTCATGTTGATTTAAGTTCGTGGTGACATTGCTTTCAACCTCCGAGAAGATCATTACCATTGTCAGCTGTTGACAATTGCAAGTTCTTCTGCAGTCCTTAGTTTAACTAAGTTCATAAAAAATTGTTGAAAGTATCAGGAAAAACAGAGTCAAAAACACAGCCTCCCTTTACAGTCAAAAAGTAAGCGAAAAGGTAGCATGCATTTATTTATAGATCAATTAAAAACAGACACCACAAACAATTAACGAAAACGAGAACCCGACTGGCCACCGCCTTGGAACGGTCAGTGGCAAAACATTTGCTATTGGGGATATAAACCAGGTTCTAGGGTGCACCAGCCTTACACTTGCCCCAACAGATTTTCATAAGAACAACCAGAAACAAGTTGTCTTGTTGAATTAACCCCAACCCACCCATCAGCTCAACAATGTTGCATGCAAAAACACACAAAGATATAAAACATAAAAAGCAAAAAGCATTGTTGAGGGAAAATGGTAAGTGGTCACTGATCTTTCTGAGACTAGGGCACTTGGAGAAATATCAGCAAGAACACGATGGCAGGAATAAAACAGATTGATCAAGTTTCTACGTTCTTTTAACGGTTTCCCTAGAAACCTTCATGCACTCATATACTCCTGTCGCGCAAAAAAGAGCAAAGCGATCTACTGTAGAAAAGCTCAACTCCAAGCAGGTAGAGTGCTGGCAAAAATCATATTGGTAGCCTTTCTTTTTGAATTTACATATGTTTTTTACGAAAAACGTAGAGAAATTAATATTGCTTTTTATTTTCTTTAATATATCAATTGTAGAACGGCTAATCACCAAGCAGGCAGACCGTTGCAGAAAGTCATGTTGGTACCATTTCTTTTTAGCTCACCTGAGCACAAAGTGTTCATGGTGAGCTTTTGTGATCGCCTGATGTCCGGCGTCCGTCGTCCGTCCGTGCATGCGTGCGTCGTCAACTTTTTTCTTCAAACAACTTCTTCTCCTGAACTGCTGGGCCAATCTTCCTGAAACTTGGCAGGAAGGTTACTTGCATGAAGCTTTACAAAATTGTTCAAATGGTTCAGGTCCATTGCATTTCTAGGCCACAGGAGCTAAAAATAGATTTTCAAAGTTGGAACTTTAAAAATCTTCTTCTCCAGAACTACAAGGCCTGGAGCTTAGATATTCGGTATGAAGCATCATCAGGTGGACCTTTACCAAATTTTTTCAAATCATGACCCCTGGGTCAAAGATGGCCCTGCCCCAGGGGTCACTAGTTTTACATAGAATTATATAGGAAAAACTTTAAAAATCTTCTTGTCTGAAACCACAAGGCCTAGAGTTTAGATATTTGATGTGCAGCATTGTCCAGTGGACCTCTTCCAAGTTTGTTCAAATCATGGCTCCTGGGTAAAAAATGGCCCAGCCCTGGGGGTCACTTGTTTACATAGAGTTATATAGGAAAAACTTTAAAAAATCTTCTTATCAGAAACTGCAAGGCCTAGAGTTTAGATATTTGGTGTGCAGCGTTGTCTAGTGGACCTCTACCAAGTTTGTTCAAATCATGGCTCCTGGGTCAAAAATGGCCCCGCCCCAGGGGTCAGATGTTTTATATAGAGTTATATAAAAAAACTTTAAAAAATCTTCTTGTAAGAAACAACAAGGCCTAGAGTTTAGATATTTGGTGTGCAGCATTGTCCAGTGGACCTCTACTAAATTTCTTCAAATCAAAGCCACTGGGTCAAAAAAGGCCCCACCCTATTGATTTTACATAGGCTTATAAAGGAAATCTTTAAAAGTCTTCTTCTCAGAAACCACAATGCCTACAACTGAGATATTTGGTATGTAGCATTGTCTAGTAGACCTCTATCAAGTTTGTTCAAATTATGTCCCCTGGGTCAAAATTGACCACGCTCCAGGGTTCTCTTGATTTACATATAGTTATATAGGAAAAACATGAAAAATCATTTTTCTCTGAAACTAATTGGACTAGACCTTAGATATTTGGTGTGGAGTATTGTGTTTAGAACCTTTACCAACATTGTTTATATGTTGGCCCCGGGGTCAAAATTGGCCCCACCCCGGGGGCCCTTAATATGTAAAAAAGGCAGTCTTTAAAAATCTTCTTACTGGAAATCTCAATGCTTACAGCTTAAATATTTGGTATGGATCATTGTCTTGTGGATGTCTACCAATTTTGTTCAAATTATGTCCCCTGGGTCAAAATTAGCCACGCCCCAGGGTTCTCTTGGTTTACATATAGTTATATAGGAAAAAACATGAAAAATCATTTTTCTTCCAAACTAATAGGACTAGACCTTAGATATTTAGTCTGGATTATTGTGTTGAGAACCTTTACCAGTATTGTTTATATGTTGGCCCCGGTGTCAAAATTGGCCCCGCCCCGGGGGCCCTTAATATGTAAAAAAGGCAATCTTTAAAAATCTTCTTACTGGACACCTCAATGCCTACAGCTTAGATATTTGGTATGCGGCATTGTCTAGTGAACCTCTACCTAGTTTGTTTGAAAAATGTCCCCGGGGTCACTATTGGCCCTGCCCGAGGGGTCACAAGTTTTAAATAGCAGTATAGAAGAAAATCTTTAAAAATCTTCTTGTCTAAAACCACAAAGCCTAGAATTTTATAATTTGGTATGAAGCAAGCTTTATCAAGCTTTTTGAAATTATTAGACTAGGTTAAAGGTCACGGAGGCTATAAATAGATTTATCTACTGTACCTCATAGAGCCTTCATATCTTTGATATTTAGTATATAGGTTCCTTGCATGGACGTCTACCTATGGGTAGGGTTTGAGGTCACTGGGTCAAGGTCAAGGTCACCATAGCTTATGATAGATATTTCTACTTTCTGTCATAGAGCCTTTATTTATTGACTGATATTTTACATATTTGGTTTGTAGGCACTTACATATTTTCAATTAAAAAATGAAATACTGCTTAACAGCAAACCTACAGCCAAAGTACTCAGGTGAGCGATCCAGGGCCATCATGGCCCTCTTGTTGAATGAACAGATGGCTTTTACTAAGAACGTGGAGAAATTAATATTGCTTCTTATTGTGTCGCCCTTTCGAAGAAAAGGCGATACATAGGGATCGCTTTTTCCGTCGGTCCAGCGGTCAGTCGGTCCGTCACAAAAACTTAACGTTGGCTATAACATTGCCATTTCTAAACATTATCCTATCAAACTTTCAAATTGTATTGCTTATGACAACAGGGTCGGGTTGATGCCAAAATTTCTAGGTCAAGGTCACATTTGACAGAGTTATGCCCCTTTTTATACATGGATTTTGTCATGAAAACTTAACGTAGGGAATAACTTTGCCATTTCTTAACATTTCAACATCAAACTTTCAAATTATATTGCTTTCGACAACAGGGTTGTGATGATGCCAAAATCTGAGAGTCAAGATCACAATTGACAGAGTTATGCCCCTTTTTGTACTTGGATTTTGTCATGAAAACTTAACATTGGCTATAACTATGCCATTTCTTAATGTTTCTTGATCAACTTTCCAGTTGTAATGCTAACAATTGTATCACTTAAGACAACACCATTTCTCAAGGGCAGATAACCCTCAAATTTATTTTTGCAATGTAATGCCCCTTTTTCAAGTTAAAATTAATTTGTTAACCTTTTTCTTTATGTCCATGTCTCAAAAAGTGTCAAGGATATTCCATTTAAACTTGGAATACTTGATCACCAGCACGACCCCTGCAAAGATTGTTGGTACCCATGTCCCTGGGGTCACAGTTAGCCCCACCCCAAGGGGTCACTTGATTTTGCTTATACTTATATATAGGAAAAAAACTTTTTAAGCCTAGAAATAAAATATTAACTGACATGAGATGGGTAAGTACTCCCCCCCACCGTCCCCTCTGCATGAGGACCCGCCCCCCCGATTTTATTTACCCCCGGACCCTTTTTTTTCTTAAATTTTAAAACATAGGTACTTTACTCCCCATCCTACCTCAATCCCCCCCAACCAGTCACCCCGCCACCCCCCCCCCCCCGGCCCAATTTTATTTACCCCCGGACCTTTTTTTTTTAAATTTTAAAACATAGGTACTTGACTCCCCATCCACCCTCAAACCCCCACCCTCGGGCCCAATTTTTTTTTATAATACATAGGTACTTGACTCCCCATCTGATCCCTAAACTAGTCCGCCCTCCACCCCCCCCCCATTTTTTTACTGTCCCCCCAACCCAACACCCCCCGGTTTTTTTTTAATTTTAATACATAGGTACTTGACTCCCCATCCACCCTCAACCCGCCCACCCGACCCACTTTTTTTTTAATACATAGGTACTTCACTTCCCATCACCCCCACCCACACACACACACACCCCACTATCGGGGCCCAATTATTTTTTCTTTTTTTAAATACATAACTACTTGACCCAAATTTTTGTTTTCATCTTGTATGACTAGGTACTTGCCCTGCCCAAGTCAATTTTTTTTTCACTTGGGCCTCTTGTTTAACTTGGCTTATAATTAATTATCCAGCACTGAGAAAAGTGGAGCATGCTGTCTGTGGACAAGTATTGTTGTACTTTGACTAGCATGCTGTCTTTTCCAGCAGGCTCTTGTTTACCTTTTTAGTTATTCTAACAGAGTACCCAAGGGCGACACAAGTGTACCAATGAACACCCATCTAGTTTTCTTTAGTGTATAAATCAAATCTCTATAAAACACTGGTTGAGAAATACCTTGTTGCAATTGTGATTTTTTGCTGCAATTGTTTTTTGGACTGAAATCTGGGATTTGATGAAAAAACGTGCAAAACATTTTCCTTAATTTGTGGTAACCGACGCCTCTGTTTCAAAGTTTTTTCCTGTTGTGCAAAGATTCGCGTTGATTGAAGTCTTAAACATTGTCACAAGCTCTAGAAAAGCGAACAAACTGTGAAGTATAAACCGATAAGAAGTAGCGCATGAGACATCATAAATTTTAAAAAAGGATGATCAACAATATTAAAATCAAAATCATCTCTTTTATCGTGTATTTTAGTAGTAACAAAACCATTTCCAAGATTAAGATCAAGAAAGTTTGCTTGCTTTTCTGAATAGCTGAAGTTCTTTTTAGAGATGTTTTATTGACAGGAGATAGAAAATGGTAATTATCTATTTTTTATCAAATCGTCAAGAAACCTCGAATTGTTAAAGGCTGTAAAAATATTATCTTGATGATCATTAGAAAGAGATAATATAAAGTTTCTTTCATAGCAGTATAGAAACAGATCTACAGCAAGGGGTGCACAGTTAAATTCAAGGATCACTTAGTTAAAATTCAAGACCACAATGAAATTTAACCACAAAACTATTTCTAATTAAATTCAGTATAAAAGTCATCAAACTTTGTAGACAGGTAGATGATTCGGATCTTTTTCGGTTCACGACGTCAAATGTCAACCCCAGAGTGACATTGCACAGCAAAACCATTTCAAATTAATATCTTCAGAACGCTTCAGTCAAGATTCCTCAGACTTCGCAGAGCGGTTGGTCCTCAGTATCAGATAATTCTTTTATTTTTCGGGTCTGCAGATAAGGGTCAAGGCCACACTGACATTGGAAACTAAAACTGTTTCGGGTCACCATCTGAAAACTTGCAGGTTGGTTGGTCATGAAAAGTGAATGATCCTAATGATTTTCGGGTAACTAGCTCAAAGATCAAGGCTGCACTGAAATTAAGCAACAAAGCCGTTTTTATTTATTAATATCTGTAGAACACTTGGTCTGATACTCCTCAAACTTGACAGATTTATTGATTATGAGCAGTAGATGATCGTTATTATTAAAAACACTAGATTAAAGGTTAAGACCACAGAAACCTTGGATGCCAAAATGATTTAGGATAAAAACCTACAGAATGCTTGAGCCTAGCCTCCTTTAATTTCACTATCAGGTTGGTCATGATCAATACATTTCCCCTATTTTGGGGGTAAAGATTTTGGGAACTTTCACTTTAAACACAAGTTTTGAGTCACAGTCTGTATTTTATTTACAAGGTGTATTATCACCAACAACAAAGTGTTTCTGGGGGCATATAAAGGTAAATTTATTATAGCGTCATTCCTACTGAAAGAGCCAGCCAGGTTAGCTTATGAGACACCTATTTTTTGTGCGCACATTACCTCCCAAATCCCTTTGTTAACTACCAGGCGCCTAGCTGAAATGGACCTTTAGTTACCATTGCACTTGTAGGCAGCTTACAAACTGACATCTCCTCAGTTCTAACCAAGCCCAAACTTGGATTCGAACCTCTTTTCCGTAGACAGACGCCTTAACCACACGGCCACGTTTACGGTTTATGTATGTCTTACAATTACCTCTTTACACCTATTCTGAATTTGTGCTATAATGGGGAGCATCCATTTGTTCTAATGATTTTCTTGATTAACATGTATTTAAAAATAAATCATCCCAGTCCTAGTTGTGCTAGTAAAGTGTTCCAAACCCATTGTTGAGAAAGTGAAATAATTTTACTACCAGGAAAAATTATGTTTTTTTCATTGCATTGAACAAAGGGAATGTTGTTGAGGCAGATATTGTTATTGCAGATCGAGAGTACTCTAGCAAAACATAAATACACAATACGTCTCCAGGGCACTTATACTTCAAATTCTGCATTAATAGTCAATGTCTCAAATATTTTGAAAGTTTTTAAAACATAATTAGTACTTTATTCTTGTTGAAACACGTCTTTATTTTCAAAGAATTCTTTTCTAGTAAGATGCTATACAAAATTTGATTTAATAAATATGTGCAAAGTATTCATTACATTATCATTTTATAAAATATCAAAAAACTTACTTTTCCTAAAGCAATCTGTATTCTCTCTTTCTCTCGTATGTCTATGGATTATTTCAAATGCTGTTACACCAAATTCATTTTGTGAACGAAGTCATGCAACTTTCTATACACACTTTTAGCTTCATTATTGCATTATTCAAACGTAATTTTAAAGTACCCCCAAATATGTTTATTAAGTCAGTCTTTAAAAATTTAAACCGGTAATTTATCGGACAGCTTTAATAAACTTTAGCGTTACTGGCCAAGAATAGACTTACATGATTAAAAAGTTTTTTCAAGGTTCTTGCTTTTCAAATCAGATGTGCATTATTTAAAACAAGAGGGCCATGATGGCCCTGCATCGCTCACCTGAGAACTTCCATCCAAGTTGAACAAAGGAATCAAGGTTAGTTCACGAAATAGTAAATAAAAACTAAAATGAATATCTTCATTTTATTTTAGTAAACACAGCTCAGAAAATACAGTGACCTAGTTTTCCACCCAGGCAATGCATATTCAAACATGACCTAAAAATAATCAACAAAAACGTTGTGACTGAAAATCATGATGACTGACTTTTGAATGTCACCTGTAATATCTGAAATAAAAATGTGGCCTGAAGTGCTATATTCAATTAAATACATTTGTAGTGACAGACTGGGAAGTCTGATCTACAGCATATAATAAAAATATCACTACACAATGTATATCTTTGTGTTCGTTCAAGTTGAACATGAAACCTACTATCTTTCTTACTGACAATACATATTTATTAATCTTGGTTATAATTTTGACGTCAATGACATAATTTGATATAAACTAATGTTTTTCCTTTGTGCTGCCACAGCAACCATAGTTCTTGATGGAAATCAATTCTTTGATCAATTTTGGTAGAGCTTTATGCAAGGAACATCCCAGCAAATTTTAATGAACGTTCTTTGTGGTTATTTAAAGAAAAAATTTGACGCCACTTCACGACGCACAACAGACGAACACCGGGCCATCAGAAAATATCATCATGAACATGTTGTGCTCAGGTGAGCTTAAAAGAAGCCAAAAATGAGCAAAAAATGCTGTGCACATTGGTGATGCTTAACAAAACGTGCATTGCTTCAGAGAACCTTAAGCACATATTGCACTTGTATAGATAAAAAGTTTACAAAAATATCAAACGTGGTAATGGAGTTTTATTTCTCAAACTAAAACACATAAAAACCTGAATTTGATTTCCCTTAAAAGAATTACTGTCTATAACATGTCGCAAGGAAAATGTCTCTGTATATTGTAATCGCTAGGAGAAGCCTTTGAATTTGAAACCAAAAATTGTTATCTATGCATTTATAGTTCATTTATTGAGTTTCTAAGTTCCTTCTTTCCTGTTTTACCTTTATGATATACACATTAAGAGCATTAAGCAAGTATCGATTTTGTAAACGCTTAATTTAAGTTAAATTCAATTACGGAAAAATTGATTTAAGGCAAACACAGAGTATACCACAACAAAACGGAGTAATTGTTAAAAACAATTTGAATTGAAATTAGGTATTCTAAAATTTTAAATGAAGGAAATTAACAGATCAAACCTGTTCTGAAAATGATTAAATCATGGAAGAGCATGATTGTTTTTGTAATTGGTGTTTTTACGATTCTGAATTTCACATACATGAGTGATTTAATGTTTAGTGATAAGCGTATGTATGCTAAAAAGTTACAGGAAATTCCATGCGTGCAGACACATTTGAATAATTGTGAGTACATTTTTATCAAAACTCTACACAATGTATCTTTGTTTCTATTTTGCCAGTAAATTTTCGTGTACTTCGTAAATAAACATAGAGAACTTACCGTTTCAGTTAAATATATACACGTGAACATATTTAATAATGATAATCAAATATTCTCATCCTAATATGGTTTAAAATGTTTTTGACTTACTAAGTAGAAAATACAACTATTCTTTTCATGATATCAAAACTTATAAGGAAGAAGTTTCTTTGACTTCTAATTTACTTTATTACTTTATTTCTAAGAATTTTATTATATTTCTTGACTGCTATGCATCTTAACAATTTAGAAGCCAAATATAATTTCAGATAATAGATGTCAGTTGTTTAGATACAATGTACTAAATAAATATCAGTAAATATTACAAACAATTTACAGTAACAGACCTCTCCATTTCAACCGAAATTCCAGACGAAAGTACTCTGCAAAACTTGAGCAGGATTGTAAAAGAAGGTGGTCAATACAAACCAAAGAACTGTAAGGAAACGGAAAATGTTGCTATCATCATTCCTTACAGAAACAGAGAAAATAACCTGAAAGTCTTCCTTCTCCACATGCATCCTTTCTTACAGCGACAACAGATACAGTATAGAATATTTATCATCGAATCGGTAAACATAAATGTTTAATGGACTTTTTTTGAATTCAAAAGTGTCGACATAACAAATATGTATACAAACAAATGTATTCGAAAATATGTTTTCGGATACGGCCTTCTTTATGGGTACTTAAAACAGTTAAAAGAAACATGATAATTGTTTTGCCTCATTGGTATTGCTGAGCTATATCTTAAGACGTAGGAAAATAAAATCTCAATGAATGTTAATCAAATTATGAAATATCAAATTATTCCAATTTTTCAGATCAACATTTTTACATCAATTTGCAGACGAGCGAAAATGCTCGCATGTATAAGATATTTAAATTTAATTTCAAAATATGTAAACTAGATTAATTAAAGTATATTGGTGGACGTTACAAAAGTAACACTAAGAATCAATAATAATGTACGCATTCAGGTGTATGACATTCAATAAATGAATGTTGGAGTGGGTATTATCGTTGTTTTATTTCGTCTGTTGGTTTGTTGTTAATAAGGAAACAGAAGAATACATGAATTGTTAGTTCATTTATAGCACCTTTAGAGAGAAAAGAACATTAGTAGACAAATATTTGGAAAGAGTGGTTTTCAAAATGTAGAAATTTTACAGAAACAGTTTAGTCATATAATGTCAACTAGTATTTTTTTATTAGCTTTGAATATTGCGGTCACGTATATGTGCCCTAAATTTTATTTCTGAAACAATTTATTGATGAAACATTAGAACTTCTCATCAAAACAATAAAGGAACTCTTTTTTTAAACAGCTTGCGGCGACCAAGATAATGGCTCCCTTCTTTTGGATTACAGTCAACATTTTTATTATCTTTTTTTTTCTTTAAACAAGGACGGATATTCGTGACGACTATAATTTACGTTATTCCACAATGTCTTTTATTGTTGGCCTACAGTCAGTTTTCTATATCGATGTTGGCAAACATATTATTTTGGGTTTTGGCATTTTAAGATTGAAAATAAAAGGCTGTTTTTCAGTTATAAAAATACTTAAAGAGGAAACGATCTTTACAGTTTAAAGGAAAGATGTATTTGGAGGCTGCGAGGAAGATTAAAGCAATTAGAAATACTGAATAGACTGTACATTTATCTGGATTCATGTTTTGCATTATGTTTTATTTACTATAATTTATTGGTCCCTTTTTTACTTTAATAATATCCATACTATTTTTATTATTTTAGTGCTTGAAATATTTCTTTTTTAAAGAAATATTTCTTTCCTTTCATTGTGGAAAAACAATAACACCACCCTTTTATCTTATTCATAGCCAAGCTTGGAGTTCTCAAGGATGAGCTATTGTGATGGTTACTGTCCGTTGTCAGTCTGTTATTTCATCAACATATTTCTGCAAAAGAAAACTTTTCCGAAACCAACCAAAATTCATATGTATGTTACTTAGTTGGTCCCTTTTGAAATTCCTTCACATAAAATGGTTCCTCTTAAAGCTCAATTGTCGTGGCAAGCAAAAGAAAATTCTCCTCAAACACTGCTGTCACAGTTACAAAACAATTTCACAGAAAAGTTTCTTAACTAGTTCTTTATTAAACTAATTCTAGCCGTTTTGGTCCCTTAAAACATGGCCTACAGAGGGTGAGCCTGTTTTCACTGCATGACAAAAAACAATTTGAAAATGATTTTACAGAAAATTAATGTTTTCTTATGTTTCTTTACGCCATGTTGGTGCTTAAAGCATAGACGGCAGAGGGCGGTTTCTGTTTTCACTTAATGAACAGGAAAATCTTCGAAAGTCTTCTCCTCAGAAAGCGCCAGCCCAATAACAAAATGATGTCACAGAAATGTTTCTTAGCTGGTTCTTAATCAAATTCCTTCAAGCTAGTTTGGTCCCTTAAAAACACCCGCCCTAGAGTGCTTATGAAGTTTTCAGTATACGGCTACAAGGTTAACTTTGAAAATCTCCACAGAAACCCCTGGTCTCATTTCAAAATAATTTCACAGAAATGTTCTTGTGTTGGCTTTTAATCAAATTCTTTTAAGTCATATTTGTTCTAAAAATAAACTTAGCATACAGTAGTTGGGCAAGTTTTCACTTTATAGAAAGCTGTGAAAATCTCCTCAGTAACCCCTGGCAGAATTTCTAAAAAGATTTTCTGTTGTCATATCTCTACGAGTTATATTGGTTATCACTAACTGCTGAAAATTTTTTTAAATAACTTGGCACAAGTGATCACCATTATGAGATGATGTGGAGAGCGCATTTATTGATTGCTACCACCAAGGTCAAGGTCACACTTAAAGGTCAAGTGTTAAAAAGTCTACATTTCGTGTCCGCACCGTAACTTTTAAACCGTTGAAAATTTTCTAAAATAACTTGGCACAAGTGATCACCATTATGAGACAATGTGCAGAGCGCAATAATTGGGTGGCTAACCACAAGGTCAAATATCCACATTTCACGTCTGCTCTATAACTTAGTAACTTGGCTTACGAAAAGTTTTTTTAATTACATTGCACAAATGATCACCACTATGACACGATGTGCAGAACCCAGCATCCAGGTTGCTACCCCAAGGTCAAGGTTAAATGTTCTTCATAAAATTTTGACTTTATGGAATATTTTAAATAACTTGGAACAAATAATTACTATCGTGAGACTTTGTGCTTATAGTATGCATGGCACAACATCAAGGTCATGGTTGATTAAAGGTCAATAAGTACACATTCATGTCCGCTGCGGAAGGGGATTTAGCTATCCTTCAGACTGCCTTGAAATATTAACAACAGCTGTAAAACTTGAAACAATTGAGAATAGAATTAAAATAAGATTTTTTTTTAAACAGAACATTATTTTTATACACTACCTACTTTTACACGGTCAACTTAGAATGTTCATGCCAGATTTCTCAAATTATGCCAACTTGTTTCATCAGAGAGAAATAAAATATGTAAAAATTAGCCAGTTATATGGCAACTGACCATTGATGTATTACTCATGGGATTCAATTTTTAAATTTTAATTGAATAGCCTAAATAGAAAAAAACAAGAAATTATTGTCGGTCATATAATATAATCTTTTCAGAGAGGTAGTTTTATTTCTACATAAACCTTAACAGAAAAACTAACCTGAATGTTTCAGTGCAGCATATACGAAAGATAGATGAAAACTAAGTTTACTTAAAATCATGGCAATTGTTTTAAAGATAATTATCTTTATGTAGAATTTTCACAAATTGCCTTAAAAAGAGTATATTTGTCATTAAATGTACACATATTTTTGTGTTTATGATTTTCACATGAATATGCAATAAAACCGATCCCCCGTACAAACTCACACACATAAGATATCTACACAGTCTGTTTCTAGATTCCGAGCTGATGGTGAATTTGAAATTATATAGAATTTGAAATTATATAGATAAATAACCGCAATTGTTAGTTTTTCATTTTTAGGTGATATATGAAGGGCAAATTATAATATACTCCTTTCGTTGGTTGAAGTTAAAGTATTTCATATTTATTTTTAATAAATAAAAAATGATATATTTTTGTCTATTTCATAGGCAGGATCAGAGCGTTTTAATCGAGGAATGCTAATAAACATCGGATTTGTTGAGGCAAACAAATACTCCAATTTCAGCTGCTTCATTTTTCACGATGTTGATTCGTTACCCTTGTCAGACCTACAGCAATACAGATGTGGCCCTAATCCAATACACTTATCATCAGCTGTTGACCTGTACGGTTATAAGTAAGTCAAAGAGTTCATAATGATTTTCGTGACTACCCTATAGTGAACCAAAACTTTTATCTTCTTGTTTGTTTTATGGTACTAATACAAATTATATTTTAACTAATTCTTTAGCCACGTTTTTTTGTAGCAGACCCCCATTGACAATGAATTTAATTTTTTTTATCTTTATGAAAACGCGACACATGTATGTATTTACATCTGTCCAGAAATATATCAATGACTTTTCAAAGAAATATGTGGTGTGCACATATTTTAATGCACTGATTTAAATGTGCTTGTTACAGTATTATAATAAGAGTTGAAACACGTTTTGTTCGATAAAATTGTAATTCCATAATGAATATATAATCATAGTCTTATTTTAATTTACATACATGGTGTATTATTACTTTTATGCTTTAAACAGGCTTATTTTGACATTTGACGGTGTCATCACAGTCAACATCCAAATATATATACGTCCCTTTATAAGAATAATAAACCTCAGTCGTCATGAAAAAGACTGCTAAACACTTGCTTTTTTCTTCGTTTTGGTGATTTTGTCAAACGTTTTCATAGGTTTGAAAGATAAATATTATTTAAGGGCAAAACAAAAAAAAAACATTTTGTATAGATTAGAAGTTGTTATGAACGAATCAAATTCATTTTGAATAATATAGAAACTTCACAGGTAAACGAATAACGTAAAAAATGTTTTTCATATTCACAGTTTACCTTATACGACGTATTTTGGATGTGTAAACGCTTTTACAAAGGAGCAGTTTCAGCGAATAAATGGATTTGCAAATGTTTATGAAGGATGGGGGCGAGAGGATGACGATTTGTATTACAGGTATGTTTATCAAGAGTAACCCTTGACACTAACATGCACCTTATTCCCGTAGAAAGACAATTGGTCAAGTACGTAAAGCATTCTCCCTAAATTAAAGGTTCCAAAGTCAAAATCGAACTTGCATTTAACAATTCTGCTTGTTACATCACAGGTCACCATGACATGCCAAATAGTGAAAAATAAAATCTATAGATTAGTCTTTTAACTAACAGGACTCGGACTCAAATGTGTTCTAACAGTAGGTAATTACATTTACAAATGCATTGCTCTTAACACTCACTTCTTACATCACTTATAAATTTGGGGAATGGAACAGAACATACATTTATTTCAGATGTATGCAAATGTACTGAGTCTTGTCTTCATAACAAGCACATTGTAATTATGATTATGAAAACATATCTATTTGCGTAGGTTTATTTATCTTGTTTGCAAAGGAAATGAAATATCTGATATCATTTTGTAGCAATTAAGACTCCAGTTTAATTTACAAAGATCAAATATAGTGAAGCAAAAGAGTTTGTATAATTGTTACAACTATGCTTCTAACGCGCATTCATTCGAAGTTATTCAAACAACTAAATAAAACCCTTTATCAACAACTAAATACAACCCTTTATCTACATCTAAATACAACCCTTTATCTACAACTAAATACAAACCTTTATCTACAATTAAATACAAACCTTTATCTACAACTAAATACAAACCTTTATCTACAACTAAATACAACCCTTTATCTACAACTAAATACAACCCTTTATCTACAACTAAATACAACCATTAATCTACAATTAAATACAAACCTTTATCTACAACTAAATACAAACCTTTATCTACCACTAAATACAACCCTTTATTTACAACTAAATACAAACCTTTATCTACCATTAAATACAAACCTTTATCTACAACTAAATACAAACCTTAATCTAGAACTAAATACGACCCTTTATCTACGACTAAATACAACCCTTATCTACAACTAAATAAAACCCTTTATCTACAACTAAATACAACCCTTTATCTACAACTAAATACAAACCTTTATCAACAATTAAATATAATCCTTTATCTGAAAATGAACGCAAATTCATTCGAAGTTATTCAAACAACTAAATACAACCCTTTATCTACAACTAAATACAACCCTTTATCTACAAAATGAAGAAACAGTTTCACCAAATTTTCTTTTTTTTTCATTTTCTAATAAATATATGCACTTGTACAATAATATTCAAAACAGGCATTAAGTTCTTTTTTTAAGTAACAACAACAACAAAAATTGGGACCTGAACATGATGGATATAATTCATGTAGAAGCAGTTTTTAAAAAAATATTTTAAACATCTAAAAATGACCATTTTATTTTATGTTGGTAAACTTTGCTTTTGACGAGTGATATTCAATACTTTTCCTTTTTTGAGAAAATGGTAAAAATTTGTAAATGTATGAATAACTTTTTACATGTATTGTTTACATGTAAAAAACTTGAAAGGTTTTCTAGAAATTTTATAAAGAAGTTTTACTGTTTCAGCATCTTATTAATCAATATCATTTTCTATCTCATTTACATTTATATCCATACTGATAGGACTCTTGATATAACAATACTGTACTTTAAAATAATCTTTTCTTTCATATAGCTACTTTAATTCGCAAAAGTTAAAAAATAATGTGTGGCGAAAGTAAAAAATATGATATCTATATTAAAAACATCTCTCGTTAAATGAGCACAGCAATTTTATTCACCTTTATATATGAAATATTGTAAATCATCTATTCTGATATTCTATCATGGTTATGATTAAAGGTAATTAGCTGTTAACAATATCAAACTAACATTTTTTTCTTCAAATTTTCTTGACATCATTCTTTTGAAAATTTAATTAAAAACTAATTAAATACCCCATTTTTTAAATTCAGTTATATACATTTTTTTCAGTTGCCTTTGATTTTTTTTATTCAAAATTCTAAACTGCCAGACACATTTGATTGCATCTAATTTTCCTTTAAGATCACATAAATTTTAACTTTCTTTTCAACACCTTTTCTATCTATTTCATTTCGCAATTGGATTATCAGCCCATAGAAATCGTTTAGTGTATTTTTTAAGTTATCGTACTTTCAGGGGAGGGGGAGTAGAGGTCAGTCAGTGGGTACAAGAAAAACAGTAATTAAAAAAACATTAATGCAAAACAACACATGGCGTCCAAATATGTTTAAGCAAGTAATAATCGTTTTGACGCACTCAAGTAAAATAAAGATGCGAACAGTAAGTCTTTAACTATAACATTCAATATGAACACATCATAATTTACAATGTTTTAAAGATATTACATTAAAGTAGTTTTGGTCTTCAAAATCAACAGCAAACCAGGAATCAACCCGTAGAATAATTTACATGAAAATTCCCATCTATCTTTGTCTGGGGTGTATGTTATAAATTTAAAATATATCCAGTAAGATAATTCATATGATTCAATGTCCATTCTACACCTTTTTATTACGAATTATTACTCTGTTTACGTGTCTTAAGGAGGAGTTATTGATAAACAAATACTATTTTATACTGAATTATGTCCTTTTTTCGATTATACTGTGCCTAAAATTGGATATCAAAATTCCAGTTACAAAATAAGATGATAAGTTATTGCGTAACTAACATTTTATAGAAACTGATTTCAAAGGTCGACATTTGGTCAGCAGTTTAAAATGTTTAATTATAACATAAATATATAGATTTAACAACCCATTTATGTCTCTGTGTGTATTTTAGAGATAAGTACTGAGTTGTTACGAATATAAAACTTCATTTAAAGAAATTTGTTCTAAATTACGCTTTTATTTCTGCCATTGTAAGGTACTAAAATCGCCAGTTCGGTATTAATTTAAAATTTGGTTGAAATAAATTTCTATATATCATTCTTCATTTTATAAAAATAACCTTTGGCTTATATTTTATCTATTCATACGGATCTCTGTCTGTAGAAAAATCATAGATCCGCGGAAAGAAATTAGATCAGAAATTAGTCATACCGTAACAACAACAACCTTTCAGAAATTTCAATTTCAGTACTAAATCGGGCGCAACCCTTCGGTTTGGACTCCAAAAAAGTTGTTAGAACTGCTATTTTCCCCCAGCAATAATAGTTTATGTCCGTTCATAGTTTTAATCAAAGAGATAACATCATTTGTTTTGGGGTTAATGTTAAATTAATTCATGAGTTTTCCCTGTTGTTTATAAATAGAAATATTAAGTGTTTAAGCTTTTTCAGATGTCCAGGTAACTGTTATTGTTGTTATTGTAAACAGTGATACTATTTCTTAGTAATCTGCTCGTAGTTCTACAGTCTTTTTCACATTAAGAAGTTTAAATGCTACTATATTCATCGATTGTTTACAAGAGATTTTCGAAGAAATATTCGTGAACCGTTAAAAAGGTAGCGTCGTCGGAAAAAGTTGGCTTTTTATTTCTTTATTTAACAACTTAACACCATTAATATTTTTGTTTAAACTCTACTGATTTTAATTAAAATTCAATCGCATTAAAAATAAAGGAAAGGAGAAAGTGGGAATCCTTGTTGTAAACCCTTTTAAACTCTAAAAGTATTAGACAAATAACCATTATTTAAAATTTTCATATCACCATAAAATGTTTCAATCTCTTTAATCAGTGATTCTTCAAAATTGAAGAGTCGTAAAGTTTTGTATATAAAGCTAGTGTCTAAGCTATCCAAAGTTCTTTTGAAAATCTGCAAACAGTAAATACCAGGCAGTTTATTTGCATTAATATATTATAAAGTTTCATATATAAGTCTTATATTTTGGCTTATATATCAATTCTTTTATAAACCTGTTTGCAAAGGATGAATATTGTTCGATACATTCGCTTTATTCTGTTAGCGACAGCTTTAATAGCAAAATAATAGTCAATATTGAATTAAGCCAATGGTCGCCAAATATTAAGATAATTCAAATCTTAATCTTTTTATGCCATAGAGTTCTTATTCCTTGCTTCTGTAGTTGTGAAAGGTTGCCGGCTTCCTAAGCTAAATTAATTGCTTTTAGATGATGTTTCTTAAGATCCTTAGAAAGTAGTTTATAAAATTATACAATTGTATCATCTGAGCCCTCTTGGTTTTTAATCATTTTTCATATCCAGTAACTCAGTGGCAACTCATGTTTATTCAAAATTCCCACACTGTTTTTATCCTCAACAGTTAGCTTGGGTACAATTGGATCATTTAGAAAAAAGTTTTTATAGTTTGTTTTTATATCGTTTTATATCGTTGTTTTACATATTGTATTAATTTTCATAATATGATTTTGATTCTTTACAACCTCCTTTGGTTCAGTTATAACAGTTATATTATTGATTGTTAATCCTAAAATAGTTTTGATTTCACTGCTCCTTTTTTCTAGGTGTTTTACACCTAGGGTAATTTTTATCGAAACAATATGATTTTCCTTGAAGCGCAGATATATACCATTACATCTGTATCAATCATTTGTTCTAATTTTAATTAATGTTCAGCTTTATCATTTTCAAGGGAGTTGTGTGAAATTGCCATTTTCAGTTTCTTTATGTATTTAACTAAAACATGTTTTCATGTTTTCTTTTTTAAAAGTGCAGTACTGCAGACCTTTCACAAAAAATTTTACATTTTTTTCGTAAGAGAAATTCTACGATAAATATCCTTTTCACAAAAATCGTAAGAAAATCTTAAGTGTAAAATCTGTCTTAACCTAACGATTGATGTTACCTGTTCGTAAGTGTAAAATGTTGCATTTACAAGTAAAATGTATCATAAGTTTTTATCTTGAACAAAAATTATCAAAAGATAAAAAATTTAACTTACAACTGATTTTGTGAAAATGACTTAAAATTTCACTTACGATTATCGTAAGTCAAGATCTTAAGATAAATCGTAAGATTTTTTGTGGAAAGGTCTGCTGAATTGTAGCCGTTCTAACAGTGTTTCTTATCAGCTTTCAAAGAATATCTGAATTTGCTTCAACATTTTTTCTTGTTTCTTCTTGGTATTATCACATTAGGACCGAGAAGTTAAATTTAAAGCTCTGGTTCTGCTTTAAATCTATGTTCATAGCAACAACAGAGTGATCTGAGCGCAGGCCATTTGTACTATTACAGTTTATAACATGATTATCAATATTTAAAGAGGTTAAACAGTAATTCAGACGAACAAAATTGGAATGCCATGTAAATTGTTTTTTTCTGAAAATGTTTTATTCGCCAAATGTCGTTTAACTCTAAATGCACTATTAAATTTGTAAGATTCCCCTCATTTATTTTTATTTGTATCTGACAGCCTATCCTTCTTATCCTTGTTTGTGATTAGTTCTCTGCTAAACTGACCTCCAATGATAAAGGTTTGATCATTCAACTTTAAATTTATTCATATGTGATATGTAGGCCTCCGGCCCATACACAATACAAACATTTACAAATACACATGACAACAACAGTATGTGCTAGTGAACATTTAAGCTTGATAACTTCTTCAGTTGTATATACTTAAGTAATCTGTTCTTCTTTTCATTGAATAATATATATATGCATTGCTAGATTTCTAACAACATTTTCTCTTCTAGCTGCCAATAGCTGACAAAATTTTATATCATATGGAGAACAAATGTATTCTGAAGAAACATATTTATCACGAAGATCCTTATATAATGGACATAAAAGTATAAAATGTATTTCATCTTCTAATATGCTTTCACAAAAGAGACAAAATCTGTATTCCCGTGGAATGTTAAAGTGTCTACCTTGTTCTATCATAAGGCTATGAGACGAACTTCTAAAATTACATAAGTGAGGTTCTGAATTTAGCAATGTCAATACATGTCACATATGACTCAACACCAAAGTTGGGTTTAAAATTCTTATACAAATGTAGCTTTACATTGGTATGGCACTGTTCTCTCCATATCTGCATATATTGGTCTTTTAACCTCTGTTCATACATTTTCAAAGACAGCATTGGGTTGTTTACATTCTGTGATTCCCAAATGTAACCAAAACCGTTACTATACAAATTTTTACGAACAAGTGTCACCCAAGTGTCACCCAATTATCATATCATATCATAATAAACTGGCATATTATAACATAATTTGATATATCTTTGGCTATTAAGTAGACGCAACCAATATTTTATGGCCCTTTTCTGTGCAAAAATGTACATAGGATATCTTCCAAGATCTCCTAACACAGCGTTATTACATGCTTTAGGACTTACATTCATATAACGTTTACATGCATATATATGGAGTTTTTCACAACATTGTGTATTTTGCAGACCCCAAATTTCAGCACCATATAATATCATACTAGCAAATTTAGAATCGAAGACCTTAAAAATGTTTTGTATGGTTATTTTGGCAGGTTCCTAAAGGAAGTAAGTACATGGTTACATGCTACCTTTGCTTTATCACATATATACTCTGCCATTTTATACAATGATAATGTCTTAGTGAAATGAACACCTACATAAGTAAAATGGTTTAACATCTCAATTTGTTGATTATCATATGTCCATTTTTCTGACCTAGAAAGCCTACCTCCATTTTTAAAAACAATTTTTGTTTAAGCAACGATAACAGTTAGCTTGTAAGTGTTACAAAAGTCTTATAGACTATTAAGCTGTCGTTCTTAAACATAAGAAGAAATATTTCAGTTTTATCAGGAAATAGCTGTATGCCTCTAGCATTACTCTGAGTGATAGCATCATTCAATTCATTTATAAACAAAGAAAACAAGATTGGGCTTAGACTACAGCCCTGACATAGGCCTACCGGGCACTGGAATTCATCTGATAAACCTGCATTGGTCCTGACTGTTGCTTTTACGCTTTTATAAATTGTCATAATAGAATTATACAACTTTCCTTTCATACCATCTTTCCTTCACACATTACTTAATAAACCACGGTCCACCGAGTCAAACACCTTTTCAAAACCGATAAAAGCAACATACAATGACCTTTGCTTCATATTCAGGTACTTACTAATAACAGAATACAAAACAAATGCATTATCTATCGTCGAATAATAACTCCTAAAACCAGCCTGGCTTTCAGCAATTTTATCATATGCTTCAGCATAAAAAATGACACGTTTAGTAATTATACTTATATACAACTTACTGAGTACATCTAAAAGGGCAATACCCCTGTAATTATCTGGTGAATGAATACAGCCTTTCTTGTGAATTGGCACTATGATAGACTTGGCCCATGCCTTGGGAAATTCACCATTAGTAAATAATCTAATAAATAACTTGGTTATAAACGGCAGTAAAACTTCTATTCCATATACAAGCTGGCATGGGCCAAGATTACCTGATGATGCCTTTTTAAGACCAAGAGATCTAACAGACATAAGAATTTCTGCATCAGTTATTGATGGATTAAAAACACTATATTGTATATCATCGATATCATTAGGGTTTTCAGCAAAAATATTTTCATTATCAAATGCTATTGATTCATGCCTATTTGTATCATTGTCGGAATTGAACAATAAACTAAAGTGATTGTACCATTCAGATGGTGTAATATTTGGCTCAGGCATTTGATGTTTTGATTAACTTTTGATTTCACTAAAAAAAACTTTGAGTTACCAACTGAAGAGTCAAGCCTCCCTAAATATTTTCTAAACTACAAATTTCTTGTTTTCTTACAAGTGGTCTTATATTCACGTTTATAAATTTTCAAAATTTTCAACACTTCGTTCTCGTCTATATATATATGCAAATAATTCAATGACTTTCATTTTAAAAGTCTACACTCCTTGTCAAACCAAATTTTGCCTGACTTGCAGCTTTTTGTTTGCCTGGTTCGTGTAAATAATTTTGATGAATTTATGACAACCCTTTCAAATTCAGATATTAAACTATCAGCAGAAGCATTAATATCATATATCATGTTTACGAAAGTATCAAAATATCCAGATAACACATTTTCAATAAAAACTGTAATAAAATTATCCTTATTTTGTTCATTTATATGTACAAATGTTTCCTTTGTCCTTCTATGACCCTCCGCCACGCTACAACATTTATTAGCCATCAGACGTAATGATATAGCACAATGAGAGCTCTCTATCTTCGGTTCAACTTTAAAATCTACATTATGGTCAATAACACTCTTAGATACTATATAATAGTCGATAACGCTTGAACCTTGCTGACCTATGAAAGTGAAGTCCCCTTTACCCTTGTCACTACCAAAACAACCATTAACAATATATAGTGTATAAGATTTACAAAACTTCAATAGCTGACAGCCAAACTTATTCGAAATATTATCACCCGAACATCTCACTATACCTATGTCATTATTCAACATATCAGCTACTTCATGCAGTTCAGGAACATTATCAATTTGTGATATAAAATCATCATTTTCAGCTGTGCGCGATCATTATGCTCGGCAAGATATGTTTCAATACACACATGTACTGTTAAAAATGTAATCTCATCATCCTTTGGGGGATAGACATCAATTATAGTAATTATTCCAGCTTCTATATTTACTTTTAGATATGGCAATCTTCCAGTTATTAACTCCTTATAATCTAAGGTTTCAATACCTTTGTTTAGGTTGATACCAAAACCTTAAATATTTGAACAGTTTCTACTGAAATGTACTTTACCATCCCAATGGCATTACTATTTTGCAAGGTAATTATTTTTATAGTCAATTTCCTAAAGAAAACGTACTGTCTATTGTTTTAAGCATCCAAAAATTTGTTTTCTTTTTATTTACCGTCACCAGTTTAAAATTTAGAAGTACAAAAACTACAAATCATATAAATTGGTTTATAAGTGTCAACCAACTAATGATCACTTGATTTATTTTACAGTTTACATAAGCTTCAAGGAGGATTAATACTAGGCTGGGAACGAATAAGGAATTTGATGTTCGAAAATTCGTTTTCCATGTTCGAATGTATTCGAATATTCGTTTTAACAAAATTTATTCCAATATTTCTCTTTTACGTAGTATCCGAAATTGATTGGGTCGAATACTATACTACTTTAATATGCTTGGAATAATCAACGATTAAGAAGACCTTTATTACTGTGTCAAAGTTTTTTTGTTTTATTGATTGTAAATCGATATATGTATGAAACATTCTTAAGATAAATTTATCTATAACGCAGTAAATATCACATGGAGTCTAATTTCTACGGAATAAATATCTTTAGAATGAATATAAACATTTCCCATGCTTTCATAACACCGTGAACGTGAAATGAGCATCTTATTAAACATGTATGTTTTTACCTTTGTTATATGTTGGATGTTGTGAATTGATTTGATTTAATAGGTTAGAACTAGCCCCTTTATACTCAAACACTTTCTTGCATAGATAGCAAGTAGCTTTAGAATAACAGAACGTGAAAAGTAATTCCAAACACGGGACGGAATTGCGATATATTGACTTTTGATTTTTTCAACAGAGTAGATGCGTCCAAAATTATCCGTTTAAAAATATCTGAAAACAATGTTTGCACAAGTTATATTTTCCGAGTAGAGCTTAAAATTACCATTGGGTGAAATAGAGTTAATTTTAGAGTGATGAATATCGTTTGGTCGATTGTTCTAGCATCTATTTTTGTCTATTTATGCTTATTTACCGTCGGTACCGGTTGCCCATATGACCGACGCCCCCTGAAGAGATTATTTAGTTTATGTTATGGGGGTAGTGCAAGATACAGAAAGCATCCCATTCCAGAGACACCCTGGTTCTTTTACATGCTCAGTGTATAGCACTGATACATGGGACCTCGGTTTAACGTCTCATCCGAAAGACTATTAGTAATGTTAGTGGAGGAGCGGGGAATCGAACTCGGGACCCCTGGTATACCAGTCCAGCGCGTTACCACTGGACCAC
Source organism: Cyclina sinensis (assembly GCA_012932295.1). Lineage (NCBI taxonomy): Eukaryota > Metazoa > Mollusca > Bivalvia > Venerida > Veneridae > Cyclina > Cyclina sinensis. The sequence continues at coordinate 48,185,535 of JAAONU010000019.1, read as the reverse complement.
ATCCGCATGATTAATACGTGCCGATTTATTCTTCTACACAAAAACTCAGACAGTTATCGATTGACCGGAAAGATTAAAGCAAAGAAAACAATGAAGTAACATAATTAAAGTCGGAAAAATTTACATTATAAACTGTTAAACAGGTAAATGACAAACTGTGAAACGGGTGCCCTTTGGATCAAATATACCCCCAAGCTTTTCACAGTTAATTGGCGATAATCGTTGACACGCGTTATACGAACATATGAACACCTGGTCAAGTGAAGGTCAATGGTTTGATTAATGATCTTTGAAATTTAAAAGTAAAATAAAAATGAAAAAAAAAAAAATAAATTAAACATTTCTTTTTTCGAATATTCGTTTTCGTTTTTCAATGTTCGAATATTCGGTAGTGTTTCGAATATTCGAATATAATTCCCGGGCCTAATTCCCGGGACAAAGAGAAAACCAAAGATAATTAAAAAAATATACACAGACATATTTTATGCAGCCCGACTTTCAAAGTTAAAAATTTTCTGTCAGATATATTGTGACTATGAATGACATCCTCTCTGTCACTCTCTATCAAAGCGAAACACAGAGAAAGTGTCAGTGACCAACTACATGTATGAACACAGAGAAAGTGTCAGTGACCAACTACATGTATAAACACAGAAAAAGTGTCAGTGACCAACTACATGTTTAAACACAGAGAAAGTGTCAGTGACCAACTACATGTATAAACACAGAAAAAGTGTCAGTGACCAACTACATGTTTAAACACAGAGAAAGCTGTCAGTGACCAACTACATGTATAAACAAGTAAATTTGTAACCCTGTATGAATGATTCATTTTTTTGTTTACGATGTATTATCTGAACCGTTAACGCCAGGTTTCTGCTCTGTGACAAAAATATTTTTTTTATCAAAAATGCAGTAATTTAAACAAAAACATCATATTCAATGCATAACTACACTGTAATCATTCGTTTGTTTCATGTTACATATTTCACAGAACAACAAAAACAACATTTTTGTTTACATTTTGACTTGATATACATGAAATTCCTTTATATAAAAAGTGTTATAAAACAAAAAGTGAATCACAGAATTGTTTACTTTTCTTATTAATAAAGAGCACTATACGTCTATTCACTAACATAATAATGTATCGACAACGCACAAGACCATAAACGATCTACATTAATCACAAACATAACGAATATACAGCAGTTTGTTATAAATTTGATGCTTGTAAACAAAGTAAACATGTAGCAGATATTTAAATTCTATTATTTAAATATATTTGATATTTGCAAATGAAACTTGAACAGTAAATGTTCAACTGTAAAAATGATTTATTTATTATTTTCAGAACACAAAAAGCGCACTACAATATATCACGGCCTGCAATCAGTATTGGGAGATACAAAAGTTTAGGACATAAGAAAGCAAAAACAAATTACAAAAAGTAAGTGTTACGTTTTTTCTTGATGTTAAGTTAAACGCACAGAATTTTTAAATCTACAAATTATAAAGATATTGTTATTCATATATCAATATGTCTACTACATGCATTATGTAATATGCTTATAATATATTCTTTTAACGTGTCCACTTAAAGGAAAACACATCAAATCTAAATAAGATACACATAAAAAGGCATCGTTCGTTACATTCGTTTCTAGAATGAAATTTAGAAGTTGTTAATAAAATTTACTAGGAATGCATTATTGTACGTCATTGTTTATTTTAGTTTACTTTGCTGCAATTCATTGAACATATAAAAACATGTTTCCTTTTTCAAAAATGCAGAGAATGGAACTTGATGTTTTGTGTTTCAGTTATAAAATCTTTTGGAAAGCACGGAAGCGATGGTCTAAAGACGGGTTGAATAACTTGAATTATACAGTTATAAGAACTGAACTGCGTCCCTTGTACACCTGGATATATGTCCAGCTTGGGACACCGAGACGTTATGTGTAGAGAACATTCACTTCACAATTAGCTCAGAGAAAACATTATTAAATGGCAAACTCTACCGTCTATATTAACTGAACTAATTATATTGTTTGTTAAGTTGTTTTTTCTTGATTTAATATTTTCCCATTTATAAAGTAGAAAATGTTGTTTTCATAATACGATATTTGATTGAAAAGATTGAAAGATTTAAGGTTTTATGACTTGTTCGTCGGTTATTTGCGCAACCTTTTCTGGGGTTGTTGCGATGGCCGAGTGGCCAAAGGCGTTCTTACTTTGCATTGTAAGACGGTTGGTGTTTTTCGGTGCGGGTTTGAATCCAACTGAAACTTGATTATTTATAATTCACAACAGCACTGTAAGTACCATTTGTCGGCAGTAAAATGTCTTCCTGTACATATAATCAGTGTTGTCATACATCTAACGTCTGTATTCGGTGTGGTTTGAGGAGGATACTCAAATCCCGATTACTTGTGCAACCTTTCCTTGGTTTGTTGCGATGGCCGTGTTGTCTTAGGCTTTCTCACTTCGCACTGCTAGGCGGTTTGTGTTAGTCGGTGCGCGTGCGAATCCCACTGGAACTTGATAATTTAAATGTATATTCACTGACCTTCTGACTGTGTCCTTCTACTTAGCTGCAATCTCAATTTGGTAGTCATTCGTAGTCTTCAGTACTACTTCTTCGCTGTTTTTCACTACATTGCCAGATTTCTGTGACAATTCTTCTAAAAGGGTGAATAAACGCATTAGGAAAACCCACAGTCAGATAACACAGCCTCCCCAACCAGACAAAAACAGATAAGTAACGAAAGCATAACAGTATATATTGATCAATAAAAAAAGAAACTGAGAACCCATGGGGTTACCGCCTTGGAATGGTCAGTTGCAAAACTTTTGTCACTGGGGTTAACCCAGGTTTTAGAGTATACCAACTGCCCCAATAGGTTCTCATAACAACCATGGCATTTGGAGTCAAATCAACATGACCATGATGGCGAGAATAAAAACAACTGATCGAGTTTCTTAAGATTTCCCTAAAAACCTGCATAAACACTGAAACCCCCGCTATCGTCGTGCAAAACAAAGGTAAGCAAAGCGATCAACTGTAGAAAGGCTAATCACCATGTAGGGAGAGTGCTGAGAATATCATTTTGGTAGCCTCTCTTTATTAATCCACGGGTGGTTTTACGAATAACATGAAAAAATTATATTGCATATTATTTTCTTAAATGTATGAATCAATTTCTTTAAAACAGTAGTCGTGAAATACCTTGTTGTAATAGTGATTTTAAACTGCGATTGTATTTTTGACTAAAACCTGAATAGCAGCAATAAAACTTGCGAAACGTTTTTCTTCATTAGTGCTACCAATACCCATGTTTCAAAGATTTCCTGCGTTCATTGAAATCTTTAACATTGTTACAAGCTGCAGAAAAGCGAGCAAGCTGTGAAATATAAGATGAAGCGCGAGGGACATTGCCATCTGGAAATCGAACATTAACAATATCAAAATAAAATTCATCTCTTTTATCGCGTATCTCAATAGTTACGAAACAATTCTCAATAGAAAGTTTTATATCAAGGAAGTTTGCATACTTTTTCTGAATTGTTTGTTTTATTTAGCTGGAGTACCTTTGGATATACTTTGTTGACCAGAGATGGTGATATTTAGCAAATGTTTTAGAAGTGCTGGCAAACCATCTTGCAGGGTGCTGGTCCCACTTGATAACAAGTTTGTCAGGAACATTATGTTAAGTCACGAAGTTAGTAACCTTGTTAACGTGCTCTGTTTTAATTTCCTCCAATTAATTTGGTAGCCTTTTCACGTACTACGTTCGACATCGCTTAACGAAACTAATTCTCAGAATTAAACGAGCTAAATCGTCGGTTATCCGGCTATGCCCACCATATCAAGCAAGTTTATATTTCGCATGCTTCATCACGATTGCTTCTGCCCCGGATTTAATAGTTCTAACAGTAACAACATCCCCCACCTACACGAACTTTACGAATCCAGTTCTGAACTTCTTAAAGTCACCTAGCATGGTTGGATCTCCACGGGGTGTATGTGGTAAGGTAATAATGACCTCAGTACCACGCCTTTTCTTAACTTTCATATATGAATTGCGTGTTCAGTAGTCGACTCATTTACTTTAGCACCAAGTTCAGCACTTAATTTTCTACTGTACTTCATGAAAACATTATCGATAGCCTAACGGGCGATTATAGCATGTTTCTCGTTGTCATAGCGACTGCATTTTCCATGTTTTCTTTTCCGTAATGGAGGAAGCAGAAATCATCAGCATCTTTGGCAGCCTGACAAAAAAGAATTTAAATTAATAGTAGAAGATTTTGTATAAAATTAAAGGACACTCATAAAAAGAATTAGCGCCGCTGATTAGTACGCATTTAATTTGTTTTATCCGTGTAATAGTAAACTAGACATAGCAAAACTTGACGGTTTTCTTTTCTCGTGTTTACCATTTCTCATTTAATACAAGTACCTTTCAATATATTATTGCTTCCTTTGAATTCAAAGCCTCGACAGGGTCAGGGAGATCCGGTACAGTCGTTACACGTATTTCAACTTTACCCTTTTTCAGCCACTGAAGGATACTGGTCGAAGTTCACAAGTTCTTCTTAATATTAGCAATTACTTTTATTTTTTAGCAGTTTAAGTAAATATGATTGTATTCCTCGAAAATGAAGAATGAAGGTGGAAAGATGTAGAAGTTATTTAATAAGTGATTGAGTAAAAGAATTATTCGCACCCTACATTGTAGTTTTAGTGGTCAGGAGTCAGTTATTCTATGTATGATGTCGTCTGACTTTTATTTGTGTCAATTAATGCCAGTTAACAGCTGAACCTGTCAGTTCGTTTAAACAATGGTGACAGCTATAACTGACACGTAAACACGAGAAGGTAGGTGACATGCATATTTCAACTGTCGGTGTCGTCTGCATGGATTTTATGACTTGTTACAAAAAAGGATGAAATGCGCGAAATGTCTTCCAGGCGAACTTAAACGACTTCACAGAAGTACCCATGGAGATGCCCATGACCTGCTGATAAACAGAAGTGCCAAATCTATCATAAATATTATCTAGTAAGAATGAGAGCGACTCCACTAAGTCTTGACTAGTTCAAAGAAGTGTAATTATCGTAAGAACCATCTGCAAAAATGCTCTATGTTCAAAACCAAGTTATAAGTTTCTTTTCTGTTGCAAACATTTTATTAATGAGACTTGTGAGAAAATCTTATAAAGTTATGGGGAAGTGAAGTTTATAATGTAAAAAAAGCATAAACTGAGAAAGAAAACGCTTAAAAAATATTTGATTTAAAATTATTTAAAAACGTCATCCGAGTTTCAAATGTTTTCACGATTCCTAAAATGTTATTTTATGCCTATAGGACAAGATTTATTTAGAAGTTGTGAAAGAATTTGAATTAGCGACAAATCTTGCTTAACATGGTGTTTTTAGTATTAAGGGAACCAAAACATTGTAGGTTCTTAATCTTGTTTCGGCTCAACACTGATTCTAAATTTTGCAATATGTATACAGAATGCAGAAAGAATATCACTCTCTGATGAAGACGTCAGTGTATAAGCATTAACACTGTTGAGCTCTTTAGTTTGAATATTAATATACTGTATCGATCCGTCATAATATAACTACATTGTTTAAGCCTTATCAGCAGGAGCCGATATAAATCTGTTATGAAAGTATTAAATTCCCTTTTTGAAGTCAAAACGAGGTCGAGCTGTTCATAAAGCTATGCTGCTTTTTATGTCCCCCATCATGCGGGTGCAAATTGTTTGGCAAATGGTGGTCAGTCAGTCGGTGTGTCGGTTGGTGTGTCGGTCGGTGGTTCTTTTGACAGTCCCTTTCCAATAAAAATCTAGAGAGCCCTTACACTCACATTCCTCAAACTTGGTTTGTAGGTTGGTCATTATTATTGAATGACTCCTATAGCTTTTAAGGGCATTAGGACATAGACCAAGGTCACAGCGACCTTAAAAAGCAAAACGGTTTCCAATCATAGAATGCTTAGGCCTAGGTTCCTTAAGCTTATAACCTGGGTTGGTAATGACCAGTTAACCAGTCACAGTGACCTTGAAATACGAAACAGCTTCCGATCAATAACTACAGAACGTTTGGGCCCAGATTCATTAAACTTAGTATGTAGGATGGTCATGACTAGTGGTTGACCCATATAGTTTTTCAGGTCCTTAAGTCAAAGGTCGCGGTCACAGTGACGTTGAATAGCAAAACGCATTATACTTCTCTATTTACACAATACATAGATGATTAAGCATGTTTCCTAATCTTTAACCCAAACTAAATAGATTTTCCCTTTCAGATAGCCTTATGACTGAAACTAAAAAACATCCAAGCTCTTCATAAACAGGATGAGTTCCTTTTTATATCACCCAAAAGTATTTACAGAAATAAAATGCAACTGATCAACCTCTTGATAATTATATACACCCCATATTCCACACCTGTAATTTAAGATCGGAACAATCATTGAGACAAAAAAGGGACAGTTTCGTTTTAAGATCAAACTGAATTTTATCAAACACACACAAAATGTTAGCTACATACCTTGTATGCAATTTAGAGTTTTAAATACGGCTGTTTGCTTTATGGCATGTAGCAAGAAAATAGCGTCAACCGTAGAAAGACTATCGCGAAGAACGAATTGACTATTGTTGAATACATTTTTCCCCATTTTTGCTATCTTTTTTAAAATATCAATGAAAACATTTTCCCAATAACATTTAACACTGAAATGCATCTATAATTTGAAGGCATACTTGTATCACTTGTTTTCGTGAAGGAACGATAACTCCTTTTGACCATAATTCAGGGTAAATACAGTTATCATAAATATAGCTATAGTAAGTAACTAAAACCTTTAAAAATCAAACACATTAATAATAACAACAACTTTTTGTCGGTTTATAGAACATAATAGTTTTTCATAACTTATTCAATACGTAAGTTTCACATCTTTCCAAAATTAATAGTTTTATCCATGAACTTTTGAATATATGGTTCCAAATTTTACGTTGCGTTACTTTGCTCGTTTTAGCCATATTCGTCTTTTCTCCTGTATAAACAACCTGATTTTTTGCAATCCTTCAACTTCATTATTTTTACTTTATTGTTATACAGTCATTCCTCGATGGCTCAAACTCGTTTCGTTCGATTTCCTCGATGGCTCGAAGTTGACGCTCGGTCCTGATTTTTGTCCTTTATGTTTCCATACTGAAATAACAAACATGTCTCGAAGGTTCAGGCTTAGATTAAAAAAAAATGTTTGATTGCCCTTTACCGACTCTGAATTTTGAAGGTGGGTAGGTAGGTAGGGAAATAATTTTCTTTTTTTGGGGATATCAGCATTTTATATTCTTTATATTTCAAATATTAGCTGTTCCTCTGTTTATAGATATTACAGAAGAGCAGAAGACCATGAAGAAGTAACATGTACTTTCAGGTTTTGTTCTGTACAGTATGCAAACAATAAATAAACATGTATGTGTTTGCAACATTCCAGCTGTTAGTCATCACAACAAGTATTAGTGGAAAACAAGGTCTCTGACAGGCTCCCTGTGCTTTCTGGTGTCCCGCAGGGATTGGTCTTAGGTCCGTGTCTCTTTCTCGCATACATCAATGACCTACCAGGAAGTGTAAGGAGCCGGGTGCGTCTATTTGCCGACGACACCATAGTTTATTTAACAATTAAATCACAAGCATCTGCACAAACCTTACAAAATGATTTGCACAACCTTGAAATATGGGAAAAAGAATGGTCAATGGAATTCAACCCTGACAAGTATGAAGTACTCAGAATACACAGGAAAAAGAAACCGGTCATCTTTCCTTACACCCTACATAACACTAAACTGAAAACCACAGAAAATGCAAAATACTTAGGAGTTAAAATAAGTAGCAACCTAAACTGGTCATCCCACATAAACAATATCACAAACACAGCAAAAAACAGCTTAAGGTTCATCAGACGAAACGTCAAAACACAAAACAAACAACTCAAAGAAGCAGCATACAAAACATATGTAAGACCACAGGTTGAATACTGCTCAACCATATGGCATCCATGGCAAAAATATCTCACACACAGAATAGAAATGGTCCAGAGGTCAGCTGCAAGGTACGTTCATAATGATTACCACTATACAAGCAGTGTAACAAACATGATCAAAGAACTAAAATGGTCAACTTTAGAACAAAGGCGAAACCATGCCAGCCTGGTCATGCTACACAAAATAAAAAAAACAATCAGGTCAATGTTGATCACAATCACCTTACAAACACAAGAAACAGCAAATTCCTCATTCCACAATCAAAAACACAACATCACATGAACTCATTCTTCCCAAGGACTATACGAATCTGGAACGAATTACCGACCGAGATTAAGGCTACCCCAACTGTGCCAGCTTTTATCAGTGGACTAAACAAGTTTTATAGATTTTAAAGTACTTAAAATAAATGTTTAAGTAAGAGCTTTAGTTAAATTTTGTTTTCTTTGTTATTAACTTTTATAATTTTAAATGTTCCTGACACGCGCCTGCCTAGTATAGTCAGTATTGACTTTTGGCAGAATTAAGTTGAAGTTGAAGATCTATTATGTTCTTTGCCATTCCTTAAGTGCTCAAGGCTGCTAAAAAGCAAACAAAAATGCTATTTAAAGAACAAATTTTAATATGTATTAATGGTGACACCACAAAAAACACCTATGATGTCCAACTGTATGTCTGACGCTTTGGCACTTCCAATTCCTTTTGACTAGATTTATTAAACATGTACACCATTTAACCCTTATCTTGCCAACAAAATATGTCATCTGCTTGAATTGTCAACTGCTCCACTTTAAATGTCAAGGTTGGGTCAAAGTCAGTAAGGACACAAAGTCTGTTATAGGCACTTGCCGAGAATGATTCAGTTTCGCCCGATTGTTTATTGGACACTTTCACTTGTGCAAATTTTTCAAAATTTTGATCGATGTTTTCCGATATTTCTGCTCCAACATCGTTTGTCACGATTTCAAAAACGTCAAACCAGGTGTAGTTCTTCTGAAATTTTGTGATGGCGTTTTTTACAACACTTCTCTTGTTACTTTTTGTCCCCAGATTCACCGAAACAGAAAGTGTTACAGCGTCTTCGCCCCACTTGCTCGCCATTTTGATCGAAAACGTGACGAAACGCTTGCGTATGTATTTGAAAACTGGTCAGTTATTTTATCAAGCGCCTACACGATATGACCGCGAAATAAACAACGGAATGGGATGAAATTAACGGAAAGTACAAATACCGGAAAAGGACGAAATTTAAAAAATCGTTCACCAAATTTTGCAATAAAATTTAATCCAGGCGGGGGGACTTTGATGACTCGGTCGGTAAAAGGCAATCAAACTTAATTTTAATTTAAGCCTCAAAGCTCGAATTATTATGTGGCTCGAGTTGTGTATATGGTCCCAATGCGTCAATTTACACCTTTCATTGTTCTCGAGGGTTGAACTCCTAACTGGGGTGTTATTATCTCACAGGTTGTCATAACTGTGAATTGGCACGTTTTATCCGTTAATTGATTTTCAGTAGCAACAACAACAACAACAATATTGCATTTCACCATTTACATGGTTTTGGAAATGAACAGTGAAAACCAAATAAATTACAGTGCTAACATGCTTAGTTTTCAGAAGCAGATATTACAGAAAAACAAACAAAACTAACAATAGAAAATACAACAACAAAAGAAAAAGACATGTTTAGAGTAGTGACAATGAACGTATATTATGTACCCTTTTTAATCCTCGAGATGCCTCGATCGTAATTTGTAAGCTTCCTTAAGGAGTTTACATATTCTAACAATTACTCTGATTTTTCGAATTAATGACTAATTTAAATTTATTGTTATTAGTCCAGGATAAACAGAATTTAGGTAAAACTTCTGTCTTAAGTCTTTGAACAATAGGCAACACATCAAAAATGGTATTCCGACTCAACTTTATTTTGGCTACTATTCTGACATAGTCTATTTCTTCTATCTAAACCACTGTATCTACCCGTTTCTATAGCTAAGCAATGGGAAGATAAACGGAAAAAGGAAAGCAATTGCCATCATTCACAGCGGATTAATATGGTTCAAAACCCGACGACGTTTATAATTACATAATATCCAAGTTTAGGGTATGTCGTTATTGATTATTGTAGATAATTATCCCTTATTCTTCTTTGTAATTTTGGAAAGAGACTCATATTCATATTTTGTGTATTCCATAAATAACTGTATCCAATATTATCAAGAATATTTTTCACTGCTTTGACCCATGGAAGACAATTTGCACTCTCTACAGAGTTGCGCTCTGCATAAAAAATATGAAACAAAATGGAATTAGGATGTGTCATTATCTTTAACCAATACTTCGAAACTCGCTCTTTACAAATTACTGATAAAGGTTATCGTCCTAGCTCACCGAGGACTGCAATATTGTTTTTTACACCTAGAATCTTTTTGCAAAATCGTAAGTGAACCTTTACAATATCTGTAGTATTATGTATACCCCATATTTCTGAGCAGTATGTTAAAATTGGCACAAACATTCTATCAAATAACAAAAATTTAGTCTTAACATCTAGTTTCAATCTTGTAAATATTGTATATAATCCATTAACCGCTCTTAATGACTGGTCGGATAACGTTTCGATTGCAATTTTTAACAGTCCTTTTTTTGTGAATGTTATTCCTGAATAGCAAAATGACTGTACTATTTCTAGAACTTCATTATCTATGTTCCATTCAAATTTGTAGTTATGTCTCTGTTAACTAAAAATACATATTCTTGTTTTACTGGTGTTAATTTTTAATCCCCATTTTTGTGTATAGTAATACAAACTGTCTAATTGTGCTTGGAGACTAACCGGTGATGTGGTAACTAAGACCATATCGTCTGCAAACAAAAGCATAAAAATACATAGCTGATCTAAGTCATATTCTATTAAAGCATTAAAATTCATGTTACATGTTACATCATTGACAAAAAGTATCGACGAGAGAGGCTCACCCTGTTTTAATCCGAGTGACACTTCGAAAAATTCGGACAATCCTGAAAAACTCTTTATACATGCAGAAACATTTGTGTAAATCGCCCTGAGAATCTTTAACATTTTTGAGCTAACACCAATTTCAAATAATTTTGACCACAACGCCGCTCTATTTACGGTATCAAATGCTTTTTCATAGTCTACAAAACAACAGTATAGTGAGGATCTATTGGCTAAAATTTTCTTAATAATGCTATGCAAAATAAAAACACAATCAGCTGTACTTCATTGATTTCTAAAGCCAAATTGTATATCACTAAACACCTCCTGATTCTCACACCATTTATTTATTATGTTTCTTAAAGCCAGTGAAAAAATCTTTGCCATTGTATTAATAAGTGTTATACCTCTGTAGTTTGCTGGGTCAGATTAGTCTCCCTTTTTATGAATTGAGATAATTACTTATTTAGACCATGAAATCGGATATATACCGTCTGAGAACAGTTTTTTAAAAATTTTAACGAGAAAAGGTAAATACTTTTGCATCAATAAAGAAATCCGTTATAGTATGATCACACCCAGGGGCCTTGTTGCGTAACAACGATGAAACTGTTTTCTCAATTTCGTCTTCATCAAAAGGTTTGTCTAAACAATTGATTTGGACATTTGTACTTGTTATTAAATTTTCAATGTTAAAATCAGTAATATCTGGAATAAATTTATTTTCTTTGCTCAACAAATTCTGGTAAAATGAGACAAATTTGTCTAAATCAGTATTCTGTTGCCTTCCATGATTACTATGTCTATATTTATTAACTTTATTCCAAAACAATTTTGGTGACCTTTTACGTTTTTCATTTGAATTGCAATTGCAAAAAGTCTTCTACTTTCCAAAAATCGAGAAATATTTAAAGCCGCCTTTTTGTTTTTTAAAGCACGTTTGTTTCTCATAAACACTGATTTTGCAGCTCTACACTCATCATTAAACCACAATGTTTTCCGTTTATTTAAGTGACGATATCTTATATGTACCGTTTTACCAAAAGTTTGAAAAGAACACGGATTGATAATATTCGTAAAAAGTTCAATATTGTCATCTAACTCACCTACATTTTCTACAATATTTTGGTGATTTCTTCAAAAATATGCTTTTTTGTTTCTAAAACATCAATAAGTTTTTGTTTCTCATTCCGGTCCCACACTAACTTTGTATAAGAATACGGTTCATTGTTACAACTGGTCATTAGTTTACAATGTAAGTCATACTTAATAGGACAGTGATCCGAAAATTCGGTCAAGTCTAAAACCTCCATATCTGTGATATTTTTAAAATTTTGAAAATTTGTAATCAAATAGTCAACAAAGATTGCACCGTGTCCTCCTCTACCAACTTTATGAAACGTAAAATCGCCGTGTTCTAAGAGACCATTTGCAACAATGAAATCGTTTTCTTTGCACAAATACAATAGCTTATGCCAATAAGCGTTAACAGCTTTGTCGTTTTATTTTCTATGTGTAATCTCTCCTAAGAGATGAGGAGCATTAATAAAAGTTTTAGTGCAACGCTTTAGATGTCTTTAAATTCAAATCTGTGGAAATCAGCAACATACGTTAATTTTAAAACAGTTTTTTAATTGAAATAACATAACATGGTCGGATCTTGTCTTTTGAAGAAATAAATAGTTCAAAAGCAGTTTACGACTATACAGTATAGCGTCGCGAGTCCCTTGCAAGAAATGCACTGCAACTTACACAAAAATACCATTTATAAATGTTTATCAGAAAATGTATGTTATCACTGTAACAATTAACCATAACAGTATTTTGGGTATATTTGCCTTTGGTGTAGACTCTCATTTCTTTTACGAGTGAATCTTCATTTTGCCATTTTGCAGTTAAGGAAAGTCTCATATAGGCTTATTCTTTACAAAGAAACTTAGAATCATGAAGTGACGAAATAATTCAAGAAAGTTTTAAAATAACAACAGATAAGATTAAGAAACTAATTCAGAAGATATTTAGTTCAAAATAACAAGTCATTATTATACAATAACGTTTGATTTTCTGGCTCGAATTACTCGAGGCTCGAAGTAATAACTGCGGTCCCGACGACTTCGAGCCATCAAGGAATGACTGTATATGCAATAGTTCTTATTGAGTTTTTATACAGGTATTTTGGCCTTTGGCCTCACAAAACTTTTTTATGGCATCCCTACAAGTATCACTTAAACACAATAATTTTCGCTTCTAAGTTTTCAGACAATTTTTTTGTGTTTTACCAAAACACGAATAAGAAACCATATATTATATTACAAACTACATTATATGTTTACATTATATGTTTATGTCTAGCACTTTCGAGAGATATCCAAACTTATACTGACATCTGAATTTTCCAAATCGTGCTACAGACAAAACCCATCACAGTTCATACATTACTACAAAATAATAAAATATACAATTTAGTTTATAATGACTTGCTTAAAGTCTCTTGGCATTATATAAGAAATAAATGAACTTGTCTTTGTTGATCAATTTCGTCGCTCTAAAAGAACTAAACTTTTGCTTCTTATCCTATATTAAAACTAAAAACAACTTTGAATTGCACGGTTTCAGGAAACACATGCACACTATATTGTAAATGCCATTCCAGATGTTTCACAGTAGAAGTAGTATCAACAAAAATCAATTGAAAATATTGAGTATTTGATACAGCGTACACAATGCGTGTTGTAATAGGATCTTTTTTTATCAAGGTCTTCATTCACTGATGACCAGTGTCGCAGGCTTTCAGTGTACAGCGATAGCAGTGTTTGCAGTGATCTTGACGTTCAAGGTAACCTGATTAAATAACATGCACTTACCAAATTTTTGAAATTACTTTTTCATTTCTTTATGCCTTCTTTCGATATTCACACATAACCATTTATTGTCACATGTCCTTTACAGTGGTTTATAGATAAGTTACATTTACCTTCAATATGCTCTTTTTCAAGCTAAAAACTGAGTAAATTTTATTTTGAACATGACTTTTCTATGTCTTCGTGTGTTCCTTCCATATCTGGTAATTGTCATTTAGATCTACTTACCACCTTATTCCAGTCTTTTTATTTTACCCTTTCCTCCGCCGGGGGCACAGTGTTTTCAACAATTTGTTCCTTTTAACTAGAAAATTACATACATCAGTGTCAGTTCATACATAACTTATTTTCCAACTACACTGCACCGACCATCTTTTTTAAAACTATTTCTTGTTCTTATATAGTTCAGTATTAACCTCAAAAGTTTCTTTAGAATATTTTACCGAAACCTGCAATAAAAGCATCGGCAATTAAAAGATAGAATATTAATGCAATTTTATGGATTGGTATAATATTTCGTACAATATTAATTACATATTGCAGAATATGTATGAATAAAACTAAGTTTTGCGCTTCAGATAAAGTGACACAATTCAGTTAAGAGTCATTGGTTTTCTTCATATTATCAGGTATAAATGGGCATCATATTCTATATGCTTTAATTTCAACTTGAATAACAATTGTATTTTCACAGAACGTATTTAGTTCTAATCCAAACATATCATGTTTAGGATAAACATAACTTGTCCTATTCCATCATTTTGTATAGAGTCAAAACATTTGTAGAAAAGGGTCCGTAATAAAAGGTTACTAAGTCGATTCTCCGTTTATATTGAAAATGTATTAATTGTTTGGGGATTTTTAAATTTTAAAGAGAAAAATATCAAAAAGTTGTCCTAAGACAATCTTGTTCTAAAATAACAAAACCATGCCAGGGATAGACAGGGACAGTTATGCAATTATAAACAAGTGAAGTCGAGCCAAGTCAAATTTTATTTGGCAAAAACATATACATGTTCATTGCCTAAATCACTGTCACGGTACAAGCAAATATCACAGAAAAGTTTGAAGTTTGATAAATATACGGTATGGGACAGTGAAATAGTATCAATAAACTAGATACTATTTTTGTTATATAGATTAACAGTATGAATTGTCTATTAAGATATTACAAAGTAATATATATATATAATAAACGATCGTTTGTCTCGCTTCTTTTAAGCATTGTTAAATATGTGTATTTTGCTAAATTTGCAAACTTGCTCCGTTGATCAGAAGACAGAATAGATTGAAATTTGTAAGAACTAGACCAGACACAATTGTATGTCGACAAATACTAATTTTTTAAATCATAATAAAATAGCGTATTACGTGGTTAAATATTACGTGCCATTTACAAAACTACTGGTCTAGTGAAAGGATATGATGCCAATATGGGCATGTTACATAGAATTTTTTTTTTCGCAACATACTATAAGCTGGAGAGATATCAGGATTTGGTTGAAATTCATTAAAGTAGTGACTGTTGGGCGATGACAGCTGTCATGTCAATATTGTATTTGTTCAACTTATGACAGCTTGGATGCTTTTATCTAATCAAAATTCATTAAAAGTCTCGGCGCCAGCAGCTTGCGTTAAGTCACATGTGTAGAAGATTGACATTTACGTTAAACAGTTTCTGTCAACTGGCGTGGCTAAATTTTGAGAAAAAAACTAGGGAAAATGCAATCACTTTGGTAAAGATTTACAGCAATGAAGACGTTAAAATTTCTTGATAGAATGGACTAAGAGTCATCTAACTGTCATACTCAATTTACCTATCTGGCTACCGGTTGATGCTATAACCGATTGCTCTTCCCAAACGGAGAGTTCTCTTATCAAAGTGGCATATGTGTTCAAAGTGACCATCACTGTTTTGAAATAAATATTAACCATTTGTTTCTAA
Organism: Cyclina sinensis; assembly: GCA_012932295.1. Classification (NCBI taxonomy): domain Eukaryota; kingdom Metazoa; phylum Mollusca; class Bivalvia; order Venerida; family Veneridae; genus Cyclina; species Cyclina sinensis. The sequence goes on along the minus strand of JAAONU010000019.1, from coordinate 48,169,694 downwards.
ACACAGAAAGACAAAAACTGTTTAGGTTATAGCTAAATTAAATGATTGCATATAACAGATTCATTTCTATTGAACATGGTTGCAAAATGATAAAATCTTTTTTGACTAGCCCAGTCTTTTATAAATTTTCAGTTAAACTTTGTATGATAATGTTTTGTATACTTTGAAAAAAAAAAACAGTATTAATCTATGTTATCATTTGGTGAAAGTTACAATATTTAAACATATATAATGTTTTAAACATTTTTCATGACCATAAAATTTCCATTCTTTTTTTAACACATATTTCACTTTAAGACTGTGTTGGCATATAAGAGAAAATCGTGATTGATTTGTGTATTGCATTGATCAAGAGTCCTCGGTTTATGTCTCAATCAAAGACAATTTATACGATATTGGTATGGTTACTGTTTGATTTGTTTTTGTAAGAAGATAAACATTTTCTTATGAAGCAAAAACAAACGAGTAATATGGTTTTAACAAAGTCAATTATAGCCTGCTTGATTTGCCACAACGTTGTCTACCTTTTAGACTTTGTCATCAATACCGTATGTGTATGATGGAAGATGAAAATTCAAAGAGCATCTAAAGATGTTTTTTTTTTTCAAGCAGAACAAATGAAGACATTCAATTTGATACAATCAATTTCGTAATTGACAGCCTCTGATATCGGAAAATTCTACAAATAATGCTTGAATTCATTTTTTATTGTTGTAAACTACATGTATAGTAAATTATTATAAACAAGATAATTTGTAACTAAAACTGAATGAATAAAATCTGTATCACTTTCCTTCGGAATTTGTTTTCTTCACCTTTCAGGAAAACGTATATTTACATATATATTAACATAAAATTTCTGTAATTGAAGGTTTGGATCTGGCGCCCTCGCAAGCAATTTCTGTCATAATTTTTCAAAAGAAAACTTTTTCGTTTCAATAATGTTATTTACTTATCTGTTTATCTTCTTGTCTTTTGTGTGTGTGCGTGTGTGTGCGTCCGCGAGTATGTGTGTGTGTGTGTGTGTGAGAGAGAGAGAGAGAGAGAGAGCTCTTTAACAACCGTGCATATGCAGATGATATTTGTCGTTCCAGGCAATTATATCAGTAATTTTACCAATGTTAAAAACGGAGGTGTCTCTTGATGTCTGATTTTAATTTGCGCTTATGTAGACTGTCAGCCGATATATAGCAAATGCTTAATTCGCATATCGGGCAAATGTGGTTTCTTTCTAAGTCAGTTATACAGGTACACTTTTACTTAAACAACAACAACAACAACAACAACACAACAGCAACAACAAAACTCACAGAACATATCCTTCTTTTATGTTTGTTTACAAAAACAGTTAACGATTTTCCACTCTGTGAAGAGTTTAACTATGGTCAGACATACTTGTGTATGGAATTGATTAAACATTGCTAACGTGTTATCTCTCTCTAGAACGAAACACCACGACAAAGAAATGGCGCCAGAAATAACGTAAACCTGTGAAAATGATAAGAAAAAAGAATATAATTAGACTCGTTTTATTGTTGGCATTTTCGTCGATTATTTTTAGTATAAATTCAGTGTATAATAAGTCTAACACAACCTTGAATAAATTGTATTTAACGGGAGCGCAGCAAACATTTCAGTTGCCGGCGTGTTCGGCACATTCTCGGGATTCTATGGACAAGTGTTCCTTAAACAAATGGAATAGGAAGTGTTTCAAACTTTTCTGGAATACTGACGACTTTAAATATTACGTTAAAAATATAACAAATATTCCATCAACAGCTGCTGATGGAGAGGAAAAATTCACAATGCAGGACTGTAAACAGTTCGCGTATTTAGAACACTCTGTTGGAAGACTCGGGAATCAAATGTTTCAGATAGCCGGATTACTTGGGATTGCTTATGAAAACGATCTTATTCCAGTAATAAGACCGAATGCCAGAATATCGAAGTATTTTGATTTACCAAATAGAATAAAATTTATTCCGGAAAACCTTACGAGATGCGAGCCCGCTTTTCCTGGAATATATGAAGAATGTCCCAAAACGAGAGGAAACATGACTATAAAGGGATTTTTTCAGTCATGGAAATATTTCAAAAACATTCCAGATATAATTCGTAAGACGTTTGCATTTAAGATGAAATACAGGGTGTTGGCGAAATCATTCATAGCTAAACATTCGAAATTAAATCATAAGAATGTTTGTCTTCACATAAGAAGAGGTGACATGATGTGGACCTACCACAGAAACAGAGGATTACAAATAGCTGGAATTGATTATATTTATAGGGCTATGAACTTTTTTAAAACAAAAAATATCAAAATCGTATTTTTTGTCGCTAGTGATGACATAGAATGGTGTAAAGCTAACATAAATCAAAGCGTTATTTTTAGTCCCTTTACTGATCCTGGTCACGATCTCGCGCTATTGTCGTTCTGTGACAATGTAATTGTGACGTCAGGAACGTTTGGTTGGTGGGGGGCGTGGCTATCTGGCGGGAGAGACAGTGTACTTTAGCGGCTACCCAAGACCCGGAAGTAGTCAAGATAAAAGGATGAACCGAATCGACTACTACCCATCAGATTGGATTGGATTTTTAAATTAAAACTAATTGATATAACTCAGAAAACAGTATTATGCTGCGACATATAAATATTATTAGAAATATATTCTGCTGTTGACGTCACCATTTTCAAAATAAAGTGAATTTTAAATGATGAATGAATAAAATGTGTTTCACTCTCAATCTTAGTTTATTTTCATTACCTATCAGTAAAACCTATAATAACATATATATTATACATTAAATACTTAAAAATAAAGTTTTGTGTCGAACTGGAAAAGACATATAACATATAAAGCCGTTTCCCTTTTTAATAAAAGAAATATGAGACAGGTAAATCTTGATTTTTTGTTCACGTGGTTGAATCTATTTAATTAAAAAAGGTGCATTTTTTATTTGACAAATGAATAATATAAGAAAATGATTTTTTTTATTAACGGATAATTATTCTAACATTTTTTCCTCAATATTTGTCCGAATTTTTTAATCTGCAAAGTATTTGCAAAGTTTAAATCGGTGAGTATAAAAGAACTAGTTCCAACAGAAAAAAATAATGTAATAAGGCTTAATCTGAGAAGGGTTTTAACAAACAAAAGCAAAACAATCAAAATGATTTTGTTGGTCATTTTGTCGACTGACCGATTTATTAATATCTTCAAGTTTTGTTATACTTTCCTCTGGTAGACAGTTTCTATTCGTCTATTTATCTTTAAGAGATAAACGGTCACTACTTTGGCCACACCTGAGCAAACAAAATTTATATTCTTGCTCGTTTGCTACAAGAAATATCCACTATGTTTAAAACGTAAATGCTTCAAATAAAATGTAGTATAGTGACTCGTTTATTCGAATTATTCAAATACCATAAAATTCTTCCTTAAATATAAAAGAAAAAAAAATATGTTTTAATATTGATAAAAAACAGCATAAGTAGCACAAAGCATAAAAAATGCTGTAGGTACAACACACTGCTGTTGGTACAAAACATAGATGAAGGTACAACACAGTGCTGTAGGTACAAAACATTGCAGAAGGTATGAAACATTTTTGTACGTACAAAACACTGCTGTAGGAACAAAACAGTGTTGTAGGTCCTAATACACAGTGGTAAGTACAAAACATCGTTGTAGATACTCAAATTGCTGCAGGTACAATAAATTGGTGAAGGTACAACACACTGCTGTAAAAACAAAACACTGCTGTAGATACAAAACATCGCTGTAGGTGTAATGCATAGCAGCAGGTAAGACCCACTGCTGTAAGAACAAGACTCAGCTATAGGAAAGCAACAAGTTACAATACATTGATATAGGTAAAATACACTGTTGTAGATACACAACATTGATGAAGATAAAATATAATCTTGTAGGAACAAAACACTGGTGTTGTTCATTACACTGTTGCAGGTACACAAGATTGCTTTAGGTACATTATACTACTGTATATACACAATATTGCTGCAGTCACAAAGCAGTGCTAAAGGTGCAATACACTGTTGCAGGTAAAGAACATTGCTGCAGGTACAAAACATTGCTGTAGATACAATACACTGCTGTAGGTACACAAAATTGTGTAACGTACAATACAATGCTGTAGGAAAAATGATTGCTGTAGGTACAAAACACTTGTAAATTCAATACACTTTTGTAGGTACAAAACATTGCTGTAGGTACAATAATCTACTGTAGGTACAAAATATTGCTGTTAGTACACAACCACTACTGTAGGAACAAAATACTGCTGTAGGTACAAAGCACTGCTGAAGGCACACAACATTGTTGTGGGTTGATTACACTGCTGTAGATACACAACATTCCTGTTGGTACGCAGCTTTACAATTCCTGCAATACACAGTTGCAGGTACACAACATTGCTGTAGGTACAAAACGTTGACGTTGGTATTCAGTATTGCTGCAAATACAATACACTGCTGTAAGTGCACATCACTGCCATTACTTAACACTGCTATAGGTACAAAACATTGCTATAAGTATACAACATGGCTGCAGGTTTAATACACTGCTGTAGGTACAATCTACCGCCGTAGGTACTCAACATTGCTAAAGTTACAATACATTGATGTAGGTACTATACACTGTTGTAGGAACATAATATTGCTGTATGTACAAAACATTGCTTTAGGTACACAACATTGCTGTAGGTACACATCACTGCTGTAGATACAATAAAATGCTGTTGGTACACAACAATACTCTGTGTACAATTCATTACTTTAGGTACACAACATTGTTGTTGGAACAAAACACTGTTGTAGGTACACAACATTGTTGCTGGTACAAAACATTGCTGTACTTACACAACATTGCTGTAGGTACACATCATTGCTGTAGATACAATAAAATGCTGTTGGTACACAACAATACTCTATGTACAATGCATTACTGTAGGTACACAACATTGTTGCTGATACAAAACATTGCTGTATTTACACAACATTGCTGTAGCTACGCAGCATAGCATTGTTTTAGATACAATACCCTGCTCTAGGTACACAACATAGCTATAGGTACATAACATTGCTACAGATGCAATACACTGCTGTAAGTACACAATATTGCTGTAGGTACGTAACATTGTTATAGATGCAATACCCTGCTGTAGGTACACAACATAGCTATAGGTACATAACATTGCTACAGATGCAATACACTGCTGTAGGTACATAACATTGCTGTATGTACGTAACATTGTTATAGATGCAATACACTGCTGTAGGTACATAACATTGCTGTAGGTACGCAACATTGTTATAGATGCAATACCCTGCTGTCGGAATACATCATTGGTGTAGGTACAACACACTGCTGTAGGTACAATACACTGCTGTAGGTACAATGCACTGCTGCAGGCCCAAAACATTGCAGCAGAAAACAATGCTCTGTTTTATGTACAAAACATTGGTAATCATTAAACATTCGTCTGTTGTTGTGAAAACATTTTTTGCAAGTGAAATATATATATAAATATAATTGTCATAAGATTATTTCAAAACAAATAACAGAATTCCTTCTTAAATCAAAATATGTTTGATAAATTAAAGTGATCAAAAGATTCTCGCTGCATCGCAATTTTGTACAATAAAATATATAAGCCCTAGAAGTCTCAACCATTTTAAAGGCAGTTTTTCTTGTCCAGCGTACCATTTAAACCATAAAATGTTGATAATTTCATTTCCTTTTAAGTCCAAATATCACATTGATTTTACTTATAATAAAAATAAATGCACCTATAGGATAATGAACGAATAATGTCCTATTCACTTTAAAACAATGTTGACATTTTTCTTTCGTACTCAAGTTAAATATTCATGAAAAAAATCGTGCTTATAGTTCTTGCAATGTCACTGAGTTTAAAGGCAAGGTTGGGAATTATTTTGGTACAAAAAAGGTCATTGCCACCGGTAAGACATCTTTCTTGGAAATAACAGAACTTCTTGTAGTTGTGATCCTGGGACTTTAAATTCACTGCAGATAACCTAATAATTCTGTCTAGTTTCTAAATGCTATATATTCTCCTTGACATTTTAAATCGTTTAACCTTTTGTAGAAAATGGACCCATAAAATATATAGACAGTATATCAACGGCTAGGTTTACGGCTTGACGTTGAGATAATTACCACACATGCAAATCACATTATATATTACTTTGTTACTTAGACCGGATTCTGAAGTCAAAACGTCGTTTTCCTGAATGCCAGTCTATTTAAAAATGTATTCGCTTGCAAACTATAATCATTTTCGGTGCTCTTTAACTCGATTCTCATTCTAGAGGCTGAAGGTAAAATATATATTAACATGCACACCTTCCTGCAAAAACGATATTCGTTTTGCTCGACGATAAACAGATTGGAAAAATGTTTTAAATATATTCAAGGTTTTAATTCATTCATTTATTCATTTTTAAGCCCTGTGACTGTTGGTGAATAATACTTTAACCAGCCATCAGTAAATGAAGAAACCAACACACGGGACAACAGTATGTAGCCAAACAGAAAAGTGTTAAAAAAAGTCATGACATCTACACTCATCCAAACTTCTAATAACTCTTGCAGACTTTTGAGCAAAATTGGTTTCTGACAATAACGAAACTTTTTTTATCATTTCTATTTAATTTCAGCTAAAAAGAATTATATATCAACAAAATAAAACAAATGTTACAATATTATTAGCTTAACACCAGATGTTAAATACAGCAAAATTCTTAAGCTTGTATTGCCCCATTTATTTTTTTTAATTTAGCGGTTTTAGTAAGAGCATTATTTTAAATACTGAAATACTTGCAAGCAAAGGTAATATGTCGTGACAAAAAGAACTAATACTAGCACAGTAAAAAGATGCACTGTGCTTAATTATAAAATATACAACAACAAACAACAAAACTGTTTGCATTAGACATACATACATAGTTATAGCAAAACAATATTATGTTTGAAATAGGCTACTATTTAATAACAAAAGAGCAGAATGCTAGTGAACAGTGTACACTTACAAGTATATAAATTACGAAGATCTAAATAGAACTAACAATTTCGGCATTTATTTGCAAAGTAAATTGATTACCTTTCTTTTTGATTTCTCTAGTAAATTTGTCAGTTTTTGTAATGCTGATCATGTAAAGTAATATAGTTTTAGATATTGCCTTCTTAGATCGAACAAAATTCCTCAACATTAGGTCCTTTATGATATCCCCAAACTTCCGCCCCATAATTTAACATGGCATAACTAAAGAGTCGAACAAACTATTTTTCTGAGAAATGGGTAATATCAGTTGAATGCAAACATATTGTCTAAAGCGGAATGAGTGGCCTGCACTGTCAATTGTTGTGTTCGGAAAAAAATTCCATTTTCTTTTAAAAACAGTGGATACCTAAGTACTTGAATGATTCTACCAACTCAATCTTAGTATTATTAATGAAAAAATCATGTGATGTATGTCTACCATTTTCAAAAGTTATCAATGTTAGTTTTATTAAGCATTAATTTTCAATCCCCACGCTTCTCAGTTTCTTTGTATATCATTGAGCGTTGATTTTAATAAATCTTGATCTAAAGCAAAATGTACAGCATTATCAGCAAAAAATAGAATAAATTTCATCTACTTAGTTCAACTTATTACTGCCAACAGTAAATACTGACTTTACTAGGGAGGCAGGTTTTTGCAACTTATATGCTGATCCAAGAATGTCTTACACATGTTCAATAGGTGATAAGTCCAGGCTCATCGCTTGCCATGGTAAAGTGCGGATATATTGCTCTTCCAGGAACTCAACGGCAAGTCTTTCCCTATCGGCCCTAGCGTAATCATCCTGGAAGATGAATTCTTGGCCATCACGTTGAGAAAACGGGACAACATGCGGAACGAACATTTATTTCATGGTAGTACTGGTCAGTTATACTACCATGGCACACATGAAGCTATATTTTGGCAGTCATAGTGATGCAACACCATACCATAACGGACACACCCCTATACCGGTCGTTGGCAACCCTATCAACGTTCACCACCTGGGCAACGCAAAACCCTCCTTCGACCATTACGAAAGTTAAGGTTGATTCTGAATTCATCACTGAACATCACATGTGACCACTGGTTAATATTCCACCGACGCCTCTCTCTACACCACGCCAAACATTGCTGACAACGGCAAGAGCACTTGAGGGCGCCTACCGTTAAGATCGTCTGAGTGAAGGCGATGTATAATTGTCTGTCTCGAGGCATCTGACCCCTCTAACATGTCGAAGGCGTTGTTGAAGGTCTATGGCCGTCAGTGCTCTATTATGGAGAGCTTGATTAATATAACAGCGGTCGTCTCAGACGTCAGTACATTTTGGACATCTACTTCTTTCACCAATTGTTTGATAGCGTGACCACAATCGACAAACAACGGACTGTGAGACATTCAATTCAGCTGCAGCCCTAGCCTGTGTACTTCTCGTCTGGAGCATACTAATGCCCGCCAACGTTGACGTTCTGTTAGACTTCTCATAATTCCAATTGCACATTTGATTGTGAATATATGTAGGCGCAAACATTAGATTCCCTTATAAAACACTACTTTGCTACCATGCTCTACAGTGTAATTTACAGACATGAAAACCTTTCGTAGTTGATGGTGAAAATTAAAAAAAGAAATTAAAGAATGATTATTAAAAACTATGATTGTCCCTTCACTCTTTGCAAAAAGCCAAATGGCATAACTTTTTTCAAATATTCGTAGCGAAAAGATTCGCATATAAAGGTCCTCTACCTTGAATTTGTTTGAAGAAAATCAAAGAATTTGAAAAAATCTTCTTTTGCGACAGGCGTATAAACATCTGTATTATATCTTATATTTTTCCAAACCAAGACAAATAATGTCTTTTTTTCGGGCCCCAATTAGTTAAACCCATTTATTTTTCCCGTTCGGAGAGCCATCCCTTATCAACCTTACAATATATGATTATTAAGATTAATTGTCATACCATATATTCACCTCAAAACAAATATATATTTTCATAGTATAGAAAAGCAAGAAAGTAAATTGACAAGTCATATAATATTAAGTAAATACGGAGAAAAAATAATGTTGGGACCTTATTCAAAGTTTGAGACTATGGAAAAAAAGAGAAAATAAGAAGGGGTGATATTGTGTAAGTGTTTGTGTTGTCACAGATGTCGTCATATGTCTAAGAAATTTTCCCATTTTTACTAAAACTGACCACATTTCCACGCTGAAGGGCTAGTTTTTGTTCTAATTTCAACCTACTCTCGAATTTAATTTTGAATAAAGAAAAACTAGGAAGCGATATTTTACATTTACATGTGGAAATGTTTTGTTTTGCATAAAGCAAAACATGAGATGCTACCCGGTTATTAGAGGTACACATATAAGCTACTTGCTTATTTATATTGCTATTTTTCTCCTCAAGATAGTATTTGGCGAAATGTTATCATGTTGCACGTGGCAACATTACCAAAATAAATGATTTACAGTTTCGACTGCTTGGCTGCAAAAATTACACAAACTAGTCTCAGTTAATTTACATATAAACAAGAATGTATTAGTAGCAATGTTTATGTGAATAAAATGGTACTGAAAATTTTGTAGTTTTGTATCTTTTGTCAATTTGAACGGAGTTGCATTTATTTTGTGCCAGTCAAAAACATTCCCATTCTTAAGAATATCCTCCTATTTTGATTGACATTTCCCTTTGTCTCTTTGTATTAATTTTATTTGTATATCAGTGAGAGTTCTTGTAACATTTTCCTTTGTAATTTAATGTTTTTTAAACATTGAGTATTTTTCTGCATTTGTAATTTCATACCCCTTGTTAATTACTTTTTGAATACGCGATATTATTTTTTGATGATAAATTATTTTGTTTCCAATTTATATTTAGTCTTGAGTGTGTTAAAAGATTTTTTTCTCCTCTATATCTTATATATCTGCAGTAACTATAATGTCTGTCTTAATCCACATTTTGTTTAGTAGAATCTCTTGTTTGCAAGAATATTTAAGGTCACTGTTATTCCAAATAACCGTGTTTGCATAAAGTGTATTTTGCTTTTTATTGTTTATCTTGCCCCACGATTTTAAGATGTCTTTAAGAAAAGTGACATTAATATGGATCTTATCACTGTCTTTTTTTGCTTAGTCGTGATTCAAATATTTGTATACCTCCGACTAACTCTAACTCCTTTATATTAATTGTTTTCAGGTATGTTTAATTATTCGTGTCTTGAAGTTTATAGGCCCATGCTGCTTTTAGAGAATTCAAATATATCTCTATGTCAACCATTTTTAATCCTCCATTTTTATAGTCTTGTATGACGCCTGACCAATTTATTTTTGCTTATGCGTATTATTAAACACTAACCTATCTTTATGTCTTTTTTCCGGGAAAATATCAAATCAAGTTCGTTTCGGAATGATCCTATTTTTAAAACAACACATTTTTGATAATTTAATTTTAAACCTGAAATTTCTACAAAAGTTTAAAATAGCTGTATTGTGTTCTCAAAACTGCTTTCATTTCCATGTAAAAATACGGTAGTATCGTCTTCAAACATAGCGTTTTTTTATTTCTTGGCCATAAACTGTTATTCCTTTGATATTTTTGTTATTTTGGAGAGCATAACAGAGAAGTTCAATACTTATAATAAATATGTAAAGGGATAATGGACATCCTTGTCTAACTCCTCTTTCTATCTGAAAAATTCTGATATAAAACCATTGTTTGTAACAGCACTACTCGGAGAATTATAAAACATTCTCATCCATTGCTTTAAGTGCTCCCCAAAATTGAAAAAGAAAAATACATTTTGCATAAAATTATGATTTAAGCTGTCAAAGGCCTGTGAATAGAAGCATGCCGGGTGTATTATTGTTGAATGAAATTTCAATTGAATATCCGATTAGCCTTATATTATCTCCTACGTATCTACTTTTTTTTCAAAACCAGTTTGGCTTTTATGAATTATATTTTTTAAAACATTCTTAATTCTTGATGCTATCGGTTTGGTTGCTATTTTGTAATCGACGTTAGGTCGATAGCTATCCAATTGGTTAGTTTTGTTAGATCTTTATTCGGTCTTAGGTAGCAGGGTTAATAGACTTTGGTTTTGAAGTTCTGATAAATTACCTTCTCGAAATGAAAAATTGAGCGCGTTTAACAAGTCCAATTTAATATCGTCCAAAATAATTTATAGAATTCCACATTTATTCCATCATTTCCAGGACTTGTTCCATTTTTCATATTTTGTAAAGCCAGTGATATTTCTCCGATTGTTAATAAGCCTTCACGAGACTGTTTTTTCAGTATCACTTAATTTTTGAATATTTGTGGTTTCTAAATTTTCAAAAGTGCTATTTTCTTTTTTAAGTTCTAAATATAATTTTTATAGTATTTAAATGTTTCATGCAAGATCTGTTCTTGGTTTGTAATTTCAGTTCCATTCACGTTCAATACTTTAATTGCTTTACTCTCTGATTTGTGTTCCTCTAATTTTTTAAGAAGTTTTAGGTTTCTATCTTCGTTCACAAACTGATTATATTTTAATATAGTGATATATCCCTCTGCTTTTTCTGTATATTGCCTTAAGTTTTTCACGTTCATTATTTAATTCATCTTCTAAATTAATATTTTTATTATCTTGGAGTGTTTCTAATAAAGTATGGATGTTTTTATTTAATTGATCGATTTGTTGCATTTGTTGTCTTTTGTTATTTACAGAAAATTTAATACTTTCGTTTCTTATTGTACCTTTAATAAGTTCCCATAATATTTGTGGGTTTGTGTTTTCGTTATGGCTTTTAATTTCTTAAATAGCTTTTCAAATATTTTCTTGGTATTCCTTGTTCAGAAGTATAGTTTTGTTCATCTTGTAAGCTACCTGTACCTCTTTCACTGCGTCCTGTTTGCAGATAGATACTGGGAATCATATGGTCAGAATATATGTTATTTTAAATATCTACTACTTAGAAACGGAGTTCATTATATTACAAAATAGTCTAATCTACAGCTAACTGTCTTTTGTCTTTGAATTCCAGGTATATCTTTTCTTGTCTGGATGGAATATTCTCCATATGTCTGTCAAGTCATAAACGTCTATATTTTTATTTGAATTATGTCTGCATGCATTATGAGTGTTCATATTACCTCCTCCCTTGTCTTTCGAGGAATTAGTGTTTAATTCCAGTCCCCGCCTATAATTAAATCTGTATCAAGAATATATTTTATTGATTTTTATAGTTTTATAAACAGACTTGTATCTTCTTTATTTGGTCCATGATAACTGACAAAGTTATATACTTTACTGTTCTTTTCACATTTCACAAGAAGTATTGTTCCTTTTTCTATTTCTTTTATATCTATGACTTTTATTCCTTTGAAAGTAGTGACTGCAGAAGACGACTTCCTCTGCGACAACATTTGATGAAATAAAAAGCAAAAATGCCCCCCCCCCCCTACCCCGACAAATACACACACACACAAGAACAACAGAAAAGAGAGAGAGAAAAACAAATAAAATGCAAACAAAAAACAAAAACATGGTTGATTGGATAATGTACAGTTAGGGTGATGCCTATTATGTCTCCATTTTTGAATGACAAAATATCCACTAAGAATACAAAAGAGCACCGAGGAAAAAAATCTGATCGTTTTCAAGAATACGGTAAATGGTAAATCCTCTGATTAATTTATGAATTTTGCCAACTATGTTTGAATGTAAACAAATCCTTTACCTAAATACATATCACATCAAAAGGGCCAGTTTAAATGGAAAAAAAGTTTTGTGTTACTAATGATAGGAGCAATATAATTCTTTTTTTTTTCTTTATTCACAATTTTTCCTAGGACTGAAAATGCTGCTGTAAAATTATTACTAGGTAATAAATGGATCCGATTGCTATTTACGAACAATGTCCCTTTTTACTGACATTAAAAAACAACTTAAGTTTGTTAAAAGTTGGATAATCACATGCTCATATCAACAATATATGAAAAAAAGAAAAAGAAAACATTTCCCGGCAACAAGCTGTTTGCTCGAAAGAAAAAAAGCTAACCAGCTCTATCGCGATATTTGTTTTCGATCTTCAAGTGTGACAAAACTGTTATAAAAGGTAATACATATATAGTTTTGCTTCTTTTTTTTGTCAAGAACAAAAGCCGAAAGAAAATAAGAAGACCAATGTTCTTTTTTATCTTAAATCAAAATATAAGCAATGTAGAACGAACGTCTCTTAGAACTTTTTATTTTTTATTTTAAACATATTTTATTCTCAGAATATTTACAATTTATATTTTACAATATATACACAAGACAGCAAACAAATATTTATAATGAAAAGGATAAGAACGAAAGACATTGTCTTATAAAATTCTTCTCCTTAATTACATTTTGACGATAGATCGGTGCTTACTAATTTAATATATCTGAGAAAAAAGAAAAAAAAACGAATATTACGAAAAAGTTTAAACTTAGATGAAAATTAACTGATGATAACAAAAAGTCAGGTGATGAGTTGATGTAGTAAGTGTTGATATTGTAAGTATACAATAGGAGAGGGAAAGAGAGAGAGAGAGAGAGAGAGAGAGAGAGTGTGTGTGTGTGTGAGAGAGAGAGAGAGAGAGAGAGAGAGAGAGAAAGAGAGAGAGAGAGGGGACCTGTGGACAAAAAAGAATGACATTAGACAATAAAACAACTATTTAAAGTGTAGCAAGTTATTTTTAGTACAACTATCTTTAAGTGAATCGTTTAGTATGGTGGATAAACGTGTGTACACAAGAAAACATTTTGGTATTTGTATGATCGGGTAGTGAGGGGTTCCCAAAAAGTAGAACATTAAGGTCAATTTCCAGGTCTCGAATGTCATGTAGTAATGTGCGACGGGGATATATCATAACGACGGCATTCAAAAAAGTAGTGGAAATTATTTTCAATTTTACCACAGTCGCAAAGAGGGGTGTGAGACACATTTCTAATGAATAGATGATAGTTAAGTGAGCTGCATTTATTACGGAGCCTCGTGTGAAGGATTTGAAGTTTTCTTTCACCATGATAGTAGTAACTTGGTGTTTGTTTTTTTTTATCTCTGTTGAGATATCTTTTGAACGATGCTAGGGTTGGAAGATTACGGATAACTGTAGAATTGACTGTTCCACTCTCTGATAACTGTGGGAAGAAAGGAATTGAAGCAAAGTGTTGAGTTTGCGGGGATTCCAGGTGTGTCTTCAGAATTTCTTAAATTATAACGAGTGTTAGTTGGAGGTGGAATCATTGATGTGAGATAATCAGGAGCAAGACCATTTTGCATTTTATAATACAGAATAGGTCTATGTATGTATCTCCTTTCTTGAAGAGTTTGCCAGTTTATTTTAGCTTGAAGAATTTCTATTGAAACTAATTTAGTTGCACCTGAAGCGATACGAGCACATTCCATTTTGAATTGCATCCAGTTGTGCATATTCATAGTCATTTGAGTTACACCAAACAGCATCCGCGTATTCTAAAATCGGTCTTATAAAATATATGTATATAATTTCTAGGGCTTTTCTGTCTAAAGTATACTTCAATTTTCTCATTATATTTAATCTTTTCCATGCTTTCTCTGTTATGTTTTTAATATGTGAGTGCCATTTACATTCCTTTGAAAGATATATGCCTAGGTGTTTATGATCTGTAACTTCTGTTATAGATTGGCCGTTCATTTGTAAATGGGGATGGTGCTGTGTGTTACGGTTTACTATTTAACAGTTGCAAACAAATATAACAATTCATTTCTTAATAAAAATTGTGGAACTATAATCAGCATAAATTAAGAAGTACAAGTTTTAATTCTACTGCGAATTGCTATCTTAAACACGAATAACTACATAAAAAGTATTTTGATTTTCAGCTATAACATCATCTAATGGTTAAATGTAAATAATTTAATGGTTAATCTATAGTACAAAATGTGCTCTAATATATATAATACTTATTTAGTATATTCCACTTTCCTTTATATAAACTAACAGATGTTTTGTCTTCTTTGAAGAAAATATAGGGCTACGGTTTCAATAATTAAAAATGAAAATGTGTCTTTTTCATTATAATCTTAACATCGTTCAGAAAAAAAAAACAATTGCGAAGTAAGCATTAAAATGTTTAGTTCTAAACCGATAAACACATTAAGCTGAATATGTTCTAATAATCGATCTGCAGATTGTACACAAAAATATGATCTAGTAATTGTAAATATTGTGTATATACTGTTTTTATGATATAACATTAAAGTACAATTTTTGTATTCTTGTAGTCTCCTTACTAATATTTCAGTGGTGATAAGAGCTTTTAATAAAAGATTATTTTCTTACATATTCAACAGTTAGCAATCTTAATTTTGGCAAGGTACAGTAACTTTACCTGTTGTGATAAGCTACACTTAGCTAAAATTAACTCTATACTGTCGTACTGATTTTAGTTATTATTTTGTATTTACTAGCAGTATAAACGTTTATACTGTGTTTGGTTTTGTGGATCCTTTTGGTAGCTTTACATGCTTTTCTGAATTTGGCCAAGGAAGATTCAACCAGTAGTTATAGTTTTTGTACGTAAATGGCGATACAGTTTTTTTTGTTTTTCATCTTCATGAATATTTTTCCCTCACGCGTATTCTATATCTTCTTTGCGTTTTAAACGTACACAGTTTAACACCTCCTGGTTTACCTTTGTGAGGTCTTCATTTACATACACGTTTCTATTTTTCAAACATGCTCTATTTATGAGGACTCTATTTTTTGTTCTCCTGGAAAAGAATCGTACAATGACGGTACGTTTCTCTCCAGCTTTAAATTTTCCTAAACGATGAGCTATATCAATGTCATCGATATCTAACACAAGATTTGGCATATGCTCATTCAGTTTCTTACATAGCAAATTACAAACAATGTCTTGTTAAAGGAACAAAAGAAGTAACAAGCTTAGATAGGTCAATGAAAAGTTGAAAAAGCACGAGTTTGCTGGCAAAGCAAACAGCCGTTAAAAGGTTCTATAGGTTTTGGTCTATTCAATAAATTCAAAAGAACTATTAAATATAAAACTGCTCTGCTTTTCAGATAGCTTTCCTTATAGAACTCTCTTCTAGTGATTGCTATAAAAAATTCATTCATTTATTTAACACATTTCAGTGTTAACTATCAGCTTAAGACAGCTTGCAGTTTTCTTTCTATTTCGTATCACAGCAAAATGCTAGCATATTGATCACAAACATGTAATCTGGTATAACTGAACACAACAAAAAAGCAACAGATATTATTGGTTTGATCAACCAGGATGCTACGAAGTGCTTCAAAGATGATTATGCTAGTTTTAGGTTTTACTACTATTTATATACTGCTTTTCACTTCATTATTTAATCGGTTGCCAAAACATACGATAGAAAAATCTGTGAGAAAAAGTGAGAATTACGACCTAAGAATTATTGTAATTGTTTTTAATAGAGCTAAGTCAATGTTGCGGTTACTGAATACCATAAACGAAGCGGACTATAGCAATGATTCTGTAAAACTTGAAGTGCATATTGACAGAAATTATGATAATCAGGCAGATCTAAAAACAGTTGAAGCTGCCAAAAACTTTGTTTTCAAACATGGAGATTACGAAGTCATAGTAAAAAACCAACATATTGGAATTACGGGGCAATGGCTGACACCATGGCTACCTGATCCTGCATCGAAGGAAATTGCAGTAATACTTGAAGATGATATGACATTATCAAAATATTTCTACAGATATCTTAAACTAGTGCATCTAAAATATGACAACAGAACTGATATCAATGGATACGCGTTACAAGGAAAGTCGAAAACTCACAACCTTACACGACGTGGACTTCTGGAGGGACCAAGAGAAAGTTTGGTATTTTTATATCCAGTACTGGGCACATGGGGCTTCTCACCAAACAACAGGAACTGGAGGGCATTTTTAGATTGGTATGATAACCGGAAAAATACAAAATCACCCAGAAAGTTTCGTATACCAGGAAACATTGCTTCACGTTGGTATAAAATGCTGTATAAACATGGGCGAGGAGAAACAATGTGGGAAATATGGCACATATATTTTGCGTACAAACATCACGAATACACACTCTACAGTAATTTTCCAGGTTAAGTTAATATGTTTATAATTCTTATGCAAAATTTCCAATAATATTCTACATCTTGAAGGCAGTTTTGATCAGCGCTAACAGGTTGAAGCAGTATATAGTTGTCTGAAATTTGTGAAAATGTCTTGTCTATATAGTGTAAAGTTGTTTTACCTTTTGAACTAATTACTGTCGTAAAAAATCAAAACTGCGTTAATGACCAAGCATGTATCTATTTTCATTTCATTTAGTTTGGATGAGTTGGGATGTGTATGTGTGTGTGTGTGGAAGGAGGGGGGGGGGGGGGTCTTTCAAATAAAGCTGCACAAGTTTTCTGATTTTATTTTAAGTAGGTTTATTTATTATCATTTCAATTAATATTATAAAACAAGAATGTTAATGGTTTGACAAAAGGCAACTTTACCTCTGCTCTTGTTCACTTATCAACAAACCAGCTAAACAAAACGATTTACACTCTGACTTAATCTGAAAGTTATACTCAGTATCCGTACATCCAAATTTCAATTCATAAAAGGAAATATTGTTTTTTTAGGGATGGGAACCAATACTGAAATCAATATTCGAATATTTGGTTTGCCATACTCGAATATACGATTTTCGGAAGGTCGATCAATTATTCGAATTTTCATATCCGAATATTGATACTTTTTTCATTTAATTATACGTTGACATTTTTTTTGACATGCGATAAAAAAAAAAAAAAAAAAGAAAACACAACAAACAGTTTTATTCTGCATAATAAGCATACTTTGACGGTCAAAGTTATTTTGAAAGAAATAAAATAAAAAATAAATAAAAATGTGCATTAATCAACGAATATTCGAATTTGATATTTAGATTCGAATATTCGGTCGACTTCCGAATATTCAAATTTTTATTCCCATCCCTAGTTTTTATTATTTTTTGGCTTGTTTCGTTGATATTTTTGAGAGTTTCCAAATCTAAGTTGTAGGTACATGAAAAATTAGACAACAGTTTATTTTTTAATAAGGAAAATCATTAAAAAACATAAAAAAGAAATAGTATGGAATATTTTTACATGAGTCAAAAACATGTAAATTTTGAAAAACACAGCAACTATTTACACCTAAACAATGTTTTGAAAGCTAAAGGTAAATTATATTTTTGAAGAAAAAAAAGTAATAAGCTAAAAAATACCGTTTTGTATAGTCTTAATAGCCCAACAACTGCTCCATTTGTCAACAGTCTAAGAGTTGCTCAACAGGACCATACGTTTTACCATTTATTTTTTTACATTTCAAGTTTTCACTTAACATTATTTTAAACAAACATTTTATTCTTCAAAGATTTAACATATTGCTAAACATAACCAGCAGAAATTATATAGTATAGTAACACATTCCAAATATCGCTCAACATTTCCAAGAACTACGGACTATTTAAAATATTTCAAACAGTTTAAACATCTCTCAACACTTGCATAAACTACTGTTTAAAATGTTCAACATTTCAAATATCGCTGAAGGTTACTTTACGTTTTTAAAGAACAGTGTAAACGTAGGCACGAGTTAAGTTCATTGCCCAATGATTGCTTCACAGAATACTTATGTAAACAGTGAAAAAAAATTTAAAACGTGTGAATAAACAGTTAAAAATGATACATTTAAATTTCAGGTCATCTAGGACTTTCAGCGAACTGGGCCGAAAAAGGTTTGCACTCCAAGGGAATTGGTAAAGCAAGTAATCAGCTACTAAATGATTGGAAGCCGGAATATGAAGATCTTCCAGATAACCCACCAGTTGTAGATTTGTCAGCAAAAGTTGTGGGACTATAATACTTCTTAAGTTTATAAATTCTTTAATAAAAATGTATCTTTCTTACGCAGTTTTGACTTAGTTTCACTTTCATAACAATAATTGAAGCTTGGCTTAATGTCGAATATATCTATATATATACAAGTATAATTTCAAAGAAGTACTGAAATGATGTATTGAATAATAGAAAACAATATTTAAAAAAAAACTGTTTAAATTTGTGTTTTGATGTCAAATAATTATAATATACATTACGACACAATTGTTTAAGTATCTGCAACATGAAATCATCAAAGAAAACAAGAAATCCGCATGTACTGCCTTATTTCTGAGCCAATCAATTTTAAAAAGGGAGCTTACGAAACAGATAGTTAAATTGATCAAATCACACTGAAGTGCAGATAATATTATTAAAGAAAAAAACAATATTTCAGTAACTGAGATCAAAATTACTTTTGAATTATATTTGTCAAGACTAATATCAAGAAAACAAGCATTTTCACATAGAATAGTTTTTTAATGAAAAAGGTGTAAATGTAT
Source organism: Cyclina sinensis (assembly GCA_012932295.1). Classification (NCBI taxonomy): domain Eukaryota; kingdom Metazoa; phylum Mollusca; class Bivalvia; order Venerida; family Veneridae; genus Cyclina; species Cyclina sinensis. The sequence continues at coordinate 48,150,162 of JAAONU010000019.1, read as the reverse complement.
CGTAATTGAAATGATGACATTAATTATACACAGTAAAACAGTCGAATAAAATCACCTTTAAGTGTATCAAAATTAAAAGAAAACACAAAATTTCACACAAAAAGCCATCAATAAAACTAGCTATAAATTTATTATGATAAAAAAGGATGACAAAAAATTTAACACAGAATACAGTTCTAAAAATAGGTATAAATTAATCACAATAAAAACGAAGACACAATTTCACAAAGAACAGCCTTTCATTAAACTTTATCATAATTTTTTGTTCCTCGTATTCAAATCTTTACTCTAAATATGTTTAATATTTATTTACACCATTTAAAGTTAATGTCGAAAATCAAGTTACATCCCTTACATTTCACCCAGTAATGAATTATTTTTGAAAAAAAAACAAAAAACAAACAAACAAGCAAACAAACTTTCCAGACAATATGTCTGCATAGTTATATACCAGTTTATCAACACTACTGTTTCTTTTGGCTATTTCTAGGTAACGTTTGGAATGGTTGCCCATATGTCCAACGCCGCCCCCGCAGAGTTCAGTTATCTTAAGTGAATGGGGATAGTGAAAAAATGCAGAAAATATAGTATGTGTGAAATTGGCAGAAAAGCAGAATAGCGGACCAACTCCAGCAGAATAGCAGAACAACTCCAGCAGAATGGCAGAACAACTCCAGCAGAATAGCGGACCAACTCCAGCAGAATAGCAGACCAACTCCAGCAGAATAGCGGACCAACTCCAGCAGAATAGCAGAACAACTCCGGCAGAACAACTCCAGCAGAATGGCAGAACAACTCCAGCAGAATGGCAGAACAACTCCAGCTGGAACTTGCGATAACATAAAAAACCGTATAGATTAAGTTGATGAAACTAGATATATAAATACATAGGAATAAGGTGATAAGGCACTTTGGTTTTATCAGCGGTTCGGGTTTCTATGGTTACGGAAATAGTAAAAATATGGCTTAACAAATGGATCTGTTGATCACTCAAAAAGTATTCGAACTAGGTTAATGAAAACTAGTTTGTAAGTAGATGGCAATATGGAGATAATACATTTTACTATGGTTTTATTTTTGGGGGTCAAAATTCTGGTTAGTGAAATTAATCTATCAGCCAACATACTTGGAACACAATACCAAAAAGAAAAAAAATCCTAGGAGGAAAACTTCAGCAGAAGAGCAAAATAGTAGAACAAGTCCAGCACAATAGCAGAATCCCTTTTTATATTTTGAAAGAAAACTTCAGCAGAACAGCAGAATAGCAGAACAACTCCAGCAGAATAACAAAATGACAGAATAGCAGAACAACTCCAGCTGAATAGCAGAATTCAAAATAGCAGAACAACTCCAGCTGAATGGCAGAATAGCAGAATAACAGAACAACTCCAGCAGAATAGCAGAATGGCAGAATAGCTGAGCAACTCCAGCAGAATCGCAGAGCAACTCCAACAGAATATCAGAATGGCAAAATAGCTAAACAACTCCAGCAGAATAGCAGAATGGCAGAATGACAGAGCAACTCCAGCAGAATAGCAGAAAAGCATAAAAACTCCTGCAGAATAGCAGAATTGCAGAATAGCTGAACAACTCCAGCAAAATAGCAGAGCAACTTCAACAGAATAGCTGAATGGCAAAACAGCTGAACAACTCCAGCAGAATAGCAGAACTCCAGCAGAATGGCAGAATAGGCGAACACCCCCAGCAGAACAACTCCAGCCGAATGGCAGAATAGCAGAACAACTCCGACAGAATAGCAGAATAGCAGAACAAAGTTCACATAGACAAAAAGTCTAACATGTTTTTTATTTCTCTACCGAAGTTTGCTCTCCGTTTGTCCGTCCGACTGTCCGGAAATCTGGACCTCGCGATAACATAAAAACCGTAGTAGTTTGATATATGAATACTTAGCAACAAGAAAATTATTCCAGTCACTTTGTTCTTATCCCAGGTCTAAATCGAGTTGGTATGGTAACATAATTAGTAAAAATATAGCTTAAATAGATGGATCTTTTTATCACTCAAAACGTTTAATGAGAATACCCGAAACATAATTATTAATTAATAATATTAGTTGAAGAGCGGTTTACCAGTTTAATGCGTTACAACTTGACACTCCCCCCCACCCCCCACACACACACCCTTAAAAAAGAGAAAAAAAGAAGAAAACAAAAACTGACTCGGTTTTCGAAAAAGTATAAGTCGTATAATATAAATTAGGGATGGCAACGGTCAACTAGTTAAAGATATATTATGCTCAAATTTAGTTTCAAATAACTACTACACCAGCTACACCTTCTCTGTGTAAATATAATATAAACATGTTTGGGAACACACAGAGTAGATATGTTACATTTAAAACTTTACACATTATAGGTAAACACAGTATAAATACATAGTGTCATTTAAAAAACTAGCAGTTTTTTTCAGAAAGCACCAACATAACATGACCTTGTAATATGGAATGCAGCTTCCCATACATAGTGTATGGATTCTAGTAGCCTAATTAAGCATACACAGTAAGAATTTTCTAGATTTCAAGTAATTTCTGCAATAAAAGTATTTTATGCAAAGATGGGCATAGTATATCTTTAACCGATTATCGGTTTTAAAAAATCACTTACCGGTTATTAAAACAAACAACAACAACAAAAAAAAAACCTCTTATTTGACGTTTATCCTTCCAGAACAGGCGTGCAAGCGAGTGTCAACCGGTTAATATTTTAATTGTGTAAACCATGCAGGTGTGACAAATCGCTTAAATACTTCTATTGACATTTTGGCAGGTTTTTGTTGACAATCTGGACAATACGCTTTAATTGCCTGTGCCAATACGTCTGATTGCAGCAAACTTCTGAAGTTGTTAGAACCGTCGTCTTTGAAAATCAAAGAAATGCGCCGACCGTTTCATGTATTTCATAATACACGGTCAAATGATATTTGTTGTGCAAAGCACCTCGCGCACGGCTAAACGGCTCGACCGGAACGAAGAAAAAAGTCGAGTCATTTCGATCTTTTTTATCTGCAAGAATAAGCAAACTGGATGTATGTAAGGGTGAAGGTCGTACGGTAGATTCCCAGGTTTAAATAATGACATTTTTTTGCAATATATTTGCAAAAATATACTCTCAGAATCCTATTGAATAGGTTAACAAAATGGACGGTTAAATATGACAAAATATTAAGTAATCAGTTTGCCTCTAAAGCTATGCATAAATTACTATTTACTAATTTTTTATTTTTGTTAGTTATGAATTTTCAATCGAAAAAAAGAGTAAGTTATTTAACTCATTAGTGGCTACTGTTCTTATCTATGCTCTGAAATTTGAGACATGAATGAAGGTAAAGATATCAAAACTATTCACACCAAGTTTCATAGCTGTGTACGGAGGATAAGACAGAGCTCCGATGATATCTGTAGAAAGAAAAATATTATACGTTATTGGTTCCGTTTATTGAACTGTGATAATTGATTGCAAAAAGAAGAATATATCAAATGTTACGGAGTGATGCGAATAATAACATTACATATAACAATTCAAATTGGGCAGTTATGTAAAAATTATGTTAGAAAACCTGGGTTTATCAGACATATGGATGAACCAGAAATAAATTGTCTGTTATTAATCAAAGAACACTGGACAATTATTATCAAACGTGGTATGCTAACATTTACAATTCACAAGATTGATCTCTTATAGCCGAATTATACATTCTTTTAATTTTGAAAAATACTTAGATTTAATTGAAGATCAAAAGTTTCTAATTGCTTTAAGCAGATTCAGATTATTGTCACATAATCTAGAAATAGAAAGTGGACGATATAACAACACTGATCAAAACGATAGAAAATGTAAATTTTGTGATTTGAACTCCTTAGAAAACGAATATCACTTTCTTCTTGTATGTCCGTTGTATAAAGACTTAATACATTATCTAAAACCTTATTTTTGTAGATGGCCAACTATAATTAAATTTGATAGACTGATGTCCACAGAAAGAGAAAATAGTTATTGAATTTATCTAAATTTATTTATTTTTGGAAATAAGCTGAGGCAAGATATCGAAAATTTATTAAATAATGCATGTTTTTTTTAAGTTTTTTTTTTAATTTGACATGTTACATGTTGTATTTAAATTAAAACTTGTTGGAGTTCTAGGTAATGTGAGAATGTTATAAAAGCTTCTCTCAGTATTTTACATTTTATTATAAAATAATTCCTCACTTTTTCTCAAAACAAGGTAGGTTAGAAACATTGTGTTTGATTAACAATTACCGAATAAATGTTGTTGTGGTTAATATTATTTGTAACTGAAAAGCCGCATTTTTTCCAACATCAACGGCTGGCAATAAAAACATTACAAATCTGCAAATATTTTTTTAAACGGTTAATTTCATACATGGGCTTTTCGTGAAATTAAGTCGCAATAAATACATCAATGTTAACGTTGTTAATTTGGAACGGACCGTTGACAGAAGTCAACGAGTTATAGTGCTAAAAAAATAATGTAACTGATCTATAACTGACTGATAGTCAGTGGCAGGCATTAACTGCTAGTCGCTTTTTCTAACGGTTAACCGGATAACCGTTCGAAAAAATAAACGGTAAACCGGTTAGCAAAATCAGAAACCGTTGCTATCCCTTAAATAAATATATTTAATGATCAACATTATTTTTTGTCCAATCACATTGCAGTATTTTTCAAATTTCTGCTAAGTCTAACTTTGGTTAATGTGTACTAACTAAATTAAATTTACTCGATCAGATCCGTCTAACCACGCGGTTCAGAGAGTTGCTTTGTATTTATTTGAAAAATAATGTTGATCATTAAATAGATTAATGTTTAATAATACGCATTAATAAAAATAATCTGTCGCGTGCCTGTGGCACGCCTGAGCAATTTATTTTTGTTGATGCGTATTATTTAACACTAACCTATACTAAAACAGACCACTGAGATAGTTGAAAAAAATTATGCTTGCGTATATGCTTGCGAAATAATGTTTCGATGGCAACCTTTCTTCTAATTCTGAATACAATAAGTTTAAAAAGCAATATGGACCTGGGGTTTATCTGAAAGAGAAAAACAGAAAAAAAATAGAAAGAAAGAAAAAAATTGAAGAAAAATGATAGAAAAAGAATGTTAGGAGAGATGAATGAATGAATGAATGAATGAATGAATGAATGAAATGATTAATAATAATAATGATAATGATAATAATTAACCCTACCCTAACCATGACCCTAACCCTAATAAATAAATAATTAATTGATTAAACAAACGAACAAATAAACGAAAGAAAGAAAGAACGAACGAAAGAACGAACGAACGAACGAATGAATGAATGAATGAACGCGCGAGCGAGAGAGCGAAAAATGAACAAATAAATTAATGAACGAACTCACAAGATTGCGAGCAAGGAACGAAGAAATAAACGCATTAATGAATGATTGAAAAAAAGAATGAATAAATGGACTGATTGATGGATGGATAGATGCAAATACGGACAAGCGGACAAACGAACGAAAGGACGAACAATGAATGAATGAATTTTAATGATGGACGAATAATTACGTCAGAAAAGTGATTCAGAACAAAAGGCGCTGAAATCAAATATAGTTCAAGACAAAAAACGGATAGACATACTTCCGGTTATTAAGAATTAAGAATAACTTCCCCTATCTAATCAGTTAACAGTACTGAGGGCGTTCTATAAGTATTAGTTATAGAATATTATCGAGGACTTTACCGGCTGGTATCAGCGAATGGGGCGACAACACAGGTCAATCATGGAAATTAATCTCGACGGTACTGAAATCAGAAAGTCATCTTTAGTTACTCCGCTCTTTATATAACGACATTGGAAATGATTCGCTCTTTATATAACGACATTAGAAATGATCTGGTTTTTTTTTCTTGTTTAAGACTGAAGAAAAATGATAATCTCCAATTCTAAAATGTACTGACAAGATTGAAAAGTTAATATTTCTTTGATTATATTCGGGGTGGCAACTATTCTTGAAAGTGCTCACTAGAGCTGTACTTGGTTTTCAGTATTACATACCGGTTACTTCCTTTCTATGCTTTATGGAATGATTAGTAAATGCTGATAGGTTTATAATGTAGAATTTACATTTTGATATAAGTTTACCATCAAACCTGTGAGAAAATAATGTCATTCAAAGGATGGATGGAGAGAGGCCATTGTCCATCGGTGATCTTTGTTCAGGGGTATGTTTCCACTTTAAATCTATATAGAATGTTTCCATATTATATTCATTTACTGTTTTTTTGTTTGTTTTTTTTGTTTGTTTTTTTTTTCTTGTTCAAGTGATGCGCTTTATTCAGGGGTGGATTTTAGCACATTTTTATCTGTATTTTACTGTGTTTCACTGTGGTATAAGTGTAATTAGTTAAGGTAATTCTGTGATGGCCTCTTATAATTCTCTTTACCTGTACACTATTCTATATGTCCATTATTCTTCGCCTGTCTACTTAAATTGTTTTTAAGTTAATGCACACTTGATGTTACATGCACGAACAATCAATCTTTTATCGATGAGTTACGCTCGTAGAGTCTCGTAAAACAAACCTTTACAATTTTAAATCATTTAGATGATTTTATCTGTAAACTCCATTTTCAACATCTGTTGCGATAGTTAAGCCCATTTGTGAAGGTGTCAATATTTTGACGTAAAAACATCTAATTTAGCCCTCCTGTCACATTGGACCATTTCTTATTGTTTCGAAAACAAAACAGCAGACACATTTATTGGCAAAAACAACAACAACACGTGTCTTTAAAACCTAGATAATACATTTGCAAACGAATTTTAACCTCTTGAAACTACCAAATGAAATAAAGTTTTATTTCTTATAACGAAATCAAGTTATATTTGGTGTCATAAGTTTTCACGGGTCTGGAACGAATTATCAGAGATTAATTTTGATAAATAGTCTTACAGATATAAACTTATTATCTGTTGTCACTATTGAACAATCTGTCATAAAAATAATGAAATAAAATTTAAAAAACTGTTGATATAAATTTAATACATTATTTAAACCCCTTTCAAAAATTGTCAAACACAGCCTCGAGGTATACATGGTTATGTACTTTGATAAATTTCAAGACAAAAAATATTCATAAATATAAATGTTTTTACATACTAAAACACAAGTATCTAAGTCTTGCGTTTGAGCAGGATTTTGTAGTAATATTTACATTATCAGTATTCTCTAGGGATACAATTAAGACTAAATCCTCCGATTAAGGTTGAAGCCCACTCTCTAATTTGGTGCTTTATCCAATTTCTAAACATGCTTGAAAATGTAGAACAACTCCTGATATACAGATTCGACAAATTTTCCAATTTCAAAATCTAATCAGTTCGTTCATCACCACCATCTTCATCATCATCGTCACCATAATCACTATCATCATCGTCGTCGACATAATCATCCTCATCATCTTTATCACTATAATCACCACAACCACCACCAACACCATTATCATCATCACAACCACCACCATCATCACTATCATCATCATTTCATCATCATCATCGTCCTCGTCACTATTAACATCAACATCATTATCGTCATAATCATTTTTTTCTTTATTCGTATACTTGATACTTTAAATTATATCGAAAAAATATTTCATAATCATCATTTTAATTACTTTTCATTATGAGCTTTTATTGACAGAACAAATGAATTTCAACTTTTGTAACGGGTCAGTTTTCTGTGATGCTTCCTCAGATTTTTCTGCACGTTCTCTTTAAGAGAATTAAAAAAATATATTGAATTGATGGCAAATTGCAGATATCCGATTAAAACTTATCAATGAATGCTTAGAAGACTTATTAGATAAGATATCAGTGGTTATTAATGGACTGTTTTTTCATAGATTCGAAGATGTGGACAAACAAAACATGTTTTCAAAGGGACCTTAAAGTTTTAAAGAAACTCATTTACAGATAATTAAACCGTAGGAGTTTAATATTTTCTTCTTGTTGAAACATAAAAGACAGTCATTTCGATTTACAATGATCAAAAATGAGATTCAGTCCAGACATGTTTACATGTCGACTTACTCTTTAAAAAAATTCTTTGGTGTAATTTGAGATTTAAAAGCTTTACTAGCATCTTATTGTGTTCTTAACAATAGCAAGAAATTGATGTTTTTATCTTGTGAAAACATTCCGTACTATAAACATGATTTATTTTGTCGGATTTAGTTTATAAAAGAGCCGCGGGCTAAGAGAGATATGAGAATTAGTTATGTTGTAGACTGGTTTTCAGCAAAACACTTAGAGAATATTGTTCTATCAATTTGACTTATTTACGAACAATTTCTCAAAGGTGCGAACGAATGAAGAGATAAAAAATGAGGTACTGAACACGTGTCTTTGCGAATGTGTAGTCCTACAAGTGGGTGCTTAGAATTTTAAATCTGTCCGGTACATACAGCATTGCTACACTCAAGTTTCATTTCGTGGACAAGTGCTGTTCCAGAAGACGTCCACCAGAATTTACAGGAAGTGTTATATGCATCGTTTTGAATAGCTCTCAACAATATTGATGACCAATTACGTAAGCTTTCAATACTTCTACAGTATTTTAGCACATTCGTGTGGTTGTGTGGGACGGGGTGGGTAGGTTTCGGGGTTCCGATGGAATAGTTCAATTAATCTGCATCAACTATAAGACAAGAGAATCAAACGCTAAGTTGAATTCACTACATATATTTAAGACATTGGTATTTTCCAATGTTGTCTATAGACCCGTACGTATCAAATCACAGCCCCAAAAGAAATGTGATCGTGAATTATTCATATACAAGTGCTTCAGCGACATAAAACAAAATATTTTACACTTGCAAAACCGTTTACTTTTTAAAAGAATAGAATGAAGTACCTTGTATTGATAATGTAACCATAGTTTATTTGAAATGTTTAGTAAATTAGATAATTATGTTCCTAATCATTGCAATGGGTTAAGTGTATGATTTAAAATTCATCAAGTAGTTTAACCTTTTATGTACCTGGTATGATATAAGAACTAGACACAAAAAAGTCATTTTGCGAAATATATCCTGAAGGTTAGAAACATTATAAAAACGTTATTCCTGCATAAACTTGTTGTATTAACGCATTTTGCCATTTTTGACACAATATTAATTTTCGTTCAGATTGTCGTGGAAATAACGTTCAGAACTGATCTTCGTTTAACACTTAAAAGCTGTTTTTTAAATCATGCGCTCATTGACCGAACACAGAATTTGTCAAAACTTGTCAATTAATCAGCGATCTTTGACACCTTTGAACGGATCAACAGCAATTTAGTTACTACGATAAAAATCAATAACGGCGTTTGTAAAGCCCCGACATGCTTTGTGATTTTGCATAAAACTACATATAAAGCTTAAAGCAAAAGTTGAAAATAACTATGACGATGGAAAAACGTGTTTTTTCTATTCATCTAAAGAAAAACTTAACTTACCTGAGAACAAAATAGTTGTAAAAGACCGCACATTAACGAAAAAGTAGCGGTATTGCCTTTTTATTTAAATTTTCATAAATCTATACAATAGTGCTGTTAAATTACTGTTTTATCAAGACAAGGTTCGCAGATGTCGATCCACAAAAAAATAAACATGCAACCTGCAGCAAATGCTTTTTAAATACGCTAGATTTTTAATTTGGTATATTACGATTGTATAACTTACGATGAAATGTTATTTGTGCTATGCGAACCTAGATATATTAAGATCAGTGTGGCTGTAAGCAGAATTTTAGTGGCCTTTTTCCCATCATATATTAAATAAAGGCATTATTACAAACCTCATTGACACCACACTGACTTTTTTCACCATGGTTTAGCTGAATGACGTAGGAAAATACATAGAATAATGTTTATTCAAGGAAAATACGCAACTTAATTCTTGACTCTTAAGAGAAATGATAAGTAGACAGAAGTTTTACATTTTTAGGATGAGGAGATAACCCTTGGAATCAAGCCCTCAGATTTGTCTTGTTCATGCCTTTAATTGTGTAATGTTTCTAGTGGTTATATTAAAAAATCAATGTAAAGTCACCTGTTGCAACGCAAAAAGGTCATTTGAACCTAGGATAGAGCTTTATAAAATTACTGACTGTGATGTGCAAATCATGGGCAGATGGGCAGAAAAAGGTTCTTTCCTCAATTATTTAGGAGACGCTGCCCCTCAAACAGTCACAGACACACAAAAACAGACAGACAAACAGACACAGGCACTCTCACACACGCGCGCACACAGCAACAACAACAACAACTACTACAAGAAATCAACGAAAAATAACACTTGTTAATTTGCCAGTCTTCCTAAATTCTTATTTAAACTGCTCTTTTAAACGTATATGAATATGACATCCATGCAGGTTTTTTTTTAACGATCTTTGCACAATGTTCAGACAACTCTGTCGAACCTTTAAAGTTTACTTTTTGATTAATGACATTATACATTCATTATGTCTGACATTGCACAAAATGAGAAATCAAATATAATGCAATCTCAGATATAACAGAACACGTTCAAACCTGTCACCCATTAGGTTTTTCGAAATACATTTGTCTTGTCCAGACTTAATAATTTACAGTGACCAGACGTAGGGCGATTCTACGTACATACTTTTAAGTTATTTCAGCTTTTAATTATCTGAGTGGATATTCAGTACACGAGTTTGACAGGATATATTTCTTTTATTGTCTGCTTTACGCTTAAGCTGTACACGCTTTCTTGGCCCAATAGCCGTGTTTAGTTATAATATATACTTGACAGTACCAGTAACGCTATAGGAACAGGAAAGAACAGATACTGGATTTATAAAACGTTATCATCTTTAAAATGTTTTCTAAAGTAATATTACGGAAAAATACAATTTTAACAGGAATTCTTGTCTTCTTTGTCGTCGATTGTATTTTGCGAATGAAGATACGACACGAAGGTAAAACCTTTAATCTTGTAATCTTTAACTCAAATTCGTTGACACTAATTAAGTTAAATAAGTTCACATAATTTTGGTTAAATCACCAGGTGAAAGCGTCCTGAAAATAGTTTTTCAAGTTTTCTTTAACCGATGCTTTCATTTCAGGATGAGAAGATATTTAAACATCAATGTAGCACATCTAGATAATTTAAAAAATGGCGCTTAATTTTTAATAAATCAATTATTTATTTATTTCTGTTATCATATTTCCTTTATAATTCAATACTATGAGAGTGGATACTTCTAAGAGTTATGATTATGTAATGATAGTCTTGTTTTTCTTTGGTTATGCGTATATTATGCATAAACGGGCGTTACATTGTCGACGTCCTAAACTTCCGAATCCTGGTAAACGTCTTGCGTGACTTCTTAAGCTAATATTTTATTTACACGAAACACTGTTTGGCACTGTTACAGCAGTGCTGCTTAAAGATTCTAGTGCTTAGAGGGATCTGTGCTGTGCATTGAGACGAATAATAATAATGATAATAATAATAATAATAATAATAATAATAAAATTGATAATAAACATCTGTTTTTGATAATTTTAGATCCATTTGACTATCAACCTAAAGTATGTGATGTCCTGCGCTATTACAGGACAGTAAATAACAAAATTTATTTGGCATTCAATATGTTTAGATATTCATTGCCAACTTGCGGACAGTTATTACAAGATAACATGCGCTATTACGCGACACATGTTAACCGAATACCAGTGGACTCTTGACATGTTTGTAATTAAAATCGTTTTATTTCTGTTAAACAGTGATGTCGACGCGGCAACGAAAGGTGTCTATTTATTCAGATATGCATGAGAACGAAGACAGCAGTTTTCACAAACCGGAAGTAAAGACAGCAAACACCGAACAAGCTCAAACATCTTCTGTGGTAAGACGCTCCTTGTTTTTTTTTTTTTTTATCCAAAACTTTGATTTTTTGGACAAAGTTTTGTATTCATAAAATATTTGCTTGAATACATAGGATCAAAATAGTGTTAACTAAAATCAAGTTTTAAGTTTCTTTAGCAAATCGGGGATAACATTGCCTGTGATCATTTTCATTATATACACATTGTTAGACTTTTCATTTAATCGAAAATGCATCAGCCAATGAACCATAAATATTGCGGATAGAAAAAGATAGAGAAGACTTTTATTGAGACGTGTACAAAGTACATTGTCAAGATACAATAGAGTTTACAACATTAAAACTGTCACACTTGAATAAAAGGGGATTAGTATATAAACCAGCAGATCAACAGTAAGATTCTATAAATGTCATATTTGAAAACCTTTATACTTATACACATTATACACTACGTCATTACACCTAAGATGAACTACTTAAATAGAAGGATAATAATCTTACTATATAAATCTATAATAGAGGATAACGCTTCTAAGCAAACAAGAATAATTTTAGTAAGTTTGATTAATGTATTAGAAAAACCTAACGGTTGAAATATCCACTGATCCCTTCCCGACAAATATACAAAAGAGTTACATTAAACCTCGCCTAAAACGCGCTTGTCAAATAAAATTAGCCGTTTTTCTGTTTATATATCGAATTCTTTGTAGCTTTAAAAAAGTTTTATTTCAAAATAATCTGAGCCATATTTTTGTCGTCGCAAGTTACAAAAAGAACCCGAAATTGTCTTATCTATTAAATTAATACATTAATATTTTATTTTTTTAATTTTTATTGGCTGCCGTTAGTACGGTCAAGAATCTTGAAGAGAAATCACTTATTATCGTTCTGATGCTTAGTCAGTGTTACTACCAATCCTGGTTAATTTGATTTCGGTCCGTCCATTTCAACTGACTGTGCACCTACACATGTCCTAGTTATCGTCGACTGCCATATTGCATTCCTGCATATTTTTGGATGACTGGGCATGGCATTGTACTTACTAGGTACTTAATAGTTCGAAAGAAACAGTTAAAATGAATAATTCTGATCATTTTAGTTCAATTACGTGTTTTTTATTAACTAAGTGTTCTCATATACTTGCAAGGAAAGGAAACAATCGTTAAGTGTTCTAACACAAGTCTGTAGAACTATAATATTTACAAGTCTGTTTTATAAAATAAAGTTAAATGAAAACAAAAGAAAACAAAAACATTGAATGCAAGACGAATACTAGTATCAACTTTACTCTCATTTGTCTGTTATTTAGATGAATTCCGTTGACATCCGTCTGCCTGTGTATTTCATATAATTTTTGCAGTGCACTTTGAACTTACAAAAGAATTACGTCACGTGCTCCAAGTCGGGGTTTGGAATAGAGGATATCTACGGGAGCAAAAACTCGTTGTCTGTTTTGTATTTAATACTTCAACTAATGAACTCAGTGCAAATTATTATAGTAATGTAATTTAGATAGAATATTCGTGAAGTAAGCCACCAGGTGACCTCACGACTGAAAGTGACAGCTGAAAAGTAACAACCTGACAACCTGAAAGTAACTCAGTTCAAATAAGTAATTAAACAAAAGGGTTTTGGGGCTGCTTTCCTCGAAATACAAAATAGTTTTGTTTTAATAGAAAAGAAGTGTTTTAGCTTTGTAGGCAGGTAGCGAACCTTATACATGTATCAGTAGTATACAGTGAAACAATGATATTACAAACAATATCAAACAATGAAACAAGTATACCATCTCATACTAAAGAGGCATTACTGTTCATTTTTGTTGTTTATTTGAACTGAGTGCAAATATTTTTGTTTTTATTATTTCTGCACCGTATCTTTATTTTAGGGCGCTAGTCAGACAGGCAGATACTTTAAGGGCGCTATTCCGCAATGTCGACACTTTAGGCCACTAAGTCGCAAGGCAAAAAAAAAATTAATCAGTGATGCGTAGATTGACATTGTATCCTTTCGTAAATCCAAATTTGAAATCCAATTGCCTTTATTTTTTATTGCACTTGTCAGTGTGGTGTTGAAATACTTTTGAGTGAGCCAGTCCAAAAACTATAAATTAACTTGATAGCAAGAGATAAGAGAAATATGTATGTAAGAAAAAGCAAAGGTATTTGTATTGAAACTTCATTTAAAAGATAGCAAGTAGAAACGATATGCTGATAGAACGTTTGAAGCGGTTTCTAAAATAAATTGACTTAAAAGCTGGTAATGTTTTGAAACAATTCGATTGGTTCCTTGATGCTACATAGTTTTTCTGCAATTAAAAATTTCAAATATTAAGAATATGTTCATAAACTCATTCTAAATGATTCTAAACAACACAGCAAAATTGCCGGACTGAAGTGAACGCCTTGTTAATTATTTCGGTAAGAATTAATAAAACACACAGAAAAAAATATATGTGGTACTCCATAGTTCTGTACAGTCGGTGCTGTCAATTTGGTTCACGTCATATGCAGTATTAACAGAATCTATCATTGGGGTGGTTGAATGTCGGGATATCCAAACCCGAGGGAGACCGTTTCCTGCCGGAAACGAGCCTCCGGTGAGTTTCCGGTAGGGAACCGGTCACATGAGGGTTTGGATTTCCCGATCTTCAACCACGCCAAATGATTGTTTATTTTTCTCACTAGCGCACTCATGGAACAAAAAATACTAACAAACGCGAAAAATATTTAGAACTATTTTTATGCGTATTTACACCTGTGAATCGCATAAGAACCAAATTTTCAATACACAATATTTAACATGGCGGAAACACGTTTCACCGATTCAAGTAAAAATGGATTAAAAACAAACGTATTACGTAGGTTTAAACATCAGGAATGAGTAAAGTTGATGGATTAAAGTGGTTTAAATGCAAATTAATCAGAGAAGACGTGATTTAAAGTGTAAACACAGATAAAATTAAAATGTCTACGCTCGAAATTGACTGATTTAAATCAAAAAGTAGTCCGCATTCTAAAGCCATTCGAGAAAAGCCCATGTGAGATAAGATTTTCCACCATGGCTATATTTAGTAACATTTTCGGAATATTCTGTCTAGTTAGTGAGAAATTTCTGTATTGTAACGTCCGTACAAAATTCCTTGATATTTCTTTGTTGGATGTTTCCGAATCTATACACTTTTTTGCACGCTTTATTCGTGTAGTACAAACAGGAACATGGAACCAAGAGAGATGACATACTTGTTATTTTGAGAATGTAATACATTTCACTTTTTCTTTCAATATAAAATGATTTAAAATGTGCAAAAAAATCAGTGAGAGAACAAATAGATATGTTTAGACTCTTTCACAGCTGAAAAGATACACTGCTTAACTTTGCACAAGACAATGTTAAAGTTACCTTACACTGAAAGTTTTCGTCAGTATTTCTTTATATTAAGTGCTCATGTTTTGTCACTCTTTGAAACAGGGAACCTATCTAGATGCAGAAGAAAGATTTAAACAAACACAGTTGAGGTTATTCGATGCTTGCAACAGTTTAAGAGAGAGTCGCAAGGAAATATCGTCCGGTCACATGAGAGCTATGGTCAACCCTTCAAAAAGTATTGTTTATTGCCTGGTGAATAAAGCGGCTTCAACATTTATAAAAAGTTCGTCCATGACAGTTTTTAATTGCTCTTATAAATCATTCCTATCTTCGTCACAGTATTTCAACAGTCACGAGGGTTCAATTAGAACAGCGGTCCTGAATAGAGCTTTTAAATTTATGTTTGTTAGAGAACCGTATGGACGGCTGTTTTCAACATACAGCAATAAATTCTATTTTCCTAAAGACCACTGGGCTCCTATAGGACCGGAAATAGTGAAGACATATCGGATAAACCCTTCGCGGGATTCCTTATTGTATGGCCATAACATTACCTTTACAGAACTGATTCGTTACACAGTTGATCAGTTTGAAAGTGGAAAAAGGCTAGATAAACATTTGAGGCCAATGAACGTTATGTGCAGTCCCTGTGATTATCACTTTAATTTCATTGGAAAGCTGGAAACGATGTCATCAGATTGGAAACTTTTACTTGATAAACTACGAAGCAAAGGTTTAATTGAACCTCCCCCTCCAGCTGTCACAGCCAAAGATAACACTATATTTTTCATTCTTAAACATATTTTACTGACTCGAAAAATTATACAGGATTCAAAAATACCTTTATACAATCTTTATCTTAGGGCGTGGACGTACTACCAAATAACAGGCGTTCTTTCTAAAAAGTACGCGATGCCTTATACAAGTACAGATGATATTGACCACGTGATGTTTACCGAACATCTAAAAAGGGCGATCGATAAATCAGAAGCGGAAATTACCGAAGTGAAACGTCAAAGACAAGAAGCATTAATTCAAGCGTATTCCACAGTGCCAATGGAGTTGCTTGAAAGGTTGAGAAAAGTTGTCTACGATGACTGTTTGTTATTCGGATATGACGAGCGACCTGATTGGTTATTTAACAGAACTGTTACAGGTAATAACACACCCGAGTTTGATTACTTCAAAGGGATTAACATGTGATCATCTTGTTATGTCTTATCATTATAAGATTTTATCTAAAGTTTATACATTTCCTGTTAACTATGGTTTTATTAAATTGGACGGTTTGATAATAAGACAGGAACGAGAAAAGAAAAAACAAATAAACAAAAGAACAGTTAGCAAAATACTTTTTACAGAAGGAGTCGGTATAAACAGGGTAAAGTGTAGCCTTATATTTCAAGAGACTGTTAAGTATCTGTAGAGTGGTAAATCAGAGATTTTACGTTTACCTTTTGTAAAGGGTAGATTGACTGTATCACCCAAAGTCGAAAGAATAAAAGCACGATCATCTTTAAGATGATTTACCTTAAGCTTATAAGCATTTCTGTAACGTTTCATTATTATCTTCTTTAAGACATTTGCGTAAGTTGTTTACAAATAATAAAGAGAAAACCTTGGTTTAATGAAATTGATTTTCAAATCTACATTGTCAAGACATTTCTTGATAGAAAATCTAACAAGAGATTCCATTTTAAGAAAGAGTTGTTGAATCTACACACGACACGCTAAATAATTGGATATTTGTGTTATTGTATAATTGATATCACTTCAATGTATTTCATTATCGTTAAGATTTAATACTATACACGTGAAACACATTAAATTGCATAGACGCAAGTTGCTTTTTGAACTGCCTAATATTTTAAATGTTAAATGACTGTGTATTTGAATTATTGAGTTTACATTGTATTGTTATTTCAAATGTCTGTTTCATATTGAAAAAGAGTTAAACTATTTTACAAAACTTTTTGCGTCTTCTTGTGTCTTTGCACGTGTAGGAACTGTGACATATTAATTAATAATTTTTATTATTAATGTTATGCATATCTCTACTATATATGAAAACGACAATATATCCATGGAGTGCAGATATCTAAACAAATCTAAAATCGAGACTAAGATGTAAGTTTACCCCCCCACCCCCCACCCCCCCCGAAAAATAAATCAGATCTCAATGAAAAATTGATAAACTCCTCGAAACTCTCGAAGTTTCACCAGATATTTTACCTATCATGTTGCTCTTTTGGGAAGTACGAATCAAACTGAATAATTTACATACTAGTATTGCAGCTAGCAGTTTTGCGTTTGGAGAAACACACATTCATTACAGGCGCTACAATATAAAATGGATTTTCGTCAAAGAGTTTTTGATTCGTCTGCGGGGTCGAGTGGAACAAGTTGCTGAAAATCATATATAACAATATGTAATTCATTCCTTCACAACTGATGGACAAGAGTTCGAGACCTGCTGACAACCATTACAATTTATATGAAAAAGTTGCTAGTTTCTTAAGGAGATTGAAAGTCTTTCCGAGGAACGATGATGGTAAGCTGCTCACCCGGTATGATTCTGACTGTAAAAGAGAGATAAATCCAATTCAGCCAACCAACCAACCAGCTCTCTGGGTTTTCAATGTCACTTATCTAGGAATGGCTGAGATATAATTCGTTTATGGTCAAAGATGAAATTTTAGCAGACGCTTGATAAATTTAAAAGATCATAATTCTAAGGCATTCATTTAAAAGGTGTATTACCAACACTAGTTCTCTTCAGGGAGAACATACCTCTTGACACTAGTTTTGCCTTAGCAGCATGGCAGTACTTTACATAGCGTTGTAAAGAAACCCGGATGCCATCAACCAACACTCTTCAGACAACCTAAACACACACACACACACACACACGCACAAAACTGGTAAGAACCTTTTAACGGCTTAAATTTGAGAAATTGACATTGTTTTTAAAAACGGCTTGAGCATGAAGTATTTTAAAGAATTTAACAGAAACACGTTGTTAAGACCCGGACGAATTACTGATGACAGCGTACTTCACATGACGTATTTCCTGTGAATAACATCTGCTTTATAAATGGCATATGGTGATTGATTTATTCATTACTGTTAGCAGATTGACGAGGTGATATGGGAAAACGTAAAATAAAAGACATGTAACAGATTTGACGTTCGATTTTTCGCTCTCGCGCACATTTTCATAACATTTAGTTTTGTCTAGACAAGAGGCTATTTCGCTAGCTTTAAGTATTGAAGTATACGGGATAGAAGTTTTGGTGACACAATGCAGTATGATTTGAAAACAATATGCTTTAAATAAGTAAAGCTAGTCGAGAACTCTTTAAAAAGAAGACTATCAAACGACTATCGAAAAAGTCTTGCGTTTTAGATATCAAAATTAATTTTAACTTCACATTTAAAAACTGATATTTACAACATTGGTTAAGTATATTGTCTTCGCCGCCTATGCGTATTAAGGCGAAGAACATTTATAATGTTCATATGCCGAATAAAACTATCGAAGTATCGAAGTTATTCTACATGGTCTTCCTAATTATCCCCCGTCGATGGAATCGAGAGGGGGATAATATTTTGGCGTTATCCGTCCATCCGTCCGAATTTTGTTTCCGCGCTATTTCTTTGCAACTACTGACTGAATTTAATTGAAACCTTGTGGGAACTTTCAATACCAAAAGGAGATGTGCATATCCTCGGCATGTTCCGATTGGACACTTCAACACAGATTTAAGGCTCTTGATAAGTTCTGCAGTATGTGTACAGAGTAACATTCGTTTCCACGCCATTTCTTGGCGACTGGTTACTTTATTTCAACGAAACTTTACGTGAACCATCACTACGAAAACGAGATGTGAATATCTGTAGAATGTCCCAGTCCGACCATTTAACACAGAGTTATGGCCCCTGAATAGTTATTCACTATGTATAAAGAATGACATTTTTTATTGAAGCTCAAGATGAAAATTTAGTGTTTTTTGATTTTTTTTTCTTTAATGAATAAGCAGGAATGGCATTATCTCTTCTGATCTGTGGTTTGACCAAAATTTGAAAAGTAAGAAACAAGAGTGTGTTATTCATCATCGAAAGGGTTACTATCAAAATGGGGATTTTAAACGAAACTTGGATGTTAAGTTCTATTTGCTATTGTTGTATCAATAAATAGAAGTATTATTTATTAGTAGCATAAAACTCAAACACATCTCGTATCGTGCAAAAACGCCAAACAACTTTGTTTGAGCATCCTCGTCATTTTTCTATGGTTTTATGTTGTTGTTTTTTTGCTTTTTTTTAATCTTTACGCGTTTTAAGTAGAAAACAGTAACTATAGGGTTAGGGTTAGGGTTATTATACCGCAACAAACGAAGTTTGGTCGGGAATACGGGTACCACCATGTTGGGTAGTCGGTCGTTCCACTTCTTGTTTAGGTTGTGACTTTGTCATGCATAAAAGGATTTCGAACACGAATTTGGCACAAGTATTAAACACATTGAAACCATGTGTCACATACAACTCTCAGATTTGTACCTCCAAGGCTTAGGTCACATTTAGAGGTCATTCGTATTACGTGTTCGCTCAATAACTTTGTCATTTATCAAGTGATGTTGAGATGATT
The DNA here is from genome assembly GCA_012932295.1 of Cyclina sinensis. Taxonomy (NCBI): domain Eukaryota; kingdom Metazoa; phylum Mollusca; class Bivalvia; order Venerida; family Veneridae; genus Cyclina; species Cyclina sinensis. The sequence continues at coordinate 48,130,239 of JAAONU010000019.1, read as the reverse complement.
TGGCACAACTAAATAGTTTATAAAAGTATTTACTTGTATACCAAGTATCTGTTCATGAAGGTGGTGAAAAATCGTGGCTCGACCGGAACTCTAACCCAGGGCCTTCCGCTCACAGGGCGGTCATTCTACCAACTGAGCTACCAAGCCACACGGTTCTGACTTATCGATTTATCACCTATAAACCTGTGCCCGGCTTCACAAAAATACAAATAATTTTAAGATGTAAGGGTTAGGGTTAGGGTTGTTAATCCGTTATAATATTATAATTATGCCTTCAAAAGTAAAAACGACAGAAATTTTCAAGTCTTAGAGAAAAAAGAATACAAAAGGAAAAACTGGTACTAATAATCATTATTGACAATTTATTTTAATAAATCAATTAAATGTTGTAAGTTTGCCTTGTGAGGAGTCTCCAAGACTTATTTAACTACGACAGTGTCACGTAAATGATTGCAATCATGTTGTTATTAAAGTGGGTTGTTTATTTGAGCAGTTAACCCAGATTCATGATTTTCAAATTAGAGTTGTCCGGGACAAAACTTTTGTACACAGTCAGCTGTCCGAGAGCAATTTAGAGCTGTCCCGGACGTCGGACTAAAGGATTTGTAGAGCCCTGTAAATCAACCGTGTCAATCATTCACTGCGAAATTTAGAGCGAAATCTAATTTTTCCATCTAGACCCACGTGTGTCAAGTTAGAAAACCACCCGGTTTTTCATTTAAAAAGAGGAAATCTTTGTTACTGGGACTGATCATTGTATTTATTTCGATCACATTTATAGTATTTGATTGAAGAAATGAGAAAGAAAGCATAAAACTTTTGCCTGTATATCCCTTTAAATCCCAATACTGAACTTTTTAAATACTTGCATACATTTCTAAGAATTTCCTTTTGTCAGATACTACTTACACCAGCTAAAGTAAGGTAAGTCGTTAGTTTGTAGTACAGCGCAACATTGTGTATATACTCAATGAACGAGTTGTTTGGGGGAGTAGATGAAGATAAATACTACCTTGTAAATGATGTCTGTCAGGATATACACTTAGAAATGGAACATGCAGTATTTATTGTTCAGCAAAATTTTGGAAACAATTAAAAAACAGAAACTTATATAATGATGGAAGTTTTATAAACAGTCAGTCAGTTATTTTACATTTGCAACAAGTTTTAAACATCTTTATATAAATAAATTAAAAAATACAATTCAACTGTTCATGTAAAACATTTATAAATTCTCTTGCTTTTCTATTATTTATTTCCACTTTAGCAACCATAGATACCCTCATCTAAACATCTAGTAATTTGTTCTTGTATAAATGTATCCGCAGCAAAAGAAACAGCCGAAAATGTAATTAAGGTGTAACAAAAACATATATATGTAGTCTATTATAAGATAGACATTTAAAACTGTAAATTGATTTGTTCTTACGACTGAAACATCTCAGATATATTAGATTCCAAATTATTATTAATATCTACTCGGTTTTATTTGTTATTACCAGTTCAAACATTACACAACACAGTATGTCTTACCCAGATCTGTAATTGGCACGTTTTTAAGACTTTACATTTTTCTGACCTATTTTATTGACTGGGAAACTTAACGACTCAGTGACACTACTTTCACTAGTTGAAGATGTTTGGACGTCTACAATTATTTGTTGAGGAATCTCTCTGCTGTTACAAAGGTAATGAAGCCCTGTTGAACCTCAATTTTCACAAACCGCAGTCGTCACACCGTGTGACAAATGCGTGCGAATAAATCACAAAAATAGTGATAAATACGTTCGGACACATATTTCATACGAACTTAAAAACGCATTTGTCACACCTCAGAATCTTGTTTAAAAATGTGAGAAAAATTGTGAGTTTTTTTACTCGAACGTATATGTCACACATGTGAGTTTTTTTTTTTACTTCGAACGTATATGTCACACATGCAAGATTTAGTTGACAGTACAATCATGTTAAGTCTCCAAACAGCTTCTCAAGAAACGGCACTCCGTCAGTCTGTACACCCTTCCATTGACTTGTTTTTTCTCTTCCTTGGTATTTGGTGGTCATTTGGTTCAGAATCGGAAGAATAACGGACACTTATCGAACGACTATCAGGATTTTCCGTTACCTTTACAACTATTACAAACATTCACTTAAATACTTGGAATATTTGTTTATTATCAAAAGGGAATTTCATTTCAAAAGGGCAAGTTACACTATAAGTCATGTCTGCAGAGTACATGTAATACGACCCTGTTTAACTATCGAAATGCGAATTAACTTCAAAAGAGAAGATAACCATAAAATTCGTTTCTAAACAGCTATTAGCCCGTTTTAACGTAGGATTATTATTTTATTTCTTTTGATTTCTGAAAAAAATCTTTTATAGTCTACTCTTGAAACATAAAAATACTTGCTTATTATCTAAAGGCCAATTTATTTAAAATCGTAGGAAACCTTAAAAATTCTACAGTAATGGGTCCTTCTTTACCAAAAAAAGGGAACAGGGAAATTTCCGATGGTGATGATCGGTTCAGAACGAAACAATTCATCTTTATTTTACAGTTTTCTCTGAAAATCAATATCATCTAAGATTAAGAGTAAGGGTGGCGCGTTCGAACCAAACAGCCTACGTTATATGACAGGTGTTAAGCGTCGTGTGGTTACTGTAACTTCTCTACAGTGTAGTCATCCGTTCTTGATTACTCTCAAAATTATACTTGCAAAATTGCAAAACTCGCAAAATGTTCAACATAGTTAGGACCAGTATATAAGCGTGCTTTCTACTGAGAATATGGATGGCACGTTCTATGTCTGACAATTTTCATGGTTTGATTGGCACTTCCGTCGTATATGCATAGCTTTGGAATTATTCCCCTTTAATAGGAAAATAGTATTATAGGTACTGATCGGATAGATTATTACGTTAAGCTATCTAGCTCCATTAACTTCTTTTTATTTGCCTCTAAATACAACCTACCCCTTGTGGCTGAGGGGCGCCTTTTAAGGTTAAGGGCTAGAATTGCAGCCACCGTTCAACCCTGCATGATCGTAAGAGGCGACTAAATGGGTTTAAACGAGTGGAGTCTACGTATCTCGTAGCTCCAGCAGGTGGGGGGTTGTTTTGACCCCGGGTGTTGCTTTTAAATTCGTAACACCCGAGGTTAGCCAAAATCATCTTTCCTGTTCGGCGCCATATGACCTAAACTGTGTTGCGGCGCCGTAAAACCCAACAAAAATCAATCAATCAATCAATCAATCTAAATGCAACCTATAAACTAGACACTAGACGACCGACTCAAACGCTCATTTCTTTTAAGGTCAAAGTCAAAATATAAATATATGTAGAAGGTCCTTGTCTCTTGTAAGAATTATGTCTGATACGAGGACGACTATAACGCAGTTATTTCAAGAGATGGTCTTTTCATCATCACCATCATCATCATCATCATCAAGATACATTATGCTTGTATCGCTTACCATCATTTGAAGATAATGGTTCGTATGTATTAGTTGCATTAAAATAAGTATCTTGTATGATCCACAAAGAAATGTAGAACACAAAGTGCAAAAAGTGTAAAACACAATGTAATAATGTATACAATCTTTATTATTTTTAAAACCTAAGTTGTCAATTATTGTTTTAACACAAATTGAACAATCATTGGGAATATAGTAACAATATGCAAATGAACAAAACAAAGAAAAATTAATTCAGTGAACAGTATAATTACTGCATAATTGTAGAAACAAAATTAAAAAGTATGCGATGTTACTCAAGTTGAATTTGATATACTCCCCTTCTTTTTTCCACGTTTTTGAACGATTTAGAAGGCAGATTTACTAGGGATAGATGTTGATATGTTCAAAGTATTTTTCGATTTTATATGCCGATGATATTGTTGTTTTTGCCAATACAAAAGCAGAGATACAAAAAAATCTAAATATTCTTTCTGATTAAACTTAGTGTTACCAAGACAAAAATAATGATATTTAGAAAAGGTGGTATATAAACCGAAAATTTCAATTTTATATATAAAAAGACTGTTATTGAAATCGTAAGTAAGTTTACATATTTAGGTATAGTATTTACAACATGGGGCTCTTTTGCAGAAGCACAAAAAACTATAACAGAACAAGCAGTGAAAGCTATTTGATGATTACAGATGTTTAAAGAAGTTTTACGCTTTGTATTTAGAATACTTACGGTGAATATAACAGACACTCTAAACAGCGTGGAACCTAACCAGATGCCAAGTAACTTTGCGTCTGGTCAGGTTCCACGCTGTTTACGTTAGACACTTTTTCTACCAAATTTTCTGAAAATTAAATAAAATCTACAAAATTAATGTGACGACATCTTGAATAGGCGACTAAATTCCCTCATCTCAGCATAAACACGACACATATTATACAGGATAAAAGTGCCGTGAGCTCAGTCACGGCACATGCTTTTCACATGAGGATTTGGTTGACTTCACCACTATTTTAAGTAAACACTCGATAGGTAGCTGCCCGCCGGTAAATGAGAGAAATGATCTTAAAAACAAGCGTTAACCCTCCCCCCACCCCCTACACCCCCCCAAAAAAAATATATATATATAAATAAATAAATAAAAAAAGCACAATCATTAACAGAAAAAGTGCCCAGCAAGTCTCGAAAAAGGATGAAGTATACTTTTAGATAAAAAGCATGACCCTGTTCCCGGCAGCACCCATGTCTGAATATTAAAACCACAGTCTGTACAAAGATTCGAACATTCGGTGTGACAAATACGTTCGAACTAAAAACCGAAAAAAAAGTCAAACGTATACGTCACATTGACGATTTGTGACGAACTCGCACGTATTTGTCACACAGGTGTGACATATTCGCACGTAATTGTCACACGGTGTGACGATTGCGTTTTGTGAAAATTGAGGTTCAACAAAGCCCGTCTCTTTTGGGTTTCCAATATTTACTATGATGTTTACAGCTGCATTTGTAAGGGAGGTTACCGAGTTCAAATTATTATGTACACGTTATTGAGTACACGTGTTGTATTAAGGTACATTGAAATACATCCTCTGAGCAGATGAAAAATATTTCATCCTTATATTTTATGATGCCTTTTTTATTTTGCATCTTTTTCATACACAATATTCCTTTTGCACAGCTCTCTTTAAAACTCTCGAATTAAAAGATGCCATTACTGACGACCAGAAAATGAATCATTCTGTAGTGTCGTTTGGTGTTGCAAAAATGTTAAAATATCGGTTGGTTTCTTACATTCTCTCAGATTCTATATGGTGATCATCAACTGTAGGGAAATTAAAGGAACAAGTTGTTGTCTACAGTTTTAAGTTATCTTGTTTTATCAACATATGATAAGCTTTATGTATTCACTGTCATACTGGTATTATTTAAATATCTTGTTTTATCAACATAGGATAAGCTCTATGTATTCACTGTCATACTTTTATTATAAAAATATCTTGTTTTATCAACATATGATAAGCTTTATGTATTCACTGTCATACTGGTATTATTTAAATATCTTGTTTTATCAACATAGGATAAGCTCTATGTATTCACTGTCATACTTTTATTATAAAAATATCTTGTTTTATCAACATAGGATAAGCTTTATGTATTCACTGTCATACTGGTATTATTAAAATATCTTGTTTTATCAACATATGATAAGCTCTATGTGTTCACTGAAAAAGCCTTAGTTCTATGTATTCACTGCTCTGTGTATTCACTGACATAGTATAAGCTCTATGTATTCACTGTCATACTGGCATTATTAAGTTATCTTGTTTTATCAACATATGATAAGCTCTATGTATTCACTGCTCTTTGTATTCACATACATAGGATAGGCTGTATGTATTCACTGTCATACTGGTATTATTAAAATATATTGTTTTATCAACATAGGATAAGCTCTGTGAATTCACTGACATAGGATAATCTCTATGTATTCACTGTCATACTGGTATTATTAAGTTATCTTGTTTTATCAACATAGGAAAAGTTCTGTGTATTCACTGTAATACGGGTATTTTATTTTCTAATTATGTATTTTTACATTGTCATTTACATCTGAGCTGTTTACTTCTCTTATCATACTATTTCCCAAGTAAAACCAGTCGTTTTGCTTCTCTGGTTTGTAGAACTGTATTTCTACTTCATTCTGTATTAACTTCTTTCCAATTTCGGTATTCATGGCATATATTACTGTTTGATCGGTGTTTGCTAATCCCTTAGATAAAAAATGAGTAACAGCTCGTTGAAAATCGCTCACCATCTTTGTCAGTTCATCACTTCTACCAAATATGACACCGCCTCCAACAAGAACATGTGGCTTTCTCATTATTTCATATGGGTTTCTTTTTAAAGAGCTGTCGAACCTCACAAGGCTCATTGCAATTTTTGATGCATTGAATTCATGTGGTGTACACAAGTAAAACTGCTTCTTCGAATCACGATCCCTAAAATAACCAATGTCTATCCACGTGTAATATTTTGCAGCAAAAATATTGTCTTTAATGCTGTTTCTCAAGAAATCAAATTTTGCGTATTGTGTACAAGCGTATTCTGGATAAGTGGTCCCGGGATGGCGTTTCGGATAATCAGGTTGACTATATATCCTCCTCACTTCTTCTACGTTCTGAAATGCCCATAACGACTCTCGCTTTACTAAAATGACCTTCGTACTGGTAGACCGGTTGGTCCTTACCATCAACATATAATCCTTAAAAGCTTTGGAATCTGTGTACACAATAAGAGGGTTCACTAAATATCGGAATACTTTTGCTCTGTCAAAATATAACTGCTTGTTGTTGATATTTGATTTTTTTGGTCCTTTTTGAAATGATCCAAGATCAATATATGCACTTACAACAGTGACGTCACAGGACTCTTTCTTCGCCATGATCTCTTTTTCTGAATCAATCTGCAACTAAAGATGGTAGAAACATTAATCAATTATACATGTAATAGAAACATCTATAATTCAATTCACTTCTAAACTACACGGTAGTTTGTTGTCACACGATGTGACAGAATGTCACCCTGTCTGTTTGCAGAATGTCTAGCCCAAGACTGCTCAACTTATGGAATAAACTATACAAACATATTTAAATATGTTTTACTGTGGTTTTACCCGATATGCATTTTTCACTTTTTTAATGGAACAAGAGGTATGAGCTGGTGGCACAACGACATATGAAATTGGGAAAAGAAACATTGACAATTTGAGTACAAGTACTGCAGCACCAGTTAAGTCACGGGCTTTATAATGTTATTTGGCGGGAATGATGCGCGCGCAGAAAACATTTAACATTACCGAAAGGCAATATGGAATATGTTGAATCTGCCCTCACAGACACTTTCGCCAATACTTTTCAATATTCTCCGTTCTCTCACGAATATCAAATGTCAAGCAATTGAAAAAATGTTTTTGAGCCTTTAAGAATACATTTAGGTTCAGAGTCAGAAAGCCTAGGTGCTTGTTTCCGAGAGTTCTTTCCTTTTCGTGGAAAGTGACTAATGTTGTTTTTGTCTACCAGTGTAAGTTAAGCAGTTATCCTACTTTCACTTTACAGTTAATCAGAATACAAGGTGAATTTAGACGGTCAACGGCCAAACATCCTCCCAATAAATTAAAGAGCCAGCAGTATTCAAACTGATGAGAGGTACACAAGTACGTTTGAGGATGATCTACATTATTTGCCTTCTGTTGCCTAAGAAGCTAAACGTCTATATGGGATTTGTTTTTGATGAAGTGTGCCATGATTGAAGAACTATCATCAAAATTCCATCAGATGAATTTATGGTTTTGGAAGCACAGTATTAAGTGAAGATGACTGACTAACTCCATCCACAAAGGCTCATCAGAAACAAGTTTTCTAAAGGTGAACCAAAGAAGGAAAATATTATTGCCTAACGTGTGGTGAAAATTGCAGAAAGCTAAGCATCCTTCCCATTCTTTGTAATCCTAGTCAAAGAAATCATTGTTGCCTGACACATTTTATGGTTTATCTTCAGCTAATAGGTCCGTTTTCGATATAACGATTACATTTTCTTTCGTAAATGATCTTATATTAAAAAAACTGACGAGAATCTGTTTGAATAAGAAATTAACTTGAAGAACGAGCATGACGACGGCTGTCCTTGAAGTTGGGTTTTACTATTTTGCACATGGTGTAATTGCAGCCGTTTTATTTATTATATATGATATGTATGCATGGCTAATTGTCCGATTTCTTTCATTAGTTGCAATATCAAAGATGTACAAAAGCATTTATCTGTATATGGGCTTCATCGACGCGATTAACACTAAGCTGGGGTCAGTTTGAATGAATTATTTTCTACATATCCTGTTCAATTTAGATTTCACATAACTCTCATTTTCTTTTTGATTACACAGTTTTTGCGAACGACCCTCGTATGAGTTTATTAAAACATATAATCTACTTTAGATTGCTGAAATAACGATTTTACAATCCTATTTTCAAGTCAATGGACTTGTATAACATGGGTAATACAACAATAATGTACATTTAATTTTTCATTGAGTGACTTTCACTTTACATTATATCATTAGGGTATATTTGAAATTCAATGTAATTGCGCCAGAAGTCACTATGCTATTTAGTCCGTCGTCCGTCCCTCGTCCACAATTGACTTCAGACAACATCTGCTTCTATATCTCTGAGTCAATTGCAATTAAATTTTACAGAAATGACCCTTGTATAGTACTCTTTCAAAATTATATAAAATTGAGAATGCAGATCTCTGGTTGCCATGGCAGCTAAAAGAAAAATATTCTTATCTGAAACCACAAAGCTTAAAGGTTTGGTTTGTAGCATCATCTAGCTGACATCTACCAACATTATATAAACATGGCTCTCTGGTCAGAACTGGACCCACTCCAGTGGTGACGTAACTTTACAAAGACTTGTATAGGAAAACGTTTTGTCAGAAACTATTAGGCATAGGGTTTAGATATTTCATATAACCATTTTTAGTAGACTTCTACCAAGTTTGTAGAAAGCATGGCCCCTGGATCAAAATTGGGTCCGACCAAGTGGTCACTTGGTTTTACATATAATTATTGTCGAGCCCGCTTGCGGTGAGCTCGACTTAGTCGCCACTTTTGGTGTATGTGCGTCCGTGCGTCCGTCCGGATTTGTCCGCTCTATATCTTGCTTATTTTTTAAAGGATTACAAAAAAAATTGATACAAATGTTTACCATGATGGGGTTGTGTGTTGCACACAAAACTCAGGTCCGCCACTCAAAGGTCAAGGTCACACTTGGGGGTCAGCGCAAAACCCGTGTCCGTAGCGTAACTTCTACATGCAAGGAGGGATTTTAATATAACTTGGGGCAAATATTTTCCATAGTGAGGCGGAGTGTTGTGCGAAAAATTCAGGTGTCTGTGGCAAAGGTCAGTGTCACGCTTAGGGGTCAAAAGTCAAATAACAAAATAAAACATTATTTGTGAGGTTAACTTCTATATACATGGATGGATTTTAATATAACGTAGCACAAATGTTCTCCATGTTGAGTCGAGTTGTCTCGCGCAAAATGAAGGTCAAGGTCAAGGTCACAAGAGGTCAAAGGTCAAACAAAAAGTATTAAAATTTGTTGGCGCTGTATCTTGCATATGCTTTGAAGTATTATGCTTAGTGGTCAGAGGATTTGAAAAATTGAAGTGTCTGTGGCAAAGGTCAAGGTCACATTTAAGGGTCAGAGGTCAAATAACAAAATTAAACATTTATTTGAGAGTATAACTTCTATATACATGGATGGATTTTAATATAACGTAGCACAAATGTTCTTCATGTTGAGTTGAGTGGTCTTACGCAAAATGAAGGTCATGGTCAAGGTCACAAGAGGTCAAAGGTCAGATAAAATATTAAAATTTGTTGGTTGGCGCTGTATCTTGCTTATGCTTTAAAGTATTATGCTTAGTGGTAGAAGATTTTAAAATTGTTGAGCCCCCTTGTGGTGAGGTCTATTTAGTCACTGCTTTTCTCTTTGTGGTTTGGTGTATGTGCGTCCGTCAGTCCGTTTAGATTTGTCCGGTCTATATCTTGCTCATTCTTTGAAGGATTACAAAATAGTTTGATACAGTTGTTCACCATGATGGGATGGTGTGTAACACGCAAAACCCAGGTCTGCCGCTCAAAGGTCAAGGTCACATTTGGAGGGTCAGCTCTGTACACGTGTCCAGAGCATTACATCTACATGAGTGGCGGGATTTTAATATAACTTGGAACAAATGTTCTCCAGAGTGAGGCAGAGTGTCGCGCGAAAAATTCATTGTCTGTGGTAAAGGTTTAAGTCTTACTTCAGGGTCAAAGGTCAAATAACAAATTAAAACATTCATTTGTGAGTGTATTTCTTTTCACATGGATGGATTTTTATATAAGTTATAACAAATGTTCTCCATAGTTGTCTTGCGCAAAATGAAGGTCAAGGTCACAAGAGGTCAAAGATCAAATAAAAATATCAAAATGTTCGAATAACATGAATTGAGTTTTTTAGGCATAAATGTTAATCATGAGACTTCGTGTCATGCACATGAACCAGGTCACCATGTCAGAGGTCAATGTCACCTAAGATGATGCAATATCAAGATTTTGCCATGGGTATAAAGAGGATGTGCTGCGCACATCTCACATATGTAAACATATTTCTCCTTCATCTGAAGCTAATAGGTTCAGGTTTGAGTTAAGACTAGCGGGCTCGACATTAACCTTCATCCGTCTTTGTCCTTGACCTTTCTGTGACCTCTTGATCTACTTCCTTGTTTTTCTTTAAGCTACATCAATGAAATTTTAACTATTTTGACTATTTCTATAATTTTGCATGCAGACTTAAACTTTGATTTTTGCTAACCTTGACCTTCACCTACTGTGCTTGACCTATTTCCTTGAAGATGTATCATTGAACTTTTAATTATTTGTATTAGTTCAAACTGCCAATATGACATTGGTTTCCCTTGAACTGTTGGCCTTCTTTCTTGGTTATAGAATGTTTTAGATATCCTTAGAGGTATTCACCCATGCCTTATGTGTCCCCAGGGAATTGTTTGATAGTTTCTTATCAGGTGAGCGACTGTTTTGAGTGCATGTATATACCTAGAAATACTAAAGGACTTTTTTTACTGCTTTTCAAAGGTCAAGTTAAATTCTCACCAGATGTTAATCTTATCTATAAGATGCTGGACTCTACTTTCATTCATTAATCACACTGTTAGTGAGAGACTACTCGTACACATGAAGTGTTTGTAGAGCTGAATGTGTAACTGAATTGTTCGGATAGCGGGCTAGAATTTTGTTGCCTTTATTCAGAAGAGAATGATAACGCAGGACTTCTAATTAGCCAGTTTCTCTTGAGTTCAGATAACAAAAATTGATATCACCAGGCTGAAATGTGATCAATTAAATTTAGCTATGTCCAGCAATAACGTATTCGTTTTGATAAACTGTCCAAACTTTATGCATATATATTTGGGTTTGTTTTCCAAGTACAAATGTACATAGATGTATAAGTACGCTTTCTTGTAGTTTTAACTCTGACAGCTGGCATGCATCATTTTTTTGCGAATGCATGACAACATTTAGAACTTGAAAAGGGTCATTGTGAAAACACGGCTGTCGTTGTTTCCCTTTTTATTTACTCATAGTTGACAGTAAGTAAAAGATTATGAAGACACGCATATTTATCTCCTTCCATATAAACCACACCTATATTCTCATGTCATTATATGTTCAAATAAGACAGTCACGGCTTTCCGTATGAGTAAACACTGTGTATTCTCATGTCATATGTTCACATCAGACAGTCACGGCTTTCCGTATGAGTAAACACTGTGTATTCTCATGTCAAAATATGTTCACATCAGACAGTCACGGCTTTCCGTATGAGTAAACACTGTGTATTCTCATGTCAAAATATGTTCACATCAGACAGTCACGGTTTTCCTTATGAGTAAGCAATGCGTATTCTCATGTCATATGTTCACATAAGACAGTCACGGCTTTCCGTATGAGTAAACACTGTGTATTCTCATGTCATATGTTCACATCAGACAGTCACGGCTTTCCGTATGAGTAAGCACTGTGTATTCTCATGTCAAAATATGTTCACATCAGACAGTCACGGCTTTCCGTATGAGTAAACACTGTGTATTCTCATGTCATATGTTCACATAAGACAGTCACGGCTTTCCGTATGAGTAAACACTGTGTTTTCTCATTTATATGTTCACATCAGACAGTCACGGCTTTCCGTATGAGTAAACACTGTGTATTCTCATGTCATATGTTCACACCAGACAGTAACGGCTTTCCGTATGAGTAAACACTGTGTATTCTCATGTCTTTGTATTTTGTAAAAGATGTCAAAGGTTTGCCCTCGCTGTTACAAAACAATTAGGGCTCAGGCTTTCTTGTAGTTTTAACTCTTATAATTAGCATGCATCAATTTTCGGAGAATGCATGACAACATTTATATTAAAGGAACTTGAAAAAGGGTCGTTGTGAAAACACGGCTGTCGCTGTTTCCCTTTTTATATACTTATAGTAGTCAGTAAGTAAACAGTTGTGAAAACACGCATATTTTGATTCTCATTTATGTTTCTAGTAAGGATGTCAACGAGTATCCGAGTACTTGGATATCCGGATACTACGTTGGTATCCGGATACAAATTTCCTATACGAATATTCGTTTACAAAAAAAAGTGCAATTCAACTTTGATAAAAAAAATTCAAACATTGGAAAAATTAATTTGGCAATTTCATAACACTAAACATAATCGCGTTTCTTGACCGCCCGCGGCACATCCCTTGATTGGTTTATTGATAAAGCGTCTATCTGTCACACGACCTTAAATGTGTTTATTCGTCTTGCAAACTGCTGGGACCTAACGGGACATCCCTTTGTGTAACAATCCATGGTGTTTATATAACCTTTACTAGACTTCCGCGAATGATTCTATGATAGTTTTAACGTAAGACTAATAAATGAATGTCCAATCAAAATGTGATTACTCAAATGATGTAGCCAGTCAACGATTTGCTAAAACAAGCATTATGATTTTAATGCGTCAAACAATCATTCTTTTCTTGAGCATTCGCATTAAAAACTTTTAACCATTCAAAAATATTAAATCTATTTAAAACTTCTAACACATTTGAAATCATTGTTTTGTCTTATTTTGTTGGCGCTCACATAGTCACAGCCATAGTAAGCTGCATAAATACATGTACCGGTATACAAAAGACGATAATGTGACATAGACTTGGGGATACAAATAAAACACCGTTTTGATCTTCGGTGATTCTAAATGATATTTTCAAATTACATAGTTTATTAAAAAAAGACAATGTCCAAACAAAAAACAAAAACAAAAAACAAACACAAAAAACAAACAAACAAACAAACAAAAAAACAAAAAAAAAAAAAACACGGACGCATGCCGTTTTCGTTAGACACTTAGACATAAAACACGTGCGTATTGGCGGGAAAATATACTTCAAATAAAAAGATTAAACAACATGTCTTTGTTTTATTGACTTTATTTACACGTAATGACAGCAATTATTTTCGTAAAACTGTTTTAACACCTGTAATAGGATAACCCGAACAGTTGTCAAACAGCCGTCAAATGTAATGTTTGGCATAGGAAATGCAACATTGAGACCGTGTAGTCGTCGATTTTATACGAGTATCCGGATAGTAACTGAATAGTCTATACGGATATCCGAATACCGATTTAAGTATTCGTTGACATCCCTAGTTTCTAGACCCTTAATACTTACTTTCTATATTTTTATTCGTTTCACCACTTAGCGAGTGTCCACAATAACGCATAAATGAAAATAAAAGGTCGCGCGATGGTCTGTCTGTGTGGTTTAGACATTTGCTTATGTCAATGTACACTTTACCGAAATTACTAGATGTGCACATCAAGTCCGATTGATCTACGAGATAAGAAAGAAAATATATTATTGTATTTGACTTCAAATCTTACATACATCAAATTTTCACACAATATGAAAAAATAAGATATTTAATTGCGTAACTGTTAGCATCTACGTTTCATTCTACATAAAACTGTTTGAAGGTAAATGTTTTTCATTTGCTTTTATTTAGGTATAAACTGTTTTGGGAAAACTCTTCAGATACAATGTGCAAACGTATAGTTTAAAATCAAAAGTACTTCTGCACTCTACATGTTAACACGTCTTCTGAACGGCAAAACGGGAGCTGATGTTTAAAAACTACCACTTAAGCATAAAGCCTTAATGGTTTAGACCAAAGGTAATGAATATTGCTATCAATTATAATGTTAAAAATACCAACAGTTTTTTTAATCAATATCACAACTTTTTACAACATTTGAAATGAGTACACATTTTGGATCAACCTTCACAGATCAACCATAAGTCAACCAATTGCAATCGTGAAATATTCCTCAATTGTCTTTATTAGTCCCTTACTGGTTTAACCGGAGGGGACTATAGGTTTACCCTCCGTCCGTCAGTCCGTCCGTCACAAAAACTTGATCCTGTGATAACGCAAAAAGTACTGAATGAAAACTAATACTAATGAAACTTGAAATATGGGTAGATGGGAGTCTGGAGATTATGCACGTCTTTTTTTTTCTTCATATGTTGAAATTTTGGTTGCTATGGCAACAAATATACTTAAAATATGGCAAATATAACAATATTTGTGATAACTCAAAAAGTTCTAAGAATAATTCTATGAAACATAAAATATGGAAAGGCGATAGTATGGAAATAATGCACCTAAAGGTTCACAACTCTAGCACCAAAATATTAGATTTATCCCCCCTTGAACTTAGAATTTTCATGAAAAAAGGTGTTTTTTTTGTAAAACACAAAAAGTACTGAAAATATTTTTTGGAAACATGAAGTATGGATAGGTGACACTATGAAGATAATGCACCTCAAGGTTCACAACTCTAGCTCCAAAATTATTAGATTTATCCCCCTTGAACTTAGAATTTTCATGAAAAAATTTGGTTTTTTGTATATAACTTCATTATTTCTTAATGTATCTATTTCAAACATAAATATATGTTTCTTATCATCACCCACATCATATGTGATATATTCTAGCACCTAAATTGTCAGAATTATCATCCTTGAACTTTGATTTTTTTCTTCCTATGTTGAAAAATTTGGTACATTTGTCTTCCCCTAAAAACTGTATCCATTGAAATACGGATAAATGGCAGTATGGAGAATATCCACCTCATTTTTTTATGAACCTAAAGGAGGTACTGTCCGTCCGTTTAAAGTCATTTCCTCCGAAAACTTTACCATTGGCCATATTTTCCTTACTACTGAATGGAATTACTTCAAACTTGGCCACAACAATACCTTGGACACGACCATTCCAATGAAATACATTTCTGTGACCTTGACCCCTGAATGACCTTGACCTTTAAAGTTTTCTTGTTCAAAAACAATAAGTTTGGCCATAATTTCCTTATTTCTGAGCAGAATTACTTCAAACTCGCTCACAACATCCCCTTCGATAAGACCTTTTCAACAACATTTATTTCTGTGACCTTAACCTCTAAATGACCTTGACCTATGACGTTTTCTTCTTTGATGATACTTTGTACATGGATAGAGGATCATATGGAGATTATGCATGTCTCAGACAAATTCTTTAGTCAATTTCCACATACGGGTTGGAGTTAGGGAGATGGACATTGCGCCGGTAGGGGACTGTTGCTTTGTCTGTGACAAGCTCTTGTTGACAATAGTCTTTATGAGGAGGCTGTGTTTCTGACTGTGGTTTTTCCTGATATGCTTTATGCATTTTTCACTTTTTATAGCCGAGGATGTGTGTTATAATGGTTACGGAAATCACTAGTACATTGATGCAGAAAATGTAAATTGGGGTTTGTTTAATCAGTGTCGTACTAGCGGAATCACAACAAACACTGCCATAATATCTATATCCCCACTGAGATAATATTTGAATCATAAATGCTCGTCCCAACTTTTTGTCAAATCAATATCAAGGATTTTCAATTGTTTGAGACTACTTTTTGATTGGGTATGGAGGCTGTGTTTTTTGACGTGTTTTTTTTCCTTCTCACTTTTTCATAAAAAATAAAACGACGTTCTAACTTCTTAGCAGGGACGGGATTACAAGTACACAAAGCCGTACTGCTACAAAAAAACTGCAACAGAAAAAATAAAACACTTTCCAAGTATGGAAGAAATGGTGGTGTGACGTAATGTGTTACCTTTCAGCATTGATAATATTAATATGTTCATGTTAAGAAAAATTGATGGAAGTCTAAAGCGGTTATAACGTATGTTGAGTTTTATTCATACATAGGAAAGCTACAGTCACTACAGCTCCTCATAGCTTACTTAATTACAAAGAACACCCAATGTACATTCTAACCTGTATATAAATGGGTTTGTTAATTGAACCTAATAAATATTGCTATGTTATCGTGAACAAAATTAGATAAGTGAAGATACCTTCATTGTGTAGACAGGCACCTGTTGGAATCTGTAATGTCCAAATATCATGAATACACCAAAGGCAGTCATTACTGTAAAAGAAGTTTTAATGACTGTCATCATTAGTTATTCTTATTATATATTTAAATTCCTATATCAAAATTTCTCCATTCAGATTCTTTCATAGAACTCTTAAAAGTCACTGAATTTGGGTATTACAAGAACCATGACAGAAGACAATAGACCAATTAATATTGATTAAAACACTGTTACGTATTAAATGTCATAGTAATCAATAAAATATTTTAAGTTATGGCACGATAGAAAGCATTTATAGCAGCTGTTTTAAGATTTTATAGAACATATGTTTCTTTTTACAAATTTAATTCAGTCATCTGTCAAAGGAATATCTATTGACAGAATGAAAGAACTTGAATTCAGCAAATAGAATGCGTCGCAGAAGGACAGTGCCAAGGCAAGTGTGAGTTTGGTGCAACCTACACCCTGGTTTAAACCCCTGCCACCCACCCAGTGACAATTGTTATGCCACTGACCGTTCAAAGGCGGTACACCTTGGGTTCTCATTTTTCGTTAATTGTTTGTGGTGTCTTTTAAACGGATTTATAAATAAATCTTTTCCTCTACTACTGGCTGTAGTTGAGCAATATTGACGCCAGGTGAAAGATTCAAACACCGATAGAAAACGATGTAAACTAAAGATTTAAGCTCAATGACGTTTGGTTTTTGAGATTTTCTGTTTTCTATAGACAGATTTCTTAGTTAAGTTGGACAGGGTCGGTTTTTATACGGGGTCTGATGAATAATCTGAAACTGAATTTTGCTAGGCATTGTTTCAAGCTAATTGTTATTCCCTGGGCCTTGCGGTGAAAACATGTTTTTAATTTTTTCCAGTCTAAGCCTGTGTAACGTTAAGTGGCTCCCACTTTGCGATAAGATATTTTTCCACATTTTAATCCTACGTCAACACAACTGGCCTGACAGGCGGCGTCAGTTTTGCTTAGAGGGTCCTATTTTAAAAAGTGTGTTACATGCATTTTTTGTGCCTCTGTTAAAAGTTTAAGGTTTTTAATTAAAGAATCCTGTCAGCAACAAAGGTTTATTTTTAATTAAAGAACAACGCGTTTTCAAAAGTTATGTTTTAGGTTGAAGTTTTATTTTGACAAATATGTTTGCAGAGGCGCCAATGATGGCGAGTTTCATGTGTTGAGTCTTCAACAAAGCGCTCCGGCGATAACGAAAAGATGAAATAACTCTCAGATGAACGCGCCGATCAACGACCTTTCGCTTTGGCTCTGGCGATAAATCAAAATAACACTGAGTCGACAACGCGCCGATTGGCAATTTTTCGAGCGCCCAAACGAAGACACGACCCATTATCAGCGCTTATGTTAATTTCGTCTTTCCGCATTAGCGCCTCTTCTACTCTCCTGCGCATCGGTCGAGAGTGTATTCACATCTATTAGCTGCTGAGGGAGCGTTCGCCTCTCCGTATTTCTCGGCCAGTCTGGTTTATTGTTCCTAAAGGAAGGAATTGATCATAAATAATCATGTGTACTATCTGTCATGTCTCTTGTTGCTCCCCTTTGCAATATGGCAGAGAACGAGATATTGCTTTATTCACTGTGAAATTATTTCTTAAAAGATCTCAATGACACTTTTTTCATGACTCTTTATCTTTTGATGAGGAAACTTGGACAAAATAGACAGCACAATTGCTACTGCAATTATTGATCTAGTCAAGTCTATGAAATTGAAGTCAGTTCTCTGAATACAATTCTCTTTTTCCGTTCGTGTATTTCATTCAGTTGAATATGAATGTACATATGCCGTTGAACGGAAACATTGCAACTACGGTCTTTTAACTGTACATCCGTTTTTTTTGTCTATCTATTTGTTCGTTTAACCGCTTACAATAAGTAACTGGTTTGAATTTAGTACCTTTAAAGTAATTTTAATATAACTTCCAACAATAATCATCGCATTGTAATGCAATGTTGACAACAAGATATTTTGAAATCCAAGGTTAAGCTTAAGTTTACACTTTATTGTACAAAAATACAGACTACGTCTTCGCGCTTACACTGAAACAATACAGAACTGCAAAATAACTTGGCAAACTATTCACTAATACCTGTATGCAGCACTGATACAATACAGAACTGCAAAATAACTTGGCAAAATATTCACAAATACCTGTATGCAGCACTGATATAGTACAGAACTGCAAAATAACTTGGCACAAATATTCACAAATACCTGTATGCAGTAAACCATTTGTATGAGTATACGTTAATCTGTTAGTCTGTGCCGCAATGTGCTGAAAAAAGTCTGCACTGACTGTAACGGACACTGTAACTGAAGTTTAAAATCATTTTACAGCACCGTTCGAGGCAATTGGTCGTTAACGTTCTGTCTTAGTCTTGTTAACAAGTATGTAAAGCCAGAAATGCCCCAAATAGGTACAATTCCCTACCTGAAAATTTATTCTGCTTCGTCTACCAGTAATTTGTGGACTTCATCATTTTCAATAAATCGGAACAAGTGTACATCACACGAAGGCGGTGTCTCACTAAACTTCTTTTTACACATCTCGCCAATTAGTAAGTAACTTTTAAATTTTGGTTGTTTATTGTCTTTGAATCTTGTTGGTACCGATCTCCCTTATATGATAACTATGCACACATGTTCAGAATGAGTCGTAAAAAACCTAGCATTATCTTTATCATCCCGCAGTATTGATAATTGTCCTTCGTTACTTATATTTAATTCCGAAGATGTTCATACAGTTTTCTTAATACAAAGTGGAGGTAAGGGTCAGATTAAAACATAAATGTACTAAGCTGTAAATAAATACCCATCTGTCTGCTTGTGAAAGACATAGACATAGAGTCTATTTAATAACTTTGTATGCTACATACTTTCCTATATTTGCACAAATGGTCATTTCATATAACCATTATTGATTCAAAAACATCCCCGTAAAGGAGTTTGTCACCTCAACTGTATGTTTTAGGTTAAAACAACTAATGGGTCAAGTGTGAAATAACACTTTGTGGCCGGCATAAACTTAAGTCATCCTTGAAAATAATAATGCATATTTTATCCTCATACAATCACCTCATAGTACAGATTTACATACAGATGTCTGATTACAGAATTTAATTCTTCTATGAAGACCATTTACAGATTTAATGTTTAAATGCTAAAGGTTTGGTGAGAAAACTTTTATAGGTTTTCTTGGATGCAGACATGATAGCAAAGTGCAATTTCAAGTATTCTTTTGGAGATAAAATTTAAGTCATATGTTCCAAATCCATATCATTCCGTCAGAATGTATGATACTGCAAAAAATAAAAATGAGGAAACACAACATGCTCAGAACAGAACACATCTCTGTAGTATTATTGAGGCAATTTGTTGTCGAAATAAAGCGCATTCAATATTTTTCTCTATATTCAGTATGAGAGAATCACAAAGTGTCATAACAATGTCAATACTTTTAAAACTGTAAAACTTCTAGTACTGGTGAGTTTCCGTCAAACTGGACTACGTCAATAACAGTACCACTATGTAAGAAAAGACAAGCTAACAACCCGGACAATTATAGAGGAATTGCACTTATTGATATATTTAGCAAGTAGTATAATAACTACACGTGTAACTTTTTATTCTGGGTCTTCATAAGAAGTTATTTTATTCTTATTTTCATAAGATTACCGAGTCACAGGCAGGATTCCGAGGTTGTTATTCTACCATTGATAATGGGGTTACATATAATATATTCTTTAGTTAGTAAATACCTTAAGTAGGATAGGTAAAGAAGTTTATGTTGCCTTCGTAGATTTTAAGAAGGCATTTGATTCTGTAAATAAACTTTATTATATATTGTTACATGAAGGCGAAGTGGGTAATCTATTACAAAGTGTATATAAAGCTGTTAAATCATGTGTAAGGTGTAATAATGAAAACACAGATGTTATTGATTGCCCTGTTGGATTACGTCAAGACTGTAAGCTGAGTCTTATATTATTTTGTTTATTTATAAATGAATTAGACTCGTTTATAAGAAGAAATGTATCTCACGGATTACAGATACAACCATACGAAGATGAAATATTTCTTTTGATGTTTGCTGATGACATAGGGTTAATTTCAGACACCACTGCTGGTCTAAAATCTAAGTTAAATTTCAGTATTGTTTAGAATGGAAACTAAATGTTAATGTAGATAAGAAAAAAATGTTGTCTTCAAAAATGGTGGTTGTTTGTTTAAACGAGAAAAATGGTTTTATAATGGCCAACTTACTGAAACTATAAGTGCTTCTACGTATGTTAATCTAAATTTCACATACAAATTATCTTTGTTTCGAATGGTTGAATAAATGGCTGTAAAAGCCAAAAAGGTGCGTATAATGCTTTTGAATAATATGCATGATCTTTTACCAATGTCACATGTGTCATACTTTAAAATTTTTGATGCAAAGGTTTGTCCAATTTTGTTACACGGCTCTGAGATATGGGGCCTGGAAGCAAGACGGTGTATTGAACAAGTGCATACATATGCCTGTAAACGATTTATGAATGTATCTTTAAGATCTTGTAATGCAGCTGTAATGGGCGATTGTGCTAGATACACTATTTATATATGTTCTTCAAAAAGGTGTATTAAATTTTGGTAAAGAATTTTATATACGAGTACTGACAGATATGTTAAAAATGTTATTTGATGCTTAGACGTTTGGATGAACTGGGATACAAAAACTGGGTGACATCACTTAGATTGAATCTTTACATGAATGGTTTTGGCTATGTATGGGATAGGCAGTCGGTACAAAATCCAAATGTATTTATATCAGATTATGTTAAAAGGTTAACAGACCAGTATTTGCAAATTTGGGGAAATGAATGTCATGAAAATGGAAAGTTATTGTTTTATAGAAACTTAAGAAGTAGTTTTGATTTTGAATTATATCTTAATTGCATAGACATTATTAAATTCAGGCGAAGTCTGGTGCAGCCTTTAGATCTTCTTCCGATCAATTAATGATTAAAAAGTGTAGGCATATTTGTATACAAAGAGAAAACCGTTTCTGTATACACTGTGATAAGATAACTGAATGTGAATATCATTCCATCTTAAATGTCCATTATATAACTGTTTACGTTTACAATATATACGAACGAAATATTATGAAAATCCAAGGCTACATATATTCAAGATGTTAATGTCATGTAAGAACAAAGACTTGTTAAGAAATCTTGCTATCTTCATATATTATTCACTAAAGCCATGATTAATACCTGATATTAGAAAGAAAATCCGCGATCTAACTTTGTAAAACAAATATATATATACTAACGGAAAAATATAACTGTGCATACTTCAAGGTATAGAATTTTTTTTAATATTAGGAATAGTAACATAAAACTTTGCAAATTAGCCAATCAACGTTTTATTTCTAACAATCAATACAAACACTTCATCATGTAAAACAATTTTTACAGTAACAAGGCGCAGAAGTTGACAGGTATGAAATCTGATTTCACAAAGTCAGTATCGTGTGTGGCCTCCATTGGCGTTCAAGCAAGCACGGCAGCGACGAGGCATAGAGGCAACTAAGTTGGCGATAACTGCCTGTGGAATGGTGTTCCAGATGTTAACCAATGTCTGCGCTAGTTGGTCCAGCGTGAGAGGTTGGTTACGTCTTTGACGGAGGCGTCTCTTCATCTCATCCCAAACGTGCTCAATTGGTGAAAGATCTGGTGAAACAGCGGGCCAGGGTAAGAGTCTCACGTTTTGCTGAGCCAGAAACCCGGTAACTACACGTGCTACATGTGGCCGAGCGTTGTCTTGTTGAAACGTCATGTTACGCCCTTGACGTTGAAGAAATGGCAGCACGTGGGGTATGACAATCTCATCTCTGTAACGAACACCCGTTAAATTGCCACGGACAATTACAAGCTGGGTCCTGCCTTGAGATGAGATACCTCCCCAAACCATTATCGACCCACCACCACCAAAACGTTGACGTTGAAAAACACAGGGATCCAAGTAACGTTCTCCGCGACGCCTGTATACACGAACTCGTCCGTCCGAACTTTCTAAGTGAAACCGCAACTCGTCAGTAAACAGAACATTATTCCAATATGCTCTTGGAAGCCTTAGATACTGTCTGCACCACTGACGTCGACGTTGTTGATGACGTAAGAGAAGAGTAGGACGTATCGCAGGACGTCGTGGAGTAATGCTGTGCTCTCTTAATCGGTTTCTAACAGTTCGTCCACTGATAGGTCTCAAGCCAGGAATTGTTCGTGCTGTTAATGTGGCCGGTTGAAATCGATTCCGTAGGTGTGTAAGCCGGATATAATTGTCTTGACGGATTGACGTCACACGTGGACGCCCTGGACGTGGTAGATCACGGACGTTGCCACGTTGCTGAAATCGTCGCCAAAGTGCTGATATGGTGTTTCGGTGAACACCAAAACGCTGCGCAACGGCATTTTGAGGAATGCCTGCTTGGAGCATACCGACGGCATGTAGGCGATCATTTTCTGAGATGCGTGGCATTGTCTTCAAAGACTTAAAATCCAAATTAAGGTGTTTTTCTGAACTGCTGGGTAGCTCACTATAATTTGACGGTTAAAATAACTCGAAACAGCATGTACGAGGATGTTAACATAAAGAAACACGTAAAAAGCGCGACCGTTACGGGCTATAAATTTTGCACGTGCAACTCGCGAAAAGCAGTATTATTGAAACAAGATTACCTTGTGAATTACACAAAAGAAATCTGCTAAAATAATTTTATACCTAATAAAAGATATTAAGTATTTTAGTGTGCACAGTTATATTTTTCCGTCAGTATATATTTTTATTTTATCGTGTGAAATCATCAGAAGAATATGACACCAAAGACTTTTTGTATACAAACAGTTCAGTTAAGAAAAATTTGAAAGGAATGTCAATCAAATGGTAACAGTTCTGTTTCACTTGTGATAGCAGGTATGACAGCATGTCAAGCAGTCAATAGTAGGCTTTGACAAAGATATTTAAATCAATTAATCATTTTTCCAAATCTTTTTTTTAATTTTTTTTGTTTGTTTGTTAATTCCTTAATACTTTTTATCTATGGTTGTATTTGATTACAATGTACTTTAATATTATCATTCGATTGTAAAGCGTACATATACCGATATTTAGGTCCATATTTTTCCTTTGTAACTCCTGCATTGTCGTTTCTTTAAACGCCACCATACTGTGTCATACATTTTGGCACTCCGTGTTTAACGGTCGGCACGTAATAATTATCATGTAAACATTCATCTGGGTAAAAATAGCCCGAATTTTTGAACTCATCGTCTCTTGTAAATTGTTTTTCAGAGAATGATATATCTTTTAAGATAGTTTATATTTAAGATAGTTTATAACCAGATTATGACAATGCAGATAATTTTTCGTTATACTTATTAAACTCTGACTTCTGCTATAATGAATAAAATAAAATAATTTTTTTACAGGATTTTGCTAACACTATACATAGAACTCAAACCGGCCTTACAGAAATGGTGTTTGACGTGCAGATTTTATTAAAAATAAATTTTAAGTAAATTGTTTTTTTAAACTTGATTCAATGTAAACGCGTAAATGTATATTAATATAAAAGAACACGTAAGAGTCTGGCTAGGCAAATGCTACACTGATGCGCCAATAACGCCAATGAAATACAAGTTTAGTGTAGATGTTTACCCGAATTCGGAAACATGCGTTAACACTATTTATATTGTTTATACATAAACGCTATCCATACACTCAACTCTTCTTGAACTATTGTAAAAACTTGTATGGACAGGAAACAGGAATATTATTGAATAGATGGGAACACTAAGAAAGACTGGGTAATTTGTTATCCAGAAAACAATTAAAACGGGTAGGATTTGTAAATTCTAGTTTTCATCGTGATAGACTTGTCTTTCGGAAGTTTTCACAAAGTAAACAACAATGCATATGAATACAAGAACGAAAATACTCGGAAAGTAAAAAACATTGATAAGGTTTCATGTGATCACCTGACCGATGGTGAGGTATAGCTTTTAGCATGCTATTTTGTCCCGCATCCGCCCGTCAGTCCAAAAGGGACCTTAAACTACACCTCATCATATACCACTAGGTCAATTGCAATTAAAATTTACAGAAATGTTGCTTGAATGGTCCTCTCACAAAGTTATACAAAAATATAATTTCGTGCAGAACTCTACCAAAGTTAATAAATCATGGCTGTGGAGTCAGAATTTTCTTGAGCCAAGGAGTCACTTGATTTTACATAGACTTATATAGGAAAAACTTTCAAAAATCTTCTTGTCAGAAACCGTTAGGCCTAGGATTTAAATATTTTGTTTATACCATTGTCTAGTAGACCTATTCCAAGTTTATACAAATCTTGCCCCCTGGAACAAAATTGGCCACGCCAAAATGGTCACTTGCTTTTACATTATGTTATACAGGAAAACGTTTTAAAGGAAGTGAAAGGCATTGAGCTAGAAACATACGGTTCAGCATTGTCTTATTTATTAGAAGAACTCGGCCCACGCCAGGGTACCATGCCCCTACATCCTCACTTGGGTACTCCGCCCCCCTTCAAGAAAAAATCATTGGATGGGGTAGGAAGTTACTTAACCTTCATCCATCTATGTCTTTGACCTTGATGTGATCTAATGACATTCCTTTATAATTGAAGGTAAATCAATGAATTTCTAACTTTTTGTATGAGTTTCCCTGCGACTTCAATTTTGACCTTGGCTGACCTTGACAGACTGACATACTTTCTTGTTTTTTGTAGATTTGTGTTTGAAATTAACTATTTGTATAAATGTTTTTAAAGACTTAATATTATACCTCGGTTTACCTTGAACTATTGATTTTTTTTGGGTTAAAAATATATTTTAATATCTAATGTGGTATTGGAACTGTCTGGGTAATAATAACGTAGAAATATCCAGAAGGAAATTAATTATCTTCTCATGAGAAACTATCTTATCTTAGTTCGGATATCTCAAAAAATCTAGTGACATTAAACAAACAATATAAACACTGAATATCTTTGGAGACTTTAGTAGGTTATAATGAGGCATATAAGACCAAGGCCTGCTGTAGTAGATCTGCATTTCTATACAAACCATTGGGAATTTTTACATGAAGCAACATCAATGTAAACTATTAATGACAAAAAAATAACATGTGTGAGGCATTTTTTAGAGGTGGAGGAGTGTTTATATATATATACTGACGGAAAAACTGTGCACACTAAAATACTTAATATCTTTTATTAGGTATAAAATTATTTTAGCAGATTTCTTTTGTGTAATTCACAAGGTAATCTTGTTTCAATAATACTGCTTTTCGCGAGTTGCACGTGCAAAATTTATAGCCCGTAACGGTCGCGCTTTTTACGTGTTTCTTTATGTTAACATCCTCGTACATGCTGTTTCGAGTTATTTTAACCGTCAAATTATAGTGAGCTACCCAGCAGTTCAGAAAAACACCTTCATTTGGATTTTAAGTCTTTGAAGACAATGCCACGCATCTCAGAAAATGATCGCCTACGTGCCGTCGGTATGCTCCAAGCAGGCATTGCTCAAAATGCGGTTGCGCAGCGTTTTGGTGTTCACCGAAACACCATATCAGCACTTTGGCGACGATTTCAGCAACGTGGCAACGTCCGTGATCTACCACGTCCAGGGCGTCCACGTGTGACGTCAATCCGTCAAGACAATTATATCCGGCTGACACACCTACGGAATCGATTTCAACCGGCCACATTAACAGCACGAACAATTCCTGGCTTGAGACCTATCAGTGGACGAACTGTTAGAAACCGATTAAGAGAGCACAGCATTACTCCACGACGTCCTGCGATACGTCCTACTCTTCTCTTACGTCATCGACAACGTCGACGTCAGTGGTGCAGACAGTATCTAAGGCTTCCAAGAGCATATTGGAATAATGTTCTGTTTACTGACGAGTCGCGGTTTCACTTAGAAAGTTCGGACGGACGAGTTCGTGTATACAGGCGTCGCGGAGAACGTTACTTGGATCCCTGTGTTTTTCAACGTCAACGTTTTGGTGGTGGTGGGTCGATAATGGTTTGGGGAGGTATCTCATCTCAAGGCAGGACCCAGCTTGTAATTGTCCGTGGCAATTTAACGGGTGTTCGTTACAGAGATGAGATTGTCATACCCCACGTGCTGCCATTTCTTCAACGTCAAGGGCGTAACATGACGTTTCAACAAGACAACGCTCGGCCACATGTAGCACGTGTAGTTACCGGGTTTCTGGCTCAGCAAAACGTGAGACTCTTACCCTGGCCCGCTGTTTCACCAGATCTTTCACCAATTGAGCACGTTTGGGATGAGATGAAGAGACGCCTCCGTCAAAGACGTAACCAACCTCTCACGCTGGACCAACTAGCGCAGACATTGGTCAACATCTGGAACACCATTCCACAGGCAGTTATCGCCAACTTAGTTGCCTCTATGCCTCGTCGCTGCCGTGCTTGCTTGAACGCCAATGGAGGCCACACACGATACTGACCTTGTGAAATCAGATTTCATACCTGTCAACTTCTGCGCCTTGTTACTGTAAAAATTGTTTTACATCATGAAGTGTTTGTATTGATTGTTAGAAATAAAACGTTGATTGGCTAATTTGCAAAGTTTTATGTTACTATTCCTAATATTAAAAAAAATTCTATACCTTGAAGTATGCACAGTTATATTTTTCCGTTAGTATATATATATATGAAAAAATAAAAACATCACATTTCATATTTAATTAATTGCCCGGCACATTTTTAAACTTTTGTATATATATATATATGACAACATCTAAGAATCTAAAAATTAACTGTTATTTATGCTTATAATACTTATTAAAATAGTCAGCATCATTTCTTAGTGACTGTTAACTCTTCACAAATTCAGATGGATGGCAAATGTAACTAAGCATCTGTCCAAACATGGAATCTACTATATTGCCTGACGGATGAAGTTCAAGGTTCCTTACGGCGTTTGTTGAGTCCCTGTTGTTTAACACAATTATCCTGTCGTGAAGTCCCGAAAATACCGTTCGTATCATGTCAGTATAAATGTATCCTATTATATCTGGCTGTCTGATTGACCATGTTTTATGTCTTGTTTCACGGTGAGTATGTGGCATTTTTATAAACACTATAAGCTTACTGTCCCTTTTTAAAATGCTTTCTATATCCTTTCGAAGTGCAAATAAATGATCAGCATAGAATGTAAAAGAATACATTTGGACATGTGCATAAAGGTGAACCACTAATATGCGTTTCTTGAATTTAGAGTTGCTGTCATTTTCCACTTGTTGTAATAAAGATAACCAATAACTCTTCAGACTTTTTGCTCCCACGACTGGCAAACAATGAGGCAACCATACCACCAAACTATTGTATTTGCCACAGTAACAGCCGACTTTTCGTTTCCATTGGGCACTTCCTCTTTTTAGTTTACATCCACAGCTGGCTTTGTTCCTGACGTATTTGAACCATTGATTTAAAGTCGAGTCACCCCAGAGATAAATCTTAGTATTGTAAAAACAGTCTCCAAAGAAGGTAGAAATACCTAAGAAAAAAAGTCATATAATTTTATAATGCAGACGGTATTCATTCACTTGATGGTATTATCATGCTGACTAATCTTTTTTTTAAAGAATATGTGTTTCAGATATAGTTGAAACAAACACAGTGTTGTTGCATAGAAGAAAAATTGACAAAAGGTTATCGATACCATTTCAATATTAAAAAAACAAAATAAAGGTGAAAAAAGGAAAATATAATTTCAATAACTTCAAAGTTAAGTTACTCTCACTGTTAACAACTAGCTCATTATCGTAATACGTGTTGTTGTACGAAAATCACTAGATGACTTACAGGTGAAAAACAACAGAAAAACAGACATCAGAAATTAACGACAAGAAAACTACTATAAGTGGTTGAGAACGAGACAATTTCGGGACATTTGTTAAAATTATGGTACAAAACTTGGAGATAATTAATATTTAATTCCAAATAATTGCTAAGTACAATCAAACCTATGTTATAAAAAGAAATCTAACAAGAAGATAACAGAACAGTCTGATATAATAATGGATGATTAGGAATGCAATTTGGTAACAGAAACAAAATACACAATAAGTCAACTGAAGTATTTTTAATGTTTTGTATTCTAGTGAGTGTAATACAGTTTGTGAAAACGCAAGCATTTTCCCCCTGAACTCGAGTTGATCGAAATTTTACTTTTTATCTGAATACATAAGTTTCAATTAAACTCCAGAAATAGCTACAACCTCTGGTTTATATAAATTTGATGCAATGTATGAGAGGTAATGGTAAAATATGAGGTGGAATATATGCCTTGGCTTATAATTATGGATTAAAGTTTGACAAGTCAATTATCTGTCCTCAACTCCACAATCAGTCATGTTCCTCGCAAAAAGACATAAACATATTACATACGATCATCGCCTTTTTAAAGAGGCTGACCAAAAGTTTACGAGTTAATAGATTCGAATTTGGTAAGATTAGCAAAGTAATTATTTGTTTACAGTGGGCGTATGAAAAGTTCAATTTTCAAACAAACATAAAGAAGCAAAACGTATCTATAACCTTTACAGTGTAGAAGTCTCCACGTCCCATTGTAAAAATACCCTGTAGGGTCCTCCAGATACCAGAGCTTTGTTGTATTATATTCCAACACTCTGTTGTAGGCTGATCTACTATCAATTGTTTTTTGTTGGATTGCCTTGGAAATATCGTTACGTTTGACCTCTTTAAAACGTTCTTCCAGCTTGATTATACAGAAATAAGTGATATTTTGCAGAATTGGCAATTGAAGACGACCATAAGGTCAAGAAATGAAATTGATTTATTTTGTTTGAATCACGGTAAATTCTGTAAACACACTACAAACCAGTACAAATATGAATAGAGAACTTCTATCATGCTTTGAACTTAGTCTATTCAAGACCATTCTGAGGTTCATATGTGAAAAAGAAAATATTAGCTGCATGTTTACCAAAAATTGAAATAATTATAGGTTCTATATGTCGATAAACATAATAATTATTGTTTATTGAATAAAAATGCAGAAGTTGACAAACATTTTTAGCGTATCTTCAGATGAAACTAAACCTCACACGCTTCGGTGTTACCTAAAAACGTGTTTATCGTCTACATTGTTTTTGAAAGAAAAACAGAACACCCTTACCTGTTGGATATGTTACGTTCACAAGCATTTAAGCCTCTTGTGTAATTAGCCCAGTCACGGCTAAACTGACTCAAATGGTTGCACGTCAAGCCAACACCAGCAGGTTTTCCACAATACCATTTCATTGCCTTATTCCAGTAAGAGAAGTCACAGACACCATTTGCGTACTTTGGTTCGACTCGGCTAATATCTGTACTGCATAATGTTGTTTCAGAAACGTTCTGGCGCTTAAATACAGCCCTGCAATCTGAAAAATCCTGAAAAATACTCTCATGTCTAAATATTTTACAGTACCGTTTTAGAAAAAAGAAAAAAAAAAACTACGAAACCCCCCCCCCCCCCAAACAGCAAAAAAAAAAAAAAGACAAACTATTTTTAAAGACAAACCAAAAACTGAAAAATGTCTTACATAATTTATTTTTGCGCTGACTAACAAAATTTAAGTATAAAATACTAATACTGTGATTATGAAGGTCACACTTGATACGGACACAATACATTTGTTAGAGAAAGTTGTTGTATTTGTCTTGCACATATTTAAAAAAAAGCTTAAAAGTAAATATTGAACAACCAAGCAGTTATGTAGTTTTGCATTTCATACATTTAAACAAATTACTAGTTCCGAACGTATATATTCAACAGTGAGAACGATCTAAATGTCTTTCAGGAACGCAAAGCCGTTATTTACGAAACCGTTTACAATGGAATCGAATAAACCATTACCCGATGTCAAGGTGTCAGTAAACATTTTATGTTAACATTTTGACATCGATTGGGTCAGTAAAATAGATATGCAGTATATCATTGTTTAATTGTGGTCTGTCCGCTGAAAATATTACCTCATATTTATCTGAGAAACATTTTAAGATTTCTTTGTTGCCTTAAAGGCAGACATGTCGTTAAGGCTTTTTAATTATTAGAAAAATATAATATCTATGCAGATTGTAGTCTTTTGAGCATTCTGAAGCATACCGAAAATGTTGACTTATAACTTTCATATACATATTTATAAAAAAAGAAGAAGAAAAAAACACACAAAAAACACACGCACACAAAGAAAACAAAAACACTACAACAGAGGTACAAAAAAAACGTAGCTAAAGCACATGGGTAGGAAAATTCACATACAGAACTGAGAAAAACAACGCGTTGGATGACTCTAAAAGGAACATTTATTTTCCATCTACAAAATGTTGTTCCTTTAATCTTTAAAAGCTAAGTGTGTCTATTTTGTCTTTTCTTTATCAAACAGTCAGGAGATACAACCTCATAATCTTTGTGTTTCACTGGTTATTTTCATTGGGTATTAGATATTTTAATATAAACGTTTTTCCGCACATATTTGTTTTGGTCACACGAGCTAATAATATTTCTGTTTATTCTATATATGTATTGTTTCATAAAAATATATGTGCAGGTCTTAAAATTATTTCATATTTCTGAAGTATGTAAATTGTTTTACCAAATTAAGATAATAATTAAAATGCCAATAAAAACGAAATTGCCATTCGTTACTTCAAAGATATTAAAGCACACGCACGCACACACATAGTGACATAGTTAAAATTTCTCTAAACGAGATTTTACATACCCATGTATTTCTTATGTGAAAATTAGCAGCTATTATTTCACTAGGATACAACAATTCTATTTCGACCACTGCCTGACCTGTCCATAATGCTGGAAAGTATACAGAGTATGACCCATTTTTGTAGTCGTAAACTCTTCCAGTTGTAGAAGCTTTCAGCGCATTTGTAAATAGCCTTGCCCGCAGATGATCACCCCCAACAGTCTTCGCCTTCCCATAACCATCGAATAGGTACACATTAAAACGAATTGTGTCTCCAAGATAAACATCCTCGGCACCTTTTTGAACATATATAAAACTGTTGTAACTAAACACATTTTTAGATGAAAAACAAAAAAGAGAAAGAGCAAATAAAGTTGAAAGAAATGTGGTATAATAATTCCGTTAGTTTACTGTTATTAAGGCAGGTGTAGTGCGATTGTCGGTATTTTCGACAATTTCATTCGCGCACTTCCTTTTACTTGTTGCACTTTGATAGTGTTTGTTATATAAAAAGATATATATATCAAAATTTGATAGGGATCACTTATAAGAATGTGTATATTTACTACATAAGTTTGAAAGGTCACATTTTTGTTGTGATTCTGAAAATATGTTCATATGACAACAGTTTGGTACCAAACAATGAGTAAGTCTGTAAACTGTTAAGCGTTACAGAGGCTGGGCCGTGGGAGGGGCACGAATTTGGGATAACACAGACAGGAAATGAAATGGAAATGTTTGGAAAAATCAAGTCTATGGCCTGAATTTTGCTTTAATATCGCGTGTGGTGTCCGTTTGCTTGGATAACTGCTTTGCACCGCACCTACTCATGCTGCTAATAAATCTCCAGATGCTTTGTTGTGGGAGTCGAACTCACTCATCCAGAAGGGCCTGCAGTAGCCCAGGGACCGTGGTTGGCTGGACTGGGCGAGCAGATATTGCAGTCTGCAGCATGTCCCAGGCGTGCTCTATTGGCCAGTCCATTCTCTCTATGGCTGCTGCCACCAGGTACTCGTCGGTGACCCTTGCCCTGTGAGGCCGGGCGTTGTCGTCCATTAAAATGAACTCAGGGTCTTTAGCACCAGCGTACGGACGAACGTACACATCTAAGATCTCATTGACGTATCGTACAGACATCAATGTGCCGTTTTGAACTATGTGCAGGTCCGTTCTTCCCTGCATGCTTATGCCAGCCCACACCATGGCCGAGCCCACGCCATGAGGGTCGTGGGTAGCAACACATACGGGTGCCAACCCTCATTGGCGGATCTGCATACCCGCTCTCACCTATCAGTGAAGTCCACACAAAATCTAGATTCGTCAGTGAACAGAGTGGGGTCCAGTCATGCAGCGTCCACCTGGCGTGATCGCGGGCCCATTGAAGACGTGCCTGGATGTGGTTTTGCGTCAATGGGATTCTTATTGCTGGCCTTCTAGCCCTCATGCCAGCTGTTTAAAGACGGTCCATGATGGTTTGAGTGGAAAATCTTACACCAGTGGCATTCTGGAAGTCATTTTGGAGGGCAGTAGCGGTAACAAAGCGCTGACGTCGCGCTTGAACGACAATAAACCGGTCCTCACGCTGAGTTGTGGACCTCTGACGCCCTCCGACATGCCTATGCGTGACTTGCCTGTAAGTCTGAAACCGTCGCCCCATCCTGGCAACGGTGCTCTGGGACACCCAAAGGACACCTGCCACGTGCCGTTGAGAACGCCCAGCCTCAAGCATCCCAACCCCCTTATTCATCTCCTCATCGTCAATACGCCGTCTTTGCCGTATATTTGCCATTGTCAGTGCTAGGTTCGATATAAACGTTACCATGCACAAGCGAAGTCTGAATAAAACGGATGTGTACATAAAGGTACATGCCCGCGGTGCACCACTTTTCCAGGGGTATCGCTTTTCCTGTGCATTTCGAGCCATGTACAGGTACACAATCAAAATCTGCTGGACAGGTCGGCTTTGCCATATGAATAAACTACATGTATGAGAAAAAATCAGTTATCTTGAGGTTATCATTAAAACGATATTTAAGAAATAAAAAGTGATCCCTATCAAATTTTGAGTAGTATATATATGTTTGTTATTGTTAACTGTTTGAAATCATGAGTTTACATAGTAAGTAATTCGCAATAAAAGGAGGCTGTCAGAAAACATTAATCAACGTTTGTTTAAATAAATATCTGGACGTAAATTTATTAAATCTACTTTTGATGATGAAAGAAATATTTAAATATAATAGATCTAAAGAAATTTTAGTTTGTATATGTATGTTTTCGTACAAGATCACATGATTGTGAAATTAGAGAGAGAGACTGAGAGAGACAGAGATACTGGTGTATACTGGAAGTCTAAGAGTTTGTACGTTGTGTTCTGATCACTTTCTGTTAGTGTGTAATATTTACAAAGATTTACGTTCTCAGTATATACCACAAATCATTTCCAACTAGGTTCCGATTTACATTACTGATTCTGTAAAACACACAAGATATCATTGACCGTACAGCTATTTTCTATATCATGCATTTTGGCCAGTAAATAAACACTTGCTGATAAAGACTAAACTAACAAGTAACTATTGAGACATTTTCAAGGAAATTATGTCATATTACTGTATATGTTCTTAATAAGTTAACATCTTATTGCTAGTATTCAAGGATTAACTTGATTTGTTAACTGTTTATATCATCTATATATGATTAAAGATATATGGAATAAATCAATAATACATATGACCAAAACTCATTTTTTTTCACAAAAAATAATAAAGATATATACAGTGTTAGCATTTAAATCAATGTCTTCTTGTTTATAGCTTAAACTGTTATGAACATGCGACTAAATGCGTTCAATGTTTGCTTTATCTTATGGGGCGTTTATTTTATTCTGTTTCGACGCCAATCATCTTTCTTTAACATATTCCTTGTTTGATATTGGTTAACTATGTCCCGTTTTGTTGTAAGCTTGCCGTTAACCGTTTTCTGTTTAAAGTGAAGTTTTAACTATTTCATATCCGCATAAAAACCTGAAAATTTTATTGCAATGTTATCGGTCTACGATGTAGCTCCGTTTTTGGTATGCAAATCACACACACACACACACACACACACACACACACACACACACACACAATGTAAGAAAGTACAGACTCTTTCCTATAACAAAAGAAAAAAGTTGTACTTGCAAAAATCAGAATCCCCAAACTTCGCCTCCATACAACTGTTTTTTTTATTTTTTTATACAAAGATCTGTTTGTATGTCATATGTTAGAGATAGGCGCCTGATTGTAAAAATAAAACTTTATTCAATTGTCTGACATATGCTTTTAGCAACTGAAAAGTGTTTGACTGAATACGTTCATGTAAGTTATATACGATTTTTAAACATATTCCATTCATATTTTCGTTTTGCGGCTTTTTCCAAAGTCATAGACTCTAAATGGTGACGAAGCGGTCATTAAACAATATATGCATTTCATTTTGTCAGCTTGAACAGTATCTATGAGACTCTATAAAATGAATTAAGCATTAATACTCGAATATTGTTTTTCCTAAATCTACTTTGTAAGTTTTATCAATCCAAAATTTTACAATACATGTCTAAATGTATTATTACCAATGCAAGCAAGAAAGTGTACTCAATAAATTGAACAAGAAATCGATCTTTAATTGGTTGATGAATTTGGATCATCTTTTTCTTTTAAAGTGTTTGTATTATATTTTTCCAGTTTTTAGGAACACTACCTTTTGTAAAAATCAAGTGATTATATCAAAGGTACACTTGCTTTTATTTGTTTATTCAAAATATTGTCACTGCCATGTGGTCATAGTTTGTATTTAATTTGATTTATCATTTTCTAGCCTGTAAGTATAATGCCCCTTAGTGTTGTATCAAAATACTTAAAATAACTGTTTATACACATATATCTATAATTTTGACAACATTTAATGCAAATTATAACACTTTCTGGACTAAGAAATATTGATTGAAGGTTTTGAGTCAAACTACTCTCGCGCATGTATTTTAGAAATTAACCACGACTTCCATACCCTCCGATAATACTAGAAATAGCTTATGATTGACATAAAGAAAGTTTTCAGATCATAATTTGCTTAACTAATCATCTCCCCGCATGAGAATGTAGGCACAGACTTGTCCTACATAACATTTTAAGACACTACATAACATTTTGATTCCATTCTTTTCGGGATCAAAAGATGAAATGTCAAGGTCACAGAGCTAAGACATTTTTTTAACAAAAGTACTCTCGCGCATGTATTTTAGAAATTAACCACGATTTCATACCCTCCTATAATACTAGAAATCGTTTATGATTGAAATAAAGGAAGTTTTCAGATCATAATTTGCGTTACTTATCATCTACCCGCATGAGAACGTAGGCACAGACTTGTCCTACATAACATCCTATTCTTTTCGGGATCAAAAGATGAAAGGTCAAGATCACAGAGCTAAGACATTTTTTTTTATTTTAACAAAACTACTCTCGCGCATGTATTTTAGAAATAAACCACGACTTTCATACCCTCCTATAATACTAGAATTCGTTTATGATTGGCATAAAGAAAGTTTTCAGATCATAATTTGCGTTACTTACTGCATGAGAACGTAGGCACAGACTTGTCCCACATAACATTTTGATTCCTATTCTTTTCGGGATCAAAAGATCAAAAGTCAAGGTCATAGAGCTAAGACATTTTGTTTATTTTAACAATGTTACTTATATATAATTGAAACTAATAAGCCGCGAATAGTCGAGCGCGTTGTCTTACGGACAGCTCTTGTTTGTTCTAAATTGTACTAGCTTTATGATGTTAATTTTATTTGTTTGCAGTGTCTATTAAACCAGTAATACTTGAGTGTTTTTCTTCTAGTATTACTTGTGTTATTTGCTTATTTACACTTATTGTTCATCAACACTGAGTACTTGATAACGAGTCATTGTATATTAAAAGATGACATAAAATGAAACTGACAAGCATGTAGCCAGCAATTTTTATAAATCAAACTGATAAAAAAACATTACACAAGTTGTTAAGTGAATAGATACCTTTTGCGTTTACACTAAAAAGACTTGAAAAAATATACGTAGAGTAGTGTTAAATGAATATGTACCACGGCGTTCAAACTTGATCTTCCGTGGATCGGTCAAGGAATTAATATCAGTACATCGTGGGTATTGTTCAATGTATTTTTGCAATAGCAACTGTACTTCACGTTTTTGCTCTTTATATTCAGCAGGCCTGAAAGAAAAGAAATATAATTTAGATCAAAGTTTCAGCTTGACTGTATTACAAGTGAAACAAATACATTTGTATGCAACAAATGATGGAAATCTGTTCTTTATAAACAATATTCTTGTTACTCTGGAATATAACGCTCCCCGAACATTTTCCTGTTATTCATTTAAAATAAAACAATGCTAACCCCACCCGAGGACCAAATATATGACACAACTAGGTGAGGACAAGTCAAATTGACTTCTTCATTGGAAATCTAAAAGTAGGTTTAACATCACCCTTCCTGGAATATTTCATGTAACTGACGTTAAGAAGTATTTTTTTTACACAACTATGCAAAAATGTGTTAGTTTTGTTTGAAATTTTCACAATTAGTTAACATTTTGACTTAAATCCGTTTTACAATTGTATGTAAAAGAGGCTACTCAACATTTTTGGAGTCACTACAAGTGTTATCTTTTAAGTTGAAAGTAAGCTTAGGCGCGAAGCCGGGAAGAGTTGGAAAAGGACATTGCGCGAGCAACAGACCTAACTAATTTCTAAAATGTATAAATCTTTTACTGTGGAAAATGAGTTTTAAATTTGCGTATAATGAAGGTGGGCATGGATGATTTTGTTGATTGTGTGGATCCAGTTTTGGTGGAATTGGTTTTGTTCGTCTTGTAGTGTCTACCGTAGTCGGCTGAGAATTGCCAACAGGAGTCGAACTTTGAATCTTACCTTAGACGTGTTAAGGTCTTAGGACTAGAGTCGTCCAGTTTATTTTGACGCTCTTTTATAATTTTTCAAAACGGAAAATATATGAACGGAATATAAGCTTTCATTTACTATTTTTATATAAAAAGCAAGTCGTGTTGAACATTCGTTAATTAAAGGTTTATGATCTTGCAAAAACAAGCAAAAGAAAAAAAGCAAAGTTGCCTTAAATAAGATACCAAAGAAATTGAGGAATATTTACTATATTTATATATTCCTGAGTTATGCCGTAAAGTACGTGTATTTCTATATACAGTCTATTGAAAGTTGGAACATCACTTAAAAATTAGGCTTGTTATAACGTAGAAGATTCACTTCAAAAAAAAAAAAAAAAAAAAAAAAAAAAAAAACATCTATAGCAACTTACGTTTCTGATGTAATCTTTTCTAGTAACGTCTTACCCACGTCTCTGGGTGTAGGGTCTGCTCTATATATAGTATGAAATAATAGAAGGCAATTAACAAGATTAAAGGGATATATCCTAATATACTGCATATGTTTTTTTTATGTATTAATGCATGTATATATTAATGTATGTTTATCATTGTTTGCAAAAATGAAAACAAAATGTTAGGAGGAATATAGTTAAACAATTAGCATCTTGAAGAAAAGATGATCGGCGTAGATACAGTAC
Organism: Cyclina sinensis; assembly: GCA_012932295.1. Classification (NCBI taxonomy): domain Eukaryota; kingdom Metazoa; phylum Mollusca; class Bivalvia; order Venerida; family Veneridae; genus Cyclina; species Cyclina sinensis. Next base: position 48,092,199 of record JAAONU010000019.1, on the reverse strand, counting down.
AACATTAATGCCCAAGGGTAGTTTTCGAACAGACTTTGTATCTAACAATCTCATTTGTTACAAATGTAGGTCAAATGTATTTTAATACAGCTTCGCCGAAAAATATCTCCTTAGGGCACATAGAACTAAGAAAGTGTTCATTTTTAATAAAGGGCTATCTACCCAAAAAATATACTACAACAACTTTCGATATCAAAATAAGTACACATGCATTTTGTTTACCTATTATACTTCTTATTTTCGAATGACACTTTAAATTGGGTTATGATTTTTTCAATATCATTCAGTTTTTAACGATTATGAAAGAAATAGATGGTCTACAGTTCATTGTATGCCCTTCAAGAAACGATACCTGTTGAATGACGTCTCAAAAAATTGATAATATTGTCAAATTGAAATCTGTACGATTAATGCAGGAACATTTTGTAATGTTGTTATATTTAAATATATGCGCTATGTTAATTTTTTGGGGCCTTATATACAGAAAGCGGCATTTTGATATGAATTCAGTAAATATATTCGTGTAGTTAAAACATAGTAACATACTGACCTAAATTTTTTCTGTACTTTCTGTTTCAATTCTGCTTGAAGTGGCTCCAAATTTTTAAGGGAAGTGTCGTCACTACGTATAAAAATGAACAATTCTACATGCAATTTTTAATGCGTCACCAACATAATGACATTGCGGTCTATAATTCGGACGACGTGAAGTTAAGATAAACACTATATATATATAAAATTTATTTATGATGTTTATACATATAAAATATCGTGCAAAGTCCAAATTATAGTTATACTTACTGTTCTATTTTTGCCGGTTTTGGTGGACGAAGTTGATAAGTGGTTTTGTAGGCTTCATTAAGCATCACCCACCTCAGGACTAGCGCACCGAGTAGAAGTGCAAAGCAGTATGAAAATGTTTTCATTCTTCAGCTCTACTGTCTGACGATCATAACCAACCGGAAAGAATATCATTTTCAAATATACGGCTAGCATGTTCGTCAATTCTTTAATTTTATATCCAAACAGCTAAGTTAATTTAAGCTGATTTTTAATACTAGCTGAGCTTTAAACTTTTGATTGATTTATTTATTTTTGTATTTATTATTTGTTAGTTTTCAATTTTTTTATCTGTATTTATTTACATATAGTGAAATCGTATATTAACAGAAAAAACTTTCATTGTGCTGTTTTTGAATATCATGTAGAATATAAAATATATATTTATCTCGGATTTTGAAAAAGGGTTAGAATTTTGAAAATATCGTGAATGCAGGATTCTAGTCGGTACCTGCAACGTGAACTGTAATAACATGAATCATTGAAGGTACTGTTTTTTAAAGTGTTTTAAATTCTAAATTAACACATTTGAGTAAATGATACACACAAATACAAATTCAACTTATTTTGAAGAAGAGATTTTTATCAACAAAAGGTGAATATACGATTTCACTGTATGTAAATAAATACAGATAAAATAGAAAAAAACTACCAAATAATAAATAAACGAATAAAAAGTTTAAAGCTCAACTAGTAGGAGTGCCTTATTACAGAAATGCTATTGAATACATTGTATGATGTACAACATGCTTAGCTTAAGGGTTGATAACATCAACTTAACAGCAGCTGAGTCATTTGTGGTAAAATAATTAAGTCGTATCACTAATTTGTACATAAATTGAGTATGTAAATTACTAAAATAATGCAACACCGACTGTCCCATTTTGGGAAAACAAAATTTGTTCATGGTAAATGGAGTTTTGAAAAAAAAATTGGCATACTGGTGTACGTGACAAGAACAGGACTACCACTTTTATAGTGGTATATGTTGTCGTACCAGCTTAGTACATAAGAAAATGATCTTAATTTTATTCATTTGCAAAAATAATCGGAATTTAAATACGATATTAAGTAGAGTATCTCTTGTCGGCATTGCCTTTTATTTCAATTAGAGTTTGTCATTCTTAAGGTTTTAGTTAACTTGTGTATTTGCAATTGAAAGTTAAATTGAAAATGAATCAGTATATGTATTTCGTCAACAACCATTGTCATATATAAACAGGTACATAGCTATGATATAGAATCTTAATTTCGGAAACAGAGTTGATTTTACCGCGGAAGTCATGAAGTTTCTAATAAGAAAAAAGAAAAAAGTTCGAATCCAGGAAAAACAAAATGATCAGTTTGATACCCACGTGTGAGTTGACAGCTGGACGTTAGCACAAGAGCAGAACTTCTAAATTCATCATTAGAGTTTGACCATGACTTCTATATAACATTTTTAAATTATAGTTCATGTAGTCTTTACCGAAAGTTAAATTATTCGACAATACCTTTGAAACTATCTCATTCTATGTCCTTACCGAAAAGTATATATTTTAAGCATACTTCCAAAATAATTTCACCTTCTAAAATGTAACGAATGGATCTTCAACCTGCAAAGATTTAGGGTTTTATTAAGTTGTTCAAGTGAAACCTGGGTTAAAATACATTAATTTTAATAAGGTGTTGTAATAAATTCTTTATTCATCGAGTTGAAGATATTTCTGTCGAACTTTTCCTGTTTGTAAGATAAATATTATTACTTTATCCAGTGGTTTGATTAAATTAAGCATAGTAGTTTATAAATACTTACTCAGTTTTGTTGTTCTTTGCACACACGGTTGAACATTTTATTTCAAGCGCGGAAATCTCATCACAGACAATTCTGAAATTACCATTTTACACATACAAATGCTATTTTATTGCACTATGAGAGCTTGTCCACAAAAATAATTAGCTAACTTTATTTTGACTCAGTGTCTTTGCTTGCATCTGTTCACCACAACTTTAACAACCTAGTACGTTACAACAAACTCACTGTAAATCTTGCTGGTCTTAGAAAACAATGTTAAAATACCGTGACATGAAATCATGTAGTTTCAGGTTTAAATAAGTTTGTTACTGTATTTCATCTGAAATTTGTGGGGGTTTTTTAAGTTCACTGTCCAATCTTCACTGACAAAGCTATTGCATTTAACATTTTCCGCAGTTAGCAGAAGATTAGATCTATTTGTTTTTCAATTAAATTAAATGCAAAAGGCACACTGTATATCCTTCCGTTTAAATAATTACGTGACAAAGTTGTTCGTGTACAACGTTGTAATGCATTTAATTCTAATGAAGAGGAATTATATCATATATATGTCATTCAGTATAAATGTGTAAACAGCTTGCTTACTGTGAAAACCTTTCAAGGTAATTTTAAATGCTTGTTATCAAATTTTATTCTAATAATGTGGCTAATATTGAATAGTATAACTCACTTTCAATTCAATTAATCATAAAAAAGCAAGTTCTTTCTTTGAATATAAGTTTATACATTTATGAAGCTTTAAGTAAGTTTTCTTACTCTACGAAACTTGGCTGTGTACTAAACTGATTAAGCTAACACGCCTTCGTAAGTGTGCGGAGATGAAACTGGCAGTATGCAATGATTTGTCAAAAAATCCAAAACGGATAAAGAAGACCTTGAATTAATGATGATAAGGCTTTAATCGAAGCTAGTAGGACAGTATGAGTTCGAATTGTAGTTTAGTTTTATGGATTTTTAGAACATTTTTACAGTTCTAAAAGAAAAAAAGTCGTTTGATATTAATAATCGCAGCAAGTAAATAAAAAACTAACAGTACAGAAGTTGTGCACTGAATCCTGTATAATAGCGTTAGATCCCGTGACACAAGGAGTTATGTCCCTAAGTGCCTGTGTTCACCATGATGTGAAAGGATACGACTAAATTAAAATAAACTGCACAGTATCTTAAGCTTGTTTTTACCCAAGCTTAAACAAAATAATTCCAATTTTCTTAATCACTGAAAACAGGATTAACAATACACAGTATTAGTTATAAAGGATGTCAATAATCTACTAAACGGAATTTTAACTGCAAGAATGGATACACAATAATTCTTACCAAAAAACCGCGATGTCTTTTTTTTGAATATTGGTAAATACATACGATGCTTTCTACCTAATAATTTGTATATCTTAGTTTGCAATTTCACGGGCGCGCGTGTGTGTGTCTTCGTGTGTCTGTGTGTATGTGTTAAAATGACTGCCGCTATTTGCTGTACCTCCCGAACAAGTATACAATGCTTAAAATAGATTTTGCATCTCATTTCACAATGACTTAATCTCAGTGAGTATATATAAAGCTGTTCGTAGAGGGAAAGCCATGCATAATTTTTCTACAACCAACAAAATATGATAGATATCGATACTGGATTATGACAAAAATGCGTGCATGTCAATGGTAAAATCCTAGTTATGTAGTCCTTCTTTGATATGTTGTATTTTGAATACTTACGATGAAGACTGACGTTCACTATTTACGTTTCGTTCAAAAGAAACACGTGTCCATTAATGCTCACAAGAACAGCTTTAGGTAGAACAAACTGCCTCTTGATCAATATAGATACGATGAAATTTCCTAGTATTGACTTACATATCAGTGGAAGGGTAGGAAAGAAAGTTATGTTCAAGTTTAATGGGATGTTGAAAAGAAAACGAAAAACTGTATTTTACTTTTTTATCACAACGGTTTTATTTTTCAAATGTATAGCATATTTATATACAAATTTAAATAAGGTACCAGAGCGCTCAGTTACACAAAAAGCTAAAATTAAAAGTGAAGAGAGTCACGATGTGAATCTTGTATTAATAAATGCATACATGCGGTCTGGTTCCACGTTTCTTGGAATTCTTCTGGGATATAAGAGAGATTCATTTTACATTTATGAGCCACTAAGAAAATTGTTTAAATACAGATTCATCAAAGGACACGAACTTTGTTACTCAACAAAACATTATTGTATAGACAGGTATTATTTTTCTTACTTTTTTTTAGTTTACTTTTTTATTCATGTATTTAAATTTTTAGACGAAATGAAAATGTTTCCATTTAAATGATTCTAGGATTTTATGTTTTTGTTTGCTTTTAACTACGTTTAAACTAAGCATTAGTGTAATTTAATAAATATATTTGAGCACAATCATTTTTTAAAAAAACTCAAATTTTATGCGGATGGAGGGGAAGTAGTATAAGCAGAGGTTTACTTAACATATTTGAAAATTTATAGCATTAAGTCGTTTTCTCCGAATTCAGTTGAATAATTATATATGTTTATTTATAAAAAAAATCATATACAAATTATAATATGTTTAAATGTACAATTGAAAAAGTAGAATATTTCTTAGATAATCATTAAAATAAATCAAACACCTATCTTAAATGTTGGCAGTATTAATAAAATGACAATGCATTTCTTAAGCAATGACAGGGTTAAACCTGAAATAGTAAAGGTACATACAAGGCATTTAGAGACATTATTTCAACATTTTGGTTATTTAAAAGGTATGAAATATTGACTATTTCAGCAGTTATTTTCACAACAAAATATTTAAACTATGAATCGGTTACATTAAAATTAAAACACCTGACTATTCCTTGACATTATCTGCAGCGTTAGGAGGTTACTAGTTTTGTTTGGTTCAACGACATTTTACCGCCGCCGCAGCATTACAGTTTACATTTTAATGTGTTGGCAACATCGCTTGGGCAGGTCATCGGCAAAAATAAGTTGTATTTGGTACGAAGCGGCTCGTCAAATCATTTTTGTTAAATTTACCTGTTCTTGCTACTAAATCTAAATCTTACGGTTTTTTTTTTCTTTCTTTTTGTTTAGTATAGTGCTGATATATAGTACTATGTGTGTTAGGTGCCAATATGACATGGACTATTTATTCATCACACGTGTTTTATACTTCATTTTGTGTCTTTAAATTCTTAACAATTATTTGTCTCTTGTACTGCAGCCCTGGGTCCCTCAACACTAGTCTGAAAGTCACAGAAGACTTGTTCCATTGCAAACTCAAACAATATGAGGATCAGTTCACTGAACTGCTTTACAGCAAATCAGGTAAAATTTGTTTCAAAATCGTGCAATTATTGATCTTTTCAGTGTTCAAAGATTGAGACAACTCGAGAATTATTCGATTTCCTATGAGACAATTAAAAGCCAGGTAAAATTAGAAATAATATGACTTGTAAGCATATCGTGTCGCAAGCTAAAGAACGTTAGAAACATAAAATAATAATAATAATAATAATAATAAAATTAACAGTTGATTTACTAAATCATACCAACAGCCGTTTATGAATGGCAGCTTATATTTGTGAATAAGTAAAATGTATTTATTTGTAGGTCTCATTTGAAAAAAAAAATCGCTTTATTATTTTCGTACTGCATGTAATTCCTAATCCATATTGACTGTTTCAACTTATATCTCTTACACTTTAAGTGAACTTAAAATCACTTTTTTATTTCTCAACAGTCCGTAACATTAGTACTGAAACAGGATGCAAATCACTTGTGACATCAAAGATTTTTCATAAAAAAAAATTGAAAAAGGGATTTGATAAATACATACACATCAGTGTCCTGCAACCGTAATCCATAGTGTTTCTCGTTTCGTTAATTTTTTGACTTGTTTGTTTATTTTTCTTAAAACCAACGCTCTGTTCTTAGCACATCAAAGTAAACATATGCATTACTATCATCTCATATGAAATAATTTAACTTTCTCTTGAACTTGATTTTTGTTTTAAATTTTTAAGACATGTCTACTTGTTTACATGTTAACGTATTAAGTAAGACATCTTTTATATAAAAAATACGTAATTTACATCATCTTGCTTGTATTGTACTTGACAAATACACTGTTAATATATGTTCCAATCAATCTAGATACTTAATTTTTTGAAAAAAAAAATTGTTTTCTATCATTTTAATAAAATCGTACACACAGTTCATACATTCGAATACTTTTTTCCCGTGTTAGTCATTTCATTACTAAAAGACAAAATACAAACATTTTGTGAACCACAGTCTTGTAAGTTAACATTTATTTAATAAAAATGGTATTTGCATCTTGAGTTTATATTGATATAGATTTGTTTATTTCAGGTCCGAAATGGAAGGCTTATGTTGAATGTATGAATGACGTTCGGTTTCCAAATGAAGATTGCTTAAACAATTTAGAAAAAACCTGCAGGGAGCAAAATAACAGAGTACAGAAGGTGCTTCGTTTGTCTCTGGATGATACAGCTTCTTTGATAACAAGAAACAGAAATTTAAAAGTAATTCATATATTCAGGGACCCGAGAGCTATTCTTAATAGTGAGATATTTACTTTTTGGTACCCGGTAAACATAACCACAACGGGTAAGATAGAAGAAAATGCAAAAGCACTTTGTGCCAGAATGGAAAACGATTTATTAGCAGGATATCGATTAGTAAAAAAATATCCTAGAAAGCTTCGACTTGTACAGTACGAAGATATGATTCAAAATTATAAAAAGGCAAAACTTATCTATGACTTTATAGGGATGAAAGTCAGTGAGGAGGACACCAATTTTTTGACAAGGATATATCACAACTTTAATGGGAAATTAAATAATGATTCAAATTTCAATATTTATGCCTTCAAATATAGGAAGTCCTTGCCGTTTTCTTTAATTAACATGATGCAAACACATTGCTCAAAAGTTCTTCAAATGTTAGGATTAAAAGTCTTTCAAACAGAGGCGGAGTTACATGATCCCACTTTCAACCCGATTGCTGGAAGTCTTCCATTTAGGTTGTAAAAGTGACAACACATCTTTATTCATTTAAATAGACGTTTGAATGAGAAAATAGTTGCGCAAAAATTGATACCTTAACTTTTCAACCGCGTGAATTAATTTAATGTTCTACTGTCATTGCAATCAAAATTATTCAAACAGAGAGAAAACAAGTATTAGTTATTTTCCCTTACAAATACATACAAAAACTCATTTTGAATTGTTTATAGTCTATACTGTTCAGCGATATTACAAATGTCTCAGCATTGACACTCAATAGAAATAAACATGCAACACGACAACATAATAGTTATTGTACTTTTCTGTTCGATACTTGGTTTATAGAAGGGAATATATAAAAACTGAGCATTGTTTAAAGCGACTGAATCAAATCATTCAGCTGAAACATGATGTAGTTCAAAAATGTTCTTCTTTAAAATTAAAGAAAAGTTGATATAATATGTAAAATAAACAACATAATTTTCTGCTTCTATACATTATGAAAACTGAAAAAAAAGAATTTGATTTTAAAAGGTTTCGAAACCAATACCTTCAGGTCAGTAAAATTAGGTGATGCGACCTGACCACTGAGCCACTATGGTATGATCCTTACAAATGTTAAAATTAAAAATGTAAACAAAGTATCTACCACGTGACGAACGGCGTCATTTTACCCGAACAAAGTGTAAAACAAGTTTATATTATGATCTGTTTCTGTAACAAAAACTGAAACAGTAACTTCATTTAGATACATTCTTCACAACAACAACCAGAATATTTATATGAAAAAACATTTTCTTATTTATGCATCGTCGACCCATCTCTGAGTAGTTCGCTTTAAACAAATTATAAACTTTAAGTTAAATTTATCATTATGGTTTCACTGATGATAAAAACGAGAACAGAGTTATTAGGTAAGTAAACTCACAACACCTAAATATAGACACACGTAATCAAATATCTCTTTTAACAAGAAATAACTTTGGTTATTTGCAAAGTTGCACATTTGGACACAATGAAGACATAAAGAGGGTGGTGTTTTTCTGCAAACGATAATTTGCATTTCTATAAGCATGGACTGAACACGCAGGCGAGAAAAAAAAATGAAGTATAACACTGAAATTGCATTTCAGTAAAAATAGTTATTTCCTGTTTAAAGGAGTACACATATAAAAACAAAGATATGTTTGTTGAAAGCTAAATAACATTATACTTCTTGCAGTGGCATATGGCCAAGAAAACATTCTGTACTTCTTTGCAGTAGTCTTCTCATTTTAATTTATTAGGAGCTAGTAGTGAAACCAAATATGTTTACCTTACGAACTTGATACAGGAAGCCTGGTGATACTCGAAACAAGAAATTTTATTTACATAGGTGGCTATTATTTCAGAATCAAAAAAGACTTCAGGTGCAAATCTAAGTCACTAAAACAACATTTCCCCCCGAGGTCTCTTTAGTGGTAACCTCTATTTTTTCCCCATCATATACATGGAAAGGGTCGGAGAGCATCCCTATTCAGCCTCAAAAAATAAAAAAACACAAAATTGTACATGAAAAGATAACAATGTATAAATGCAATATTGATATATTTTCCCGAATTGTATAACTTTGAAACTTTTTTATTTTTAATTTCCACATACTGTGACATATTTACTTAACATATTACAGACTTATTTGATTTAAATATTATTTTTATTCACTTATGTGTATTTTGTATATGACAAATACACTGTATTTATGAATTTGTTTTTCCAAAAAAGAAATTCCGAAGTCTGTCATACACTTCTAATAAAAAATGGTTTACTTGCACTGTACAACATTATAATAGTTTTGGATTGACGCTTGTATCAGCAACGTTAGATTTCTGCAATAATTTCTTCAGTCTCTATTTTTTTTTCAATCCGTACATTCTTTATACATTCAAATAGCGTTCGTTGCTGTTCGACGTTTCTTCACTTAAGAGGAAGATAACACAATATAAGCTTTTGAGAACTGAAGTCTTCGAAGAGAACATTTGTTTTAGAATAATGGTATAAGTGTAAGTCTTGCAAAGAGCTTTATATTAGAGTGCAGATGGCGCTACGTTTTCTCTAGGAGAGGGGATACTTTGATAACAACAAAAAAAACAACAAACAATTATAATGATAAAAGTAATTCATAGTGAGATATTTACCTTTCGGTACACGGTAAATATATTCGCAACATATAAGAAAGACTAATAAAATATTCTTGAAAGATTCGACTTCTAGAGTAGGAATGGTGTGATTAAAAATATAAAAATGCAAAACGTGTCAATAACTTCATTTGAATGTCACGACTTTAATAGGAATTTCAATATATATATATATCTTTAAGTATAGGAAAATCCCGGCCGTTTTCTTAAATCAATATGATGCAAACATAATATTTTGAAGCTTTTAAAATTGTATGCTTAACTCTGTTTCAAGCAGAAGAGGAGTTTCATGACCCGACCCCAACTTTAACCAGATTGCTGGAAACCTTCCGATGACAGCACGTCTACATTCATTATAAATAGACGTTTGGACGCAAAAGTCGTTATCTTAATGTTTCAACGGTATTGATTTGAAAGTTGTTTTTTTTAGCTGTTCTACTGTCATTGCAATGGAATTATTTAAACAAACTGAAAATCAGTATAAGTTATGTTTTACCAATACATACAAGAAACCTATGTTGATAATTTCTTGTCTTTACTATTTAACGATTGAGTATCAACACAAATAATACTTTTCAGCAACCCTCGTCGGTTACTTGCAAAGTTGCACCTAGTAATACATTAGGAAATAAAAAGAAGAGTATGTTATCAGGCAAAAGAGTATGGTAGCGTAATATAAGCATGCATTTGAACACACATACAGGCGAGAAAAAACGGTTTTCACCAAGGAAACCTCTTATACTACCTTCTACACGGTGCATAACCATATCGGCAGTCTCTCTGCGAAATCTGTCTTTTCGGCGGTCTCTCTGCGTCGGTACCGGTTATTCTCTGCTGTAAACACTGTTTGTGATAGAAGACCGTCAGAAAACTCGGACAGACATCAGTTCAAACAGCTGAGTTGCTTAAAATTAATAAGTGCACGGAACGTTAGAATATCTTTGCTATGTATACGCGTGTATACTTTTCAATTATCAGTCACTGCGCTCCGAAACTCGGACAAATTGTTCAATGGTGTACTGACATGAACAGAACTTCGGCACTTTCTACCGGCTGAAACGAGTAATTACTTCTATAACGCACATAACAATCCCATCAAACATATTCACTGTTCAATATTCTTCAAGAAATTGCTAATAAACTGGTCGCTATTTATTTAGAAATCTTGTACACCCTCTGGTTTCGGTTTTGATAGTGCACAGGAGGTCTCTCTGCACAGCAGCTTTTAAAGCACAGGTAGGCTCTCTGCATACAGCACGGGCAGGCCCTCTGCCTGCGATAGATCTGAGCAGGAAGGGAGTCTTCTATCGATCATTGTGTTAATTACAAAAAGTGCGACCTTATATCACTATGCCACTTACACTACACGGTGTTTCTTAAATAAACTTTTTCATTCTCTGTAATGCAAGAAGCATAACGTAACGTAGTTTGTATGAAATTGTTTTTGCAGTCAGCCGGTGTACAAATCTACCAAATACTTTTATGGTAACTTTTGTCAATTTTAGCTCTGAATTTTATCAATAACAAGTTTTAAGATAAATATTGTCTGTGTTACATTAACAATAATAAACTGAACTAAATTATTAGTGCTCGAATTACAGTTTTTCCATTCACAAAATGCAAGTTTGTAAATATTATTTTCGTAAATTTTAAATCATACCTGCATTTTTTAATAAAATGTCGAAGTATTAAACAAAAGCCTGAAAAATAAGTTATTCCTGGTTCTAATTATATTTTATTCAAAAGAAAACAGAAAGGTTTGCGTTGATGGATAGACTGAAGGAAAAAGAATGAATGAATACTTCTATTCCAGTGCCTCTATCTACTCATATATTTACTATACGATAAATATACGGTAGAAATCTTATACGTCATGTTTTTAAGAGCTCTCCTGCACCATCCAGTAAACGTATAGACGTCTGAGAGGTCTCAGACGTTTGCCCGTAGCGTGGGTTATAATTTGATACTGACTGCAAGACAATCGGTCAATGCGTTACCACTATGAAGACGTTCAAAGTGCGTGTCCTAAACAGAGCAAATTCTCGCATTCGCAGTACTTTCTTCTATTACAGTGCCTCTATATATGGCAATGTAACGCAGGAAACAGTTCGCTCGTTCTTTCCTATGATTTCCAGCTGCATACTAAGTAGAGTTCTCTTCGGTTATTCCCAGATTTTAACTATAATTTCCTTAAAAGAAAAAATAAATTATACTACCGTTGAAAAAAAAACCCTGTGTACGCCAGATAAACTGGCAATATATGATTGAATGAATAAATGTTTGCGTTGATGGAAAGAATAAATGACTGCGTCGATAAATGAATAATAAATGAAAGCATGAATGATTGATTGACTTAGTGAGTGAGTGAGTGAGTGAGCGAGCGAACGAAGAGTATAATTTCGGTAATTTGTCAAAGCATGAGCACCAGGGGCGTGTCTAACGTTATAAAATAAGTTGTAAAATATAAGTGGTAATTTTATAGAATTATTTCATTATTTTGATACTTTATTCTCTTAAAGACATCTCATAGTCGACCAGAAGTACTAAAAAACTTAAAAAAGACAACGAGATTCCTTGTATAGTCATTGAACATTACAGGAACACCATATACCCTCATTGTAGTCAATTCCAGCCATGTAGGCTCAAGACGTGAACTTTTAAGTTTGTGCATTTAACAATTAACAAAAATCAAGAGTTCAATCTCAAAAAACAGCGATTGCTTAAACATTCGCTGGCAGAGAGCCTGCCTGTGCTGTTTGCAGAGAGCCTACCTGTGCTTTGAAAGTTGATGTGCAGAGAGACCTCATGTGCACCATCAAAACCGAAAGTAGAGGGTGTACAATATTTCTAAATAAATAGCGACCAGTTTATTAGTAATTTCTTGAAGAATATTGAACAGTGAATATGTTTGATGGGATTGTTATGTGCGTTATAAAAGAAAGAACTCGTTTCAGCCGGTAGAAAGTGCCGAAATTCTGTTCATGTCAGTACACCGTTGAACAATTTGTCCGAGTTTCGGAGCGCAGTGACTGATAATTGAAAAATATACACGCGTATACATAGCAAAGATATTCTAATGTTCCGTGCACTTATTAATTTTAAGCAACTCAGCTGTTTGAACTGATGTCTGTCCGAGTTTTCTGTCGGTCTTCTATCACAAACTGTGTTTACAGCAGAGAATAACCGGTACCGACGCAGAGAGACCGCCGAAAAGACAGATTTCGCAGAGAGACTGCCGATATGGTTATGCACCGTGTTCTAGGGATCTTTTTACACACACATCATTAATAGCAGTAATAATCAATAATCATACCCTACAAATCAAATGCCCATACGAATCGTGAAGGAAAGGAAGTCTATTTTTAATAAGTTGGTTTGGGGCATTATATCAGAATCACAATTTACATAAAACAAATAGCAAAATCTGAATTATTGTATTACAAATTTTCGGCAAATTGGAAAATGGTGACAAAATACCGTCCATGCCATATTCATTTTTAAGAAAACAAAATTAAACAGTCGACAACGTCGGCAAACAGAAATCAAACATATAATTTGATAAAACTTCATCAAAAGATGAAATCAGAACAATATTATACTCACAACAATATATTTTAAAAAATAACATGCATAATTCTTAATACTACTAGGATGTATTTTGGCATATGTCTGTTTGCCCTAGTAAGTCATCAGTTCCTAAAGAAATCAACAGCAATTATTTATATAAGTAACAGATAAGTGGTAAGGAATAAAACATTATGTTACTGAATACAAAGAACACTGATTCCAGCATTACTTTGAAAATTACGAAAAGGCTTGGAGGATGGCTTTAGCGAGGAGTTGGGTTGAGAAATCAACATAAACGATTATTTCAATATCCGTGTAAAATGGTAAAGGAAATAAAGCATCCAAAGGTCGTATCTCGATAGGCCTGATCGATTATTGTAAACTATGTCTCTATTGTGTCTTCATCTAAGGTACGTGAAAATAAAAAAAAATCTTGCTAATCATAGAATTTAAACATACGTTGAGAGTCTGTCGATTTTCGTTTTGTGTCTCCTGGTTAAATTACTTCAACTATCAAATTATTTATAATTAAGTCACCGAAAATCTTCTTTTTTAATTCTGTAATCCAAATCTCTTCTAGCTAAATGTTCTTTGACATAAATTTTGCACCCAGGCACACGTTTTTGTGTGTGAAGTTAGTGTTTTAATATTGATGAAATGCTATTCTTATTAATCTTTTCTTCTGTGTCATCGAAACTCGATTCGAAATAATAACACAACACCAATGAATCTAATGTTACTGTAAAACAGTATCATTTAAAACGTGCAGTCACATCATTCTAAATTTTGAAAGATTGTAGTTGATTGCACATGGTCTTGTCATTAAGCGTATTAAATACTTATCCTTACCATGCTAAATATCTAAAATGGTATTGTCAATCTTTAAATTTAGACGGATCCATTCATTGTTTATGGCTGCGCCTATTGAAAATTTACTGACTTAATTGCGAATAGTGCACACCATGATCAGACTGCACGGATGCAAAGGCTGATCTTGGTCTTTACTGATCGCTAAGGGTGAGTCAATTACCTCCGGTAGAGTGAGTTTGGCAAAGAAATAAAAAAACTGAATAAGAATAACTTTTTTGCATACGTGATTGGTGAATTGTTGGGTGTGACTGCGTTCGTTTATGATCTAGGTAAAAATACCGGAATTTAATGACTGTCAGTTGAAATAAACCTGGGCCATCCTTGTGTTGAAACCAGAAGTAATGGTGTCTTCCTACTTGACAGTCTCATGAAACGTTAAAGTACTGAATTTTAATTTTCAGTTCTAGAATAAACTTGGAAATAGGCGGCTATGAAAGTGAAAAGGGTAGAAACAATTATCGTTTGCAAAATAGAGGTTGAGGTGTTTAGCTACCTATGAACTAATTAATTTTCCTCACACTTGTGATATGTAAGTCCTAGGTAAAGTAGGTTACAAACAAATACAAGAGTTTAGTTTTTGAATCATTTTTATAGTATTGAGCTTTGTATAAAATCTTCATATTGTTGCTTTTCAAGTTTAATTTTCACTTTATGGCTCGGAGGTTTGGGGATCTAATATAAAAAGAAAAAAAACATAATAAATATTGGTAAGGCTCAGTTTTTAACGATGAAATTGTCATTTTGTAATTGAAATTTTTCTTCCGACCAATCATCTAATACTATATATTAAATATCCTGTCGTTTATGGATGGTGATACTTTTATTCAACTTTTGGCTTGCAAAACTCAAATTAGTGAAGGAAAGATAAGAAACTTACAGTTCAAACAAAGAGTTTAAAGATGACGATTCATAAAAACAAAACAAAACTATTTTAGAAAGTTGTATAATAGATACTCATAACAAATACACATATTATCTGGAAGATAAAAATGTAGACACTTCATCTATTTATATTATGATTCTCGCTAGCAATTCTCTGATATACTGCTCTGTTACTGAACTACTGTGGACAGTTTCCGCATAGGAAGGTGTATCAATGACAAAGAAATCAAACCAAATGTCACGTTTAATTAATTTATTAATTTGAATCTACAGGTATAATAATGATATAACCTATAGTAAGACTGCGTAATACGGGGATGTATGAAAAGGATTTGGAATACAATGTTGCAGAGAAAACATTGCAAATAGATGTTTTAAAGAAAATTTCTATTATATCAAAAGGCCATATGAGACTAATCAAATACTTCTAATAAAGTATGAAAACAAGCTCATAAATTGTTTATTTAATTTTGTTGAAAAGAGACTTCGGCCAAAACTTCGGGTATATCTAAAGAAAATAAAATTTACTAGTTTTCAAAATTACATATACCTTGCTGCTCGAGTTCAGGTTTAGTTGATGATTAACTTGTGCAAGTGTCCGGTATATATCATTGTTTCCATACAGCATCTGAGTTGTTGAGTGCGATCACTTTACATGTACAAAGAAATGAAAATGGATTAATGCAAAGCATGTCATTTGTATGTAATCAATGGCGTAAAATTTAGAAAAAAGCTTTTACAGAATAAGATGATCAAAACATGACGGCAATGTGAATTTGAGGGAGAGTGTACATTGTTAAGCGACCAAAATGTCAAAGTTGAATATAGTTTTGTATATTGTTGCCGTTTTTAAAACGAACTGAGAAAAGATTACACAACATATTTATTCAGTTCAAAATAAAAATACCAATAGGTCGCTAGAAGTCCATAATCTTATCAGAAGATACGTCATCTTATGCAAATCATTACAAGCGGGCCATCTGATAGATTAAAAATGATAAATGCACAGTTCAAATCAAGTAACTAACATTTAAAGAATTATAAATACCGTAATACGTTGATTTATATGATTTTATTGTATTTATACTGAAATAAAATTTGGTATACAGATTTATCATAAGAATATCTAGGTCAAGTTCTGTTTTGGGTTTGATCGAGCAATTATTGACAAAGTTATGCCCCTTGGACTTAGAAAAATTCCAATTATTTGCAGTTTCCGTTCATTTTCTTCGCAGAGATTGCACACACCGAAATGTAATTAAGTATACAGATTTATCATAAAAATATCTAGATCAAGTTCTGTTAAGGGTACGATCGAGCAATTTTTGACAGAGATCTGCCCCTTGGACTAAGAAAAAAACCCAATTATTTGCAGTTTCCGTTCATTTTCTTGGCAGAGGTTGCACATACTGAAATAAAATTTCGTATACAGATTTATCATAAGAATATCTAAGTCTTGTTTCAGCTTAGACCCGTCGTACTTGATAGGTTGATGCATCTCAGATAGTACCTGTAGATAACCCCTATTGATTTTAAGTTCAAAGGGTAAATTTCATTTCCATGTACACTGCCTATAATGTATACTGCCGGGGGGGGGGGGGGGCATAAGTGGTTCACAAACATCTCTTGGTTTTTTGTTTTCCGTTTTTTTGTGTTTTTTTTTTCTTTTTTATAAAGTGTGCTAACCCTTTAGAAGTATCGAAAAAAAGAAATGTTTCTAATACTCATCAATAACCTCTTAAACACTTGAGTTTAGATTGGTTATCACGATTAAATCAAACAGTTATACAATTTTCCCTGTTTGACAATTTGGATAGGAACCATGAAATCTTGGACTAAAGATTGCAAGCAGGCCAATACTATTAGATTTTAAACAATTAATGCCATATAGAATTGAAGAATTGTTAATACTGCTTTTTAAAATCAAATTCTCATCAAGGAAAGTTGTGGATATATGGGTGCTCATCTGTAAATATTCTTCAGTAAATCGGTTTAAAACGTTCAGGTTTGAGCATGTTGATACGATACATGGGGTTGCAGAAAATTAAATGTGATACTGGTTTCAGATGGTGCAGAAACAACTGTTCGGGCTTTTGCTATATCAGTTTATTTTTCTTAAACTAAAACTTTCATCAACCCTACAAAATTTACTTGTTTTATGCGTATTTTGTACCTTTTAAGTTTTGAATTATCTGCCAGCTGAACAAATAATCAAGAAACTTAAAAACTGAATTTTTTTATGTTTGAAAATTAAGACGAGGTGTTTTTTTTATCGTGAACTTTAATTAACATTTGTTTGTTTTTGATTACATATATACACATAACACTAACCATTATACAGTTTCTTATTTGATAAAACTTAATGTTGATGTAAAGTCTATATTTATCATTATTTGATAACATGATTATGCCAAGATTCCTAAATTTATGGATCTAATGTTTGGGGAGTCTACGCCTGTATAAAGATGTTGATTCTCGTGAGCTTAACCTTGGTAGCCAAAAAAAATGATAGCGACCATGCACTAATTATTATGCCAAACCAACCTTAGATGCATGATCCCGCTTTCAAACCCATTTCTGGAAGCCTCCCATTTATATTTTAATAATAATAATATCACCTACATATTTGCATAAGAAAACATTTGCGCAAACGATGAAACCCAAGCGTTCCAACTGCATTGATTCAATAACTATATCAACTGTTCTACTGTCAATGTAGAAACAGCAAAAACATTATTTAAACAGTTGAAAAATCAGTATAAATTTCCTTTATAAAAACATACAAAAATAAGGGATAGGTTTTAAATTCTTTATCATTTAGTACTTTCATTTATTTCTAAGTTTTGACACTCAGTGGAAATCAATGTGACACACAACAACATGTGTAGGAAATATTTTACTGTTTTACACTTCCACTGGTAAGTGTTATTGGTTAAATAAAGTTATTCTATGATTATCTGCTGAAATGAAATGAAACAAGAAGGAAAGGTGTCTTCTTGAGTCTGACTGTCGTTAGCGTTTATGTAATTTATATTAATTATATTACTTGTATAAACTTGTAAATATGAGATTGTTCAAAACAAAAATGTAGAAACAACTATCATTTGTAAAAAAGAAGCTAAAAAGGAGTTCTAGATCTTAATATACTTATATACAAGTGCAAGTCTTCCTAACACTCATAATATGTAAATTCTAGGAAAAATAAATAAAAGCCATCACAAGGTGTAAGTCGTTTAGTCTTTTTATTTAGAATTAAGCTTTGCTTGAAAGCGAAACAATTGTCTTTCTTAAAGATTATTTTTATAGCTCTGAAATTTGGGGTGTAATTTATAGGAACTTTATCTTCAGGGGTAAAACATTAAAAAAATTCTTATGTTGCAAACTGCAGAAGGTTTTGATATTTCTCTCTATCACAGAATTGCAATGGGAGATTGAAAGTTTTGGTGTATTAAATGATTTCAAAAAAAGAAAGAGCAACTTATGCCATAGTATATATTGAGAATGAACAATTGAAAAAAATGGTAAGGTTTAGTATGTACATAATATTATGGAGATAATACTTTACAAGAAAAAACTACTGTTGCCTTCCGTCAGGCCATTTATCTAGATGTCTGCTTTTGGTTATAGATGATGATACATTTAGTAAGATATGGGTATGAAAACCTCCTGTTAGTTTAGGAAAGTAAGACATTGCCTGATTAATGTTGACTGTTATTAAAACGAAATCAAAAGTAGTTTGAACAAGGCAGTTAGAAGGACAGCTATATCCCCTGCCGCATTTTAACATTAGAATGGGTAACAAGTGTGAAGAGAGAAGGTTAGACCTCTTAATGTGACAGACGGAAAATGGGCAGCTACATTTGGACCTCTCATTGGAATCATGAAGATGAATTGCTAGTTATTCAATTGATGAGATATTGAGAATCTTTGGACGAGTGGCCTTCTTTCTGTGGATGTTCAAACTTTGATCTCTAATTGGGACCTTGGCTTTAGAAGGAGCTACTTTGATGTTGCAATCTCATAGTGGTGATCATTTATGCCATGTTATTTTCAATACTTCCAAGTAGTTTGATCATTATGGTGATCATTTGTGCCCAGTAATTTGAGAATCTTCCCAATAGTCAATAAGTTACTGAGAAAAAACAAAATTTTGTAAATTTTTATGTTTGACCTCTACGTGTGACGTTGGCTTTGGTGTTACACATCGTCTCGATTATTTGTGCCAAGTTATTATAAAAACTTTCAAGCAGTTTAAAAGTTATGGAGCGGACACGAAATGTGGACTTTTTAAAATTTGACCTTTAAGTGTGACCTTGACCTTGGGGGTAGCGACCTGGTTGTTGCAAAACGTCTTATAATGGTGATCATTTGTGTCAAGTTTTTTAAAAAAAAGAACTTTTTGTGAGTTTAAAAGTTATGGAGCGGACACGAAAATGTTACGGACAGACGGACTGACAGACGGACGGACTGACAGATGGACAGACAGAGGCCATTCCTATAACCCTCTCCCCGCTACGCGGCAGGGGATTAAAAATAAGTATATTGAATACAAATTACAAATGGACATATTCTGCATAGAAACTTTAATCCGCTGATAAACTAATATGTATCTAAATTACTGAGGACAGTTACAGAATTATTATTGTAACAATGAGAAAAAAATCTCACTAGATGCCATGTTTGAAACATATAACACACGTGTAACACTTATCCTTCGTTACGACTTAGAAGTATGGGGGCATATGAAAACAGAATGTGATTGAAAACAGAAATTGTTGCAAAAACATATTGCAAATGAATGCTTTATATTTTTATGGCAAGACAATCCTCATCTCTTTTCTTCAGAAAGACGAAAACTTCTAATATATCCTTTAGAAAATATTATAATTATTCATCTGTTCCTGTTAGCCATTTCATTACTTAAAGCAGTAAAATAACACACTTCAAACACTTTGAGAACCACAGACTTTAAAGTGACTATTTTTTTTATAATAATGGTATCTTTGTAACTCTTACAAGTAGGAACTTCTTTACTACCATCTAGGTGTCTTCTTACCTACAGATCAGTAAAAACAGTAAAATTAAATAAGTCTACCATACCAGCTTAACACCTACATAAAGCGTGAGGAAAAAGAAATATATGTAAGATAAATGGACACTGGGTATTATTTCATAATAATTATTTATTATTTATTTCATAAACTAAAACGACATAAGACTTATAGCAAAATTTAAATTATTGTATGACATTTTATTTTCTAAACTCTAGGTAAAGTCAATCAAAGTCAATTACAACTTTCTTGTCGTTTGGTGGTTTTTGTAGTATGAAGTTTTGATAAAAATCAATATTTTTAAAGCTCGTTTTAATGGTTCGGAGGTTTGGGCCGTAGTATTTTGATTTTTTTTATCCCAATGGTAGAATTCGAACGTTTTGTGTAGTAAATGATAATAAAATAACATAATGATTTAGTATACTATTGGACAAACACAATATGAAGAGTAAGTATGTATAGTAATTACCTATTGACAAGTACAATTTTCCTAACACTTGTAATTTGCGAATTCTAGGTAAATATTATTAAAGACAATCACAATATTCCAGTCGTTTGGTCATTTTTATAGTACGAAGTTGTATATTAAGAATTATTTCTCTAAATGGTGTTTGATGTCTCTGAGGTTTTTAGAGTAGTATATTGATATTTTCTATTGTAATGATAGATCTTGAACGTTCTGATGTAGCAAATGATAATGAAATGACACAATGTTTTCGTATAGATTTGAAAAAAAGAATATTAAGATTAAGTATGTATAGCCATTAAGTACAAACAGCTTAACAAGAAAAACTAGTTTTGCCTAACGATAGATCAATCATCTGGATATCTTCCATTGTTTATAGATGATCGTGCATTTATTCACATTTGGGTCTGAAAAAAAGTTATATAAGTTTAGGAAACTAATTGTTTAACGTTGACTTGTAATAAAACAAAATGAAGAGTATTTCAAAAAGCAGTATATTGATTACATATTACAAATACACATGTTTCAGAAACTTTAATTCACCGAAACACTTATCAGTATCTAGTATACAAATGGCAGTGTCTGAATTACTAATGAAACAATGAGAAAAAGTCTCACCAGATGAAACATTTAACACATGTTTAACAAATATGCTATACTACCACTTCGAAATATGGGGTCATATGAAAACGAAATATAAAGAAATACATGCAGAAACATATTGAAAATGAATACTTAATGTTTAAATGTCAATTGATATTTATCTCTTTTCCTCTAGAATGAGGAAGATATCATATAGATATTATATGCTACAGGTCATATCATAATAACTTAGTAAGTTTTATGTACTGTAAAATTAAAAGTTCAAATTGTATAATAAATGGTATTGCCAAGTGATCCAAAATTGTTTATTGATCATGAAAATCAGAGATTCACTTCTGTTCAATCTAATTCACGTTTTCATGATGTTTGACTTATCCTAGGTTGTTTTCATACAATTATTGAGATGTAAAATGAGATAACGATACCTGTAGAAGATAACGATACCTATAGAAAGAAACAAGTATAGATTACAGGAAGGCAAATTAGCTTCATTTGCATGTATAAATAGTTTTAAATTCAGAGATAGTCTTTACCAAATCAGGTAATTAAAAAAAGAAGACAGGACAACTTTGAGAGGGTGTACCTTTTTATCTAATTTGAAAACATCCTTTTATCTGTATACGAAGCCCAAAACCCGTATATACCGTTAGCAATGTTTTCCCCTAATTCTGGATTTCTGATTGGATGCTCATATTCCCATTGATTTGTATAAAAACACTATATGGCAGCCATCTTTTCTCTCGATACAAAAATTTAATCACAGTTACTTCACATTAATAGTCCCTTCAGCATAATTCTGTCCAGTATGTAAGACATGGAAGAGCAATCCAAAGTACAACTTTAATTTTGAATAGATTACTAGTTTTAACATCCAAAACTGTGCCTATTCCTGCTTGAAGGTTCAAAATGAAAGAGTAAGACATATTTTTCTTTTTGTGTGTGTTCCTTTCACAAACAGTGAAGATCTTTGAGAACAGTGATCATTACACCCTTAAATAGACTTACGCTGCCTGTTATTATCAGTTGAACTGTCCTTTTCTGTGTCTTTCATGTTGTACTCTTTCTACAAACTAATCTAATTCTGAAGTGGCCAAGTGCAAGTTGCACACTGAAGAAAACTTTAGTAAAATCATATCAGATATCATTTCAATTCAAAAAGTCACTCGTCCAAGAGAAAGCATAAATCTTTTTTTCTTTTGAACTCAGTTATGCTATTAATCCTTTTGTATATATTGTTTACTTTAAGACCTTTCCTAACAAATTGCGGCTAACAATTAAGAGGTATCGAACTGATTAAAATCCTCATCATGGAAAGTGGTGGCCATTTGGATGCATATACGATACGATACGATACGATATATGGGGTTGCATAGACACTTCATAATGGTATAGATGGCGCAAAATAACTGTCTGCTCTTTTACATATCAGTAAATTTTGCTTAAAAAGAATTTCTTAATTAGTGCAAACGTACTTGTTCTATGCGTACCTTGTACCTTTCAAGTTTTTTGTTTCTTGTTTATGATCATGTCATAGGTGAAAAAGTTATCAGCAATCTTTAAGTTGAAAACATGATTTTTTAAAAAAATAAGACGAAGCGTTATTTTATGGTGAATATAGGATCTGTAGCATGTATTTGCTTTTTGTCACATATACGAATTAAACAAGGCAATGTTGGTTGTAAACCTTACAATAGAACTGATAATACAAACAACCATATTTCTTGGTAATAGTTTTTCTAACTTGTCATTAAACCTTTTTCTGTATTGATAAAAACTGATTTGATTTAAAAATCAGAATTTCATTATACAAATATTCAATTTTACAATTATGCTAATACTCCTTTATGGGTCAAATGTTTTGTGTAATTGTTTCACAATATTTACAAAAATGTTCTACACATTCAATATTTCGGAATCTATCCTTTCATTCTAAATTATGAGAATATGATCTTAGTCACGCAAATACAAATTCAAAATATGCAATTGTAAAATAGCAAAAGGTCTAAACAATTATCATTTGTTTAAGAGATGGCGAAAAGGCGTCGTTCTTGTTTTATATAAAGCAGGACTGTAGAAATGTACAATTTTCACTCACACATAAGATTTGTATATTCTAGGTAAAGTATATCAAGACAATCGAAAGATACTAACTGTTAAAAAAAGTCCTATCAGTTTAAAGGGAGGAAGGACATTGACTGTTAAAATTTGACTGGTAATAAAACAAAATTAAAAGTATTTAACAAGTAGTATATTGAAAACATATTACAAATATACCTGCTTTAAAAAAATAAATATCTGAAAAACTTAATTACAAAAAAAATGAAAATGAGAAATGATTCTCACCAGATTTCAGGATTAAATATTTAACACATGTTAAACACATATACTATACTACGACTGCGAAATATGGGGACATTCGAAAACAAAATGTAAAGAAATTGATGCAGAAACATACTGAAAATGGCTGCTTAATTTATATAGTAAATGGTATTGCAAAGTGATCCAAAATATTTTATTGATCATAAAAAATCAGAGATTCACTTTTGTTCGATCTAATTCAGGTTTTCATGATGGATTAATGCAAAGCCTTTCTAATTTTTATGTAATCAATGGCGTTAGATTTAGAGAAAGTCTTTACAGAATAAGATGACGGTAAAAATATAAAAGGTAAAAATATCTGTAGTTCTCAAGAAGTCTATAATTGTGTCAGAAAATTCGTCATAGGAGACAATACATTGCCAGCGGGACATCATTATTAAACTTTGAACAATAAATGCATTATATAATAAAGTTAATTACGTTTTAAGAGTTATAAATACCGCTTTGAATCATGTTTAATATGCAGTTGTTTTTTAGATTGTTCTTTAATTAAAAAGACGGCTAACGATTTAGAGACATCGAAACAAAAATCAAGGAACGATTTGGATATGCAGTGGATACACTACATGGGGCTAACCATCTCTAGAAGGTCTATTATTTTATAAGAATGTTGATTCACTTAACAATGTATTCTAGAATATCAAAGAACAACGTTTCCATGTCCTTGATTATATCGGTCTCCACTTTGTTGAAAAGTTGTTACCGCGAATATTAGAAAAGGTTACTCTATAATTCGTAGTGCTGGTTTAAAGATGCACCAAATAATATTTGCACATGCTCGATAGTATATGATGGTTTTTTGTTTGAATAAATGCAGAGCTGAACCATCGCGGTCAAATTCCGACTACTGTATTAAGTCTTATTCCAGATATTTGGCGTTCTTGCTAATCTATACGTACCGTGCTTTATAAAATTGATTGAGGGGATACCGGTGATATTAAAAAAAATCAATAACAGAGAGGTAACCCGTGCCGCTGCAAAACAGAAAGTAGAGCGTTTCTATGAAATTTACATATATTCCAAACTATTTATTGCCACATGATACGTATGTTGTGTACATAATGAAACCACTGGTTCATTTTAGCCCACAGAACATGCCTAGGTGGTGGGCGAGGCTGCACATCGCGATAATATTTAGCTTGTTGTGGAGTTGCAATAATTGAAAACTAGAAACAAAAAAAACAACAAAAACATTCTATTGTTCCGTTGTATACTTCTTTTGCACATGGCATACCTCCTTTCATCTGTAGAATGAACATTCATTTGATTGCTGCCCATCGCTGATTTGCTTTCAGAAGACAATGACCTGTGCATATGCAAAAAGGTACCGTTACAGTAGAATTTTGCAGAGGTTACCGATATGGATACGCACCGTGTATTTTGTACTTTATAGTTTGGTTAAGATTGTTAAATACATATCTTCTACCTCGTTAAAGAATTCAAAACTTTATTCATTCATGTTTTTTCCTGTCCTCTAAGGAGAAGACTTGTGGGGTAGACTTGAATGGCCCTAAAATGATAAAGACTGTATCCTAACCATAGGGTATTTTTAAGGCCCTGGGTGCAGTTATTCTTTAGCTGTGAGGTGCAGTTATTCTTTAGCTGTGACCCTGACCTTTCACCGAATGGGCCAATGCTTAATAAAGGTCAAACGCTCATCATTCCTAACCATTCATTTAAGATACCTAGTGAAATGTTGTTCTTGAATTACTGGCATCATAGAAGATTGTTTTGTCGTTCAAATATTATCCTAAGTCACTCTTTTCATAAGGAGATAAACAGTGGTTATTTATTGAGCTTAAATTAAAGTTAGGAATAAATACTGTTGCTATCAGATATAATGAGACCAAAATTTCTTGAATAACGGACACACACTGGTAAAACATTTTGTTATGTTAAAATTGGAAACGTGTCTGAATTAGTCTGATCAATGGTTGAAACATTATGTCTTTGTTGTGTCTGTAAACAGCAGATGTGAAGACATAAAATTTTTATCATACGTTCAATCGACAATTTGTCGATTTTCACATCTTGCCTCCAAATTAAATTTCTTGAGCACATCGATTTAAGTTAAAACCTGGCGTCTAGAATATGCGACAGGTTTTGTTATCACAACAGTTTAATTAATTATGAAACTTTTTTTTTCAGATTTTGTAGAAAAAAATCAATTTAAACGTGGTATGAAATCTCTGAAAGTCTTTTTCAAGCATTTTGTTTTGCGTAGACAAAGTGATGTAGAATGGGACATCATTTCTTCTCGTTAAGGTTCTCTTATTTCCTTCGAAAACGTTTCGGGATAAATAGAGAACACAGATACTGTCTCTTTCTTTACACTATTGTTTTAAACATTTTGTCACAAACTTCACATTTTTTTGTGAATTATCTTTAGGTCTTTGGCAGCGTGTGTAGTGTTCAGAGAATAATTTTATATTTAAATAAAACGATTTATTCTAAGTTAATGTATTTTTATTTCATTAAGTATTCAATCGTTAAATGTCATTGTGTTAATTTATGGTCCCCCCGCCAAAGGCGGAGGGGATATTAGAAATGCCCTTCGTCCGTCCTTGCGCCCGTCCGAAACAATTTTGTCCGGAGCATAACTCCATAACTACTTGAGGGATTTTATTTAAACTTCATACACTGACAGAGCACATTGGTAGGTAGTGCAGTGTGCAAGTGCAATAACTCTACCTTGCCTTTTTTTAGAGTTATTCCGCTTTATCAGATTTACTTAATAAATTTTGTCCGGAGCATAACTCCAAAACTGCTAGAGGGATTGTATTCAAACTTCATACACTGACAGATCACTTTGGTAGGTAGTGCAGTGTGCAAGTCCAATAACTCTACCTTGTCTATTTTTAGAGTTATTCCCCTTTATCAGAATTACTTGATAAATTTTGTCCGGAGCATGACTCCAAAACTACTTGAGGGATTTTATTCAAACTTCATACACTGACAGAACACGTTAGTAGGTAGTGCAGTGTGCTAGTCCAATAACTCTACCTTGCCTATTTTTTTTAAATTATTCCCCTTTATCAGATTTACTTGATAAATTTTGTCCGGAGCATAACTCCAAAACTACTTGAGGGATTTTATTCAAACTTCATACACTGACAGAGCACATTGGTAGGTAGTGCAATGTGTAAGAACAATAACTCTACTTTGCCTACTTTTAGGGGTTTTCTTCAAACTGCAAACCCACATTATTACATTTACTTTTTTAAGTCTTTCTATAACAAGAGTTCAACAATACAGCACTTTTCTTGAACAGAACAGAACAGAACACATACCATACATGTGGGAGGGGACTTCAACATGCAACCACTTGAAAGTACAACCTTCAGGTAACTTATTTCCGGCGGGGGGATTAACCATGTGTAACATGGCTCTTGTCCAATTGTTAGACCTATAGCAAAATTGGTAGAAGAAATGAATCTTTCTCATAATTTATAAAGTGCACAGGTACAAACATTTCACTTCTGTAAAGCAGTACATGTATAAATGTGTTGGAACAGAATACGTTACTTGTGGAAATTAATGATATGAAATTTAACCGCAAAGCAGCAACACTGCGAAAAATATGTATATATACGGGAGTGTACGGAATTCCGCATATCATTAATATACGGGTAAAAATACGGAAAACATAAAATACGGAGGTGTACGGTGTCGTATATTCAGCAAATCCGTTTATGACCAAAATACAAGTTTAGGTATCTTCACTTGAATAAGGCAACCAAAACTGAGAGACATGATAATATTTAAGGAATAAGATACGGTCTGTTTTGTAACGGCAACGATGTCGAATACATATATAATTTCGAATCATTTGTCGTTTTTGCAACAAGGAAAAAAATAAGACTAAAATTATTTCCTTCAAAATCCATTTCTAGCTATTGCAAAATCATCATATATCAAACATTAATACTCTAAAAGATGTATAAATATTAAATGTAGCATACATTTATAGACTAAATGTATAATTCTTTGTTTATTATTTGCAAGTTTACCAGTGAGTTGTTTGTATCATTTTATAGTCACAACAATTAAACACACACACACGCACACGCACGCATGCACACGCACACGCGCGCACACACGCACGCACGCACGCGCGCGCATCTTTTGAAAGTCAATACTGTTTTATTCATTTGCAAGTTATATTTTGTCAATAAATACTAATGCAAGAAAATGTTGCATGTTAACCTTACTAAGACAACCGAAGTTTTATCACCTATCGTGAAGTGTACAACTATCATATATACGTGATCATGTCAAAAATCTGTGTAATGCTACAGAATATCAATTCAAAAAATTACTTATTGTCTCTCGTGTTACTTAAGTTTATATGTTTACATTTATGAATATCTGCAGAATCATTTATAAACTGATTCATAGATAAATGGAATCGTCTAATTCATTCACTTTTTTATTCATCAGTCATGTTTATTGAAATCAGTTAACAAAATTACGCGTAAAGGGTTGTTGTTCTATACAACAAGGGCAAAGAATTTAATTTTAAGAAGCAATAGTTGTCGACAACATTGTCAAACACCACAAATGTTTGGTGCATTTCAACATGCAGTAAATTGGCCTCAACATTCATTATTATGATGTTGATGATACGTTTTTTTATTTAATATATTTTTATATCTTGGTGAGACTTGGTCACTTCACATTAGCTAAGTAAAATGACAGGATATAAACGTCCGAGGACCCTGTCGGTAAACAAATGATTTTAAGGGACGAGAACAGTCACCCCAAAAACCAAGGAAAAACTGCACTGGTAAAACAGAATGTTAGTAGGTTAGAATTTGTAGTAGAATCCAAGGATGGCATTTTGCCAGTGTACAGTTACCTATCTAGCGATGTAAAGCTGTGTTCTCACCGCCGATCAGATCCATTCGATTGTCCCGATCAGATATATTCCCCGATGAAGCCAGACCACACTCGATTAAATGCATATTCACGACTCCTACACGACCTCAAGTCGATCCTACACGATTTTTACGACTTGTTCTCAACGACAACCCGACCAACATCCCGAATTCTCCTGAATCACCCAGACCTATTCGCGAGTCATACACGATTTCAAGTAGACTAACTGGACCTCTGCTCGATCGTTGCCAGATTTCTACCCGACCAGATCGTAATGAACGTAATCTAGTCGTGAATAATCGTGTATCGAATTGTTTAGAATAAAATGTTCAAACAATCCTGGTTCAAATCAGTACATATTGCTTTTGTCACGTGAACTCGTGTATGGTCGAAAGACTATCGGGAAGCGATTGTGTGCGGTCGTGTAGCAGTCGGGTAGTAGTTTAGTTATTCTGGACAAAGGATCGAGCAGAGGTCGAGTTAATCGGGTTGCAATCGGATAATGCTCGAGTAGAAGCCGAGATGATCGTGTACAGATCGGGTACAAGATGAATACCCGACCAAACTAGATCGTTACACGATTGATTCTCGATCAACTAGATCTTCTACTCGATCACTATATACGATCGCTTCTCGACCGCTTTACTACCCTAACTTGAAATGCCAAAAAAATCAGGTAGGAAGCTCCAGCCATGCCGACCAAGGTAGACTGCTCCGACCACACCCGGTCACGCAGACCGAGCAAGACCGGTACCTTATCGCTTGATCGTGGTTGGTCGAGTTGATCTAATCTGCGGTGAGAACACACCATAATAATACTTATTATAAACATTTAAATTTTGAAAGTGAAAACAACGTTGTATTTACCTAGTGATTGTTAGAGTGGATTCAATTTATTTACATCCTTTTTTCATCCTCATTCATTATGAATTATTGTTTATTTTCTGTATATAAAACCGTTTATTTGTTGTGGTTGTCTCTAGTTATGTGTCTGTCCTTTTGACCTTGTGTCTACCAAACAAACAAACAAACAAACAAAGAAACAAAAAAAAGAAAAAAAGATAAAAACTGTAGTGAGCCTTATGTTCTACAGTAAATTGTTTGACGTATAGCTGCAGCTTATGTTAAGGTAAATTCGGGTTGTATAACTGTTTGTCATAAATCTCCTATTATCGGATATAAATTTGAAAATGTTCAGGTATAATTATATGGATATGAAACAAGGGGTTTTAGTGACTAAATAATTTAACTTAATTAAATTCAAGGTAAACTGTCGTATACCCAACACCATAGACAAATACGAAAATATCCAGTGACCAAATAGATGCTTGTTTATTTTATAATTCTTTTACGTTACAAGTAAGAATATGTCGACGTCTTTTATATTATTCTTGAAATTGGATAAAACATCATCTAATCCTAAATTCTAAACCGTGACTTCAAACCAGATTCTTTTAATAAAACTTTTTTTTAAATAAATGTTATATTCTGGATCTAAGACGATAGTGTTGAAAGAAATGGACACGGCATTTGAAATAGCAGAAATTTCAGCAATACTATTATTCAGCTATTGAACAGAAAAATGTTTGAATTTTATTATATATTTTAATTATATATTGGTTAACAATAAAAACTTCAGACATTTATACGAGTTAGAATTAGTACCAACCACATTCAAAAAGGAAAGGCGTATTCTCAAGGTATTTAAAGGAATCACACAAATCCCGACTTGGATACTCAGAAAATTAAATTAAATTCATATTATATGTAAATGCAACTTTTTCAATATTTGAAAAAAACAACATGGCATCTTCATAATAATGAAATCTAAATATATGAGATAAAGACATCCTATTAACAGTTTATAAATAAATTGTCAGATACTTCTAAAACAACTCCAGTAAAGTTTGACTCTACAGGTACTTACAAGCTGCTCTTTAACTCTTCATTGTTTGTCGTTTTCTTTTTTACTTATAATCTCGAATAAATGTGCTAAAATGAAAATGAATAAATTGAAAGCTTTAAACTTAAATCTTTTTTTTTTTTTTTTTTTAATTTAAAATTTATCTTGTATCACCTCGACTTTAAAATAAATAAAGAAATTTTGTAAGATAACTGGCCGTTGTGTTAATTTTTTTTTTTTCAAGAAACAAGCTAAAACTTTTTTTATCAATACTAAGTCGTACTATTTAAGAATATATTCAGTGTATGGTTTTCAAATTTCGAGACACTATTGAGATTCGAGATTGACGTCAAAGATGTTACAATTTAATGTCGATGCCGGACTTGTCAAAAGATGACGGTTTTGATTTGAAACATGCAAGGCCTGATATCTCAATCTCAAAAAAAAAATCACATTTTATGGCAAACAAAATATTTTCAAGGATATATAAACGGAACAATAATACAAACTGTCCGTATAAATCTGGTCCTAAAAAAAGCCCCTCTGATCAAACGTAGAAATTTATAATTCTTTTTCCAAGACACGGTCAGTATATATGTTTTTACATTTATTTAAGGGCCTGATAACTTGTAATTAAAATCTATTTCTAAGAGTATAGGTCGTACAACAATGGGTAATCTTAACACTAATTTTGATATACAAAAAGAAACAAAAAGAAACATACAGAAAAAATGCTTACGCTGATAGTTAGGGGAGTTTACATTTTATATAATGCATTTCAACTGCAATATATTATAGACAGACGAAAACTGAAAACTGACACAGATTTAATTTTTGCATGGCCGTAAAGACCATGGTAAGAGACACCAGCTTTTTTCCGTAGTTCCTCTTGCTAACATTTCCTATGAAAAATTGTCACAATGGAAAAAGCCAGGAATGCAGCTTTAACAACAACTTAGAATCATTTTAAATTTAAAAAAAATTAAGTTACTTTTTTATATCGTTCAAATATCATGTGGCAGTATTAGCCTCCATTCTAAGCGTGAAAAGTTTGTAATGTTTTAACAATATATAAACTCATGTAATAATGGCATGCAATTCATGTTAAACGAAGTTTAGAACATACATATTTCAGTAGAAACATGAAAAAGGACTGAAAAACACATCAAACAGTTGTCCCTCAAAAAATAAATTAATGAAATACAATACAATTTTAACTGAAATCGATAGAAAATGAACAAACAAAATTTTAATACAGAATAAGTAACTCACTGAATGGTTGACAAACCAATTTCATTATTGTTACATGTACGCAAGATTTTAACCGCTGAAGGTGTATATATCTTTTTTAATATTTCAAGCGAAATTCAGGTGTTTTTGATAAATGAGCGAAATACAGAGATGTTGTAGTAGACAGTGTCAACGTAAAAATCAAGAACATTGTGGTGAGATGATCAACATCTTGTCTCTTGTCTAGGCTGTCATAAACTTCATTTTGTAATGACAGATATTTCTTGAAAATTATTTGTTTCTATTCCCTATTTGGCTTTTATTTTGATCATAAACATAAGTATATCTCTGTCGTTTCATATGCATTTAAATTCTTAATATTTTTAAACGTCCTTAACTTTGAAGCCCTATTACCTTGTATGTGTCTTACCGCCGATCTTTCACTTTATGGCAAATTATTCAAGTTCGCATTAATCATTCTCGTTTTAAACTGTTTTCAGCATTAATCAAGTTATTTGTTTCATATAATTTCAGGTCAGTTATATTTGAACATTCTCCTAGCCATGCATCCACATCATCATATGTGCGTCTTTCTACTCCAGGGCCACTCAGTTTTCTGCACACTGAGCAAAATGATTCTGAGAAAGTAGATTCAAATCCTAGTCCAATATACATGTCTTTGGCTTTAAGAATTTTTGTGTACTCTTCTTCGTTTTCAGCTAAATATTTCAAGTAGTTTGCAAGTTTTTCTACTGACGAAAAATCAGCCGTATTAATGAAAGTGCCCTGTGGATAATGTAAACTGTAATTGTAAGCACCACGCACAATGGTGATAACATCATAGTTGAAATAGTAAAGAAATTTCTCTGTGACGTAATCTTTGCAATGAGAATTCTCAAAGGCAAAGTAAAATTTGTATTCATTATTAACCATTCTATGTAGCTTTTTTCCCTTCGTTCGTCCACTGTCTCCACACTTGCCAAATGTGTCAACGTTAATGAAATTCTTGAGAAACTTAACATAAGTTTCTCTCTGGCTTTGAGTTTTGCAATGGCTCACAATCCAAATGGCAAATTTACGTTTTTCGTGAAAGATTCTTGAATAGTTTTTATGTAAAGTATGCTGTCTACGCTTGATTTTCCCATATTGAAACACAAAATCTGCGTCCGAGCGATATGACCATGAAAAATTGAACACATTTTTCCAACCTTCATCTTTGTACGCGTCATCAACTTGTTTTGGAGATTCCAGTGTGAAGAATACCCAAGGTTGATTAGGGTTCCGCTCATAACGGCTGACAGGTGGTTTTCCTAATCCAGTATTTCCAACGCTGAATACTACAGCATCACTTTTGTGAAACACATCACGGTCGAAAGATAATTGACAATTTACTGTTGTAGGACAAGTTGTAAAATTTACTTCTGCATATTGTTCACGTATCCATCCAGGAGTGTTCCAAAACAAAATAGTAAAATCAGGCTTCAGATAATTAACATTTTTTGAAATTGAATTATATTCAGTTTTCAAATTAGAGTGTGTTACGCCCCGAAGAAATATATAGTTACGAAAAAAGTAAACTATACAAAGTGATGCCAACAAAAATGCAGTATGTTTTTTAAACCTAGCCATTCTATCCATACAAATGTCCAAAGTTCATTTCTAAGTCTGAGTCCAATTTCAAAACGTGATACAAGACAAACAAGTGAAATAGGATTTTTCCTAATTTCCACCTTTTCCCGGAAGTGTATTATATTTTATCCCTGTTATGCATTAATCTGAGAAAAAGATACAAATGAAAAGCTGCCATAAAACTAAAATTTTATCATCAGTATTTTAATCAGAAAATGTAGCTTTTAAGTCCTAAAGCGTTTCACTAGCACACGCAGACAAATACATTTTGAAAATCAATGCTTTCAAGTCTTTAACAAATAACGACATCAAACACGACTCTGTAACAAAGTATACACATTTATTTAAGATAACTGATCTGTACATTCAAGTTGTACCATTCAGCAAAATTGAGCAAACGTGAAGAGTTGAATCGTGATATGTCTTAGTCACCAGTACTGATTTAAAAGTGTTTTTAAACGGATCTTATGTATGTTTAATGTTAAAACTGTTGTTTTATATTTAGTCAATATAACTGTACACATTTGTCTGAGACTCTTTGTGTAAATTCAGATTCAGTAATATTCAGATGCTTACTTACTTCTTTCAACATAATTGTATTAAGTTGTTTAAAGGGGGTCCACTGGTGAAATTCAAACTAACACCATTTTTTCTGCCTGTGTTTTTCATGATGATTAACTTTTTGACTTATGCAAAGAAAATCATAGGTTGCCGAATGAACTTTTTCACAAATTTAACCTGCAGCTATACTGTCTAAATTATGCTTTTTGACTCTGAAACTGGCTGAAATATTGCATTAACTGACAAAAATTCAACTATTTTAATAATAAAGAGTATTCAATTTATAAAATTGAAAGAGAAATTATCAATAAAGACCCTATTAACAAAAAATAGTTTTAAACATGATTAAAAATTAACATTGGCATTTAATGTCAATTTCAATTTACTATCCAACTAAGTCAAAAATTAAGAAAAAAATCACCTTTTGCAGCAAACTTCACCAGAAAAAAATAGTAGTGACATAATAAAACAAATTCGTCATAAACTGATATTTTGTAGATATTGGTAATAGTTTTAAACATGATTAAAAATTAACATTGGCATTTAATGTCAATTTCAATTTACTATCCAACTAAGTCAAAAATTAAGAAAAAAATCACCTTTTGTAGCAAACTTCACCAGAAAAAAATAGTAGTGACATAATAAAACAAATTCGTCATAAACTGATATTTTGTAGATATTGGTATGGCCATTCTAAAAATGTAATAAAAAGAGAACGTCACTATTCATCTTTAAGAGCTATCAAACAAAAAATCGTATGACCCATCAGTCTGTAACAGACAAAAAAATCATATGTATACTTTGGATTATATTTTTATATTTGATGCATCTGATTATGTAAAATAGGTACAACTGATACATAAACAACACATTTGTGTATAAAAAACCAACTTTAGATATATATCATATATCTAAGTTAGCCAGATATGTTGAAAATGGGTAGCAATTTACCCCACCCACACAGCAAGAATAAATATTCGATTTTTTTTTTCAAATAATATATCTGCACTGCTGAAACATGTCTTGTTGAAAGAAAATGAAAGAATCCGATGTACAGTCACCCAGAATTCACATGCATATTTACAACTTTCATATTGATGATAGGTCTTTTGGAAGTACTTAAACATCGTTAAAAACCAAATAAAGATTGTTGCGTGTGCCATGTCTAATAACTTATGAACAGACCAGCCTAACACATTAATCAATTCATACATATTTCAACAAATAATCTTTCAGAAACAGGGGTGAGAAGTAGCCTTAGCAGTCTAAAACAGTTTTTGAAAACAAATTGCCAAAAACATTTCAAATCTTGTAGCTATATAAAGTTGAAGTCTATCTATAGTTTCTGTTTTACAGAATCAGTACTGGTTGTCCTGGATAACAGGTCACTTTATAGCAGAAAGACTGCTAATTCTTTAGTTTCTCTTGCTAAGAATTTTTATCTTGTGTCGTCTGTGCACTAAACATAATTACACGTTATTGTGTTAAAGTTAAATTCTAATAAAAGTATTCCATTTATCCTTATCAGACCTTACTGTTCATCAAGAAGTGACTTCACTACAGTAGCTCCAAGAAAAAGTCAGATCAATTTGTCTAAGCCCTTTTCCATCTTAATATTATTCATTCCCATTGTAAAAGTACAAGAAAGTGCTTGTAGTAATGACGGACAAAAGTTGTTATATTGTCACCTGTATAAATAAGCTTTTACTTTTGAAAGGTTTCCCCTTAAAGTTTTATTTTCATTTACCCTTTAGATTTCCTGTTCAAAGTATGCCAGAATTTGTGTCTGGAAAGACAGGAAATGCAGGAAAAGCATATTATTGATCAAACGGAACACTACCAGCAGTCATCTGGGCACTTGAAAGACCACTTCCTGTAAACAAAAGACAAATTAAATTACATTTATCTAGATAGGGTTGTCAAAACTGTGCCTGTACCAAGTTCTTCTGTTTTAAGGCACTACAACACTTAAATAAATGTATACATTATGTAACACTTTGACTATTATTTATCAAGGGTTTGATAAAAAAATAAAACAAGAAAATCGCATAAGTAATATCTACTACATATTAATGCACATAAAAATAACCTACAGGGACAAGATGACTGTGAAAAAAATGCAGTATGTCCACAAGTCAAGAGTCTTATATTCAAAGCTTATTTTCTGTATTCCTTTGCTCAATTTTTCTTCACGAAATTTTGTGATAAAGGTAACTCAAATTAAGAACAGTCACTGTTTTGATAGTTTGGAACATTCACATAAAAAAATCAGAAACTTAGAAGATGGCCTACACTGAGTTCCTGGTTTTAACCCCAGCTGAATGTATTCAAATCAATTAGAAAGTAATATACATTCATACATCCCATGAAATTTTCTAAGAAAAGACTCAAAAAGGGTACAACTAACAGTCCCTTACAAAATTTACTACTGAAATAAATCTACCAACAAAGTAAAACAAAACTGTAGAAGCTTGATGAAAATGATATAAAATAGCTTCTGTAAAGATAATATTTCTAAAAAAGTACTCACCACAGCAGTTAAAAGGCAGTTAACCAAGAAGATTATAATGTTTATTTCTATGGTCATAACATTGCAATTTGGTTGGTTAATTCCACAAACACTTGATGTTTTCTTCACTTATCTATCTGAATGAAGACTTGGTACCAGTTAATCTAAAATGTAAAGAGAAAAGTGGTAAGATACATGTTTGATTTGTCAATGACTTTACTACTAACGGATTAATATACAAACTTTGATGTTTATGGTATGAAATACATAATGACAGTTTAATCTGCAGTCCTACATTTTAAAATGACTCGACGTAACTTTTACACAAACAGCACATAACAGTTTGCAGGTTGTTCCTTAATTTTTACATTTTAAAATTTAAAAGATTTACAGCTGCAATGACAGGAATTTTCAACATTCAAGTATAAACTATGTACGCTTAGGCTTAATAAAATTTTCATCACATTGATGT
The DNA here is from genome assembly GCA_012932295.1 of Cyclina sinensis. Classification (NCBI taxonomy): domain Eukaryota; kingdom Metazoa; phylum Mollusca; class Bivalvia; order Venerida; family Veneridae; genus Cyclina; species Cyclina sinensis. The sequence continues at coordinate 48,055,365 of JAAONU010000019.1, read as the reverse complement.
CAGTGTTAAAAGTCTGTGCTATTTACGTTTGATTTTAATTTTTACACTTTTTTTGAGTTCATATATCTTCAAACTTCAGTACTGAAAGGAGTTAATGTTGATGATAAATCTGAAACTATATAATTTGTAGAATTTGAATCTTGTTTAACAAAAGTCTCTACAAATATGTTTTATCAGGATTATGTTGACGTCATTGAAAACCATTAAAGTAACTCTTCACAGGTCCAGTTCAATTAAAAATATGCTTTTGTTTTCAGCATTTTTTCAGTTTTATTAAACAGGAGGCTATCATCTACAGAAACACAACTGTGCTAGCATAATTCATTTTTTATTACAAATCAACTATTCATCTGTAAACATATATGCAGCCATCATTAATACAACAACTACAACATGCACTGTGTAATTGACTGGAGTGGTACAGTAAAGTAAGAAAACTAAAGTGCTTGTTTATTATAGTGTCACCCCTACTGAAAGTGCCAGCCTCCCGGGCTTATGAGACACCTCTTTGAGTGTACACACTTACTCCCCGATTCCTTATCCTATGTGCCAGGCGCCAGGCGGACAGGCAATCCGTAACCATTCTTTAACTAACAAGCTGGCGGCTAACCAACCGGTCGCATCAGAACAAGCCCCTGACAGGACTCGAACCTTCGATCCTCCCGCTCCGTAAGCGGACGCCTCAACCACTCGGCAATGGAGACGGTACATGGACCCAGTATGAGTAAACAATCAGACCTTTGCAATTGAAAACAAGATGCCTTCTTACTACCTCTTGAAAGTTGTTAGCATATATTGTTCTTTAAAGGCTGACAGGTGGGGCCTTTCCTTTGACTACCAAATTATTTTGTATGCAGTTAAACCCATTAATGTAAACTCATAACTAGATAAAAATGAAAAAAAGGAAATAAAAATAAACTTCAAAACATGACATATTATTTACAAGTATCTACTTTCGTTTTCAGAAAAAAAGCTGAACTGTGGAAATTCAAAAAACAAATGATAAAGTTTATACGTACATGTACTGCTGGTTGTTGTTTAGATCGTTTTCTTCTGAAATAAGCAAAATGTTCACGTCTTTTTCTTTGTTTACTTGCAAACGTGTTTTAATTGTTTACATTTTTCGGATAAAACGAAAAGCAGTCTTGATTTAAGGGAGGTAACTCTCATTGTCGTAATAGAATTAGCAGACGTTTTCTGTCCAATATTTTGCAAAATCAAAGCGATAACGCAGAAAAACTTTTTGAATTAAAATTCCCTTTATCCTTTCTAATCAAAATTAATACGTTAAGAGTAAGTTTCAATTTTACAACATCCATGCGCGAAACCTGCGCAGAAAACTCAAATTCGTCACCAGTGGACCACCTTAAGACACATGCAACGGAAAACTACGGTGCTGCGTTAGAGGCATCGTAGTTTCGCCCTGGCGCCCATAAGGCGAAAGTACAATAAAAAGATGTGAAGACACGATATTACGATGCAAGGACGCGAAATTACCATGCGAAAGCCCGAAAACACGATGCGAGAACGCGCTATTAATATCGCACTTTCGCATCTTGTTGAAAACTTTGCATTGTGGTTTCTTAGCTTCGCCCATTCAAATCCAAGGGCGAAACTACAGTGAGACGATGTGAAAACGCGAAAATACGATGCAATGTCGCGACAACACGATACAAAAATGCAATATTAATAGCGGATTCTCGCATCATAATTTCCCGTTTTGGCGTCTTCGTTGCATTTTGTTCTTTTCTTTCTTTCTTTCTTTTTTTCTTTTAACTAACCATATTTGTAACTATGATTCACATTTAGTAAGAAATTTACGAAATTAGTGTGACCACTAGAATATTAATAAACTAAGTGTGGATAGACGACGGACGACAGACATTGATCGATCCTAATAGCTCACCATGAGCCTACAGCTCAGGTGAGTTAATTTAGCAAGTACTGATGACATGGCCTATAAATAGAATTGCTGTCTAGAAGAACATTCATTATTCTGATAAATTGCTAACATGTTTTGGAACATGAAATTACCATTGAATAAGATTGTAGTGAATACAATTTTTAGTATTAAAACCTGATTGCACAGAATCACAGAATCGTTCCTCAAAGGAAATTGTACAGACATTGCTTTAACGAGTTACCTCTCCTAGGTATTTGAACATCATGTATATATGAACACAAATTAGTTAATTATACAGAAGTATTTGCTTTTCTGAAAAAATAATGAATCCCAGTTAGACATGTAAGCAGCTTGAAACAATCGTAACAATGCTAGACAGGAAACCAGTCATTTGGAAATTAGACAATCGTAAGGTTTTGTACGCAAACAGAGATGAAAAAACAGGAAACGTAGGAGTTTAATGTTAACTTGATGTAGTATTTAAGATATGAGTAGGGATACAAACCATTACATTTTACATTACCATAATACATTTTACAAGAAGGTTGCTGCGATACCAAAGTTAAAAAATATTATATACGTTGTGTAATTTATAGCTATAATAATGAAACATTTTATTTAGCTGTCAAAGATAAAAGAATATCTACAGCTAAGGCTTGTACATAATTATATGAAAAAGTAGATTAAAAAATGTACTATTGTTTTGAATTTACGATCATTTGAAAATTGAAATTTAAAATTGTCGGCAAACGAAAATGATATCCTAAAGATCACGGTATAGGGGACATATCTTTAGGAAATGAAACTGATTAACGTTCACAAATGATTTATATTATCTCTATTTACAAGGTATTTTCCGAGTTCCTTTGAGACTATTGGAAGACGTCAAAAATCTGCAAATGGAGTCGTATATTGACTTCCTTGGAAACAATCTTCTCTACTCCTGGACTCATATTTGAATACTCAATACGCATAAAAAGACTAGATAGTTGTTACCTAAATTTAAGTTCAGAAAATATTTTTTCTGCCATATATCCATTAGGCCTCAACTATTCAATGTATACTTAACTTTAAGAGCCAGTTGTCTATTATATGTATTGTTCCAGTTGCAAACATTTTACCATTAGGTAAGTGTGTTGAATAATTGCCGTGTAATTTCTATTAATATTTTGACCTAGATAGATACAGGTATAGAACAAATTGGTCTCTTTCCTCGCTTTCAGGGACAAACAAACGCCTGACGTAATTTGCACTATTATTGATCAATGCATTTAAAAAAGGAGACTATTATTCCCCAAACACGCTCGACTGATATATTATGTTGAAAGGAAATAAAGTTTGATTTGCAAGCAGGTTAATGGACCAAACTTGAATAAAACAAATTTCCCTTTATTGATCGGTGTTTGTTAAGATTTGAAATAAAATTTGGTTTCATTATTATTTTTTATCAGTACAAAAGAAATTTTACGTCTAGAACTGAGCGCTGGTTGCAAACATATTGTGTGTTACTTTTGATAAAATATTGATATTTAGATTGATATTTAGATTTACACATTTTGCTTACTCACACAAATACAAACACAATAAAAAACATCTACAGAACAGTTAATTAATATTTTATTTACTTATGAATTCATTTATTTATTTTTCAATTTAAAAAAAGCGGCCATCAACTAGATTTCTAAGTTACATTCTGTCAATACTAACGAAATAATAACGTAGAAAACAGATGAATCTGTAGTCATCTCAGTTTTGTTCCGTTAATTTTTAACTTGGTGCACAGCAATGAAATAAGTAGGAATTAAACGGTTAACTTATGTTTTGTATAGGGACTGCGACTTTTTGTTTCAACAAATCTACCAGAGTATGCAACAGAGTGTCTTACATGACCCACTATGGACATTTAGAACTTCCCGTCAGTCTGGAAGGAGAACGGTTTTCTCGTCACTAAGGAAAGCAAAGAGATTTTCCGTCATGAGGGAAAGCGGAGGAGACTTTAGCTCGGTTTCTCCAGTCCTCCGCTTTCCCTTGTGATAGGAGATTCCAAACCCCCACAGTGGGTCATGTGAGTTCAGCAACATCTTTCGAGACAAAATAAACACAAAAACTCAGAAGAAAAAATAAAAAAACTCTTTCATCATCCTATTCTTAAGGATGATACTTGCACGACGCCCGTGGAAGGAACGGAGTCAAATGCATGATATAAAACAGATATGCTACAGCATGCCTCACTACTGTAATACGAAGGATTCAATATAGCTGTGTGAAACAGTACGGCAGACGTGTTTTGTTTCCTTTTTGCAAATGATGAAGCCTTATCAGCTTATAACATTACAGAACTTAAAGAGGAATTAAACTGCTTGTATAGATTTTGTTAAGACTGGCATTTAGAAGTTTGTTTACAAAACAAAAATAGTGCGTCTTTATCAAGAAAATGGTTCTACCATGAAATGCTCTAGAGACGGTTAAAAGGCTTAATGTACGTTGGACTTATAACTGCAAAGTAAATAATCATAATGCAAAATGTCTTAGAATATGACAATTAAAGGGAGAAGGTTTTTCATTTCTATAATAAAAGGAATAGGTCAGTTAATGGCTCTAACTTAAAAATTGGTTTTTTTTCAATATACTTAATACAAAAGAAAGACTGTCATTATTAGGAGCAGAAGTCGGGGTTTAGATAATATGTATGATATATAATCTGTACTTATTGTATAAAATCTGTTTTTCAGTTCTATGTGATTGTTACAATGTCCAGTTTATTTGTTAAACAATTTTTACACAATGGTGCAAAAAGCATTTAGACAAATCAGGATACAATTTCTGGGTAACGAAAGCTCGAAAACAAACTGGGTTTGCTTTTGTTTGAGAAAAACACCAAATTGATAATCCAATCTTTATATCCAATGCAGTAGTAGGCTTAGAGGCCACTGAATAAAAATTACAGTGTTTGGATTTTTAAAGCAGAAAGTGAAAGACAATGTTGTGTATATATTTTTTGTTAATTAAAGGATGTTTGGTTAATCTGTGATTATCGTCATTCATTATTGGTAGAAAAACGCAAATATAATTGCATGTAGTATAATGTAGGATAATCAGACTAGCTACTGACTCTTTCGCTTTATTTTCGTTTCGATAGAAATTTACAGTACCGAAGTCAGTTATAGTCACAATATAGTCACAATATTACTGACAGAAAATTTGTTACCTTGAAATTCCTGCTGCATTAAATATGTTTGTGTATATTTGTTAAAATGATCCTTAATTTCCTTTTTGTCTGATTAATGAACGTTTGGGAAGCTTATATAAACTGTAAGAAAAATCAAGTATCATCAGTTGGTTAACACTTAAAAACCGATTTATATGATTTATAGAATTTGTTCCTTCAACGTAAAAGGACTTCGCGACAGTTAAAAAAGAAAACTAATGTTTGGATGGTTAAAACAATACCCGTTATTTCTTCTACAGGAAATTACTATAAAAATTACATGTACCTTGCAAAAAAAAAAACCAATGCTATTGGGAGGGCAAAGTATATTTCAGTGGAAACAGCTTAAAAGTATATGTTTGGTATCTTTTTAAATAAGGATATTTAAACCTTAGATTATAAGGAATTAATAACTGGAAGAAATACATAAAAGTGAAAACAGAATGAAGAACAATTAGTATAATTAATGTCCAGGTCATAAATGATGATGATATTATGTTTTTAACAGTATTGAAACATTTCTTGCTGAACATAATGATGAAACTTTTATCTTTGGAGGTGACTTTAACAGAGATTTAGACATAAAAAGGATACGAAGAATGGGCGGTTAGACACGAATAAGAAATCGAGCCCAAAACTTGTAAATTTAGTAGAACATATTGAGTTAAACGACATTTGGCGAATAAAAATTCCAGAGCAAAAACATACATATGACACTTTGACAATAGTATTCCAATATTCTGCCGCATGGATTTTTTTTAATATCTTCAAACACTGTAATATTATAGATCGCCTGCGCTCTGATCACTCTCTTGTTGTTATGAACATGGATTTAAAGGAAAGCCAAGGGGTCCAGGTACTTTTAAATAAAACAGCTCAGTCATATTTGATAAAAATACAAAGAGAATATAAGATAAAGTTATAGAGATATTACAGAAATTAATGAGGGAAGAAACTCAGTTTTCTTTGAGAGCTAATAAAGGGCAATATAAGAAATGTTAAACTTCGTTATTCACTTTTAATAAGAAAAAAAGTTGAAAACAAAGACAAAATGACCTCGTTAAATACATGTAGAAACTGGAATTGGAAATATCACAAATTCTTTAGAAAATGATAAAACTGAAACATTAAGAGAAGCCAAATTAAAATAAGAACAAATTATAGATAAAAGAATCAATAGCATATGTCTGCGCTCCAAGTCAAAACATAATAAAGGTTTCGAGAAAAAAAAATCAAAATACTTTTCAAACTTAGAGAAAAGAAAAAGTGGAATGAAAATAATTTCAAGATAAACTAAAGAAAATCTATACAAAAAAATTATATAAATACCAATGCTCTAAAGTTAACTGTTGAAGAACGAAACAGTAATGAAGTGATTTTGAATTAACTTGAATGTGCCACTGCGTTACTAGATGTGAAAAAGGATTAAAGCCCAGGCCCCGATGGTATAACTGTAAATTTTTTACAAACTATTTTCGAAGGATCTTAATAAATACCTTGTCAAAGTAATTAATTATGCATATGAAACCGGCAACCTTTCAAAACTTCAGAAGCAAGGAATGATAACTGTAATACCTAAAAAAGGATCAAGATTTAAATTACTTGAATAATTGGCGATCAATTTTAAATATTGACTCTGAAATTGCTACAAAAATGTCGCTAATAAAGTAAAGCGGGTTTTGCCGAATATTATTCATCATTTGCAAACAGGTTTTTTTTTTTCAAATCGCTTTATAGACGAAAATATAAGACTAGTATATGAAACTTAGATTATATTAATTTTTGAACGCTTAGACAATAGCTTTATATACAAATTTTTACGATACTTCAAATTTTGAGAACCACTGATAAAATGGATTGAAACATTTTATGGTGATATTCAAAGTACCAGTTTTTTTTTAGAATTGAAAAAGGAGTGCGTCAAGGATGCCCACTTTCCCCTTTTCTTTTTATAACAGCTACTGAAATCTGATCTATAGCAGTAGTAAAGAAAAAGTCACTTTTTGCCGACAATGCTACCTTTCTATCTGATGTTAAAACATCTTCCCTCGAAAAGCTCATAAAAACAATTGATAATTATGGTAGCATCTCAGCACTTCAACTTAATGTGAAGGAGGCTGTAGTTCTACGTGCATGATCATTAAAAATAATATCACAGTTTACATTAAAAAAAAACAAAAAACAAAACAATGCTGGGCATCTGAACAATCTTCAACTTTTGGTATTGTATTTGTAAACGATAGGAAAAAAGAGCATAAATTAAACCAAAACCCCAAAATAACGGATGTTATCACTTCGTTTACAAGTTGGAATAAACATAAAATATAATTGCTTGAAAAAAAACAACAGTGCTAAAAACCTTTGTTTTACCAGAATTTTTATACCCACTGACTGTCACCTACAACACCCCTAAAGTATGATAAATAAAATGAACCAACTATTATATCAATTTCTGTGAGATAATCAACCAGAGAAAGTTGCAAAAGAAATTAATTAGATTTGACATTGATAAGAGAGGTCTAAATATGACTGATCTTAAAGAAAAATTAAATACAATCAAATGCAGCATTTTGTATAGAATTTTGGATGAAAATAACCAATTTGACTGGAATTGTGAAAAAGGATTAAAGCCCAGGCCCCGATGGTATAACTGTAAATTTTTTACAAACTATTTTGGATGGATCATAATAAATACCTTGTCAAAGTAATTAATTATGTATATGAAACCGGCAACCTTTCAAAACTTCAGAAGCAAGGAATGATAACTGTAATACCTAAAAAAGGTAATACCTAAATATATATATATAATTGAATTAAAAACGAGGGATGGTAAACTGGTTTTGGAAATCTTCAAGAGAATGATGTCAAGAAAATGTTCGAAAATAAATTGCTTGGTGATACAATTATAGTTACCAGATGATGCAAAATAAACTTTAATGGTAACCACGATAACATACCAAAAGAGATCATTTGGAATAATTCATACATAAAAGTAAATAAAAGAAGTGTTTGTCAAAGAAATTCACCATAGAAGTAATATAGAATATATATATAAGATTTTCGCCATAAATGTTTTTTTTGTTTTTAATTAAAGCAGGTTTTTTTTAATTTTATTTTTTTAATTACACTAGTTTTGTATAAAGTTCCTCATCTGAATGAAAACAGTCAGTACAGTAAAAATGCAATACTCATTTTACAGACTGTGACTTAAAAATTCCTACTTCTACGTTGTGTGAGTTTGCAGTATGTCTAACGAAACAATGATTTACCTATTCTGGAAATGTAAGTTTAGTCGATGGACAAATGTACATAACTTTTATTTTAAAAATGAAAATACAAATATTGAATTATCCTTTAGTTTGGTTTGGTTTATTGTGGTTTAACGCCAGTTTTAACAGCTGTGGTTATATCCCGGCGGTCAGTCCACCTAACAAGTGTTTCTCGGTATCCAACCAGTTTTACTAACTAATTTCTCCGCAAATGACTGACTTCTTCCTACCTTGCTTCAGAAGTGAGGGACAAATGACCTATAGACGCATTGTCTGAGATCAATGGGGACATTAGCGGATTATCTACCCTGAATACTCTCTGATATTACATTGGTCCTTCCATTTGGATTCCTTGGCTTTCATCGCCATTTTCTTTTTTGGTATGGTGATAATTAAGCCAAATTATTTCTAACAATGGTAGTCAGATTACACATTTAGTTGAGCAACATGTTTTGTTAACACCATTATAACTGTTTTGATAATACCAACTTTTTATTTAATACATAAGTGACACATTTCACAACTACAAGTCAAGACTATCACAAAGAGAAACAAGGATAATGTTAGAGGATTCCAACTGAAAGGACCAATGTACAATTTGGTCTACCTTTGATGTTATCTGAGTAAGGGAGATAATTTGTAATCAGGAATGTCGCTTATTATTATGGAGAAATTTTGCCGGCCCTCATGGGGATCGAACCGGGAACTTCCGGATTGTCTAGCAATTGAGCTAGCCGGGTCGGCCGAACTATCCTTTAGGCTGATAAGTGTTTCATCAAGATATCATCACAGAACGACCAAGTTTTAAAGAAAACTTCGACACAAAATTAGATCGCTTGAAATTCTGTTTGGTGCTGTCAACAACACTGTCTGTTTACACACAGAAAGCATAACATGCCGTTTTAAGTTCAGAATGTGGTATAATATATGACCTACAATGCTTGTTTCCGACCCAGTCCGACCTTGTTGATCCACGTTCATGTTTTGATATTCAGCACTTTCATAATAGAAAAGTTGAAACAAATCATGAGTATATTATATATTAAGATACAATTTTGAACTGAAATTTGTAGTGTCATATCGTTAAAATAGACGTCAAGTTTACTTTAGTTGACAGTTACTATTATAAAAATAGCACTATAAGAAAGGAAAACATCTATAATGACTAGCACTATAAAGATTGAAAACTAGAATGACCGTCTGTTACTAAAAAAGTTGACGTTAGTTTTTTTCGGACAATTTGTTATCTCAGTGCAACGGGTATGAAATTTACTGGTTTTGTTACTTCTTACAAACAAACGTTTCCATAAAAATATTCACTGTGAAGAATGAAAAAGCGCTATTTGTTTAGCTGTACTTATTTAAATCAATCATTTAAGGTATAGTTTGGGAACTTCTGCAGTGTATTTTCGCACAACTTGCCAATAGTGGCCATCGTTTGAACAATGTGATAGATTTTTAAAATGTTTTTTTATTACCCTGCTTCGTGCAAAACACACGCCTGCCAATTTCGTCAACATTCGTCCAGTGCGTAAGGAGATGTTTAAAAGAAAATATTTGAGGATTAATAGGCGACGAAAAGCACAGTCACATTAGCTCCCCTTGACCAATATGAGATCAAAAACAAAGATAGATACCTTCACCATGACAGCAAACAAAACATGTAAATAGCGATATAAGTAAATGACATGATTTTCTAATTGTTGTTTCTACATCAAAGCTATTGAAAGTAATATATTTGTGCGTAAGGAGCGCAGAAAGGTTTTGCCGCTGTGCCTTAGCTGTGTTACGCTTTTTGTCAACTTGTATCATCGTTTGAAAATTACATTTTTTTTAATATCTCAGGAGTGAAATACAGCATCGCTTTCGAGTAGGAGAGGTACCCATTTATATGTTTACTCTATTGCCGGTTAAGCTTTAAGGTTAAGAAGAGGACACTTGCAAACCCTTTTGTTTTGTGTGCTTCAGTAGAAACGGCGCTACTTACAAAAATAAAGGCATTATGGAAGCTTGTATGAGACAAAAAAATGTGTTATGCAAAGCAGAGCAGTTTTAGTTCTGTATAAAACAAACCACTTGCGTGCGCGCGGCACCATTTTCTAGAAAAAAAAACTTTTAAGCTCATATGGCACGAAGTACATTAGTATGCTATTTTGTCCGTCGTCAGGTCTTTCCGATCATATTTTGCTTGTAAACAATCTAGAGGATACAATTGGATCTCAATGGAATTAGATAAGAATGCTAGCCTCATTAAAATCTCAATAAAATCTCCGACGATTTCGAAACTTGCTGACATAGGGTAAAAAAAACTAGGTGACTGGGTCCAATAATGAAACAAAATCACTATAGAAACCATATGTTTTATCTGACCTTACCATTTTGGAGGAATACGAAATCTTGAACAAGCGGGATCAAACTCCAGGTCACTGAGTAAAATCATAGGTATGCCTTGTTAACACTTCAGAGGTCACATTTTTGACCCAGTTTAAATGACACTTGGTCAGAATCTATGTCCTAATAAACTCTTTGATAATCTCAAAACTGTGTTACTATCGCCTTAGAAATTAGTTCACTGGATCAAATCCTAGAAAACATTTTTAATACCCAAGAGGTTACATTTTTTATCAGATCTGAATGAACAATTAGTCAGAATGTTGAAATGATGGATTATTTGACTTATTCAAACTTCGGTAACATGGGGTCAGAAATTAGGTCACCAGATTAAATCATAGGAAAGCCTTGTTGATATTCTATAAATAACATTTTTCATCCGATCTTCATGAAATTAATCAGAATGTTTTTCTTTATTATTTAAGTGATTGAGAAACTGTCATGTAGGGTCAGAACTAGGTCACCGGGTCAGATCATAGGAAAACCGTGTTAGTTGTTCTAGAGGTCACATCTCTGATCCGATCTTAATGAAAATAAGTCAGAATGTTTGCCCTGATGAATTGTTCTGTGGTCAAGTGCTTTTTTTAGCCCCGTACCGCATTTTTCTGTCGAGCGACTTGACCTCTTTTTTCTGTAGCAATCGATGGAAGAATAAAGCCGAAGACTAAAGAAACAAACTTTTTAGGAAATAACTTCTACCACATACTTAAACACTATCAAAAACAGTACTCCTTTTTGTATTTATTTATTTATTTTAATTTATTTATTTATTTTTATGTGTTAAACAGAAAAAACACAAAACAGAACTTCCATCGATTTAACTATGTGTGGAAGTGTTCTCAAAAACTTGGCCGTTCTAAAAAGAGTGCGGGAAATTTCATTGCAGGACCGTGTAATTACATCATTAATGGAGTGGAGGTGAAAAATGAAGTTCAACAAAATCTCATGATAGTAAGGAGTATGACCAATTCGAGTTGCCACACAGGCAACAAATCGACGTCTTACTGAATTGACCAAATGTCTATGGACCAGCTGTGGAATTGTTTGCCACTGTGAGCCAACAATGGAGTTCTCCGAGATTCAGTGAAGTGTGATTTTCTACGAACAGTCTTTCCGGAATTTCCCTTAGGTTTTTAATTGGCGCCATACATGGGGAGTATGCTTGTCATTCCGTTTGTTCAACATTTGCCTGAAAACGGTGACAATTTTAACTCTATGAGATCTTGCATCACTGTCCTAGTAAATGTCTGAGGGCGAATCCTCCTCTGAAAACAAGGGAGGATATGAGGTAACAGGATCTCATCCCGATTACCATGATGCATTGATGTTACAATCAATAACATAAAGATTAACCGTATGATGAAAATGGAACCCACCCACACCATCATACTGCCACTAACAACCTAATTTTGCTCACAAATGTCACTGAACCGTTCACAGTGGCACCTGTACACAAAATCATTATGCTACAAGGAGAATCTGTACTCGTAAATGAACTGCACAGAAGACCATTGATAACGTGTCCATTTACAAAGATGACGTGCTCACTGGCTGCCCTATGGCAAAGGACTAGACGCGGTCTCGCTGCTTAAGGTCTTCAACGGATGTTCTACTCTCTTGGTCGGTTTCTGAAAGTCACTAAAGTTGATGCCAGTAGCAACCTGTAGCTTGCCTTTGAGATAATAATCGATTCCAGTTTTACTTTTGTCGGATAGCTCACTAAACAAAGGAAACTTTCGTCTCGATACGTGTGGAACGTGGACTTCGTGACCTGGGTCAGTCCCATACCGTTCTTGTTTGCTGAAACCTCCGACGTAATTTGCGAATTACTGTTGGAGTGACATGTTTGTTGTATAACAAAGGGAAATTATTTTTGTCGATGCCACTCTGTGGCAATAGCCTTTTCTTAAAAAATGAGCTAAAGACGTGATAGCATATTCAAGACAGCTGAAATTTTGTTGAACCTGGCTGCAATTTTTCATCAAAATAATTATTGTGAATGCAAATTATTTTACGGTGAAAGTACACAGAAATTATGATAGATAGATAATCATCATTTCCATTATGTGAAGACAAGGAAAAAATCAACAATTCCATGAAAAAAATCAACACAGAGACCTTAGACATGAAAACCACAGAAATCTCAGCGAACCTTTCGTCATACATTAGCCGACAGGCTTACTTATAGCAAGATCTCTGCAAATTGTTAAAATGGCCTTAAATAAAAGAAATATTAGTATATAGCAAATAAACTTGGCGTTCCCTAAATTGTTTTGATTTAAGCCTGAATGGTTTATCTTTGCTCAGTTACTACACAATCTCTTTGTACTTTTAATATCTTTGTGCATTTAAGTTGAACGTTAAATTTTCACTCTAAATATATATATTGAAGTTTTAGAAAGCTGATTATTGCAGCATACCATTCTTGGAAATATCAATGCTAGTCCTTCATATTGCTTAAAAAGACAACTAACAATATCATAATAAAGTGTGCAAGGTAAGATATCATTATTGTACTGGCCGACTTCTGCTCGTATCAGGCACATGTATTCACAAAACGGGGAGACGTTTACGGCTGACACACAACACAGAACAAACTATTGTGATTACAAAAAATATTTTAAAAAAAGGATTTAAGATTAATTACTGTATCTTTTCCAAGCAAAGGTAGCTTAAATGTACTTTGTATACACTCATTAAAGGCTATTCCTACCTAATGTTTTTGCACTTTCTGTTGTCCAAGTGAATTTCTTTTTTTCAAAAATCAAATAATCTTATACATACTTGTTTTTCTTAGCTCTTAAGCTTTAAACTAGGTGCACGCTCGAATTCGTTATAACTGTTTTTTTTATCTTTAAATGATATTTGTACCATTGTAACAAAGGTTTCATCATTTTCAGAAAGAGTTTATTTTCTTTCTTGAGAATTTGTATACCTTTTGTAATGATAGCTACAGAATTTGATAACAACTTTTCACATAAGGTGAATAAGAAAGACGAAAGTTGACTGTCACAGTGATACCTAAGAAGGTGAATAATAAAAGATGAGGATGGACAACCTTGCCTTACACCTTTCTATCTATCGGCCAAGAAAAGTGGTAAATATTTGATATTGTGATTGATCTATATATTGTAAAGATGTTTATTCAAATTAAATAAAGATTAAATGTGTAGACATATATTAACATTGTCAAACGCTTATTAAAGGTGTGTAGAAAGTAACGGACACCGAAATATATGATAAACGATTCAAAGAAAAACAAAGAAAAAAAGAAACTGTGATGTGTATGGATTGAGCGTTAAAAGCTATCACTTTAGTTTCATCTTTATTAACATTTATCTTCGCAATAAAAACAATATGATTGAAGTTCTTGGTCATAGATAACTTACATCAACGGAAAAAATGTCGTACAGGTCGCAGCTAGTATTATCAGGTGTTATCATTTTCGAAAAGCATAAACTTAAGAGATGATTTCGGATCCCACTGTTTCAATACAACATCGGAAATAGTAAGATTTGATAAATCATTATTATATTTTATGTACAAATGTGCTACTGCATACAAAGATCCTTCTGCATTTACCATTTTTTAACATATTGTTTCTACTTTTAGCTATTGCTAAAGAAAATATCGATTGATTTTCTCGAAGTATTTGTCCAAGTTTTTTTTTTGAATTATTAAGCACTTCAATTACATGGAAGGAAGAATAAAGACTCTTTCCTCAGGGCCCTTTCTGAAATTGAAACAAGTTGCTTAATGTTTTATTGTGAATAACTTTTCATTTTGTCAATTTACTTAACATAATTGGATATATATTCTGGAAAACATATAATTCAAAATTACGTCACGGAAATTCAATTCATGTAAATGTGAATCGTAAATTATCACTCGATGTCAACGTGTCAGTAAAACTGTCTTAGTACAAGAGACAAACTGAAAAGCATTTTCTTTAGTATTTTAAAAGGGAGTTGTTGTTGTTCTATTTTCGGTATATACCCATTTATTCCAAATGATCGCTTCCTTGCTTCCCTAATTCCTAAAGAAAATGAATGAACATATATATTAATCTTCTTTCAATTATCAATGTGGTTTTATTTTAAGGACAAGAAAAGAGCATCGCAGAACAGATTTAATATATGTCCGTCAGCCTAGGCTACGAACTGTTGATGACAGACGTTTCACATGACACTGCACAAATATATGGAAAACATCAAATTCAGCAAGAATATTTTTAATTCTGTGTTGAAACAACACTAAAAGACTTACTTATCAATATACCATAAATATTTATGATTGTTTTAAGAGAGGATATCATTAAAAAATGAGACCTGACAAAGATATATTTCTTGCACACTGCACTTCGTACTCCTTACCACAAATCTTTATGTTAAGTTTCAAGTCAATCCTTTTCATTCATTATGATCAAGTTCTGTTCTAGACAAAATTTCATTATAAACCGAAAAAAGTAGATATCTTTAAACTGGATAAAACAGAGTTATGCTTTATAGGCAGTGAATGTCTCCTTGTCACCATTTGTCTATATTTGAATCACTTTCAATTCACTTCATAGTGTTAAACTTTAAAGTAATTCTCCGTACTAAAAAGAAATTCATTAAGAAGGGAGATAATTCAAAATTACGACCAGGTACAGACATGATTATTAAGCACTGCTCTTCTACTTCTAAGCATCTATGCTTATTTTAAGTTTCAAGGCAATCCCTGTCATAGTGTTCAATTTACGCTCTGAGCAAAAATTCACTATTGAAATTAAAGAAGGAAGCTTACTCAAAACCTGTATAAGAAAGAGTTTTGATTTTTTTGACACTACATATCTCCTTGTCGCCTCAGTTTCATATCAATTCACTTCATATATAAAAAGTTATCCTCCGATCCAGAAAAAGTTAAAATGGGAGAAAATTCAAAATTTGGACCAACTAGGGTTATGGGTCTTATGCAATACATTTCTTATCATCTATCCTTGTTTTAAGTTTTAAGTCAACCCCTTTCATAGTCTTCAATTCATGATCCACACAAAAATTCACAGAAAAATTAGAAAAGGGGAAATAACTCAAAACCAGGAAATGCTAGAGTTATTCTTCTCCTTTTATCATCTATCTATATTTTAAGTTTCACATCAATTCACTTCGTAGTTTTAAAGTTATGATCTGGACAAAAACATAAAAACAAATAAGAAGGGAGGTTAAATATTAAAACAAGGTAGAATTATGGTTCTAGAGCACTTCACTTCTACTTCTTACAATCTATCTTTGTCTTAAGTTTCAAGACAACCTCTTTTCTAGTGTTCAAGTTATGCTCCGGACAAAAAAAAATAATTATGAAAATTCAGAAACGAGAGATTACTAAAAAACTTGATAAGGTAGAGTTGTGGTTCTTTTGCATTACACTTCCTCTTGTCACCATCTATCTATTAAGTTTCACTTCAGTTTATTTAATAGATTTTAAGTTAAGCTCCTGACAAAACAAAATTGGAGAGAAGACAATTAAAAATGGGACCAGAAAGATTTATGGTTTTTGTGCACTGCACTTCTACTACTTACCATCTACCTTTATAGTCCCTTTCATAGTGTTGAAGTTATACACCAGACAAAAATTCATTATAAAAATTTAAAAAGGAAGATAAAATAATAATAATAATAATAATAATAATAAAAATAATAATAAAATAATTTCAATAAGGTTATGTTATGCTTTTTTGATGATGCATTTTTCTTTGCCGTCTGCTATCCATCTTCTAAGTTTTAAAATATTCACTTCATAATTTTTAAAGTTATGCTCTAGTCAAGGGGGAAGTTAATTCAAAAGTTTTGAAACAGGAAGAGTTATAGTTATTGAGCACTGCAGTTCTAACTGCACTTCTACTTCTTATCATCTATATTTATCTTAAACTTCAAGAATCACTTTCATGGTGTACAAGGTATGCTCCGGACAAAAATTCATTGGATAAATTAAAGAAAGGGCGATTACTCCAAATCTGGATAAAATAGAGGTATGCTTCTTAGGCACCACACTTCTCATTGTCACCAGCTATCTTTACTTTAAGTTCTACATCAATTTGCAATAGTTTTAAAGTTATTCTCTGGACAAAAAATCAAGATGGAGGATAATCAAACAATGGTACTAGTTAGCGTTATGGTTTATTTGCGCTGCACTGATACTCATTGTATGAAAGCTGCACAGCAAGTTTGAAGTCAGTCAGATAATTAGCAACAGAGATATGGTCCGGACAAGGTCTGGACGCCACCCGCCCGCCACGGGCGTATAAAAATGAGCTAATGAAATTTCCTACGGATATTTTATTTGAACCATAAGCTTAACCTTTACTGCCTCTATAATTTCCGCGCCTAGACTTTCGTCAGATACATCATAAAATTGTTCGCTGTCAGTATCATTTCTACATTAAGCAATATTAAGCAGGGTGCCGAACGTAATTTGGATCGACAAAATTTTAAGCTAGGCAAAAACGACAGAGTAAATGGCAGAAAATATTGAAAGCGAAAGTAGATAAGTGATCGTTTTTCTTCTTGATATTTTACATTTTATGCTAAAGAGCTTTTCAAGACCACCAAAGAACTTATCCCTGCGTCTGACTGAACATAAAGTTTATGAAAAAAACTGTTAACTTTCCTTCAATAACTGTTTTCAAATGGATTCTTGTTCTCCGCAGATTTAAAAGAAATCTAGTATAATCTAATCTTCACATGATGCACAACATTAATTACATAAAAACTGTAAATTGTCGCTGCAATATGAAAAACCTACCTGGATGATATATCTGCCATTTTAGTATATCAAACCTTTTTGACGAGCTTAGAATTTATTGAACTAATTACGTTCGACCCCCTTATTCCGTAACGTTGTAATCATAAAAGGATATTAAATGTTCATATCAGTTTTCTCAATTTACCTACTTCCAGCTATCATTTTTATGCACCCACAAAGTGGGAGCATATAGCGTTGCACTTGTCCGTCAGTCCTTACGAGCGTGTGAAATTACGACCGTACGTCTGTACGTACGTGCGTCCCGAAATTTTGTGAACGCAACTCCTCTTAAACCGGATGGCAGATTTTGCTTAAACTTTCAGGGATGAACAACCTTAATGTGTAGATGATAGTAAAGGAAGGATAATGTTTTTTACGGGACCTGACACACCTGGGGTTTCTATGCTTTCATCTGTAGTTAACTTTCATGTGTAACATTTTTTAAATTTTACCTGCTTACTTTAATATCAGCAACATGTTATTACTTGTGTGTCTCTTTCTTCGTCTTCGCTTATGTGATTCCTCATAGTACATAAATAGTTACAACATTTTTATGTCGACTATTCAAAGAATAAGGAGGTCTATTGTACTTGCGGGGTGGCTATCGGCTTAAAGTTTTAGGGCAAGCTTCTCATTTTCACTATTTCTTCCCTTTCTACTGCAGATATTTGGTTCAAACTTGGCCGTAGACTGTGTCATTCCATCAAGACCCATAACTCTGTTAAGCATTTTTATTAGTTATTCCCCTTTAAGACTTTGAAAAATCTTTAATTTCAGGCTTTTATTATACCTTCAAACACTAAGAATAGTCAAGCGTGCTGTCCATCCGACAGCCTTTGTTTCAGTATAAAATATCTAATTTTGAAATAAAAGGACAGCATTAATAATATACAAAACACCTCAATTCATTTGCAACCACAGAAAAAAATTGTTCCCCACCTAAATCTTACATACAGAATATACATGCTCTTGTTTATGAGCACTTATGCATAGTGGGGGCATCCGTGTCCTATGGACACAGTTCTAGTTATTTTCATAACCTTCCCTGTATTTCAAAACATTTTTTTCAGACATACGCTTCTTCAGATTTGTGGCAGAGATTTGCATTCTGTTTTGAACGAGGTTATACTATTTTATATATTGTTTGCATACGTCCGTTCGATTTTAGTACTTCTGTTTAACAAAGCATTCCTTGTTTTTTTTTATCTCTTGTTTTATATTTTAACAGACTTAATAATTAAACATGGTTGACCAATTATTGTATATAAAGTTAGTTCCTTATTCTTTATTCCTTTTTCGAATAAGGAAAAAGGAATAAGGAACTGGTTCCTTATTCCTTATTCGAAAAAGGAATAAGGAACTGGTTCCTTATTTGAAAAAGGAATAAGGAATAAGGAACTAACTCTATATACATGACCAATTAGGTTCCCCAAATTTACTTTTGTTAAAACAAAATGTTTACGAAATACAGTTAAGAACATTTTCTCAACAATATAATAATAATAATAAAGACACAGTTTGACTTGTGAATTAATTGCACTAATTTCGTCTACACAGCTGTTAAAGCCTTTTGTTTGTAGATTTAAAAGATTAAAATGGGTTTCTGTTCTCGCCCCCCGCCCTTAAAAAAAAGAAGACAAAACAATTCGGTCTTTTTTCCAACATACAGAATTGCCATGTTTAATGCTTCTTCAGCAGAGAAGTTAATCTTATAATCAATCTTTTTTCATAGTAAGAGACATCAAACGATATGATATTCATTGTCAGTTTCACATTCTAGTTGAAAAAATGACTTCCGGTTTATTTCTTCTTTGATTTCCTGAAACATTCATGACATAGATTATTTTAACATTTTACAGAATTCAGAATTATGAAGCCTGTACAAAATAAATTTTAGTCGCAAAACCTGATTAAAGAGTTTATTAATAAAATATGTAATATATGTATCAAAAGTTGTTGCACTTGTCTCCTGAGTTCACGTGCAAGGCAGATAAGCATTTTTTAAAATATCATATACTAATCAATTTATTAAAAATATGAACTGAAACAAACAACAGTTTAAAAGTAACACATATAATGTTTCTACTTAGTAAGAAACGAATTTATTAGAACATAGGCATTAGTAAATGATCTTTAAATAATTCGAATAAACGATTTGATATGAAACTTTCAACAAATTATAAAAAACCGAGATACACATGTATCAATATAGTCAAATATATTATTTATTTTCGTATTTGTTAACATAACAGAATCAACAGTGAATCCTCTATTTGTTACTGACAGTTTCAACAGATACTGTAATCAATTCCGGAACCGGAAATGCGAAATATTACAAAGACGCTACTCTCAAAACAAGATATCTTTGTATTTTCATTCCTAGCCAAATACAACGTTTCACTATGTTAAGTCATCATCAACAACAACATCATTTGGGTACTTTGAGTGGCGTTTTATTTCACATCCTAAGTAAACGTTTTGTTTCTGATATTAGTGGTATGATATATGGAATAAATTAGTTGAGGCATCAGTGAAATTATGTTTTCCATTTAACCCTTTCCGGTATAATAAGAGTTTTGAACGACATGTTTTCCAACAGGTCTCTGTTCTGTATTTCTATATATCCGAGTTCACGCAATGTATCTGAACAAGCTGTTTGAATCATGTCTACTGAATCCCATGACAAGTTCTTTCTCCACCAAAATGCTGTGTTTGTTTCGCGAATTGATCTATTTTGTTTACTGCTGAACACAGGTAAATGTTGTAAATGGTAAAACCTTTGGTCGTCTAGATCCATCCCTACGAACTTGTATAAATTTTCAATTTTTGTAAAAGGGTTTTCGTTCAAATCTTCATAGTACAGAAATTGAAATCTATCAGGAAATTTCTTCAGCAATTTTTCACCTTCTTTGAAGTCGTACATCATTTTATTACACAAACTCGTCGCTTTTTCTACAAAACTTACATCTTTCGTTTGTTCACCATACCAACCCGTTTCTTTTCTCGAATTAAGAATTGCACGAGGATCTCGAACCAAATGAATTACTTTCAAATCTGCACGTTCACTTAGTAACTGGCCGAGAATATCAACAGAAAATCGCAATGTTTTTGTCACCCTATGTGCAGCTTGTTTACATAAAGTTGGTAAATGTGCACGAATGCCTCTTTTTCTGTTTCCGCGTCCTTTGTATTCTTTTATTTTTGACCAGCTCGGTCCTGTTCAATTTAAATAAAAACGACATATTGTTATAGAATATAGTATTATTTTGTTCAAAATCCTGAAAACATTTTTGTCGGACAATTTAGTATTGCGTAATACAAAATCCTGAAACATATTATATTTACTGAGAATTTAGAATCGTGAAAAACAAAACCCTGAAACATATTACATTTGCCGGGATAATTTAGTATTTTGTGATACAATATTTCAAATTTTTATTTTTACCGGATAATTTTGAATTGTGTAATAAAAAAACCCCACTAAACTATAATCTTTGTCGGATAATTTAGTACTGTGTACAAAATCCTGAAAATATCATTATTTTTGTCGGATAATAAATTAAAAGTATCTAAAAAATGAGTACTGAGAACCTAGAGCTATAACAAGTACATTTACAAATGTAATATTTTAAGATTAATGTCCTTTTGATTTATAAAAAAACCGGTTAGCTTACCACTTCCTCCATCAGTCAAATGTTGTATGTAGACTAGTTTGAGAAAATTATTGAACTTGCAATCGTAAATACTCGCAAGTGTTTGGAAAGCAGTCTGAAGAGAAACCCTAAAACAAAGATTATTTTTATAATAAGAGTTCTAACAAGTGGGCCATGATGATCCTAGATAGCTCATCTGAATACTTTGCCTTTGGGTCTGCTAAATTCAAGTGACCCAAAGTAGAGCCAATTTTCACTAAAGGGGCATAATTTGAACAAATATTATAGAAGACCTCTAGCTGATGCTCCATTAAAATATCTAAGTTCTAGGCTGTGTGGTTTCAGACAAGAAGATTTTTTAAAAGTTTTCTCTGTATAAGCATATGTAAAATCAATTAACCCTCAGGTCGGGGTCAAATTTAACCAAGGGACATAATTTAAACAAACTTGGTAAAGGTCCACGAGACAATGCTTCATACCAAATCTTAAGTCTCAGGGCCTTGTGATTTCAGACAAGATGTTCAAAATTTTCCCTAAATAAGCTTATGTAAAATCAATTGACTCCCGGGGCAGGGACATATTTGACCCCAGAGGTATAATTCGAACAAACTTGGTAAAGGTCTACTAGACAATGCTACATACCAAATCTTAAGGCTCAGGGTCTTATGGTTTCAGACAAGAAGATTTTCAATTTTTCCCTACATAATCCTATGTAAAATCAATTGACCCCCTTGGCGGGCCAAATTTGATCCCAGTGGTATAATTGTAATAAGCTTGGTAGAAGTTCACTAGACAATGCTACATACTAAATCGTAAGGCCCAGGGCTTTGTGGTTTCAGACAAGAATTTTTGTAAAATGTTTTCCCTATATAAGCCTGTGTAAAAACAAATGACACCCTTGCGGGGTTACTTTTGACACTAGGGGTACAATTTGAATAAACTTGGTACAGGTCAACAAGACAGTGCTGCATACCAAATCTTAAGGTTCTTCGGGGCCTTGTGGTTTCAGAAAAAAAAAGATTTTTTAAGTTTTCCATTTCTGTTGCCATGGAAACCAGAGTTCTTGATGGAATTCAGTTCTATGAACAATTTGGGTAGAGCTTCAAGCAAGGAATATCCTAGGCATGTTTCGTCAAAGTTGGTTTAACCGTATAGGAGGAAAAGTCGTTCAAGTCAAATTGTTGACGACGCACGCTGACGGACGCCGGATATTCAATAATCCCAAAAGCTCACTCTTGAGCACTTTGTACTCAGGTGA
This sequence comes from Cyclina sinensis, assembly GCA_012932295.1. Lineage (NCBI taxonomy): Eukaryota > Metazoa > Mollusca > Bivalvia > Venerida > Veneridae > Cyclina > Cyclina sinensis. The sequence continues at coordinate 48,032,903 of JAAONU010000019.1, read as the reverse complement.
GCTAAAAATGTTATTACTTTCAATTAGATTGTTTCTTTACTTCTGATTTGACTTAAATAAACTTTAAAACTGTGTGTATGAGCAAACGATAAACATTGCCTTTTTATTTGTAATATATCTTTGTTCCGGTTTAATCTACCTTTTATTGCCAAATATGTCAGTATCGTTTGTGCGCTCTCTTGATCCCACATTTCTGTAATGAAATTAAATATAAATAGCAACATAGAAAATAAATAAATAAAGCTTATTTGTGATAAAAGTACCTCCTTACTTTAACAAACCTATCCGAACATCTAGATTCACTCACGTATTTAACCGCATATATATCTTTTCGTTTTACAATACTTAACAAACTAATAGAAAAAAGACTTTTAACAACTGAGGACTAGTGCTGAACCATACCTGCAATGATTTGATATTTTGATTCGGTTAGTTTCAAAGCATAGAGACACATACAGATTAATTGTTCTCAATTCAGCTTTGTTGCTGCTCATTTGCTGTTTTATCAGAATGAGATACATAATTGTCACAGGATAAAATAGAACGTAGTTTATAAGGCAATGTTAACTCAAGCGTTACATATCGTTACTATTGTAAATAAAGATATGTTTCTTTCTGTTCAAACATACACTATCAAATATCAGCAGATTATGTGATGATGAACTCTCGACCTTACATGTCGTTTTAAGTGACAACACATCTGACCTGCATATCAGACGATCTGTCCGACACACTGAAGAAAACCCTTGCCAATAGCTCCAAGTTGATATCTTCCACATAGGTTCATAAACATAAAATGAACCATTTTTATAGCCAAGGATTATTCCCGTAAGTGTTGTTCCACCTGCCATGTAACCACTAATTACGACGTCATACTTTCGACCTATTTCATTTACAGAAATAATAAATTTATATGAATATTTGAGTCAACTTAACGACAGACTGATTAAGATCCAGTGAAAGTACAGAAAAAAAATCTTGCAAGATCTCAAAGCACCATAAAATCTTAAAACAACGATTATATTCATTTCATTTGAAAATTATTAATGAATGCTTTTAATTATTTGTTTTTGAACAATTAAAATTTGATGTATGCGATCTGAAGAAATAACTAAAATAAACGTACTTTTGATACAATATGCTTTGTCGTTAACAGAAACTTTTGCATATTAAAAGCTGACATACAGACAAGTGAAACAACTACTCACTTATGTTGTTTTTCTGGAAGACTGTGGTATGCATTTGCCGTTCATCTTCTAGATGATCTAAAATGAGTCCATCTATGTAAAGTTTCTATGTTTATAGGGAAAAAAAACAGATACATTTGGAAATATTTATTAAGGACATAATTTTTAACGTGAACACACAGAAAGGGAGTGAGATGCAACAGTAATTTATCAATTTGAAAGATGTTGTGATATATCTTTTATATCATTTACCAAATTTGCTGGTCAAACCATGATAAAAAACAAGCAGAACAGACTTACTTATATAACCTATGTCTCCACGCAGGAAGTAACATACAACTGAAAATAGTCGTTAAAAATAAACTGATTTTAGTTTCTAGCTGAAATGCAAACATGAAGAGCATATCGAACATGTTTTGACAAAGACTTGATACAACACGACTTAACAACTGAACCAAAAGGGATCTCGTAACATTTAGAATTATATGGCAAATGGCTGATCTAATTGTTTGCTGGAACATCAAAGAAATTTCGACTGGTGAAACCATGAACATTTAGTTTGAGATTTGTACAAGAGATGCATGTCTAAGATTAGAAAAATTAACATTTTTGTGTAGAATTAAATAAAACACTTAAAAGATGCCAATAAAAGATGCCAAACTAAACGTTTTTACAGAAGTATATGAAATGTTTTGTACATCTCTGAACAGGTTATCAAAGTTTGTAACATTCTGAAGATCAGAGTAATTGTACAATAACATCAAACATCAAAGACTTGTCAAAACTCACTAAACACAATTCTCAAGGTTCATGAAGATCTGATCATATATTCAATTCAAGATTTTAACATGCCTTTTTTTCTTTCACATGAGATCATACTTACTATTGCACGTACAAGTATACAATATAATAATACACTTATAATACATTAATTATATGTTATACTTACCGAGAATCAACACAATAGTTGATATCAAAGTTCTTTTTAGTGATAAGTGCATTTCCAACAATTAAATCTCATTTCTTCGAGAACACGTTCTGAAACACCAGATAAGCTTTTTTTTAAAGTTTGGATGCTTTCATAACAGATCAATCAGTGCTTTCAGATTAGTCCCGAAACAGCTTGGCATTTTTATAATCCTTAAAATTAAATTTCATATCAGATGTATTTTTATAATATTTGTATATTGTGGTTGTTCATTTAAATGTGTGTGCCATTATTATATTCAACAGATATTGCGCAAGTAGAAACACATTCAAATTGCAACTTTCGTGACAGAAACAAATAAACAAACAAACAAAACGTACACTTCTCTACAATTTGTTTATTATTTTATTCCTGTTCAACATTTTAACACAAAATGAAATACATTAGAATTGACAGCAATCCAATATAACTTAGCACACAGTCTTAAACATACTAGAACTTAAAATCATAAAACTTACTTGACTATGATCACTTCAACACCTTCCGTCACGTATAAATGTTAAAGAGGCATACCCTGAAATTTAAAAAAAATCGTTTCTTCTGTAAAATCCTGGAAATGTGAATTATATTAAATCAAATACTAAATAATTTCTTCAATGTGTAAGTAAACAATTCTGATTCCCACAGATTAACCAAAATGCATTGGTAACCATCTAACCATCTGTCATTATCAAGAATTGTTGGTGTACGATTTTAAGCCGGTTAGCAATTTATACCAAATTAACACTTTCTTAGTGTCTTAATACCTAAAAGAAAAAAAGAAAACATATTTTTCTTTAAATCCCAATTGTTTCTTCATTCTATGGTACACGAAGAAAATAGATATGCATTATAACAAGTTCATTGTAAGGTATGTCCTATCAAAACAAAAGTGCGAATTACGGCTCTTTTAACATCCACTTTGTTAATGTTCTACATCTATGCGTTTATTAACAGGAGCCTTGCAATTTTGCTTCCTTTCGTTTCCGTTAAACCTTTGACTTTTCTTCAACTATAGACCTGGTGCATATAATTTTTTGTGAAGATGGCGGCCGAAAACCTAGCGACCTAACCGCAGCGACCGGGCGAACTGGCGGCCTAACCGTAGCGGTTTATCTGCTTAGCGGTCTAAGATCTTTAGACTAAATGTCAAAAAAACAACAACAATAATGTTTGTTGACAATTCATAGATAGTTATCGTTTTTATTTTGATACATATTGTATATTTTAGGCTGCTGGGCCGCTAGCAGCTTTCAGATAATAAATCATGAAAAGACGCGTTTTCCATTTGCAAAAAATAAAAACAACCTTTTATTGTTGCTGACACATTTTTATTTTGATACACAATGTATATCTTAGGCCGCTAGGCCGCTGTGTCGCTTGCAGTTTTCAGATAACAAATCATGAAAAGTCGCCTTTTTCAATTTGCAAAAAAACACTCAAAACCCCTTTTATTGATGTTGCAATATTTTTATTTTGTTACACAATGTACACCTTAACCGCTAGCAACCTTGAGAGAGCAACTCATGAGAAGGCGCTTTTTTTTGCTAATTTGCAAAAAAATACACCTTACCCCCTTTTACTGTTGTTGTTTATTGACAATTCATAGATATCATTTTTATTTTGATAGACAACGTAATTTGCTGCCGCTGGCAGCCTTCAGATACCAAATAGCTTTTTTCATCAACACCCTGATTTTTAAATTTTCAAAAAACCTTCAAATCTCTTTTCTTTTTTTTAACATTTAGTCCAAAGATATTCAATTCATTTTCATACACAGTGTATTTTTTAGTTCGCTAGGTCGCTGCGGATAGGTCGCTAGGCCGCCAGGCCGTCAACATCACAAACATATGCATGTACAGCTTAGCATTACACCTTTTACGAAAACCCTCCTCTGGTTTTTTGTTTCAAATCTGAAATTCTTTTCTTTTACTTTTTTTGATATCTTGATGGTTCTCACTATTTTTATTTTCTGCTCACAACAAATGTGGTTACCGATAGTGGTAACGAATAAGTACTTGTCTGGCTTTTGCAACTACGGTTATAACATAAAGCATCATACTAATTTGCACTGAAGAAATAATTCTTCGACGCCGTTAAGAAAACAGGAAAAAAAAAAAGAAAAAAGGGTTGATATCCAAAGCAAGCACTTTTATTTCATTTGTTGTATTTTTATTTCTTTTGTATTTTCTTTCATTTTTTTTCAAAATTTATTGTTATCTAGAATAGGCTATTTTTATCCTTGGATTATAGCTCAAATCCACATATTCATTAAGACGAAACATATGTTCATGAATGAAATAAATAAAAGAAAAATATTTTAGGGAATAAGTAACATATCAATCCTTACTTGCCTTCGTTAAGTTTTGTGTTTGATTAATTAGATATCAACTCCATTCCTTTAAAAAAAGTCTCCTTTACCCTTATTTGAAGTGCCTTAAAACATCTTCCCAACATGAAACTATGATTAAAAAAAAGGCAAATTCGGTGAAATTATATCCCCACCGAAAAATGCAAATTATGTCACATATTTTAATAGGCGGAGCGGCACCAACGCTCGTTTTTTTAAATTTAAAACGAGCTTGCAAGTACCTAGTAGTACCCATCAACAAAAGAAAGAAAACCGAAATAATGAAATTAAAAAAAAACAAGTACCTACTCGTCCCAGAGAACGAAAAATTGGAAAAAAGAAAGAAAAAGAAAAAATAACACCCACCCAAAAAGTAGAAAGAGAGAGAGAGAGAGAGAGAGTATAAAATAGGACACGAAAGCATACATGACAAATTTTTGCAGTTATCTCTTTTCTGTGATACATATTTATGGAACGGCAACCTTGTAATGAAGTGTTCCTCTTTTATTCTTCGGGACGGTTTTACTTTATGTTTGTTAATTGATAAAAATGAGCAGTGAATTTAATTATGATAGTTGTTTTGAACTCTTATCAATTTTGAAACAGGATTATACTATGTTATTATAATGTTATGTTTTGAGCCAAAGTAACCTATCTGATCTAGACAAGAATCACTAAAAATGTAAGTCATGCCCTAGCCATTGCTTATCAAATATGCACAAATAGATATTTCAGATAAAAAAGGACAAACACGTTTTCAGTAAAAATATGAAAGAATACAATTTACGTAACGCCTAACAAAATAATAATTTCATGCTTAATAAAACTTATTATTACTTCAGTCAAACTTCGTTGGCTGAATAAATGAAAATTGCATGCTGGGAATGCAGGTTTTCATATCTAGTTAAAAACAGTAAGTTATGCAAGCGACATTTCTGATATTTGCAAAGCCTGACAAATATCAACAACAAAATGATCGGAATGTTTTTTGTTAGTTTTTTTTTACTCCAAAAATTAAAACAAAATTGAAAAAAAAAAACACAGAAAACTTTGTGTTTTTAATGTTGTCACGAACAAAATATTCTTACATTTCAAATCGAATGGAACTCTTTACAGACCTGGTATATCATGGGTGTCACCCAGAAAACTACATTCTTGTCTTAAAAAGAAAATGTAATTGAAAGAAACCTAAAACTTTATTCGTATTTTCTGTTATCCGATACTCATGCAGGCTTAATAAATACTTATTACACAGTAGTAATTTACCATTAAAGCACGGATACCTTGAGCGAATTTCCTTTTATAACAGCTATCTCTTCAAAAGGATGCAATTCAGTTTTTTACAATTATTACTATGGTTTTGACTGCATGTTTCTTTTTATCCTCCGCCGAAAAGGCAGCGGGAGTTACGGTAAAAGCCTCCGTCCGTCCTTCCGTCAGACATTTTTGTCTGGAGTATAACTCGAAAAGTATTTGAGATATCAACTTGAACTTCGTAGGTGGATAGATCTCATTGAGGAAGAATGCAGTGCGCAAGAGTTATACCTCTACCCTTCATATTTTTTTAGTTATTGCCCTTTGGGTTTTTTTCGTGTATGCTTTTGTCCGGAGCATAACTCAAAAAGCATTTGAGATATCAACTTGAAACTTCATAGGTAGAATAGATCTTACTGAGGAGGAATCATAAGCCTACCTTTCATATGTCTAGTGACTTGTCCTTATGTTATTTTTCATGCATAATGTTTGTCCGGGACATAACTCAAAAAGTATTTGAGTGTATTTAAAAGTATTTGCAGTGCAGAAAAAAAGATAACTCTACCTTTCATTGAGTTTGAATTATTGTTCTTTGCTCTTTTTCATGCTTAAGTTTTGTCCAGAGCATATCAGGAAAAGTAGTTAAGTTATCAACTTGAAACTTCATATGTGGATATATTTCATTTAGGAAGAGTGCAGAGCAGAAGAATGAAACCCTTTTTTTCATATTGATTTAGTTATTGCCCTTTGTTATTTTTCATGCTTATTTTATGTTCGGACAAAAAGTGTTTGAGATTTCAACTTGAACTTCGTTGAAGTTGATAGATCTTACTGGGGCGCAGTGCTGTGCACAAGAATGATAACTACGCAAACACATTCGGCGGGGAATGGCCATGTCAACATAGCTCTCGTTGCTCTTAGAATCGGGCACACCATGCGGGATCAGTAGGACGGAGTGTTTAAGTTTATGGCTCTATACGTGATATATGATGTCACTTAGGCTGTCGCAAGCAGCATCTTTAATAAGAAAATCTAATTTGATTTGAAATCTTAAATTTAATGTTTTAATAGACCAATTTCAAATTCTTCTGATTTTCAAGATCTGTAGCAATAAAATTATAAGCCTTTAAAAACAGCACAAATCTTATATATACCTAAGAAGGCATAACTATTTCTGGTTAATCACAAAATATCAAATAGGTTATACAAGTACCTTATTTTGTGATTTTGACACAACATGCATGCCGTTATAGGCAAAACTTGGAGTCAAACGTTCGTATTTTCATATCTGATCACTACACCATGTCAAACATGTGCCAATAAAAATCATAAAAAAGCATGCATTTCACTAACTTGAATAAACACAGACAGACAGACAGACAGACACTTTTATTTCCGTCAATTAGGCTAACAAGCAAGCCCATGATGACATAATGATAGTATAATCATCGAACCGTGCAAACATATAACAATGGATCAGAACGTATTAATATAGATATACCCTTTCACAAAATATACAGTATTCTTTATTTTTAGTACAGAAAAATTAAATGTAAATGTCCGTGTAAAGTAATTAAGATTTACGACAGAAAATTGACAGAAACGGAGAAGGTCAAGTCATACAGGGAAAACATTTTTTCTTCTTTACTTTTTGAGACACTATATATTATCCTGTTTATGTTATTTTAAAAAAAAAACTTTCAATAAATACATCAGCTTTGCCTAAATATTTACGCTACCTCGATACCCTGCTGAACCCCGAATGAAAATGACACCAAGACACATCATGTGTCTAGAACGTAATAATATCTCAATAGAAAATGCATGATCCTGTCGAAAACCGAAATACAAAACCACAAAATGATGTACATAAAATCAGATATTACACAAAAGAAAACAAAACACATACAGACAATAAAAGAGAAAAAAAATATCTATACATGATAGAGATTCTTATCTTAAAAACATTAAATATATAAATACCAAGTTGTCTAACTAAGTTTCTATTTTCGGAAGTTATCAGCTCTAAGAATTATAACATATTTGGTCTTGTTCAATATCGTTCTTTATATATGTATATACCTACTTCAAATATCGTGATATAAAGCACATTCGACAATAAAATGAAATTCATACTCCAATTTATCGCATAAAATACATATTCTTTCAGACACTGGTATACTTCGTCGCTATATACATATGCCAGGCTTCTATCTGTAATATAGGTGAGGAAAGTCTTAGACGGCAATACGCTTTACAAAATTTACCTAGATATTACATCCTAGATAAAGTTGAAATTTGAAAGAATAAATTGATCTATAAAATAAGGCTCTACTACAGTTATCTAACCTTTCATTCCATGTTTTGTAAAACAAATGGTCATTTAATCGTTGTTTAACTAAAGAAGGGAATATATCAGTATTTCCTACAGCTTGAAAATCGAAGCTTCTGCCAGTCGAATTGAATCTTTCATTCGAGTACACCAGTTTGTTTTATTTGGAGACAATTCTATATCATTTCTACGGTGTCACAGAGGTTATATGCACAACATTTTTAATTGCACTTCTTTTTTATTTCGTTCCAACAAGATACTAACTCGAGGGAACGACTCAGTTACTAAAATCAATCAATAAACAATTAAAATAAAAAGAGAGATAAGCATTCCCTTTGTCTCATTCCGAGCATACATGTGTATTCGTCACTTAATTGATTACAAAACTTAACTCGAGATGTAACTGACTCGTACATTGGACTTAATAACGTCTAGAATGTTACCCCTAAGACTCAACTTAATTAACTTGTACCATAATTTTTCACGTACCAAAGATTCAAATGCCTTAGTATAATCTACGAACAGTGAAAATAACATTTTGCCTTAATTCAATACATGATTAATTAGCCCGTTTAATACAAAAACATGGTCTACTGTGCTCATATTTGATCTAAATCCTGCTTGTTCCTCAATGTATACATTTTACGTTTCGGCCCAAAGTTTCAATATGTTGTTAATTACTCGTGTAAAAAGTTTACCTAGGGTACATAGAAGAGTTATACCTCGATAATTTTCTACATTATCAACACGTCATTTTTTGTGTGACGGCATTACTTATCCCTCGGACCAACGCGAGGGAAAATAACCTATGTCAAAAATTTTATTATATAAATATAAAATATATCTCTTAAATTATAGCGTGGGTAGTCACAGGACTTTAGGCCGATCAAATTTTTGTAACAAGCATAAACAATATCCAAAGGCAAAAATCTGAAGAAACACACTACGCAGAGACTACACGTTCAACAAATCGCGTGGACTAAACAGAACGGATTAGACTAATAATGTTTTAAGTACATATTGTGTTTCAAAACAATTAAACAGAAATGCTGTATCATATCATAAGTGTCGTTTTGACAGTGACACTAGAATCATATTAAAAAGTAAAAATATTCCAGCTATCTATTTTTAACAGATTAAAATCACGTTTTGAAAAAAAAAATAGAATAAAAAGAAAAAAAAATACATAAAGGAACACATGTTCAAAAGGACTCTCCACTGATCGGACTTTCTAAATGAGGTCAAAACATTAAAAGTTAAGAATTATTATTTTGTCTTCACATTTTTTTTTATTTTGATAATAAAGAGAATAATCCAATATCTGATACACTGCTTTGAATGTATTAATGCTCATAATACTGTCCACAGTCATAAAGAACAGCTACATTGTTTGCTTACATAGGACAATTAATCGCACATTTATGGGCATACATGTGAGTACATTCACTGCACTATATTTTCTACAACCCCCATAATTCAGCACCATATGGCATTTAACATAATAACACTTTGAAATGATACAGAGATTAGTAAATATAGGTGTTACGTTTGAGTCTACTTCAACACAATGAAAATTTAAAGCAAAATTATGCAAACGGCACGTATAAAAAGTGTTTGATTTATTAGCCTAATACTTAAAAACTGTATATACAGGAGAGAAAAAAAGAGACCAATTTCATGGAAAGTTCCAAAATAAGAGACTAGTGGGTGTTCTATTAAACGTTTTCAGACTAATTCAACGATAAGAGACGGGTTATTTTAGATTCGTTTATAGACCCCTCCCCACCCCCACCTGTAAATAATCAATATTTAAAATCAATGGCAAGATAGTATCTAGATATAGACAGGATAAGGGTTAGCCTGATTTAGACAACAAAGTTTGTCAGGAGTAAAACATTTCCTCTGATTACCTTTTTTTAAGATTAAGTACAACCTAAGCTATATGTTAGGGTCTAACCCTAACCCTAAGCACACGACTGTTTCGAGCTATTTTTTCTAGTAACATATTTGAATTCACAATTATATGTAAGTACACTGTTATGAAAGGAAGAGTTTTATTGAATTCGTACTCATATTGCTTAAAAAGTTACATCACTAAAATTCCTTTAATGAAAATATCTAACATGATGTTTTTAATATTCACACATTAAATAGTTGTTGTTTTTTTTTCTCAGAAATTGCAGAAAAAAGGACTTAATGTAAAATCATTTTTGATATAAACATAAGCTTTGTTTTATATATAGATTTTATATACTCAGTCTGATTTTATCAGTATGTTTATTTTTTTTTTTAGAAAAGAAGAAGTGTTTTGAAACAAAATTTATCAATATATTCGATTTTAATTTGAAAACTTAAATGATTTGACAGAAAAAAGTTTCGCATACACCATGATCTGCAAATAATTCAGTAGAAATCAAAGAATGACACAAGAGTTGCACCCGCCTCCACCCCAACTCCCCCATCCCCTCCAGATTTTTTTCTTTTATATTTTTAGAAGATCAAAGATTGAAAACTGATTACAATTAATATTTGCCTCTTTTATTTTTTTTTTTTTTATATTTTTGTAAACCTTTTTAGACGATCAACCGTTTGAATATTATTTTAAATTTTAGGAAAACTTAAAATTTAGTTATATTTAAATATGAATATAATTTGTATGAAATTATCCCTTTTTAGAGGTAACTGGCTAGTTGTGGCCATTATGGTATAATTGTCAAAAATTTATTACTATGTTCTAAATGTACGAAAGATTAAGAGGTTTGTGAAAAAGTACGCATTCTTTGTCATTACTAGTAATGAATGGTATCCTATTTTTCTCTTTCAGTCTTATGAAACACTGGCTTGGCATGACTTTTTCCTTTGGTATCTAAATACTGTTTACACTCGACGTGTGAAATTTGTTCACAGATTATAATGCTCTGCTTAACGTTATTCTTTGAATTTGATTAAATAATTTGAAACAAAAATCCAGTTCAACTGTACCTATTCACGTGAAGCACGCCATTGACATCAAAATGATAATAAAACTATTACCCATATTGACATTCCTTTCTCTGTAGAGGTTTTTATTTAACATAATTTTAAATATACAATGCAAGGAAAACCTAATGAAATTATAAAAGATTGTAAGTTATACCGCCGATCGTTTTGTATTACAACTATCTATAATATAATTGTAAAAAATAATACAAAAATCGTGACTTATTTCCCTAGTTTCATGTAAACCTATTACATAATGTTTAAAAAACTGTTAAAAAAACAATATTTGAAAGTTTATTTCTTAAACCTTTAAAATTTCAAGCCAGAAAAGTTTAATTATTTTGCACAGCATTTTGTGAAAGGCTTCGGCCACATTCATAGTCTGTTGGATCATAAAGAAAAGTACAATTTCTCTCTGCATTATTTCTAACGGCAGAAGTATTATTACCCTCATCAAAATAAATCACAGCAGTTGAACAGTGACTCTCAGCATTATTGCTGACAGCAGATGTGCGACGACTTCCAGCGTTATTGTAGCAGCAGATGTGTGACGACTTCCAGCGTTATTGTAGCAGCAGATTTGTGACGACTTCCAGCGTTATTGTAACAGCAGATGTGTGACCACGTCCAGCGTTATTGTAACAACAGATTTGTTCAGTCCTCTCTTCTGTTATTTAAACAATATACTTCATATACACGCGTTCATTCTAAATTAAACACGAAGTTACGGCGAGAATACATTATTGTTTTGCTCTGTGTTGTCACGGTATTCGTATTTTCATTCGGAAAAGTTATACTAGTGAGTTCATATAATGACTTTGGATTAGGGAAGTTAAATACCCGACAGTCGTTAAGACCTGATCTAAATGATACTATCACTGCACATGGTAACAAAAAAGCAATAGGTTTTAAAATCTGTATCAACTTCCTCCAACGATATTTAACCGATATTATTAACGACGCATTTTTTAAAATGCTTTCAAAGTACTGCTTTAACAACAACAACAACACAGAACCGAATAATACGGAAAAACTGTTTGATGGTGATTTCTTGCGAAACCATTTAGGTAATTCGAGCTGCGAAGCACGGAAACCTCATTTTCTTGAAAACCCTAAGACCTTTGGTTGCTTTAGCAAGTTTTCCGGGCTCTAGAAATACTTGGACAAGGGAGTTGTTGGAAGCTATAACAGGTATGCACGTTTTATTAGCATTAGAAAGACGTTATACTTGCACTTGAAGAAAATTCCATTGAATTTCAAACTTTGCAGAACGGAACACAGAGTCATAACATTACAAGCAAAGCAAACTCGGGGTTATCTGATTCAATCAGCTTCATATTTTTAGAGAATATTACAAACTAATGTAAAAACCGCTGAGCATTACTAAGATATATCAGAATAACTTTTCCTAAACTGGCGTAAGTCCTACAACATCAATATCACTTTTAAACGTTCAAAGTAAATATCAAAACATATGTTAGACATATGTCATTTTATTTTGGTTGAAAGTCTTGATCTTATCTATGTTTCCATTTTTTCTATGCCAAATGTTGAACATGTACATACGCGATGAAAGTAAATATATAATATCACGGAAAAAGAAATAAAAACGTTTTTAAATATTACACAATTTTAGTTATCTTTTATGAAAATCAATCAAAAATCTATTTTTAGATATTTACACTGGAAGTCAATAAAGAGACACAAAGGCCTTTTTCACCGGATCGCAACTATGTCCTACAGATGGGAAAGTTTTCATAGTGAAAACCCACAGTTTCCAAAAAAGCATTCACAGACATGGCTGTAAAGTCAATGGATATTCTAGTGCAATATATATCCTCCGAAATCCTTATGACTCTATTATTGCTGAATTCAACAGACATACATCAGGCAAAACTGAAGTTGCTAACGAAACGGCCTTAACTAAAAGTAAGTGTTTTAAATTGTAATTTTATTTTGTGTTTTAAATAAAGCAGCAATCACACTAGTTTTGCAAACGCCTAGCACTGCATCAATCAAAATTTGCATTTAAACTGTAGATTTGTACAAACGAACATATCCTACAGCTATATATTAGCAATTATGAAACGAAATGTTAGTGAAACAAACAACATCAACAAAAAAATGCAGGGTTTCAAGTGTCTTTTAATGTAGAATTGCGCTTATATATTAACAGTATTTAGGAAAATTTGAAGTAACAATCCAGCTCTGATTCATATTTAATTTTTAAAGCGCAGTTATGGAACCATTTTGTCTGAAAAGGATTATTTGATTACGAATCATGATGTTGTCGTTTTCAGCATGGACGCGATATGTGAATAATATGGCTAGCTACTGGATGAGGTTAACATAATACAAGCTAGTAAAGTTCGACAAACCTGTTTATGTTTTAGTTTACGAGCAATTACAAAAAAACTATTTACTGGAAACTTATAAGTTGATGCAATTTATAGATATGCCAGTGCAGCTTAAAAGATTGTATTGTTTTTCTGTAGGTAAATTTGATACATACTACAGAAAAAATAAACCAGCATGGATGACTAAGGAGAATCTCTTTGACAAAAGTTCAAAAGCCCTTCTTAACAGAAACATAGAATCGATTGCAGCAAAACTGGACAAGACAGATCGAATAACCAAATCATTAAAAAGCTACCGCTTTCTAAAAAGTAAATGTTTTCCTAAAATGATTGATATTTGAAATCAGTTCTCATGCATAAACTCACAGCGACAAAAAAAATAAGAAAAACGGCACTGTGCATTTCATCCTTATCTTAGAAGGTGTTTGTTATTTAAATCGAACCTTCATTTTTAGCGTATTGTTTTCTTTGGTTTCAGTTGTTACCTAAACAATATCAGACATTTTCATCTCACTAGACAAATTTTATATACGCCTAAACATTGTAAAATGCACAATCATGTATATTATTTTACAGTTAATGTATTAATTTCTTTTCCCACATAACATCACTTTCAACTGCATCAAAAGCTCCCTGGCAGTCCTGACAGTCAATGGATATAAAATCACTTCCAGCTGCATCAAAAGCTCCTTTGCAGTCAATGAATCTTCAGATTCAGATTTTTACAGGACATATTTTGTTCACTTACGTATTATTAAGTTCGTGTTTTTGTGAATAGACCTGAATTGCAATAAAGAACTTGAAATTGAAATATAAGTTATTTAAAGAAGACACCATCAGTCGTTAAAACGACTATGCGAAAACCAAGCTGACTATTAAAAAAATCTATTCAAACCAATTCAAAATACGATTTCTAAACATCGTCAAAATACTTATTCTGTATCATTTATTGGTGTAATACCTTTACAATTCAAAAATATTTTTCCATTACTCTTTTCATTAGGGACGGTGACGGTTACTGATTTTGGTAACCTGTTAACCGTTTATTCTCGCGAACGGTTAACCGGTGAACCGTTAGAAAAAGCGACTAGCAGATAATGCTTGCCTCTGACTATTATCATGGAAACCACGGTCAGTTATAGGCCAACTACTTTCATTTTCAGCACTTCATCCCGTTGACGTCTGTTAAAGGACTATTCCAAACGAACAATATCGAAACATTTTTTTTGCGACTTAATTTCATGAAAAGCCCGTGCATGAAAATAATTGTTTAAAAACATAATCTCGGATTTGCAATTTTCAAAGACTACGGTGTCTCTTACAACTTCAGAAGTTATACCGTTGAAATCGAAGTTACTGTCACGGGCAATGAACGCATAGTCCGAATTGTCGACAGAAAAGTGTCAATAGTATTTTAAGCGATTTGTCACACCTGCATTGTTTACACAATAACAGAAACACACCGACTGACACTCGCTTGTAACACCTGTTCTGGAAGGATTAAAGTGAAAAACGATGTTTACTATTGTGGTTTTATGCTCCCTGAAGGGCGAGCATATAGTTGTCGCTTTGTCCGTCCGTTCGTCCGTCCGTCATAATTTTGTCCGGAGCATAACACAAAAATTATGAGAGATATCAAGACCAAACTTCATAGGTAGTTAGATCTTATTAAGGAGCAGTGCAGTGCACAAGTACAATAACTCTTGCTTTATTAAGTTTTGAGTTATTGCCCTTTGAAATTTCTCAAACTTATTTTTTGTCCGGGGCATATCTCACAAAGTATAAGAGTTATCAATTTGAAATTTTATAAGTAGATAGATCTCATTAAGGAGCAGTGCAGTGCATAAGTACAATAACTCATGCTTTATAAAGTTTTGAGTTATTGCCCTTTGAAATTTCTCATACTTATATTTTGTCCGGGGCATATCTCACAAAGTATAAGAGTTATCAACTTGAAATTTTATAAGTAGATAGATCTCATTAAGGAGCAGTGCAGTGCATAAGTACAATAACTCATGCTTTATAAAGTTTTGAGTTATTGCCCTTTGAAATTTCTCATACTTATTTTTTGTCCGGGGCATATCTCACAAAGTATAAGAGTTATCAACTTGAAACTTTATAAGTTGATAGATCTCATTAATGCAGTGCAGTGCACAAGTACCACAACTCTTGCTTTATTAATATTTGAGTTAGTTGCCCTTTGAAATTTCTCATACTTATTTTTTGTCCGGGACATATCTTACAAAATATAAGAGATATTAACATGAAACTTTATTGGTAGATAGATCTCTATGGGGAGAAGTGCAGCGTGCAAGAAGCATTACTCTATTTTGCATAATTTGTTATTTTTCATACTTTAAAAAAAATACATATTTAACAATAGCCCTGTTGAAATTGGCATTTATTCGGGAAGCATCTATCGGTTCTTCTGATTTCTTATTTACTTAAAAAGAATCTCGGTTAAACGTTTCATCCAAGAACTGTGTTAGTATAGAAGCGATGAAACGAACTTGTGACCCCACAGTCATGTGCATTACCACAGGATCTTCAACACGTCCCTAAATTTTGCAGTTTAAAATACACTTTTTAATTGTAAAACTTTTCAGAATTTATGCTTTCATGATAGACGAACAATTGTATTTTTCTTCAATATACTGCTTGGACGCATTTAGGTCCTTCGTTTAAGCATAATATGTCACCGAACTTATTTCATTATGGATCCAACTAAACAGACGAAAATCAATGACTGCAGCAAACAGTCATACCAAAATTGTCGTCGGCTTTTATACGCCGGAATATATCAAATCCCATACAGTTTCTTAACATATCAAGTTGGCTAAACAATTGTTTGATTGAGGTTACCCCGTAACACTACTTTTACCTCGCATACCAAGACATTGATATGTAAACTATATCAAGACATGCCTACAACAACCTACTTTAACTGATATTTTCGTGATGATTGGCTGAGCTTGTTGCAAATGCAAACACTTTTTCTAACACTTGGCATTCCTTTTTATATTCCAAGGCCCAGTATCATTTGCAAATATCAAATATAGACATCAAGGTATCAATATATTTCAAGCGTAACGAATGCCCAATGAAAGTTATATATTAGAACATCATAATTTGAATACTAGTTTTTACCGACACAAACACTTGTATTTTAGAAAAAATTTATCTCTGCAAGTGATA
Organism: Cyclina sinensis; assembly: GCA_012932295.1. Lineage (NCBI taxonomy): Eukaryota > Metazoa > Mollusca > Bivalvia > Venerida > Veneridae > Cyclina > Cyclina sinensis. The sequence goes on along the minus strand of JAAONU010000019.1, from coordinate 48,016,282 downwards.
GTAACAATAGATTAGTAACCTGAAATAGATTTTCTGTTATATCTGATCATCTTTTAAAGAATTATGATACATTCTTCCCAGAAAGTTATTACTGAATAAAAATAATCTCGACAAACCATACATCACATGGAAATTTTATAAAACTTTGTAAAGAAATAAGTAGGACAGTCAGTCGATTAAAGACGATCGTTATATTTCCGCATTCAGATTCTTTAAATTTTAACATATCTTATGGAAAAAATGCATGCTGATCAAAATGCAGCAAAGGAAATATATGTTACTATTTTCTTTTTTATTGATTTGAAAGTTGCCAAGGTAATACAAAGAAGAACTTGAAAACTATATCTATACAACAGTGATGTGAATGACAATTTCATGAAAAGTGTTCAGTAAGAGAGAGAGTTAATGTTATAATTAAATGTTTGAATAGCACACACAAGCACAAATTTATCCTCTAATTTGATTGAACGATGCAAAATAATATAAACTAGCTTTCAAATTGTGATGAAAAATACATTTGAGCTCACATGAGCACAACGTGGTGAGCTTTTGAGATTCCCCTCCGTCCGTCGTCGTGCGTCGTCCGTCGTCAACAATTTCTTCAAACGACATCTCCTCTGAAACCACTGACTGCACATTAACCAAACTTCACAGGAATGTTCTTTAGGGTGTCCTCTTTCAAAGTTATTCAATGGTTCTGATCTGTTGCATAAAAGATGTTTCAAAAATGCAAATTAAAAAAATCTTCTTGTGAAAGTACAAGGCCCAGAACTTTGATATTTTGACATGATATTATCTATAGGTCCCCTACAAAAGTTGTTCAAATTATGTCCCTAGTGTCAAAATTGGCCCTTACCTCGAGGGTCATAGATTTTCCTTAAATACATATAGTAAAAACTTAAAAAGATATCTACTTCTTTGAAACTGCGAAGACTAGAGCTTAGATATTTGGCATGAAACATTGTTTAGTGGGTCTCTACACAGATTGTTCAAACTATGGCCCTAGGGTCAAAATTGGCCCTGCCCTGGGGATCATTGGTATTCTTTATATACATATAAAAAGTGATTTCTGAAACCGAGAAAGCTAGAGCTTAGATATTTGACATGAAACATTGACTTGTGGACCTTTATCAAGATTGTCTAAATTAAAACCTTGAGATCAAAGTTGGCCCTGCCCCAGGAACTCAGTGACCTACTTTTTGTTATTTGATATACAGCTATGAAATTTGAACCATGTGCAGTTTCATATGTAGATGAACCTTGATATGAGCTGGCATATATTTTGACCTAGTGACTTACTTTCTTGTTTTTGATGTACAGCTATGATTGTTGGACCATTTGCATAGTTTCAGATGTAGAATTGAACTTAAAGGTTAGTTTACCTAAATTTTGACATTCTGACCTACTTGTTTGTTATTTGATATTCAGCCTATGAACAGTTATGAAATTTGTATCAAGTGCATAGTTTAGAAATAAAATTGAAATCTGATGATCAGCTGATCTAGATTCTGATCTAGTGACCTACCTTCTTGCTTTTTTACGTACAGCTATGAAATTTGGATCATGTGCACAGTTTCAGGTGTTGAATTGAACTCTGATATTAGATGACATTAATTAATGACCTAGTGACTCACATTTTTGTTGTTTGATGTACAGCTTTGAAATTTCGACCATGTATATAGTAAACATTTAAAAAAAATAAGAATATATTTTGCATGAAGTATGGTCTAGTGCCCAACATTGTTCAACTTCTTGTAATAAACACTAGCTTTTTCCCGCTTTCACACAAATAACAGTCTGTCCTCAGGTGAGAGCTTTGGGGCCAGTGGCCCCCTTATTTTCTTTTGTTTCACAAAATATTCCTACATTATGATGTTTTTCTTTTTTTTTCTACAAATCATATTTAGGTCAACATCATTGAAAATGTGAATAAAAAAGCAAGGTCACCAGTTTACTGTTTTTACAGAAAGACTAGTGTAACGGTCTAGTGCACACCCTCCTATAATTGTATAAATACAACCTCTGACAATATGTTTCATCATAATTATCCTATTACTTAAAAAGTATTTAATTCAAATTAGATACACATTGGGCAGGTAGAAATTCGTAAGTACATATTTACAATCATTGAAAACATAAGAAATACTGTTATGTTCTGCGAGTATACTGCATTTCTTAAACTGTTTATTTCTTTCCGAATTGTCATTTAATAATTTCCTCAAGTTTCTGTGGGGAGCAGTCATCTGTAATTAATGAATATTCTGAGATAAAAAATATGTTGTTAAATATGTTAGGGTAGAAAAACATTTACTTAATTCATTTTATGAAACTTACACTGGACCGAGAAAAAAAGGTTTTGAAACATTGTAGCATTTTAATTACCAGTTAAGTGGGGTTTATTTTGTCCGAAAATATATGTCCGAAAACAGTTTTACTTTATAAAAGTTTGGTAGGTATCCTAGCTATGTGGTTATATTGCAAAACTCTATTGTATTCAAACTGTTTACTACTCTCAAATATTTACGTCTGTAAATTTCTGGAATTTATGAAGTTAGTCTTATAAATACAGTTACATAGTTTCTGATTTATGTTATCCCTTTAGCCAAAACAGAGGCAATTCATACATACTAGTTGCCACGTCAAAATTCCCAAGAAATTATGTTTGATAGAAGTCCTTGTTACAAATAAGATTATAAGTCTGAGAAAGTAAAATGAAAATGTAAAAAACAGGACTTGATCTTGCTTTGTTGCCATGGAAATATATTAATTAATTATATTACAAAACTGTAATGTTATGCTATCTTTCTCAAAGAAGACATGTTTTGTTATCTGTCTAGAAATTGAAAGTAAAGAGCAAGAAATACCTATCTTTAACTCAAAATTAGTAACCATGGAAACGGCTTTATCAATTTAACAAAAATGCATTTTATTATCTTAGTACTCTTTAAGTCTTTTGTAAAAAAGATTTCTTGCCAACAGAAATTAATTTCTAAAATGTAAATACTACTGCAAGACTTCATTTTCTCTTCACTACAATATTGAGGAGTTTGTTTAAAAATTGATACTAAAATTTTGAAATTTTGCTTTTCCTTGACAATTTGTAAAATGTTTGCTTATGAATTGCCCTTGCGTTTTATTTCTAGAATTTAAAGTTCAACCATGGCATTATTAGAAAAAATAAACTACTTGAGCTATAGTCCTTTACTTTATGAAGTGTGAATATATATCTGTGACCTAACATTGACAATTTTGGTATTTTTTAAACTTTTCTTTTTTACCCTGTAATCAAACCATCGCAGCAAAAATATCAAAAATTATTTTACAAGGAAAACAACAGTTTTGAAAGCGATATTATGTATAAATATAATTATGCAAACAATATTTATTTTCAAGCATTTAAAATTATGTTTCAGTATTGTTGAAAATAGATACTTTTGGATTATTTTGTTCTGGTAAAGATGGCTGCTTTCAAGAAAATTCTTTAAGCTCTGTTGCCATGGTAACCATTTCTATTTTCGGACAAACTGAACTTTAATATTACATGTATGTAAGGTTCCTCACAACATATGGACATATGGGCTGATTCTGAGACGGTGCGTGCCACACCCCTTCTTTAACTGTCCGTTGTTTTGTAGATAATTCATGTTAAAGCACACAACCTCAGTAATGTTCACATACTGTGATATACAATCTTTGAAGATATCTGAGCTTTTCATGCAAAACATTGTTTGTTTAAATCACACTGTTTTATAGTTCATCTATAGTTGAATTTCAAATTCATATCATCTTACACAAACATAAAATCATTTACTTTGCAAAGAGTTTTTTTCAAATTCGTCAAAATTCTGAAGACAAAAAGAACGCCGATGTACGGCAATGCAGTTTTCATAAATGTGTGGTATTCTTATTATGATACATATTCAAACAATATGAAAAAAACAATATTACATTAGCAAATATGTCTTTAAACACAACAAACAAATATGATTGAGGTTGAGAGGCTTTTGTTTCGCCTCCACTCTTAAAAACACAAATACGTATTCAAGCACAATAAATAACACATTTCAGTGCTTGTTGATTGCAAAATAATAGGTACACAAACGTTTTTTGTTTGGTTTCATGATAACATATTCAAACAAAAATAAATGACACATTATGTAAGCACTATACATGTTACTTTTCTTTATCACACACCAATATCCATTAAATCAAATACCACTTTTTTCTACAAGACAATCCATTCTATATAATATATTTCTAAAAAAATAATAATTTACTTACGGAGTATTAACCGTTATGCTTAGAATATAATCGAGTAAATGCCGTTTTACAGATCTGTAATAATAAAGTTCATTAAATATAAGACAGTATGTACATAGAGAATCTTAACACGAACAGTCTGCCTTGCCTTGCTCGGAAAGAATTCAATCGTATTTACAATATGAATATTGATAATCGTAGTTGAATTGTACAGTTTAATTTAAACTGTCGGTCTATTTAGTTTGCAACATGTGTTAGAAACAACAACGGAATGAGTAAAGAAAACTGTTCCATATCTTCTGCAATTGATACAAAATATCGTTTGCAATTTCTTATGTTAACGATAAGTACTTCAGATACAGGCGTTTACTTAGAATTTATCCATGAAGTTACGACCAGAATATATTTGTATTTTGTTTTGTGTTGTTACGATTTTCGTATTTCACTTCAGGAAAGTTATGCTTATGAGTAGTTATTACGACTTTGGATTTAGGAAGTTTAATACCGAACAGATAATAAGAACTGAACAAAATGACACCATAACTAAATCTAATAACACAGAGGCATTGGGTTATAAAACTTGTACAGCCTTCCTTCAAGAATCCTTAAACATTGTTATTGACGATGCTTTTTTTAAAAAACTTGCAAAGTACTGCTTTACCAACAACACAGGGCAGAATAATATGGAACAATTTTTCGATGCAGATTTCTTGAGAAACCATTTAGCTAATACTAGCTGTGAGGCACGTAAGCTTCATTTTCTTGAAAACCCCTAAACCTTTGGTGGCTTTAGCAAGTTTTCCAGGGTCTGGAAATACTTGGACAAGGGAGTTGTTGGAAGCTATAACAGGTATGCACGTTTCTTTCTGATTGAAGATAAATTATTCCATTGAGTTTTAAATTTTGCATGAGGAAGCACGGAAACGTAAGATCACGAAACAAGACTTTCTTGCGATTGCATATATAACAAAACAAATTATCTGAAATATCAGCTTCCTATCATTTGAAAAACACAAGAACGTTGAGCATCATAAAAAGGTATATGCATAATGCCACTTTCACTATCCAGGCGTATAACATTAACCATTGCTGTCAATACTAAATGTTTAATGTATTAATCAAAGCATTTGTAAGAAAAAGTCTATGTCGAGATTTCTTGTTTCATTTTTGGTAACTGCATTGTTTGTTAAACAAACATATAATTTCAACTATTGATGGCTACAAAGGTTATGCTAGGTGCTATGCGTTTTTTAATAATATATTATCATGATAGGTTGGAACATTTCTTTTCTCAAAAAATGTTTGCACAACAAATTTACCTAGTAGATAAGATATTGCTGCCAAAATAAAAAAGTAAGACAGTTGCTGACGACTAATTTCCGGACATGCTTGTTTGTTTAACAATAAAACGATTTAGTTTTAGTATCTTATATATTGCAAAAAAGTTCATTTGTCTATATTTCCCTTGACTTGGTTCCTTTTCGTTTAGGAATAATAATGATCACACGAAAATGCCCATTGCAACATATACATAATTCTATATCTATTGCAAAATATCGAATTTGGTTTTTGCATTCTAATAAGTTTTATCGAGGCGATATTTCATTCTGTAAAACGTCATATATGAAAAAAGAAGAAAAAAATGCTGTGCTATGTGGTTCTCTTGCTTATATCAAACAGTTAATGTTTTTAAGGACAATCATCTTTTTTATTTGTTTTTTTTTTTTAATTTTATCTATTTTTTATGTTTGTTTTAAAATATAATGACCTTCTTGATTCATTTAAGGTATTTACACCGGAAGTATATATACAGACACAATGGCCTTTTTCACTGGATCGCAACTGTGTCCTACAGATGGAAGAGTTTTCATAGTAAAAACCCACATAGAACGCAAAGATATTCACAGACAAGGCTGTAAGGTCAAGGGATATTCTAGTGCAATATATATCCTTCGAAATCCGTATGACTCTATTATTGCTGAATTCAACAGACATACTTCAGGCAAAACTGAAGTTGCTAACGAAACAGAATTTAAAACTAAGAGTAGGTGTTTTAAATATCTTAATTTTGCCCTTTAAAGAAAATAGCTCTCACACTAATTATGTAAGCCTGTAACATCGCACCAATTAAATTTTACATCTAAACCTCCAATGATAATAATAAATAAATCTTTAAAAAAGTATAATTATAGTTTCAAACAATCGTATTATACAGTTATTAAAAGAAACGTTTGATAAATAGAAACAAAATGTTAAATAAAATATAGTAAAATCATATTAATTGAAATTTAGAAAGTGTAAATACGCTTTTATTTGAAACAATCTTTAGGAAGATTTATTGCACTCATAGACGTTGATGTCTAACTCTTTTCATTTTTTTTCCTTTTTAAAGTGCAGTTCTTATATCATTTCGACTAAATAAAATCAACTTTTCACGAATTTCATTGTTTCTTTTTTCATTTCAGCATGGAGGCGCTATGTGAAGAATATGTCAGGCTATTGGATGAGGTTGACAGAATACTGGCTGTTGAAGTTCAACAAACCTGTTTATGTTTTGGTTTACGAGCATTTACAAAAAAACTATTTACTGGAAACTTATAAATTGATGCAATTTATAGAAATTCCAGTGCAGCTTAAAGCATTGTACTGTCTTTCTGCACGTAAATTTGACACATACCACAGAAAATATAAACCAGCCTGGATGGCTAAGGAGAATCTCTTTGACCAAAGTTCAAAAGACTTTCTTAACCGAAGCATAGAATCGATTGCAGCAAAACTAAATAAAACAGAGGGCATTCCTGGAGCATTGAGAAGCTACCTACTATGAAAGAAATTTATGACAAATGCATATTTATCATCGATAAATAGTAACCTGTAAAATATTACATCAAATTCAGAATAAATAGGAAGTATTTTCTTTCCTATCAAATGATATGCAGTTCGAATTTCCTCTCTTACGAAAATGAAAAGCTTGTATTTCATATAAAACAGATATGAAATTTCAATCGGAAACGAATAGCAACTAAAAACCTGAAGGATTTAGAAATATCTCACTGTAAATTTTGTCAGCCGCTACTACATTTAGTTAGTTGATTTCTTAAATGATAAAATAAAATGTTATTCAAAACTTGAAACACCATTTATTTTTATACGCCCGTTTGAAAAACGGGACGTATTAAGGGAACGCCCCTGGCAGGCGGCGTCCACTTTTGTCCGGAGCATATCTCCTACACGCATGGAGGGATTTTAATGAAACTTCATAGAAATTTTTACCACTATGAGAAGCCGTGTCGCGCAAATGAACCAGGTCTCTAAGTTAAAGGTAAAGGTCACACTTAGGGCTCATTAAAAAACGCTTGTCCAGAGTAAAACTTCTACATGTATTGAAGGATTTCAATATAACTTGGCACAAATGTTCACCATTGTAAGGCGGAGTGCCGCGCTTATAATTAAGGTCCCTGCGGCCAAGGTCAAGGTCACAAATAGAGTTGAGATAAAAATATGAAGATGTGTATAGGGACCATTTAGTCATCATTTATTTAGGGATTGTAACACAAATGGTCATTATGATGACTACTGCTTTGACACATGTAATTTATGTCACTATATGCAAGGTCAAGGTCACTGAAGATGATAAAATATCCAGATTCTGTCTGGAGCATATCTCCTACATGTATGGAAGATTTTTTTATAACGCTTTACAGAAATTTTCACCCTTATTAGAAGTACTGCTCAATGCAATGATCCAGGTCTCTAGGTCAAAGGTCAAGGTCACTCTTAGATCTCTTTGAAAAACGCTTGTCCGGAGCAAAACTTTTACATGCATTGAAGGATTTTAATATAACTTGGCACAAATGCTTCATCATTGTAAGGCTGAGTGTCGCGCATTAATTCAGCTCTTTTTGACTAAGGTCAAGGTCACACATAGAGGTAAAATTTCAGATAAATATACGTAAATATGTATAGGGACCATTAAGTAATCATTTATTGAGGGATTGTAACACAAATGGTCACTATCATGACACCGGGTGTGACACATGTAATTTAGGTCAATATATGCAAAAACAAGGTCACTGTAGATTATGAAATATCCATATTTTTTCTGGAGCATATTTTGTACGTGCATAGACAGAATTAACTATTACTTTATAGAAATGTCACCATCATGAGTCAAAGTGGTACAGGAACAGTAGATCTAAGGTCAAAGTCTTACCTAGAGCTCAGATGGAAAAAAAATGTCCACAGCACATCAAAAAATGCTTACAACATATCTATGCCAATTGCAAAATTCAGATCCATCTATTATTTAATGTACTTCAGACATACTTTTGTGACGGGCGTATTTTGTGACAATGACACCCTTGTTACTTTATGACTTCCCAATTAGCTCAGTATTGAAGATTTGACATCACGAGTATTTTACAGTAGAAATAAGCACCCCATCCAAAAACTCTGTAGGTTAAGTAACCCTAATTTGAATCGGAAATTTGAGACAGATTTTAAAGTCCAATTTGCTAGTGAAAAAAGTGAAAATAAAAGTTACATTTAGTTATTTCAGCAAAAGTTCAATAGAGAAGTAAAACAGGGGAACATGAGCGATGTGATTGAAAGTTCTATTTTCAAGTGTAATTTGATAGTTTTTAAGAATAATTTGTTAGATTTCAAGTGTAATTTGCTGTTAGTTTTCAAGAATATTTAGTTACTTTTCAAGTGTATTTGGCTGTAAGTTTTCCAGAATAATTAGTTTTCAAGTGCATCTGCTGTTAGTTTTCAAGAATAATTAGTTAGTTTTCAAGTGTAATTTGCTGTTAGTTTTCAAGAGTAATTAGTTAGTTTTCAAGTAAAATTTGTTAGTTTTCAGTTTTCAGCATGTTTCTGTTACTGATTTTCGTTTTTCAGACAAATTGAAACAACTTACAAAGAGTATTATTTCCATTGCACGATTTACAAACTGTCTACTGAAATCGACCCAAAAATATGAAAACCAATTCAATAGAAGAGTAACACGAACAAGACAAAAATACCAAAATAAGCATTTTCTTTAATACATTGTTTGAACAATGTTTACGGAAGAACCCGTGCTTGGACTAACTAAGTCCAAATAAAAAATATGTTATTATTCATTATAACTGTCGGTTTTTCCTAAAGCGGTTTACTCACAGAATTTAGATTTTTCTTTAAAATTAAAGAGCCTAGCGCCATTTTAAAACGTAATATAGAGACAAAAACTTCCATTCATTTTTTTATCATTTCATTAGATATTTAAGTTAAAAACCTTAGATTTATTTTCTGTTCTGTTTTTTTGGGTTGGTATGTTTGTGCACGCCTCCATTATACAAAATGCTCAACATACAAGAATCTATGTGTAGCCCGCCCGCTTAGCTCAATAGGTAGAGCACTGGATTAGTAATCCACGGGTTCCTGGTTCGACCCCTGGGCAGGGCAAAAGGGCTAAGTTCACGAATCCGCATATTTGGCCCTGTAAAATCTCAAAATCTGAAGTATATATTTTTCTTAGAATGTTTTATTGTTTGTACTTTCTAAGCATCGAACTTTTAAAATATAAGCGATATTTCTCTCAATTTCATGGTTTTCATTTAGAATTAGATCAATGAAATATTCTTGGTTACGTGAAATATTACTATTTTTTGTTATTTTAACTCAATCAGGCAATGAAATAACTATGAAGGCAAGCATGCGACATCAAGAAATTTCTCTTGCGTATAACCACTTACGTTAAGATTATTTTCTGCAAGTTTCGTGGTGTCGCAAGCCTGCCTTCATAATTTAATAAAAATGTGTTGCTGGCATGTCATATCTAAAATAAAACACTACTATCTGTCTATTTCGACTTAAAACTGAATATTGACCCTGACATGTTTCGTTTTCATATATAATATAATATTCCAACATGCTTAGTAAGTAAATTCTACTGGGAAATATGGACGTGGTAGTCAACTTCACGAACATACGCATGAAAATTTAAGATGTCCGCGTACTTGTCTATCCGAATAGTGCACTATTTGAAGGGGAGCAACTGCAGCGTTCTTTACTGCGTCTGAAGTTTTTGCAGTTTCCCGTGTTTAAAAATGGACTTTTAAATCAAGGAATAGTGTCTAGGACAAAAAGGTAACATTTTCTTCTGTTTGAATTATTTAAAAATGCCAAGTTACTGATTTGTTGACTGTAGGCTAAATCATCTTGACAACGACAACGTTCGAAAATGTTCATAACAGACATGGACAGAGGTAGCGGCCAGAACAGTCAGATCGTTACAATATAAAATTCGCCTGTGTAGTTAGAATAGTGAATAAATATCCGTTCTTTTAATCCGTTGGTAGGCTTAAAATATTTCTTTTTTTATGAGTCTGCTGTCACTTTGTCAATCGGTAAAACTAGACTTACTCGGTACTGTAGTTTATTAAAGTGTTGCGTTAAAAACACTGGAAAGTCAATGAATTTATTCTGTGTTGTGAAGAAATTTTTTTTTTAATTAACAGTTTGTGATTGTAAAGTGAAAAGTAAAGCACCATCTAACTACCTAACGATTTTATTTTCAGTTGGAACATGAAAGTACTTTTAAGTATTGATTTTATTGGGAAGTAAAGATATGTATGCTGAATGGTGTAGTAGATAGCATCGTGGCCTACGGTGCTGAAGGTCAGAGGATCGAATTCTACAAGGTACTAAAGATTTTTTTTCAAGTTAAAATGTCCCATTTTACTCGTTAGCTTCTATTACAAAACAAAAAATCGAATACATATTATTTTTTTAGTAATCTATATGAAAACTAAATGAATAGAGATGCACTTCTATAGGCAATGCAACAAGTTTCAGTATTTGTTCACTTAGTTATAGCCTTTTGATTTAGCTACATATTATATATTATAGCATTGTCCTTTTTCTAGGCTACACTACTGACAGCATCATTCAGTTCCACTAATACTTTGTTTTAAAATGATAAACAAAACTCATATAATTAATTTAAATGTCACATTTCTTACAACGTCTTGATCCTGCATTATCAATTTTAAAGCAGTTTCAGTCTGCCTTTTTGATATTTCATTTATTCGTTCTCATTATATTTATTAATAAAAAGAAAAAAAAATCTCTTTTGATGCTTTACCATATAATTTTAATTTCAGAATGCCAACTAGCTGTGTACTGTGTAGCAAGCGCCTGAAAGTCCATCAGCGACGTCCTGTTAATAAACAAGTTGCTAAATACTTGCGCAAGAACTTCTTGCTAGAAACTACCAACAATGATTTCATTTGTGGTAAATGTAACAGACTGGCATATAGAACAGAAGTATCAACATCTAATGCCCAGAAGTCAAAGTCAGACAACACTGATACTGCATCATCATCACAGATAGTTAGTCCTCCATCAGTCTGTCTAAAGATTAAAAGTGTAGCGAAGAGTCATGCATACTGTTGTATATGCAAAAGGCCAGGGCCAAAACTAGTGGTTGTTCCACACAATGTCAGGTTTGATGTTTTTGTTAAAAATAATGTTATAGTCACTTCAGGAAGTAGATGTTGCCCGGTCCATTTTGACAGTGAATTTCAATGCCTAACTGCAGATGCTATCAGTAGTCTTAAGACAGTTGATCATGTTTATGTAAACAGAACAACACTCTTGGATCTTCTTATGAAAATGAGACATGCTGTCCTACAAATGTCTGCTAAAAGAATGACCTTCGACAACCTGGATACTTTTTCTGATGAAGATCTTGTTAATCTAACAGGACTTACACGAATTCAGTTCCTGGACTTATTCCAGTTTGTTCAACCTCATATAAGAAACACACCATCGAGAAGTGCGCTGACAACTCTGGGGATATTTTTGCTGAAGATAAAATCTGGAATTTCAAATAAACTGTTGTCAACACTTTTTGCTATTTCAAAATCAAGTATCAGAAGAGCATTTCATACGGTGCGACAGGCACTTTTAAAGAACTTTGTACCACTGAATTTGGGACTATCTCATGTATCTCGTGAGGAGGTCATAAACCACCATACCAGAAAACTAGCACAGTCTTTGTTCACTAAAAGTGATGATCAAGTTATTTTAGTGTTAGATGGAACTTACATATATATTCAAAAGAGCAACAATTTTCAATTTCAAAGACGTTCTTACAGTGTGCATAAGGGTAAGCCACTGGTAAAGCCTATGGTTATAGTGACAACTACTGGATATTTTGTAACTGTTATGGGACCCTATTTGGCTGACTCAAGAAATAATGATGCCTCTATCTTGAATCACATTATGAATTCCAATGTGGAACAGATAAAAAACTGGGTTAAGCCTAATGACATTTTCGTAGTAGATAGGGGTTTTAGAGATTCAACATCGCTCCTGAAAGACCTTGGGATACAGTCTGAGATGCCAGCCTTTATGGTCCGCGGTGAACGACAAATGACTTCAGAAGATGCTAACGCCAGCAGACTGGTTACAAAGGTAAGTGATTTGCCCTTTAAATAAACAGACAGTTTTGGCTTTATTGCTTTTTTCGGCGTTTCTAGTGAATAAAGACTCGGTGTGAAACTTGCTGTTGTAAACCTTAAGCTTCTGTTTTGCCTTGGGTGAACCACTTTTCTGCAAACAGTGGGTTTCATCATATAGCACTTGTGTGTGGTTAAAAAGGGGATATTTATAATATGCCAGAAAATGGTGCATTTAAACTCAACTTCATAGTAATCCTTTTTTTTTATAAAGTTACACAGCTGAACTGACGTTTTACATTCCAACTCTTAAAACCTTATTACAGTTAAAATTACAAGAAGCTAAACTCACAATGAATAACATATTTTCTCAGCTATCGGACGATTTGCGTTAAACTGCATTACTTATTTCACACTCAGTCCTTTAACTGGGATACATGTACTTAATTATTACTTGCAGGTCAGGTGGGTTGTAGAAGCAGCAAATTCAAGAATAAAACGATGGAAATATCTTGATCATATCTTGCCAACCAACCAAGTTTCATATATAGGCGATTATGTTAGAATTGTTTGTGCAATTTCAAATAAATACTCTACGCCAATTAACCCTATCCAAGACAGCGAAGAAGACCAAGCACTTGCCACTAGGATGATGGATCTTGCAGCACAAACTAACACTTTACAGGCTTTTGTGGAAGAAAACAATTTAGAAAGACGATCTGTTAAGTGGATAGCTATTGATGACAATGTAATTAACTTCCCCAAATAAGATGAATCAAAACTTCGTTCTATAACTCTTGGAACATACCAGTTAAAACTAAGTTCTAGCTATATTCAAGAGTATGTTGAGGGGGACTGTTGTATCCATTATCACCAGGAGACAAATAACCTTATACGTGTTAGACTTCAGAGTAGACATGTGTCCTCAAAGTCCTATTTTGTATGGATTAAGTATGATGAAAATGATGTGCAAGGCTGGTACTGTAGATGCAGAGCTGGTGCTAGAACAGTTGGCGCATGCTCCCATGTAGCTTCTGTACTCTGGTATTTAGGCATTTCTGTACATACTCAACCAAGCGAAAACTATGGCGTGAAAGACTGGGGTAAATATCTGCAGGATGCCTCTTTTATGCCAGACAGAATTGACAGTTCCGACTCTGAAGATAGCTTAGTTGAGGAGTGATGCTTTTACTTTAAATCAATAAGCCTTTAAATAGTCTGTAACAGCAAGTGATTATTTTGTCACTGATAATACCTACAGTCATAAATAGAACCAGGACACAAGATAATAAATCTGAGACTGAAGACCAGTCTCAAATCTCAAGAATCTGATTGATTGAAATTGAAACCAGTTTCCAAATGGACCAAGCAAAATATTGAGTTTTGTGGCTGGCCCCAAATCTTAGTTTTATGATCTTTTCACAATGATTGCAGCTGTGCATAATTTTAGATTGTGATCAAGTTCATTAAAATGAAAAACACTGTTAAATCTAATACAAGAGTATTTTTACATTGACTAAGCAGTGGATCAGAATGGATTATAATGGTTAATGTTTTAACCTTACATAGTCTGGCACAAACACTATATTTGTAACAGTTTGAATATGAACATGTACAGAAAGTATAAACAATTCCTAAAGAACGCTGTTAAAGTACTTTTTAAACAATTTCCAAACGCTTTTAGACAATTTTGTAAAAAGAGAGAGAAGAAAAAAAAACTATTTTTCTGATATACACAAAAAGCAGATTTGGTTGCCATGGTAACGTAATTATTAACCGAATTACTTTAGTCTTTAACCACTTATTTCAAACAAGTAAAAGCTATAGGACTGTTATACAAAAAAAATCATATTTCCTCTTTTATATGTAACAATAATAATAATAATTATGAAGTGAATTTAATGTGAAAAAACATGTTGTCATGGTAACCCATTTTGCAACGTCAACTGAAGTTGAATGTTTTATAACAAAACATGTCGATATTATGTATTTTGTTTGTTAAAATCATTGTATTCTTACTAGTTCGTTATCTGAACCATATATATTAAAATTAAGTATAAAATCTTGCTAATATAGATGTATGTTAATTTGTTACTATAGCAACCATACTACTGAGTGCTGACGAAAAAAAATAATTGTTTCGAAATGGGAACATCATATGTTCTTTATGATAGTTATTTCATTAAATTTTGAAACAGGGCCAATTTTAGTCATTCGTGAACTTAGCCCTTTAATGAAACTTGCCTGGGATGTTCCTTGCATGAAGCTCTACCAAGATTGTTGAAATGGTTCTGGTCCATTGCATTTCTGGTTCACTGGAGCTAAAAGTAGATTTTATAAGTTGGATCTTTAAAAATCTTCTTCTCCGAAACCACAAGGCCTGGAGCTTTGCTATTTGGTATGAAGAATCATCTAGTGGACCTCTACCAAGTTTGTTCAAATTATGTCCCTGGGGACAAAACTGACCCCACCCAAGGGGTCAGTTGATTTTACATAGAGTTATATAGGGAAAACTTGAAAATCTTCTTGTCAGAAACCACAAGGCCTAGAGTTAAGATATTTGGTATGTAGCATTGTCTAGTGGACCTCTACCAAGTTTGTTCAAATCATGGCCTCTGGGTCAAAAATGGCCCCGCCCCGGGGGTCACTTGTTTTACATAGAGTTATATATGAAAATCATAAAAAAATCTTCTTGTCAGAAACCGTAAGTTATAGAGCTTAGATATTTGGTGTGTAGCATTGTCTAGTGGACCTCTACCAAGTTTGTTCAAATCCTGGCCTCTGGGTCAAAAATGACCCCGCCCCAGGGGCCACTAGTTTTACATAGAGTTATATAGGAAAATCTTAAAAAATCTTCTTGTCAGAAACCGTAAGTTATAGAGCTTAGATATTTGGTGTGTAGCATTGTCTAGTGAACCCATACCAAGTTTGTTCAAATCCTGTCCTCTGGGTCAAAAATGGCCCCGCCCCAGGGGCCACTAGTTTTACATAGAGTTATATAGGAAAATCTTAAAAAATCTTCTTGTCAGAAACCGTAAGTTATAGAGCTTAGATATTTGGTGTGAAGCATTGTCTAGTGGACCTCTACCAAGTTTGTTCAAATCCTGGCCTCTGGGTCAAAAATGACCCCGCCCCAGGGGCCACTAGTTTTACATAGAGTTATATAGGAAAAGCTTAAAAATTCTTCTTGTCAGAAACCGTAAGTTATAGAGCTTAGATGTTTGGTGTGAAGCATTGTTTAGTGGACCTCTACCAAATTTGTTCAAATCCTGGCCTCTGGGTCAAAAATGGCCCCGCCCCGGGGGTCACTTGTTTTACATAGAGTTATATAGGAAAAACTAAAAAATCTTCTTGTCAGAAACAAGAAGGCCTACAGTTAAGATATATGGTATGTAGCATTGTCTAGTGGACCTCTACCAAGTTTGTTCAAATCCTGGCCTCTGGGTCAAAAATGGCCCCGCCCCGGGGGTCACTTGTTTTACATAGAGTTATATAGGAAAATCTTAAAAAAATCTTCTTATCAGAAACCGTAAGTTATAGAGCTTAGATATTTGGTGTGTAGCATTGTCTAGTGGACCTCTACCAAGTTTGTTAGAAAAATTTCCTAAGGGTCACTATTGGCCCCGCCCGAGGGGTCACAAGTTTTAAATAACAATATAGAAGAAAATCTTTAAAAATCTTCTTTTCTGAAACCACAAGACCTAGAATTTTAAAATTTGGCATGAAGCAAGCTTTATCAAGCTTTTACAAATTATTGGATTAGGTTAAAGGTCACGGAGGCTAAAAGTAGATTTATCTACTGTACCTCATAGAGCCTTCATTTATAGACCAATATCTTTGATATTCAGTATAGAGGTTCGTTGCATGGACCTCTACCCATGGGTAGGGTTTGAGGTCACTGGGTCAAGGTCAAGGTCACCATAGCTTATAATAGATATTTCTACTTTCTGTCATAGTGCCTTTATTTATTGACTGATATTTTACATATTTGGTTTGTAGGCACTTACATATTTTCAATTAAAAAATGAAATACTGCTTAACAGCAAACTTAAGTAATCAGGTGAGCGATCCAGGGCCATCATGGCCCTCTTGTTTCCATTTTTAAAAAGCTTTATCTTTTGTATGCGCACCGTTGATATCAAATGTTTACATAAGTAAACAAGCACGACGCCATAAAAAACCGGAATGTCACTGTTATGCATGCGCAAGCGGAAGTCGATCATACTGAAGACAAGACGTTGCAAAACGATGTATTGGACAAACACAGGAGAGAGTGCTTCGAAGCTCTTTCTTTTTGAGTCGTCTGTAAGATCAGGTTTAAAAATGTCTGTGCAATATGTTTTTGTAGTGTTATTCCAGGCTAACATTTAGAACTAAGTTTAGCACAAGTAAGTTAACACTGTAAGCAGATTAAATTAAATATTCTCTACCAACCTAAATGCCCTTAATAATGTTTGTAAGCCACAAATTCAGTGTTACATACAGTCCTTTAAAGCTGCTGTCACACCAAACTAGTTTTTAATACGTCTTACCAGTTCCTCGAAATATCATAAAACGGACTATTGTCTGGTTCAAAACCGGTAACTTTGGCCGGAAAATATCTACAATACGATCCCAATTAGTTTATGAATTGTTAGTGATACGTCCATCCCGTCTTTATCTCGTCTGCAGTCCGCTTAGATCGGGTAAAATTCCCCGGTAACAACGTTTTCAATCAGTTCATGGCCGTCTGCAGTCAGTATAAATCCGTCGTGTTACTAGTTCCACTCCGATCCTTAAATGTGGAATTCCGTTCAAACTAGTTCGTAACACGACCACCTCGTTCACAGACAGTTTAACTCGTTCTCACCACATCCTCATCAAGTCCCCAATGCGTTAATATCGTCATTGCAATCATGTCCTGGGCTGCCGGCTATAAAAACTCAGCGCGTTTCTGGCAGTCCTCATTCTAACTGTTTACATCAAACTAACGACAATTGTAATCATCATGCCTCCAAGAAAGAGCAGAACAATAGTCTGGTTCAAAGTGCATATGAAAAATGTAGGTGCAGGTAATCAAGAACGCAACCTGCGCTGTGTTTCTTCAACATGTTGACATAGATGGGTGGCATCTGACCCAGTTTCAAATTATTAAAACGGAAGGCTCTAAAACATACTTGGTGAATACTGAAATATTCGAAACGAAAAGGTTCTGTTAACAACCAACAACAGTAAAATTTAAAATAGTGCAAATCTCCCACACCTAATGCTATAATAGTACATCAATATCAATATCGACATAACTTATATTTGAAACAAAGAATAGCTAGTATTTCGTAAAGTGTTAAGATAAAAAGCTATAATACTTGTATTTTGTTTGATATTGACAGTACAAATAAATACTAATTTGCTAACACTGCAATATGTTGCCTTTCCATGTACACTCTGTCCAATGGATATTTTGTGCAATAAACATAGCAATGCTTTGTACAAAAAAAATAAAAGTAAATGTTTTTTTTTAATTTTTTTTTATTATTTCTTTTAATTTATTTTCTTTTTAAAAATAACGCTTAAAAAGTTTCAAGAAAAAGTCCTGCGCTCATTTGTAGCGATATCTTAATTCTGTTGCTTAAAACTTGGCCTTTAACATGTAAGAAAAGTCGCTTTTCCTGCTTTTCTTGCATGCCTGTAGAGTTGAACTGTTTCATTGAATAGTTTAAGGAAATAAAGTAAAAGCACAGCGACAAACATATATCTGTCATTTGATACTTCAAAACCAAACATCAGCGATTGGCTAACAAGATGTGTTAAGAGCTTAAGAGCTCTTTGTCCGCCGTCCGTTATCAACGTACTATTCGAACAGCATCTTCTCCTTAAAAACAGTGCACAGTTTTACCAAACTTCACACTCACACACATTATTGATTGTTTTTCAGATTCTTTGAAATTAAATGGTTCCATTGTGACTATTTGTATCCTTCCTGTAGATGATTCTACAGTGAAATACGTATAAAATTAATGATCTTCTAGATAACACTTGTGTAGCCTGAACTGGATAGTCTGGTAGGAGGCATTTACTCCAGATGTATTTGGAAGCCGCAAAACTCGTCTTCCTGTCTGACAAAGTAGAATTTATCATGAGCCCTTGATGTACATCTTTCTCACCAGGCACTATGGCGTCAAACAGGTGTGCCATACGTTCGGTACTTAGACCAGGCTCTGTTCACGTCCAAAACATATAGAGGCATCTTATTCAACAATTTCTAGGGTACGTCACATCTATGTATTAGTAAGTTTTTGCCTAATGTTTACATTAGGCCTGTCTAGGAAAAAGACCATAGACCACTTATATTGTGGACAATGTTTCATAAACATGGTGCAGGATGTCATATTTTAATTGTAGATCATGTTTACACATAATGTCAAAATACTTTGTATCTAAGGAGTTTAAGGTTGTCAAGGGAACAATGTCAATATGTTTATTAACCGAACTAGAATAGACATGCACCGATAAACTTCAGACTACACAAGAATATGATCAAACAAATGGTGCTTACCGAAATTTGAGAAGTTTTTATTTTACCTGTAGTTATGTTTCTCTAGTGTGAACAATTGGGGCTATTTTTTTAACTCATCTTACGCACTGGATATATATGTATTAGTTTTAACATAATCTGGAAAACTTTACATGAAATTCTTATTTATTTTTACCCCAGATTTCTGAAGCACAATTTTGAACTGTGAACACAGATTTACATCAAACAGAATTAAAAGTGACTGTACTTTTACAGTACAGTTAATTGCTACACATATATGTCGACCGGTCCTTATATTTTCAAACAACTTAATAAAAATGAACTTATTTTATTTTAGCTCACATGAGTTTATGTTAGCTTTTGGATCGAGGATTGTTTGTCGTTTGTCCGTCATCTGTCGTCCACAGTTTTATTTTAAAAGACATTTCCTCTGAAACTACATGGCAAACTTTGGTTTTCTTGCTTTAGTGTTAATGTTTTCAGTTCATTGCAAGTCTGGGATACAGGTGCTGAAACAGATTTTTAAAGGTGAAAACCTCCATTTTATTTTTTCTGTACACGCAAGATCTAGAGCTGAAATATCTTCTCTTTAGGGTGGTTTTGTGAGTTTCTACTAAGTTTGTTCTATTCATGACCTCTGAACTTAAAATTAGTCCTATATCCGGAAAACTTTTTTTTTATATAGAGTAATAATTATAGGGAAGATAAAAACATCTTGTTTGAAACCGCTATGATTTGTATTCTGATATTTAAATATAGCTTCATCATATCATATAGCTCTTCCACTAAGATTGTTCAAATTATACCACTGCAGTTATTAATAGCCCTAAATATTTACATAAGTCATTTTTTTCTTAGGAGCTTATGTTTGTCATGGAAACAATGTCAATATTTTTATGAACCGAACTAGAATAGACATGCATCTATAAACTTTAAACCACTCACGTATATGCATTAAACATATGGTGCTTACCGAAATTTGAGATATTTTCCTTTTACCTGTAGTTATGTTTCTCTAGTGTGAACAATCGGGGCTATATTCTTAACTCAACTTACACACTGGATGTGTACATATGTATTAGTTTTAACATAATTTGGAAAACTTTACATGCAATTCTTATTTTTACCCCAGATTTCTGAAGCATGATTTTGAATTGAGGACATAGACTTACAGCAAATAGAATTATTAAGTGCTGAACTGTAAAAGTACAGTTTATTGCTACACATATATGTCGCCGGTTCTTATACTTTCAAACAACTTAATAAAAATGAACTGATTTTATTTTAGCTCACATGAGTTTATGTTAGCTTTTGGATCGAGGATTGTTTGTCGTTTGTCCGTCATCTATCATTCACAATTTTATCAAAAAACAATTCGTCTGAAGCTGCTTTGAAAACTTTGATTTTCTTGCTTGATTGTTTAAATGTTTTCAGTTCATTGCCAATCTGGGACACATGAGCTCAAACAATTTTTTATAGTAAAAACCTCAATTTTTGTTGTTGAATTCTCAAAGCTTAGAGCTGAGATTGTTTTGTGAGTTTCTACCAAGTTTGTTCTATTCATGACCTCTGCTTCAAAGGTATCTCTAACCCGGAAAACATTTTATTCTATATAAGCTAATAATAAGAGGGAAGACTTCAAAAACTTCTAGTCTAAAAAGAACTAAGATATTTACATATAGGTTCATCATTTAGGTTTCTACCAAGACTTTTCAAGTTTCTCCATGGGATTATTAATGGCCCCTCCCTACGGGTCTGTTTATTTTAAGATTTGAAAAACTTCTTCTGTGAAACCACTGGGCAAAGGGCTAAAATATTTTTATATTGTATAAGAGGTCTACTTAATTAATCAGTTTGTTTTTTGGATTTAAATTTATTGGAGTCCCATCTGCATAAAAGATAATGTCTTTAAGAATCTATTCGTCAGAAGCCATAGCCCTTAGATCTTAGATATTTGAAATTTGGTATTCTATAACTTACCTTTGCAAAGTTCAAATTATGCCACTGGCTTGTTTATAGTCCCGCTCCTGGGGTCAATTAATTTGACATTGGCTTATATATTGAAAATATTCTTCGCTAAAACCAAAAAGCTCAGGGTTAAGATATTTTGCATTGAGCATTATATCTGTATTAACCATGAACGTTCAAATTAAGCCCCGTTGATAAAAAATAACCGTTCCGCGGGTAGGTATAATACTATTTGTGTAAAATGTCTTTGAAAACCTTTCTTTCAGAAACCACTAGCACTAGACCTAAGAAAGTTGAAAAATAGCATTTTTATTTTACTTTTATAAAGATATATGAAATAATGCCCTTTGGGTCAGCCGCCATCGTGTGTCACATGATATTGCATACGCTTATACATGAAAGTATCCTTCTTTGAAACCACAAGGGCTAGGTCTTCGATCTTTTGTATGGGGATTATCAAGATTTCATTTGCCATAAATCTTCAAAGTATGCCCCTGGGGTCAATATTGGCTTCGCCCTTGGGGTCTCTTTTGTAGAATATAAGCTCTTGACGATTTAAAAAAGCTTTTGATAGGTTAGACCATGAATTCATGATAAAATGTTTACAACACTAAAATTTAGGTGCCGCCTTTATAAAAAAGGTCAGATTATTTTACCATGACGTTACAAGTATTATAATAAATCATGGTTGCAACGGATTCCTTTCTTATCCAACGTGATGTTCGCCAGGGATGCCCAGTTTCATCCTTGCTCTTCATTATTTGTATTAAAAGGTAAAATTTCATAATAAAGATAAAACGCATAACAGTTGTAATAAGAGATAAAACAAACACTATCTGCAGACGACGCAACTTTTATACAAACAATTATTCGACGAACAATTAAAAAGTACTAACGAATTTAAAGTACGCATCCGGGCTAAAATTAAAAAAAATACTAGAAACACCACAATTTTACGCATAAGAACTCTTAAAGAATGAAATTTAAGTTACTTCACTGAATGAAAAATTAATTGGACCTCAGAATCAGCAAACACACTTGAATTAACTGTTTCTAATAACGCTGAGCAAAATGTAAGATTAAACTTAGAATCTAAACTGATAAGCTTTAAAAATAGCTTGAAACAATGGGAGCACAGGAAACTTCCAGGCTAAATCACTGTAATTAAAACTTTGCTCTACCAAAACTTATAGACCTATTTACAGTTTTGCCTAATTCAAATAAGGAAACTATAATAAATATTATTAATGATGTTTTTGAATTTTCTTGGGCCAAAAAAGCAGAAAAAAATAAACGGAACCTACTCTTTTTTTATAACGAACAAGAAGGTTTGAAAATGGTTGATATTTCAAAATTTCTAACCTTAGAGATAAAGGTGTTGATTAAAACAATATGCAATAAAGAAAATACTGGAAACTGGAAAATATTTTATGAAACACATTTAAGAACAGTAGGTTGAGAACTTGTATTTGAATGCAAATTAGATATGCAAGATAAAGATATAATTTGTAAAAACAATACTTTTCTAAAGGATATTCTTAATGCATAGACTAAATTATATATAAAACTTTGACAAAAACACCAGTACATAAAGAAATAATTTGGAACAACTAAAAAAATTAGATCGTTTTACTTTAAAAAAAGGGGATCAAAAAGGAATAAATAAAAATTATATAAAATATCTCTTCGACTATACGTCAAGAACATTTTATGCATTCGAAGATTTCAGTTGTTTGTATAATATTGATAACACAGAGTTTCTTATTTATCAGCGAATCATATATAGTTTATTGAACGCCCCTCGTAGTTTACCAAAATATCAAAGAAAAACAAAGTAAAGAGACACCAAAAATGGACAAATTGAATCAATTTTAAAAGCAGTCAAGAGGTAAAAAATACGAATAAGTTGATATATTATATGCAAATCAAAACTGTCAAAAAAAAAAATCAGAAACTAAATTGGATTGTATTTTTGAAAACAAACAACTTGATTGGAAAACAATTAACATACAGGCAATCAAAACAACATTTGATACAAAACTAAGAAATTTTCAATATAAATATCTGATGCTTATGATTCCAACTAACACGTATCTGTTTAAATGTAATATAGTTATTTAGTTCCAGCTAACATGTTTGACTTTTGCAATATGTACGAAGAGAAACAATAACATACTTTTTTTAGATTTCTGAAACAAAGAAATCACACAATTATCTTCAATTACGGAACTATAAGTTCTGGTATAAGTAAAAGATGCTAAAGCATAGAAGCGATCAATTTTATGATAATACTCGTAAAATATTATATTGTTTCAAACAAAAATTTAAAAGGGTGTTACCAAGTTTTAAAATACTTAAAGTCCCATTAAAGTCCCATTCATTCTCAAAAACATTATTTTTCCGTTTCAAAAATGACAACGGAAATTTTACAAATTGCTTCAAACATGAAATGATACAGAATGAACACGTCTCATTTTCCAATGCCTGTTACTTGTCTCGATATTACTTATTGAAAAACCCAAATTGGTATTTCGGATGGATGTCAAAATACTGATTGTGTTTACAAAATTCATAAGCGAGAATTTCCGAAGTCAGTTCGTTAGACATCGGCAAACGTTTCCGTAGTCGGTCCGCGATACTCTGTAAACTTCGGAAGTACGCAGAACTAGATGACGTCATCTGAACGAGAATTCGAAGAAAATGGATGTCAAAACACAAGCTACACCTGAAAAACGAAAACGAAGAGGGCCTGCTCTAACAGAATCGACCAGGAAAAGAAGGAAAGCTGAAAGAGTTAAGAAGTCGAATTTAAACAGAATCTCTATTGGGACACAATTTGAGCGTTGGATGAAGTTCAAAAACGAATCTGGGTTAAAAACTCACGCTGATGTTGCCAAAACTCTCTTAGACAAGTAAGACAACATTTTGTATTCGCTACAACTGTTAGTTTGTAATGTGTTTGTGTTGTCCAGTTTGTACTGTCGGTGAGGGATCTTTAGGTGTATAAAAATGCTAACTGTAACAAACACGATATATGAGATAAAACATGAATTTGTAGAAAGATGATTTTAGGTTCCGTACTCAGATGTTTCGTAACAATGTACACCTATAAACAATAGATAAAGCAATAGGGTTTGTGTAGATCATTTACAACTACAGGAATACTAGCTGTCATGACTGAAACCCTATTTCAAACTTTTTTCATTAAAAAAGCAACAGTGAATCATATATTAGAATATCCTTTTCACATGGCTACACCTGCTTTTTGTCATGTAATATATTTTGAAAACTGTAACTTTCATGTTCTTTATTTTTTAAGTACACATAAGAAGAAAATATATGAATATGTTACACAATTTGTGTTACACATGCATTTGAAGAGTTTGTCAGTTTAAAATTTATTTCATGAAAATATTTCTTCTTAATGAATCTACTCGTACTTTTTATGATTTCTTATGAAATGTTTTACCCATGAATATTACATATTGAATCTACACAAACTTTATATTATTTCTCATGATCTAAATGAGGTAGATGTAAGAGCATTGGACGTATCAGGTCAAAACGGACCCAAGTTAAAAGGTCCTCATGTCATAAATGATGATCATTACTTGTAATTTCGAAATATTATCATCATTTATTATTCCATTATTCTGACCAAATATGTTTTGAACCACATGTAATGTAGATTTAGTGGAAATAATTTTGATATTGATTTTATTCCTTAAAACCATAAGAAAAGGGAATCAAACTTGTCTAAGATTTTGCGAAGTATATGTAGCTGGAATAGTAAGAGCTCCCACTAACTATCAGGACAGTTGCTGTTCAGTTTTTGAGAATAGATCACAGACATTTTGTACATTACATAGTTTTGGACACAGAATATTTACAGCATTGTAATTCAGCTTATTTCTTGGAAAAGTCTTGGGTTAGGGCAGTTTCGACTAAAAGCCAGCACTAGATAATCCAAGACTTGTTGGTTCCATCTCCATAATGGACAAACGTTTCTTTGGACAATTTGTCTCATGTATTGATTGTAGTGATAATTTGTCTCACACTTCTAATAAGATCAAATCATGTCAGATTCTGTCAAGTGCAAATTTATTCATTCATTCATTATATTCTTTTTAGTTTCTTGTCCAGACCTCAGCCTGCTGCACCACAACCTTCAAGTACTAGTAAGATGACCTCAACTCCGTTTAAATTCCAGTTTAAACAGAAGAAAATGGAAAGTCCAATGGTGTCAGAGATTTCTGTTGCCGAAACTACAGACAGGTACTAGAACAATTTTCTGTAAAAGAAATTGGAATTATATTTCTAGAGAAATAAAAAGATTTTTTGCAAGAAAATTGTTTTGTAGTCATGAATGTAATGGATAATTTTGCAACTTTTTTATAGTTAAACTGTATTGATTTAGTCATTGTTTTTGTTCATCTTATTCAATATCAATGTTTGATAACTCATTTATATGAAGATAATTTCTGGTAAGTGTACATGTACATACAATCAAAGCATTGAAGCAGATGCGTGAATTTTAGAATTCTAGTGAGTGTTCTGTGCATATTTTACTTTAAAAAAATTTTTTTTAGTTCTTTAGTACCTAAAATGGAATTGTTTCAGCATCTAAAGTTCTAACATTAAGCAGTGACAACAAGTCCTGTAACCTAAGTTTTATTGGTACCAGTTGCAGTGAATCAACTCTGTCAGCGGAAGAAATCAGAAAGGTAAAGGAAGTGAAAACCACTAGCACTGGACGTCAGATCTTCCAGAAAGCTTCATCATCTTTTGTTGATCCTATTAAGTAAGTTATATACCTATATAACTGTAACAAATTGAGGCACTGTATTCTTTCAGCACAAGTCAGCAAAACATGTATCAATGTAGATACCATTTACTCGCATTGCTGAGTTTTAATAGTTTGTTTACAAAACACCACAGTTTCCAAAGTAATCTTTTCCTGTGTATGTAACTATCTGTTAATTCTAAGTGAAAACAATTATACATTGTAAATAAATTATTACTTGACCAGACTAGCCAAAAATATTTCTTTTATTACAGCTGTATTCAGTGGGAGCCAAACAATGTTGCAAGTTGATTATGTTGGTAAAAATATATTACATGTACATGAATTTTAACGTTAGTTCATGAGATCACTGTCAGTTTCTTTAAATTGAATTTTACTTTGATAGGCCATGTAACTTTATGATCCTTGTTGTTAACAGCTTGTCAATTGATGTGTCTCTGATGTCAGACATTGAAGATCCAGATGAAGATGATCCAGATTATGTACCAGAATTTGAAATAACAGCTGTGCTGTGAGTAAAGCCATAATTTATTCCTGATAGGATTGCATAACTGGCAATAACATGCAAGATTTCCCCTTGGAAATGCATGTGTGTCATTCAGTTGCAACCTTCACAGTGTTAATTTTTCTTAAATAAATTTTTGATGCTTTTTACTCAGATAATCTGTTAAGTTGTTGGCTCACAAATTGAAAAAAAAAATGGTCATAAAGTTAATTATTTTTCAAACAAATTCTTTCCTTGTTCAGGGGTGAGGCAGCAGAGGGTTTGGAGGAGTTGGCATTTGAGGAAGTAGAATTTAATATGGAGCAGGAAGAAGATGAAGATGTTGAAGGAACAGAAGAAGATGTTATGGAGGGTGTTAGAAAAGTTAAAGACATAAATGAGTGTGATTCATTAGCAGATTCCATCATATGCCTGTCATTTGTTGAGCAGCTAAAAGTTCTGGCAAAGACTAATGTCACCAAGTGTGTGAGAGAAAAATGTGAGACCCCATCAATAATAACGGTCAAAGAAGAATATGTAGGGTCTGCTGTATACCTAAGATGGGTAAGTTATGTAGAATTTGCTGCATATGGTACAGTCCTTTTGCAAAAAATATACTTTTTGCATGCACCTCAGATTCATACTAAATCATACTACTGTCCCCAGTCTTAAACTGTTGGTACTATGTTAATAATGATAATGATGTTGAATTGGCATAAATCCAAAAAGCAAAAAACCAACTCAGACAAACTTGAAAAACACTAGTTTGGTACCTTTTTAATGGATATAGGAAGTTATTTTGAATTTGCTTTGTTAGGTACAGTAAATTTTATATTGGATCTAATTTTTGAAATCATTTTCAGGTCTGTGAGTCTGGTCACATCCTACATTCTTGGTGCTCTCAGGCAGTTTTAAATAGACGTGTCCACAGTGGAGACTTTCTGACATGTGTGTCAATTTTGACATCAGGGAACAATTTCGGCAAGTTAGCGATGTGGGCTCAGCATTTGAATTTGAAATTCCCATCTGCAACCTTCTTCCACAATGTTCAGAGATGTTACATTGTACCAACTGTAAATAGTTATTGGGAGGAACAGCAAACTGAAGTGCTGAACTCATTTAAGGATACAGATGTGATTGTGTTAGGTAAGCAAGATTGTAGTGTTTGTAAAGTCTAGTAAGCATATTAATAGATAGATATGCTTACCGGAAGACAGTACATATATGTACATGCAATCAGATGTTGACATTTATGTAGGGGGATATCTGGCAAGCCTTTTCTTAACTGCTTAAAAGAAAATTACATATTAGCTTATTCTATTTTTAAAACAATAATTTTCAGCTGTCTGTTCCCAATGATGCAATTTTATTATTTATAAATTTTATATGCAGAGTTAATTATACTCCCTGCAGAAGAGTTGTAATAGGCATGGACTTGATTCAGCTTAGTTACATACAATTTATAATTTACTTTTCAATCACAGGATATTACTTTATCTTGGTGTGTGTTATTATTTCAAGGTCATGTTCAGATATAGGTTATGTGAGAAGAAAGGTGAGTTTAGGGTTAACCCCCCCCCCCCCCCACCCCCCCCCCACCCATTGTTTCAATGAGTTTTATATATTTTATATCACAGGTGATGGGCGTAATGATTCACCTGGTCACTCAGCTCAGTACTGCTCATATACCTTGATGGAGGAAAACAGCAAAAAGATTCTAACAATTCAAACGCTAGACAAGAGGACAACAGAGCTCAAGTCAACTAATATGGAAAAAATTGGTTTTACTAGAGCCATGCAAGAAATTCTTGATAAAGGAATCTCTGTCAAGGAAGTTGTGACAGATGCCCACTTAGGGATAGGAGCAGTCATGAGTAAGCTTTTACATTTAAATCATCTAAACATTGAACAATCTGGCCTTCAGTAAAACTTTCATTGAGAAAAATGGCTGTCATTATTTCATTGGAACTATTCAGACTATGGTATATATCTTTAATTATTTTATATGGCCCCATTGAAGATGAGGGGGCACTTCATTTCCGATCAATATCTAGAGAAAACCCTTGTACCAACCTTCCTCAAACTTGGTATGTAGGTTGGTCATGACCAGTAAATGACCCCTGTAGTTTTTAACATCAAAGGTCGTGGTCACAGTGACCTGGAAAAGCAAAACGGTTTCTGATCAATAACTATAGAACCATGGGTCCAAGTTCTTCAAACTGAGTGTGTAGGTTGGTCATGGCCAGTACATGTCCCTTACAGTTTTCAGGTCTCCAGGTCAAAGGTCAAGGTCAAAGTGACCTTGAAAAGCAAAATTGTTTCTGTTGAATTACTGAGGAATTCTTAGGCCCATGTTCCTAAAACATGGTATATAGGTTGTTCCTGACCAGTACATGAGCCCTTTAGTTTTTCAGATCATCAGGAGAAATGCCAAGGTCACAGTGATATTGAATGGCAAAATGGTTTCCGAACAATAACTATAGAATGATTGGTCCCAGCTCCTGAAAACTTCATAGCACCCTCTAGGGATAAGGCACTAGGGGGGCACATATGCTTTAAAGAGATCTCTTTTTTTTTAATTCTCAGACCCAGTTCGGAATTTATCTGATGTGATGTGTAAAAAGATAACAAAGCTGTTGTGCAAACATTAACTTTATGAAAAACAGAAGAAAATAATATGCTGTCTCTTTCATTTTAGAAGTGTTACTTCCTGTCGACTGTTGATAGAAAATGATATGCCTTTCAGTATATTGTACTGTTGATATACCTCAAACCCAACATTGACAACTGCATAATCATTTGCATACAGATCTGTCTGTTACCAGGTTTAATGACATTATCTCCTAAAATTTCCTTTTTTAATTTAACATGTATGTTGTATAAAACATCTTACAGACTGCCTTTAACCTAAAAAGCCAATGAGAAACCTTGTGTACTTTCATGCTATGTTTGTACAGAATACTAGCATTATCCAGAATAAAATGGAAATTTACTATGTTGATTTATAATATAAATTTCTAAAAAAATTCTTGACACAGTAGTAGTTGTTGTAATAAATGGGTTTAGTTGTTTCATTTTCAGAGTCAACTTATGGACACATCAAACATTCACATGACATTTGGCATGCGGCCAAAAACCTAGGGAAGAAAATAATGAAGGTATTTTTCTTGGTTTTCTCTGTTTACAAGAATATATATATATATATAAATATTAAACATGAATTTTGGGATACTTGTGTTTTTACAATTATGAAAAGAAAATTGCTGGTTTTATCTCAACCCCTATTGAAGTGTTATCTACAAGATTTATATGGATTATTAATGTTCAGATGTAATGTGTTCCTTCTGCAGACATGCCACAACTTTTTCATTTTTTCATAAGAATGAAATGGGGTTAGTAAAGACATTGCCATATAAATCAGTACACAATTAGATTGACCTGGTCTCAGAAAGAACATTTAGAACATATTCTATTGCTTCTGTATAGCTGTGATCTGATCATAGTCAACAGCTCAAAAGGTCCATTCTAAATGCCAAAGCATTAACCATAACTTAGTTAGTGTAAGAAGAAAAAAATGAAAAGGCATCTCAGGAATAGCTACAGTCAGAAAACACAGCCTACCTACAAAGCCAAAAAGTACAGAGGAAATTAGAACATATATTTATATAATGAGTTATTGAAAAAGCCACTTCAAACAGTCAACAAAAATGAGAACCTGAGGGGTTGTGAAATACTCTTTTCAGGTTGCCCAGAAAAAGGAGAACAGAATTCTGGTCAACTGGCAGCGTGATATTCTGAATCACTTCTGGTTCTCTTGCAGCAAGGCCACAAACTATCTAGAGTTCATGGTAGGTTATGTCTTTTTTTCAGTAAAAGTTCTATGAAAGCATGTTACACTGAGAAGCAAGTACTGTATCATTCACTTCTTTTTACTAAAACTACCATCCAGTGTTATTAAGTTTGTAAGTTAAATGGTGGTAAATATTTTTTACAAAATCAGGTGAATGAAATGTCAGTCACTAATGGGATTGTAACGACAAGTAGATCAAAGATCAATCTTTGTCAGGTGTTCACGGTAAATCATAAATAATGACTTGTTTACCAAGAAGCATATCCTTTTCAGTGCATATGGCGTAGTCTGCTTCATCACATTACCAACCAGCACGAATGGGTATTGTCACATGGTACTGGCATCAATCAGTGTTTACATGACCCACTTGATCCAGAAGAAGAGAGAAGCAAACAGTGGTTATCCCCATCTGAAGACAAAAAGGTTTTGGAGAAACTTCAAGCAGTTATGCTTGATAAAAGATTACTTGGAAAGGTCCATTACTATTTGAACTTCAGGTATTTTTGCTCTTCAGTTAAAAAAAAAATGAGAGAGAAGGACCCAGTCTTTTTATTTGATGGATGTGTGAGCCTCCATAATATTTCTTAGTCATGACTCAAGGCCCTTGTTATCTGATTATTGGTTGCAATTTAAGTATCTTTCTTTCAGTCACTGGCTCAAATTATAACATCAACAATATGAAAATACAATAGTGCAGTTATATGGATAGCTCCTGTTGTATAGAATCAACCCTATTTGTAAATCTTGTTTGTTTCATTACAGAATGTCTGTATTTTTTATGCCCCCAAAGGGAGGCATATAGTTTTTGAACTGTCCGTCCGTCAGTATGTCCGAAAACTTTAACATTGGCAATAACTTTCATATTAGTAAGTACATTTACTTCATACTTGGACACCACACACCTTTGGACAAGACCTTTACACTGACCTATAATTATTTGACCTTGACCCCTGATTGACCTTCATCTTGAAGATTCAATTGTCAAAAAACTTTAACATTGCCCATAACTTCTTTATAAGTAAGTGGATTTACTTCATACTTGGACACAACACCCCTTTGGAAAAGACCTTCCCACTTACTGTAATTATTTGACCTTGACCCCTGAATATCCAATTTCCAAAAACTAATATTTGGCCATAACTTCCAAATTAGTAAGTGGATATACTTCATACTTGGACACCACACACCTTTGGACAAGACCTTCCTACTATCCTGTATTTATTTGACCTTGACCCCTGAATGACCTTCACCTTGAATATCTAATTGTCCAAAAACTTTAACATTGGCCATAACTTCCTTATTAGTAAGTGGAATTACTTCATACTTGGACACTACACCCCTTTGGACAAGGCCTTCCCACTGACCTATATTTATTTGAACTTGACCCCTGAATGACTGGATCTCAGATGAAAGCACCACTTTCGGGGGGAATTTTCATCTTACAGTGACAGTTCTTGTTTCTTTCTGATGAAAGTAGTACCGGAAGTCAAACTGGAAAAACAAATTTTAATTCAGATGTTCTGATTTCTTTGATGCTCAGTAACATTACTGGTTTATTTTATACCATTTTCAGAAGTACTTCAGAACTTGAGGTTTTTCATCAGCTTATTCTGATGTATTGCGCAAAAAGATTTGCATATTCCCCACCCGTTTACAAGATACGAAATAGACTGGCTGCCATTGACCACAACTATCATGTAGACAGACCACTGAAAAGAAACAAGGATGGAGAAATCAGGTATATACAGAGAATATAGAAACCTTCCACGAATTCAGTTAATATATGTAATATATTTTCCCAAATTTTGGCACAGCATTTGTTTTTATGCCCCCCATTGAAAATGAGGGGGCATATAGTTTGGCAAATTACGGTTGGTCGGTCGGTCGTTAGACACTTTGGTTTCTGATCAATATCTACAGAACCCTTTGACCCACCTTCCTCAGTCTTGGTATGTAGGTTGGTCATGACCATCAGATGACCCCTGTTGTTTTTCAGGTGACCAGGTCAAAGGTCAAGGTCATATTGACCTTGAATAGCAAAACGGTTTCCAATCAATAACTACATAACCCTTGGATCCAGGTTGTTTCTTTAAACTTAGAAAGTAGGTTGGTCATGACCAATAGATGACCCCTGTAGTTTATCACGTCACCAAGTCAAAGGTCACAGAGTCCTTAAAAAGCAAAAAAAGTTTCCAATCAGTAACTATATAAACTGGGGTCCCAGGTTGTTCAAACTTAATATGTAAGTTGGTCAAGACTAGTAGATGACCCTTATATTTTTTTACCAGGTCAAAGTTCAAGGTCAGAGTGACCTTGAACAGCAAAATGGTTTCCAATCAATAACTATACAACCTTTGGTCCCATGTTCTTCAGACTTAGTGTGTAGGTTGGTAATAACCAGTAGATGACCCCAATAGCTTCTCGTGTCAAAGATCAAGGTAACGGTGACCTTGTACAGCAAAACATTGTCCAATCAATTATTATAGAAAGCTCGGGTCCAGCTTCTCAAAACTTCATAAGTAGGTTGGTCATAACTAGATGACCCCGTAGTTCTTAAGGTTGTAAGGTCAAAGGTCAGTAGATGACAACTGCTGTTTTTCAGGTCATTTGGTTAAAAGGTCAATGGTCACAGCAACTTTGAAAAGCAAAATGGTTTAGAATGAATAAATGTAAAACGCTTTGGCCCATGTTCCTCAAACTTTGTATTTAAGTTGTTCATGACTTGTACATGAATTCTTTAGTTTTTCGGGTCACCAGGTCAGAGTTCATGGTCCTTGAATAGCAAAATGGTTTCGCATTAACAACAATTGAACGCTTGGTCCCAGCTCCTCAAAACTTGATGGCTGTCTCTAGGGACAGACATCTCTTGTTCGCTTTGTTCCTTTTTTCACAAATTTTGAACAACTATTGTTGCTTGAACTAAATGTATGATCTTTGTAACACTACCAGATGGAAGTATTACTCAAGTACACAGGAACATTTGTCAACACTCAAAATCTTCTAACATTTGCATTGTGCCTCTACAGTCCATGGCCATAATATTTTGAGAGACTTTTGAAGCTACATGTGTAGAAGAATGAGCTGTGGAACATGTTTACAGTTTTCAAGGCAAATTTTGTTGGAAACCTTTGTTGTCCTAATCAGACAACCCAGATTTTATAGCAGCAACTATTCAGTTTGTTTGGGATAAAGAGTACTAAAGGAAATCACGGATTGAGGGGAATATCAACCATCATATACTTTTAATAGATTAGAAAGCAATGATATTTTTTCTTACAGGTACCATAGATGCTTTGTGAAGAAAAGCAACAGATGGTCAGTCTTTCCAGAAAAAGAGAAGAAAGACTATGGATATGTGAAGCATCTGAAAAGGAGAGCATTAATATTGAGATTGGAGGATAAGATTGGAATGAAAAGGAGAGAACTGGAGGCAGATGACCCTAGAAGAATAGCAACCCATCTTGCCCCTGTAGAGCCCATTTCAACAAAACAACTGGTTGAAGAGAAGAAGTCCAGATTTGAGACTAAATGAGCTTTCCTTGTAAAGATTAGAATGACTGATACTTCATAGTTGTAAAGGTCAATGTCACCTTTATATAGACATTAAAGAGAATTTTCGATGAGTAACTTGTGTGCTATTTTAAAGACCTTTAAACCTATATCATGATAGGCCTCTTAGTTAATTGTTCAAGGTCATCATTACTTTAAAGTTGAACACAGGTTGCAGTCTGCAACTTGAAAAATACATGACCCAGTTTTAAAATTTTATTTGGTTAACTTCGCTGAGTATATGTCCCCTTTAATTTTCCATGGCTTTATTCTCTATTGTGGTGCAACATAGGTTTGACAACAAAAAACGTCAAGTTCTTATTTCTGGGGGCCAAGATCACAATGTTGTCTGACCGCTTTGTGGCATATCTTGGCTTAGTGCACCTCCAGAATGTTTCACTTGCAATTATCCATGGTTTTAACTTTTGTTTAGATTATTTCTCCTGCCATCAGGTAGCTTAAGGGATTGACACTGCTGAGTATAACTACGGTATTGGTTTGTTGAAAACTTAAGTACCATTTTACTCGGGGTTTATTAGGACGAATTTTTAACCAAAACTGTTCATTCTGAAATCTGTAATTGTACAAAATACCCTTAATAAAATGACATTATATTCACTGTGAGGACATTTCCCAAAAACGGTGCCTTTGCAAAGGAGACTGTCATGGCAGAAGTGATATACACTGTTGACTGATATTTAGTACACTTTGATGCTGATGTAGGGGCAGAGGTTCCTAGCTCAAAGGCAGTAGGTTAGAATCATCTTGCCAGATTAAATCCAAGACCCTCTATTTACTTCCAAGTACTGGTAAAAATACATGAACAAAATTATTTGAGAGAAATAAAATACATATACTTTAGCAGCGGGATGGAATTAAAAACAAATGAAAAGTTAAATAATTAAGTTTTCTTTATTATGCATCTTCTTTTTCTCATACAAAATAACTATGCATAAGCTATTTATGTTTCACTTTTGTGTCGTTAATAAGATCAATTACCCACTTATATGAAAATGAACCTTTTATTGATATAGTAATTATTATTATATGTGCTTTACTGAATGTTTGAAAGAGAAAAGATGATTCTGATTAAAATCATTTAGTTTAGCAAACCTGCATACTTTACAAAGCCATACATATATATCATCAAGATTACATGAAAGCAAATTGCATGAATTTATTTTTCTGTGTGACTTCAATTAACAGTTTTAAATGACAACTAAACAGATAGAAATATAAAAAGTGGCAGCTCTCTGTAACTGAACATCATGCTGTAGTATGGCATCTAATAAAATACAAAAGGCTCATGATGACATAATATAATGTTGTTCTTAGCATAAATTGTTGTGTTCATATGTGTTCAATAAAATATTACTAACCCCAGGACTCAAATGTTTATATTGTGTTTACAAGATTATTCATTTGACCTTTGTTTATTGAAAACGCCCATATTTGACCATGACCTAAAAGCACTAAGAAGAACATTCTATATAATTTAAACAAAGGTTGGATGCAGAAGATTGGCACCATTGTACAATACAGTTGCTTTTTATGACTTGGTCCTGTGAGCTTATTCTGAACCCAGATTGCTAATATTTGAACATGACCTGAAACTGATCGAAATAAACATATCAACTAAAAATATAAAAGATTATATGCAAAATTTGGCTTTGTTAATTATGAAAGGTGAGAAAATGGACCTTAACAAAAAGGTAACCAATGCCGAGAGGGTCATGGCAATAATTTCACTTTTTTTCTGCAAAATGTGGAGCTAAAAATAAAAAAAAATAGCTCTTTAGGAATTGTTATAATATTCCTGCCATCATAGTTAAATTTAGCTTTATGAAAGGCACATTTTCTACTTGATCTGCATGAAAGAAAGTACTGCATCAAAACAAAATAATTTTGGTGAATAATGAACAAAATAAACATTTTTATATAAGCGACTAGCTTTCAATGTAATAATTTTTGATAGATCATAGATAAAAATAAGTTAGCTTTCTGACAGGCATATTTTTAACATAAATGTCATGTAATGCAACGTTACAAACTCGCATGAAAACAGAAAACAACTCTGGTAATGAACAAAACTAAACCTATATCCATGTTTGACATTGTGTGACTCACTTTCGGTGTGATAATTTTCTTGTCTACCTGATCATTGTGCTGATGACCTTCATTTGAATTACTAGAACATTGACAAAACTTTCCCCTAACACAAAAAAGACTTTTCTTTCAATCAAGATACTTTTCCACTTCTCTCACAGAACAGATATAAAATCTGGTAAAGACAATATAAACAATAGGGTCACACTGATGCTTTTACACTGGTGACCTACTTTTTGACCCTGCTAGATGACCCACTTTAAACATGACACAGATAACATTAAGACATATGCTCTAGTATTTTTTTTTATAAAGTTGGGCAAATATGTGCCTTTCAGAAAACAATGACATTTTTCTATGGTATCAATTGACCTAGTCACTGCACTCCAGATATGCTAACACTATTTTCATTTTAAATTTGGAAATTTTTCTTAGTTTAATTTCAAAAACTACATATGTTTCTACCAGGCTTAAAGAAAAACTGAAAAAACTTTAACTGGGGTTCAAACAATGGACAATTACATGTAGTAAAATGACATTGAGGGGGTAAATGTTTTGATAGAAATGTCTTATCATTCTGGTGCCTTTCAATGACAAGAAATGTCGATGTCTAAGTTTCAATGCCCTCTAAACTAAAACAACAAGAATGTCAAAATACATAAAACTTATTTTTATCAATATGTGCAGGGCAGTAACCAAATCAATTGTAAACTTTTTAAACTAATCTTGAAGGTACAAAACCAGTGTATTGCCCGAAAGCATCTGGGTACTTGTCCCTTATCTTCCAAACACTGCAGGAGGGAATAACCCTCCTGTCACCCACACTCAGGCGTCCATGTTGCCACAACACAAACTGTCTGTAAGCAGCATGTCTGTTGGCTTTCTTAAAGTCAGCTTCGTCATCAAAAACGAGAATGTCTTTCCTATACATTCTCTGGAGAGCCAGCACAGCCTCATCCAGAATGAGAACTCGGAAATCCTGGAAGGAACAATACATAATTTTGTTGATAGGCAAACACCCCCTTATCATAAATTTAATTTTTGTCATTGACTTGACACTTTTCAAGTTATGGGTTCTCTTTTAATTAATGTCTAGTTTTATTACTATCAAAAAACTCAACAACCTAAACCACTGCAAAGCTGCTTTTGGAAAGGGCATCTGATAAACTAAATATTTAGTCCATTTACCTCTGTTCAGCAGTCTGAATTAAACATTCTTCAGTGCTGAGATTTACTTGTTCTTCACTTTTTAAATATCAATGAGGTAGAGTATAACATGCAACCTCCCTACATGTGGCCACAAACTAAGTTAATTGATATTAATGATCATACAAAGAAAATCGTTTGAATGAAAACATAATAGCTTTTGCTATTTTGCGTTTCTTAGTTGGTATTGCCTTACAACAAAAGTACCACTGGGAATAATATAAAATACTTACTGGTAATAATGAGACACAGTGCTCTGGCATCATGCCACAACAAAGTCTCTCAGCCTGTGTTGGCATCTCTCTGCAGTGACTGCAGATGCACCACTCTGGTGCCTCCTGCCCGGCTGGTGGATGGAAACCACCTGATTGAATCTCTTGAGGCTCAAAAACATCAAGAATCAAAGAAGGGCTTTTCTCCATTGCCTCGACAAGTAAATCCCTCATCCTGTCAACTGACATGTCTTCCAAAGCATTCTGAAAAAAAATGATTGTGTGAATTATGTGTGTAAAACATTACAATTTATGTATCAAAGTTGGCAGTTTCTAAAGATGTCAGTCTAGTTCTGGCATTTCACAGGATCAAGGATTAAACAAACTGTGAGTGGGATTGATTTCACTGAAATAATGTGTTACATACGAAAGAAACTTTGTATCTATGATTAATTTACTCTATTAGAAAAATTACCCTGAAACGTTCCTTTCTTGTCTCCAGAATATGAAGGGCCTCATCCGCCCTATTCTTTCCCCCCACTCCTAACTGCCCACGTCCTCTGCCTCTAGCCCTTCCTTTCCCCTTTCCTTGACCTCTACCTCTTGCCTGACTTGATGCTCTCCCCTTGCCTCTACCTCTGTAACCCCTTCCTCTTGGACTGGGAGACCCTCTGGCTGGCAGACTAGAGATATCTGATGAAGGTGAAGACTGAAGAAAAAACATTCTTTTTGTAATTTGGAAGTATAGTACACAATATCTAGAAACCAGTAAAATGCTTCTAAAACTTTACTTATGTGCAGCATGTGAACAGTCATTTTAAGACAAAAAATACTATTCAACTGCACATTATTCCCAGTAACCATATTATGATAAAATGTCAATGAAGACTAAAGGGCTGCACTATTTTTATTCAATACTTACTTGTTTAGCTTTCACCAATTGCTTCAGAATAGTTTCTATTGATACCAATGATATACTTAGTGTGTGCAACAAATTTATTTTTTCTGATGAAGCCCAGAATATTTTGATGGTGGCACAATGGACTACCAGACTGTTTTATGGTAGCCCGTAGCAGCAACTTATAAGTACTGAATCAACTGCTATACACCATACATATTACTTAAACTTTGGTTGTTTTTAAACTATAGCTAACTTTAGTCTCTGCTTATGACATTTAAGAATAGAAAGGTGATAAAATATTTATTACATATTCTATAAAAAGTTCTTTACTCTTCAACTGTTCATAACAAATACTGATTAAAAGTAGTATAACTACTTTTCTAATGTGGATTTCTTTTTTCAGGATGATCAGTCAAATACACTGTACCACAGACATACATCAATGAGAAATACAATGTATCTTTGTGATTGTACACAATAAACACTGTCTTGTGATCAGGGTGTAAATTCCCAGGAAAAAAACAACATATACTTGTCCAGTGCCCAAATCCAGACACTTACAGGTTTTTTTTTTACCACAATCAAATACTTACAACCATACTTAAAAAAATTTAGGGGTTCAATAATTATTATATAAGGCTCTTAATTTGTAGGGAAAGAACAAATCAATTACCACCAAATATGAAAACAAACAAAATATTTGCAAGTTGTTCTGTTATATTGAAAGAAAATGGACCATGCAAGCCATCAAAATTGACATGTACAGTACCTGAATTACAGACATTGCTAACATACAAACTACAAAAAAGTTAAATATAAAATTAAATGAAAAATGAAATCATCTCACACATTTTCAGTCAATATCAAACACAATTTTAATCATTTTATGCATCTATTGCATTCCAATTTTTTTTGTAAAATGTGTCATCAGCACACAGCACCAGAATGACATATTACACCAAATAACTGAAGTTTTCAATTCATACCTGCCAATATTTGAAGAAAATGTTCTATGAAAACAATTGTTGCTGGCATGCTTTTTGAATGTTTCTGTTTAGGCACTTTAACTGAAGAACTTAGGCACTGCACATTGGATAAGTAAAGCTATGACATCTCAGCATTGATTACTGTTGACAGTTGATACACAATGCAAAGTTGCATCACCAGGTCAACTCTCAGCAGGGTCTTTCTTTGAAAGACCAAAGAAAAGCCCTGCTCTCAGTCAAATTTCGTCATTCTTTAAAAAATGAATAAAAAAAAGAGTTTATTTTTGAAAGTTCAGCTTCATATCCTTATTATCGAAAAGTGTCACTCTGTGTTATTCCGAACACTTGTCGTGTACTGACTACTACGTTATACCTTGAAGTTGAAGAAGAAATTATTTGACAGATGGTGAGGTAATTTGCGCAGCTTCAGTTTTTCTGAAATTGTCAACGCAATTACCTCTCGTTGCGTTATGCCCTCATGTCTGTTAATTCATCGACTTTGTAATAACTTACACAAACCATACTACAATTAAATGACTGAGAAACACATCTGTAAAATTTCTTACCGACGCAGTGGTAGACATTTTGTTGTTGTTTCAGAAAGTGTGATGTTTGACGTCATCATTTCCTGCGGTTTAATCCGATAGCGAAAACATACGGAGCGTCTACGGAAAACTCCGTAAAAATGCCGAATGTACATTCGGAATATACATGAGCGTGTTGTTTTGTAAACAATGATGAGAAATTT
The DNA here is from genome assembly GCA_012932295.1 of Cyclina sinensis. NCBI lineage: Eukaryota > Metazoa > Mollusca > Bivalvia > Venerida > Veneridae > Cyclina > Cyclina sinensis. The sequence continues at coordinate 47,976,250 of JAAONU010000019.1, read as the reverse complement.
ACCTATAATTCTTTCGCATCCATGGCGTTTTTGAACGTTTTTCCCTCGTGATAATATGCATAATACATAATTACATAAATCTGTTACACATACTTGACTTTCCTTTCGAAAACAAATATTGATGATGCTGAGACTTAAAGTCCCATTAAGTCTCAGCATCATCAATATTTGTTTTCGAAAGGAAAGTCAAGTATGTGTAACAGATTTATGTAATTATGTATTATGCATATTATCACGAGGGAAAAACGTTCAAAAACGCCATGGATGCGAAAGAATTATAGGTAAATTTCTCATCATTGTTTACAAAACAACACGCTCATGTATATTCCGAATGTACATTCGGCATTTTTACGGAGTTTTCCGTAGACGCTCCGTATGTTTTCGCTATCGGATTAAACCGCAGGAAATGATGACGTCAAACATCACACTTTCTGAAACAACAACAAAATGTCTACCACTGCGTCGGTAAGAAATTTTACAGATGTGTTTCTCAGTCATTTAATTGTAGTATGGTTTGTGTAAGTTATTACAAAGTCGATGAATTAACAGACATGAGGGCATAACGCAACGAGAGGTAATTGCGTTGACAATTTCAGAAAAACTGAAGCTGCGCAAATTACCTCACCATCTGTCAAATAATTTCTTCTTCAACTTCAAGGTATAACGTAGTAGTCAGTACACGACAAGTGTTCGGAATAACACAGAGTGACACTTTTCGATAATAAGGATATGAAGCTGAACTTTCAAAAATAAACTCTTTTTTTATTCATTTTTTAAAGAATGACGAAATTTGACTGAGAGCAGGGCTTTTCTTTGGTCTTTCAAAGAAAGACCCTGCTGAGAGTTGACCTGGTGATGCAACTTTGCATTGTGTATCAACTGTCAACAGTAATCAATGCTGAGATGTCATAGCTTTACTTATCCAATGTGCAGTGCCTAAGTTCTTCAGTTAAAGTGCCTAAACAGAAACATTCAAAAAGCATGCCAGCAACAATTGTTTTCATAGAACATTTTCTTCAAATATTGGCAGGTATGAATTGAAAACTTCAGTTATTTGGTGTAATATGTCATTCTGGTGCTGTGTGCTGATGACACATTTTACAAAAAAAATTGGAATGCAATAGATGCATAAAATGATTAAAATTGTGTTTGATATTGACTGAAAATGTGTGAGATGATTTCATTTTTCATTTAATTTTATATTTAACTTTTTTGTAGTTTGTATGTTAGCAATGTCTGTAATTCAGGTACTGTACATGTCAATTTTGATGGCTTGCATGGTCCATTTTCTTTCAATATAACAGAACAACTTGCAAATATTTTGTTTGTTTTCATATTTGGTGGTAATTGATTTGTTCTTTCCCTACAAATTAAGAGCCTTATATAATAATTATTGAACCCCTAAATTTTTTTAAGTATGGTTGTAAGTATTTGATTGTGGTAAAAAAAAACCTGTAAGTGTCTGGATTTGGGCACTGGACAAGTATATGTTGTTTTTTTCCTGGGAATTTACACCCTGATCACAAGACAGTGTTTATTGTGTACAATCACAAAGATACATTGTATTTCTCATTGATGTATGTCTGTGGTACAGTGTATTTGACTGATCATCCTGAAAAAAGAAATCCACATTAGAAAAGTAGTTATACTACTTTTAATCAGTATTTGTTATGAACAGTTGAAGAGTAAAGAACTTTTTATAGAATATGTAATAAATATTTTATCACCTTTCTATTCTTAAATGTCATAAGCAGAGACTAAAGTTAGCTATAGTTTAAAAACAACCAAAGTTTAAGTAATATGTATGGTGTATAGCAGTTGATTCAGTACTTATAAGTTGCTGCTACGGGCTACCATAAAACAGTCTGGTAGTCCATTGTGCCACCATCAAAATATTCTGGGCTTCATCAGAAAAAATAAATTTGTTGCACACACTAAGTATATCATTGGTATCAATAGAAACTATTCTGAAGCAATTGGTGAAAGCTAAACAAGTAAGTATTGAATAAAAATAGTGCAGCCCTTTAGTCTTCATTGACATTTTATCATAATATGGTTACTGGGAATAATGTGCAGTTGAATAGTATTTTTTGTCTTAAAATGACTGTTCACATGCTGCACATAAGTAAAGTTTTAGAAGCATTTTACTGGTTTCTAGATATTGTGTACTATACTTCCAAATTACAAAAAGAATGTTTTTTCTTCAGTCTTCACCTTCATCAGATATCTCTAGTCTGCCAGCCAGAGGGTCTCCCAGTCCAAGAGGAAGGGGTTACAGAGGTAGAGGCAAGGGGAGAGCATCAAGTCAGGCAAGAGGTAGAGGTCAAGGAAAGGGGAAAGGAAGGGCTAGAGGCAGAGGACGTGGGCAGTTAGGAGTGGGGGGAAAGAATAGGGCGGATGAGGCCCTTCATATTCTGGAGACAAGAAAGGAACGTTTCAGGGTAATTTTTCTAATAGAGTAAATTAATCATAGATACAAAGTTTCTTTCGTATGTAACACATTATTTCAGTGAAATCAATCCCACTCACAGTTTGTTTAATCCTTGATCCTGTGAAATGCCAGAACTAGACTGACATCTTTAGAAACTGCCAACTTTGATACATAAATTGTAATGTTTTACACACATAATTCACACAATCATTTTTTTTCAGAATGCTTTGGAAGACATGTCAGTTGACAGGATGAGGGATTTACTTGTCGAGGCAATGGAGAAAAGCCCTTCTTTGATTCTTGATGTTTTTGAGCCTCAAGAGATTCAATCAGGTGGTTTCCATCCACCAGCCGGGCAGGAGGCACCAGAGTGGTGCATCTGCAGTCACTGCAGAGAGATGCCAACACAGGCTGAGAGACTTTGTTGTGGCATGATGCCAGAGCACTGTGTCTCATTATTACCAGTAAGTATTTTATATTATTCCCAGTGGTACTTTTGTTGTAAGGCAATACCAACTAAGAAACGCAAAATAGCAAAAGCTATTATGTTTTCATTCAAACGATTTTCTTTGTATGATCATTAATATCAATTAACTTAGTTTGTGGCCACATGTAGGGAGGTTGCATGTTATACTCTACCTCATTGATATTTAAAAAGTGAAGAACAAGTAAATCTCAGCACTGAAGAATGTTTAATTCAGACTGCTGAACAGAGGTAAATGGACTAAATATTTAGTTTATCAGATGCCCTTTCCAAAAGCAGCTTTGCAGTGGTTTAGGTTGTTGAGTTTTTTGATAGTAATAAAACTAGACATTAATTAAAAGAGAACCCATAACTTGAAAAGTGTCAAGTCAATGACAAAAATTAAATTTATGATAAGGGGGTGTTTGCCTATCAACAAAATTATGTATTGTTCCTTCCAGGATTTCCGAGTTCTCATTCTGGATGAGGCTGTGCTGGCTCTCCAGAGAATGTATAGGAAAGACATTCTCGTTTTTGATGACGAAGCTGACTTTAAGAAAGCCAACAGACATGCTGCTTACAGACAGTTTGTGTTGTGGCAACATGGACGCCTGAGTGTGGGTGACAGGAGGGTTATTCCCTCCTGCAGTGTTTGGAAGATAAGGGACAAGTACCCAGATGCTTTCGGGCAATACACTGGTTTTGTACCTTCAAGATTAGTTTAAAAAGTTTACAATTGATTTGGTTACTGCCCTGCACATATTGATAAAAATAAGTTTTATGTATTTTGACATTCTTGTTGTTTTAGTTTAGAGGGCATTGAAACTTAGACATCGACATTTCTTGTCATTGAAAGGCACCAGAATGATAAGACATTTCTATCAAAACATTTACCCCCTCAATGTCATTTTACTACATGTAATTGTCCATTGTTTGAACCCCAGTTAAAGTTTTTTCAGTTTTTCTTTAAGCCTGGTAGAAACATATGTAGTTTTTGAAATTAAACTAAGAAAAATTTCCAAATTTAAAATGAAAATAGTGTTAGCATATCTGGAGTGCAGTGACTAGGTCAATTGATACCATAGAAAAATGTCATTGTTTTCTGAAAGGCACATATTTGCCCAACTTTATAAAAAAAAATACTAGAGCATATGTCTTAATGTTATCTGTGTCATGTTTAAAGTGGGTCATCTAGCAGGGTCAAAAAGTAGGTCACCAGTGTAAAAGCATCAGTGTGACCCTATTGTTTATATTGTCTTTACCAGATTTTATATCTGTTCTGTGAGAGAAGTGGAAAAGTATCTTGATTGAAAGAAAAGTCTTTTTTGTGTTAGGGGAAAGTTTTGTCAATGTTCTAGTAATTCAAATGAAGGTCATCAGCACAATGATCAGGTAGACAAGAAAATTATCACACCGAAAGTGAGTCACACAATGTCAAACATGGATATAGGTTTAGTTTTGTTCATTACCAGAGTTGTTTTCTGTTTTCATGCGAGTTTGTAACGTTGCATTACATGACATTTATGTTAAAAATATGCCTGTCAGAAAGCTAACTTATTTTTATCTATGATCTATCAAAAATTATTACATTGAAAGCTAGTCGCTTATATAAAAATGTTTATTTTGTTCATTATTCACCAAAATTATTTTGTTTTGATGCAGTACTTTCTTTCATGCAGATCAAGTAGAAAATGTGCCTTTCATAAAGCTAAATTTAACTATGATGGCAGGAATATTATAACAATTCCTAAAGAGCTATTTTTTTTTATTTTTAGCTCCACATTTTGCAGAAAAAAAGTGAAATTATTGCCATGACCCTCTCGGCATTGGTTACCTTTTTGTTAAGGTCCATTTTCTCACCTTTCATAATTAACAAAGCCAAATTTTGCATATAATCTTTTATATTTTTAGTTGATATGTTTATTTCGATCAGTTTCAGGTCATGTTCAAATATTAGCAATCTGGGTTCAGAATAAGCTCACAGGACCAAGTCATAAAAAGCAACTGTATTGTACAATGGTGCCAATCTTCTGCATCCAACCTTTGTTTAAATTATATAGAATGTTCTTCTTAGTGCTTTTAGGTCATGGTCAAATATGGGCGTTTTCAATAAACAAAGGTCAAATGAATAATCTTGTAAACACAATATAAACATTTGAGTCCTGGGGTTAGTAATATTTTATTGAACACATATGAACACAACAATTTATGCTAAGAACAACATTATATTATGTCATCATGAGCCTTTTGTATTTTATTAGATGCCATACTACAGCATGATGTTCAGTTACAGAGAGCTGCCACTTTTTATATTTCTATCTGTTTAGTTGTCATTTAAAACTGTTAATTGAAGTCACACAGAAAAATAAATTCATGCAATTTGCTTTCATGTAATCTTGATGATATATATGTATGGCTTTGTAAAGTATGCAGGTTTGCTAAACTAAATGATTTTAATCAGAATCATCTTTTCTCTTTCAAACATTCAGTAAAGCACATATAATAATAATTACTATATCAATAAAAGGTTCATTTTCATATAAGTGGGTAATTGATCTTATTAACGACACAAAAGTGAAACATAAATAGCTTATGCATAGTTATTTTGTATGAGAAAAAGAAGATGCATAATAAAGAAAACTTAATTATTTAACTTTTCATTTGTTTTTAATTCCATCCCGCTGCTAAAGTATATGTATTTTATTTCTCTCAAATAATTTTGTTCATGTATTTTTACCAGTACTTGGAAGTAAATAGAGGGTCTTGGATTTAATCTGGCAAGATGATTCTAACCTACTGCCTTTGAGCTAGGAACCTCTGCCCCTACATCAGCATCAAAGTGTACTAAATATCAGTCAACAGTGTATATCACTTCTGCCATGACAGTCTCCTTTGCAAAGGCACCGTTTTTGGGAAATGTCCTCACAGTGAATATAATGTCATTTTATTAAGGGTATTTTGTACAATTACAGATTTCAGAATGAACAGTTTTGGTTAAAAATTCGTCCTAATAAACCCCGAGTAAAATGGTACTTAAGTTTTCAACAAACCAATACCGTAGTTATACTCAGCAGTGTCAATCCCTTAAGCTACCTGATGGCAGGAGAAATAATCTAAACAAAAGTTAAAACCATGGATAATTGCAAGTGAAACATTCTGGAGGTGCACTAAGCCAAGATATGCCACAAAGCGGTCAGACAACATTGTGATCTTGGCCCCCAGAAATAAGAACTTGACGTTTTTTGTTGTCAAACCTATGTTGCACCACAATAGAGAATAAAGCCATGGAAAATTAAAGGGGACATATACTCAGCGAAGTTAACCAAATAAAATTTTAAAACTGGGTCATGTATTTTTCAAGTTGCAGACTGCAACCTGTGTTCAACTTTAAAGTAATGATGACCTTGAACAATTAACTAAGAGGCCTATCATGATATAGGTTTAAAGGTCTTTAAAATAGCACACAAGTTACTCATCGAAAATTCTCTTTAATGTCTATATAAAGGTGACATTGACCTTTACAACTATGAAGTATCAGTCATTCTAATCTTTACAAGGAAAGCTCATTTAGTCTCAAATCTGGACTTCTTCTCTTCAACCAGTTGTTTTGTTGAAATGGGCTCTACAGGGGCAAGATGGGTTGCTATTCTTCTAGGGTCATCTGCCTCCAGTTCTCTCCTTTTCATTCCAATCTTATCCTCCAATCTCAATATTAATGCTCTCCTTTTCAGATGCTTCACATATCCATAGTCTTTCTTCTCTTTTTCTGGAAAGACTGACCATCTGTTGCTTTTCTTCACAAAGCATCTATGGTACCTGTAAGAAAAAATATCATTGCTTTCTAATCTATTAAAAGTATATGATGGTTGATATTCCCCTCAATCCGTGATTTCCTTTAGTACTCTTTATCCCAAACAAACTGAATAGTTGCTGCTATAAAATCTGGGTTGTCTGATTAGGACAACAAAGGTTTCCAACAAAATTTGCCTTGAAAACTGTAAACATGTTCCACAGCTCATTCTTCTACACATGTAGCTTCAAAAGTCTCTCAAAATATTATGGCCATGGACTGTAGAGGCACAATGCAAATGTTAGAAGATTTTGAGTGTTGACAAATGTTCCTGTGTACTTGAGTAATACTTCCATCTGGTAGTGTTACAAAGATCATACATTTAGTTCAAGCAACAATAGTTGTTCAAAATTTGTGAAAAAAGGAACAAAGCGAACAAGAGATGTCTGTCCCTAGAGACAGCCATCAAGTTTTGAGGAGCTGGGACCAAGCGTTCAATTGTTGTTAATGCGAAACCATTTTGCTATTCAAGGACCATGAACTCTGACCTGGTGACCCGAAAAACTAAAGAATTCATGTACAAGTCATGAACAACTTAAATACAAAGTTTGAGGAACATGGGCCAAAGCGTTTTACATTTATTCATTCTAAACCATTTTGCTTTTCAAAGTTGCTGTGACCATTGACCTTTTAACCAAATGACCTGAAAAACAGCAGTTGTCATCTACTGACCTTTGACCTTACAACCTTAAGAACTACGGGGTCATCTAGTTATGACCAACCTACTTATGAAGTTTTGAGAAGCTGGACCCGAGCTTTCTATAATAATTGATTGGACAATGTTTTGCTGTACAAGGTCACCGTTACCTTGATCTTTGACACGAGAAGCTATTGGGGTCATCTACTGGTTATTACCAACCTACACACTAAGTCTGAAGAACATGGGACCAAAGGTTGTATAGTTATTGATTGGAAACCATTTTGCTGTTCAAGGTCACTCTGACCTTGAACTTTGACCTGGTAAAAAAATATAAGGGTCATCTACTAGTCTTGACCAACTTACATATTAAGTTTGAACAACCTGGGACCCCAGTTTATATAGTTACTGATTGGAAACTTTTTTTGCTTTTTAAGGACTCTGTGACCTTTGACTTGGTGACGTGATAAACTACAGGGGTCATCTATTGGTCATGACCAACCTACTTTCTAAGTTTAAAGAAACAACCTGGATCCAAGGGTTATGTAGTTATTGATTGGAAACCGTTTTGCTATTCAAGGTCAATATGACCTTGACCTTTGACCTGGTCACCTGAAAAACAACAGGGGTCATCTGATGGTCATGACCAACCTACATACCAAGACTGAGGAAGGTGGGTCAAAGGGTTCTGTAGATATTGATCAGAAACCAAAGTGTCTAACGACCGACCGACCAACCGTAATTTGCCAAACTATATGCCCCCTCATTTTCAATGGGGGGCATAAAAACAAATGCTGTGCCAAAATTTGGGAAAATATATTACATATATTAACTGAATTCGTGGAAGGTTTCTATATTCTCTGTATATACCTGATTTCTCCATCCTTGTTTCTTTTCAGTGGTCTGTCTACATGATAGTTGTGGTCAATGGCAGCCAGTCTATTTCGTATCTTGTAAACGGGTGGGGAATATGCAAATCTTTTTGCGCAATACATCAGAATAAGCTGATGAAAAACCTCAAGTTCTGAAGTACTTCTGAAAATGGTATAAAATAAACCAGTAATGTTACTGAGCATCAAAGAAATCAGAACATCTGAATTAAAATTTGTTTTTCCAGTTTTACTTCCGGTACTACTTTCATCAGAAAGAAACAAGAACTGTCACTGTAAGATGAAAATTCCCCCGAAAGTGGTGCTTTCATCTGAGATCCAGTCATTCAGGGGTCAAGTTCAAATAAATATAGGTCAGTGGGAAGGCCTTGTCCAAAGGGGTGTAGTGTCCAAGTATGAAGTAATTCCACTTACTAATAAGGAAGTTATGGCCAATGTTAAAGTTTTTGGACAATTAGATATTCAAGGTGAAGGTCATTCAGGGGTCAAGGTCAAATAAATACAGGATAGTAGGAAGGTCTTGTCCAAAGGTGTGTGGTGTCCAAGTATGAAGTATATCCACTTACTAATTTGGAAGTTATGGCCAAATATTAGTTTTTGGAAATTGGATATTCAGGGGTCAAGGTCAAATAATTACAGTAAGTGGGAAGGTCTTTTCCAAAGGGGTGTTGTGTCCAAGTATGAAGTAAATCCACTTACTTATAAAGAAGTTATGGGCAATGTTAAAGTTTTTTGACAATTGAATCTTCAAGATGAAGGTCAATCAGGGGTCAAGGTCAAATAATTATAGGTCAGTGTAAAGGTCTTGTCCAAAGGTGTGTGGTGTCCAAGTATGAAGTAAATGTACTTACTAATATGAAAGTTATTGCCAATGTTAAAGTTTTCGGACATACTGACGGACGGACAGTTCAAAAACTATATGCCTCCCTTTGGGGGCATAAAAAATACAGACATTCTGTAATGAAACAAACAAGATTTACAAATAGGGTTGATTCTATACAACAGGAGCTATCCATATAACTGCACTATTGTATTTTCATATTGTTGATGTTATAATTTGAGCCAGTGACTGAAAGAAAGATACTTAAATTGCAACCAATAATCAGATAACAAGGGCCTTGAGTCATGACTAAGAAATATTATGGAGGCTCACACATCCATCAAATAAAAAGACTGGGTCCTTCTCTCTCATTTTTTTTTTAACTGAAGAGCAAAAATACCTGAAGTTCAAATAGTAATGGACCTTTCCAAGTAATCTTTTATCAAGCATAACTGCTTGAAGTTTCTCCAAAACCTTTTTGTCCTCAGATGGGGATAACCACTGTTTGCTTCTCTCTTCTTCTGGATCAAGTGGGTCATGTAAACACTGATTGATGCCAGTACCATGTGACAATACCCATTCGTGCTGGTTGGTAATGTGATGAAGCAGACTACGCCATATGCACTGAAAAGGATATGCTTCTTGGTAAACAAGTCATTATTTATGATTTACCGTGAACACCTGACAAAGATTGATCTTTGATCTACTTGTCGTTACAATCCCATTAGTGACTGACATTTCATTCACCTGATTTTGTAAAAAATATTTACCACCATTTAACTTACAAACTTAATAACACTGGATGGTAGTTTTAGTAAAAAGAAGTGAATGATACAGTACTTGCTTCTCAGTGTAACATGCTTTCATAGAACTTTTACTGAAAAAAAGACATAACCTACCATGAACTCTAGATAGTTTGTGGCCTTGCTGCAAGAGAACCAGAAGTGATTCAGAATATCACGCTGCCAGTTGACCAGAATTCTGTTCTCCTTTTTCTGGGCAACCTGAAAAGAGTATTTCACAACCCCTCAGGTTCTCATTTTTGTTGACTGTTTGAAGTGGCTTTTTCAATAACTCATTATATAAATATATGTTCTAATTTCCTCTGTACTTTTTGGCTTTGTAGGTAGGCTGTGTTTTCTGACTGTAGCTATTCCTGAGATGCCTTTTTCATTTTTTTCTTCTTACACTAACTAAGTTATGGTTAATGCTTTGGCATTTAGAATGGACCTTTTGAGCTGTTGACTATGATCAGATCACAGCTATACAGAAGCAATAGAATATGTTCTAAATGTTCTTTCTGAGACCAGGTCAATCTAATTGTGTACTGATTTATATGGCAATGTCTTTACTAACCCCATTTCATTCTTATGAAAAAATGAAAAAGTTGTGGCATGTCTGCAGAAGGAACACATTACATCTGAACATTAATAATCCATATAAATCTTGTAGATAACACTTCAATAGGGGTTGAGATAAAACCAGCAATTTTCTTTTCATAATTGTAAAAACACAAGTATCCCAAAATTCATGTTTAATATTTATATATATATATATATTCTTGTAAACAGAGAAAACCAAGAAAAATACCTTCATTATTTTCTTCCCTAGGTTTTTGGCCGCATGCCAAATGTCATGTGAATGTTTGATGTGTCCATAAGTTGACTCTGAAAATGAAACAACTAAACCCATTTATTACAACAACTACTACTGTGTCAAGAATTTTTTTAGAAATTTATATTATAAATCAACATAGTAAATTTCCATTTTATTCTGGATAATGCTAGTATTCTGTACAAACATAGCATGAAAGTACACAAGGTTTCTCATTGGCTTTTTAGGTTAAAGGCAGTCTGTAAGATGTTTTATACAACATACATGTTAAATTAAAAAAGGAAATTTTAGGAGATAATGTCATTAAACCTGGTAACAGACAGATCTGTATGCAAATGATTATGCAGTTGTCAATGTTGGGTTTGAGGTATATCAACAGTACAATATACTGAAAGGCATATCATTTTCTATCAACAGTCGACAGGAAGTAACACTTCTAAAATGAAAGAGACAGCATATTATTTTCTTCTGTTTTTCATAAAGTTAATGTTTGCACAACAGCTTTGTTATCTTTTTACACATCACATCAGATAAATTCCGAACTGGGTCTGAGAATTAAAAAAAAAGAGATCTCTTTAAAGCATATGTGCCCCCCTAGTGCCTTATCCCTAGAGGGTGCTATGAAGTTTTCAGGAGCTGGGACCAATCATTCTATAGTTATTGTTCGGAAACCATTTTGCCATTCAATATCACTGTGACCTTGGCATTTCTCCTGATGATCTGAAAAACTAAAGGGCTCATGTACTGGTCAGGAACAACCTATATACCATGTTTTAGGAACATGGGCCTAAGAATTCCTCAGTAATTCAACAGAAACAATTTTGCTTTTCAAGGTCACTTTGACCTTGACCTTTGACCTGGAGACCTGAAAACTGTAAGGGACATGTACTGGCCATGACCAACCTACACACTCAGTTTGAAGAACTTGGACCCATGGTTCTATAGTTATTGATCAGAAACCGTTTTGCTTTTCCAGGTCACTGTGACCACGACCTTTGATGTTAAAAACTACAGGGGTCATTTACTGGTCATGACCAACCTACATACCAAGTTTGAGGAAGGTTGGTACAAGGGTTTTCTCTAGATATTGATCGGAAATGAAGTGCCCCCTCATCTTCAATGGGGCCATATAAAATAATTAAAGATATATACCATAGTCTGAATAGTTCCAATGAAATAATGACAGCCATTTTTCTCAATGAAAGTTTTACTGAAGGCCAGATTGTTCAATGTTTAGATGATTTAAATGTAAAAGCTTACTCATGACTGCTCCTATCCCTAAGTGGGCATCTGTCACAACTTCCTTGACAGAGATTCCTTTATCAAGAATTTCTTGCATGGCTCTAGTAAAACCAATTTTTTCCATATTAGTTGACTTGAGCTCTGTTGTCCTCTTGTCTAGCGTTTGAATTGTTAGAATCTTTTTGCTGTTTTCCTCCATCAAGGTATATGAGCAGTACTGAGCTGAGTGACCAGGTGAATCATTACGCCCATCACCTGTGATATAAAATATATAAAACTCATTGAAACAATGGGTGGGGGGGTGGGGGGGGGGGTTAACCCTAAACTCACCTTTCTTCTCACATAACCTATATCTGAACATGACCTTGAAATAATAACACACACCAAGATAAAGTAATATCCTGTGATTGAAAAGTAAATTATAAATTGTATGTAACTAAGCTGAATCAAGTCCATGCCTATTACAACTCTTCTGCAGGGAGTATAATTAACTCTGCATATAAAATTTATAAATAATAAAATTGCATCATTGGGAACAGACAGCTGAAAATTATTGTTTTAAAAATAGAATAAGCTAATATGTAATTTTCTTTTAAGCAGTTAAGAAAAGGCTTGCCAGATATCCCCCTACATAAATGTCAACATCTGATTGCATGTACATATATGTACTGTCTTCCGGTAAGCATATCTATCTATTAATATGCTTACTAGACTTTACAAACACTACAATCTTGCTTACCTAACACAATCACATCTGTATCCTTAAATGAGTTCAGCACTTCAGTTTGCTGTTCCTCCCAATAACTATTTACAGTTGGTACAATGTAACATCTCTGAACATTGTGGAAGAAGGTTGCAGATGGGAATTTCAAATTCAAATGCTGAGCCCACATCGCTAACTTGCCGAAATTGTTCCCTGATGTCAAAATTGACACACATGTCAGAAAGTCTCCACTGTGGACACGTCTATTTAAAACTGCCTGAGAGCACCAAGAATGTAGGATGTGACCAGACTCACAGACCTGAAAATGATTTCAAAATTAGATCCAATATAAAATTTACTGTACCTAACAAAGCAAATTCAAAATAACTTCCTATATCCATTAAAAAGGTACCAAACTAGTGTTTTTCAAGTTTGTCTGAGTTGGTTTTTTGCTTTTTGGATTTATGCCAATTCAACATCATTATCATTATTAACATAGTACCAACAGTTTAAGACTGGGGACAGTAGTATGATTTAGTATGAATCTGAGGTGCATGCAAAAAGTATATTTTTTGCAAAAGGACTGTACCATATGCAGCAAATTCTACATAACTTACCCATCTTAGGTATACAGCAGACCCTACATATTCTTCTTTGACCGTTATTATTGATGGGGTCTCACATTTTTCTCTCACACACTTGGTGACATTAGTCTTTGCCAGAACTTTTAGCTGCTCAACAAATGACAGGCATATGATGGAATCTGCTAATGAATCACACTCATTTATGTCTTTAACTTTTCTAACACCCTCCATAACATCTTCTTCTGTTCCTTCAACATCTTCATCTTCTTCCTGCTCCATATTAAATTCTACTTCCTCAAATGCCAACTCCTCCAAACCCTCTGCTGCCTCACCCCTGAACAAGGAAAGAATTTGTTTGAAAAATAATTAACTTTATGACCATTTTTTTTTTCAATTTGTGAGCCAACAACTTAACAGATTATCTGAGTAAAAAGCATCAAAAATTTATTTAAGAAAAATTAACACTGTGAAGGTTGCAACTGAATGACACACATGCATTTCCAAGGGGAAATCTTGCATGTTATTGCCAGTTATGCAATCCTATCAGGAATAAATTATGGCTTTACTCACAGCACAGCTGTTATTTCAAATTCTGGTACATAATCTGGATCATCTTCATCTGGATCTTCAATGTCTGACATCAGAGACACATCAATTGACAAGCTGTTAACAACAAGGATCATAAAGTTACATGGCCTATCAAAGTAAAATTCAATTTAAAGAAACTGACAGTGATCTCATGAACTAACGTTAAAATTCATGTACATGTAATATATTTTTACCAACATAATCAACTTGCAACATTGTTTTGGCTCCCACTGAATACAGCTGTAATAAAAGAAATATTTTTGGCTAGTCTGGTCAAGTAATAATTTATTTACAATGTATAATTGTTTTCACTTAGAATTAACAGATAGTTACATACACAGGAAAAGATTACTTTGGAAACTGTGGTGTTTTGTAAACAAACTATTAAAACTCAGCAATGCGAGTAAATGGTATCTACATTGATACATGTTTTGCTGACTTGTGCTGAAAGAATACAGTGCCTCAATTTGTTACAGTTATATAGGTATATAACTTACTTAATAGGATCAACAAAAGATGATGAAGCTTTCTGGAAGATCTGACGTCCAGTGCTAGTGGTTTTCACTTCCTTTACCTTTCTGATTTCTTCCGCTGACAGAGTTGATTCACTGCAACTGGTACCAATAAAACTTAGGTTACAGGACTTGTTGTCACTGCTTAATGTTAGAACTTTAGATGCTGAAACAATTCCATTTAGGTACTAAAGAACTAAAAAAATTTTTTTAAAGTAAAATATGCACAGAACACTCACTAGAATTCTAAAATTCACGCATCTGCTTCAATGCTTTGATTGTATGTACATGTACACTTACCAGAAATTATCTTCATATAAATGAGTTATCAAACATTGATATTGAATAAGATGAACAAAAACAATGACTAAATCAATACAGTTTAACTATAAAAAAGTTGCAAAATTATCCATTACATTCATGACTACAAAACAATTTTCTTGCAAAAATCTTTTTATTTCTCTAGAATATAATTCCAATTTCTTTTACAGAAAATTGTTCTAGTACCTGTCTGTAGTTTCGGCAACAGAAATCTCTGACACCATTGGACTTTCCATTTTCTTCTGTTTAAACTGGAATTTAACGGAGTTGAGGTCATCTTACTAGTACTTGAAGGTTGTGGTGCAGCAGGCTGAGGTCTGGACAAGAAACTAAAAGAATATAATGAATGAATGAATAAATTTGCACTTGACAGAATCTGACATGATTTGATCTTATTAGAAGTGTGAGACAAATTATCACTACAATCAATACATGAGACAAATTGTCCAAAGAAACGTTTGTCCATTATGGAGATGGAACCAACAAGTCTTGGATTATCTAGTGCTGGCTTTTAGTCGAAACTGCCCTAACCCAAGACTTTTCCAAGAAATAAGCTGAATTACAATGCTGTAAATATTCTGTGTCCAAAACTATGTAATGTACAAAATGTCTGTGATCTATTCTCAAAAACTGAACAGCAACTGTCCTGATAGTTAGTGGGAGCTCTTACTATTCAGCTACATATACTTCGCAAAATCTTAGACAAGTTTGATTCCCTTTTCTTATGGTTTTAAGGAATAAAATCAATATCAAAATTATTTCCACTAAATCTACATTACATGTGGTTCAAAACATATTTGGTCAGAATAATGGAATAATAAATGATGATAATATTTCGAAATTACAAGTAATGATCATCATTTATGACATGAGGACCTTTTAACTTGGGTCCGTTTTGACCTGATACGTCCAATGCTCTTACATCTACCTCATTTAGATCATGAGAAATAATATAAAGTTTGTGTAGATTCAATATGTAATATTCATGGGTAAAACATTTCATAAGAAATCATAAAAGTACGAGTAGATTCATTAAGAAGAAATATTTTCATGAAATAAATTTTAAACTGACAAACTCTTCAAATGCATGTGTAACACAAATTGTGTAACATATTCATATATTTTCTTCTTATGTGTACTTAAAAAATAAAGAACATGAAAGTTACAGTTTTCAAAATATATTACATGACAAAAAGCAGGTGTAGCCATGTGAAAAGGATATTCTAATATATGATTCACTGTTGCTTTTTTAATGAAAAAAGTTTGAAATAGGGTTTCAGTCATGACAGCTAGTATTCCTGTAGTTGTAATGATCTACACAAACCCTATTGCTTTATCTATTGTTTATAGGTGTACATTGTTACGAAACATCTGAGTACGGAACCTAAAATCATCTTTCTACAAATTCATGTTTTATCTCATATATCGTTGTTGTTACAGTTAGCATTTTTATACACCTAAGATCCCTCACCGACAGTACAAACTGGACAACACAAACACATTACAAACTAACAGTTGTAGCGAATACAAAATGTTGTCTTACTTGTCTAAGAGAGTTTTGGCAACATCAGCGTGAGGTTTTTAACCCAGATTCGTTTTTTGAACTTCATCCAACGCTCAAATTGTGTCCCAATAGAGATTCTGTTTAAATTCGACTTCTTAACTCTTCAGCTTTCCTTCTTTCCTGGTCGATTCTGTTAGAGCAGGCCCTCTTCGTTTTCGTTTTTCAGGTGTAGCTTGTGTTTTGACATCCATTTTCTTCGAATTCTCGTTCAGATGACGTCATCTAGTTCTGCGTACTTCCGAAGTTTACAGAGTATCGCGGACCGACTACGGAAACGTTTGCCGATGTCTAACGAACTGACTTCGGAAATTCTCGCTTATGAATTTTGTAAACACAATCAGTATTTGACATCCATCCGAAATACCCAATTTGGGTTTTTCAATAAGTAATATCGAGACAAGTAACAGGCATTGGAAAATGAGACGTGTTCATTCTGTATCATTTCATGTTTGAAGCCAATTTGTAAAATTTCCGTTGTCATTTTGAAACGGAAAAATAATGTTTTTGAGAATGAATGGGACTTTAAGTATGGTTGTAAGTATTTGATTGTGGTAAAAAAAAAACCTGTAAGTGTCTGGATTTGGGCACTGGACAAGTATATGTTGTTTTTTTCCTGGGAATTTACACCCTGATCACAAGACAGTGTTTATTGTGTACAATCACAAAGATACATTGTATTTCTCATTGATGTATGTCTGTGGTACAGTGTATTTGACTGATCATCCTGAAAAAAGAAATCCACATTAGAAAAGTAGTTATACTACTTTTAATCAGTATTTGTTATGAAACAGTTGAAGAGTAAAGAACTTTTTATAGAATATGTAATAAATATTTTATCACCTTTCTATTCTTAAATGTCATAAGCAGAGACTAAAGTTAGCTATAGTTTAAAAACAACCAAAGTTTAAGTAATATGTATGGTGTATATAGCAGTTGATTCAGTACTTATAAGTTGCTGCCTACGGGCTACCATAAAACAGTCTGGTAGTCCATTGTGCCACCATCAAATATTCTGGGCTTCATCAGAAAAAATAAATTTGTTGCACACACTAAGTATATCATTGGTATCAATAGAAACTATTCTGAAGCCAATTGGTGAAAGCTAAACAAGTAAGTATTGAATAAAAATAGTGCAGCCCTTTAGTCTTCATTGACATTTTTATCATAATATGGTTACTGGGAATAAGTTGCCCAGTTGAATAGTATTTTTTGTCTTAAAATGACTGTTCACATTGCTGCACATAAGTAAAGTTTTAGAAGCATTTTACTGGTTTCTAGATATTGTGTACTATACTTCCAAATTACAAAAAGAATGTTTTTTTCTTCAGTCTTCACCTTCATCAGATATCTCTAGTCTGCCAGCCAGAGGGTCTCCCAGTCCAAGAGGAAGGGGTTACAGAGGTAGAGGCAAGGGAGAGCATCAAGTCAGGCAAGAGGTAGAGGTCAAGGAAAGGGGAAAGGAAGGGCTAGAGGCAGAGGACGTGGGCAGTTAGGAGTGGGGGGAAAGAATAGGGCGGATGAGGCCCTTCATATTCTGGAGACAAGAAAGGAACGTTTCAGGGTAATTTTTCTAATAGAGTAAATTAATCATAGATACAAAGTTTCTTTCGTATGTAACACATTATTTCATGAAATCAATCCCACTCACAGTTTGTTTAATCCTTGATCCTGTGAAATGCCAGAACTAGACTGACATCTTTAGAAACTGCCAACTTTGATACATAAATTGTAATGTTTTACACACATAATTCACACAATCATTTTTTTTCAGAATGCTTTGGAAGACATGTCAGTTGACAGGATGAGGGATTTACTTGTCGAGGCAATGGAGAAAAGCCCTTCTTTGATTCTTGATGTTTTTGAGCCTCAAGAGATTCAATCAGGTGGTTTCCATCCACCAGCCGGGCAGGAGGCACCAGAGTGGTGCATCTGCAGTCACTGCAGAGAGATGCCAACACAGGCTGAGAGACTTTGTTGTGGCATGATGCCAGAGCACTGTGTCTCATTATTACCAGTAAGTATTTTATATTATTCCCAGTGGTACTTTTGTTGTAAGGCAATACCAACTAAGAACGCAAAATAGCAAAAGCTATTATGTTTTCATTCAAACGATTTTCTTTGTATGATCATTAATATCAATTAACTTAGTTTGTGGCCACATGTAGGGAGGTTGCATGTTATACTCTACCTCATTGATATTTAAAAAGTGAAGAACAAGTAAATCTCAGCACTGAAGAATGTTTAATTCAGACTGCTGAACAGAGGTAAATGGACTAAATATTTAGTTTATCAGATGCCCTTTCCAAAAGCAGCTTTGCAGTGGTTTAGGTTGTTGAGTTTTTTGATAGTAATAAAACTAGACATTAATTAAAAGAGAACCCATAACTTGAAAAGTGTCAAGTCAATGACAAAAATTAAATTTATGATAAGGGGGTGTTTGCCTATCAACAAAATTATGTATTGTTCCTTCCAGGATTTCCGAGTTCTCATTCTGGATGAGGCTGTGCTGGCTCTCCAGAGAATGTATAGGAAAGACATTCTCGTTTTTGATGACGAAGCTGACTTTAAGAAAGCCAACAGACATGCTGCTTACAGACAGTTTGTGTTGTGGCAACATGGACGCCTGAGTGTGGGTGACAGGAGGGTTATTCCCTCCTGCAGTGTTTGGAAGATAAGGGACAAGTACCCAGATGCTTTCGGGCAATACACTGGTTTTGTACCTTCAAGATTAGTTTAAAAAGTTTACAATTGATTTGGTTACTGCCCTGCACATATTGATAAAAATAAGTTTTATGTATTTTGACATTCTTGTTGTTTTAGTTTAGAGGGCATTGAAACTTAGACATCGACATTTCTTGTCATTGAAAGGCACCAGAATGATAAGACATTTCTATCAAAACATTTACCCCCTCAATGTCATTTTACTACATGTAATTGTCCATTGTTTGAACCCCAGTTAAAGTTTTTTCATTTTCTTTAAGCCTGGTAGAAACATATGTAGTTTTTGAAATTAAACTAAGAAAAATTTCCAAATTTAAAATGAAAATAGTTAGCATATCTGGAGTGCAGTGACTAGGTCAATTGATACCATAGAAAAATGTCATTGTTTTCTGAAAGGCACATATTTGCCCAACTTTATAAAAAAAAATACTAGAGCATATGTCTTAATGTTATCTGTGTCATGTTTAAAGTGGGTCATCTAGCAGGGTCAAAAAGTAGGTCACCAGTGTAAAAGCATCAGTGTGACCCTATTGTTTATATTGTCTTTACCAGATTTTATATCTGTTCTGTGAGAGAAGTGGAAAAGTATCTTGATTGAAAGAAAAGTCTTTTTTGTGTTAGGGGAAAGTTTTGTCAATGTTCTAGTAATTCAAATGAAGGTCATCAGCACAATGATCAGGTAGACAAGAAAATTATCACACCGAAAGTGAGTCACACAATGTCAAACATGGATATAGGTTTAGTTTTGTTCATTACCAGAGTGTTTTTTTTTCATGCGAGTTTGTAACGTTGCATTACATGACATTTATGTTAAAAATATGCCTGTCAGAAAGCTAACTTATTTTTATCTATGATCTATCAAAAATTATTACATTGAAAGCTAGTCGCTTATATAAAAATGTTTATTTTGTTCATTATTCACCAAAATTATTTTGTTTTGATGCAGTACTTTCTTTCATGCAGATCAAGTAGAAAATGTGCCTTTCATAAAGCTAAATTTAACTATGATGCAGGAATATTATAACAATTCCTAAAGAGCTATTTTTTTATTTTTAGCTCCACATTTTGCAGAAAAAAAGTGAAATTATTGCCATGACCCTCTCGGCATTGGTTACCTTTTTGTTAAGGTCCATTTTCTCACCTTTCATAATTAACAAAGCCAAATTTTGCATATAATCTTTTATATTTTTAGTTGATATGTTATTTCGATCAGTTTCAGGTCATGTTCAAATATTAGCAATCTGGGTTCAGAATAAGCTCACAGGACCAAGTCATAAAAAGCAACTGTATTGTACAATGGTGCCAATCTTCTGCATCCAACCTTTGTTTAAATTATATAGAATGTTCTTCTTAGTGCTTTTAGGTCATGGTCAAATATGGGCGTTTTCAATAAACAAAGGTCAAATGAATAATCTTGTAAACACAATATAAACATTTGAGTCCTGGGGTTAGTAATATTTTATTGAACACATATGAACACAACAATTTATGCTAAGAACAACATTATATTATGTCATCATGAGCCTTTTGTATTTTATTAGATGCCATACTACAGCATGATGTTCAGTTACAGAGAGCTGCCACTTTTTATATTTCTATCTGTTTAGTTGTCATTTAAAACTGTTAATTGAAGTCACACAGAAAAATAAATTCATGCAATTTGCTTTCATGTAATCTTGATGATATATATGTATGGCTTTGTAAAGTATGCAGGTTTGCTAAACTAAATGATTTTAATCAGAATCATCTTTTCTCTTTCAAACATTCAGTAAAGCACATATAATAATAATACTATATCAATAAAAGGTTCATTTTCATATAAGTGGGTAATTGATCTTATTAACGACACAAAAGTGAAACATAAATAGCTTATGCATAGTTATTTTGTATGAGAAAAAGAAGATGCATAATAAAGAAAACTTAATTATTTAACTTTTCATTTGTTTTTAATTCCATCCCGCTGCTAAAGTATATGTATTTTATTTCTCTCAAATAATTTTGTTCATGTATTTTTACCAGTACTTGGAAGTAAATAGAGGGTCTTGGATTTAATCTGGCAAGATGATTCTAACCTACTGCCTTTGAGCTAGGAACCTCTGCCCCTACATCAGCATCAAAGTGTACTAAATATCAGTCAACAGTGTATATCACTTCTGCCATGACAGTCTCCTTTGCAAAGGCACCGTTTTTGGGAAATGTCCTCACAGTGAATATAATGTCATTTTATTAAGGGTATTTTGTACAATTACAGATTTCAGAATGAACAGTTTTGGTTAAAAATTCGTCCTAATAAACCCCGAGTAAAATGGTACTAAGTTTTCAACAAACCAATACCGTAGTTATACTCAGCAGTGTCAATCCCTTAAGCTACCTGATGGCAGGAGAAATAATCTAAACAAAAGTTAAAACCATGGATAATTGCAAGTGAAACATTCTGGAGGTGCACTAAGCCAAGATATGCCACAAAGCGGTCAGACAACATTGTGATCTTGGCCCCAGAAATAAGAACTTGACGTTTTTTGTTGTCAAACCTATGTTGCACCACAATAGAGAATAAAGCCATGGAAAATTAAAGGGGACATATACTCAGCGAAGTTAACCAAATAAAATTTTAAAACTGGGTCATGTATTTTTCAAGTTGCAGACTGCAACCTGTGTTCAACTTTAAAGTAATGATGACCTTGAACAATTAACTAAGAGGCCTATCATGATATAGGTTTAAAGGTCTTTAAAATAGCACACAAGTTACTCATCGAAAATTCTCTTTAATGTCTATATAAAGGTGACATTGACCTTTACAACTATGAAGTATCAGTCATTCTAATCTTTACAAGGAAAGCTCATTTAGTCTCAAATCTGGACTTCTTCTCTTCAACCAGTTGTTTTGTTGAAATGGGCTCTACAGGGGCAAGATGGGTTGCTATTCTTCTAGGGTCATCTGCCTCCAGTTCTCTCCTTTTCATTCCAATCTTATCCTCCAATCTCAATATTAATGCTCTCCTTTTCAGATGCTTCACATATCCATAGTCTTTCTTCTCTTTTTCTGGAAAGACTGACCATCTGTTGCTTTTCTTCACAAAGCATCTATGGTACCTGTAAGAAAAAATATCATTGCTTTCTAATCTAATATATTAAAGTATATGATGGTTGATATTCCCCTCAATCCGTGATTTCCTTTAGTACTCTTTATCCCAAACAAACTGAATAGTTGCTGCTATAAAATCTGGGTTGTCTGATTAGGACAACAAAGGTTTCCAACAAAATTTGCCTTGAAAACTGTAAACATGTTCCACAGCTCATTCTTCTACACATGTAGCTTCAAAAGTCTCTCAAAATATTATGGCCATGGACTGTAGAGGCACAATGCAAATGTTAGAAGATTTTGAGTGTTGACAAATGTTCCTGTGTACTTGAGTAATACTTCCATCTGGTAGTGTTACAAAGATCATACATTTAGTTCAAGCAACAATAGTTGTTCAAAATTTGTGAAAAAGGAACAAAGCGAACAAGAGATGTCTGTCCCTAGAGACAGCCATCAAGTTTTGAGGAGCTGGGACCAAGCGTTCAATTGTTGTTAATGCGAAACCATTTTGCTATTCAAGGACCATGAACTCTGACCTGGTGACCCGAAAAACTAAAGAATTCATGTACAAGTCATGAACAACTTAAATACAAAGTTTGAGGAACATGGGCCAAAGCGTTTTACATTTATTCATTCTAAACCATTTTGCTTTTCAAAGTTGCTGTGACCATTGACCTTTTAACCAAATGACCTGAAAAACAGCAGTTGTCATCTACTGACCTTTGACCTTACAACCTTAAGAACTACGGGGTCATCTAGTTATGACCAACCTACTTATGAAGTTTTGAGAAGCTGGACCCGAGCTTTCTATAATAATTGATTGGACAATGTTTTGCTGTACAAGGTCACCGTTACCTTGATCTTTGACACGAGAAGCTATTGGGGTCATCTACTGGTTATTACCAACCTACACACTAAGTCTGAAGAACATGGGACCAAAGGTTGTATAGTTATTGATTGGAAACCATTTGCTGTTCAAGGTCACTCTGACCTTGAACTTTGACCTGGTAAAAAAATATAAGGGTCATCTACTAGTCTTGACCAACTTACATATTAAGTTTGAACAACCTGGGACCCCAGTTTATATAGTTACTGATTGGAAACTTTTTTTGTTTTAAGGACTCTGTGACCTTTGACTTGGTGACGTGATAAACTACAGGGGTCATCTATTGGTCATGACCAACCTACTTTCTAAGTTTAAAGAAACAACCTGGATCCAAGGGTTATGTAGTTATTGATTGGAAACCGTTTTGCTATTCAAGGTCAATATGACCTTGACCTTTGACCTGGTCACCTGAAAACAACAGGGTCATCTGATGGTCATGACCACCTTCTCATCTTGGTATGTAGGTTGGTCATGACCATCAGATGACCCCTGTTGTTTTTCAGGTGACCAGGTCAAAGGTCAAGGTCATATTGACCTTGAATAGCAAAACGGTTTCCAATCAATAACTACATAACCCTTGGATCCAGGTTGTTTCTTTAAACTTAGAAAGTAGGTTGGTCATGACCAATAGATGACCCCTGTAGTTTATCACGTCACCAAGTCAAAGGTCACAGAGTCCTTAAAAAGCAAAAAAAGTTTCCAATCAGTAACTATATAAACTGGGGTCCCAGGTTGTTCAAACTTAATATGTAAGTTGGTCAAGACTAGTAGATGACCCTTATATTTTTTTACCAGGTCAAAGTTCAAGGTCAGAGTGACCTTGAACAGCAAAATGGTTTCCAATCAATAACTATACAACCTTTGGTCCCATGTTCTTCAGACTTAGTGTGTAGGTTGGTAATAACCAGTAGATGACCCCAATAGCTTCTCGTGTCAAAGATCAAGGTAACGGTGACCTTGTACAGCAAAACATTGTCCAATCAATTATTATAGAAAGCTCGGGTCCAGCTTCTCAAAACTTCATAAGTAGGTTGGTCATAACTAGATGACCCCGTAGTTCTTAAGGTTGTAAGGTCAAAGGTCAGTAGATGACAACTGCTGTTTTTCAGGTCATTTGGTTAAAAGGTCAATGGTCACAGCAACTTTGAAAAGCAAAATGGTTTAGAATGAATAAATGTAAAACGCTTTGGCCCATGTTCCTCAAACTTTGTATTTAAGTTGTTCATGACTTGTACATGAATTCTTTAGTTTTTCGGGTCACCAGGTCAGAGTTCATGGTCCTTGAATAGCAAAATGGTTTCGCATTAACAACAATTGAACGCTTGGTCCCAGCTCCTCAAAACTTGATGGCTGTCTCTAGGGACAGACATCTCTTGTTCGCTTTGTTCCTTTTTTCACAAATTTTGAACAACTATTGTTGCTTGAACTAAATGTATGATCTTTGTAACACTACCAGATGGAAGTATTACTCAAGTACACAGGAACATTTGTCAACACTCAAAATCTTCTAACATTTGCATTGTGCCTCTACAGTCCATGGCCATAATATTTTGAGAGACTTTTGAAGCTACATGTGTAGAAGAATGAGCTGTGGAACATGTTTACAGTTTTCAAGGCAAATTTTGTTGGAAACCTTTGTTGTCCTAATCAGACAACCCAGATTTTATAGCAGCAACTATTCAGTTTGTTTGGGATAAAGAGTACTAAAGGAAATCACGGATTGAGGGGAATATCAACCATCATATACTTTTAATAGATTAGAAAGCAATGATATTTTTTCTTACAGGTACCATAGATGCTTTGTGAAGAAAAGCAACAGATGGTCAGTCTTTCCAGAAAAAGAGAAAAGACTATGGATATGTGAAGCATCTGAAAAGGAGAGCATTAATATTGAGATTGGAGGATAAGATTGGAATGAAAAGGAGAGAACTGGAGGCAGATGACCCTAGAAGAATAGCAACCCATCTTGCCCCTGTAGAGCCCATTTCAACAAAACAACTGGTTGAAGAGAAGAAGTCCAGATTTGAGACTAAATGAGCTTTCCTTGTAAAGATTAGAATGACTGATACTTCATAGTTGTAAAGGTCAATGTCACCTTTATATAGACATTAAAGAGAATTTTCGATGAGTAACTTGTGTGCTATTTTAAAGACCTTTAAACCTATATCATGATAGGCCTCTTAGTTAATTGTTCAAGGTCATCATTACTTTAAAGTTGAACACAGGTTGCAGTCTGCAACTTGAAAAATACATGACCCAGTTTTAAAATTTTATTTGGTTAACTTCGCTGAGTATATGTCCCCTTTAATTTTCCATGGCTTTATTCTCTATTGTGGTGCAACATAGGTTTGACAACAAAAAACGTCAAGTTCTTATTTCTGGGGGCCAAGATCACAATGTTGTCTGACCGCTTTGTGGCATATCTTGGCTTAGTGCACCTCCAGAATGTTTCACTTGCAATTATCCATGGTTTTAACTTTTGTTTAGATTATTTCTCCTGCCATCAGGTAGCTTAAGGGATTGACACTGCTGAGTATAACTACGGTATTGGTTTGTTGAAAACTTAAGTACCATTTTACTCGGGGTTTATTAGGACGAATTTTTAACCAAAACTGTTCATTCTGAAATCTGTAATTGTACAAAATACCCTTAATAAAATGACATTATATTCACTGTGAGGACATTTCCCAAAAACGGTGCCTTTGCAAAGGAGACTGTCATGGCAGAAGTGATATACACTGTTGACTGATATTTAGTACACTTTGATGCTGATGTAGGGGCAGAGGTTCCTAGCTCAAAGGCAGTAGGTTAGAATCATCTTGCCAGATTAAATCCAAGACCCTCTATTTACTTCCAAGTACTGGTAAAAATACATGAACAAAATTATTTGAGAGAAATAAAATACATATACTTTAGCAGCGGGATGGAATTAAAAACAAATGAAAAGTTAAATAATTAAGTTTTCTTTATTATGCATCTTCTTTTTCTCATACAAAATAACTATGCATAAGCTATTTATGTTTCACTTTTGTGTCGTTAATAAGATCAATTACCCACTTATATGAAAATGAACCTTTTATTGATATAGTAATTATTATTATATGTGCTTTACTGAATGTTTGAAAGAGAAAAGATGATTCTGATTAAAATCATTTAGTTTAGCAAACCTGCATACTTTACAAAGCCATACATATATATCATCAAGATTACATGAAAGCAAATTGCATGAATTTATTTTTCTGTGTGACTTCAATTAACAGTTTTAAATGACAACTAAACAGATAGAAATATAAAAAGTGGCAGCTCTCTGTAACTGAACATCATGCTGTAGTATGGCATCTAATAAAATACAAAAGGCTCATGATGACATAATATAATGTTGTTCTTAGCATAAATTGTTGTGTTCATATGTGTTCAATAAAATATTACTAACCCCAGGACTCAAATGTTTATATTGTGTTTACAAGATTATTCATTTGACCTTTGTTTATTGAAAACGCCCATATTTGACCATGACCTAAAAGCACTAAGAAGAACATTCTATATAATTTAAACAAAGGTTGGATGCAGAAGATTGGCACCATTGTACAATACAGTTGCTTTTTATGACTTGGTCCTGTGAGCTTATTCTGAACCCAGATTGCTAATATTTGAACATGACCTGAAACTGATCGAAATAAACATATCAACTAAAAATATAAAAGATTATATGCAAAATTTGGCTTTGTTAATTATGAAAGGTGAGAAAATGGACCTTAACAAAAGGTAACCAATGCCGAGAGGGTCATGGCAATAATTTCACTTTTTTTCTGCAAAATGTGGAGCTAAAAATAAAAAAATAGCTCTTTAGGAATTGTTATAATATTCCTGCCATCATAGTTAAATTTAGCTTTATGAAAGGCACATTTTCTACTTGATCTGCATGAAAGAAAGTACTGCATCAAAACAAAATAATTTTGGTGAATAATGAACAAAATAAACATTTTTATATAAGCGACTAGCTTTCAATGTAATAATTTTTGATAGATCATAGATAAAATAAGTTAGCTTTCTGACAGGCATATTTTTAACATAAATGTCATGTAATGCAACGTTACAAACTCGCATGAAACAGAAAAAACAACTCTGGTAATGAACAAAACTAAACCTATATCCATGTTTTGACATTGTGGTGACTCCCTTTCGGTGTGATAATTTTCTTGTCTACCTGATCATTGTGCTGATGACCTTCATTTGAATTACTAGAACATTGACAAACTTTCCCTAACACAAAAAAGACTTTTCTTTCAATCAAGATACTTTTCCACTTCTCTCACAGAACAGATATAAAATCTGGTAAAGACAATATAAACAATAGGGTCACACTGATGCTTTACACTGGTGACCTACTTTTTGACCTGCTAGATGACCCACTTTAACATGACACAGATAACATTAAGACATATGCTCTAGTATTTTTTTTTATAAAGTTGGGCAAATATGTGCCTTTCAGAAAACAATGACATTTTCTATGGTATCAATTGACCTAGTCACTGCACTCCAGATATGCTAACACTATTTTCATTTTAAATTTGGAAATTTTTCTTAGTTTAATTCAAAAACTACATATGTTTCTACCAGCTTAAGAAAAACTGAAAAAACTTTTAACTGGGGTCAAACAATGGACAATTACATGTAGTAAAATGACATTGAGGGGTGTAAATGTTTTGATAGAAATGTCTTATCATCTGGTGCCTTTCAATGACAAGGAAATGTCGATTGTCTAAGTTTCAATGCCCTCTATAACTAAACAACAAGAATGTCAAAATACATAAAACTGATTTTTTATCAATATGTGCAGGGCAGTAACCAAATCAATTGTAAACTTTTTTAAACTAATCTTGGAAGGTACAAACCATTGTATTGCCCCGAAAGCATCTGGGTACTTGTCCCTTATCTTCCAAACACTGCAGGAGGGAATAACCCTCCTGTCACCCACACTCAGGCGTCATGTTGCCACAACACAAACTGTCTGTAAGCAGCATGTCTGTTGGCTTTCTTAAAGTCAGCTTCGTCATCAAAAACGAGAATTCTTCCTATACATTCTCTGGAGAGCCAGCACAGCCTCATCCAGAATGAGAACTCGGAAATCCTGGAAGGAACAATACATAATTTTGGTTGATAGGCAAACACCCCCCTTATCATAAATTTAATTTTTGTCATTGACTTGACACTTTCAAGTTATGGGTTCTCTTTTAATTAATGTCTAGTTTATTACTATCAAAAAACTCAACAACCTAAACCACTGCAAAGGCTGCTTTTGGAAAGGGCATCTGATAAACTAAATATTTAGTCCATTTACCTCTGTTCAGCAGTCTGAATTAAACATTCTTCAGTGCTGAGATTTACTTGTTCTTCACTTTTTAAATATCAATGAGGTAGAGTATAACATGCAACCTCCCTACATGTGGCCACAAACTAAGTTAATTGATATTAATGATCATACAAAGAAAATCGTTTGAATGAAAACATAATAGCTTTTGCTATTTTGCGTTTCTTAGTTGGTATTGCCTTACAACAAAAGTACCACTGGGAATAATATAAAATACTTACTGGTAATAATGAGACACAGTGCTCTGGCATCATGCCACAACAAAGTCTCTCAGCCTGTGTTGGCATCTCTCTGCAGTGACTGCAGATGCACCACTCTGGTGCCTCCTGCCCGGCTGGTGGATGGAAACCACCTGATTGAATCTCTTGAGGCTCAAAAACATCAAGAATCAAAGAAGGGCTTTTCTCCATTGCCTCGACAAGTAAATCCCTCATCCTGTCAACTGACATGTCTTCCAAAGCATTCTGAAAAAAATGATTGTGTGAATTATGTGTGTAAAACATTACAATTTATGTATCAAAGTTGGCAGTTTCTAAAGATGTCAGTCTAGTTCTGGCATTTCACAGGATCAAGGATTAAAACAAACTGTGAGTGGGATTGATTTCACTGAAATAATGTGTTACATACGAAAGAAACTTTGTATCTATGATTAATTTACTCTATTAGAAAAAATTACCCTGAAACGTTTCCTTTCTTGTCTCCAGAATATGAAGGGCCTCATCCGCCCTATTCTTTCCCCCCACTCCTAACTGCCCACGTCCTCTGCCTCTAGCCCTTCCTTTCCCCTTTCCTTGACCTCTACCTCTTGCCTGACTTGATGCTCTCCCCCTTGCCTCTACCTCTGTAACCCCTTCCTCTTGGACTGGGAGACCCTCTGGCTGGCAGACTAGAGATATCTGATGACGGTGAAGACTGAAGAAAAAACATTCTTTTTGTAATTTGGAAGTATAGTAACACAATATCTAGAAACCAGTAAATGCTTCTAAAACTTTACTTATGTGCAGCATGTGAACAGTCATTTTAAGACAAAAAATACTATTCAACTGCCACATTATTCCCAGTAACCATATTATGATAAAATGTCAATGAAGACTAAAGGCTGCACTATTTTTATTCAATACTTACTTGTTTAGCTTTCACCAATTGCTTCAGAATAGTTTCTATTGATACCAATGATATACGTAGTGTGTGCAACAAATTTATTTTTTTCTGATGAAGCCCAGAATATTTTGATGGTGGCACAATGGACTACCAGACTGTTTTATGGTAGCCCGTAGCAGCAACTTATAAGTACTGAATCAAACTGCTATACACCATACATATTACTTAAACTTTGGTTGTTTTTAAACTATAGCTAACTTTAGTCTCGCTTATGACATTAAGAATAGAAAGGTGATAAAATATTTATTACATATTCTATAAAAAGTTCTTACTCTTCAACTGTTCATAACAAAATACTGATTAAAAGTAGTATAACTACTTTTCTAATGTGGATTTCTTTTTCAGGATGATCAGTCAAATACACTGTACCACAGACATACATCAATGAGAAATACAATGTATCTTTGTGATTGTACACAATAAACACTGTCTTGTGATCAGGGTGTAAATTCCCAGGAAAAAAACAACATATACTTGTCCAGTGCCCAAATCCAGACACTTACAGGTTTTTTTTTTACCACAATCAAATACTTACAACCATACTTAAAAAATTTAGGGGTTCAATAATTATTATATAAGGCTCTTAATTTGTAGGGAAGAACAAATCAATTACCACCAAATATGAAAACAAACAAATATTTGCAAGTTGTTCTGTTATATTGAAAGAAAATGGACCATGCAAGCCATCAAAATTGACATGTACAGTACCTGAATTACAGACATTGCCTAACATACAAACTACAAAAAAGTTAAATATAAAATTAAATGAAAAATGAAATCATCTCACACATTTTCAGTCAATATCAAACACAATTTTAATCATTTTATGCATCTATTGCATTCCAATTTTTTTTGTAAAATGTGTCATCAGCACACAGCACCAGAATGACATATTACACCAAATAACTGAAGTTTTCAATTCATACCTGCCAATATTTGAAGAAAATGTTCTATGAAAACATTGTTGCTGGCATGCTTTTTGAATGTTTCTGTTTAGGCACTTTAACTGAAGAACTTAGGCACTGCACATTGGATAAGTAAAGCTATGACATCTCAGCATTGATTACTGTTGACAGTTGATACACAATGCAAAGTTGCATCACCAGGTCAACTCTCAGCAGGGTCTTTCTTTGAAAGACCAAAGAAAAGCCCTGCTCTCAGTCAAATTTCGTCATTCTTTAAAAAATGAATAAAAAAGAGTTTATTTTTGAAAGTTCAGCTTCATATCCTTATTATCGAAAAGTGTCACTCTGTGTTATTCCGAACACTTGTCGTGTACTGACTACTACGTTATACCTTGAAGTTGAAGAAGAAATTATTTGGACAGATGGTGAGGTAATTTGCGCAGCTTCAGTTTTTCTGAAATTGTCAACGCAATTACCTCTCGTTGCGTTATGCCCTCATGTCTGTTAATTCATCGACTTTGTAATAACTTACACAAACCATACTACAATTAAATGACTGAGAAACACATCTGTAAAATTTCTTACCGACGCAGTGGTAGACATTTTGTTGTTGTTTCAGAAAGTGTGATGTTTGACGTCATCATTTCCTGCGGTTTAATCCGATAGCGAAAACATACGGAGCGTCTACGGAAAACTCCGTAAAAATGCCGAATGTACATTCGGAATATACATGAGCGTGTTGTTTTGTAAACAATGATGAGAAATTTACCTATAATTCTTTCGCATCCATGGCGTTTTTGAACGTTTTTCCCCTCGTGATAATATGCATAATACATAATTACATAAATCTGTTACACATACTTGACTTTCCTTTCGAAAACAAATATTGATGATGCTGAGACTTAATGGACCTTTAAGTCTCAGCATCATCAATATTTGTTTTCGAAAGGAAAGTCAAGTATGTGTAACAGATTTATGTAATTATGTATTATGCATATTATCACGAGGGAAAAAACGTTCAAAAACGCCATGGATGCGAAAGAATTATAGGTAAATTTCTCATCATTGTTTACAAAACAACACGCTCATGTATATTCCGAATGTACATTCGGCATTTTTACGGAGTTTTCCGTAGACGCTCCGTATGTTTTCGCTATCGGATTAAACCGCAGGAAATGATGACGTCAAACATCACACTTTCTGAAACAACAACAAAATGTCTACCACTGCGTCGGTAAGAAATTTTACAGATGTGTTTCTCAGTCAATTTAATTGTAGTATGGTTTGTGTAAGTTATTACAAAGTCGATGAATTAACAGACATGAGGGCATAACGCAACGAGAGGTAATTGCGTTGACAATTTCAGAAAAACTGAAGCTGCGCAAATTACCTCACCATCTGTCAAATAATTTCTTCTTCAACTTCAAGGTATAACGTAGTAGTCAGTACACGACAAGTGTTCGGAATAACACAGAGTGACACTTTTCGATAATAAGGATATGAAGCTGAACTTTCAAAAATAAACTCTTTTTTTATTCATTTTTAAAGAATGACGAAATTTGACTGAGAGCAGGGCTTTCTTTGGTCTTTCAAAGAAAGACCCTGCTGAGAGTTGACCTGGTGGATGCAACTTTGCATTGTGTATCAACTGTCAACAGTAATCAATGCTGAGATGTCATAGCTTTACTTATCCAATGTGCAGTGCCTAAGTTCTTCAGTTAAAGTGCCTAAACAGAAACATTCAAAAAGCATGCCAGCAACAATTGTTTTCATAGAACATTTTCTTCAAATATTGGCAGGTATGAATTGAAAACTTCAGTTATTTGGTGTAATATGTCATTCTGGTGCTGTGTGCTGATGACACATTTTACAAAAAAAATTGGAATGCAATAGATGCATAAAATGATTAAAATTGTGTTTGATATTGACTGAAAATGTGTGAGATGATTTCATTTTCATTTAATTTTATATTTAACTTTTTTGTAGTTTGTATGTTAGCAATGTCTGTAATTCAGGTACTGTACATGTCAATTTTGATGGCTTGCATGGTCCATTTTCTTTCAATATAACAGAACAACTTGCAAATATTTTGTTTGTTTTCATATTTGGTGGTAATTGATTTGTTCTTTCCCTACAAATTAAGAGCCCTTATATAATAATTATTGAACCCCTAATTTTTTTAAGTATGGTTGTAAGTATTTGATTGTGGTAAAAAAAAAACCTGTAAGTGTCTGGATTTGGGCACTGGACAAGTATATGTTGTTTTTTTCCTGGGAATTTACACCCTGATCACAAGACAGTGTTTATTGTGTACAATCACAAAGATACATTGTATTTCTCATTGATGTATGTCTGTGGTACAGTGTATTTGACTGATCATCCTGAAAAAAGAAATCCACATTAGAAAAGTAGTTATACTACTTTTAATCAGTATTTGTTATGAACAGTTGAAGAGTAAAGAACTTTTTATAGAATATGTAATAAATATTTTATCACCTTTCTATTCTTAAATGTCATAAGCAGAGACTAAAGTTAGCTATAGTTTAAAAACAACCAAAGTTTAAGTAATATGTATGGTGTATAGCAGTTGATTCAGTACTTATAAGTTGCTGCTACGGGCTACCATAAAACAGTCTGGTAGTCCATTGTGCCACCATCAAAATATTCTGGGCTTCATCAGAAAAAATAAATTTGTTGCACACACTAAGTATATCATTGGTATCAATAGAAACTATTCTGAAGCAATTGGTGAAAGCTAAACAAGTAAGTATTGAATAAAAATAGTGGCAGCCCTTTAGTCTTCATTGACATTTTATCATAATATGGTTACTGGGAATAATGTGCAGTTGAATAGTATTTTTTGTCTTAAAATGACTGTTCACATGCTGCACATAAGTAAAGTTTTAGAAGCATTTTACTGGTTTCTAGATATTGTGTACTATACTTCCAAATTACAAAAAGAATGTTTTTTCTTCAGTCTTCACCTTCATCAGATATCTCTAGTCTGCCAGCCAGAGGGTCTCCCAGTCAAGAGGAAGGGGTTACAGAGGTAGAGGCAAGGGGAGAGCATCAAGTCAGGCAAGAGGTAGAGGTCAAGGAAAGGGGAAAGGAAGGGCTAGAGGCAGAGGACGTGGGCAGTTAGGAGTGGGGGGAAAGAATAGGGCGGATGAGGCCCTTCATATTCTGGAGACAAGAAAGGAACGTTTCAGGGTAATTTTTCTAATAGAGTAAATTAATCATAGATACAAAGTTTCTTTCGTATGTAACACATTATTTCAGTGAAATCAATCCCACTCACAGTTTGTTAATCCTTGATCCTGTGAAAATGCCAGAACTAGACTGACATCTTTAGAAACTGCCAACTTTGATACATAAATTGTAATGTTTTACACACATAATTCACACAATCATTTTTTTCAGAATGCTTTGGAAGACATGTCAGTTGACAGGATGAGGGATTTACTTGTCGAGGCAATGGAGAAAAGCCCTTCTTTGATTCTTGATGTTTTGAGCCTCAAGAGATTCAATCAGGTGGTTTCCATCCACCAGCCGGGCAGGAGGCACCAGAGTGGTGCATCTGCAGTCACTGCAGAGAGATGCCAACACAGGCTGAGAGACTTTGTTGTGGCATGATGCCAGAGCACTGTGTCTCATTATTACCAGTAAGTATTTTATATTATTCCCAGTGGTACTTTTGTTGTAAGGCAATACCAACTAAGAAACGCAAAATAGCAAAAGCTATTATGTTTTCATTCAAACGATTTTCTTTGTATGATCATTAATATCAATTAACTTAGTTTGTGGCCACATGTAGGGAGGTTGCATGTTATACTCTACCTCATTGATATTTAAAAAGTGAAGAACAAGTAAATCTCAGCACTGAAGAATGTTTAATTCAGACTGCTGAACAGAGGTAAATGGACTAAATATTTAGTTTATCAGATGCCCTTTCCAAAAGCAGCTTTGCAGTGGTTTAGGTTGTTGAGTTTTTTGATAGTAATAAAACTAGACATTAATTAAAAGAGAACCCATAACTTGAAAAGTGTCAAGTCAATGACAAAAAATTAAATTTATGATAAGGGGGTGTTTGCCTATCAACAAAATTATGTATTGTTCCTTCCAGGATTTCCGAGTTCTCATTCTGGATGAGGCTGTGCTGGCTCTCCAGAGAATGTATAGGAAAGACATTCTCGTTTTTGATGACGAAGCTGACTTTAAGAAAGCCAACAGACATGCTGCTTACAGACAGTTTGTGTTGTGGCAACATGGACGCCTGAGTGTGGGTGACAGGAGGGTTATTCCCTCCTGCAGTGTTTGGAAGATAAGGGACAAGTACCCAGATGCTTTCGGGCAATACACTGGTTTTGTACCTTCAAGATTAGTTTAAAAAGTTTACAATTGATTTGGTTACTGCCCTGCACATATTGATAAAAATAAGTTTTATGTATTTTGACATTCTTGTTGTTTTAGTTTAGAGGGCATTGAAACTTAGACATCGACATTTCTTGTCATTGAAAGGCACCAGAATGATAAGACATTTCTATCAAAACATTTACCCCCTCAATGTCATTTTACTACATGTAATTGTCCATTGTTTGAACCCCAGTTAAAGTTTTTTTCAGTTTTTCTTTAAGCCTGGTAGAAACATATGTAGTTTTTGAAATTAAACTAAGAAAAATTTCCAAATTTAAAATGAAAATAGTGTTAGCATATCTGGAGTGCAGTGACTAGGTCAATTGATACCATAGAAAAATGTCATTGTTTTCTGAAAGGCACATATTTGCCCAACTTTATAAAAAAAAATACTAGAGCATATGTCTTAATGTTATCTGTGTCATGTTTAAAGTGGGTCATCTAGCAGGGTCAAAAAGTAGGTCACCAGTGTAAAAGCATCAGTGTGACCCTATTGTTTATATTGTCTTTACCAGATTTTATATCTGTTCTGTGAGAGAAGTGGAAAAGTATCTTGATTGAAAGAAAAGTCTTTTTTGTGTTAGGGGAAAGTTTTGTCAATGTTCTAGTAATTCAAATGAAGGTCATCAGCACAATGATCAGGTAGACAAGAAAATTATCACACCGAAAGTGAGTCACACAATGTCAAACATGGATATAGGTTTAGTTTTGTTCATTACCAGAGTTGTTTTCTGTTTTCATGCGAGTTTGTAACGTTGCATTACATGACATTTATGTTAAAAAATATGCCTGTCAGAAAGCTAACTTATTTTTATCTATGATCTATCAAAAATTATTACATTGAAAGCTAGTCGCTTATATAAAAATGTTTATTTTGTTCATTATTCACCAAAATTATTTTGTTTTGATGCAGTACTTTCTTTCATGCAGATCAAGTAGAAAATGTGCCTTTCATAAAGCTAAATTTAACTATGATGGCAGGAATATTATAACAATTCCTAAAGAGCTATTTTTTTTTATTTTTAGCTCCACATTTTGCAGAAAAAAAGTGAAATTATTGCCATGACCCTCTCGGCATTGGTTACCTTTTTGTTAAGGTCCATTTTCTCACCTTTCATAATTAACAAAGCCAAATTTTGCATATAATCTTTTATATTTTAGTTGATATGTTTATTTCGATCAGTTTCAGGTCATGTTCAAATATTAGCAATCTGGGTTCAGAATAAGCTCACAGGACCAAGTCATAAAAAGCAACTGTATTGTACAATGGTGCCAATCTTCTGCATCCAACCTTTGTTTAAATTATATAGAATGTTCTTCTTAGTGCTTTTAGGTCATGGTCAAATATGGGCGTTTTCAATAAACAAAGGTCAAATGAATAATCTTGTAAACACAATATAAACATTTGAGTCCTGGGGTTAGTAATATTTTATTGAACACATATGAACACAACAATTTATGCTAAGAACAACATTATATTATGTCATCATGAGCCTTTTGTATTTTATTAGATGCCATACTACAGCATGATGTTCAGTTACAGAGAGCTGCCACTTTTTATATTTCTATCTGTTTAGTTGTCATTTAAAACTGTTAATTGAAGTCACACAGAAAAATAAATTCATGCAATTTGCTTTCATGTAATCTTGATGATATATATGTATGGCTTTGTAAAGTATGCAGGTTTGCTAAACTAAATGATTTTAATCAGAATCATCTTTTCTCTTTCAAACATTCAGTAAAGCACATATAATAATAATTACTATATCAATAAAAGGTTCATTTTCATATAAGTGGGTAATTGATCTTATTAACGACACAAAAGTGAAACATAAATAGCTTATGCATAGTTATTTTGTATGAGAAAAAGAAGATGCATAATAAAGAAAACTTAATTATTTAACTTTTCATTTGTTTTTAATTCCATCCCGCTGCTAAAGTATATGTATTTTATTTCTCTCAAATAATTTTGTTCATGTATTTTTACCAGTACTTGGAAGTAAATAGAGGGTCTTGGATTTAATCTGGCAAGATGATTCTAACCTACTGCCTTTGAGCTAGGAACCTCTGCCCCTACATCAGCATCAAAGTGTACTAAATATCAGTCAACAGTGTATATCACTTCTGCCATGACAGTCTCCTTTGCAAAGGCACCGTTTTTGGGAAATGTCCTCACAGTGAATATAATGTCATTTTATTAAGGGTATTTTGTACAATTACAGATTTCAGAATGAACAGTTTTGGTTAAAAATTCGTCCTAATAAACCCCGAGTAAAATGGTACTTAAGTTTTCAACAAACCAATACCGTAGTTATACTCAGCAGTGTCAATCCCTTAAGCTACCTGATGGCAGGAGAAATAATCTAAACAAAAGTTAAAACCATGGATAATTGCAAGTGAAACATTCTGGAGGTGCACTAAGCCAAGATATGCCACAAAGCGGTCAGACAACATTGTGATCTTGGCCCCCAGAAATAAGAACTTGACGTTTTTTGTTGTCAAACCTATGTTGCACCACAATAGAGAATAAAGCCATGGAAAATTAAAGGGGACATATACTCAGCGAAGTTAACCAAATAAAATTTTAAAACTGGGTCATGTATTTTTCAAGTTGCAGACTGCAACCTGTGTTCAACTTTAAAGTAATGATGACCTTGAACAATTAACTAAGAGGCCTATCATGATATAGGTTTAAAGGTCTTTAAAATAGCACACAAGTTACTCATCGAAAATTCTCTTTAATGTCTATATAAAGGTGACATTGACCTTTACAACTATGAAGTATCAGTCATTCTAATCTTTACAAGGAAAGCTCATTTAGTCTCAAATCTGGACTTCTTCTCTTCAACCAGTTGTTTTGTTGAAATGGGCTCTACAGGGGCAAGATGGGTTGCTATTCTTCTAGGGTCATCTGCCTCCAGTTCTCTCCTTTTCATTCCAATCTTATCCTCCAATCTCAATATTAATGCTCTCCTTTTCAGATGCTTCACATATCCATAGTCTTTCTTCTCTTTTTCTGGAAAGACTGACCATCTGTTGCTTTTCTTCACAAAGCATCTATGGTACCTGTAAGAAAAAATATCATTGCTTTCTAATCTATTAAAAGTATATGATGGTTGATATTCCCCTCAATCCGTGATTTCCTTTAGTACTCTTTATCCCAAACAAACTGAATAGTTGCTGCTATAAAATCTGGGTTGTCTGATTAGGACAACAAAGGTTTCCAACAAAATTTGCCTTGAAAACTGTAAACATGTTCCACAGCTCATTCTTCTACACATGTAGCTTCAAAAGTCTCTCAAAATATTATGGCCATGGACTGTAGAGGCACAATGCAAATGTTAGAAGATTTTGAGTGTTGACAAATGTTCCTGTGTACTTGAGTAATACTTCCATCTGGTAGTGTTACAAAGATCATACATTTAGTTCAAGCAACAATAGTTGTTCAAAATTTGTGAAAAAAGGAACAAAGCGAACAAGAGATGTCTGTCCCTAGAGACAGCCATCAAGTTTTGAGGAGCTGGGACCAAGCGTTCAATTGTTGTTAATGCGAAACCATTTTGCTATTCAAGGACCATGAACTCTGACCTGGTGACCCGAAAAACTAAAGAATTCATGTACAAGTCATGAACAACTTAAATACAAAGTTTGAGGAACATGGGCCAAAGCGTTTTACATTTATTCATTCTAAACCATTTTGCTTTTCAAAGTTGCTGTGACCATTGACCTTTTAACCAAATGACCTGAAAAACAGCAGTTGTCATCTACTGACCTTTGACCTTACAACCTTAAGAACTACGGGGTCATCTAGTTATGACCAACCTACTTATGAAGTTTTGAGAAGCTGGACCCGAGCTTTCTATAATAATTGATTGGACAATGTTTTGCTGTACAAGGTCACCGTTACCTTGATCTTTGACACGAGAAGCTATTGGGGTCATCTACTGGTTATTACCAACCTACACACTAAGTCTGAAGAACATGGGACCAAAGGTTGTATAGTTATTGATTGGAAACCATTTTGCTGTTCAAGGTCACTCTGACCTTGAACTTTGACCTGGTAAAAAAATATAAGGGTCATCTACTAGTCTTGACCAACTTACATATTAAGTTTGAACAACCTGGGACCCCAGTTTATATAGTTACTGATTGGAAACTTTTTTTGCTTTTTAAGGACTCTGTGACCTTTGACTTGGTGACGTGATAAACTACAGGGGTCATCTATTGGTCATGACCAACCTACTTTCTAAGTTTAAAGAAACAACCTGGATCCAAGGGTTATGTAGTTATTGATTGGAAACCGTTTTGCTATTCAAGGTCAATATGACCTTGACCTTTGACCTGGTCACCTGAAAAACAACAGGGGTCATCTGATGGTCATGACCAACCTACATACCAAGACTGAGGAAGGTGGGTCAAAGGGTTCTGTAGATATTGATCAGAAACCAAAGTGTCTAACGACCGACCGACCAACCGTAATTTGCCAAACTATATGCCCCCTCATTTTCAATGGGGGGCATAAAAACAAATGCTGTGCCAAAATTTGGGAAAATATATTACATATATTAACTGAATTCGTGGAAGGTTTCTATATTCTCTGTATATACCTGATTTCTCCATCCTTGTTTCTTTTCAGTGGTCTGTCTACATGATAGTTGTGGTCAATGGCAGCCAGTCTATTTCGTATCTTGTAAACGGGTGGGGAATATGCAAATCTTTTTGCGCAATACATCAGAATAAGCTGATGAAAAACCTCAAGTTCTGAAGTACTTCTGAAAATGGTATAAAATAAACCAGTAATGTTACTGAGCATCAAAGAAATCAGAACATCTGAATTAAAATTTGTTTTTCCAGTTTTACTTCCGGTACTACTTTCATCAGAAAGAAACAAGAACTGTCACTGTAAGATGAAAATTCCCCCGAAAGTGGTGCTTTCATCTGAGATCCAGTCATTCAGGGGTCAAGTTCAAATAAATATAGGTCAGTGGGAAGGCCTTGTCCAAAGGGGTGTAGTGTCCAAGTATGAAGTAATTCCACTTACTAATAAGGAAGTTATGGCCAATGTTAAAGTTTTTGGACAATTAGATATTCAAGGTGAA
The DNA here is from genome assembly GCA_012932295.1 of Cyclina sinensis. Taxonomy (NCBI): domain Eukaryota; kingdom Metazoa; phylum Mollusca; class Bivalvia; order Venerida; family Veneridae; genus Cyclina; species Cyclina sinensis. The sequence continues at coordinate 47,936,393 of JAAONU010000019.1, read as the reverse complement.
GGTCATTCAGGGGTCAAGGTCAAATAAATACAGGATAGTAGGAAGGTCTTGTCCAAAGGTGTGTGGTGTCCAAGTATGAAGTATATCCACTTACTAATTTGGAAGTTATGGCCAAATATTAGTTTTTGGAAATTGGATATTCAGGGGTCAAGGTCAAATAATTACAGTAAGTGGGAAGGTCTTTTCCAAAGGGGTGTTGTGTCCAAGTATGAAGTAAATCCACTTACTTATAAAGAAGTTATGGGCAATGTTAAAGTTTTTTGACAATTGAATCTTCAAGATGAAGGTCAATCAGGGGTCAAGGTCAAATAATTATAGGTCAGTGTAAAGGTCTTGTCCAAAGGTGTGTGGTGTCCAAGTATGAAGTAAATGTACTTACTAATATGAAAGTTATTGCCAATGTTAAAGTTTTCGGACATACTGACGGACGGACAGTTCAAAAACTATATGCCTCCCTTTGGGGGCATAAAAAATACAGACATTCTGTAATGAAACAAACAAGATTTACAAATAGGGTTGATTCTATACAACAGGAGCTATCCATATAACTGCACTATTGTATTTTCATATTGTTGATGTTATAATTTGAGCCAGTGACTGAAAGAAAGATACTTAAATTGCAACCAATAATCAGATAACAAGGGCCTTGAGTCATGACTAAGAAATATTATGGAGGCTCACACATCCATCAAATAAAAAGACTGGGTCCTTCTCTCTCATTTTTTTTTTAACTGAAGAGCAAAAATACCTGAAGTTCAAATAGTAATGGACCTTTCCAAGTAATCTTTTATCAAGCATAACTGCTTGAAGTTTCTCCAAAACCTTTTTGTCCTCAGATGGGGATAACCACTGTTTGCTTCTCTCTTCTTCTGGATCAAGTGGGTCATGTAAACACTGATTGATGCCAGTACCATGTGACAATACCCATTCGTGCTGGTTGGTAATGTGATGAAGCAGACTACGCCATATGCACTGAAAAGGATATGCTTCTTGGTAAACAAGTCATTATTTATGATTTACCGTGAACACCTGACAAAGATTGATCTTTGATCTACTTGTCGTTACAATCCCATTAGTGACTGACATTTCATTCACCTGATTTTGTAAAAATATTTACCACCATTTAACTTACAAACTTAATAACACTGGATGGTAGTTTTAGTAAAAAGAAGTGAATGATACAGTACTTGCTTCTCAGTGTAACATGCTTTCATAGAACTTTTACTGAAAAAAAGACATAACCTACCATGAACTCTAGATAGTTTGTGGCCTTGCTGCAAGAGAACCAGAAGTGATTCAGAATATCACGCTGCCAGTTGACCAGAATTCTGTTCTCCTTTTTCTGGGCAACCTGAAAAGAGTATTTCACAACCCCTCAGGTTCTCATTTTTGTTGACTGTTTGAAGTGGCTTTTTCAATAACTCATTATATAAATATATGTTCTAATTTCCTCTGTACTTTTTGGCTTTGTAGGTAGGCTGTGTTTTCTGACTGTAGCTATTCCTGAGATGCCTTTTTCATTTTTTTCTTCTTACACTAACTAAGTTATGGTTAATGCTTTGGCATTTAGAATGGACCTTTTGAGCTGTTGACTATGATCAGATCACAGCTATACAGAAGCAATAGAATATGTTCTAAATGTTCTTTCTGAGACCAGGTCAATCTAATTGTGTACTGATTTATATGGCAATGTCTTTACTAACCCCATTTCATTCTTATGAAAAAATGAAAAAGTTGTGGCATGTCTGCAGAAGGAACACATTACATCTGAACATTAATAATCCATATAAATCTTGTAGATAACACTTCAATAGGGGTTGAGATAAAACCAGCAATTTTCTTTTCATAATTGTAAAAACACAAGTATCCCAAAATTCATGTTTAATATTTATATATATATATATATTCTTGTAAACAGAGAAAACCAAGAAAAATACCTTCATTATTTTCTTCCCTAGGTTTTTGGCCGCATGCCAAATGTCATGTGAATGTTTGATGTGTCCATAAGTTGACTCTGAAAATGAAACAACTAAACCCATTTATTACAACAACTACTACTGTGTCAAGAATTTTTTTAGAAATTTATATTATAAATCAACATAGTAAATTTCCATTTTATTCTGGATAATGCTAGTATTCTGTACAAACATAGCATGAAAGTACACAAGGTTTCTCATTGGCTTTTTAGGTTAAAGGCAGTCTGTAAGATGTTTTATACAACATACATGTTAAATTAAAAAAGGAAATTTTAGGAGATAATGTCATTAAACCTGGTAACAGACAGATCTGTATGCAAATGATTATGCAGTTGTCAATGTTGGGTTTGAGGTATATCAACAGTACAATATACTGAAAGGCATATCATTTTCTATCAACAGTCGACAGGAAGTAACACTTCTAAAATGAAAGAGACAGCATATTATTTTCTTCTGTTTTCATAAAGTTAATGTTTGCACAACAGCTTTGTTATCTTTTTACACATCACATCAGATAAATTCCGAACTGGGTCTGAGAATTAAAAAAAAAGAGATCTCTTTAAAGCATATGTGCCCCCCTAGTGCCTTATCCCTAGAGGGTGCTATGAAGTTTTCAGGAGCTGGGACCAATCATTCTATAGTTATTGTTCGGAAACCATTTTGCCATTCAATATCACTGTGACCTTGGCATTTCTCCTGATGATCTGAAAAACTAAAGGGCTCATGTACTGGTCAGGAACAACCTATATACCATGTTTTAGGAACATGGGCCTAAGAATTCCTCAGTAATTCAACAGAAACAATTTTGCTTTTCAAGGTCACTTTGACCTTGACCTTTGACCTGGAGACCTGAAAACTGTAAGGGACATGTACTGGCCATGACCAACCTACACACTCAGTTTGAAGAACTTGGACCCATGGTTCTATAGTTATTGATCAGAAACCGTTTTGCTTTTCCAGGTCACTGTGACCACGACCTTTGATGTTAAAAACTACAGGGGTCATTTACTGGTCATGACCAACCTACATACCAAGTTTGAGGAAGGTTGGTACAAGGGTTTTCTCTAGATATTGATCGGAAATGAAGTGCCCCCTCATCTTCAATGGGGCCATATAAAATAATTAAAGATATATACCATAGTCTGAATAGTTCCAATGAAATAATGACAGCCATTTTTCTCAATGAAAGTTTTACTGAAGGCCAGATTGTTCAATGTTTAGATGATTTAAATGTAAAAGCTTACTCATGACTGCTCCTATCCCTAAGTGGGCATCTGTCACAACTTCCTTGACAGAGATTCCTTTATCAAGAATTTCTTGCATGGCTCTAGTAAAACCAATTTTTTCCATATTAGTTGACTTGAGCTCTGTTGTCCTCTTGTCTAGCGTTTGAATTGTTAGAATCTTTTTGCTGTTTTCCTCCATCAAGGTATATGAGCAGTACTGAGCTGAGTGACCAGGTGAATCATTACGCCCATCACCTGTGATATAAAATATATAAAACTCATTGAAACAATGGGTGGGGGGGTGGGGGGGGGGGGTTAACCCTAAACTCACCTTTCTTCTCACATAACCTATATCTGAACATGACCTTGAAATAATAACACACACCAAGATAAAGTAATATCCTGTGATTGAAAAGTAAATTATAAATTGTATGTAACTAAGCTGAATCAAGTCCATGCCTATTACAACTCTTCTGCAGGGAGTATAATTAACTCTGCATATAAAATTTATAAATAATAAAATTGCATCATTGGGAACAGACAGCTGAAAATTATTGTTTTAAAAATAGAATAAGCTAATATGTAATTTTCTTTTAAGCAGTTAAGAAAAGGCTTGCCAGATATCCCCCTACATAAATGTCAACATCTGATTGCATGTACATATATGTACTGTCTTCCGGTAAGCATATCTATCTATTAATATGCTTACTAGACTTTACAAACACTACAATCTTGCTTACCTAACACAATCACATCTGTATCCTTAAATGAGTTCAGCACTTCAGTTTGCTGTTCCTCCCAATAACTATTTACAGTTGGTACAATGTAACATCTCTGAACATTGTGGAAGAAGGTTGCAGATGGGAATTTCAAATTCAAATGCTGAGCCCACATCGCTAACTTGCCGAAATTGTTCCCTGATGTCAAAATTGACACACATGTCAGAAAGTCTCCACTGTGGACACGTCTATTTAAAACTGCCTGAGAGCACCAAGAATGTAGGATGTGACCAGACTCACAGACCTGAAAATGATTTCAAAAATTAGATCCAATATAAAATTTACTGTACCTAACAAAGCAAATTCAAAATAACTTCCTATATCCATTAAAAAGGTACCAAACTAGTGTTTTTCAAGTTTGTCTGAGTTGGTTTTTTGCTTTTTGGATTTATGCCAATTCAACATCATTATCATTATTAACATAGTACCAACAGTTTAAGACTGGGGACAGTAGTATGATTTAGTATGAATCTGAGGTGCATGCAAAAAGTATATTTTTTGCAAAAGGACTGTACCATATGCAGCAAATTCTACATAACTTACCCATCTTAGGTATACAGCAGACCCTACATATTCTTCTTTGACCGTTATTATTGATGGGGTCTCACATTTTTCTCTCACACACTTGGTGACATTAGTCTTTGCCAGAACTTTTAGCTGCTCAACAAATGACAGGCATATGATGGAATCTGCTAATGAATCACACTCATTTATGTCTTTAACTTTTCTAACACCCTCCATAACATCTTCTTCTGTTCCTTCAACATCTTCATCTTCTTCCTGCTCCATATTAAATTCTACTTCCTCAAATGCCAACTCCTCCAAACCCTCTGCTGCCTCACCCCTGAACAAGGAAAGAATTTGTTTGAAAAATAATTAACTTTATGACCATTTTTTTTTTCAATTTGTGAGCCAACAACTTAACAGATTATCTGAGTAAAAAGCATCAAAAATTTATTTAAGAAAAATTAACACTGTGAAGGTTGCAACTGAATGACACACATGCATTTCCAAGGGGAAATCTTGCATGTTATTGCCAGTTATGCAATCCTATCAGGAATAAATTATGGCTTTACTCACAGCACAGCTGTTATTTCAAATTCTGGTACATAATCTGGATCATCTTCATCTGGATCTTCAATGTCTGACATCAGAGACACATCAATTGACAAGCTGTTAACAACAAGGATCATAAAGTTACATGGCCTATCAAAGTAAAATTCAATTTAAAGAAACTGACAGTGATCTCATGAACTAACGTTAAAATTCATGTACATGTAATATATTTTTACCAACATAATCAACTTGCAACATTGTTTGGCTCCCACTGAATACAGCTGTAATAAAAGAAATATTTTTGGCTAGTCTGGTCAAGTAATAATTTATTTACAATGTATAATTGTTTTCACTTAGAATTAACAGATAGTTACATACACAGGAAAAGATTACTTTGGAAACTGTGGTGTTTTGTAAACAAACTATTAAAACTCAGCAATGCGAGTAAATGGTATCTACATTGATACATGTTTTGCTGACTTGTGCTGAAAGAATACAGTGCCTCAATTTGTTACAGTTATATAGGTATATAACTTACTTAATAGGATCAACAAAAGATGATGAAGCTTTCTGGAAGATCTGACGTCCAGTGCTAGTGGTTTTCACTTCCTTTACCTTTCTGATTTCTTCCGCTGACAGAGTTGATTCACTGCAACTGGTACCAATAAAACTTAGGTTACAGGACTTGTTGTCACTGCTTAATGTTAGAACTTTAGATGCTGAAACAATTCCATTTTAGGTACTAAAGAACTAAAAAAAATTTTTTTAAAGTAAAATATGCACAGAACACTCACTAGAATTCTAAAATTCACGCATCTGCTTCAATGCTTTGATTGTATGTACATGTACACTTACCAGAAATTATCTTCATATAAATGAGTTATCAAACATTGATATTGAATAAGATGAACAAAAACAATGACTAAATCAATACAGTTTAACTATAAAAAAGTTGCAAAATTATCCATTACATTCATGACTACAAAACAATTTTCTTGCAAAAAATCTTTTTATTTCTCTAGAAATATAATTCCAATTTCTTTTACAGAAAATTGTTCTAGTACCTGTCTGTAGTTTCGGCAACAGAAATCTCTGACACCATTGGACTTTCCATTTTCTTCTGTTTAAACTGGAATTTAAACGGAGTTGAGGTCATCTTACTAGTACTTGAAGGTTGTGGTGCAGCAGGCTGAGGTCTGGACAAGAAACTAAAAAGAATATAATGAATGAATGAATAAATTTGCACTTGACAGAATCTGACATGATTTGATCTTATTAGAAGTGTGAGACAAATTATCACTACAATCAATACATGAGACAAATTGTCCAAAGAAACGTTTGTCCATTATGGAGATGGAACCAACAAGTCTTGGATTATCTAGTGCTGGCTTTTAGTCGAAACTGCCCTAACCCAAGACTTTTCCAAGAAATAAGCTGAATTACAATGCTGTAAATATTCTGTGTCCAAAACTATGTAATGTACAAAATGTCTGTGATCTATTCTCAAAAACTGAACAGCAACTGTCCTGATAGTTAGTGGGAGCTCTTACTATTCCAGCTACATATACTTCGCAAAATCTTAGACAAGTTTGATTCCCTTTTCTTATGGTTTTAAGGAATAAAATCAATATCAAAATTATTTCCACTAAATCTACATTACATGTGGTTCAAAACATATTTGGTCAGAATAATGGAATAATAAATGATGATAATATTTCGAAATTACAAGTAATGATCATCATTTATGACATGAGGACCTTTTAACTTGGGTCCGTTTTGACCTGATACGTCCAATGCTCTTACATCTACCTCATTTAGATCATGAGAAATAATATAAAGTTTGTGTAGATTCAATATGTAATATTCATGGGTAAAACATTTCATAAGAAATCATAAAAAGTACGAGTAGATTCATTAAGAAGAAATATTTTCATGAAATAAATTTTAAACTGACAAACTCTTCAAATGCATGTGTAACACAAATTGTGTAACATATTCATATATTTTCTTCTTATGTGTACTTAAAAAATAAAGAACATGAAAGTTACAGTTTTCAAAATATATTACATGACAAAAAGCAGGTGTAGCCATGTGAAAAGGATATTCTAATATATGATTCACTGTTGCTTTTTTAATGAAAAAAGTTTGAAATAGGGTTTCAGTCATGACAGCTAGTATTCCTGTAGTTGTAAATGATCTACACAAACCCTATTGCTTTATCTATTGTTTATAGGTGTACATTGTTACGAAACATCTGAGTACGGAACCTAAAATCATCTTTCTACAAATTCATGTTTTATCTCATATATCGTGTTTGTTACAGTTAGCATTTTTATACACCTAAAGATCCCTCACCGACAGTACAAACTGGACAACACAAACACATTACAAACTAACAGTTGTAGCGAATACAAAATGTTGTCTTACTTGTCTAAGAGAGTTTTGGCAACATCAGCGTGAGTTTTTAACCCAGATTCGTTTTTGAACTTCATCCAACGCTCAAATTGTGTCCCAATAGAGATTCTGTTTAAATTCGACTTCTTAACTCTTTCAGCTTTCCTTCTTTTCCTGGTCGATTCTGTTAGAGCAGGCCCTCTTCGTTTTCGTTTTTCAGGTGTAGCTTGTGTTTTGACATCCATTTTCTTCGAATTCTCGTTCAGATGACGTCATCTAGTTCTGCGTACTTCCGAAGTTTACAGAGTATCGCGGACCGACTACGGAAACGTTTGCCGATGTCTAACGAACTGACTTCGGAAATTCTCGCTTATGAATTTTGTAAACACAATCAGTATTTTGACATCCATCCGAAATACCAATTTGGGTTTTTCAATAAGTAATATCGAGACAAGTAACAGGCATTGGAAAATGAGACGTGTTCATTCTGTATCATTTCATGTTTGAAGCAATTTGTAAAATTTCCGTTGTCATTTTTGAAACGGAAAAATAATGTTTTTGAGAATGAATGGGACTTTAAGTATGGTTGTAAGTATTTGATTGTGGTAAAAAAAAAACCTGTAAGTGTCTGGATTTGGGCACTGGACAAGTATATGTTGTTTTTTTCCTGGGAATTTACACCCTGATCACAAGACAGTGTTTATTGTGTACAATCACAAAGATACATTGTATTTCTCATTGATGTATGTCTGTGGTACAGTGTATTTGACTGATCATCCTGAAAAAAGAAATCCACATTAGAAAAGTAGTTATACTACTTTTAATCAGTATTTGTTATGAACAGTTGAAGAGTAAAGAACTTTTTATAGAATATGTAATAAATATTTTATCACCTTTCTATTCTTAAATGTCATAAGCAGAGACTAAAGTTAGCTATAGTTTAAAAACAACCAAAGTTTAAGTAATATGTATGGTGTATAGCAGTTGATTCAGTACTTATAAGTTGCTGCTACGGGCTACCATAAAACAGTCTGGTAGTCCATTGTGCCACCATCAAAATATTCTGGGCTTCATCAGAAAAAATAAATTTGTTGCACACACTAAGTATATCATTGGTATCAATAGAAACTATTCTGAAGCAATTGGTGAAAGCTAAACAAGTAAGTATTGAATAAAAATAGTGCAGCCCTTTAGTCTTCATTGACATTTTATCATAATATGGTTACTGGGAATAATGTGCAGTTGAATAGTATTTTTTGTCTTAAAATGACTGTTCACATGCTGCACATAAGTAAAGTTTTAGAAGCATTTTACTGGTTTCTAGATATTGTGTACTATACTTCCAAATTACAAAAAGAATGTTTTTTCTTCAGTCTTCACCTTCATCAGATATCTCTAGTCTGCCAGCCAGAGGGTCTCCCAGTCCAAGAGGAAGGGGTTACAGAGGTAGAGGCAAGGGGAGAGCATCAAGTCAGGCAAGAGGTAGAGGTCAAGGAAAGGGGAAAGGAAGGGCTAGAGGCAGAGGACGTGGGCAGTTAGGAGTGGGGGGAAAGAATAGGGCGGATGAGGCCCTTCATATTCTGGAGACAAGAAAGGAACGTTTCAGGGTAATTTTTCTAATAGAGTAAATTAATCATAGATACAAAGTTTCTTTCGTATGTAACACATTATTTCAGTGAAATCAATCCCACTCACAGTTTGTTTAATCCTTGATCCTGTGAAATGCCAGAACTAGACTGACATCTTTAGAAACTGCCAACTTTGATACATAAATTGTAATGTTTTACACACATAATTCACACAATCATTTTTTTTCAGAATGCTTTGGAAGACATGTCAGTTGACAGGATGAGGGATTTACTTGTCGAGGCAATGGAGAAAAGCCCTTCTTTGATTCTTGATGTTTTTGAGCCTCAAGAGATTCAATCAGGTGGTTTCCATCCACCAGCCGGGCAGGAGGCACCAGAGTGGTGCATCTGCAGTCACTGCAGAGAGATGCCAACACAGGCTGAGAGACTTTGTTGTGGCATGATGCCAGAGCACTGTGTCTCATTATTACCAGTAAGTATTTTATATTATTCCCAGTGGTACTTTTGTTGTAAGGCAATACCAACTAAGAAACGCAAAATAGCAAAAGCTATTATGTTTTCATTCAAACGATTTTCTTTGTATGATCATTAATATCAATTAACTTAGTTTGTGGCCACATGTAGGGAGGTTGCATGTTATACTCTACCTCATTGATATTTAAAAAGTGAAGAACAAGTAAATCTCAGCACTGAAGAATGTTTAATTCAGACTGCTGAACAGAGGTAAATGGACTAAATATTTAGTTTATCAGATGCCCTTTCCAAAAGCAGCTTTGCAGTGGTTTAGGTTGTTGAGTTTTTTGATAGTAATAAAACTAGACATTAATTAAAAGAGAACCCATAACTTGAAAAGTGTCAAGTCAATGACAAAAATTAAATTTATGATAAGGGGGTGTTTGCCTATCAACAAAATTATGTATTGTTCCTTCCAGGATTTCCGAGTTCTCATTCTGGATGAGGCTGTGCTGGCTCTCCAGAGAATGTATAGGAAAGACATTCTCGTTTTTGATGACGAAGCTGACTTTAAGAAAGCCAACAGACATGCTGCTTACAGACAGTTTGTGTTGTGGCAACATGGACGCCTGAGTGTGGGTGACAGGAGGGTTATTCCCTCCTGCAGTGTTTGGAAGATAAGGGACAAGTACCCAGATGCTTTCGGGCAATACACTGGTTTTGTACCTTCAAGATTAGTTTAAAAAGTTTACAATTGATTTGGTTACTGCCCTGCACATATTGATAAAAATAAGTTTTATGTATTTTGACATTCTTGTTGTTTTAGTTTAGAGGGCATTGAAACTTAGACATCGACATTTCTTGTCATTGAAAGGCACCAGAATGATAAGACATTTCTATCAAAACATTTACCCCCTCAATGTCATTTTACTACATGTAATTGTCCATTGTTTGAACCCCAGTTAAAGTTTTTTCAGTTTTTCTTTAAGCCTGGTAGAAACATATGTAGTTTTTGAAATTAAACTAAGAAAAATTTCCAAATTTAAAATGAAAATAGTGTTAGCATATCTGGAGTGCAGTGACTAGGTCAATTGATACCATAGAAAAATGTCATTGTTTTCTGAAAGGCACATATTTGCCCAACTTTATAAAAAAAAATACTAGAGCATATGTCTTAATGTTATCTGTGTCATGTTTAAAGTGGGTCATCTAGCAGGGTCAAAAAGTAGGTCACCAGTGTAAAAGCATCAGTGTGACCCTATTGTTTATATTGTCTTTACCAGATTTTATATCTGTTCTGTGAGAGAAGTGGAAAAGTATCTTGATTGAAAGAAAAGTCTTTTTTGTGTTAGGGGAAAGTTTTGTCAATGTTCTAGTAATTCAAATGAAGGTCATCAGCACAATGATCAGGTAGACAAGAAAATTATCACACCGAAAGTGAGTCACACAATGTCAAACATGGATATAGGTTTAGTTTTGTTCATTACCAGAGTTGTTTTCTGTTTTCATGCGAGTTTGTAACGTTGCATTACATGACATTTATGTTAAAAATATGCCTGTCAGAAAGCTAACTTATTTTTATCTATGATCTATCAAAAATTATTACATTGAAAGCTAGTCGCTTATATAAAAATGTTTATTTTGTTCATTATTCACCAAAATTATTTTGTTTTGATGCAGTACTTTCTTTCATGCAGATCAAGTAGAAAATGTGCCTTTCATAAAGCTAAATTTAACTATGATGGCAGGAATATTATAACAATTCCTAAAGAGCTATTTTTTTTTATTTTTAGCTCCACATTTTGCAGAAAAAAAGTGAAATTATTGCCATGACCCTCTCGGCATTGGTTACCTTTTTGTTAAGGTCCATTTTCTCACCTTTCATAATTAACAAAGCCAAATTTTGCATATAATCTTTTATATTTTTAGTTGATATGTTTATTTCGATCAGTTTCAGGTCATGTTCAAATATTAGCAATCTGGGTTCAGAATAAGCTCACAGGACCAAGTCATAAAAAGCAACTGTATTGTACAATGGTGCCAATCTTCTGCATCCAACCTTTGTTTAAATTATATAGAATGTTCTTCTTAGTGCTTTTAGGTCATGGTCAAATATGGGCGTTTTCAATAAACAAAGGTCAAATGAATAATCTTGTAAACACAATATAAACATTTGAGTCCTGGGGTTAGTAATATTTTATTGAACACATATGAACACAACAATTTATGCTAAGAACAACATTATATTATGTCATCATGAGCCTTTTGTATTTTATTAGATGCCATACTACAGCATGATGTTCAGTTACAGAGAGCTGCCACTTTTTATATTTCTATCTGTTTAGTTGTCATTTAAAACTGTTAATTGAAGTCACACAGAAAAATAAATTCATGCAATTTGCTTTCATGTAATCTTGATGATATATATGTATGGCTTTGTAAAGTATGCAGGTTTGCTAAACTAAATGATTTTAATCAGAATCATCTTTTCTCTTTCAAACATTCAGTAAAGCACATATAATAATAATTACTATATCAATAAAAGGTTCATTTTCATATAAGTGGGTAATTGATCTTATTAACGACACAAAAGTGAAACATAAATAGCTTATGCATAGTTATTTTGTATGAGAAAAAGAAGATGCATAATAAAGAAAACTTAATTATTTAACTTTTCATTTGTTTTTAATTCCATCCCGCTGCTAAAGTATATGTATTTTATTTCTCTCAAATAATTTTGTTCATGTATTTTTACCAGTACTTGGAAGTAAATAGAGGGTCTTGGATTTAATCTGGCAAGATGATTCTAACCTACTGCCTTTGAGCTAGGAACCTCTGCCCCTACATCAGCATCAAAGTGTACTAAATATCAGTCAACAGTGTATATCACTTCTGCCATGACAGTCTCCTTTGCAAAGGCACCGTTTTTGGGAAATGTCCTCACAGTGAATATAATGTCATTTTATTAAGGGTATTTTGTACAATTACAGATTTCAGAATGAACAGTTTTGGTTAAAAATTCGTCCTAATAAACCCCGAGTAAAATGGTACTTAAGTTTTCAACAAACCAATACCGTAGTTATACTCAGCAGTGTCAATCCCTTAAGCTACCTGATGGCAGGAGAAATAATCTAAACAAAAGTTAAAACCATGGATAATTGCAAGTGAAACATTCTGGAGGTGCACTAAGCCAAGATATGCCACAAAGCGGTCAGACAACATTGTGATCTTGGCCCCCAGAAATAAGAACTTGACGTTTTTTGTTGTCAAACCTATGTTGCACCACAATAGAGAATAAAGCCATGGAAAATTAAAGGGGACATATACTCAGCGAAGTTAACCAAATAAAATTTTAAAACTGGGTCATGTATTTTTCAAGTTGCAGACTGCAACCTGTGTTCAACTTTAAAGTAATGATGACCTTGAACAATTAACTAAGAGGCCTATCATGATATAGGTTTAAAGGTCTTTAAAATAGCACACAAGTTACTCATCGAAAATTCTCTTTAATGTCTATATAAAGGTGACATTGACCTTTACAACTATGAAGTATCAGTCATTCTAATCTTTACAAGGAAAGCTCATTTAGTCTCAAATCTGGACTTCTTCTCTTCAACCAGTTGTTTTGTTGAAATGGGCTCTACAGGGGCAAGATGGGTTGCTATTCTTCTAGGGTCATCTGCCTCCAGTTCTCTCCTTTTCATTCCAATCTTATCCTCCAATCTCAATATTAATGCTCTCCTTTTCAGATGCTTCACATATCCATAGTCTTTCTTCTCTTTTTCTGGAAAGACTGACCATCTGTTGCTTTTCTTCACAAAGCATCTATGGTACCTGTAAGAAAAAATATCATTGCTTTCTAATCTATTAAAAGTATATGATGGTTGATATTCCCCTCAATCCGTGATTTCCTTTAGTACTCTTTATCCCAAACAAACTGAATAGTTGCTGCTATAAAATCTGGGTTGTCTGATTAGGACAACAAAGGTTTCCAACAAAATTTGCCTTGAAAACTGTAAACATGTTCCACAGCTCATTCTTCTACACATGTAGCTTCAAAAGTCTCTCAAAATATTATGGCCATGGACTGTAGAGGCACAATGCAAATGTTAGAAGATTTTGAGTGTTGACAAATGTTCCTGTGTACTTGAGTAATACTTCCATCTGGTAGTGTTACAAAGATCATACATTTAGTTCAAGCAACAATAGTTGTTCAAAATTTGTGAAAAAAGGAACAAAGCGAACAAGAGATGTCTGTCCCTAGAGACAGCCATCAAGTTTTGAGGAGCTGGGACCAAGCGTTCAATTGTTGTTAATGCGAAACCATTTTGCTATTCAAGGACCATGAACTCTGACCTGGTGACCCGAAAAACTAAAGAATTCATGTACAAGTCATGAACAACTTAAATACAAAGTTTGAGGAACATGGGCCAAAGCGTTTTACATTTATTCATTCTAAACCATTTTGCTTTTCAAAGTTGCTGTGACCATTGACCTTTTAACCAAATGACCTGAAAAACAGCAGTTGTCATCTACTGACCTTTGACCTTACAACCTTAAGAACTACGGGGTCATCTAGTTATGACCAACCTACTTATGAAGTTTTGAGAAGCTGGACCCGAGCTTTCTATAATAATTGATTGGACAATGTTTTGCTGTACAAGGTCACCGTTACCTTGATCTTTGACACGAGAAGCTATTGGGGTCATCTACTGGTTATTACCAACCTACACACTAAGTCTGAACAACATGGGACCAAAGGTTGTATAGTTATTGATTGGAAACCATTTTGCTGTTCAAGGTCACTCTGACCTTGAACTTTGACCTGGTAAAAAAATATAAGGGTCATCTACTAGTCTTGACCAACTTACATATTAAGTTTGAACAACCTGGGACCCCAGTTTATATAGTTACTGATTGGAAACTTTTTTTGCTTTTTAAGGACTCTGTGACCTTTGACTTGGTGACGTGATAAACTACAGGGGTCATCTATTGGTCATGACCAACCTACTTTCTAAGTTTAAAGAAACAACCTGGATCCAAGGGTTATGTAGTTATTGATTGGAAACCGTTTTGCTATTCAAGGTCAATATGACCTTGACCTTTGACCTGGTCACCTGAAAAACAACAGGGGTCATCTGATGGTCATGACCAACCTACATACCAAGACTGAGGAAGGTGGGTCAAAGGGTTCTGTAGATATTGATCAGAAACCAAAGTGTCTAACGACCGACCGACCAACCGTAATTTGCCAAACTATATGCCCCCTCATTTTCAATGGGGGGCATAAAAACAAATGCTGTGCCAAAATTTGGGAAAATATATTACATATATTAACTGAATTCGTGGAAGGTTTCTATATTCTCTGTATATACCTGATTTCTCCATCCTTGTTTCTTTTCAGTGGTCTGTCTACATGATAGTTGTGGTCAATGGCAGCCAGTCTATTTCGTATCTTGTAAACGGGTGGGGAATATGCAAATCTTTTTGCGCAATACATCAGAATAAGCTGATGAAAAACCTCAAGTTCTGAAGTACTTCTGAAAATGGTATAAAATAAACCAGTAATGTTACTGAGCATCAAAGAAATCAGAACATCTGAATTAAAATTTGTTTTTCCAGTTTTACTTCCGGTACTACTTTCATCAGAAAGAAACAAGAACTGTCACTGTAAGATGAAAATTCCCCCGAAAGTGGTGCTTTCATCTGAGATCCAGTCATTCAGGGGTCAAGTTCAAATAAATATAGGTCAGTGGGAAGGCCTTGTCCAAAGGGGTGTAGTGTCCAAGTATGAAGTAATTCCACTTACTAATAAGGAAGTTATGGCCAATGTTAAAGTTTTTGGACAATTAGATATTCAAGGTGAAGGTCATTCAGGGGTCAAGGTCAAATAAATACAGGATAGTAGGAAGGTCTTGTCCAAAGGTGTGTGGTGTCCAAGTATGAAGTATATCCACTTACTAATTTGGAAGTTATGGCCAAATATTAGTTTTTGGAAATTGGATATTCAGGGGTCAAGGTCAAATAATTACAGTAAGTGGGAAGGTCTTTTCCAAAGGGGTGTTGTGTCCAAGTATGAAGTAAATCCACTTACTTATAAAGAAGTTATGGGCAATGTTAAAGTTTTTTGACAATTGAATCTTCAAGATGAAGGTCAATCAGGGGTCAAGGTCAAATAATTATAGGTCAGTGTAAAGGTCTTGTCCAAAGGTGTGTGGTGTCCAAGTATGAAGTAAATGTACTTACTAATATGAAAGTTATTGCCAATGTTAAAGTTTTCGGACATACTGACGGACGGACAGTTCAAAAACTATATGCCTCCCTTTGGGGGCATAAAAAATACAGACATTCTGTAATGAAACAAACAAGATTTACAAATAGGGTTGATTCTATACAACAGGAGCTATCCATATAACTGCACTATTGTATTTTCATATTGTTGATGTTATAATTTGAGCCAGTGACTGAAAGAAAGATACTTAAATTGCAACCAATAATCAGATAACAAGGGCCTTGAGTCATGACTAAGAAATATTATGGAGGCTCACACATCCATCAAATAAAAAGACTGGGTCCTTCTCTCTCATTTTTTTTTTAACTGAAGAGCAAAAATACCTGAAGTTCAAATAGTAATGGACCTTTCCAAGTAATCTTTTATCAAGCATAACTGCTTGAAGTTTCTCCAAAACCTTTTTGTCCTCAGATGGGGATAACCACTGTTTGCTTCTCTCTTCTTCTGGATCAAGTGGGTCATGTAAACACTGATTGATGCCAGTACCATGTGACAATACCCATTCGTGCTGGTTGGTAATGTGATGAAGCAGACTACGCCATATGCACTGAAAAGGATATGCTTCTTGGTAAACAAGTCATTATTTATGATTTACCGTGAACACCTGACAAAGATTGATCTTTGATCTACTTGTCGTTACAATCCCATTAGTGACTGACATTTCATTCACCTGATTTTGTAAAAAATATTTACCACCATTTAACTTACAAACTTAATAACACTGGATGGTAGTTTTAGTAAAAAGAAGTGAATGATACAGTACTTGCTTCTCAGTGTAACATGCTTTCATAGAACTTTTACTGAAAAAAAGACATAACCTACCATGAACTCTAGATAGTTTGTGGCCTTGCTGCAAGAGAACCAGAAGTGATTCAGAATATCACGCTGCCAGTTGACCAGAATTCTGTTCTCCTTTTTCTGGGCAACCTGAAAAGAGTATTTCACAACCCCTCAGGTTCTCATTTTTGTTGACTGTTTGAAGTGGCTTTTTCAATAACTCATTATATAAATATATGTTCTAATTTCCTCTGTACTTTTTGGCTTTGTAGGTAGGCTGTGTTTTCTGACTGTAGCTATTCCTGAGATGCCTTTTTCATTTTTTTCTTCTTACACTAACTAAGTTATGGTTAATGCTTTGGCATTTAGAATGGACCTTTTGAGCTGTTGACTATGATCAGATCACAGCTATACAGAAGCAATAGAATATGTTCTAAATGTTCTTTCTGAGACCAGGTCAATCTAATTGTGTACTGATTTATATGGCAATGTCTTTACTAACCCCATTTCATTCTTATGAAAAAATGAAAAAGTTGTGGCATGTCTGCAGAAGGAACACATTACATCTGAACATTAATAATCCATATAAATCTTGTAGATAACACTTCAATAGGGGTTGAGATAAAACCAGCAATTTTCTTTTCATAATTGTAAAAACACAAGTATCCCAAAATTCATGTTTAATATTTATATATATATATATATTCTTGTAAACAGAGAAAACCAAGAAAAATACCTTCATTATTTTCTTCCCTAGGTTTTTGGCCGCATGCCAAATGTCATGTGAATGTTTGATGTGTCCATAAGTTGACTCTGAAAATGAAACAACTAAACCCATTTATTACAACAACTACTACTGTGTCAAGAATTTTTTTAGAAATTTATATTATAAATCAACATAGTAAATTTCCATTTTATTCTGGATAATGCTAGTATTCTGTACAAACATAGCATGAAAGTACACAAGGTTTCTCATTGGCTTTTTAGGTTAAAGGCAGTCTGTAAGATGTTTTATACAACATACATGTTAAATTAAAAAAGGAAATTTTAGGAGATAATGTCATTAAACCTGGTAACAGACAGATCTGTATGCAAATGATTATGCAGTTGTCAATGTTGGGTTTGAGGTATATCAACAGTACAATATACTGAAAGGCATATCATTTTCTATCAACAGTCGACAGGAAGTAACACTTCTAAAATGAAAGAGACAGCATATTATTTTCTTCTGTTTTTCATAAAGTTAATGTTTGCACAACAGCTTTGTTATCTTTTTACACATCACATCAGATAAATTCCGAACTGGGTCTGAGAATTAAAAAAAAAGAGATCTCTTTAAAGCATATGTGCCCCCCTAGTGCCTTATCCCTAGAGGGTGCTATGAAGTTTTCAGGAGCTGGGACCAATCATTCTATAGTTATTGTTCGGAAACCATTTTGCCATTCAATATCACTGTGACCTTGGCATTTCTCCTGATGATCTGAAAAACTAAAGGGCTCATGTACTGGTCAGGAACAACCTATATACCATGTTTTAGGAACATGGGCCTAAGAATTCCTCAGTAATTCAACAGAAACAATTTTGCTTTTCAAGGTCACTTTGACCTTGACCTTTGACCTGGAGACCTGAAAACTGTAAGGGACATGTACTGGCCATGACCAACCTACACACTCAGTTTGAAGAACTTGGACCCATGGTTCTATAGTTATTGATCAGAAACCGTTTTGCTTTTCCAGGTCACTGTGACCACGACCTTTGATGTTAAAAACTACAGGGGTCATTTACTGGTCATGACCAACCTACATACCAAGTTTGAGGAAGGTTGGTACAAGGGTTTTCTCTAGATATTGATCGGAAATGAAGTGCCCCCTCATCTTCAATGGGGCCATATAAAATAATTAAAGATATATACCATAGTCTGAATAGTTCCAATGAAATAATGACAGCCATTTTTCTCAATGAAAGTTTTACTGAAGGCCAGATTGTTCAATGTTTAGATGATTTAAATGTAAAAGCTTACTCATGACTGCTCCTATCCCTAAGTGGGCATCTGTCACAACTTCCTTGACAGAGATTCCTTTATCAAGAATTTCTTGCATGGCTCTAGTAAAACCAATTTTTTCCATATTAGTTGACTTGAGCTCTGTTGTCCTCTTGTCTAGCGTTTGAATTGTTAGAATCTTTTTGCTGTTTTCCTCCATCAAGGTATATGAGCAGTACTGAGCTGAGTGACCAGGTGAATCATTACGCCCATCACCTGTGATATAAAATATATAAAACTCATTGAAACAATGGGTGGGGGGGTGGGGGGGGGGGGGGGTTAACCCTAAACTCACCTTTCTTCTCACATAACCTATATCTGAACATGACCTTGAAATAATAACACACACCAAGATAAAGTAATATCCTGTGATTGAAAAGTAAATTATAAATTGTATGTAACTAAGCTGAATCAAGTCCATGCCTATTACAACTCTTCTGCAGGGAGTATAATTAACTCTGCATATAAAATTTATAAATAATAAAATTGCATCATTGGGAACAGACAGCTGAAAATTATTGTTTTAAAAATAGAATAAGCTAATATGTAATTTTCTTTTAAGCAGTTAAGAAAAGGCTTGCCAGATATCCCCCTACATAAATGTCAACATCTGATTGCATGTACATATATGTACTGTCTTCCGGTAAGCATATCTATCTATTAATATGCTTACTAGACTTTACAAACACTACAATCTTGCTTACCTAACACAATCACATCTGTATCCTTAAATGAGTTCAGCACTTCAGTTTGCTGTTCCTCCCAATAACTATTTACAGTTGGTACAATGTAACATCTCTGAACATTGTGGAAGAAGGTTGCAGATGGGAATTTCAAATTCAAATGCTGAGCCCACATCGCTAACTTGCCGAAATTGTTCCCTGATGTCAAAATTGACACACATGTCAGAAAGTCTCCACTGTGGACACGTCTATTTAAAACTGCCTGAGAGCACCAAGAATGTAGGATGTGACCAGACTCACAGACCTGAAAATGATTTCAAAAATTAGATCCAATATAAAATTTACTGTACCTAACAAAGCAAATTCAAAATAACTTCCTATATCCATTAAAAAGGTACCAAACTAGTGTTTTTCAAGTTTGTCTGAGTTGGTTTTTTGCTTTTTGGATTTATGCCAATTCAACATCATTATCATTATTAACATAGTACCAACAGTTTAAGACTGGGGACAGTAGTATGATTTAGTATGAATCTGAGGTGCATGCAAAAAGTATATTTTTTGCAAAAGGACTGTACCATATGCAGCAAATTCTACATAACTTACCCATCTTAGGTATACAGCAGACCCTACATATTCTTCTTTGACCGTTATTATTGATGGGGTCTCACATTTTTCTCTCACACACTTGGTGACATTAGTCTTTGCCAGAACTTTTAGCTGCTCAACAAATGACAGGCATATGATGGAATCTGCTAATGAATCACACTCATTTATGTCTTTAACTTTTCTAACACCCTCCATAACATCTTCTTCTGTTCCTTCAACATCTTCATCTTCTTCCTGCTCCATATTAAATTCTACTTCCTCAAATGCCAACTCCTCCAAACCCTCTGCTGCCTCACCCCTGAACAAGGAAAGAATTTGTTTGAAAAATAATTAACTTTATGACCATTTTTTTTTTCAATTTGTGAGCCAACAACTTAACAGATTATCTGAGTAAAAAGCATCAAAAATTTATTTAAGAAAAATTAACACTGTGAAGGTTGCAACTGAATGACACACATGCATTTCCAAGGGGAAATCTTGCATGTTATTGCCAGTTATGCAATCCTATCAGGAATAAATTATGGCTTTACTCACAGCACAGCTGTTATTTCAAATTCTGGTACATAATCTGGATCATCTTCATCTGGATCTTCAATGTCTGACATCAGAGACACATCAATTGACAAGCTGTTAACAACAAGGATCATAAAGTTACATGGCCTATCAAAGTAAAATTCAATTTAAAGAAACTGACAGTGATCTCATGAACTAACGTTAAAATTCATGTACATGTAATATATTTTTACCAACATAATCAACTTGCAACATTGTTTGGCTCCCACTGAATACAGCTGTAATAAAAGAAATATTTTTGGCTAGTCTGGTCAAGTAATAATTTATTTACAATGTATAATTGTTTTCACTTAGAATTAACAGATAGTTACATACACAGGAAAAGATTACTTTGGAAACTGTGGTGTTTTGTAAACAAACTATTAAAACTCAGCAATGCGAGTAAATGGTATCTACATTGATACATGTTTTGCTGACTTGTGCTGAAAGAATACAGTGCCTCAATTTGTTACAGTTATATAGGTATATAACTTACTTAATAGGATCAACAAAAGATGATGAAGCTTTCTGGAAGATCTGACGTCCAGTGCTAGTGGTTTTCACTTCCTTTACCTTTCTGATTTCTTCCGCTGACAGAGTTGATTCACTGCAACTGGTACCAATAAAACTTAGGTTACAGGACTTGTTGTCACTGCTTAATGTTAGAACTTTAGATGCTGAAACAATTCCATTTTAGGTACTAAAGAACTAAAAAAAATTTTTTTAAAGTAAAATATGCACAGAACACTCACTAGAATTCTAAAATTCACGCATCTGCTTCAATGCTTTGATTGTATGTACATGTACACTTACCAGAAATTATCTTCATATAAATGAGTTATCAAACATTGATATTGAATAAGATGAACAAAAACAATGACTAAATCAATACAGTTTAACTATAAAAAAGTTGCAAAATTATCCATTACATTCATGACTACAAAACAATTTTCTTGCAAAAAATCTTTTTATTTCTCTAGAAATATAATTCCAATTTCTTTTACAGAAAATTGTTCTAGTACCTGTCTGTAGTTTCGGCAACAGAAATCTCTGACACCATTGGACTTTCCATTTTCTTCTGTTTAAACTGGAATTTAAACGGAGTTGAGGTCATCTTACTAGTACTTGAAGGTTGTGGTGCAGCAGGCTGAGGTCTGGACAAGAAACTAAAAAGAATATAATGAATGAATGAATAAATTTGCACTTGACAGAATCTGACATGATTTGATCTTATTAGAAGTGTGAGACAAATTATCACTACAATCAATACATGAGACAAATTGTCCAAAGAAACGTTTGTCCATTATGGAGATGGAACCAACAAGTCTTGGATTATCTAGTGCTGGCTTTTAGTCGAAACTGCCCTAACCCAAGACTTTTCCAAGAAATAAGCTGAATTACAATGCTGTAAATATTCTGTGTCCAAAACTATGTAATGTACAAAATGTCTGTGATCTATTCTCAAAAACTGAACAGCAACTGTCCTGATAGTTAGTGGGAGCTCTTACTATTCCAGCTACATATACTTCGCAAAATCTTAGACAAGTTTGATTCCCTTTTCTTATGGTTTTAAGGAATAAAATCAATATCAAAATTATTTCCACTAAATCTACATTACATGTGGTTCAAAACATATTTGGTCAGAATAATGGAATAATAAATGATGATAATATTTCGAAATTACAAGTAATGATCATCATTTATGACATGAGGACCTTTTAACTTGGGTCCGTTTTGACCTGATACGTCCAATGCTCTTACATCTACCTCATTTAGATCATGAGAAATAATATAAAGTTTGTGTAGATTCAATATGTAATATTCATGGGTAAAACATTTCATAAGAAATCATAAAAAGTACGAGTAGATTCATTAAGAAGAAATATTTTCATGAAATAAATTTTAAACTGACAAACTCTTCAAATGCATGTGTAACACAAATTGTGTAACATATTCATATATTTTCTTCTTATGTGTACTTAAAAAATAAAGAACATGAAAGTTACAGTTTTCAAAATATATTACATGACAAAAAGCAGGTGTAGCCATGTGAAAAGGATATTCTAATATATGATTCACTGTTGCTTTTTTAATGAAAAAAGTTTGAAATAGGGTTTCAGTCATGACAGCTAGTATTCCTGTAGTTGTAAATGATCTACACAAACCCTATTGCTTTATCTATTGTTTATAGGTGTACATTGTTACGAAACATCTGAGTACGGAACCTAAAATCATCTTTCTACAAATTCATGTTTTATCTCATATATCGTGTTTGTTACAGTTAGCATTTTTATACACCTAAAGATCCCTCACCGACAGTACAAACTGGACAACACAAACACATTACAAACTAACAGTTGTAGCGAATACAAAATGTTGTCTTACTTGTCTAAGAGAGTTTTGGCAACATCAGCGTGAGTTTTTAACCCAGATTCGTTTTTGAACTTCATCCAACGCTCAAATTGTGTCCCAATAGAGATTCTGTTTAAATTCGACTTCTTAACTCTTTCAGCTTTCCTTCTTTTCCTGGTCGATTCTGTTAGAGCAGGCCCTCTTCGTTTTCGTTTTTCAGGTGTAGCTTGTGTTTTGACATCCATTTTCTTCGAATTCTCGTTCAGATGACGTCATCTAGTTCTGCGTACTTCCGAAGTTTACAGAGTATCGCGGACCGACTACGGAAACGTTTGCCGATGTCTAACGAACTGACTTCGGAAATTCTCGCTTATGAATTTTGTAAACACAATCAGTATTTTGACATCCATCCGAAATACCAATTTGGGTTTTTCAATAAGTAATATCGAGACAAGTAACAGGCATTGGAAAATGAGACGTGTTCATTCTGTATCATTTCATGTTTGAAGCAATTTGTAAAATTTCCGTTGTCATTTTTGAAACGGAAAAATAATGTTTTTGAGAATGAATGGGACTTTAAAGATTATTTGAAAATAAGGACAAATGCAGAAAAAGAAATAGCACTGGTGCACAATAAAGTGCAAGAGCATGAGAGCAGATAGTTATTACTGTCGATAGATATGTTAGAATGTAGCAGTTCTATGTATGTGTTGTCACAGGAACAAATACCATCGCAAAGAAAAATGTATTACAAAAATGAAAATTTATGAAAACTATCCGTCAATTTTCTTTCTTTCTTTCTGTTTTCATTCGTTTTTATTTTTTAGGCAGGGAGTGACATCTCCGGACATATGTGTGTATATGTATATATACATATGAATATGTTTATATGGGTGTGTATGAACGTGTATATGTATAAATATGTGCAGATAAATTTTCTTTCTTTTATAAAAAGAACATTTTTTTCACATAAAAAATGTTTCTACACACATTCTATAAGTTCCATTGCTATGGATGCTTTAATCATATTGTAAATTTGTAAAAATGAAAACTAAATAAATATATAAAAATGTCTTTGCAGATCTCTTGTCAGACACCATACACCATAACATTTAGATATTAAGGTAGCATAATTTATCCTACCTCTGCAAAGTTTGTTCAAACTTTGCCGTTAGATTATTCTGATTTAACAAAGATATAACTTAGAACTCTTCTTCCTCGAAACCATAAGTCCAATGGCTTAGATATTTTGCATGGTATATCATTTAGAGGTCATCTACAAACATCGATATAAATTATACCCCCGTGGTCAAAATTTATCTCTATTGATTGATTGATATTTGTACTTCATGTGTTTTTTTTATATTTTAAAGATACTTGTTTATTTATTGATGTAGAATATGGCTTGAATTAGTAATTTAAGGCAGGAAAACTTAGAATTTATTTTAGATTCCAGTTTGTATGTGAAATTCTGTTAGAAGAACATACGTTCAATGTTTTTTTTCTTTAGACACAATCTGGAATATATGACTATGTACAACACATATACAGCAACACTATATAAAACAGAGAAAATATAACTGCATTCGGTTTGGCTTTTTGACTTAGAATTTATTTATGACGACCCGGCACCTATACCAAATTCATTTATATTAACATCATTTTAAATAGAAATGTTAATACAAACAATGAAAACTTCGGTTACTGAAATTTTATGATTTCAGTGTAGATATCATTCGAAAAAAAACGTGTTAGTATTAATTGGATTCATATGTAAACACTTAAAACACAAACAAAAGTAAGATATGGATGGAATCATAAATATATAATTATGCATTTCAAGTGTAGATGATTGTTTTGTCCGTCGACATGCTAGTATTTTCAGCAATGTACAGAATTAACATGTTTTATCGATGAAACATGAAACGTAAAGTTAAAACATTAATTGAAGGATAGACCAACTTACCAGTCTGTGTTTTCTAATGTCAAGATGTAAAATGTGAGTTGAAACAAGATAAACATTCGGTTAAAAGGATTTCTACAGAATCAGAAAATAATATTTTAGCATGTTTTCCAAAAGAAAATCAGTTATTGCTATATGCGTAACATTTGTAACTTTAGTGTTTCTTAAATTGACCTCAAAAGAAAGTAAAATATCCATTGCAACTAATCAGGAGGAAAATATAATGACACAGAAGCAGTGCTTTACAACTTCGCTAACACGGGAGAACCTCTTCAAATACACCAAAGAAAAGAGATGTAACCGTTTTATTAAACTCGAGTCAGAAATGGGAAGACTGGGGAATATGATGTTCGCGACTGCATCTCTAATTGGAATCGCTTATGACTTTGATGCCATACCTTTAATAAATGAAAACAGTGCGCTTCTTAAATACTTCAATTTACCTAATGTTTTAAATATGATTACTACAAACACAGCAACGTGCAGTTTTATGTATGAAAGGTATAATGAATGTGAAAATATCCAAGACAAAAATATCACATTAAAAGGCTACATTTTATCTTGGAAACATTTTAGAAATATCAAACCTTTGGTGAAAAAGATATTTCAATTAAAATCGCCCTACTTAGATAGAGCAAAATTATTTCTTTCTAATATTTCTGAACCCGGATACCAAAACGTATGTATACAGGTAAGGAGAGGAGATTATACCGTAAAGTACAATAAAAAAGTCGGGAAAAAAATGGCAAGCAAGGAATACATTCAAAAGGCGATGGACTATTATCGACAGAAATACAAAAATGTCAAGTTTATTGTTCTAAGTGACGACATAGAGTGGTGTAGAAGAAACATTGAAAATGTTGCTTTTAGTCCCTTTACAGACGCTGGCGACGATATGGCATTGATGACTTCATGTGACCATGTAATTATGACAGTTGGCACATTTGGCTGGTGGGGAGGCTGGTTGTCGAGTGGTGACACTGTGTACTTTGAGAATCATTTTAGAAACGGTTCAAAACTATGGAGACATTTTTCAGCCTCCGATTATTTTCCAAGTGATTGGATTGGATTTTAGAATCTTCTGCGTGATGACGTCTCCGCTTCATGAAAATCTTGCATCTTTAGGTTGTCATGATACGCTGTCAGCTGTAAACACACACACACACACACACACGAACAACAACAACACCAACAAAAAAATAACAACAACAACAAATATACAATGTGTGCTTTTGGTAAACACCCTTTAATAATCTTACAAAAAATAATAACCAATTTGACATCTTATTAAACCATAAAATGCAACACATTGGCTAGTTACATTTTAATAATACCATTAAAGTTAGTAAACTTCGAAGATACATATGCAAAATAAAGTACAAGAAAACATCAATGACATTTGACGTCGATGACATCATTTTACTGCGTTTGTTTTTTCTTTGTGTTTCTTTTTTTAATATGCAGAGTGCACTGATAACTATTTGAATGTACTGAAAACTAAATTCCTTCCAGCTCAACACAGAACAGATATAGGTAATTATATCTGCTTCCCACAGGCAAGAGCAACTCCTCAAACAGCCGGAAATGTTCTTGGCTGGTTGAAACAAACAATTGTAAAACAGCTCATTTCCTTCAGCGGGATTTCTTTTTATTGGACTTTGTGAAAGACTGTTACAAACTTAAACCAAAAACCTATATACTTAAAACAGCCATTAGCAGAAAAATTAGATAATTAAACCTGACTTGTGTACAAAGTGTTATCGAAAATTTCAAAGAGAGAATAAACGTCATAATTCAGCAAATTAGCCGTCACATTGATCACCTTATACCTCCCAGAGAAATGTAAAACAAATCATGATTTAGAAGCATTATTTAAATATAAATAAAGCTTT
This sequence comes from Cyclina sinensis, assembly GCA_012932295.1. Lineage (NCBI taxonomy): Eukaryota > Metazoa > Mollusca > Bivalvia > Venerida > Veneridae > Cyclina > Cyclina sinensis. The sequence continues at coordinate 47,909,762 of JAAONU010000019.1, read as the reverse complement.
AAAAATATGTAGATTATTTTCTTATTTAAATAACTTTAATAAATATACCTAAAATGAAAGGAAGGTAATGTACATTTAAATTAGTATCAGAAAACTTGAATAATCGTGTACAAGAACACTAATTTCTTATATTCTTTTAAATTTAAAGTTTGTGTTGACATTTTGATTCGAAATATTCTAATTATTTCTCAACATTTCGCTTGTTAAGTAAATTTCCACTTAAAATCCTTCAAAGCAATTGAATGATGCACGGTTAAGTTGAAAAATTAAATTTCTTGTACATTTTAGGCTTAATTGCAAAACATTTCAACCCAACCAAAACTGATCATTTGGTTTCATCTCACAACACTTGATATGTCATTGGTGAATGCAAACCTTGGGATTATTGATTATGATTTTATATATATTTACAACATTCAGTTTCATTTTGGTTTGATCTGATAAATTAACAAATAATAAAAGCTTTCAAATTAAACGGAACAAAGTAAATACCTTAAAGGAGAAGAATTTTATAAGACTTGTCTTCCATTCTATTCCTTTTTTGGGAATAATTATATATTATTGATTTTAGTGTATGATAATATTATGTTTATATCTCATTACTCTGAAAATAAATATTTTTAAACAAAACTGAAAAAGCAAACAAAAATGATTTAAAGTATATCTAAATCATCGAAAAAAGTATTTCTGAATGTTTTGCGCCGTTTTATCTTATTATTAAAGGTTATTAAACAAGTTGCGTAGCAACCGTAAAAAGTTTTATATAACCTATTTTTATATTTCAGACCCAGATGCTTTTTCTATTAAAAGAAAGTTTGAACTTACAATGTTTACCATATTTCCTTGAAAAAAAAGAGTTTGAGGATTTTCTTGAAATTAAATGTGTTTGTAAAAAATATATATGAAAAAGCAAATATATATATCAACATTCCTTATATGTATATAACATTTCTTGGTAGTTATAAACACATTTTAAGTTTACCACTGACTAACCAAGATAGTTGGAAATCGTCAGCTAAACTTTATGGCCAAATATTAGTTTTCGGACAATTGGAAATTTAGGTGACAAGATCAAATAATTAAAGGTCAGTGGAAAGGTCTTGTCCAAAGGGGTGTTGTGTCCAAGTGTGAAGTAAATCGACTTACTGATAAGGAAGTTAAAGGCAATGTTAAAGTTTTTGGACAACTGGACCTTCAAGATGAAGGTCATTCAGGGGTCAAGGTCAAACAAATATTGGTCAGTGGGAAGGCCTTGTCCAGTGGGGCGTTGTGTCCAAGTATGAAGTAAATCCACTTACTTAAAGAGAAATTATTGCCAATGTTAAACTTTTTGGACAATTTGATCTTCAAGGTGAAAGTCAGTCAGTGGGTGAAGGTCAAATAAATACAGGTCAATGGAAAGGTCTTGTCCAAAGGGGTGTTGTGTCCTAGTATGAAGTAAAGCCACTTTCTAATAAGAAAGTTATTGCCAATGTTAAAGTTTTCGGACGGACTGACTGACGGACGGACAGTTCAAAAACTATATGCCTCCCTTCAGGGGCATAAAAAATAAAAATGATTATAAGCAATCACCTGAATAAACTCATTTTATAGATAAATTTAGTTTACCTAAATTTCTGATATAATGGACTGATGTTGCTGGAATTGCACTATGTGTTTTGTTTGTTTATCTTAAAAACATGTAAGACATTTTTTTCTGAAGAACATCTCATTTTATACTCATCTTGGATTAAATGTTAAATGCAAACGTTCATTCTCATTTCAAAATAGTATTTTCCTCTAAATCTTTCCCCTTTCCTTTTAGAACAAACGTCTTCACAGTGGTAGCAGGGAGTGTACGTTGACATCTCGTGGCCACTGAATATTGTTTTCCTTTTTTTTGTTTTTTTGCTTAGTTTTATTTCGTTACTAAAATTTTTTTTCTCAGCTATTATTCGTTGCCAGGATTGTTTTCTTAGTAATAATTCGTGGCCACGAATTTCATTTTTAGTTACAATCCGTTGGCATGAAATATTTAGTTTTTTTCTTAGTTATAACAGGAAACCAAAAAGATAAAAACAAACAAACAAAAAATAATAATATCGATTCTATGCTTCCGTACTACACACTTACAAGGAATTTTATTTAAATTCAGGTGTTTCTTTCTCAGTCTGTTTTCACTACTTTCACTGAAATCTATCCAACAAATATTTCCTCTGACTCCTAGCTACTTTCACTTTCCATTTAAGTGTACACTCCTCTCATCAAATTTCAGCTCCCAAAGAAAAATAACATTATGATAAATAGTTATCTGTTAATATGTTCACATCATAGTTATATCAAACGTCTATTTTAATGTTTAAACCGGTAGTTGTATACAAGCTTGAGACCATGGAACGTTTACCAGAAAATAAGCGAATTATTTTTCCCCCAAACAACAGCAACAACACAAAGAAACTTTTTACTAGACTGTAGAAATTATCTTCTTTAAAGCAAGCTTGCTAACAAAAATGTTTTTATTCTGGCTCTCCATTCTTTACTAGCTTTCCCTTATCTTGTTCCCTTATCTTGTTCCATCTTGTTCCCTTATCTTGTTCCCTTTAGTAACCAATAAACTATACCCCATTTTTTCTGTAAATAACGAAAACAAAATCTTTCACTCCTAAGATCAAGGGTTTTACTTGATTTATAGACTGAGGTAAAGCATACATATCTTTATCATTTTGTCTTCTCATTAGGACATTTTTGATATTACAATCTTTAAAGAATATCATTTTTGTACAGTTTTTTTTCTTTTTTCCGTGTATTAAATTTTAGTTAAAATGTACGATGAAAAGAGAGATAAAAATTACACACCTAAACAATAGAGGTAAGATAAATGTCTAATGATAATCTTGCACATGTTTTGTTTAACATTTTAATTTGATACTTGTATTCTTTGCCAACGTTTCTATACTATACACTATTGGGTTGTAAAAGTATGTGAAGAAAAGTATTTCAGACCGTAGCATTTTAGGGTCGACACACGACAATGCGAAGTGAAATCGCGACAATGCGATACGACGCTCGACAGTGCGAAGCGACGTTCGACAATGCCAAACGAAATATCGCACTGTCGTTTGGTACTGTCGCGTTAAAAAAAAAAGCGCGACATCATTAAATATCATTTCGCATTGTCGAGTGTCGCTTCGCATTTTTGAGCGTCCTATCGCATTATCGCGATGTCAGTATGCATCGAGAGTCGTGTATTTCTTCTGACAGTGACACTGGACAATGCGATGCGACGCTCGGCAATGCAAACCGACAATTGACAATACGAAGAGACATTTTCAAAATGCCACATTTTATTTTTGAACTTTTTTATTCATACACTGGGACACCCAACAATGCGAAGCGACGCTCTACAGTGCGAAGCGACGCTTGATAATGCAAGCGAAACTCGACAATGCGAAGTGATATTATTGAAATGAGAATATGATTGAGCTCATTCTGACCTCGAGGTCTCAAGCATTTGTTAGCGGTATGACAGGGGAAGTAATCTTGTATGGAGTTTGTGAAAGGGTAAGTGTTTTGGCCGCAGTAAACGTCGTAATGAAAAAAAAAGAAACGCATTTTATTTAGTTTAACATCAAAGGGCACCATCTGATAAGAGAACAAACTTACAATACAATTAAAAGGCTCAGAATCTGGGTAACACAAAAATATCAAAGTAATAGCTTAAGAGCCAATACCTGAAGGTTTTGGGGTTATGAACTTCCGTCGACGGATAAGCAGATCTTTTAAAACTTTAAAGCGATACTTTTCAATGTATAAAATGTTAATGAACAAAACTACTTATATAAAGATCTGCAGCCAAATAAGTATATCCATGTACCATCAAAAACAAGGTAAACAATGGTGTTCTTCGTAAATAAAACTTACAATTTTACAAAGGCTTCGGTTATGTTTGGACAACTCAGTTGGTTTATAATGTTAAATTAATATTCTTTTGTTTAAAGGCTAACAAATCAGCACCAACAAAAATGGATTGCATTTGTAAAAGATAGTCCGAATTACTAGCCTTCGCAGTAGATTAATTGTTCAGATGCCTACAAAAGAATTGCTTCGGCCAAACAAGTATCACACTTTTCTTCAGTCATTTCCACACCCCAGTAAATAAATTTACGCTTCTGGCGTTTGCTGCTCACCGTACGGCACTTCTTACCATCACCCGAGTAATACTGCTATGATGAAAAATGTTAAAACACTGCCTGTTATTTATGCAATGAATGGCAGTCAGCGCTGAACTTTCATAAAATTACTCTATGCATGATCATATTCTGGAGTTTTGATATTTTGTGACTCCTTAGTGCTAGTTTTACAAAGAAGAAAAAGGCGGCATTATTTCTGAAGGACAAGGAGGATTCAGAGCTTGCCAAACTACTCGAGATGGTGGGTTTATGTTATGCGCAGTTACTGTAATGAATACGATAAAGTAGCTGTTTATGATGAGAAATATGTAAATGTTTCTGATTAATGTTAATTAAGGGGAAAGAAAAGGTTTGAGTATAACACATAAAAAACGGAAAGGGAATACTTTCAAAATCACAGAAAACTGTACATGATTCACTATAACTCTAAAAGGAACAGTTCTGTAAACTATAAACCAAGAAACTTTCGCGGATACGATGTTTCGCGTTTATACTGTTGGCGATTTCGCGGCGACATACTTTCGCGGAAAATACTATTCGCTTAATACGCGAAACTTAAATCGTTACATGAAAGATAATAAAAGTAGTGAAAAATGCATATCAGGAAAATTCACAGTAAAAAAAAAAAACACAACCTTTCCACACAGTCAAAAAGTAGAGGAATAGATAGCATAAGTTCATTTATAGATCAATATAAAAACACACCACAAACAATTAACAAGGAGTTACCTCCTTAGAACGGTCAGTGGCAAAAAAAATTGCCACTAGGGGTTTAAACCAGGTTCTAGGGTGAACCAACCTCACACTTGCCCGAACAGGTTCTAATAAGAACTATTTAATTTCGTTTAGTGCGATTTAATGTGTTGTAGGTATACCATTGCATGCAAAAACAACACTAAGTTAAAATAAAGTTTCAAGTGACTTTACGGCCTATGAAATATTGACTGATTCTGTAAAAAGAGTTTCCAAGCAAACTAATATGACTAACTCTAGTGCAAGATAATACTCAAGACTTATTAAATATAAATATAACAGAATGTTGGTGAACATGAAACCTACAATTTGATATAATTGAGTGTATGGGTAAGTAGAGAGGGGTGTTAACATTTTCCCAAGGTAAGAAAAACATAACAATGTTGATTGAAACGCTACCTGATTTAGTACTCTACTAATGTCTCTAGGAGCATTAAAACAAGTTAGATAACTCTTTACCAAATTAAGGCATATTATGATACTTTTTGGCAAAGAAATCTAGGTTAAATGTTTGCATACAAGTTACTATTATATATCTTACTAACTAGCAATGCTTACTTATTTAATACTTTACTTATGTCTCCAGGCATTTAAACAAACATGTTAGATAACTCTTGACCAAATTTAAGGCAAATTATGGCTACTGTTTGAAGTAGATCGTAATCGCTATCATCTTTTTTTCAAAATACATAATCCTTAAAATGTAATCTACATCGACCAGCATTTTTTTCTTGTTTTCTTGCATTATCTCTTTCATTAACTAAAATAGTGGTGATGCAGTGACACTATTTTGATCCAGCCTGAAATAAGTATATTCATTGTAAAAGTATTCATAGGCTTTATTATTTTATAGAAAATATTAAATGCGTGGCAGGCTTAAGAAGACACAAAATTAAATGTTTTGATTTTCTTCTCTCGTTACATTTTGAGTTGTTCTTTGCCATACACCATCACTGTGCTACACAAACGCTTCAAATTTAACACAGTTGGCTACAATCTGAAAAGACCTCCCCTCCACCACTATAGAAACGGAAAAGTAAATTTTACTAGGTTGCTTGCTCCCTTTTATGGTCAGACCGAAACTTGTCCTTAACGGTACACTAGTAATAACATTTGTAACTCTAATATATTATTATATTATTATCGTACTGTCGCCATCGCATCATCGCATTGTCGCCATCGCATTATCGCATTGTCGCCATCGCCCTATCGCGTTTTCGCATCATCGAACTGTCGTCATCACATTATCGCACTGTCGCCATCGCATTATCGCACTATTGCATTGTCGCCCTCTGGATTATAACGTCTAACCACGATTACCCTAACGGTATTTCGTAACATTAAAAAACAACGATGTGCGCATGTGTACCGGAAGGCGATAGTCGACAACGCGATAGTGCGATGGCGACATTGCGATAATGCGATGGCGACAGTGCGATAATTCGATGACGACAGTACGATAATGCACAAACGCGAAAGTGCGATGGCGACAATGGGATGATACGATGGCGACAGTACGATATGACAATCGCATTGTCGCCATCTCACTATCGCGTTGTTGTCATCGCATTATCGCGTTATCACACTGTCGCCATCGCATTATCGCACTGTCGCCATCGCATTATCGCACTACCGTATTGTCGCCCTCTGGATTATAACGTCTAACCACAATAGCCCTAACGGTATCCCGTACTATCGTGAATCAAATTATCTAATCTGCTAAATTTAGATTGCAGAAAATCCTTTGATACACGAAAATGTCATTCAGTTTTCAGAATATAATTAATTGACGACATATCCTCAAGTTGTTTGGGTATGTGGACAGGATATTTACTTGATAGCCCATCAGAGCATATGCTCAGATGAGATTTTGTGATCCCCGTGTGTCCGTTGGGAGTTGTGATTCGTCAGTTTGGTAAATTTGGTTAATTTTCCTTCTTAAATTCTAGGTCAGATGCGATAAAATTTGGCAGAGACGTTCCTTGTATATTTTTCTTAAATTCTTCAAAAAATTTCATTCCATTGCATAACTCTAGTCGATATGGAAACAACAATGAAAATCGTCTTGTCTAAAACAACTAAACCTATAGTTCTCAAATTTTGTGTGTAGTATTGTCAAGTAAACCTCTATCAAGTGTGAGTAAATAATGTTCTTAGGGCAATTGCTGGCTCCGCCCTAGATATCACACATGTTTACATAGAAATATATAGAAAAATATTAAAACTTCTTCTCTTTAAAAAATCAGAAACCACAAGGGTTAGGCGTTCAAAGTTTGATTTGTAGCACTATCAAATTGACATGTATTAAGCTTTTTCCTTAGGGTCATAATTGGCCCCACTTGTGATCACGTGTTTTACATAAAAATATACAGAACAATTTATTTACAAAATACTTGTATTAAACCACAAGGCGCTTATTTCTTGTATTGTGTATTGGACCTCTACTAAGATTGTTCAAACTTTGACGCTTGGGTCTTATTTGGTTCCAACCCGGGGGTAAGCTTTCTCTTTATATCTGTTTTGTCAGATGCCACAAAACTAGGACATCTGAAATGTAATTTGTGGCATTATCCGTGATACTGTATTAATTCTTAAATAAAGCCTGTGGTGCTAATTATGGTCTCTGCAATGTATACAGCATTGCCAAAATCAGCGTGGTAAATTTTCTTGAACACTCCGATTCTCCATTGAATTTCTTAATTTTCCTGGTATATGCAAATATCCATATAAAGTCGATGGAATAAAGTTTTGATATTTGTTTTCTTTCTCTTGGTCAAAAATGTACATTATGTGTTTATTGTCAGCAGTCATTAGGTTTTCATTACTGTGAATAATAAAAGGCAATATCAATGAAGTTTTATGGTCATATTTAACAGAAATGTGATGCCTTTTTGCAATGATGGACCTATCAAGTGTGATGAAATCTGTAGTCAATTCTTTACTTATTTTTAAAGCTCTTTGTTTGACTGTCCTTGCTTTTTCACAAGGTTGTATCTTAACACAGATGGTTGACAATCCATTAAACCATCTCTATGTAAATGATCTGGTAACACTTAAACGCTCTAAATTCAAGAGTTTAAATACACAGATTCAGTTAATCAGCTACTTGAGACGCTTTTAAGTAAGCTTGTCGACCTTATTCATGTATGGTATTTCTCTCAGTTTATAGTTGCGTTAAACAGTCAAAGAAAACTTGTATTTATTGTTGTTTGTTTTAATTTGCCAAAGAGCAAGAACGACACATTTTCATTATGTGATAAGGCATATCAAAAACTGCGTATTTTTGGACATATTTTTATTTTTCTCGTTATTGTTTCCAGTGGATGAAAACGATGTTAGACAGCGTTTATTAATTTGTTTGTTTGTTTGTTTTTCATTAAGGAAATACTGTTTATCATTCATTAATAACGTCTAAAAGACAGGAAGTCATTTATTGCTACAGGTGTCTACGGCATGTTTGATTTAAACATTTCAGACTTTATTGACAGTTATTGCTGTATTAAAATAATAAATAATAATCAAGTTCCCAGTGGGATTCGAAATAAAAAGTGTTTTTCTTTCACCTGCCATTAATGTTCCTTGAGACTATTAAAAAGATGAAAATTCTAAAGTACGTACGGAGAAAATGTGTGTCCTGTTTTTACCAGACGAAATACCAACGGCTTATTGCTGTATGTTTTGTCTGTTTAGTATTGCTTATTATTCATCGTGGTAGCAGAAGTGAACTTGGATGATACAGTTGAAACTTTAAGCAATACGCCATCAAAGACAGTTCTGCTGCATGAAAATATTAAATCTCACTCACAATCAAACGGTATGTACAAATATGAGTCTGAGATGGAGCTAAAATACCTTAAGCCGAGTTTTCTATCGCAGCAAGACAGTACAGATCCACCAACGTCTAGAAAAGTTTACAAAATTCTGTGGTGGAACAAGCCAGATTGGATAGAACGATTAGAACGCAATGTCAAAATGGGGAACTGTTTGCACTTTACCAATTGCATATTCACAAACAGTAAGGTCCAGTTTTAATCAAAGTGATGCAGTCATTTACAGCATTTCAAATGCTGATGTTCATAGAAAACCCCCTGTAAGTTCGGATCGTAGAAATCCGAACCAGACCTGGATATTCCTCACCATTGAGTCTCCTGTCAACTTAAGAAGCAAAAATAAGATCGATGGCATGGAAAAACGTCCTAAATTGGTCCTTTACTTACCGTACAGACGCCGATGTATACTTTCCGTATGGAAGCCTGATACATAATAAAAATACAAGCGAAGAAAAAAACTTCTCTAGGATTTTTCAATCGAAGTCTAAATTTGCAGCTTGGATCGTGAGTGATTGTAAAACACAAAGTAAAAGGGAAGAGTATGTTGCATTGTTACGAAAATATGTAGATGTAGACATTTTTGGGATGTGCGGACAAAGTACTTTGCCAAGAGATAATTATATGGTAAAAACGTTTATAGAAAGGAATTATAAGTTTTATTTAAGTTTTGAAAACTCACTTTGTAACGAATATTTTTCAGAAAAGTTTTTTAAGTATTACAAAATGGACGTCATAACAGTAGTAAGAGGAGGCCCAAAACACAATCTAGATTTTGCGAACGATTCTTTTATCGACACGGCGTCATTTCCAACCGTGAGATCTCTCGCAATTTCCTCAAACGTATAGCAGAAAACGAACTGCTGTACACTAGATACTTAAAGAACAAAGAAAAATATTCAGTCGTTGAAGAGTCCACGACATTTCACAATGCGCTGTGTAACATTTGTTATAAACTTAACAATTTAAGTGATAATAAAAAGATTTATTCAAATGCTTATCACTGGTTTGGACGCTGCAGAGATGTGAATGATTTGACTTTATAACACATATGTTGCTCAACACATCGACCCTCCTAGTCACCATCCTTTCAATACTGATATCATTAAATATGATTTTACATTGCCTATTAATAATGCATTGAAAGCAATTACATTCTATGCTATGCGCAGTAAAGAATATGACGAAGTAGCTGTTAATAATGAAAACATTATGTTTATATGTAACCCATACATATCCTCTTGCCTCGTGCTGAATCTGAACTCAGGGTACTCTCGAACACAAAGTAGACACTCTATCAAGTCGCAACAAAAATCTTTCTGATAAAGAAGAAGTATCATGTTATACGTCTGCTACATGCACACCCCTTTCGCAGAATTTGTCCTCGAATTCTATAGTGCTGAATGTGTGTGGGACTTTCTACACTCCTGATTTGTTCACTTTGGGCGCAAAATGTAGCCGGGAAATATCCACTGGTTACTAGCTGGGTTTGAGCTCAGGCACTTGCAATAAAAAACAGACACTTTACCACGTCGTGAAAGGTTGTTTAACAGCACCTGTACAAAGAAGTTAGATTGAAACAGAGAACTGAACCTTAGATATCAGCTGAAATCTTACAATATATTAAGAAAAGAGATTTAATTATGTACAGATTGAGAAAACGTGGTCGCCGCGAGGCCGTATTGAAAATACAGAAACACTGTTAACAGAGAAGTAATGAATCCCAAATCTTCTTATTTTCATTTCAAATTACTGATAATAGAAAAAACAATCTATCGAAATATCTAAAACAGGATACAAATGTTTTTAAAAGTGAAAATGAAAATGTTGTTGGGGAAAATTGTCATAACCCAAAAAGTATTGCTAATCATTTAAATGACCTTTTTTTACCACGATTGCATCTAAAATTGTTGATAAATTACCAATGCTGCTTTATTTTTAAAAATACCTATTACTTTTGTTGTAAACATGTCAATTTCAGAAGTATGTACCCGATGATATGAAGTTAGCTAGTGTGAAACCTGTGTATAAGAAATAATAGTAACTTTGATGTTGGCAACTATAGACCTGTTCGTGTTTAAAATGTTGTGTCATTATTTAAGAAAACAAAAACAAACAAAAAACTGTATACACAGCTTGAAAATTTTCTAGTTGACAACAATTTATTGTATGAACTACAGTCTGGTTTAAGAAATTAGTTTTCAACTGATTCTTGTCTTGTTCACTGAGTGGATCATATTAGAAGCAATAATGCAAAATGATGCGAAATTTTGTTTAACAGGCATAATTATGCTGGATTTACAGAAATCTTTTGATACTGTTGATCATTATATCCTCCGTAGTAAACTAAAACATTTGAATGTTAGAAACACTTATTGGTTTATGTCTTATCTCTCTGGAAGAAAACTGTATGTGTAAACTATATGTAAACTATATGTAAACTATATGTATTCTGAATACAAGACTGGGCATAACATGCTGTGTATCTCAGGGCAACAGACTAGGCCACTTTTATCCTTGTGATATGTAAATGACATGATGATCAGCATCAACCTTGATTGTAAACTAATTTTGTATGCTGATGACAGTGTTTTTTTTCTTTGCACATAAATATCATAATGTAATTTCTTTGAATGGGCATGTCTTACAATCATGCTCAAATCCGTTAGTGGACAACAAGTTGTCCTTACACCATGGTAACATCGAAAGTATAATATTTGGCCAAAAACGTAAACTAAAACAAGTAAAATATTTTAAGATTGTTTGAATGGTCATACTATTGAGTCTACATACAAAGTCTGTAAAATATCTTGGAGTTACTATTGACAACTCATTATTGGGTGAAAAGTTTGTTAATAAATTAGTTAGGTAAATTCGCGTCTTCTTTTTACACAGACAAGGAAAGTGTTTGGATTTTAATACTAGAAAATATGTATGTTCTGCTTTGATTCAGTGTCACATAGATTATGCATGTTCTTCTTGGTTCCCAAATCTTAATAAGAGTCTTTGAGAAAAGTTACAAATTTGTCAAAACAAGATTGTTAAATTCATAAAAGGCATGGGTCCTAAAGAAAGTGTAAATCAAGCTATCTTTGTTAAATGTTTGAACCACGTCTTTAAAATTGTTAATATGCAGTGTCCTTCATACATGAAAGAACATGTTAGAGGTTTACACACTTGTTCCACAAGATCAAATATGTACAACTGCAGAGTGCCCAAATGCTTTGGTAAAGAAAATGTCGCATTTTACTATAGTGCAATTAATGTCTAAAATTCGCTGCCTTTCTAAAGAAAATAAACAACTTCAGTCAATTTAAAAACGCCGACAAAAACAACTTATTGGGTTTAGCTACACATAAATAGAGTGCACTTGCTGACTCATTTTTCCAGATTGTTATACCTCTGCCACATATGTACCTTAAGTAGCATTTTTGAAAGCATTTTAACTTGTTACTTTAAACTTTTTTATGATTTACATTAAAATGGGTTGAAGAAATGATACAGAAGAGTAACGGTAAGGCTTTTTTATGACAACTATACACTTTTTATTGATGACTCTTTTAAGACCAACCCGAAATAAACATATATTTTTGTTTGCCCTTTTGAAATTGATGCATGGATGTGGACTGAGTCTAATGTCCAATTGTTTAATGACTGACCGTACTTAATAGCAATATATACGATTATTTCTTACTTCAATGTCCTACTGAAATCTTTACCTTTAATCAGCTGATAATATTACTTCATTTAAGAATAGTGTTGTGGATTTGTACTCTAAACAGATATCTTTCAGCTAAGGCAGTATCATTGTCCGTTACTAATAAGCATATCAGTTGCTGTATGTTTCGGAAATCTGGGGACTGAAAATGTTCTTACGTGAAAACATACAAAAATAGTTGTGTTTTACTTTTTATTTGTTTTCTGAATACCGATAAATGTATTTGTTAAAAAGATACACTGTAAACTGCCCGATTTTAGAAAGTATGAACAAATTGTGAACTAATAAATAAGAACATTATAATCATACCCGGATATTCAAAACAGTTTATAAGTAAATTATTCAAAATAATTATCCAGACATGTGACTAGTTATCATTATTCATAAATGAAATCAGAAAAATTTTACGATAAAAACATTTCTTCTTTGTTTAGTTTCGTCATTACTTTCAAGTTATTCCAAAGAGTTATTTTATTCATTTTTTATACCCAGTTTCTTTTATAATACCTAGAACTTACAGAGAAGTTTGGGATAAGAATCGGTTGTTCGTAGTAGGAGGAATAAAAATTGTGCAAGTGTCAGTGGGAAAGCCGGAAAACTTGTTGGCAATGAAGCAAAACTTACCGCATTAAATTGGAAATTGTCTGCGTCTGGAACATTTTTTTTTTGTCTTCCTGAAGACGAGAAATCCTAGGAAATGACAATTTATAACTATGAGAACTTTAACAGACTCCAAAGTAGTCTCTGCATTCCTTGAAAGTATTATGAAATGACAATATTTTTCATAATTATGAAATAATTTAGTTTAACTTTTTTAAATATTATCTTTCAATAAATAAGAATATTTGTGATGTGGTGACACTTCTTGCACCCTCACTCGAAGAAGCACATCGTTTCTTTATTATTTGTAGATGCATGTATTGCGGCGTATGCATATGAAACACATTAATGTATTGTATGTTTGTACTGTCTGACCGGCTCACTCTACGTTATTACCAATTTATTGTGTGGCACAGAGAATTTGGGTTTGATATATATATATGTATATGTATATATGTAGTAGACTATGAGGTAGACGTTTTTTATGACTGTAAAAAATTTTTATATCAGCTCAAAAATATGCAAAATCGGCATTTGTTTGCATCTAAATTTATCGGATATATTTCCAAAACACCTATTAGCTTTTAAAATGATTATTCTTGCTGAAAATGGCAATGATTGCGTAATTATATATGTGTCATAGATAGGCTATAAATTCAACATGGACCTTGAAAGACATATAAAATCTTGAGAATATGCTCAAATATGGTTGGAGAAATCAGGTTAGTCATAAATAAAAAATATTTTTAACTAAAGTCAGTCTTATAATAATCTTAACGGTTTAGAAGTTCAACTTTCCTCAGTGCTTTAGTGATTCACTTGCTTTGAGCTTCACGAGCGTGTTTAAGAAAAAGCAAGATATTGACAGAAAAGCGCAAATCAGCGAAATGAGATTTATTGAGAATGGACTTAGAAATTATTTTGTTTTAATTACTTACCGCTTTTAAAATGTAAAATAATCATTGGGTATCGATGATATTTTTTTTTCTGCCGAAAGAGTATGGTATTTCTTTTGAATACCCTGAAGAATCTAGAAATGAAATCATTGTTATCTAATATGATGTTTCATTGATTTTCGAAATGTTCTTTGAAATCTTCCCATAAGCACCAAGTCGATGGAGTAAAGTTTTGAAATATTTCTAGTCAAACTTCTTAGTTTCTTGTTATTAAAGCATTTTTCTGATGCAAATATAGAGTTGCGTTTTGCAGTCGCCGATTAATGTTGCACCTATATGCATAAGCACTTTTAATTATTGTAAACAGAACAAGAACGACACTATTTGCATTAGTTCATTATGATATGCGGTTCTTGAAGGATCACGATTTCTTGATATATATTATTTCCGTTATTACTTTTCATGAATGAAAAGGAACATATATAGACGAAAAATCACTCATATCGAGTCACAAAATAACTTGTGTCAGTCTTGAATAATGTCAACAAAGACACAATGTCGTTTAATTTTACATGTGTATACGGCATGGCGTTTAATTTTACAGGTGTATACGACAGGTTTGACATTAACGTTTATTAAATTATCGACTGTTTTGGCAGATTAAACAGGGGCTTCCTTTTCTTTCATATGCCGGTAATGTTGCTTTATACTATTAAAAGATGAAACTGCTGACTTACGGACGGAGAAAATGTATTTCGTGTTTTCACCTGACAAAATACCAACGACTGGTAGCTATAGTTTTTGTCGTTATGGTCTTGCTTATTATTCATCGCGGTGGAAAAAGTGAACCTTATGAATCAACTAAAACGTTAAGCAACTTGCAAACAGAAACAGTTCTGCTGCATAACAATATTCAAGTCTCACTCAGACAGTGGGAACACTTATGACTCTGTGATGGAGCTACAGTATCTTAAAGTCCGATTTTCATTCTCTACCTGATGGTATAGGTCCACCAACATCTGGAAACGTTTATAAGATTCTGTGGTGGAACAAATCAGGTTGGATAACAATATTAGAACGCGATGTCAGAATGGGGAACTGTTTACATTATTCTAATTGCATATTCACGAACAACAGGTCCAGTTTTAATCAAAGTGATGCAGTAATTTACAGTATTTCAGATAAAGGTGTTCATAGAAAACCCCCTATCAGTTCGGATCGTAGAAAGCAGAGCCAGATCTGGATCTTTCTAACTGTTGAGTCTCCTGTCAACCTACGAACGAAAATAAGATCAATGGCATGGCTAAATGTCCTAAATTGGTCAATTACTTACCGCACTGATGCAGATGTATATCTTCCGTACGGAGGTTTGGTATACAATTCAAAGACAAGTGAAGGAAAAAACTTCTCTAGAATTTTTCAATCGAAGTCTAAATTTGCAGCTTGGATCGTGAGTGATTGTGAAACACATAGGTAAAAGGGAAGAGTATGTTGCATTGTTACAGAAATATATTGATGTAGATATTTTTGGAAAGTGCGGACAACGTAACTTTGCCAAGAGATAATGATATGGTTAAAACGTTGATAGACAAGAACTACAAGTTTTTCTTCAGTTTTGAGAACTCTACTATGTAACGAATATATACAGAAAAGTTTTTTAAATACTACAAAATGGACGTCATCACTGTATTAAGGGGAGGCCCAAAGCACAGTCTAGATTTTGCGAACGATTCTTTTATCAACACGGCGTCCTTTCCCACCGTGAAATCTCTCGCAATTTTCCTCAAACGTATAGCCGACAACGAATTGCTGTACACTAGATTACTTAAAGAACAAAGAAAAGTACTCAGTCGTTGAAGACTCAACGACATTTCACAATGCGCTGTGTAACATTTGCTATAAACTTAACAATTTAGGTAATAATAAAAAGTTTTACTCTGACACCATTCACTCTTTTGGACGCTGTAGAGATGCGAATGATTTGGTTTAATAAGACACTGTTTGTTTGTTTGGGTTTTTTATGGAGAAGAAAAAAAAGGCTAAAAGAAGAAGTGCACTTATACATCAAATTTTGTTCAGTTGCGTTCACAGATATACTCGTCACAGTTGTAGCTCGAACCAACGAATCCCTATTACTTTTCGCACGAAGTTTTATTACGTAAGAAAAACATCCCTGTAGAGCCATAAACATTTAAATAGTTAAGGACCAACTCGAAACCAACGACCCCCGGCTGAACTACCAAAACAGATTATTGTATTGATATTTGAATGAAGTGTTGATTCTTTGAAAATGTTAAAGTTAAAAATCTATTTTGTAAATTCTTTTAAATAACTTATGCACAGAAAGAACTTCGAGACATTCGCAACTTTGTAATGCAAATGCAATTCATTCTTTGCATGAGCAGTTGAAAGAAAAGCCATTTTCCTTCTTCTTTGGTACATAAATAGATATTCAGTTTACATAGTCTATAAGTATTATCTTAATACCATGTTGTTTCATAACAGTTCCTGTGGCAACGACACTGGTATCACAGCTAACAAACGCACATCGACATTGTCTCTGTCGATAAGAGTTAAAACATAGATTGTGACTCTGAAGAAAGATTAGCGATGCCAAATATTGGCGCTTTTTAAGAATATTCTGAATTCCCGATGTCTTAGAGTTATGGAAAACCTTGTCAACGGTCAAAATTAAAAATTATCATATGCTGCTTATGTACACTTGACTTTGCAGAGTCTGCTGTAACAAGTATAAGACATTTGTTTAAAAAGAAAAGAAATTTAAAACGAACGGAATTGCCCATTCCTGATGACGACTAAACTGCTTTTTTACTGATTAAAAACCTTTAAAAATACGAGGCAAGTCGATAATGTCGAAAAGGGTATCACTGTACTCATTGCAATTTCATTATGTTTTTCTTATTTAATCAAATCAACTTTAGCTACAAACCTTAAAAAAATAAATACATATGTTTAAGACAGCCGCTGTGATATTTTTTGTTTTATAAGATTAAAGACATTTTTTTCTATTAAAATGACTTTGAATAATTCAATTATTTGAATGTCCTGGAAGACAGCCTCACCAGGAAAAAAACGTGTCGTTTATGTCAGATATTTTGATGTTTTTTATCTTCCATTTTGTATAAAAACCTCTGATTGACTTCCGAAATACACTAAAGACAACAATTTTAATGCGTAAATTGCTTATGCCTATTCGACAGAGGAAATTAGATCGAATGCAGCGGAAGAACTTGATCTACATAGCATTTGCGAACATCACAAAAAAGTGCAATACTAGATATCAGAATTGGTGCTAGCATATTTGAAATTCCTTGTTTATCAGTAAAGCACTGTAGAGTGTAGTTCTTCCGGAAAGCCATGCGTCCCACAATCCAAATGTCCCTGACGTCACAATGACACGGTTACAGTGAGCTAATAAAATAAGATCATTTCCCGCTTTCGTAAACGGACTAATCCGCACACTTTTAATTTCTTGCCTGCACCATAATTTAGCAGTAGCGACGACAAAAGTAGTTTATTTGTCGCTTTATAAAATCAACATTTTGCTATCGTAAATCCCAGGCGTTTATGTTTTTCCTCATGTTAGTCGCTTCATCTGACATGAATGCAAAAAAAACTTGTTGTTCATTTTGGGTTATAGTTTTTAAAAACTGACTTAATTTTCAGAACAACTACAGGTTTAAATTTTCTTACAACGTGGTTTGCCTCTTCAAAATATTTCCGTGATTGCAGATATTCATCCATCGAGAAATTTACATTTCATTCAATCTCTCTCGTGCAGTTCTTAAAGTAAGCTGTCTTTATGATTGTGCATCGTGTAATGTTTAGTATCTTTTCCGTTGCAGTATATACAACATTTGGAAGCTCAAATATTTCGTTTATACTGTAATAAACCTCAGTATTAAATACATGCAACACATTAAATTTCTTCTCATCTTTCCACGATAAACGAAGACAAACGAAGACATTTTTACCAAATCCTACTGTGTTATTTAAAACATTACCGGAATTATGCTAAATTAGTTCATGTCTGTTCGCCATATGCATCCATTTTGTCCAGTCAAAAATAAACTTTGCTTTCAAATTGTGGATATGTTTCAAATTTAAGGTTACAGGCACTAAACAAGACAATAAATTTAACACAACGCACCCTCGAAAATAGGTATTATGTAAATTCTGCATGACTATTGTTTGTCCACAGACAATGTTCAAACATTGGTCATATCCTTGAAAACTATAATACACTAATTCAATGAAAAATTGCTCAACAGAATGTTGATAGAGCTTTGTGGTGAATTTCGTGTTTTTAGGGCCAGTTCAAGCGGCTTTTAAAGTTTATGAGTTTCTTTAACACTGTTAAAATAAGAAACAGTATTTACAGTTGTGTCATTAAAGCCCGTCTCACACAGAACACGGTTGGGCACACGGTTCCCATACGGTATACTCGGTTATACACGGGTTGACTGGTAAGAGTATTGAGCTACAACCGTGCCTGGGGATTAGTTGGTACGAGTTAGAGTCGAATGTAGCACGTGTATGTACGAATAAAGCACGGATATACTCGGTCAAGCAAGGTTTGAACATGATTTGCATACGAATACATACGATTGTTGTACGGTTCCAAGAACGGCCTAGTACTGTCTGGTACGATTAAACATATGTCGTATGGCGATCGTATGAAACCGTGTGTGCACTCGTGTGAATCGTACCGTGATCGTGTGACATTTGCGTGTTAATCGGGTGTTGGATGTAGGACTTGGGGTAGGTCTCCAACGATTCCATACGATTTATATACGATCTTGACAAGGTTGGGTTCACTCGTGGATTTGACTTCAAAAACGGTTGTATATACGGTCTCACACGGTCTCTTACTGTCTTGTACGGTCGCTTATACGATCATACACGGACATGACATCAGTACTAGTTTTTTTAAAGTTTTAAAAATCATACACGGCTAACACGGATACACTCGAATGGCCCGAGTGTAACTCGGATAAGGCCACGGTCGGCCAACCGTATAAGCCGTGTGTTCTGTGTGAAACGGGCTTAAAGCCGTTTGATTGAGCGAGCTGGGCTGGGGATTGAAATGCGAACATACTGTAACTGGATATTATAAGGCATACTTCTCATATATGCATTAAGTTCATATTAAATTTGTCAATGCAGATCATCTATTCTCACATTTATTTGCAAAAAATATCATAACTAAATTCATTATATTGAAATTTAAGATAAATGTCCTGCAACAGATTGTCTGCCCTATTTGAGTGTACAAGAACTGTAGTATCACTACGCAAGGGTAAAAAAATCGTCTATACAAAAACGAACTTACTAACAACCTACTAACAAATCAGTAAGAATCATAACGTAAACTGTATTTTTGTAGTGATTGCCTGTCCTATTGTGTAAATGCAAAGGAAACTACATCTGATGTTTAATAAGTAGAATGGTTAATTTTCTTTCTTCAAATATATCGAAAAGTAAGAGATATTCCATTGTGTATTGTTATAATAAGGCTAAAAGGAGGACCGATCATGATTAACAGACTGATCTCTTTGTTGTTGAATCAAAGAATAGAAAACGTGTGTAAAAATGTCAAAATGGTTAAGTTAGATTTACTAGTAATTGCACTTTTATCAATTGTTACAGGATTTAGCATTTTGCCCTCCTTTCTTATTGTTCTTATGCCCATCATACATTCTTGTCCGGACCGTTACTCTTAGAACATTGAACATACCGTCACGATACTGCATATGTTAAAAGATCTCATTATCGAATGCAGAGCAAAAGAAATATTACTTTGTTTCGACAATGTATTCAGTTTTTCCCTATTACTGCGTTTAATTTTTTTTTTCTATTCAATTTCTTAAACATCCCCAAAATTCATTTTTTAAACCTTATTCATGGAAAATGGACTGCTGTATAAAATGACCTTAACTCAACTTAATGATTATTCAAGTTTTTGCCCTTCGCTTATTTAGTCGAACCATTATTGTAAGACCTTTCAAAACTCTTCACTGCCTTCTTTCGAGTTATTAATTGTATTTTAATGATTGTTCAGACAATATCCACACGAACCTGTGCTTTATAGGCAGCCGTAACAAAATAATGCCATTTACATTTTACAAGTTCTTGAAGGCAGTGAGCCGCCTTTTTCTTATTCTAACCTTAGCTTTTAAGAAGAGGATAGACATAGCAAATATAGTTTATAAAATAAATAAAAATGTTGATAGTAATTGCTCTTGTATGATGCGCTTTAAGCATTAGCGCTTCAAGAAATTTGGCAGCTTTGTCGTTCACTTTTATATTGCATTAAGCGCACCACAAATATGAGTCATTCTTAAAAGAAACACTACGTCATGTAATACTGATATTTAGTTATTCAAAATTTCAAAATTTCCTCCACAAATTTTAGACTCGGTACCTTACAAAATCATTTGAATATTGGAAGTTCAAGACTGCGTCGAAAAAACGATTGACTTTTTGACATAAATTCCCAACAAAATATCTATTTCTTTAGAATTATAAATGGTATCAGATCCATTCTGATAAATCAAAGCAACACAGAAGAATATCGTTTCTTAATAAAAACTTGTGTTGTACCCTTTTCACTTTAAACCACCTCTTCTTTCCGTACAATGTATGAATTGTGGTTTACAACAGAACAAATACATAAAACACGAAAAATCATATTATAAAATTATACAGTTTAGAAGTATGGGGATATTGAAAATATATAAGGACAATTATGAGTTCAAAGCAATCAAACAAAAAGGCTTTGGTCTTAAACTATTCAAAAGAGGTTCAGTATTTCAGCTATTATAATTCTAGCCTAAACCCTTACATTTCGTGATGAACTTTTCTTGTATAAAATTGCACGCATTCTTTGCTTATAATTTGTAGTTATAAATGTATGCTAACTTAGATGCATTGATTCATTTAAAAACACTAAGTACGCGTGCATCAGCTACATTGAATTTTAACATAGTTAGCGGGCATCGGAACAGAACAGATCTGAACTTTATTAGACTTCTAAAACATATACTTAACAAGTTTGAACAGGTTCAAAAATGATCAGAGAATATAACAGACGAGAACACCACATCATTATATAAATTGGCCAGTACTGATTCATATGAGCAACCAATAAACATTCAAACAAGGTTGGTTTAGAACAAATCTTATTGTATTGATTCGATGATATGGCTATGCATTGTTGGTAGACCATCATGTTGTTGTTGTTGCTGTTGTTGTGGCGTTTGTTGTTGTGTGTTTTTTTGCAATATGTCAGCGTTGAATTATAGTTTATGAATGTAAATAGAATAAAACATCAAAATCTTCTACAAGCTTTTACGCCTTGTGATCTGAACGTAGGTAATACTTGAAACGTTTCTTAGATGTGTATTTCCATATCTAAAAATGTGCAAAGCTATACACAAACATATGATAGTCACCGCCCAGTTGTATACTTGTTTCTTTATCGATAAATACTTGCGTTCATACTTGTTTTATTAGGTGCAAACACAATGTCAGTCCATATCAAACCAAAGAATGGAAAACTCTGATTTATCAATTGAACGGGCTGAAGAAATTGATGGTCACTCATCTATTTCTGATAAGTGAATAAGAAGATATTCTTTTCTTTGTAGTGTTGGTACAATCATAGTCTATAAGGAAAAAGTTCGCCGCTCGATCATGGCAACTACAGACCTATCACTAGACTAAGTTGTTTAGGTAATTTGTTCACATTCCATCTGAATGTGAATGAATGTATTGTAGTCCATCTCAACAAAACAATATCTTAAGCATTATTAAACAGGTTTCACAGAGAAATATTCAACTAGGGACCATATTTTTACTTTTAAATATTTGAATGATAGTTTAAGGTCTCAAAATAAACCAATTTGTTCTGCTAGTTTATTAATTTTACGACCGCATTAAAAATTTTGATAAACTGTGAAGGGAAGGGAAGCTTTGGAGTTAAACACTTGAAATGGAAATTAAAAGGCAAACTGTTTGATTTTATGTAAATATGTAAGCAGACATTAAATTTTGAATCTTTTAATTAAAAACAGATATCTTCTTTCTTCAAAAGTACCTCAGGTGTAAGACAAAAATTAAATTTAGCTCCCATACTTTTTCTATAAACCTAAATGATTTAGTAGAATATCTTGCAAAAAAACGAAATAGAGGTATTACTTTTGTCCAGATCAATTAGAATTTTGATATATAAAAAAGTGTTGTTTTTTTCTTGACGCAGATACAGTTATAGTCAGTAATGATACTAAAAAGTTTCACTATTTACTAAATTTTCACATGACTGTAAAACCTGATAACTTTCGGTTTGCATGAGGAAACCAAACTTTGTGTTATTTGAACAAATAAACCCTTAAAATACAATGCTTTAGTTAATGACGAATACACTGCAGTTGTAAAATTATACAAATATTTAGGCATAATGTTTTCATCGTCCGGTAGTTTTTTGATCGTATGGAAATATTAGTTAATCAGACCCAAAAAGGATAACATATTCTTTACACACGTATATATAACCATAAATTACCGATTAATACCAAATTAAATGGCAGTTCCAGGACTTGCACGCAATTGTGAAATATGGGGGATAGAAAATTTAGAACCAAACAGAAAAAGTCAATGATGATTTTAACGCAAAATAATCATAGGTAAAAAAACCCCAAACATCTGCTATTTACATGGTTAATTAGGCTATTATCTGCTAAAAATAACAACTAAAGAACGAATGTCTTAAGTATTGGATTAAATGTTCACCAGAAACTTATTTTAAGATAGGACAGAAATTTTATGAATTTATGCTTAGTTCTCCTGTAGAATTTAGGTAGAAAACAAAAATTAATGAAAAAGAATCTTTTGATCAGACTGGTTACTCGTACATCTGGGTTAACCAGAAAATAAATGGAAAAAGTAAACTCATAATGAGATTTTTTATTGATAAGTGTATTCGAACTTGGAAAAGTAACTTAATGGAATTACCTTAAAGCCGTAAAAGTCTCCACGTACAGTCAGTGTTGTCATACATCTTACGCCTATCACCGGTGTGGTGTGAGGTGGACACTTATTACCCCGATTGTTTGCGCAATGTTGCGATACCGTTGGCTATTATTTCTGTCGAATATTTAACATAAAAGCGATTCATAATTTATGGCTGTTGCTATAGCCGAGTAGTCTTAGGTGTTGTTACATTGCATAACATTTGGTACCGTTTGGCGCGGCTTCGAATCCCACTGGGAACTTTATTATTCATATAAAGGAATTAACTAAAGAAGTTGTCAGTTTGAGCCAAATCCTCACCATACACCCAAAAATCTGCTACTGGTATTTTTTTCTTTTATTTTTTTTCATAATCTCACTTGGAGCCATAAATGATTTTAGCATCAGGTTTCTATTGTATCCGAAAATAAGGTTCTTAAGTATTTAGCTTCACTTAGTGCCAAGGAAGCTACTGGCTTAGATGGTATACCTTCACGTTTTATCCGAGAATAATTTCCAGTCATTGCTAGTCCCTTAACACATATCATTAACTTGTCCCTCATCCAAAGTTATGTTCCCGATGATCTTAAGCTGGCTAGACTTGTTCCCCCTTTTTCAAGAAGAATGACAAACTGTCTGTTGGTAATAACCGACCGGTGTCAATTTTAAATGTCGTTTGCAAAATCCTTGAAAAGGTAGTTTATGAACAAGTTGAGTCGTGTCTTAAAAATTAAAATTAATTGTATAAATTTTAGTCGTTTTCTGGACTGGTTTCTCTAATGATATTTGTCTGATTCACCTTACAGACTTTATCAGGCATGATAATGATAAAAGGTTACGTGGTTGCTGCTATGGTTCTGTAGGATTTACAGAAAGCTTTCGACATAGTGGACCATTCCATTCTTTTAATGAAGCTTCAAGCATCTGGTCCTAGTGATGATGTTTTAAATTGGTTTAAGTCATATTTTTCAGACAGACAGCAGCTTGTAGACGTCTCAGGCACTCATTCTTGTACGGAAAATATAACACGTGGTGTTCACCAGGGATCAATTCTTGGACGGCTTATATTTTTAATTTACGTAAACGATATGTCAGCTGTGGTCAAAAATAAATTGTTATAATATGCTGACGATTCCGGTATCTTTGTGTTTGATAAAAGTTTATAAGTTGTTGAAAATGCCTTGATTGATGATATGGATTTAGTTAGTCAATGGTCAGTTGATAATAAGTTGTCATTGCACTTAGGGAAAACTGGGTCTATTGTATTTGGATCCAAGCAAAAATTAAGGTCAAATTCCAATCTGCACATGAATTGCAATGGCAGGACCATTGAATCAGCTACAAAATATATCGGGGTAACTACAAATCAAAATATGTCCTTTCGTTCGATGGCGCAGTCTGTTCTTTAAAAAAAACCATATCACGGTTAAAATGTGTTTACCGTTAAAAAGAGGTTCTTACTCAGCATACCAAGAAACGTCTGGTAATGTCATTAATTCGGTATCACTACGACTATGTGTGTTCTGTGTAGTATAGTGGTTTAACACAGGCTTTAAAACGTAAGTTACGAACTTGTCAAAAGAAGATAATTAGATTTTTGCTTAACCCTTAATTCAAGAGCCCATATTGGCCCAAATTACTTCAAGTACCTTCAGTGGTTACCAGTTCGTGCTGTGTCATGTTTTCAAGGTTAAACATGGTCTTTCCCCAGAATACATGAGTGAATATTTTGTTTCCTAAGACTCTTTACATAGTTATAGAACCAGAGTTAGTACAAATGGTGGTTATAGTCTCCCAAGAGTTAAAGGTCATAGTTCCAAGTCCCTTTCGATTACTGGTTGCAAACTATGGAACAGTTTACTTTTGGAATTATCCGAGATCTCTAAAATGCAAAGTTTTAAGGTAAGCCATTAAGAGTCATTTAATGAACAGTATTCAACTGGTTTAAGTGTTTTACCATAAAGTTTTTTTACGGCTTAGGTTTTTTATATATTTTTACAGGTTCATACTTAAATATTATGGCATGAGCTTTAAAGTGATAAATAATGAGTGCTCATATGCTTATAATCTAGTCACACTAATTAATTTATTAATGACAAATTTTGTTTTTTCCTAATGACAAGTTACTGTGATACATGCATGATACTAATGCGATTATTTTGTGACAAATAATATGCTAAGACTGTGACATATATCTTTTAAGAATAATACTGTTTTACCATTATTGTTTTAATTAAGGTTTGCCTCTCTATGTCATGCCACCAATACTAAGGACCGCAATGGAAATAAGGGCGTTCACTTTCAGCGTTGCTCTTTTTATGTTATCATTGGTATTGATGGGCGTGTCATAATTTTCTTGTGCAAGATATAGCATTTAATAATCCTCATTATTTTATTGTGTTATGTAATATGTGATCAATGTATATGCTAACTTGGCCGAAATCTCTCTGTCTGTCTGTCTGTCTTTCTCTTTCTCTCTCTCTCTTTCTCTCTCTCTATCTTTCTATCTATCTAATTCAGGTTTTCATTAATTCCGAATTACTTTTGTTATTGAAAGAGTTGTTTTCATTTGTAGATATTAAATTTATTTTTGTTTCTAATTTAATTAAGGTATAACTTTTTTGTTGAGTAGAAGTAAGCTTATTAGGACGTACTTCCTCCTACAATTCGATACAGAACTGTTTTACTTTATTGTTATTGTCATTTATTTGTTTTATTGTTCTGTTTTCTAACCTAACAGTCTTTTCTAAGATAGTAGTTATAAAGAAACGTAAAGTGAAATAATTGAGATTTTCTATAATAGTACTTTTAAGGTTACGCTTTTTCCCCCACAATCGGCAGTTGTTGTCTTTACATATGTTAATTCCCATGCAAGTTTATGTAGTTGTACGATATTATATAATAAACAAGATAATAGTTGTATATTCATTTTAACAGTGCGAATGTTTTAACTGTCAATAATTTACAAAATGTCATGCCCCCTTCTATTTTCCAACGCCAAGTCCTTTTATTACACCTTAATTATTTTTATTACAATTAAATTCGTGTTCAATCTGACATTATTCAAAGTGATTATTGGTGTTGTTGCTGTTATTGTTGTTGTAAAACTATGTTGGATTCATAGCGAAAAAAATATATTTAAACGCTGTCCACGATCCATCTGTCGACATCTTAATACTTTGTGACATTATATGTATACGGGCATATCATTTCATTCTTTCCCATTGCTTGAATTAAGTGATTCGACGGTAATGAACGTGTTGGGTCTAAATACACATTATATGATTTTTACAGATGTCATTCATTCGAAAAGAAAATGATACTCGTCTTTCAATTTATTACATATAGTATATATTCGGGTTTCCATAGGAATGTTTGTCCACCTTCCAGTTCGATGTAAAGACAGTTCAATTCAGAACTCAAAATTTTGTAAATGCAATCCTATATTTATTGATATTAACCTTATGTTAGTATGACCGAAAATAAAAAATTGCGAATTTTTTTTACAACATCAATGAAAACTTTTAGAATATAAATCTGTAGAATTATATCACATAAAAATATTTTTTACAACATAAATAAAAAATTTATAATATAAATATAAAATTATATCACATAAAAATATTTTTCGAATTTTGCAACGTTCCACACGCCATACATGAGCTATATAAATAGTTTATATCGGTGCGTCGAAAACTGTTAAATGTTTAGTGTATTTGTCGTTACCTACCGTCTATCTATCTATAGCA
Source organism: Cyclina sinensis (assembly GCA_012932295.1). Lineage (NCBI taxonomy): Eukaryota > Metazoa > Mollusca > Bivalvia > Venerida > Veneridae > Cyclina > Cyclina sinensis. Next base: position 47,883,020 of record JAAONU010000019.1, on the reverse strand, counting down.
TGTGTACATGTTTGCTTTTGTCTGTTTCGCATCAGGTTCGTTTGATATAAAACATGGTCTGGTTTAGTACGCCCACGTAGTAAGAGAACAAGAGCTGACTTAAAACCACGGTAAATCATGGGAATATATTGTGTACTCATGTCAAATAAGAAAAGCAGTTTTATTTCACGTAAACTACACATTAGTAGAATATTGGGTGTCGGGTGGTGATACAGTCCAGACTTGAATTTGACTGTCGCAGGAATGCTTTTTAATCACTTGAATCACATTTCATGAGCGTCGCTTGCTTTGTACAGGATGATAAACGTATAACTGACACAAGACATTGTTAGGAATACCAGCTCTGGACATGTCGAATTCCTGCTAAGTCGAAGTAATCTACTTGGTCCGCCCGAGTTCGATATGTCGAGAATGGGCTGTTTTTGCATTTAATTAATTTTCGGTGTGGAGAATATGAGATTTTAAATCAGTACTTTAATATAAATCTCAACGTTCAGACTTTAAATATAAACTACCTAATTCCTCAAATAAGTGCACATTCTATGATTCGATTATAACCTAAAGTATTGAATTATAAAACATTATATGAATAAGATCCATGCTATTTGCAACAGTAATCCCCATACTTCATAACCATAAAATTGGTTTATTTTGCATCGACGTATATATTCCGGTGATCAACGTAAACGTACCGTCTTAAAATCTCAAACACCAAGTTTAAATTAAGATATTTCAAATTGTCTGATTAAGGGGATGAACAATGTTTTGAAAAAGCCTCAAATGATAACACCGTGTGTCCTCGTGTGTATTCGTATTCGTAATTCTTATCAGACACACGAGAACGCAATTTATAATGACGTCACAGGAAACAACTTATCATTAGGGGCAATGGGGATGTGGTACAAAACTGGTGATTAACAATACAGGTGATTAACACAAAAAGCAACAGAAATTATTTTTTACTTTTTCTATTAAATATTTTAAAAATGCACATTGGAACGGGGAAACAAATAAGTATTTGTTCAATTATGATAAATGGTGTGCTGCCATTTAGCGCTGGCTTGTGACTTCTGTGACGTTTTTAGCTTAATTTTGGTGACGAAGCATGGCATCCAATATTTTATACAATTTCCTTTCTATAAATTTCCTTGTAGTAGTCATACAAATATACATGAAAATGTCAATATGAAAACATTCTAAGTGGGATAAAAGTATCTCTCGTTTCCCTGTTCAGAACGTCTAAATGCCACTAGCCTAAACTATCCTTTCTGACACCGTAAAGAGGTTTAAAGTATACGCGATATTTTCATGGGAAAGAAGATAATATTAATCTAGTATTATTTTTTTGTTATTGTCTTTTTCTCAATAACATTGTTGTTCGTCTGCAAAACTATGTTTAAGATGACTTTTCTTTTGAGAGAGAGAGAGTAAACACTGATTTTTCCTTGATTCATGCGTTTATATTTCAAGGTCTTACAGGTTAACGAAAAGTCGAAGTACTTCGAATGTAGTATATACAATTTTGAAATGGTAAACTATACTGTCGAAAAAGAATGTATGAATTTACTTGGTCATATTTCATTTAAAGGTCGTCCAATCTTAAGACTATTATTGTCGTCTAAAAGAGTTTAAAGAGAAAACCAAAACTTTTGATCACGTGGTTTAATGTGCCAAACAGCGCGTAGGTCCCTAACAATATAGCCCAACATGTTTTAATGTAAACAATCGAATGAAGAAACACCAACGATAAAAAAATAATCAGATAAATTAACGTTCAAAGTATTTTCTTAACTTTAACATGAGTACAAATAACTTGAGGAATAATTGTTTGTATTTCTCACGGGATCACTATTATTATAACACCGGCATTTCGGCCTACAACATTTTACGGCAGTGCATCTGTCTGCATTTTTTGATAGTTCAGAAAAATAAACACAAAGGAAGTTAATTAACAAACAAGTTGAACGATTGCCGTCCTTTTAAGATTGAAAGTAGAACAAAATGGGTGATTGTAACTTTGCTAGAAATTTCAATGTATGGCGTTGTCGTTCAATGAATAACATAACATTTGCAAAACGAAAATATACATTAGTAGGGCCAAGATGATTATTACACACTACAAAATGAGTGGACGAAAACAAAACTAGATTTTGGTAACTGGTATTAAAGATTTGAATGATTGCTTCTTTATGTTCATGTTTTAAGTCTCTAATAATAGAAATTAGGAAGCCTAGAATAAAAGGTAAGGTTAAACAAATCCCGATTTTGGACTACAGCGTTTAGACATTGTCGAACTTAAAAAGAAGATTGTGTCAAAGATTTGAGCCATAGAATTCCTTTCTCTTCAATATCTCTGCTCCATATCTCCTTAAGCATTTGCAGAATAATCATAAAAGTTTGGTCAGATAATTATTCCATCAAGACAAATTGCAAAATCGACATTTCAGGACGCTGAAGTTGCACAGTTTCTGGTAATAAAGTGTTGGCCAAAGTTTCTGTCTGCTATCTTTCTTTTGAACTGCTTGATGGATATTTTTGTAACTTTGATCAGATGTTTTTTGAATAAGAAAATTTGCATAAACAACATGTTTAAAGCATTACTTAAAGGTCAAAGACACAGTTCATGGTACGTTTGTTAACAATAGAATTCCTGTCTACTCCATATCTCAAACTCTTAACAGGATAATTATGGAATATTTGTCACATCTTTTTCTCTTTGATGTGACATGTAGCTTTAAATTTGCACATTTTCAGAAATTACATATCTTGGACAAAGGTCATTTAGTGTCAATAGCTTTGTACTGACCAGCCGTCTGCAGAGCTCTGTTTAACAAGAGTTTTGGTCCTGCAAATATTCAGACAATTTTGAATTTTCTGACATGTTTGACTATATGACAGAAAATTTTCCACTGAACAGACAACGTTGTCCCCCTTAAAGTATTTTGAAAATTTTTTGATGGTAAATACAACATTTTGTATTCTGATTGGTGAGATACATACATATTTTTGACGGTAAATGCAACATTTTGTATCCTGATTGGTGATAAATATTTATTCTAAGCAAACGTGTTCATGTATTTTTAAGATTTCAGATATCTAATGCAAGTGTGAATAGAGAGGGAAATTGCTGAGATTGCCGAAAACCAGCAATGGCTAGATCAACAAGGCCTGGAACAGTTAACAATTATGTAGCATGGCACATGTATTTCCTGTATAAGAAAAAAAAAATCCTGTCAGGTTTTACAATTGTGAAACTGAAAATAAGTTTTGTGTTTTGCACTGTCCTTTTTACAGAATGCATCATTCTGTTTTACTTCTCAATTCAAGTTGAAAAGTTCAATGCTTTTCAAATGTTAACGTTGTTTAATTGAACTACAGTGTGTAACAATTCATAATGGTCAAGTTTTTTGGCGTTTCAGTTCAGACGTCTGCTTTTTTTCATTAATGCAGTATTATTATCAGCCTTTAGAGGAAATTTGTTATTGGGCACCAAAACCATAAAAGATCAATTTAGTGAACATGATAAAATCATTAGTCAGACATAAAGTTTTGTATAACGTGTAATACGCTATATCATAAGAAGAGTATAATGTATGTAAAACTTTTTCAAGTAATATGCTCAGTTAAGTCTTTAAAACTTCACTATGATAGTTTAGTAATTTTAAATGCATTTGTGAAAATTAGCAATTCATATATAGTTTCTAATTAATTTTTTCCGGTGATTGTAAGCAGTTTTGCAGACACACAGCATACACACACTTAAAACGAATATTAACATGATAATGTGCGTTTGTGAACCTTTGTTAGCATTGACACGAGTACAGATAAGTATTAGCCACGTCTGACTATTAAAAAAGACAAGAAATGAAATATTCATATTCAATTTTTTTGGCATATCGACATATTTGCCTTTGGCCAATTACAAAATTCATTATAAAATTATAGCAAAGACATGCAAATAAACAAACAGACAAAGAAATGGACATACAAACAGACTAGCAAACATAAACAAATAATAATCAATACAAACAAAGAAACAACACTCAACAAGTATACTGTATATTAAGAAGCAGTTTAATCACATAACTTTTCTTGTCTCAACTGCATTTCAAAATAGCTTTTTATTTTAGTTTGACAATATTTTTAAAACTAAACAAAGATGGCCAACTAGATCGAATGTTATATTTTGTTTTCACCAAAGACAATGATATTCAGACTCCACTCTACTGCAGACTTTACATAATGTACAAATTATATCCTCTATAATTACAATATCATAATTATCTACCAGTTTCTATGTACATGCAAATTATTAGACGAAAGTCTAAAACTAGACAATTAGTTTTCAACACATCTCTAGTAAGAAAAGACACTGATATAGCTTTCAAATACCATTCCAGTTTTATATCTACAGTAGTAATGCTTTTATGACTGATTAGTTAACGTGTCAATTCATAACTGGAGATACTGATCCTTTATTATTTGACATTACTTAGGTAAGAAATGTGGGTTGTTGTAAAAGTTTATAATCAGGTCCCAAAATCCAAGACTATTACAATCTTTAAAGATACCTGATATATATTTGTGCCTCCGTTTACATCATAAAAATTCTAACATAAGAAAAAAGTATTTGTACATAAGCTTGTTGGGACTTTTAATATCTTTAACCAACATTTGATGGTTCACTCTTTATATAACACAGATAATGCAAAGCGTCCTAACTCACCTAGAACGACTGAGCCCAAAGTTTGCGATTTAAAAGCAAGTACATACTTTAACAACTCAAAATGTTTTATTTTAAGAACTTCTTTGAAATTGTATAGTCCCCATACTTCTACACCATAGGGCAATAGGTAGAACAAATGCATCACAGCGTTATTTTTATATAAAGAGGAACTCTACTGAAGACAGAAAGCAGACTATTGTATACTTTCAGCGCCTTGTCATTTGGAATTTTAACAACAGAACATACAGTCCTATACCGGAGATTTCAGTGAATTTTGGCCTTCCCGCCCGAACAGTTACAAATCAAAGTGCAATAAACAAACAGTTTATCTCTTTTAACATCTCAATAGATGATGGTTACTGGAGTCTCGTTGTAGTTACACCCAGCTGATTGTTATCAGTAAACATTGTGCAAGTACTACTTAAAACTTAGAAATAATTAATTCTGTCTGAACCATTTTAGTCAGATTTTTTAAAGATAGATACATGTACTTTTTAAAAGCAGTTTTGCGTGAAATTTTGATAAAATAAAAATAATATATCTACCGGAGAATGCCACAAGACAATTATTAAACAGTTAAACATATTTAGATGTCAGCAAAAATCGTTTACAAATATACATTTTTTTTTCATTTAGAAGCCCATGAGATAGATCCTTGCTGATAATAAATGCTTCATGTTGTATATATGAATTTGCTTTTTTAACATACAACGTCACTATCACATTACAGCTATAAAAATTGGATTTTTTCTACGCCTCCCCCCATTATAAAACTGCCTTAATCTGCAGTCCCTCGATGGTGGACGGAAGGGTGGTAATCATTGAGTTGCTAATTTCTGGAACGGTCTATACATTTGTTACACATTTACATGTTATTATTTGCTGATGATATTGCACTCTTAACAATAACCTATTAAGTTTACAATACCAATTCGATAATAGATGAAATCACTCGAAAAAAATGTGTCTAAAAAATTAACACTTATAGTCTGAGCCGAGTATTATCAGTAGGCATATCAGTAAGAATTTCCCCTGACTGTTATAAATCCATTAGCACTAACTTGTGTTTGTCTGCTGACCACTTCAGCAATGTATTAATATTTTTTCCTATCTAAGATTTTATTGCAATAACATCTTCATTATCAGCGTTTGACAAAAACATTTACAAAAATTAGAAAATAAAAAAGTAAGTAGATCTAGTGAATGTTTGCACATAATTAATTTTTGTAGTAAAAATGGCTTCTTTAATAATTTTATTTGTTGTACTATATTTGTTAGAAACAGCTTGAGAACATTCAATTTAAAGTAAAGCTCTTTATTTGTATAAAGGATTTAAAAGTGTTTTTGAGATTTTAAGATTTTATTTGTTTGGATTTTTATCATACCAATTAAAGAAGTACTTTATTTCAGGTAGAGAAATAACAGAATTATGGAGTTTCTTTTCAGCCCCATTTCTGAACTAAATGTCCCTGGGAATATAATGGACAATGTTATAACTTTTTGAAAAAAAAAATACAAATCCCAACCGACAAGCCTTTTAAATATTTCAATTTCACAAGGGAGCTAAAGGGCGAAATAAAAACCATAAATGAGCAGCAAGTTGTTGGTGTTCAAAGGCTACTCTGATGTAATCTTTATTGGTGGAAATGACTTATTCATTTGCACTCAGATTGCAACAAAACTGCAGAACAAAGTAATCAGCAAGAAGACAATAGAATAAAGTATTAAGGTTTTATATGATATATTAATTGAACCACTTTGTTTGTGATGAAGATCTTGAGGACACTTCACTGTACGAAAGCAATATTTTATCTTTAAGCTCAATTTATGAAGAGCATTTTACTGAAAAGGAATAGGGAAAAGTATTATGTTTGATTATGACTTCTTGACGTCAAATTCAATAGATATTTGTGAATATACTTATGAAGACCTGCTTAAATAAAATTAAACAACTGTCAACATTTACTGAAACTAAAGAATTTCACCGAAGCGATTAAGAAATATCAAAACAGAAGGCTGAAACGAGAACTGACAGAAAATTAGCTTGATAAGAGAGAGATAGAATAAAACTGAAAGCAAGATATTTGCATATTCCTCGAATTTTAGAAGATGCTTTTTGAAAAAAAAAAAAAAAAAAATAACCATTCCAGAAACTGCACAGTCCTCAGGTATTATATGTGTTGACTGTGTTTCCTGCAGCTATAAATGTTTATATTGAAACAAAATAAAATGATCTGTAAGGTAACATTAATATTTCAAAACTTTTATCAATGCCATTGCTCAAAATGCACATGGAAGTTATGATACAAATTATCTGAATAACATTATATAAAAATAAAGATAATGATGGAAGATGATATAAAACTCTACAAGAAAAAAATGAAATCAAAAATTTCATACACACTCTCGGTTTTGAGCAACATAGAACACCTAAAATGACAACTTTCACCACTGATTGGAAAAGATGATGGCATAAAGAAGATGCAGTAGGTTTTATATGATATTCTCATCAAGACAGCTCTTGAAGGTCGGAAAAACAGTATGAAAATATTATTTGCACCTGACAACAAAATTGGAGCAAATTCGTACAAACTTCAAGAAAAGAGACAGAAGTACCATTTATTTCTTGCAGCAATTTCCTGTCTTGCATCTTTTGGGTTTTTGTTATATATTACTTTTTAGTGGGTACTGTCACAATAAAAATGCTTTTATATCACTATTTTAACGGCGCTAATGTCATAGCTTATCCGTTTTCCATTTTATACAAAGCTTATTATGTAATATTGTTTTGAAAAGTTTTATCGGATATCTACTTTCTTTTATTGTTATTTTTTAATGAAGCAATATCCCTCTTTGGAACAAATTAAGTTTAGTCCTAGATAAATAGACATGTGTTTCAAATTTCAGCTTTTAATTTTATTCTGTTATTGTTTCTACATAAATAAAAACCGAAGAGGTTTATTAAGACATTCTATGTTCTTATAAATTGTTGACTGGAAAGAAAAATCCTATTTGTTGTATAGAGATAGAATTAATTATTTCTAAGTTTTAAGCAGTACTTGCACAATGTTTACTGATAACAATCAGCTGGGTATAACTATAACGAGACTCCAGTAACCATCAACAACTGAAATGTTAAAAGAGATAAACTGTTTGTTAATTGCCCTGTGATTTGTAACTGTTCGGGCGGGAAGGCCAGAATTCACTAAAATCTCCGGGATTTCGTACTACTGTATGTAAATTTCAAATGACAAGGCGCTGAAAGTATACAATAGTTTGCTTTCTGTCTTCAGTAGATTTCCTCTTGATATAAAACAACGCTGTTTGATGCACTTCTACCAAGTACCCTATATGGTTTGGAAGTATGGGGATTATACAATTTCAAAGAAGTTGTTAAACAACATTTTAAGTTTTTGAAGTATGTACTTGGTTTTAAATAGCAAACTTATTGTAAGGTGTGGAGTATGATGATACTCCGACCTCCACACACCGATGACGGGGATAATAAAGTATTAAATGGACAAAAAAGGAAAAAAGTCTAAACAACTGTCTTCAACATTTGTTAATGTGTCTTGTGTATGAGTACTATGAGGATTCGTAACAAATGTCATCTGATTTGTTACGACTCTCATTTAGTTGTATTACAATGAAAACTGCAGATAAAATTCTACGGACTAAATGAACATATTATATCTCGTAGTGTGAATATCTTTAATGCGTTAAGTGTTCATGACAGCTCCTAGCTTGTAGTTACTGATATTTTGCAGTGAGTTTAAAGCATCTAAATACTGTTTTCTCCTTTTAATACGCCGGACATATTATATTATGTCATGTCCATCCTTTTGCTATAGGTCAATTGAACTGCTTGAAGGATATTTTAGAATTCTGAATAAGTTTTGATCTTAATATGACAGTATGCAAGACCCATATTTCACGCCCACCACTTTACGTTCATGGTCATATTTTAAGGTCAAACATTCGAGCCACAGAAATCCCGTCTCTTCGACATTTCTGCTCCATATCTCCTTAATGACTTGCAGAATAATCATGAAAGCTTGGTCAGATAATTATTCCATCAAGACAAATTGCAAAATCGACATTTCAGGACAATGAAGTTACACAATTTCAGGTAATCAAGTGTTTGCCAAAGTTTTTGTCTGCTCTCTTTCTTTGGAACTGCTTGATGGATATTTGTGTATCTTTGATCAAATGTCTATTTCAATGAGAAAAGTTGCATAAACAACATGTTTAAAGCATTACTTAAAGGTCAAGGACACAGTTCATGGTAAGTTTTTAACAATAGAATTCCTGTCTATTCCATATCTCAAACTCTTAACAGGATAATTATGGAATTTTTTGTCACATTTTTTTTCTCTTTGATGTGAAATGTAGCTATTAACTTGCACATTTTCAGAAATTACATATCTTAGACAAAGGTCATTCAGTGTCAATAGCTTTGTACTGACCAACCGTCTGCAGAGCTCTGTTTAACAACAGTTTCGGTCCTGCAAATATTCAGACATGTTTGACTATATGATAGACAATTTTCCACTGAACAGACAGCGTTGTCCCCCTTAAAGTATTTTAAAGATTTTTGACGGTAAATGCAACATTTTTCACCTTACAGACTTTATCAGGCAGGCATGATAATGATAAAAGATTACGGTATTGCTGCTATGGTTCTGTTGGATTTACAGAAAGCTTTCGACATAGTGGACCATTCCATTCTTTTAATGAAGCTTCAAGCATCTGGTCCTAGTGATGATGTTTTAAATTGGTTTAAGTCATATTTTTCAGACAGACAGCAGCTTGTAGACGTCTCAGGCACTCATTCTTGTACGGAAAATATAACACGTGGTGTTCACCAGGGATCAATTCTTAGACCGCTTATGTTTCTAATTTACGTAAACGATATGTCAGCTGTGGTCAAAAATAATTTTTTATCATATGCTGACGATTCCGGTATCTTTGTGTTTGATAAAAGTTTATAAGTTGTTGAAAATGCCTTGATTGATGATATGGATTTAGTTAGTCAATGGTCAGTTGATAATAAGTTGTCATTGCACTTAGGGAAAACTGGGTCAATTGTATTTGGATCCAAGCAAAAATTAAGGTCAAATTCCAGTCTGCACATGAATTGCAATGGCAGAGCCATTGAATCAGCTACAAAATATATCGGGGTAACTACAAATCAAAATATGCGCTTTTGTTCGATGGCGCAGTCTGTTCTTTAAAAAAAGCCAACTCACGGTTAAAATGTGTTTACCGTTATAAAGAGGTTCTTACTCAGCATACCAAGAAACTTTTGGTAATGTCATTAATTCGGTATCACTACGACTATGTGTGTTCTGTGTAGTATAGTGGTTTAACACAGGCTTTAAAACGTAAGTTACGAACTTGTCATAAGAAGATGATTAGGTTTTTACTTAACCCTTAATTCCAGAGCACATATTGGCCCATATCACTTCAAGTACCTTCAATGGTTACCAGTTCGTGTTGTGTCATGTTTTCAAGGTTAAACATGAGTGAATATTTTGTTTCCTAGGACTCTTTACATAGTTATTGAACCAGAGTTCGTACAAATAGGTTATAGTCTCCCAAGGGTTAAAAGTCACAGTTCCAAATCCCTTTCGATTACTGGTTGCAAACTATAGAACAGTTTACTTTTGGAATCATCCGAGATTTCTAAAATGCAAGGTTTTAAGGTAAGCCATTAAGAGTCATTTAATGAACAGTATTCAACTGGTTTAAGTGTTTTACCATAAAGGTTTTTACGGCTTAGGTTTTTGTTATATATTTTTACAGATTCATATTTAAATATTATGGCATGAGCTTTAAAGTGATTAATACTGAGTGCTCATATGCTTATAATCTAGTCACACTAATTAATTAATTAATGATAAATTTTGGTTTTTCCTAATGACAAGTCACTGTGATAGATGCATGATACTAATGTGATTATTTTGTGACAAATAATATGCTAAGACTGTGACATATATCTTTTAAAAATAATTAGGTTTTACCAAGATTGTTTTAATTAAGGTTTGCCTTTCTATGTCATGCCACCAATACTAAGGACTGCAATGGAAATAAGGGCGTTCACTTTCAGCGTTGCTCTTTTTATGTTATCATTGGTATTGATGGGCGTGTCATAGTTTTCTTGTGCAAGATATAGCATTTAATAATCCTCATTATTTTATCATGTTATGTAATATGTGATCAATGTATATGCTAACTTTGCCGAAATCTCTCTGTCTCTCTCTCTCTGTCTCTCTCTCTCTCTCTCTCTCTGTCTCTCTCTCTCCCTATCTTTCTATCTAATTTAGGTTTTCATTAATTCCGAATTACTTTTGTTATTGAAAGAGTTGTTTTCATTTGTAGATATTAAATTTATTTTTGTTTCTAATTTAATTAAGATATAACGTTTTTTTTGAGTAGAAGTAAGCTTATTAGGACGTATTTCCTCCTACAATTCGATACAGAACTGTTTTACTTTATTGTTATTGTCATTTATTTGTTTTATTGTTCTGTTTTCTAACCTAAAAGTCTTTACTAAGATAGTAGTTATAAAGAAACGTAAAGTGAAATAATTGAAATTTTCTATTATAATAGTACTTTTAAGGTTACGCTTTTTTCCCCACAGTCGGCAGTTGTTGTCTTTACATATGTTAATTCCCATGCAAGTTTATGTAGTTGTACGATATTATATAATAAACAAGATAATAGTTGTATATTCATTTTAACAGTGCGAATGTTTTAACTGTCAATAATTTACAAAATGTCATGCCCCCTCCTTCTTTTGTTTAAGTCCTTTTATTACACTTTAATTATTTTTATTACAATTTAATTCGTGTTCAATCTGACATTATTCAAAGTGATTGTTGATGTTGTTGCTGTTATTGTTGTTGTAAAACTATGTTGGATTCATAGCCAAAAAAGTATAATTATTTAAACGCTGTCCTCGATCCATCTGTCGACATCTTAATACTTTGTGATATTATATGTAGACGGGCATGTCATTTCATTCTTTCCCATTGCTTGAATTAAGTGATTTTACAGTAATGAACGTGTTGGGTCTAAATACACATTATATGAGTTTATACATTTTTACAGATGTCATTCATTCGAAAAGAAAATGATACTCGTCTTTCAATTTATTACATATAGTATATATTCGGGTTTCCATAGGAATGTTTGTCCACCTTCCAGTTCGATGTAAAGACAATTCAATTCAGAATTCAAATTTTTGTAAATGCAATCCTATATTTATTGATATTAACCTTATGTTAGTATGACCGAAAATAAAAAAATTGCAATTTTTTTTTACAACATAAATAAAAAATTTTAGAATATAAATCTGTAGAATTATATCACATAAAAATATGTTTTACAACATAAATAAAAAATTTATAATATAAATATAAAATTATATCACATAAAAATATTTTTCGAATTTTGCAACGTTCCACACGCCATACATGAGTTATATAAATATTTTATATCGGTGCGTCGAAAACTGTTAATTTTTTTAGTGTATTTGTCGTTACACACTGTCTATCTATCTATAGCATGTGTACATGCTTGCTTTTGTCTGTTTCGCATCACGTTCGTTTGATATAAAACATGGTCTGGGTTAGTACGCCCACGTAGTAAGGAGGTATGAAATAAGCCTACATATGAAGAGAACAAGAGCTGATTTAAAACCACGGTAAATCATGGGAATATATTGTGTACTCGCATGTCAAATAAGAAAAGCAGTTTTATTTCCCGTAAACTACACATTAGTAGAATATTGGGTGTCGGGTGGTGATACAGTCCAGACTTGAATTTGACTGTCGCAGGAATGCTTTTTAATCACTTGAATCACATTTCAGGAGCGTCGCTTGCTTTGTACAGGATGATAAACGTATAACTGACACAAGACATCGTTAGGAATACCAGCTCTGGACATGTCGAATTCCTGCTAAGTCGAAGTAATCTACTTGGTCCGCCCGAGTTCGATATGTCGAGAATGGGCTGTTTTTGCATTTAATTAATTTTCGGTGTGGAGAATATGAGATTTTAAATCAGTACTTTAATATAAATCTCAACGTTCAGACTTTAAATATAAAATACCTAATTCCTCAAATAAGTGCACATTCTATGATTAGATTATAACCTAAAGTATTGAATTGTAAAACATTATATGAATAAGATCCATGCTATTTGCAACAGTAATCCCCATACTTCATAACCATAAAATTGGTTTATTTTGCACGTATATATTCCGGTGATCAACGTAAACGTAACGTCTTAAAATCTCAAACACCAAGTTTAAATTAAGATATTTCAAATTGTCTGATTAAGGGGATTAACAATGTTTTGAAAAAGCCTCAAATGATAACACCTTGTCTCCTCGTGTGTATTCGTATTCGTAATTCTTATCAGACACACGAGAACGCAATTTATAATGACGTCACTGGAAACAACTTATCACTAGGGGCAATGGGGATGTGATAGAAAACGGGTGATTAACAATACGGGTGATTAAGACAAAAAGGAACAGAAAATATTTTTGACTTTTTGTATTAAATATTTTAAAAATGCACATTGAAACGGGGAAACAAATAAGTATTTGTTCAATTATGTTAAATGGTGTGCTCCATCTAGCGCTGGCTTGTGACTTCTGTGACGTTTTTAGCTTAATTTTGGTGACGAAGCATGGCATCCAACATTTTATACAATTTCCTTTCTATAAATTTCCTTGTAGTAGTCATACAAAAAAATACATGAAAATGTCAATATGAAAACATTCTAAGTAGGATAAAAGTATCACTCGTTTCCCTGTTCAGAACGTCTAAATGCCACTAGCCTAAACTATCTTTTCTGACACTGTAATGAGTTTTAAAGTATACGCGATATTTTCATGGGAAAGAAGATAATATTAATTTAGTATTATTTTTTTGTTATTGTCTTTTTCTCAATAACATTGTTGTTCATCTGCAAAACTATGTTTAAGATGACTTTTCTTTTGAGAGAGAGAGAAAGTAAACACTTTTTTTCCTGGATTCATGCGTTTATATTTCAAGGTCTTACAGGTTAACGAAAAGTCGAAGTACTTCGAATGTCGTATATACAATTTTGAAATGGTAAAATATACTGTCGAAAAAGAATGTATGAATTTACTTGGTCAATATTTTATTTAAAGGTCGTCCAATTTTAAGACTATTATTGTCATCTAAAAGAGTTTAAAGAGAAAACCAAAACTTGTGATCACGTGTTTTAATGTGCCAAACAGCGCGTAGGCCCCTAACAATATAGCCCAACATGTTCTCATGTAAACAATCGAATGAAGAAACACCAACGATAAAACACAGAAAATTAATCAGATAAATTAACGTTCAAAGTATTTTCTTAACTTTAGCATGGGTACAAATAACTTTAGGAATAATTGTTTGTATTTCACACGGGATCACTATTATTATAACACCGGCATTTCGGATTACAATATTTTTCGGCAGTGCATCTGTCTCTGCATTTTTTGTTAGTTCAGAAAAATAAACACAAAGGAAGTTAATGAACAAACAAGTTGAACAATTGCCGTCCTTTTAAGATTGAAAGTAGAACACAAGGGGTGATTGTAACTTTGCTAGAAATTTAAATGTATGGCGTTGTCGTTCAATGAATATCATAACATTTGAAAAACGAAAATAGACATTAGTAGGGCCAAGATGATTATTACACACTACAAAATGAGTTGACGAAAACAAAACTAGATTTTGGTAACTGGTATTAAAGATTTGAATGTTTGCTTCTTTATGTTCATGTTTTAAGTCTCTAATAATAGAAATTAGTAAGCCTAGAATAAAAGGTAAGGTTAAACAAATCCCGATTATGGACTAAAGCGTTTAGACATTGTCGAACTTAAAAAGAAGATTGTGACAAAGATTTGAGCCACAGAATTCCTTTCTCTTCAATATCTCTGCTCCATATCTCCTTAATCATTTGCAGAATAATCATGAAAGTTTGGTCAGATAATTATTCCATCAAGACAATTGCAAAATCGACATTTTTGGACGCTGAAATTGCACAATTTCAGGTAATAAAGTGTTGGCCAAACTTTGTCTGCTATCTTTCTTTTGAACTGCTTGATGGATATTTGTGTAACTTTGATCAAATGTTTTTTAATAAGAAAATTTGCATAAACAACATGTTTAAAGCATTACTTAAAGGTCAAAGACACAGTTCATGGTACGTTTGTTAACAACAGAATTCCTGTCTACTCCATATCTCAAACTTTTAACGGGATAATTATGCAATTTTTCTCACATATTTTTCTCTTTGATGTGAAATGTAGCTTTAAACTTGCACATTTTCAGAAATGACATATCTTAGACAAAGGTCATTCAGTGTCAATAGCTTTGTACTGACCAGCCGTCTGCAGAGCTCTGTTTAACAAGACTTTTGGTCCTGCAAATATTCAGACAATTTTGAATTTTCTGACATGTTTGACTATATGACAGAAAATTTTCCACTGAACAGACAACGTTGTCCCCCTTACAGTATTTTGAAGATTTTTTGACGGTAAATGCAACATTATGTATCCTGATTGGTGAGATACATACATGTTTTTGACGGTAAATGCAACATTTCGTATCCTGATTGGTGAGATACATACATGTTTTTGACGGTAAATGCAACATTTTGTATGATGAGATACATACATGTTTTTGACGGTTAATGCAGCATTTTATGGGATTGCTTCACAGTCATTCTTGCAAATATTTATTCTAAGCACACGTGTTCATGTATTTTAAGATTTCAGATATCTAATGCAAGTGTGAATAGAGAGGGAAATTGCTGAGATTGCCGAAAACCAGCAATGGCTAGATCAACAAGGCCTGGAACAGTCAACGATTATGTAGCATGGCACATGTATTTCCTGTATAAGAAAAATAAAATCCTGTCAGGTTTTAACAATTGTGAAACTGAAAATTAGTTTTGTGTTATGCTCTGACCTTTTTATAGCATGCATCATTCTGTTTTACTTGTCAATTCAAGTTGAAAAGTTCAATGCTTTACAAATGTTAACGTTGTTTGATTGAACTACAGTGTGTAACAATTCAGACGTCTGCTTTCTTTGATTAATGCAGTATTATTGTCAGCCGTTAGAGGAAATTTGTTATTTGGCACCATAACCATAAAAGATCAATTTAGTGACTAATCTATATAAAATTATTGCCATTGATAAAATCATTAGTCAGACATAAATTTTTGTATAACGTGTAATACGCTGTATCATAAGAAGAGTATAATGCATGTAAAACCTTTTCAAGTAATATGCTCAGCTAAGTCTTTAATACTTCACTATGATAGTTTAGTAATTTTAAATGCATTTGTTAAAATTAGCAATTCATATATAGTTTCTAATTTATTTTTTCCGGTGATTGTAAGCAGTTTTGCAGACACACAGCATACACACACTTAAAACGAATATTAACATGATAATGTGCGTTTGTGAACTTTTGTTAGCATGGACACGAGTACAGATAAGTATTAGCCACGTCTGACTATTAAAAAAGACAAGAAATGAAATATTCATATTTAAGTTTTTTTTGGCATATCGACATAATTGCCTTTGGCCAATTACAAAATTCATCATGAAATTATAGCAAAGACATGCAAATAAACAAACAGACAAAGAAATGGACATACAAACAGACTAGCAAACATAAACACATAATAATCAATACAAACAAAGAAACACACACTCAACAAGTATACTGTATATTAAGAAGCAGCTTAATCACGTAACTTCTCTTGTCTCAACTGCATCTTAAAATAGACATATTAAGCAAGATTGTTAACATCTTTTTTATTTTAGTTTGACCATATTTTTAAAACTTAACAAAGATGGCCAATTAAATCGAATGTTATATTTTGTTTAAAAAAAAAAAAACAATGATATTCAGACTCCACTCTACTGCAGACTTTAAATAATGTACAAATTATATCCTCTCTAATTACAATATCATATCTACCAGTTTCTATGTACATGCAAATTATGAGACGAAAGTGTAAATCTAGACAATTACTTTTCAACACATCTCTAGTAAGAAACGACACTGATATAGCTTTCAAATACCATTCCAGTTTTATATCTACAGTAGTAATGCTTTTTTGACTGATTAGTTAACGTGTCAAGCCATATCTGGAGATACTGATCCTTTATTATTTGACATAACATAGGTAAGAAATTTAGGCTGTTGTAAAAGTTTATAATCAGGTCCCAAAATCCAAAACTATTACAATCTTTAAAGATACGTGATATATATTTGTGCTTACGTTTACATCATAAAAATTTTAACATGAGAAAAAAG
The DNA here is from genome assembly GCA_012932295.1 of Cyclina sinensis. Taxonomy (NCBI): domain Eukaryota; kingdom Metazoa; phylum Mollusca; class Bivalvia; order Venerida; family Veneridae; genus Cyclina; species Cyclina sinensis. The sequence goes on along the minus strand of JAAONU010000019.1, from coordinate 47,865,935 downwards.
TATCTGTACATAAGCCTCTTAGGACTGTTAATATCTTTAACCAACATTTGATGGTTCACTCTTTATATAACACAGATAATGGAAAGCGTCCTAACTCACCTAGAACGACTGAGCTCAAAGATTGCGATTTAAAACCAAGTAATACTTTAACAACTTGAAATGTTTAACTTTAAGAACTTCTTTGAAATTGTATAATCCCCATACTTCTACACCATAGGGCACTAGGTAGAACAAGTGCATCACACAGCGTTATTTTTATATAAAGAGGAACTCTACTGAAGACAGAAAGCAGACTATCGTATACTTTCAGCGCCTTGTCATTTGAAATTTTAACAACAGAACATACAGTCCTACGAAATACCGGAGATTTAAGTGAATTTTGGCCTTCCCGCCCGAACAGTTATAAATCACAGTGCAATAAACAAACGGTTTATTTCTTTTAACATCTCAATAGATGATGGTTACTGGAGTCTCGTTGTAGTTACACCCAGCTAATTGTTATCAATAAACATTGTGCAAGTACTGCTTAAAACTAAGAAATAATTAATTCTGTCTTAACCCTTTTAGTCAGATTTTTTAAAGATAGATACATGTACTTTTTAAAAGCAGTTTTTCGTGAAATTTTGATAAAATAAAACGAATAAATCTACCGGAGTATACCACAAGACTATTATTTAACAGTTAAACATATTTAGATTTCAGCAAAAATCGTTTACAAATATACTTTTTTTTCATTTATAAGCCATATGAGATAGATCCTTGCTGATGATAAATGCTTCATGTAGTATATATGAATAGGTTTTTTTAACATACAACGTCACTGTCACATTACAGCTATAAAAACTGGATTTTTTTCTACGCCCCATTATAAAACTGCCTTAATCTGCAGTCCCTCGATGGTGGACGGAAGGGTGGTAATCATTGAGTTGGTAATTTCTGGAACGGTCTATACATTTGCTACACATTTTCATGTTATTATTTGCTGATGATATTGCACTCTTAACAATAATCTATTAAGTTTACCATACCAATTCGATGATAGATGAAATCACTCGGAATAATTGTGTCTGAAAATTAACACTTATAGTTTGAGTCGAGTATTATCAGTAGGCATATCAGTGAGAAATGCCCCTGACTGTTATAAATCCATTAGCACTAACTTGTGTTTGTCTGCTGACAACTTCAGAAATGTATTAATATTTTTCCTATCTAATATTTTATTGCAATAACATCTTCATTATCAGCGTTTGACAAAAACGTTTCCAAAAATTAGAAAATAAAAAGGTAAGTAGATCTAGTGAATGTTTGCAAATAATTAATTTTAGTAGTTAACATGACTTCTTTAATAATTTTATTTTGTTGTACTATATTTGTTAGAAACAGCTTGAGATCATTAAATTAAAAATAAAGCTTTTTATTTGTATAAAGGATTTTAAAGTAGTGAGATTTTGAGATTTTAAGATTTTATTTGTTTGGATTTTTATCATACCAATTAAAGAAGTACTTTTTTTCAGGTAGAGAAATAAGAGAATTATGGAGTTTGTTTTCAGCCCCATTTCTGAACTAAATGTCCCTGGGAATATAACGGACAATGTTATAACTTTTTGACAAAAAAAAAACAAATCCCAACCGACAAGCCTTTTAAATATTTCAATTTCACAAGGGAGCTAAAGGGCGAAATAAAAACCATAAATAAGCAGGAAGTTATTTGTGTTCAAAGGCTACTCCGATGTAATATTTATTCATAGAAATGAGTTATTTATTTGCACACAGATTGCAACAAAACTGTAGAACAAAGTAATCAGCAAGAGGACAATAGATTAAAGTATTAAGGTTTTATATGACACATTAATTGAACCACTTTGTTTGTGATGAAGATCTTGAGGATACTTCAATGTACGAAAGCAATATTTTATCTTTAAGCTTAATTTATTAAGAGCATTTTACTGAAACGGAATGGGGAAAAATATTATGTTTGATTATCACTTCTTGACGTCAAATTCAATAGATATTTGTGAATATACTTATGAAGACCTGCTTGAATAAAATTAAACAACCTTCAACATTTACTGAAACTGAAGAATTTCACCGAAGCGATTAAGAAAATATCAAAACAGAAGGCTGAAACGAGAACTGATAGAAAATTAGCTTGAGAAGAGAGAGAGATAGAATAAAACTGAAAGCAAGATATTTGCATATACCTCGAATCTTAGAAGATGCTTTTTTGAGAAAAAATAAATAAAATAACCATTCCAGAAACTGCACAGTCCTCAGGAGTTATATGTGTGACTGTGGTTCCAGCAGCCATAAATGTTTATATTGAAACAAATTAAAATGATCTGTAAGGTAACATTAATATTTCAAAACTTTTTTTCAATGCCGTTGCTCAAAATGCACATGGAAGTTATGATACAAATGATCTGACTAACATTATATAAAAATAAAGATATTGATGGAAGATTATATAAAACTCTGCAAGAAAAAATATGAAATGAACAATTTCATACAAACTCTTGGTTTTGAGCATTATAGACCACCTAAAATGACAACTTTCACCACTGATTGGAAGAGATGATGGCATATCGAAGCTGCAGGAGGTTTAATATGATATTCTCATCAAGACAGATCTTGAAGGTCGGTAAAGCAGCATGAAAATATTATTTGCACCTGACAACAAAATTGGAGCAAATTCGTTCAAACTTCAAGAAAAGAGACAGAAGTACCATTAATTTCTTGCAGCAATTTCCTTTCTTGCATCTTTTGGGTTTTTGTTATATATTACTTTTTAGTGGGTATTGTCACAATAAAAATGCTTTTATAGTACTATTTTAACGGCACTAATTACATAGTTTATCCGTTTTCCATTTTATACAAAGTTTATTATGAAATATTGTTTTGAAAAAGTTTATCAGATATCTACTTTCTTTTTTATTGTTATTTTTTTAATGGAGCAATATCCCTCTTTCGAACAAATAAATTTAGTCCTAGATAAATAGACATGTGTTTCAAATTTCAGCTTTTACATTTATTCTGTTATTGTTTCTACATAAATGAATACCGAAGAGATTTATTAAAACATTCTATGTTCTTACAAATTGTTGACTGGAAAGAAAAATCATATTTGATGTATAGAGATAGAATTAATTATTTCTAAGTTTTAAGCAGTACTTGCACAATTTTTACTGATAACAATCAGCTGGGTTTAACTACAGCGAGACTCCAGTAACCATCATCTACTGAAATGTTAAAAGAGATAAACTGTTTGTTAATTGCCCTGTGATTTGTAACTGTTCGGGCGGGAAGGCCAGAAATCACTAAAAGCTCCGGTATTTCGTAGAACTGTATGTAAATTTCAAATGACAAGGCGCAGAAAGTATACAATAGTTTGCTTTCTGTCTTCAGTAGAGTTCCTCTTGATATAAAAACAACACTGTGTGATGCACTTGTTCTACATAGTACCCTATATGGTTTGGAAGTATGGGGATTATACAATTTTAAAGAAGTTGTTAAACTACATTTTAAGTTTTTGAAGTATGTACTTGGTTTAAAATAACAAACTTATTGTAAGGTGTGGAGTATGACGGTTCTCTGACCTCCACACACCGATGACGGGGATAATAAAGTATTAAATGGACAAAAAAAGAAAAAAAACCTAAACAACTGTCTTTAACATTTGTTAATGTGTCCTGTGTATGAGTACTATGAGGATTCGACATATCAGGACGCTGAAGTTACACAATTTCAGGTAATCAAATGTTGGCCAAAGTTTTTGTCTGCTCTCTTTCTTTGGAACTGCTTGATGGATATTTGTGTAACTTTGATCAAATGTCTATTTCAATGAGAAAATTTGCATAAACAACATGTTTAAAGCATAACTTAAAGGTAAAGGACACAGTTCATGGTAAGTTTTTTAACAATAGAATTCCTGTCTTTTCCATATCTCAAACTCTTAACAGGATAATTATGGATTTTTTGTCACATCTTTTTCTCTTTGATGTGAAATGTAGCTTTAAACTTGCACATTTTCAGAAATTACATATCTTAGACAAAGGTCATTCAGTGTAAATAGCTTTGTACTGACCAGCCGTCTGCAGAGGTCTGTTTAACAAGACTTTTGGTCCTGCAGATATTCAGACAATTTTGAATTTTCTGACATGTTTGACTATATGACAGAAAATTTTCCACTGAACAGACAGCGTTTCACTCTTAAAGTATTTTAAAGATTTTTTGACGGTAAATGCAACATTTTGTATCCTGATTGGTGACATACATACATGTTTTTGACGGTAAATGCAGCATTTTATGGGATTGCTACATGTTTTTGACGGTAAATGCAACATTTCGTATCCTGATTGGTGAGATACATACATGTTTTTGACGGTAAATGCAACATTTTGTATGATGAGATACATACATGTTTTTGACGGTTAATGCAGCATTTTATGGGATTGCTTCACAGTCATTCTTGCAAATATTTATTCTAAGCAAACGTGTTCATGTATTTTAGGATTTCAGATATCTAATGCAAGTGTGGATAGAGAAGAAATTGCTGAGATTGCCGAAAACCAGCAATGGCTAGATCAACACGGCCTGGAACAGCTAACGATTATGTAGCATGGCACATGTATTTCCTATATAAGAAAAATAAAATCCTGACAGGTTTTACAATTGTGAAACTTAAAATTATTTTTATGTTATGCTCTGTCCTTTTTACAGCATGCATCATTCTGTTTTACTTGTCAGTTGAAGTTGAAAAGTTCAATGCTTCACAAATGTTAAGGTCGTTTGATTGATCTACAGTGAGTAACAGTTCATAATGGTCAAGATTTTTGGCGTTTCAGTTCAGACGTCTGCTTTCTTTGATTAAAGAACAACTTTGTTATTTGGCACCATAACCATAAAGAATCAATTTAGTGAACATAAATAACTAATCTATATAACAATATTGTAATTGATAAAATCATTAGTCAGACATAAATTTTTGTATAACGTGTAATACGCTATATCATAAGAAGAGTATAATGCATGTAAAACTTTTTCAAGTAATATGCTCAGTTAAGTTTTTAAAACTTCATTATGATAGTTTAGTAATTTCAAATGCATACTTTTGTGAAAATAAGCAAATATATATGGTTTCTAATTTATTTTTCCGGTGATTGTAAGCAGTTTTGCAGACACACAGCATACACACACTTAAAACGAATATTAACATGATAATATTCGTTTGTGAACCTTTGTTAGCATGGACACGAGTACAGATAAGTATTAGCCACGTCTGACTATTAAAAAAGACAAGAAATGAAATATTCATATTCAACTTTTTTTTTTGGCATATCGACATAATTGCCTTTGGCCAATTACAAAATTCATTATTAAAATCAAAGCAAAGACACGCAAATAAACAAACAGACAAAGAAATGGACATACAAACAGACTAGCAAACATTAACACATAATAATCAATACAAACAAAGAAACACACACTCAACAAGTATACTGTATATTAAGAAGCAGCTTAATCACATAGCTTCTCTTGTCTCAACTGCATTTCAAAATAATCATATTAAGCAAGATTGTTAACATCTTTTTTATTTTAGTTTGACAATATTTTTAAAACTAAACAAAGATGGCCAATTAAATCGAATGTTATATTTTGTTTTCAAAAAAGACAATGATATTCAGACTCCACTGTGTTTCGTTTACTTAATGTATAAATTATATCCTCTCTAATTAAATTATTTTATATTACCAGTTTCTATGCACATGTAAATTATGAGACGAAAGTCTAAATCTAGACAATTATTTTGCAATAGATCTCTAGTAAGAAACGACACTGATATAGCTTTCAAATACCATTCCAGTTTTATATCTACAGTAGTAATGCTTTTATGACTGATTAGTTAACGTGTCAAACCATAACTGGAGATACTGATCCTTTATTATTTGACATAACATAGGTAAGAAATTTAGGCTGTTGTAAAAGTTTATAATCAGGTCCCAAAATCCAAAACTATTACAATCTTTAAAGATACGTGATATATATTTGTGCTTACGTTTACATCATAAAAATTTTAACATGAGAAAAAAGTATCTGTACATAAGCCTCTTAGGACTGTTAATATCTTTAACCAACATTTGATGGTTCACTCTTTATATAACACAGATAATGGAAAGCGTCCTAACTAACCTAGAACGACTGAGCTCAAAGATTGCGATTTAAAACCAAGTAATACTTTAACAACTTGAAATGTTTAACTTTAAGAACTTCTTTGAAATTGTATAATCCCCATACTTCTACACCATAGGGCACTAGGAAGAACAAGTGCATCACACAGCGTTATTTTTATATAAAGAGGAACTCTACTGAAGACAGAAAGCAGACTATCATATACTTTCAGCGCCTTGTAATTTGAAATTTTAACAACAGAACATACAGTTCTACGAAATACCGGAGATTTAAAGGAATTTTGGCCTTCCCGCCCGAACAGTTTCAAATCACAGTGCAATAAACAAACAGTTTATTTCTTTTAACATCTCAATAGATGATGGTTACTGGAGTCTCGTTGTAGTTACACCCAGCTAATTGTTATCAGTAAACATTGTGCAAGTACTGCTTAAAACTTAGAAATAATTAATTCTGTCTTAACCCTTTTAGTCAGATTTTTTAAAGATAGATACATGTACTTTTTAAAAGCAGTTTTTCGTGAAATTTTGATAAAATAAAACGAATAAATCTACCGGAGTATACCACAAGACTATTATTTAACAGTTAAACATATTTAGATTTCAGCAGAAATTGTTTACAAATATACTTTTTTTTCATTTAGAAGCCCATGAGATAGATCCTTGCTGATGATAAATGCTTCATGTAGTATATATGAATTTGCTTTTTAACATACAACGTCACTGTCACATTACAGCTATAAAAATTGGATTTTTTTCTACGCCCCCCATTATAAAACTGCCTTAATCTGCAGTCCCTCGATGGTGGACGGAAGGGTGGTAATCATTGAGTTGGTAATTTCTGGAACGGTCTATACATTCGCTACACATTTTCATGTTATTATTTGCTGATGATATTGCACTCTTAACAATAACCTATTAAGTTTACAATACCAATTCGATGATAGATGAAATCAGTCGTAAAAATTGTGTCTGAAAATTAACACTTATAATCTGAGCCGAGTATTGTCAGTAGGCATATCAGTGAGAATTTCCCCTGACTGTTATAAATCCATTAGCACTAACTTTTGTTTGTCTGCTGACCACTTCAGCAATGTATTAATAGTTTTCCTATCTAAGATTTTATTGCAATAACATCCTCATTATCAGCGTTTGACAAAAACATTTACAGAAATTAGAAAATAAAAACGTAAGTAGATCTAGTGAATGTTTGCACATAATTAATTTTTGTAGTAAAATGGCTTCTTTAATAATTTTATTTTGTTGTACTATATTTGTTAGAAACAGCTTGAGAACATTCAATTTAAAATAAAGCTTTTTATTTGTATAAAGGATTTAAAAGTGTTTTTGAGATTTTAAGATTTTATTTGTTTGGATTTTTATCATACCAATTTAAGAAGTACTTTATTTCAGGTAGAGAAATAATAGAATTATGGAGTTTGTTTTCAGCCCCATTTCTGAACTAAATGTCCCTGGGAATATAATGGACAATGTTATAACTTTTTGAAAAGAAATACAAATCCCAACCGACAAGCCTTTTAAATATTTCAATTTCACAATGGAGCTAAAGGGCGAAATAAAAACCATAAATGAGCAGCAAGTTGTTGGTGTTCAAAGGCTACTCTGATGTAATATTTATTCATAGAAATGACTTATTCATTTGCACTCAGATTGCAACAAAACTGCAGAACAAAGTAATCCGCAAGAAGTCAATAGATTAAAGTATTAAGGTTTTATATGACACATTAATTGAACCATTTTGTTTGTGATGACGATCTTGAGGACACTTCACTGTACGAAAGCAATATTTTAGCTTTAAGCTCAATTTATGAAAAGCAATTTACTGAAAAGAAATGGGGAAAAAATTTTTGTTTGATTATCACTTCTTGACGTCAAATTCGAAAGATATTTGTGGATATACTTATGAAGACCTGCTTGAATAAAATTAAACAACATTCAACATTTACTGAAACTGAAGAATTTCACCGAAGCGATTAAAGAAATATCAAAACGAGAACTGACAGAGAGATAGAATAAAACTGAAAGCAAGATATTTGCATATACCTCGAATCTTAGAAGATGCTTTTTGAAAAAAAATAACCATTCCAGTAACTGCACAGTCCTCAGGTATTATATGTGTTGACTGTGTTTCCTGCAGCCATAAATGTTTATATTGAAACAAATTAAAATGATCTGTAAGGTAACATTACTATTTCAAAACTTTTTCAATGCCGTTGCTCAAAATGCACATGGAAGTTATGATACAAATTATCTGAATAACATTATATAAAAATAAAGATATTGATTGATTTAAAAGTCTACAAGAAAAAAATGAAATCAACAATTTCATACACACTCTTGGTTTTGAGCAACATAGACCACTTAAAATGACAACTTTCACCACTGATTGGAAGAGATGATGGCATAAAGAAGCTACAGGAGGTTTTATATGATATTCTCATCAAGACAGATCTTGAAGGTCGGAAAAGCAGTATGAAAATATTTTTGCACCTGACAACAAAATTGGAGCAAATTCGTTCAAACTTCAAGAAAAGAGACAGAAGTACCATTAATTTCTTGCAGCAATTTCCTGTCTTGCATCTTTTGGGTTTTTGTTATATATTACTTTTTAGTGGGTACTGTCACAATAAAAATGCTTTTATATCACTATCTTAACAGCATTAATGTCATAGCTTATCCGTTTTCCATTTTATACAAAGCTTATTATGTAATATTGTTTTGAAAAGTTTTAACAGATATCTACTTCCTTTTATTGTTATTTTTTAATGAAGCAATATCTCTCTTTAGAACAAATTAAATTTAGTCCTAGATAAATGGACATGTGTTTCAAATTTCAGCTTTTACTTTTATTTCTGTTATTGTTTCTACATAAATAAATGCCGAAGAGGTTTATTAAGACATTCTATCTTCTTATAAATTGTTGAGTGGAAAGAAAAATCCTATTTGATGTATAGAGATAGAATTAATTATTTCTAAGTTTTAAGCAGTACTTGCACAATTTTTACCTATAACAATCAGCTGGGTGTAACTACAACGAGACTCCAGTAACCATCAACTACTGAAATGTTAAAAGAGATAAACTGTTTGTTAATTGCCCTGTGATTTGTAACTGTTCGGGCGGGAAGGCCAGAATTCACTGAAATCTCCGGGATTTCGTACTACTGTATGTAAATTTCAAATGACAAGGCGCTGAAAGTATACAATAGTCTGCTTTCTGTCTTCAGTAGAGTTCCTCTTGATATAAAAACAACGCTGTGTGATGCACTTCTACCAAGTACCCTTTATGGTTTGGAAGTATGGGGATTATACAATTTCAAAGAAGTTGTTAAACTACATTTTAAGTTTTTGAAGTATGTACTTGGTTTTAAATAGCAAACTTATAGTAAGATGTGGAGTATTATGATTCTCCGACCTCCACACACCGATGGAGGGGATAATAAAGTATTAAATGGACAAAAAAGAAAAAAAAAAGGCTAAACAACTGTCTTCAGCATTTGTTAATGTGTCTTGTGTATGAGTACTATGAGGATTCGTGACAAATGACATCTGATTTGTTACGACTTTCATCTAGTTGTATTACAATGAAAACTGCAGAAAAAAATCTAAAGACTAAATGAACATTAATAATATCTCGTAGTGTGAATATCTTAAATGCGTTAAGTGTTAATGACAGCTCCTGGCTTGTAGTTACTGATATCTTGCAGTGAGTTTAGAGCATCTAGATACTGTTTTCTTCTTTTTATACGCCGGACATATTTTATTATGTCATGCCCGTCCTTTTGCTACAGGTCAATTGAACTGATTGAAGGATATTTAAGAATTCTGGTTAAGTTTTGATCTTAATATGACAGCATGCAAGACCCATGTTTCACGCCCACCACTTTACGTTCATGGTCACATTTTAAGGTCAAACATTCGAGCCATTGAAATCCCGTCTCTTCGACATTTCTGCTCCATATCTCCTTAATCACTTGCAGAATAATCATGAAAATTTGGTCAGATAATTATATCATCAAGACAAATTGCAAATGAAATTACACAATTTCAGGTAATCAAGTGTTGGCCAAAGCTTTTGTCTGCTCTCTTTCTTTGGAACTGCTTGATGGATATTTGTGTAACTTTGATCAAATGTCTCTTTCAATGAGAAAATTTGCATAAACAACATGTTTAAAGCATCACTTAAAGGTCAAGGACACAGTTCATGGTAAGTTTTTTAACAATAGAATTCCTATCTATTCCATATCTCAAACTTCTTAACAGGATAATTATGGATTTTTTGTCACATCTTTTTCTCTTTGATGTGAAATGTAGCTTTAAACTTGCACATTTTCAGAAATTACATATCTTAGACAAAGGTCATTCAGTGTCAATAGCTTTGTACTGACCAACCGTCTGCAGAGCTCTGTTTAACAAGAGTTTCGGTCCTGCAAATATTCCGACAATTTTGAATTTTCTGACATGTTTGACTATATGATAGAAAATTTTTCACTGAACAGACAGCATTGTCCCCCTTAAAGTATTTTGAAGATTTTTGACGGTAAATGCAACATTTTGTATCCTGATTGGTGAGATACATACATGTTTTTGCCGGTAAATGCAGCATTTTATGGGATTGCTTCACAAATTGTCATTCTTGCAAATATTTATTCTCAGTTAACGTATTCATGTATTTTAAGATTTCAGATATCCAATGCAAGTGTGAATAGAGAGGGAAATTCCTGAGATGTTAAGGTTGTTTGATTGAACTACAGTGTGTAACAATTCATAATGGTCAGGTTTTTTGGCGTTTCAGTTCAGACGTCTGCTTTCTTTGATTAATGCAGTATTATTGTCAGCCTTTAGAGGAAATTTGTTGTTTGGCACCATAACCATAAAGAATCAATTTAGTGAACATAGATAACTAATCTATATAAAACTATTGCCATTGATAAAATAATTACTCAGACATAAATTTTTGTATTGTATAACATGTAATACGGTATATCATAAGAAGAGTATAATGCTTGTAAAACTCATTCAAGTAATATGCTCAGTTTATTATTTTAAACTTTACTATGATAGTTTAGTAATTTTAAATGCATACTTTTTGTGAAAATTAGCAATTCATTTATGGTTTCTAATTTATTTTTTCCAGTGATTGTAAGCAGTTTTGCAGACAACATACATACACTTAAAACGAAAATTAACATGATAATGTGCGTTTATGAACCTTTGTTAGCATGGACACGAGTACAACAGATAAGTATTAGCCACGTCTGACTATTAAACAAGGGGGCCATTGGCCCCAAAGCGCTCACCTGAGGACAGACTGTTTTTTGTGTGGAAGCTATCATTATTTCTTGTAAATCTAAGCTCTAGGTTTTGAAGCTTCAAAGGATAATTTTCTTAAATGTTTTTACTATATGCAAATAATGAATATCTATGACCCGTGGGCAGGCCCAATTTTTACCCCGGATATAATTTGTACAAACTTGTAACAGGTTCACTAGACAATATTTCATGCCAAATAATTAATTTTAAGGCTTTGTCATTTCAGAGGAGAAGATTTTTTAAGTTTTTACTATATAAATATAAGAGAAACCTATGACCCCCTGGGGCGGGGCCAATTTTGACACTAGGGACATAATTTGAAAAACCTTAGTAGAGGACCTAAAGATGATGTCATATACCAAATATCAAATCTCTAGCCTTTGTCATTTCATATGAGAAGATTTTTTAAGATTTTACAATATACAGATAAGGAAAACCTGACACCCAGGGACGGGACCAATTTTGGCACTAGGAGCATAATTTGAACAACTTTAGTAGAGGACCTATAAATGATGTCATATACCAAATATCAAAGCTCTAAATTTGTCATTTCAGAGAAGAATATTTTTGAAGTGTTCACTATATACATATATTGAAAACATGACCCCCTGGGGCGGGGCCAATTTTTGCACTAGGGGCATTATTTGAACAACTTTCGTAGAGGACCTATAGATGATGTCATATTCTAAGTATCAAATCTCTAGCCTTTGTCATTTCAGAGGAGAAGATTTTTTAAGTTTTTACTATAAACATATATGGAAAACCTGACCCCCTGGGGCGGGGCCAATTTTGGGACTAGGGGCATAATTTGAACAACTTTTGTTGAGGACCTATAGATGATGTCATATACCAAACATCAAATCCCTAGCCTTTGTCATTTCAGAGAAGAAGATTTTTTAAGTTTTTGCTATATACATATAAGGAAAACTTATAACCCCCTGGGGCGGAGCCAATTTTGATACTAGGGGCATAATTTGAACAACTTTAGTAGAGGACCTATAGATTATGTCATATACCAAATATCAAATCTCTAGCCGTTGTCATTTCAGAGGAGAAGATTTTCTTAATTTTTTACTATATACATATAAAGAAAATTTTTGACCCCCCTGGAGCGGGGCCAATTTTAGCACTAGGGGCATAATTTGAATAAATTTTTTAGAGGACTCATAGATGATGTCATATACCAAATATCAGATCTTTAGCCTTTGTCATTCCAGAGGAGAAGATTTTTAAGTTTCTACTATATACATATATTGAAAACCTGACCCTCTGGGGCGGGGCCAATTTTGACACTAGGGATATGATTTGAACATCTTTGGTAGAGGAACTGTGGATGATATGTCATTTCAGAGGAGAAGATTTTTGAAATGTGTACTATATACATGTAAGGAAAACCTACCCCCCCAGGGGTGGGGCCAATTTTAATAATAGGGGCATAATTTGAAAAACTTTCGTTGAGGACCTATAGATGATGTCATATACCAAGTATCAAATCTCTAGCCTTTGTGATTTCAGAGGGGAAGATTTTTTAAGTTTTTTTGGCCTTGTGACCTACTTATGCAACAGACCAGAACCATTTGAACAATTTTGAAAGGGGACCATCAAAGGATCCTTCCAGTGTAGTTTGGTTAATGTGCAATCATTGGTTTAAGAGAAGATGTTGTTTTTATGAAATTGTTGACGACGGACGACGCACACAGCACGATCCACGACGACGGACGCCGGACACAGGGGGATCACAAAAGCTCATCTTGAGCACGTTGTGCTCAAGTGAGCTGAAAAGACAAGAAATGAAATATTCATATTCAATATTTTTGGCATATCGACATATTTTTGCCTTTGGCCAATTACAAAATTCATTATAAAATTATAGCAAAGACATGCAAATAAACAAACAGACTAGCAAACATAACACATAATAATCAATACAAACAAAGAAACACACACTCAACAAGTATACTGTATATTAAGAAGCAGCTTAATCACGTAACTTCTCTTGTCTCAACTGCGTCTTAAAATAGACATATTAAGCAAGATATTATGATAATATGCTTTTATTTTAGTTTGACCATATTTTTAAAACTAAACAAAAAAGACAATGATATTCAGACTCCACTGCGTTTCGTTTACATAATGTACAAATTATGAGACGAAAGTGTAAATCTAGACAATTACTTTTGAATACATCTCTAGTAAGAAACGACACTGATATAGCTTTCAAATACCATTCCAGTTTTATACCTACAATAGTAATGCTTTTTTGACTGATAAGTTAATGTGTCATGCCATAACTAGAGATACTGATCCTTTATTATTTGACATAACATAGGTAAGAAATTTGGGTTGTAAAAGTTTATAATCAGGTACCAAAATCCAAGACTATTACAATCTTTAAAGATACCTGATATATATTTGTGCCTACGTTTACATCATAAAAATTTTAACATGAGAAAATAGTATCTGTACATAAGCCTGTTAGGACTGTTAATATCTTTAACCATCATTTGATGGTTCACTCTTAACACAGATAATGGAAAACGTCCTAACTCACCTAGAACGACTGAGCTAAAAGTTTGCGATTTAAAACCAAGTACATACTTTAACAACTTAAAATATTTAAGGTAAACAACTTCTTTGAAATTGTATAATCCCCATACTTCTACATCATAGGGCGCTAGGTAGAACAAGTGCATCACACAGCGTTATCTTTATATTAAGAGGAACTCTACTGAATACACAATGCAGACTATTGTATACTTTCAGCGCCTTGTCATTTGAAATTTTAACAACAGAACATACAGTCCTATGAAATACAGGAGATTTCAGTGAATTTTGGCCTTCCCACCCGAACAGTTACAAATCACAGTGCAATAAACAAACAGTTTATCTCTTTTAACATCTCAATAGATGATGGTTACTGAAGTCTCGTTGTAGTTACACCCAGCTGATTGTTATCAGTAAACATTGTGCAAGTACTGCTTAAAACTTAGAAAATTAATTCTGTCTATACCCTTCAGTCAGATATTTTAAAGATAGATACATGTACTTTTTAAAAGCAGTTTTTCGTGAAATTTTGATAAAATAAAAAGAATAAATATACCGGAGAATATCAAAAGGCTATTATTTAACAGTTAAACATATTTAGATGTCAGCAAAAATCGTTTACAAATATACTTTTTTCATTTAGAAGCCCATGAGATATATCTTTGCTGATAATAAATGCTTCATGTAGTATATATGAATTTGTTTTTAACATACAACGTCACTATCACATTACAGCTATAATTTTTTTTTCTACGCCCCCAATTATAAAACTGCGTTAATCTGCAGTCCCTCGATGTTGGACGGAATGGTGGTAATCATTGAGTTGCTAATTTCTGGAACGGTCTATACATTTGCTACACATTTTTCATGTTATTATTTGCTGATGATATTGCACTCTTAACAATAATCTATTAGGTTTACAATACCAATTCGATGATAGATGAAAGACGCACAAATATATATCAGGTATCTTGTCTTGGATTTTGGGACCTGATTATCAACTTTTACAACAACCCAAATTTCTTACATATGTCAAATAATAAAGGATCAGAATCTCCAGTTATTGCGTGACACGTCAACTTATCAGTCAAAAAAGCATTACTACTGTAGAAATAAAACTGGCATGGTATTTGAAAGCTATATCAGTGTCGTTTCTTACTAGAGATGTGTTGAAAAGTAATTGTCTAGATTTACACTTTCGTCTCATAATTTGCATATACAAAAACGGGTAGATATGATAATTTAATTAGAATGAATATAATTTTGTACATTATGTAAACGAAACGCAGTGGAGTCTGAATATCATTGTCTTTTTTGAAAACAAAATATAACATTCGATCTAATTGGCCATCTTTGTTTAGTTTTAAAAATATGGTCAAACTAAAATAAAAAGCATGTTAACAAACTTGCTAAATATGTCTATTTTGAAATGCAGTTGAGACAAGAGAAGTTACGTGATTAAGCTGCTTCTTAATATACAGTATACTTGTTGAGTATGTGTTTCTTTGTTTGTATTGATTATTATGTGTTTATGTTTGCTAGTCTGTTTGTATGTCCATTTCTTTGTCTGTTTGTTTATTTGCATGTATCTTTGCTATAATTTCATAATGAATTTTGTAATTGGCCAATGCCAATTATGTCGATATGCAAAAAAAATTGAATATGAATATTTCATTTCTTGTTTTTTTTTACTAGACAAATTTCCTCTAAAGGCTGACAATAATACTGCATTAACCGAAGAAAGCAGACGTCTGAGCTAAAACGCCAAAAAACTTGACCATTATGAATTGTTACACACTGTAAATCAATCAAACAACCTTAACATTTGTGAAGCATTGAACTTTTCAACTTGAATTGACATGTAAAACAGAATAATGCATGCTATAAAAAGGCCAGAGCATAACACAAAAATAATTTTCAGTTTCACAATTGTAAAACCTGTCAGGATTTTATTTTTTTTTTCTTATACAGGAAATACATTTGCCATGCTACATCGTTAACTGTTCCAGGCCTTGTTGATCTAGCCATTGCTGGTTTTCAGCAATCTCAGCAATTTCCCTCTCTATTCACACTTGCATTAGATATCTGAAATCTTTAAATACATGAACACGTTTGCTTAGAATAAATATTTGCAAGAATGACTATCTGTGAAGCAATCCCATAAAATGCTGCATTTACCGTCAAAAACATGTATGTATCTCACCAATCAGGATACAGAATGTTGCATTAACCGTCAAAAAATCTTCAGAATACTTTAAGGGGGACAACGCTGTCTGTTCAGTGGAAATTTTTCTGTCATATAGTCAAACATGTCAGAAAATTCAAAATTGTCTGAATATCTGCAGGACCAAACAGAGCTCTGCAGACGGCTGGTGAGTACAAAGCTATTGACACTGAATGACCTTTGTCTAAGAAATGTAATTTCTGAAAATGTGCAAGTTTAAAGCTACATTTCACATCAAAGAGAAAAAATGTGACAAAAATTCCATAATTATCCTGTTAAGCGTTTGAGATACGGAATAGACAGGAATTCTATTGTTAAAAAACTTACCATGAACTGTGTCCTTGACCTTTAAGTAATGCTTTAAACATGTTGTTTATGCAAATGTTCTCATTGAAATAAACATTTGATCAAAGTTACACAAATATCCATCAAGCAGTTCCAAAGAAAGAGAATAGACAAAAGCTCTGGCCAACACTTGATTACCTGTAATTGTGTAACTTCAGTGTCCTGAAATGTCGATTTTGCAATTTGTCTTGATTGAATAATTATCTGACCAAACTTTCATGATTTTTCTGCAAGTGATTAAGGAGATATGGAGCAGAGATATCGAAGAGACGTGATTTCTATGGCTCGAATCTTTGACCTTAAAATGTACCATGAACTTAAAGTGGTGGGTGTGAAACATGGGTCTTGCATCCCGTCATATTAAGATCAAAACTTAACCAGAATTCTTAAATATCCTTCAAGCAGTTCAATTGACCTATAGCAAAAGGACGGATATGCCATAATATAATATGTCCAGCGTATAAAATGAAGAAAACAGTATTTAGATGCTCTACAATCACTGCAAAAACGCATTTAAGATATTCACACAATGAGATATAATTAATGTTTATTTAGTCCGTAGAATTATTTCTGCAGTTTTCATTGTAATACAACTACATGAAAGTCGTAACAAATCAGATGACATATGTCACGAATCCTCAGGTACTCATATACAAGACACATTAACAAATGTTGAAGACAGTTGTTTAGCTTTTTTTTTCTTTTTTGTCCATTTAATACTTTATTATCCCCGTCATCGGTGTGTTGAGGTCGGAGAACCATCATTATCCACACCTTACAATAAGTTTGCTATTTAAAACCAAGAACATACTTCAAAAACTTAAAATGTAGTTTAACAACTTCTTTGAAATTGTATTATCCCCATACTTCCAAACCATATAGGGTACTAGGTAGAACAAGTGCATCACACAGCGTTATTTTTATATCAAGAGGAACTCTACTGAAGACAGAGCGCAAACTATTGTATACTTTCAGCGCCTTGTCATTTGAAAGTTACATACAGTTCTACGAAATACCGGAGATTTCAGTGAATTCTGGCTTTCCCGCCCGAACAGTTACAAATTACAGGGCAATTAACAAACAGTTTATCTCTTTTAACATTTCAGTACATGATGGTTACTGGAGTCTCGTTGTAGTTACACCCAGCTGATTGTTATCAGTAAACATTGTGCAAGTACTGCTTAGAAATAATTAATTCTATCTCTATACATCAAATAGGATTTTTTTCCTTCCAGTCAACAATTTATAAGAACATAGAATGTCTTAATAAACCTCTTCGGTATTTATTTTTGTAGAAATAATAACAAAATAAAAGTAAAAACTGAAATTTGAAACACATGTCCATTTATCTAGGACTAAATTTAATTTGTTCAAAAGAGAGATATTGCTTCATTAAAAAATAACAATGAAAGAAAGTAGATATCTGATAAAACTTTTCAAAACAATATTACATAAAAAGCTTTGTATAAAATGGAAAACGGATAAGCTATGACATGTTGACATTTGTGCCGTTAAAATAGTACTGTAAAAGCAATTTTATTGTGACAGTACCCACTAAAAAGTAATATATAACAAAAACTCAAAAGAAGCAAGACAGGAAATTGCTGCAAGAAATTAATGGTTCTTCTGTCTCTTTTCTTGAAGTTTGAACGAATTTGCTCCAATTTTGTTGTCAGGTGCAAATAATATATTCATACTGCTTTTCCGACCTTCAAGATCTGTCTTGATGAGAATATCATATAAAACCTCCGGCAGCTTCGATATGCCATCATCTCTTCCAATCAGTTGTGAAAGTTGTCATTTTAGGTGGTTTATGTTGCTCAAAACCAAGAGTGTGTATGAAATTGTTCATTTCATTTTTTTTCTTGTAGAGTTTTATCTATCTTCCATCAATATCTTTATTTTTATATTTATTCAGATCATTTGTATCATATTTTCCATGTACATTTTGAGCAACAGCATTGAAAAAAAGTTTTGAAATAGTAATGTTACCTTACAGATCATTTGAATTTGTTTCAAAATAAATATTTATGGCTGCTGGAAACACAGTCAACACATTTAATTCCTGAGGACTGTGCAATTTCTTGGATGTTTTTTTTTTCAAAAAGCATCTTCTAACATTCGAGGTATATGCAAATAAATTGCTTTCAGTTTTATTCTATCTCTCTATTCTCAAGCTAATTTTCCATCAGTTCTCATTTTAGCCTTCTGTTTTAATATTTTTCCTATCTAAGATTTTATTGCAATAACATCTTCATTATCAGCGTTTGACAAAAACATTTAGAAAATTAGAAAATAAAAATGTAAGTAGATCTAGTGAATGTTTGCACATAATTATTTTTTGTAGTAAAAATGACTTCTTTGATAATTTTATTTTGTTATATTATATTTGTTAGAAACAGCTTGAGATCATTCAATTTAAAATAAAGCTTTTTATTTGTATAAAGGATTTTAAAGTGTTTTTGAGATTTTGAGATTTTATTTGTTTGGATTTTCATCATACCAATTAAAAAGTACTTTATTTCAGGTAGAGAATTAACATAATTATGGAGATTGTTTTCAGCCACATTTCTGAACTGATGTCCCATGGGAATATAATGGACAATGTTCAACTTTTTGTATAAAAAATACAAATCCCAACCGACAAGCCTTTTAAATATTTCAGTTTCACAAAGGAGCTAAAGGGCGAAATAAAAACCATAAAAGGCTACTATGATATAATATTTATTCATAGAAATGACTTATTCATTTGCACTCAGATTGCAACAAACCTGCAGAATAAAGTAATCAGCAAGAAGACAATAGATTAAAGTATTAAAGTTTTATATGACACATTAATTGAACCACTTTGTTTGTAATGAAGATCTTGAGGACACTTCACTGTACGAAAGCAACATTTTATCTTTAAGCTCAATTCATGAAGATCATTTTACTGAAAAGGAATGGGAAAAAATATTATGTTTGAACATCACTTCTTCACGTCAAATTCAATAGATATTTGTGAATATACTTATGAAGACCTGCTTGAATAAAATTCAACAACCTTCAACATTTACTGAAACTGAAGAATTTCACCGAAGCGATTAAGAAAGTATCAAAACAGAAGGCTGAAACCAGAACTGATAGAAAATTAGCTTGAGAATAGAGAGAGAGATAGAATAAAACTGAAAGCAAGATATTTGCATATACCTCGAATGTTAGAAGATGCTTTTTGAAAAAAATAAAAATATAATAACCATTCCAGAAACTGCACAGTCCTCAGGAATTACATGTGTTGACTGTGTTTCCAGCAGCCATGAATGTTTATATTGAAACAAATTCAAATGATCTGTAACATTAATATTTCAAAACTTTTTTTCAATGCCGTTGCTCAAAATGCACATGGAAAATAAGATGCATATGATCTGAATAACAGTATATAAAAATAAAGATATTGATGGAAGATTATATGAAGCTCTACAGGAAAAAAATGAAATGAACAATTTCATACAAACTCTTGGTTTTGAGCAACATAGACCACCTAAAATGAAAACTTCCACCACTGGTTGGAAGAGATGATGGCATATCGAAACTGCAGGAGGTTTTATATGATATTCTCATCAAGACAGATCTTGAAGGTCGGAAAAGCAGTATGAAAATATCATTGCACCTGACAAAAAAATTGGAGCAAATTCGTTCAAACTTCAAGAAAAGAGACAGAAGTACCATTAATTTCTTGCAGCAATTTCCTGTCTTGCATCTTTTGGGTTTCTGTTATATATTACTTTTTAAGTGGGTACTGTCACAACAGAAAATGCTTTCTTTGGTACTATTTTAACGGCACTAATGTCAACATGTCATAGCTTATCCGTTTTCCATTTTATACATAGCTTATTATGTAATATTGTTTTGAAAAGTTTTATCAGATATCTACTTTCTTTTATTGTCATTTTTTTAATGAAGCAATATTCCTCTTTTGAACAAATTAAATTTGGTCTTAGATAAATAGACATGTGTTTCAAATTTCAGCTTTTTCTTTTATTCTGTTGTTGTTTCTACATAAATAAATACCGAAGAGCTTTATTAAGACATTCTATGTTCTTATAAATTGTTGACTGGAAAGAAAAAATCCTATTTGATGTATAGAGATAGAATTATTTTTTTCTAAGTTTTAAGCAGTATTTGTACAATGTTTACTAATAACAATTAGCTGGGTGTAACTTCAACAAGACTCCAGTAACCATCATCTACTGAGATGTTAATAGAGATAAACTGTTTGTTTATTGCACTGTGATTTATAACTGTTCGGGCGGGAAGGCCAAAATTCACCGAAATCTCCGGTATTTCGTAGGACTGTATGTCCTGTTGTTAAAGTTCAAATGACAAGGCGCTGAAAGTATACAATAATCTGCTTTCTGTCTTCAGTAGAGTTCCTCTTGATATAAAAACAACGCTGTGTGATGCACTTGTTCTACCTAGTACCCTATATGGTTTGGAAGTATGGGGATTATACAATTTCAAAGAAGCTATTAAACTACATTTTAAGTTTTTGAAGTATGTACTTGGTTTTAAATAGCAAACTTATTGTAAGTTGTGGAGTATGATGGTTCTCCGAACCACACACCGATGACGGGGATAATAAAGTATTAAATGGACAAAAAAAGAAAAAAAGTCAAACAACTGTCTTCAACATCTTTTAATGTGTCTTGTGTATGAGTACTATGAGGATTCGTGACGTGGGGATGTTTACTTATCAATGCTCATGTTGATACTAAACTTTACACATAAAGATTTGGGATTTTCAATGAAAACAACTAAATCGTTGATTATGTTAAAAACTGACATGTCAGTAGTTAACTAAAATTAATATTAATTTCTTGTTTATGCATCAGAAGGAAAGCTTATAGTAATCCGGCCGTCTGTCCGTCCAACCTACTGTCAGTTCTTCTGTCTCTCATATCGCTTGCACTTCATATCTTTTGGATACCTTTTTTTTTCCTTTTGGTATAGTCACATGATGGAAAAAACGTTTGATTTGCTTGGTTCTTAAGTTGCGTTTGACACCCATTTCATTATTGCTACGTATGTCTTGAAGCCCTGAAAGGGATGTTGACATTTTAATATGATTAAATATGTAAACATAATTGGCAGAACGCGGAACATATAATTTTGTTTGTTTGCCTAAATGTCAAGGTCACACATAGATTAAACTTTGCTATTTATTCACATCTATATCTAAGAACAATTCGGAACAATATTCTGCGACTATTCAGAATATTAGTATACATTTGTATAATATGGTTTCCTATGTACCTACAGCAATGTTTAATGTAATACAATGTATTAGTGTATATTGATCTTTATCTCTAAATCTACTCACAATACTGAACGTCTTATATATGCCGGTCGAGAAATTTGAATATGAAAAAAAACTGCTTTCACTTAAATCATCAAGGCAAAAAAGACAAAAACGAAAATGAAAGAAAGGAAAAAAAAAGAAAAATATTTTAAAGATAGATACATGCACTTTTTAAAAGCAGTTTTTCGTGAAATTTTGATAAAATAAAAAGAATAAATATATTGGAGAATATCAAAAGGCTATTATTTAACAGTTAAACATATTTAAATGTCAGCAAAAATCGTTTACAAATATACTTTTTTCATTTAGAAGCCCATGAGATATATCTTTGCTGATAATAAATGCTTCATGTAGTATATATGAATTTGTTTTTAACATACAACGTCACTATCACATTACAGCTATAAAAATTGTTTTTTTTTCTACGCCCCCGATTATAAAACTGCGTTAATCTGCAGTCCCTCGATGGTGAACGGAATGGTGGTAATCATTGAGTTGCTAATTTCTGGAACGGTCTATACATTTGCTACACATTTTCATGTTATTATTTGCTGATGATATTGCACTCTTAACAATAATCTATTAGGTTTACAATACCAATTCGATGATAGATGAAAGACGCACACATATATATCAGGTATCTTGTCTTGGATTTTGGGACCTGATTATAAACTTTTACAACAACCCAAATTTCTTACATATGTCAAATAATAAAGGATCAGAATCTCCAGTTACTGCATTACACGTCAACTTATCAGTCAAAAAAGCATTACTACTGTAGATATAAAACTGGCATGGTATTTGAAAGCTATATCAGTGTCGTTTCTTACTAGAGATGTGTTTAAAAGTAATTGTCTAGATTTACACTTTCGTCTCATAATTTGCATATACAAAAACGGGTAGATATGATAATTTAATTAGAATGAATATAATTTGTACATTATGTAAACGAAACGCAGTGGAGTCTGAATATCATTGTCTTTTTTGAAAACAAAATATAACATTCGATCTAATTGGCCATCTTTGTTTAGTTTTAAAAATATGGTCAAACTAAAATAAAAAGCATGTTAACAATCTTGCTTAATATGTCTATTTTGAAATGCAGTTGAGACAAGAGAAGTTACGTGATTAAGCTGCTTCTTAATATACAGTATACTTGTTGAGTGTGTGTTTCTTTGTTTGTATTTATTATTATGTGTTTATGTTTGCTAGTCTGTTTGTATGTCCATTTCTTTGTCTGTTTGTTTATTTGCATGTATCTTTGCTATAATTTCATAATGAATTTTGTAATTGGCCAAAGCCAATTATGTCGATATGCAAAAAAAATTGAATATGAATATTTCATTTCTTGTTTTTTTTTTACTAGACAAATTTCCTCTCAAGGCTGACAATAATACTGCATTAACCGAAGAAAGCAGACGTCTGAGCTAAAACGCCAAAACACTTGACCATTATGAATTGTTACACACTGTAAATCAATCAAACAACCTTAACATTTGTGAAGCATTGAACTTTTCAACTTGAATTGACATGTAAAACAGAATAATGCATGCTATAAAAAGGCCAGAGCATAACACAAAAATAATTTTCAGTTTCACAATTGTAAAACCTGTCAGGATTTTTTTTCTTATACAGGAAATACATTTGCCATGCTACATCGTTAACTGTTCCAGGCCTTGTTGATCTAGCCATTGCTGGTTTTCAGCAATCTCAGCAATTTCCCTCTCTATTCACACTTGCATTAGATATCTGAAATCTTAAAATACATGAACACGTTTGCTTAGAATAAATATTTGCAAGAATGACTATCTGTGAAGCAATCCCATAAAATGCTGCATTTACCGTCAAAAACATGTATGTATCTCACCAATCAGGATACAGAATGTTGCATTAACCGTCAAAAAATCTTCAGAATACTTTAAGGGGGACAACGCTGTCTGTTCAGTGGAAATTTTTCTGTCATATAGTCAAACATGTCAGAAAATTCAAAATTGTCTGAATATCTGCAGGACCAAACAGAGCTCTGCAGACGGCTGGTGAGTACAAAGCTATTGACACTGAATGACCTTTGTTTAAGATATGTAATTTCTGAAAATGTGCAAGTTTAAAGCTACATTTCACATCAAAGAGAAAATTTGTCTTGATGAAATAATTATCTGACCAAACTTTCATGATTTTTCTGCAAGTGATTAAGGAGATACGGAGCAGAGATATCGAAGAGACGTGATTTCTATGGCTCGAATCTTTGACCTTAAAATGTGACCATGAACGTAAAGTGGTGGGTGTGAAACATGGGTCTTGCATCTCGTCATATCAAGATCAAAACTTAACCAGAATTCTTAAATATCCTTCAAGCAGTTCAATTGACCTATAGCAAAAGGACGGATATGCCATAATATAATATGTCCGGCGTATAAAATGAAGAAAACAGTATTTAGATGCTCTACAATCACTGCAAAAAACGCATTTAAGATATTCACACAATGAAATATAATTAATGTTCATTTAGTCCGTAGAATTATTTCTGCAGTTTACATTGTAATACAACTACATGAAAGTCGTAACAAATCAGATGACATATGTCACGAATCCTCAGGTACTCATATACAAGACACATTAACAAATGTTGAAGACAGTTGTTTAGCTTTTTTTTTCTTTTTTGTCCATTTAATACTTTATTATCCCCGTCATCGGTGTGTTGAGGTCGGAGAACCATCATACTCCACACCTTACAATAAGTTTGCTATTTATAACCAAGTACATACTTCAAAAACTTAAAATGTAGTTTAACAACTTCTTTGAAATTGTATTATCCCCATACTTCCAAACCATATAGGGTACTAGGTAGAACAAGTACATCACACAGCGTTATTTTTATATGAAGAGGAACTCTACTGAAGACAGAGCGCAAACTATTGTATACTTTCAGCGCCTTGTCATTTGAAAGTTACATACAGTTCTACGAAATACCGGAGATTTCAGTGAATTCTGGCCTTCCCGCCCGAACAGTTACAAATTACAGGGCAATTAACAAACAGTTTATCTCTTTTAACATTTCAGTACATGATGGTTACTGGAGTCTCGTTGTAGTTACACCCAGCTGATTGTTATCAGTAAACATTGAGCAAGTACTGCTTCGAAATAATTAATTCTATCTCTATACATCAAATAGGATTTTTTTCCTTCAAGTCAACAATTTATAAGAACATAGAATGTCTTAATAAACCTCTTCGGTATTTATTTATGTAGAAATAATAACAAAATAAAAGTAAAAGCTGAAATTTGAAACACATGTCCATTTATCTAGGACTAAATTAAATTTGTTCAAAAGACGGATATTGCTTAATTAAAAAATAACAATAAAAGAAAGTAGATATCTGATAAAACTTTTCAAAACAATATTACATAATAAGCTTTGTATGAAAACTAAAATGAAAACTTCCACCACTGGTTGGAAGAGATGATGGCATATCGAAACTGCAGGAGGTTTTATATGATATTCTCATCAAGACAGATCTTGAAGGTCGGAAAAGCAGTATGAAGATATCATTTGCACCTGACAAAAAAATTGGAGCAAATTTGTTCAAACTTCAAGAAAAGAGACAGAAGTACCATTAATTTCTTGCAGCAATTTCCTGTCTTGCATCTTTTGGGTTTCTGTTATATATTACTTTTTAAGTGGGTAGTGTCACAACAGAAAATGCTTCTATGGTACTATTTTAACGGCACTAATGTCAATATGTCATAGCTTATCCGTTTTCCATTTTATACAAAGCTTATTATGTAATATTGTTTTGAAACGTTTTATCAGATATCTACTTTCTTTTATTGTCATTTTTTAATGAAGCAATATTCCTCTTTTGAACAAATTAAATTTGGTCTTAGATAAATAGACATGTGTTTCAAATTTCAGCTTTTTCTTTTATTCTGTTGTTGTTTCTACATAAATAAATACCGAAGAGATTTATTAAGACATTCTATGTTCTTATAAATTGTTGACTGGAAAGAAAAAATACTATTTGATGTATAGAGATAGAATTATTTTTTTCTAAGTTTTAAGCAGTATTTGCACAATGTTTACTGATAACAATTAGCTGGGTGTAACTTCAACAAGACTCCAGTAACCATCATGTACTGAAATGTTAAAAGAGATAAACTGTTTGTTTATTGCACTGTGATTTATAACTGTTCGGGCGGGAAGGCCAAAATTCACCGAAATCTCCGGTATTTCGTAGGACTGTATGTTCTGTTGTTAAAGTTCAAAGGCGCTGAAAGTATACAATAGTCTGCTTTCTGTCTTCAGTAGAGTTCCTCTTGATATAAAAACAACGCTGTGTGATGCACTTGTTCTACCTAGTACCCTATATGGTTTGGAAGTATGGGGATTATACAATTTCAAAGAAGTTATTAAACTACATTTTAAGTTTTTGAAGTATGTACTTGGTTTTGAATAGCAAACTTATTGTAAGGTGTGGAGTATGATGGTTCTCCGAACCACACACCGATGACGGGGATAATAAAGTATTAAATGGACAAAAAAAGAAAAAAAGTCAAACAACTGTCTTCAACATCTTTTAATGTGTCTTGTGTATGAGTACTATGAGGATTCGTGACGTGGGGATGTTTACTTATCAATGCTCATGTTGATACTAAACTTTACACATAAAGATTTGGGATTTTCAATGAAAACAACTAAATCGTTGATTATGTTAAAAACTGACATGTCAGTAGTTAACTAAAATTAATATTAATTTCTTGTTTATGCATCAGAAGGAAAGCTTATAGTAATCCGGCCGTCTGTCCGTCCAACCTACTGTCAGTTCTTCTGTCTCTCATATCGCTTGCACTTCATATCTATTGGATACCTTTTTTTCCTTTTGGTATAGTCACATGATGGAAAAAAACGTTTGATTTGCTTGGTTCTTAAGTTGCGTTTGACACCCATTTCATTATTGCTACGTATGTCTTGAAGCCCTGAAAGAGATGTTGACATTTTAATATGATTAAATATGTAAACATAATTGGCAGAACGCGGAACATATAATTTTGTTTGTTTGCCTAAATGTCAAGGTCACACATAGATTAAACTTTGCTATTTATTCACATCTATATCTAAGAACAATTCGGAACAATATTCTGCGACTATTCAGAACATTAGTATACATTTGTATAATATGGTTTCCTATGTTCCTACAGCAATGTTTAATGTAATACAATGTATTAGTGTATATTGATCTTTACCTCAAAATCTACTCACAATACTGAACGTCTTATATATGCCGGTCGAGAAATTTGAATATGAAAAAAAACTGCTTTCACTTAAATCATCAAGGCAAAAAAGACAAAAACGAAAATGAAAGTAAGGAAAAAAAAGAAAAATGCACGAGTTCGTAAAGACAAAAGTATGATGTCATCAATAACTGTATAGATTTGGTTAAAGCAACTTTACAAAAATGTTTTTGTTTTTGAAAATTAAGCTGAAACAGCATTATAGTTAAATTTGAAAGACGGTCAAATTGAAAACTTAAGGAAAACTTATTAATTAATCGTATTTTAATTTGTGTGGTAAATATCTGTTGAAGTAAGCTTGCAGCTTTTCCGTATATATTCCTTTATACAAGGTAATGCTAGTTATCCGTCTAAAACCAGATCTTAAATGAAAAATCATCTTTCTGCACATTGGCTAAAACCATTTAATCGAGTTCGTTAAAATATATAAGATCTAGGATGAATGTACTATACTAGATTAATTATAGAAAAATTTAATGACTGATTTATATAGCCAGCGTTTTGCTTGTTGCATTTATACTATAAAGTTAACCCTGTGGTACTACTTCTCATTTGGTCTAGTCTTCCATGTAATGAAACATAAAACAAGATTGTGAAGATTAAATTATATTTATTTTCCCTCTGTTAAATACAAAAACCAAGAACTATTTTATTCTTTTTTTAGTATTATAAAACTAGGAAACTAAAATTTGTAAATTTTACGATTTTTAGCTGAGAATTGTGCTATAATGAGGTTTTGAAATCGCGCATGGCCGGTCTGAGTCTTCAAGTTTTAACTTTAAACAATATCCCTTCCTAAACCACAAGGTTGAAAATGATTAATTTTGGCAAGGATGCTTATTGAAAGACTTCCTCTACAAAAATCGAAATAATCCCATTCTATACCGTAATCTGGAGGCCAAGTCAATATGAATGAAAAAAAAAATCTTCTTTTCTAAAATCACGTCCAGGAGCTCTGACATTACATTGGTGATATTGTCTATTGAATCTCGACCATTTTTTATGTTGTTGATGTCGTTATTGACCCCGCAAGATGGGCACATGTTAGGGCTTTGAAATTTGTTATGCAACATTTATTTTCAACAACAGTTCAAAGAGGTGGCACCTATTAATAAGGAGACGGATGATAAAGAAATAACTTTATTGTGACAAAAAAGCCACCGGCCCATTACACAAAATAACATTATTATGGATACACATCATACAATGAATGCTAGCGCCTTAGCAAGAAGGTTTACAATTTCATTTAAATTCATTTCAGTATATATGCAATATTGTCTTAACATTTACCATTGACATAACGAATTTTTCATGCTTTTAAATTAAATGCACACTATAAATACATGTATCGGTTTCTTCTAAGTGTCTCATTTTCGGATGACATTAAGTTAAAACTTTGACAAGGTTTGAATAGACCACGTAATAATCTGATATAAACTTAGGGCGTATATCGACAAACAAAGGGCATTTAAAAACTAAATGAAATTCGTCACTAACAGTACATTCACAATTCCAATAAAACCTTTGTTCCTTAGTTATATTATAATATCAACCCTGTTCTATCATTGAATTTCGAGATGATGCTCTAAAGGAAGCCAAACAATTTCTAAAGTCCTAAAAGTTCTAAAATACTTGCATATCCTACCATGTGCTTGTAGAAGCTAGGAAAGATAAAAAAAGGAAATTGAATGAAAAAATGATTGCGTGTCCTTGGATATCTTATGACAATCAAAACAAATGCATAACCTAATTTGCATGCAAATAAGTTTCAATATTAGTTTCTCAAAAACCGCAAGTCATACTTCTTCCATCGTTTTAGTTTTGTTTCATGTCCTACAATCCAGTTGTTATGCACCACTACAGCATGTTTTCGTTTACTTTCAGCAATTTGTTTAAAATACTGGCGACCTGATGAAAATTTATCCTGATCTAGTCCTTTAACATGTATATCCCGTGCCGATCTATGAAGTTTTTTCAAAAATGGTTGATCTGCTTGCGGATTTAAGTGAAGCTGATGAGTCAAATTTCTGAAGAACTGTACAGTTCTGTAATTGCTTTCTACAGCCATGGTTCCAGGACAGAATACATTTCTTGCATCAATTTGCATCCACATGTCAAAATCTCCAGTGAAATATAAAACAGGATTCCTTATCCAAACTGTATCAGTATCCGAAAATATAACATTATGACCATTTGACTCACTGCGCATGCGTCGGAACAGTGCATTTACCTTTCCGTAGCTAAGTGATTTTTTAATTATTCTCAAGTTTATATTTATTGATTCCTTATAAAATTGGTTTGTATTGTATCATTTTAATCTAAGTTTGCCCACTGAAGTAAAGTTTTGAAGCAGGTTAAGGCTTCCTTTGTAACTCCAGCAATTTTCTTCCTTAGTCGTCAACTGTCAAATTCACCCGCCATTTTTCCCACACTTCCGGTCAATTTGTTTACATCTGCAATGAATCAAGTAATAACTAGTTTCGTCCTTTTTCTGCTAATAAATGCATATAAGTTAACAAGTTCTGGTCAACCCTCACCATCTTCCCAACTAGGCTCTATATTAATCTCTGTTAAAAGGTCTTGTAGGCTTATTTCTTACAATCAAGCAGAGCTGCCAAGCAAGTGCTCGCTGATATTTATTCACTGTCTCCTAGCTACCCAAACATCAGATATTGAGGCCAATCCAGGACCAAATACAAAATATCCCTGTGGAACATGTCTTAAAGAGGTTACTTGGAACGATAAAGGCATCCTGTGTGACTCTTGCAGTACCTGGTATCACTGTGATTGTCAAGGGCTAGGAGACAAAACTTACGACTTCCTGTCCAATTCAAGCTTTGCTTGGTTTTGTATCACATCTGGAAGTCACAGCCATTCAACATCACTAGCAGTCTCACTGGACAGTCTAGGCTCCCAATCAAGTTTCACCCCCCCTGGAACATGCCCCTGATGATCTTCCTCACCAAAGCAGCCCAGTGAGAAAATATAGTCACCATGGTTATCCAAAAGCGAGCTCTAACCCCAAACAGTGTAAAAATAAAGGAAAGAAAAAGGTCAAACTACAATCCGAAGAAAGACTCACTATTCTCAATATTAACTATTGTTCTGTCAATAACAAAATTCCTGAACTACATCAAGTTATTGATCAAGTCAAACCTGATATAATCTGCTGCACTGAAACTTGGTTAAAACCCAACACCCACAATGCAGAAATTTTCCCCAGCCACCTTGGCTACCAGGTCTATAGAGATGACAGAACAACTGGCAAGGGTGGAGGTGTCCTCCTTGCAGTCACAAATAACCTACTTAGTGAAGAACAGCCAGACTTAAAAACAGATTGCAACATCATATGGTCAAAAATTTCAATAACTGGTATCAAAGACATATATATCTCTGCATACTACAAGCCCCATGAAAATGATGAACGCTCACTAAATGAACTTTGGTCATCTATAGTAAAAATTCCTCAAAACAACAACATCTGGGTATTGGGTGACTTCAATCTCCCAGACATGAACTGGTCAATGAAACACCAACAGATACATGCAAATTCAAAGACATGTATGATAATTTTGCAGAGAACATGATTAATCATAATCTTGAACAAATGGTCAAAGTTCCCACACAGGATAAAAATATCCTAGATCTCTTTCTCACTAACACTCCAGGTCACGTCCATGACACAAAAGTCTTACCAAGCTTAGGAAGATCAGACCATGATATAGTCTTCCATGAACTTAAGGTCAAAAGAGGGCGAATCAGGCAAACCCATCGACTGGTCAAATCATACAAGATAGCAAACTGGTCTGACTTCAAAAATGACTTGGTCACTTTCAGTAGTACGTTCAACCAAAATCAAGACCCAAACCAATTATGGGACACGTTCAAAGCTGAGATCAAAAGGTTATCATCCAAACACATACCGTCAAGACAATGCAAAAGTAAAGCTGATTTCCCATGGGTTACTCACGATATTGTTAAACAGATTAGGAAAAGGAACAAGCTCTTCACAAAAATAAAAAGGTCTCGGTGACAGAATTGTCAGAACATAAAGAAATTCAAACATCTTAAGGCATCAGTGCAAACACAAATAAGAAATGCTTATTGGTCATATCTAGAGTCATTCATCTTCTCAGATAATACAGATTCAGGCCATAAGAAAAAGTTCTACAACTTTATTAAACACACAAAAACTGAAAACACGGGAATTGCACCACTCAGCACTGATGGGCATACTTACAGTGACCCAGTGTCAAAGGCCAAGATACTAAACAAACAGTTTGAATCAGTTTTCTCAAAGCCTTCACCACTCAGTCCCAAACAAATAGCTAAAAGCTCAATGTCATCACTTGGTCACCCGCCCATGGCTCCCATATCCATCTCAGTTCAAGGAGTTGATAAGTTATTGACAGGACTAAACCCCACAAAGCCCAAGGTCAGGATAAGATTTCACCTAGGTTACTCAAAGAGCTACGCACAGAGATAGCACCAATCCTTAAGATCATATTCCAAAGATCACTAGACACAGCTTTTGTTCCTAAGGATTGGAAACATGCCATCATCACACCAGCATACAAAAAAGGTCAAAATCAAAACCTAGCAATTACAGACCAATATCACTCACATGTATAGCATCAAAACTAATGGAACACATCATTGTTTCAAACATGATGGATTACTTTGACAAACACAACATACTTTGCCACCAGCAACGTGGATTCAGGTCAAAACATAGCTGTGAGACACAGTTCATTGGCTTCACACAAGAAATAGCTGACAGCCTTGATCAAGGTCAACAAACTGATGCCATAGTCATGGACTTCAGTAAAGTTTTTGACAAAGTAGACCACCACAAACTCATACACAAGCTGAAACGAATGGGAGTTCATCCACACATCAGTACATGGATACAAAACTTTCTCAAACACAGATCACAACAAGTATTAGTGGAAAACAAGATATATGACAGACTCCCTGTGCTTTCTGGTGTCCCACAGTGATCGGTCTTAGGTCCATGTCTCTTTCTCGCATACACCTACCAGGAAATGTCAGGAGCCGGATGCGTCTATTTGCCGACGACACCATAGTTTATTTAACAATTAAGTCAGAATCATCTGCAAAAACCATACAAAATGATTTGCACAACCTTGAAATATGGGAAAAAGAATGGTCAATGGAATTCAACCCTAACAAGTGTGAAGTACTCAGAATACACAGGAAAAAGAAACCGGTCATCTTTCCCTACACCCTACATAACACTAAACTGAAAACCACAGAAAATGCAAAATACTTAGGAGTTACAATAAGTAGCAACCTAAACTGGTCATCCCACATAAACAATATCACAAACAAAGCAAAAAACAGCTTAAGGTTCATCAGACGAAACGTCAAAACACAAAACAAACAACTCAAAGAAGAAGCATACAAAACATATGTATGACCACAGGTTGAATACTGCTCAACCATATGGCATTCATGGCAAAAATATCGCACACACAGAATAGAAATGGTCCAGAGGTCAGCTGCAAGGTACGTTCATAATGATTATCACTATACAAGCAGTGTAACAAACATGATCAAAAAACTAAAATGGTCAACTTTAGAACAAAGGCGAAACCATTCCAGCCTGGACATGCTACACAAAATAAAAAACAATCAGGTCAATGTTGATCACAATCACCTTACAAACACAAGAAACAGCAAATTCCTCATCCCACAATCAAATAAAAAACATCACATGAACTCATTCTTCCCAAGGACTATACATCTCTGGAACGAATTACCGACCGAGATTAAGGCTACTCCAACTGAACCAACTTTTATCAGTTGACTAAACAAGTTTTATAGATTTTAAGTACTTTAAATAAATGTTTAAGTAAGATCTTCATTTAAATCGTGTTTTCTTTGTTATTATCTTTTATAATTTTATTATTCCTGACACGCGCCTGCCTAGTATAGTCAGTATTGACTTTTGGCAGTAATAAGTTGAAGTTGAAGTACTGATGTATGTATGTTTGACGCCGAACTGACTAATCGTTGAAGCGTTCACTGCCAAACGAGACCGTGGCGTTGATCTGTTTAAATCTACTCATAATTGTTGTAATACTTCTTGGATACAGATGCGTTAGATTTTAATAGGCAATTGTATCCTCTGTTACTACGATAATTGGAAACCCCAAATTGAGTCTTTCGTATGCGACAAGACAGTTGAAAAAGAAATTCAAATATCGGCTGTTTGTAGTCTGTTTGTAGTCAACATTATGGTCCAGTTTTGATTTCTGTGCTTACCATTTAAGTTTTATTTGCAGTAGATTCGGGGCTGTTTTCCGCAATTTTCGTTTGACTTCTACTCGTTTCAGCTGGCATGTTTGTCTCATTTTCTACTTTTTATCTTGGACATAAACACTATCCTTAATTGAAGAATTAAAATGCTCAAAATCATTATCTGGAACATTCATTGGATCATAAACTGACTGCCGACGTTCCTGGAACAATTAATTTGTCACTGAAAGTAACATCTTTTTTAGATATATTTTCATGCCAGTTGTACGCAATAATAATGCATAACTAAAAAAATAGTCCAGTAAATAAAACGAAGAAGCGATGTGCACCACATTTTGTATGTGTTTGAAACCTTTAAAGATAAGAACGAATAGTAATAAAAATAAACGCGTTCAGTTCGAAAGTGATGAAAGTACAAGTGGTGAAATACAATAAAAATATACTTTAAAGAAAAAGACACGCAGGAAAGTGTTTTGAACCCTTTTGTTGAATGAATAAATGATGTTAAATTCCTTTTGTACAGTTAATCCATGATTAAATTATGATTACATCATTTATAATTTCATAACTAAGTAATTGATGATACACCACGGTTTATCAAATGAAAGTGTTGGTATCTGATATGCCCCCGTCTGATTGCTATTGCAGTCGGAATTCTCTTGTGCATATAATGCATTAATAAGTTAATCTTCCAGTATTGAAGTGGCCAGTCCTTTGGTTTTTCAGACCGTTCCAGAAATTAGTACCTCCCTGATTACCTCCCTTGCGTCCGCCATTAAGGGACTGCGCAGACCAAAGCAGTGATATAATAGCTATTTGAAAGACCATGTTTAATGAAGGATGTATATTCTTAAATTACATATAACAATCAAATAAAAACCATGTTTTATAGCCTTCGGGCATTTTCGGAGGAAATTTCGTTATAAAAGTGTTTCATTGTGACTGATCAAGCAAGACCGACAATGACATTTAACGGTGACTTATCAAAACAAAGACAGTATGTCAACCCCACATTACGTAACCACATTCCTTCACCACAGGGCATGACAAATGACAAAAAAAACAGTTAGATAATTAAAGAAGCGCTAAATAATGAATATTTATTGTCATGTAATTTTTAAACTATATCAAAGAATAAAATAAGTTTTAGTTAAAATACAGTGAACATGCGGTTGATGAGCGAGGTGTTTAATTTTGACCATTTTGTGAGCTCTCAGAGTTGTTCAAAAATTGAAATCATAGTTTCAACTTTCGAAAAGGAAAACAGTGCTTTCAACATTGTTTTTGTTTTACACTTTATTATATGTAGTTTATTCAACTCAAGCTTCCACTCTGAACAGTCCATGGTCTTTTTTCACAGTCTTTCATCTGTTAAATAATTCCTGTTAATAATATGGTCAAGTCAGGAATAAAACATACAAAATAGTAATAATAATACAATAAAAATGATGTGTATTCTGCAACAAAATTCACGCGATATAAGCCAGTATGTCACCTTGAAATGTTATATAGATATACACGGAAGTATTTTAGCGAAGTTTAGCAGTCATTTAATGGCGGACGGTCACGTGACCTTCATAATGGCGGCGGTCAATTCATCAAATATGGAACGGTCTATAATATGTTGAGGTGAATATTGTCCACAAAACTTTGCAACATGGGGGCATGCATTATCTACCTGTATTTGCTAGTTAAGGATTTTAAGAGTACGACAAAAAATATACCGTATAAGTACTTATTTCTGCGGGAACTTTATTTCTGCTATATCTGCGGATGAAAACGAGACCGCAGATTTAAAATCCGCAGAAATTTAAGCCGATCTTTCTGTATGTTTAATGCAAATTCATGTGACATTGTTTTCTTCCGGTATTGTATAATACACTGCCCTTTAGCGTTGTCGGCTTTACCGTTGATTACTGGTTTTGTCATTACATTACCTTTATATTATGATTATGTATTGGTTTTTGACTTTTTTATTATTGTCCTGAGAAAAATATCGTGTTTCTTACCTTGATTTTCGCTCACCTTGAATTAGTTTACCTGGGGGTTCTAATCTTTTCTGGCTTACATTGTAATTACATTGTAAACCAGATTTTAAAAAACGGTGTTGATAATATTCAGCCTGTCCAGCTTTCGTTAAGCACCATGAAGGAGCTTGTCAGTAAATGGCTCGTGAAAATGTTCCAAGAGGTCGGAAATCAGCCTGATCTTATTATAAATGGTTTCAGAGCAGCAGGTATCTTAAAGGCTCTTGAGGAATTTGTCCCCCTTACAATGACCACACGCTGCTCAAAATAATTAATGGAAGATGAATTGGCAATTAAATAAATGCAAATTGACTGTTGTTTCATAACCTACTGAAATAAATTTTGAATATTTTTTTTTGTTTTTATTCCGTTTTCAGCATATGACGATACTTTTATCAGTCATCTATATTTTAAACCGGAAGTCAACAATCCCTGCATCGCACATCTTTCGCTCGTATCACAATCAGAGGATTAAAATTTTACCCAGACTATAATTGCCCTACCCCCAACCTGTCCCATTTAATAACGCATAACTGCAAACCTTATTAGCGGAAAGCTAAAACACATAAAGACTGGCCTTATGTAGTGTTAAGGTGAGTAGGAGAATACTAATAACTAACAGTGTTCTTAGTCTCAGTGGCTGTGACATGGCAAAAATATCTGTATTGACGCTGTATTGCCACACTGGCGTCCTGATCTCCATCTGTCAGCAGGCCTCCCCGCTAGGACGTCCTTAAGTTGATACATGCTCCACCAGACTGCATAGCAAACACTTAAATGTTTGAACCCTCTGAGCATGCCATTAATAAAAGACTTTTTCCATAGATGTGAAGTGATACGTTTTAATGATTTTCGGATGAAATATCTGCTCAGTTATAATATATAGCCGTTTTGACATAGTTTGGACGTGGTCAGTTTAAATACCTCGAAGTTTTTTATTTTATCACAAAGAAACGCAAATCAACAGTCAACATAAACTTAGCACAAAATTTCTTATAGTCAGACACATACAGCGTAATTTCGCTACTATCCAGTGAAATTTGGATAAAGCAAGGTAGATCTTCTGGTCCCCAGGATTTGACTATAGCGTGTTCCACTTTAAACCTTATATATACATCGTCTGACAGAATTTCTTGAGTCTAAGCTAAACGGTTCAATCTATTTCTGTTTTCTTACTCTGCGTCACTTTTTCCCTTCAGTATATGTAGCTAATATATGTTTTTTTTACTTATTCATTGACACATTATCAAGTATCTAAACGTACATTTCTATTCACTTTAATTTCAATAGCAATCTTTAGCTGTTATAAAAGAAATATACACAGGTGAAAAAGAAAGTGTCCATTTTTACTTTCTCAGTCAAAATTTCAGTTAAAATCTTCGGACCTGAAGTTATACTGTAATCATACGGAAACGTGCAATGCAGTTTATCTTAAAATATGCATGAGTTTATTCAATGTGTGGTATTTTTGTGCAGTTGAATGTAAACTTCTTTTGATATCCAAATACTTTATGGTTGAAAGAAATGCATTTTTTGATATTTCGTATATTTGTTTGTTTAGGGCTGAACAATACACGCTAATCTTAAGGTGGCGATGGACATAGATGATATCATAAATTTTGACCGCATTATCGTGAGCAATACAGCTTATTATAGAAACGATACGTAATTTCTTCTGATGTAAAAACAATACCAGAAATCCATGTTCTCCACGAAGTAGGCCTTATCGTTTGATTATATTGTGAGGTTGAGCTTAACGTCAGTATGATAGACTATACAAAAATACAGGTGTTGGCGGTACTGCTTTCAACAAACAACATTTTTAAAGGTATTTTGTTTTTCAAACATCTGTCTTTGAATTTTAAATGAACATTTATAACAGGTATCAGAAGACAATATAGAGAATAATGCTTATCATACCCAATTCAGAATCAATGCATTTTCAAATCATGGAATATTGTTTTTTAATGTCAACATCTTGATTTCCAGTTTAAGAAATTTACAATAACATTACTGTTACTTTAAGCAAACATTTTCATCAGCTTCATTTATATAAATTTCAAAGGTATTGAAATGGCCTGACATGTTAAATTTTTTAAGATTTCTCTTTCAGTTCCAAAAGGAGAATAAAAAAGTCAAAGTTTCTTTTACAGTTGCATTTTGATAAAGCAAAAGCAATACATGTGTTTCATATGATTTTATAAACTTCATTTTAGCTTAAGTATTACGCTAGATACATTTTGTTTTAGTTAACTATTTTTTAGTGTTTATGGGCATTCAAGGGCATTTGCACCGGTGCAACAAAATTTATTGATGTATGCATTTTATATATAAAACTAGTCTAATAAATCATTTAGCTCTTGACGTATGCAAGATCATAAACAAAAAGCCACCTAAGTGGAACTGCACACTTGCCTTGCACAAAAATACCCTTTAAGAATGAAAAAGAATTGGCCAACCATATTGCCGTATTCGTGGACAGTAAAAGGAACAACTTTGTAGTTCAGCAGCTTTTAATCAACTGAGTACCTTAACAAACAGCAGAGAAGATAGGAAAGCTATGGGGTGTGAATTGATGTCAACATGCATATCATATTACACAGAACAAAGAACGTACTAACAATAATACATCACCATTCTCCCCTTTAAAATTTATCGTCTACATTGCTTTACCATGATATGATAATTTACTAAGCAAAAGTTGAAAATTAACAAAGTTTAAAACAAATAATCTTATTATAAAATGAAGTATGAATCATGTCTTTTAAATCTGTCAAACCATTCACTCAAATAGGCAGATGTGAAAATCAAACAAACAAGCTGTTTAAATATGTACATTTGATTAACGATTTCGCGCTGTTTATTAATTACTGTAAACATCAAGTCAAGTCAATTAATTTATTAGCATGAACATTACATGTTCAATGCCATTTCGCATTCTTATAATGACAAATATGGCATAATTATGAGAAAAGTACGAAATTTTGTACACATACAGAGTACGAGTACTGAAATATATATTTAATATGATTACTATGAGACTAGCACAATGTATATCTATGTATAATCTAGAGTACATTTATTCAAAATTGGTATAAACTATACAAGTGTTAGGAATTACAGTAATTTAAAAAGAAAGATCTGTTACTATAGACATGTGTAATAGTGATACCCATCTAGAAATGTGTATGCGTATTTAATTGCTTTAATATTTAGACATCGCACCGTTTATTAAACACAACAATAGGGTTCTTGTCTTTCACTGGCTAATTGTTTATCATTCAAGGATATTTTTGTGCAAGGCAAGTGTGACAAGTGTGTTATTTAACATACACAGTGCTTCTAGTGCTACTATCATTTTTCTAGCCTAATCTAATTGAAATAAACGCACATTCATTCACATTAAGAGTTAAATATGTTACCCTCTCAGTTGCCTTTCTCTCTCGTAATTGATATCTTCGGTCATTTTCGCATTTCCTGCCAGTGAATTTCGGATCTGGTATGTCTGGTGTATTGACAGGTGTCAAATCATTATCTTTGGCTTCGGATTCTTAAAACGGTGAACTTTTTCCATTGTTTAAAGGAGTCGCTTCCAATAAATTTGGCGGAATTGGGTCGCACAATGACAATTGTGGGGAGATCATGTATTTCCGTTTTCCGCAATTGATCGACATGCCTTCTCGATACAATTTCAATTTTGTATAATAGTTGACCTTCGCGTTCTGCAATTGATCATGTTATGCATTTTTGGTAAAAAAGGGTCTGTGGTCACGCGTTAAGACATTTTGCCCTACCTCAAATTCAAGGAATTTTCTTGAATCCATCATTGCTAGTTTTTATTGCGATTCAGTTACGCGCCCGGCATTATCCGGTTGGATTGAAAATTGCTGTAAAAGGCTGGCAGTCGGTAATTTAAGTGAAATGTCTAAGTTAGGGTGGAGTTTTTCACAGACCAATTGTGCCTAAGGTTTCGCAATCTACTTGAGAGTACTTTTGCTCTGTCTTCGTAAGTGATCTTGACTCAAATGCAATCGGTTTTTCGGAACAGTCAGACGTAACATGAGACAATATTCTTGTTGAATATTTACGGAAAAAACTAATACAACACTTGTCATTGTAATTTTTATCATAATTATAATTATTATTATTATTATTTCTCATATCATTAACAGCAGCAGCAATAATCATCATCATCATTATCATCATCATAAAACAACAATGATGATCGCTCTCAGGACACGACTTTCTGTTAGCGACAAGATCTAAAGTTTTCATTTGTATCTGGTTGCATTCTCTCACGGATCTTATCAAAGGCTGCTTTAATTTATTTTGGCTGCGCCTGAGGACATAATTTAGGAAAGTATAAATGT
Organism: Cyclina sinensis; assembly: GCA_012932295.1. Classification (NCBI taxonomy): domain Eukaryota; kingdom Metazoa; phylum Mollusca; class Bivalvia; order Venerida; family Veneridae; genus Cyclina; species Cyclina sinensis. The sequence continues at coordinate 47,826,003 of JAAONU010000019.1, read as the reverse complement.
AATTATACCCTTAACTGAAACCACATGGCTAACAGAGCGTGGACACTGGAATTTTTTTAGAATTTTCTTCAAAATGCTTTAGGCGACAGCACAGCAAATGCGTAAATTATATATAATTAGGGGCAGATATTTGTCTCTGGCTTCTTTAGAGCATTATTTTGAAATTACATATATTTTCAATCTTCATCTTCATGATCACTGAAGAAAGATTATCACATAAGAAACGTGGTGTAATGTCATGCAATTATATAATTATGTACAGTTTTTCTAAAGAATTGAACAAGAAGAAAAACTAAAGAAAAATATAAAACGAAACTTAACAATTTCAGAACAAGCCCAGGGGGTTGAGTCGGTTCGAAATTTCGTGTTCAGTAAATGAAATACATATATTATGGTTCTCTAACAAGTTTTCGTGGCAAACAAGAGTTCGGGGGTATTATACTTTATACTGTTTGCGCGTGGTCTCGTGAGATGACGCAATTTGTTTGTAAACAAACGCCACGTGAAATTTGACAGCTGCAGTATTTTGATAAAAATGCGATTCAAACAGATAAAATTAACAATATTTTCTACTGCTTCAGTGTAAACAATGTAAAAAGAACGAAAATAACTTTAAAAAGTAAAAAATATTTCAGTAAAAGCTGTTACCAAGCACCAAATTCACCACAGAAGCAGCGTCCATTCTCATTAATATTCATAAACTTAATCGAAGTGACAATTTGCATATATAGGGGTCGTCTCAATGTCGCTTTTAAGTTAAAAAGCAAAGGCCTAAGTGGCTTTCTGAAAAGCAATAACTAAGTTTCCGTGCTGTTGCATTTTTTTCAGTTGCAGCCTGGTAGAAAAAAGTCAAAGTACAGGAACTCTAATCCTGAGTCCTTGCAACAGGCATTTCAAGAATGGCAAAGTGGCAAGCTTAGTGTTTATAAAGCTGCAAAACTATAAGGTGTGCCAGAACAAACACTTAAGGACAGAGTATGTGGTCTAATAAAGCCAACCACATCTAAGTCTGACCCTATCACTCTTGTCAGAAGAAGAAGAGTTGATACTCACTACGCATGTCAAAAATGGCTGTTTGGGTATGGATATTCCTACATGGAACTGAGAATGCTTGCAACAGAGACTGCAGTGTTTGCTGGAAAGTTGCCAAAGGATAGAAAAGTCCTAAGGGAGATGTGGATGGGGAGATTTCTGAAGAAACACCTAGACTTGAAGGGCCTGAAACCACGTTCCTTGTCTCTTGGTCGTGCAATGGCAGTTAGTCCTGAGACAGTTTCAGCATACCGTAATGAACTGGACCAATTCTACAAAAATACGACCTAAAGACAAAACCTCACCGTATCTTTAACATCGACAAGACTGGTATTACACCTGAACATAAGCCACCCAATGTCATAACTGTTCCAGCCATTACTTCCACTCGTCCTGACACTACCACTATCATTGCATGTTGCAGTGCCAGTGGTCAGTCAGTGCAACCTTATTGTATTTAAAGGTAAAAGTCTGAATGAAGAATTACTTAAGGGAGCTTTACCCGGTACTGGTGCTTGTATGTCTGACAAGGATTGGTCAACAGCTCCATTTTCTTTCAGTATATAACTGAACACCTTTCTAAACAGATAACTGGTGGTTTAGGAGATGATTATACCCGCATATTGTATGATGGTACATCCATCCATTTTAGTCCCCTTTTGATTAATTGGGCACCTGAGAATAAAGTTGTTCTCATGGTTTTACAAGCTCATAGTTCTCATTGTTTGCAACATTTTGATACTGCACGCCTGAAACAGTTTTTAGAAGACATGACAAGTTTTTTTCTGTCCATGTCATTCAAATATAAATTAGATCAATTCAAATTAACCTTCTTTGCGTTACCTGTTCATTGTTTGAAATTTAGAATAGTTTACTTTGACTAAACTTACTCATGTTATTTATAGTACTATTTAAGGACGTTTGACTACTTTTGAGATCTCCCAGGAAAACTTGTTTTTAAATTTTTTATATCGACACCGTTGACCTTGACCGATACGAAACGCGGCATTGTTGCAAATGAAAAGAAATTCGGAAAAAAATGAGGTAAGTCTGTTCACATTTGATTGTTTTGTCTATTTAGATTAACATTCTAAAATATTTTATCATATTTAAAGCGTAATATTGATCGATTTCACTAATGCCATGAAAACTTGTTAGACCATGATATTTGCTCAATACGCTTGAATCTTTTTATTTGTGTACGTCTGTTTATCCATACTAGAAATATAGCATAGAATAACAATCGGCCAGCGGCTGTAACGTTTACTGATATCCTTGGCAGCGCTATGACACATAGTCGGGACACACCAAATAATTTATTATGGTCTTTTTTTGTTATTTTTGTTCTTATGTGTAAATGTTCATGCAGAATACTGTGTAGTAGTTAAAACCGTCTAGGGGGAGCGATATAGATAGATACTTAGTCGGCTGATTTATTTCACATTATCGATATGCTACGTCATATAAGTCTTCATCCAGAGTACTATAGAGCTTTTCCTGTGCCAAAAATCCAAACATGAAAACGTGCGTATTTAACTCTGATTTGCAGATCCCGGTTTCACAAAAAAACTAAAGTTATTTCTCAAAATATAACTCAAAATATGTCTTAAGTCGAATAAACTACTCAACTGAGTAAGTACGTTTTTGGGCGTTTCACGAAAGTACTTAAGTTTAAACCCAGTTAAGTCGAAAGTTATAACTGGTAATGATGGAAAGTAAAATAAATAAACGGGCAGCGAATTGGGGAGAGGTTGAACGGCTTTTGCCGTTCAATTGATTCTGGAGGATCTAGATTTATTGAATGGAAAAATTAGGGGGGGGGGGCATCAAATGGTGCAAAATCCAAAGAGAAAACTTGGCAAGACATTTCCGACCAGTTGAAAGCGTGAGTATAATTATGCATCACCTGTATTTTTGTTTTTAAATTGATGATATATATTTGGATGATGGATATTTATACTACACGTAGCGTGTCCGGCTTTCACAGGTCAACCTGCTAGTGTGATTTCAATAAAACTTCACAGAAGTGATCAGTACTAACCCTAGTTGTGCATATCGCCGGCACGTTCCGCTCCACTGCACAAAATGGCCGCCAGAGATAAATCTTGTCCGGCTTTCAAAAGTCTAACTGCTCGTGGAATTTCAATGAAACTTCACAGGAATGAGCAGTACAAACCCTAGAGAATCTCTTGAAGAGCAGGAAATGATTCATATAAAGAAGATATGACCTGAGTAAATAAAAGTTATTCATGTTTACTATTATCATTGTGGTGTCACTATTTTAGTATTTTTTTAAATGCAAAAAAAAATAATTAATTTCTTGAAATGAATGTGTATTTATTATTTAAAATGTTTCTTGGTCTAGGCTCATATATGAAGGGGAACATAAACTTCAAGTAACAAACTCAGCTGAAACAGCATTATTGTTAAATTTGAAAGACGGTCAAATTGAAAACTTAGGGCATATTTTACACATATATCCGAACGTGTGCTTTATGATTATTTTCTTGTTTACGGGTCTCTTATTTGCTGTTCATGGACAGTTCTTTTGTTTCCTGTTTTTTTCTCCTGTTTATCCTAAGTAGAATTTGCAATAGCCATTTCACAATAAAACATATAGAACATTTTCAACAATACATTCCATATTTTCTTTTATTTGAATACCTTTAAAAAATTGAAACAAATTATTTTTCTGCAGTTCTTCTGCTAAAATGTTTCACACTCGAAGGTATATTAATTAATCGTATTTTTATATGTTTAGTAAATATCTGTTGTAGTAAGCTTACAGCTTAGATCTAGGATGAATGTATCTATACTAGATTAATTATAGAAAAATATAATGATTGATTTATTTAGCCAGTGTTTTGCTTGTTGCATTTATACTATAAAGTAAACTCTGTGGTACTACTTTTCATTTGGTCTAGTCTTTCACATCACTTTAAGTATAGAAGTAATAAAATTTTAAACAAGAATGTGAATATTGAATTGTATTTTTCCCTCTGTACGATTTTTAGCTGTGAATTGTGCTACAATGAGCTTTTGAAATCGTGCCTGGCTAGTCATAAGTTGTAACTTTAAACAAAATCCCTTCCTAAACCACAAGGTTGACAATGATTAGTTTTGGCAGTGATGCTTCTTGAAAGACTTCCTCTACAAAAATCTAAATAATCCCATTCTATGCCGTAATCTGGACGTCAATATGAATGGAAAAAAAACAACAAAAAAACTCTTCACTCGTCCCAGAGCTCTAACATTACTTTGGTGTCATTGCCTATTGAATCTCAACCATTTTTTATTTATGTTCTTGATGTACATATTGACCCCCAGCTCTGAAATTTGTTACGCAACATTTATTTTTAACTTCCACTCGAAGTGGAGGCACATGCCCGCCCATTTAGCTCAATAGGTAGAGCACTGGATAAGTAATCCATGGGTCTCTGGTTCGAGCACTGGACAGGGCAACATTTCTCCGTGACAATTGATCTCAGGCATTGTGTCTAATGTTAATTTGTCTCTCACCGCTGATTCAGAGTAGATCAAGTGGGAACAGTAGTCAGTCACTTGCGGAGAAATTGGTAATTACTGGTTAGTTATCCAGGAAAACCGGTTTGGTGGACTTACCGCCAAAATATAACATAAATGATGAAATCGGCCTTAAACCTAAAAAGCATGGCATAGGAAGGCACCTATTGATAAAGAGACGCATGATAAAGAAATAACTTTATTGTGACAAAAAAGCCACAGGCCGCCTGTTACACAAATAACATTGTCATGGATATACATAATACAGTGAATGCTAGCTCCTTAGCAAGAAGGTTTACAATTTCATTAAAATTCATTTTAGTATACTATGCAATATTGTCTTTACGTTTATAAATTAAATGCATACTATAAATACACGTATAGGTAGACTTAGGGCGTATATCGACAAACATTTAAAAACAAAATGAAATTCGTCTCTAACAGTACATTCACAATACCAACAAAATCTTTGTTCCTTAGTTATATTATTATATCAACCCTGTCCTATCATTGAATTTTGAGATGATGCTCTAAAAGAAGCCAAACAAATTCAAGATTTTGTAACATCAATACTTCACATTGCACATCAATATGCAAGGATTATGTGGAACTTTCAAAAATCTGGACCCTCACTTGGGGTCAATAATCTAATTTATGTAGGAGATTTTTCTATATTCTCTTAAGAGTGTTGACATTTAGTAGAATTGTATTGTGACTCTCCCAAAGTTGTTAAAATATCAAAAACAAAAACTTTTTGTAGAGATGTTTTTAACCAAAACTTTACAGATATTGATGACATCACACTTTTTTCGTTGCGTACATGTGCTTTTTTCTTGTTTTTCCTTTCCTTCTTTCATTTCCTGTTTTTTTTTTGCCCTGATTATTTAAGTGAAAGCAGTTTTTATCATATTCAAAATTCTTGACCAGCATATATTAGACGTTCAGTATTCTAAGTAGAGTTTGAGGTAAAGTTCAATATACTCTATTACATTGTATTTCATTTAACATTGCTGTAGGTACATAGGTACATATTATACAAATAGACACTAATGTTCTAAACGCAGAATATTGTTTCGAATTGTTCTCAATACAGATATGAATTAAAAGCAACTTTTAATCTATGTGTGACCTTGACAATTAGTCAAACAAACAAAATGATTTACTACCCTTCCAGATTTTTTTTTTCCTTTTTGATTGGATATTGATCCGCCGAAAGAAATTGATATAACCGAGCCAGAAAGGTAATATACACATTCAATTTCCCCTTTGGGTACCCCACGTTGTAAACAACATGTGACGATGCGCGTACGGTTCGGTGTTGTAACGTGTAAATTCCGATATACAAGCACTTTTTAACTGTCAAATAAAAATATTTACCAAAATAGGGTAATGATAAATATTCTCATCAGTATTTGAAACAAATATGACCTTGTCAAACCTTGATATTAATTACAAAAAAGTGTCTTCAACATGGCCTACATTACACAATGCAGAGTTCCGGTGACGTCATTTTGCGGTGAAAAGGTTTGAAACAGCCATGATTTTTGTTAAAATCGTCTTACTTGGCAGGGGAAGGGAAATAAAATTATTATTTGGGTTTTCGAGTGATATATGTGGATATATTACCTGCTAAGATAAAATATCGCCCTTGCCTAACGGCTCGCGTGAAATAAAATCTTGGCAGGTAATATATCCACATATATCACTCAAAAACCCTAATAACATATAATGTTCTGCGTTCTGTCAACTATGTTTACATATTTAATCATAATAAAATGTCAAAACCTCTTCAGGGCTTCATGAAATGGGTGTCAAATGCAAAATAGAAACCAAGCAAGTCGAACGTTATTTTCATCATGTGGCTACACCAAAAGAAAAGAAATCGGTATCCAAAAGATATGAAGTGCAAGCGATATGGGAAACAGAAGAACAGATAGTAGGTTGTACGGACAGACGGCCTGATTACTAGTACTAGAAGCTTTCCTTCTGATGCATAAACAAGTAATTAATATTAGTTTTAGTTAAATACTGACATGTCAGTTCTTAACATAATCAACGATTTATTTGTTTTAATTGAAAATCCCAAATCTTTATGTGTAAAGTTTAGTATTAATATGAGCATTGATAAGTAAACATCCCCATGTCACGAAGGCTCATAGTGCTCATACACAATACACATTAACAAATGCTGAAACCAGTTGTTTTTTTGGTTTTGTTTTTGTTTTTTTTTTTGTCATTGTCCATTAATACTTTATTATACCCGCCATCGGTGTGTGGAGAACTGTCATACTCCACACCTTACAATAAAGTATATAGATATAATCGAATAGCATAAATAAATCAAATCTTATCACCATAATTACAGATACAAGTATGAAGTTATCAATACGCAGCAACTGACTTTCTTTCTGATGAGATGTTTTTAACAAGTAAATACAAACAATAACTTTGTCTAGCCATATCAAAGTGTAATAATTAATAATGTAGTATGATGGGCATCTTATATTACGAATAATCTGGAGAAATGAAGTAGTTGACTATTTTGTTGAGTGGCTCAGTGAGGGTTGATCCAAAAGGTTATAGATTTATTGAATTTTGGGGACTCAATTGATTAGATAATTAATTTATCATTTTCCAATCTGATTCAATTACTGCAATTGTTTTTTTTTTTTTTACAAATTTTAATAAATTTTAAAATCACATCCAAATCTAAAGATCTTCCAAGGATTTTACTTGAAAATATATATTACTATGTATAAGGTGATACATGGTATTCTGGGATATATAACAGTAATTTTTGATAACAGATGTCCTAATTTTTGATGGTCCATTCAATAAAAATGGGCTTAAATTTTATTAAGTCTTAAATAATAAACTTTATTTGAACTTGATAGGGAAATAAACAAATGGTTAAACGTAAGTAACACTATACTTTTAATAACAGTGCCTCTACTAGAAAGAGTGAGATTTCTCTTTTCCAAAATTTAATAGAATGTTCTTCACGTAAGTTATCCATAAAATTCACTTTTCTAAATCAACATCGAAATTTTACACCAAACAATTTAAAATCTTGATTTTCCCGAAAAAAAATGAGTGACTAGATCCGTCAAGAATAATTGATGCATCATCAGCCAGCAAAAGAAGATAACAGATATTCTACACCATTAGCTTTTAAACTTTATTTTATTTTTTCTTTTGGAGTATTTCGGCACAGAGAATACATAAATCAGGTGATAAAGGGTTGCCTTGACGACAACCTCGACCTACAATAAATGAGTCCGAAAGGAAACCACCCTGCATAACATATGACGATATATTTGAGTAATAAAAACTTAATACGGGTTCGAATTTAAGAATGCTAATGCTTTTGGTCTTATGTTATGAGCTTTTAATTTTTCATTTCTTATATGGTTTAGTTCTTTTCGCAATCTTTCAGTTTGTCAGTGTTATTTTTATTTGAATTAATCTCAGTGTCTGCATTTTTGTTAACATTTCATGTTCACGTTTACCTCTTAAGCGTTTTTTATATTACTAGAATATGAATAAATAAATGCCATAAGTAATGCGTTTAACATAATTGATCATCAATAACAAAAGTAATTTCTTCATATCGAATATTATCTTTATTACCAAGATTATCATACATAACCAATATTGCAGTTTAACTTCTTTTATTTTCTTTTTGTGTCGCCCTTTCGAAGAAAAGGTGATACATAGGGATCGCTTTGTCCGTCGGTCCGTCGGTCCGTCACGAAAACTTAATGTTGGCTATAACTTAGCCATTTCTAAACATTATCTTATCAAACTTTCAAATTGTATTGCTTATGACAACAGGGTCAGGTTGATGCCAAAATTTCTAGGTCAAGGTCACATTTGACAGAGTTATGCCCCTTTTTATGCATAGATTTTGTCATGAAAACTTAACGTTGGGAATAACTTTGCCATTTTTTAACATTTCAACATCAAACTTCCAAATTATATTGCTTACGACAACAGGGTCGTGATGATGCCAAAATGTATAGGTCAAGGTCACAATTGACAGAGTTATGTTCCTTTTTGTACTTGGAATTTGTCATGAAAACTTAACATTGGCTATAACTATGCCATTTCTTAATGTTTCTTCATCAAACTTTCCAGTTGTAATGCTTACAATTGTATCACTTAAGACAACACCATTTCTCAAGGGCAGATAACCCTCAAATTTTTTTGCAATGTTATGCCCCTTTTTCAAGTTAAAATTTCTTGGTTAACCTTTTTCTTTATGTCTATGTTTCAAAAAGTGACAAGGATTTTCCATTCAAACTTGGAATACTTGATCACCAGCAAGACCCCTGCAAAGATTGTTGGTACCCATGTCCCTGGGGTCACAGTTAGCCCCACCCCCGGGGTCACTTGATTTTGCTTAAACTTATATAAAGGAAAAAAAACTTCTTAATCCTAGAAATAAAATATTAACTGACATGAGATGGGTAAGTACTCCCCCCTCCCCCTCCACTGTCCCCTCTGCATAGGAATCCGGCCCCCCCCCCACCGGGGCCCAATTTTTTTTTTTAATTTTAAAACATAGGTACTTTACTTCCCATCCCACCTTAACCCCCCTCCCCCAACCAGTCATCCCCCCCCCCCGGGGCCCAATTTTTTTTTAATTTTAAAACATATGCACTTTATTCCCCTCCACTACCTCAACCCCCCCTCCCTCCCAACCAGTCACCCCCCCCCCACCCGGGCCCAATATTTTTTTTTTTAATACATATGTACGTGACCCGCCATCCACCCTCAAACCCCCCACCATTTTTTTTTCCCCCCCCCCCACCCCCGCGCCTTTTTTTTTTAAACATAGGTACTTTACCCCCCCCCCCCCTACCTCAACCCCCCCCCCCCACCCGCGTTCATTTTTTTTTTTTTTTAATTTTAATACATAGGTACTTGACTCCCCATCCACCCTCAACCCCAGCAGGCTCTTGTTTACCATTTTAGTTATTCTAACAGAGTACCCAAGGGCGATACAAGTGCTCCACTGAACACCCATCTAGTTTAAACTTAATATTTATTCTTCATCGTTGAGCAGCAAATAATTATGCTTCTAAAGTCCTTAACTATGTTTTACCTTTGATCAAGAATAACAATAGAGTGATCAGTTTTATACCTAGTTTCAATATCAGTCGAATGAACATGAAGAAAAGGGTCTTGACAAAGCAAATGTTAAATTGACTCTTAAAGATTACCTTGGAAGGTCCCACTGACCGAAAATCTGTTTTTTGGCCGATTTATAACAAAAGTTGTGATTAACAAATATTTAAAGAATCCTATGAACTGACCGTTTTACAAGTTCATATTCGATCTGATACCCGAGAAGCAAGAACAAAATGTCAGTATGGTATGGTATGATGCAATTCAAATCATCAACGAGCATTTTGAAAGCATGAAATCCCATACTGCCTCTGCGGTGGGGTCAAAATATGAAAAATGGTTCACTATAAAAAGCCCAATACAAAGAGTTTAAACTTTGAAGCCGAAATATTTTCTTACAATTATTTTAAATATATTCTTTGCTTTTTGAAATATCTGAACGTAAACAAAATTGAACATTACTTCTTTTGTTGTAAAGAGTTTAGTTTAATAAAAATAACAGACTTTTAATGAAAAACATGGTTTTCACAAGCATCTGTTCTTTTAGTATTGCCTGTTATAGATAATGGAAACTTACCGGTGAGTTTCATACCAATTTCTGTGTGACCAAATGTTTTAGGATGTACACCATTGTATTATATTTTGAGCGCCGTCATGATGAACTCGCGCGTGGATAAACCGTTTTGGCAATACTGTCAGAATCTTAATTCAAACTCTTTACAAGGACCAACGAATGTATTTTGTTTTGTTTCATACTAGTCTTACCTGTCTATGTGAACTTAAGGAACGAAGTAATCGGAATAGCATAAAGTATTTTTTCTGTGTTTTCTAACTTTCACATAAAAAATTTGAACAATTTTTAATTTATGAAATCAATCGGCATATGTGTGTAAAAATTCTCTTTTTTAAATAGATATGAAAAGCTTGTTTTTACAAAATACACGGAATTAAAATAATAAATTCGTTTCTTCTATTTATCTTGTATATGGCTTTATGGATTGATTTCTGTGTATATACTGAATTCATTCAGGGTTTTTTTCTAAGATGTTTTTTTACCTATGAACGATCCAACTCAAAATGCTTATGTACTGAAAACGTGTGCCATTCATTTAATGACAAGTTGTAATCAATACGCAATTCAAGTCTGTTTTTATAGAAATATGTGTGTCTTGTGCTTAGTGAAATCTATAGGTTTTATTATGTCACAGAATATATGATATAATTAAATATACACATAGATTTTTACTCCTTTTGCTCAGCATGCCATATGGTGGGATATATGAGAATACAACAATGTCGACTAGAAGGAGATAAAATCGTAAAATAATAAATCTACTAAAATTATGTTTGATCGTAACTTTTAAGTAGAGATCAAGCTATTTTGCAGGCCATATGGTAGTATAGTGAACGAAGCTTTAACATGCATGTAGTTGTTAGTAATACATCAAAGAAATCATTAATTCCCAGAAGATTAAAATCGTTCAATAATTAATCTGGTACTTAAATTATGTTTCATATTTTTTAGCAGAGATAATGATTTTATTGGCGGAAGTCTTCAGTGTTAACAAAAGAAGAAAATAATATTTCAGACAAAGAACTGCAATGTACAGTTCAATAAACGGTCATCAAAATTGTATTTTAAAGAACACATCTTGATTTGTTGTTCAAATTCCTTCATTTAAAATGTAATTTATGTGATTCCCGTGTATAAAAATGATCTAATTCACTTCACTATTACAGATTATTGTAAACATTTTTTCGGACGTCGAGATAATGAGCTAAAAGCTGACGTATCTAAACAACGATCATAAAACGTATTTAGTTTTCTGTCAAGAAATCTCGAAACGTTATAAAATATTTTAGTGAAAGTCTAACACAAGTTATTTTATAAATCGAAAACAAAAATATTCCATTAGCTTTATATTTAGTGGTCATTACACGAAGGAACGTAATTCGTGCGCTGACTTCATTTCTCGACGAGGATATTTATTACGTACGGGCAAATTATAGTTTCAATCATAATTATTTATACACACTCGCATAGTTATTATTGTAACTATAATTTTGCTATTACCATTATGACAATAGCAAGAAACCCATCAAAACTTGTTCACAATACAATCGAATGTGTTTAAGTAAAAACAACAAAACATGCTATAAATATTATGGTATATCGATTAATGAAAACCTTTTAACAAAATTTGTGCGAGGGTTCTTTATATTCATTTTTCTTATAAAAAAAAACTATGTCTCTGTTTTCACTTTACTGAAGGGTTAAAAAAAGGTTGGTTCCTACGTTCTAAAATGGAACCAAGGGTACATTCACATCTGGTAGATTTGTAAGAGTTGATCAAATTATTGACCTAAGTTCCGTCTGCTAAAATCTCTGTTCTACAAACCTGAAAGTAAAACAAAACAAAACAAATAATCCTTTTTTCAACTGTGTGTGTTTTTAAGGAAGGCGTGCATCAGTCTCGCTGTTCATCCCTTTTTCGGTACAGAGTCCGGCGGCACGTTTAAAGACTTTGATATTACTTAATAAAATGTTCATCAAATTGAGATTAATATCATCGTTCAAATAAATGTAATTCTGGCAATCGTCAAAGTATTTCAAAAAAAACGTGACAAAAGTTAAATATACAGACATGACGCAAATCAATAGTCTGTATGTGCGATTTTTTCCATTCCTGTGTACCGCTGAACAATGTAGAATGTTCGTGTACCTGTCGTTCGTGTTGGCTCTTTTACTTTGCCATTAAATAGGATTAGGACCTGACTCAATGTCGAGCTGAAAAGTTTGTGTCTATGTAACGTTTCGCAAACCGTCTACCTCTATCCCTTAACAAGCCATACATCTATTCGTTCATACGTACAACTAACTTATACAAAACACTGCATAAATGAATGCTGTTGTTTGGTCTTTCTTTACATTAAGTGATTTTTCTAAACGAAATTTAAGAAATACTTCAGACAGACATGCGACTTGAGTTGCTTCACTAACTGCACATGCCGCATTTCCATATTACACCCCTACTAAACGGTGGCTCTTTCACATTTTGGTGATCTGTTTAAATGAGAGCCCTCGACACTTCCTTTTAAGAGCACATCTACAATAAAACACTGTTCGCAGATAAATTATACTCTTTTGGTTTCACTTATTCATAATTTCTTAAGTGCAAAGCACACATGCTAACTTGAGTGTCGTGACTTATATTATTTGATTAATTCTGTTTTAGGAAAAAAAGGCTTGTGAATATTTAAGTAGTATATGAAGAACTTGCCTATCCACGAGTCCGGGTAATAATCGTTCCTGTTTGTATTGTTATCTAATTTACTTCCAGGCCTAGGATAGCCTTTGTAATAGATTGTTGTTCCTCCAGCAAGCCATGCACCCCACCAACCGAAGGTCCCGGAAGTAATTACAGAATGATTGCATTGAGACATTATTGCTAAATCTATCCCACGGTCTCTAAACGGACTAATGGCTGTCTTTCTCATTTTCTTCCTGCACCATCTTTTATCGTCAGTAACAACGACAAAATTAACTTTTGAATATTTTTTCACAAAGAATTCTTTCGCCCGTCTGATGAATCCGATGTTGGCTACGGCAAATCCTTTGACTGAATTTCTAGTCGCACGCATGTCGCGTCGTCTTACGTGAATACAAACAATCTGATTCGCAATCCGGGTAACATTTGCCAAAAACAATTTGGCCTTTAAAACAAGAGAAGGTTTAAACCTAAATAACTTTAATATGACGTCTCGTGCCTCTGCAAAATATTTCCATGATTGCAAAAATCCCACCATTGAAACATTTGAGCCTGAGAAAATTTGTTCTTTGAAGTTGTAAAAATAGGCTGTTTTATGTCCTCTACAAGTTTTGAGATTAAATAGTTTTTCTTTGTCAGTGTCAACAATATTTGGAAGATTGAATGTCCCATTTAAACGGTAATACACTTCCTTTGGTATAACTGGAATGAAGTCGTATTTGTATGCAATACCTATTGCCGAAGCAAGTCTGAACATTTGGTTACCAAGTCTTCCAATTGGACTGGAGATTGTTAAATATCGTTTACATTGTTTCGGTTGGTCAAAATTTGGTTTATCTCCGTATCTATCATCATCTGTATTTTTCAAAGAATTCAATTCACGCATAGAAAGTAATGTTGACGATGTTTTCCATGATAGGTGAAAACAACTTTTCCCAAATTCTAGAATCTCTTTTGAATCATTTACCGAAACTGCATTGAGTATATTTTGTTTTGGTACTAAAGACATGCTGTTTTTGATAACAAACCTGTATTTCCAAAATTTAAATATGTTGAAGTTAAAAAGGATAAAAAAGAATACCAAGAGCAACCAAACAAACAAAAACATCCTATGAATACACGAGTTAGATACCTGCATTAACATCATTTTGTCACACACTTACTGAACAAAGATTCGTTTCTCCAAAATAAGCAAACTCTCGTTAATATATTTATTGCATTTGTTTGCAAATATCGGAACCTTTTGTTTCCTGTCAGTTTAGCAATACCATGTGACTGTGACGTCACTTAAGGCATCAAAATCAAGACAACCGAGCTCCATTAGCAGCTGAAACATTTTTTCAAACACTACGTGAAACCTTGGAATTTTCAATTTTCAATCGGAGCCAATGTTGACAGTTTTCTCTCGGTTTTGATGCTTTTAGTGACAGTTTTCTCTCGGTTTTGATGCTTTTAGTGACGTCACGGTCACGTGGTATTGCCACACTCTCTGTCAGAGAACGTAATGCAGCGGAATTGATATTTTGTCTTTAATATTTTCACAAAGAAATCTTTGTTTGGAATTTCACAGTCGTAGAAGATAAATCACAAAGAAAAAGATTGTATACTGTTCACAAAAAGTAGTGGATGTTATGTTATTTTGTTATGATATGGGAAACCTGCTCTATATATACAACCATCATGTATATTTTTTCTGTGGTGGTTCATGTGTTGATAGTGTGGTCACTAAAGGATAGAATATCGTTCAAATGTATGCTGCACATGCAACTTTCAGACATGAGAGGCAGCACACGGATTTTAACATTGACCAAATTTAAATCATGGTAATTGTAAATTTAGTCAAAACATGAGTTGTGTAGATGTCAAACTCAGGCCCAGGCTGCAGCTGACTTAAATGTTTTACAGTCCGTTGTCTGTCGATAATGGTCGCGCTTTCAAACAACTGGTGACGTAATTGATATCCAAAGAAGTTGACGTCAAAGATGCACTGACGTCCGAGACGACCGCTTTGTTATTAATCAAGCTCTACGTAATAGAGCACTGATGGCCTCAAACCTTCAACAACGCATTCGACATGTCAGAGGGGTCAATGTCATAATCCAGATTTATTTGTTCCCTCCACATTATCGGCCTTTTGTTTGGCTACATAAAGTTTACTTCAATATTATTCATGTCCGGATTTTTCTCAGCAAACAGTTGCTTGCCTTAAATAAAACTTGGTAGGAATCGTCAAACTAGGAGAAGATGCGTAAGTTACAAGCATTGTGAGGAATGATTGGGCCCTTTGATATTTGGTAAATATTCTATACCATATCATTTTAATGTTTATGCTATTTCTCAGCAACCTCTTGCAAGTACTTCATGAAAATGTGTCGGTAAGCTACACACTAGGAAGAGATATGCATGTATCTAGCATGAATTGAGGGTTAAGGGCAATAACATGATAGGGAACTATTATAGTATATATAGATTCCTGTTATCATGACTTGTCTGCATGTGCAATTATCTAATGCATATATTGCGTTTCGTTTCTGGTACTTTCTTATTTCCAATTCGCAAAGTATAAATGTAGTTTTAGGGAGCGCAATGTTACATGTTGAATAGATCTTACAAGCGTTATGTTTTACTTTGAATGTGCCAATTAATGTTTACATTGTGTATATGTCATAGTGGGAGACTCTTTCGCAGGCCGAAATTAAACAAATATCGTCTTACTGATTCGATTTGTCTGGAGTTATATAGATGATAAATTGATGTAATAGTGTTGAAATCATTATTTGTTACTTTAAGATACCAATGTTTTTTAGTTTGTTCATGTTAAAAATGTGACTAAAACTCTTTCTCATGCTGACATTTCAGAAACACTAACCTACTTTGTCCACATATCTTGAGTTATACGAAGGTTACTATTATATAACCTAGATGATACACGCATAACGAGCCACTTTGAATACTCCAACAATTCCATTGCCAAATGTTACAAAATTTCACTTATATCAGTTGAAAACTCTGTCACAGGCAAATATTTCGAAAGCTATATCTTCTCTTTCGATCTGTAAAAGTAAATGAAGCCGTTACATGGATGTTAAAGGTGCTACACATATCAATATTTTCTAATCTGAATGTTACAATGTGAAAACTCTTTCATCAGCAAATGTGTGTTTCGTTAAACAGAGGTTATATTAAAGTGTCATATTTGTTACAAGCACTACGAATTCCTTCGAACACGTCGTTAAACAGAGGTTATATTAAAGTGTCATATTTGTTACAAGCACTACGAATTACTTCGAACATGTCGTTAAACAGAGGTTATATTAAAGTGTCATATTTGTTACAAGCACTACGAATTACTTCGAACATGTCAATGTTTTCATTTTTTAATGTTTAAAAAAATGACCTGTGTTCTTTAAAAGATATTTTACAGGCACATGCTAACAATTTCTTTTCGTTTTGAACACGAATTATTTCAACCTCTCACTGTACCACTTAAAGATTGCTTGCTCTATTCGTAAAATGTCAGGTGTGGATTGTTCCTTGATATTCTGACTATTAGAATATTAAAATCAGCAACATTTGAATTACCGTCAATCATTTTGTATTTTATTTTAGTTTTCAACATCTATCAGTCAGTAGTTAAGAATGCTGTCTTGACAAGGTAAAAACTTCTAGGAATCGTACCAGCAACCTCAAGATCGGGAGACCGACATTCTTTTCCTCGACAAGCCCTCAAATATATCAATTTAGATCTCAGATCATTCGTCATGAAAGTCTGAGGTAGAATTTAGGGCACTGATGACCCAACTACTTGTGCCTGCCACAAAGCATATTGATAATAAATGCTGGTAAAATTGTGCGGTGAAATTTCACAAAAGGTAAAATATCTCTAGACATTTGCAATGATAGGTGCGCGCAACAAATTTCTCAAAATATGCATTTTAATTTGCTGCAAAAAACATCTTTAAGATGAAAATTACCAGCGGAATTTTATAAAACTGTCTTAGTTAGATATATTTTCTCTCATATAAATATTTAGAAGCCAAAACTTGTGCACAATATAACTTTAACACTGTGCAATCAATAGATTTCTCCAAATGTTAATTAGCGATAGAAGCTGCAACCATTGTGACTGGCAAATATTTGTGTTTTGATTTAACAGAGAAATTTATTGTAATAAAAATATGTGAATAATTTTTCACGATTTTAATAATAACACAATACAATTGAAATTTATTTATTGCCTGTACAAGAATCAGACTGTGGTGTTTCTGCAACTGCTTTTACCTTAAAATCATGTTACTTGCTTCTAAACATATTTTAAAATTATTATAATTAGACAAGTGTCCATATATATATCATTCATTACTGAATTTGACCAAATATGAATGTGTTGAGTACTGAAAAGATAATCATGTTAGTAATGTAATTAGTTTTGAATAGAAGTTGCAAATAAAAACACGAGCACCGTGGAGCGGCTCCAACGAAGCAGATATGCAAGTTCTTACACATAAACAAAATCTTGGGGTGTTGGAGTACCTACCCATCCCATGTAAGTAAATAGTTAAGGTCTACCCTTTGTGCTTTCCCCTTAGAAGATTTTTGCTATATAAGTCTTTGCAAAACAAGAGGGCCATGATGGCCCTGGATCGCTCACCTGAGTACTTTGGCTGTAGGTTTGTTGTTAAGCAGTATTTCATTTTTTAATTGAAAATATGTAAGTGCCTACAAACCAAATATGTAAAATATCAGTCAATAAATAAAGGCTCTATGACAGAAAGTAGAAATATCTATTATAAGCTCTGGTGATCTTGACCTTGACCCAGTGACCTCAAACCCTACCCATGGGTAGAGGTCCATGCAAGGAACCTCTTTACTGAATATCAAAGATATTGGTCTATAAATGAAGGTTCTATGAGGTACAGTAGATAAATCTACTTTTAGCGTCCGTGACCTTTAACCTAATCCAATAATTTGAAAAAGCTTGATAAAGCTTGCTTCATGCCAAATTTTAAAATTCTAGGTCTTGTGGTTTCAGACAAGAAGATTTTTAAAGATTTTCTTCTATATTGTTAATTAAAACTTAAGACCCCTCGGTCGGGGCCAATAGTGACCACAGGGAAATTTTTCTAACAAACTTGGTAGAGGTCCACTAGACAATGCTACACACCAAATATCTAAGCTCTATAACTTACGGTTTCTGACAAGAAGATTTTTTTAGATTTCCTAAATAACTCTATGTAAAACTAGTGGCCCCTGGGGCGGGGCCATTTTTGACCCAGAGGCCAGGATTTGAACAAACTTGGTAGAGGTCCACTAGACAATGCTACACACCAAATATTTTAACTGTAGGCCTTCTTGTTTCTGACAAGAAGATTTTTTAAAGATTTTCCTATATAACTCTTTATGGAAAACAAGTGACCCCCGGGGCGGGGCCATTTTTGACCCAGAGGTCAGGATTTGAACAAACTTGGTAGAGGTCTACTAGACAATGCTACACACCAAATATCTAAGCTCTATAATTTATGGTTTCTGACAAGAAGATTTTTTAAGATTTTCCTATATAACTCTATGTAAAACTAGTGCCCCTGGGGCGGGGTCATTTCTGTCCCAGAGGCCATGATTTGAACAAACTTGGTAGAGGTCCACTAGACAATGCTACACACCAACAATCTAAGCTCTATAACTTACGGTTTCTGACAAGAAGATTTTTTTAGATTTTCTTATATAACTCTATGTAAAACTAGTGGCCCCTTGGGCGGGGCCATTTTTGACCCAGAGGCCAGGATTTGAACAAACTTAGTAGAGGTCCACTAGACAATGCTACACACCAAATATCTAAGCTCTATAACTTACGGTTTCTGATAAGAAGATTTTTTAAAGATTTTCCTATATAACTCTATGTAAACCAAGTGACCCCCGGGGCGGGGCCATTTTTGACCCAGAGGCCAGGATTTGAACAAACTTGGTAGAGGTCCACTAGACAATGCTACATACCAAATATTTTAACTGTAGGCCTTTTTGTTTCTGACAAGAAGATTTTTTAGTTTTTCCTATTTAACTCTATATGGAAAACAAGTGACCCCCGGGGCGGGGCCATTTTTGATCCAGAGGTCAGGATTTGAACAAACTTCGTAGAGGTCCACTAGACAATGCTACACACCAAATATTTTAATTGTAGGCCTTCTTGTTTCTGACAAGAAGATTTTTTAGTTTTTCCTATATAACTCTTTATGGAAAACAAGTGACCCCCGGGGCGGGGCCATTTTTGACCCAGAGGTCAGGATTTGAACAAACTTGGTAGAGGTCCACTAGACAATGCTACATACCAAATATTTTAACTGTAGGCCTTTTTGTTTCTGACAAGAAGATTTTTTAGTTTTTCCTATTTAACTCTATATGGAAAACAAGTGACCCCCGGGGCGGGGCCATTTTTGATCCAGAGGTCAGGATTTGAACAAACTTCGTAGAGGTCCACTAGACAATGCTACACACCAAATATCTAAGCTCTATAACTTATGGTTTCTGACAAGAAGATTTTTTAAGATTTTCCTATATAACTCTATGTAAAATTAGTGGCCCCTGTGGCGGGGTCATTTTTGACCCAGAGGCCATGATTTGAACAAACTTGGTAGAGGTCTACCAGACGATGCTACACACCAAATATCTTAGCTCTATAGCTTACGGTTTCTGACAAGAAGATTTTTTAAGATTTTCCTATATAACTCTATGTAAAACTAGTGGCCCCTGGGCGGGGTCAGTTTTTGACCCAGAAGACAGGATTTGAACAAACTTGGTAGAGGTCCACTAGACAATGCTACACACCAAATATCTAAGCTCTATAACTTACGGTTTCTGACAAGAAGATTTTTTAAAGATTTTCCTATATAACTCTATGTAAAACAAGTGACCCCAGGGGCGGGGCCATTTTTGACCCAGAGACCATGATTTGAACAAACTTGGTAGAGGTCCACTAGACAATGCTACATACCAAATATCTTAACTCTAGGCCTTGTGGTTTCTGACAAGAAGATTTTCAAGTTTTCCCTATATAACTCTATGTTAAATCAACTGACCCCTGGGGTGGGGTCAGTTTTGTCCCAAGGGACATAATTTGAACAAACTTGGTAGAGGTCCACTAGACAATGCTACACACCAAATATTTAAGCTCTATAACTTACGGTTTCTGACAAGAAGATTTTTTAAGATTTTCCTATATAACTCTATGTAAAACTAGTGGCCCCTGGGCGGGGTCAGTTTTTGACCCAGAGGACAGGATTTGAACAAACTTGGTAGAGGTCCACTAGACAATGCTACACACCAAATATCTAAGCTCTATAACTTACGGTTTCTGACAAGAAGATTTTTTAAGATTTTCTTATATAACTCTATGTAAAACTAGTGGCCCCTTGGGCGGGGCCATTTTTGACCCAGAGACCAGGATTTGAACAAACTTGATAGAGGTCCACTAGACAATGCTACACACAAAATATCTAAGCTCTACAACTTACGGTTTCTGACAAGAAGATTTTTTAAGATTTTCTTATATAACTCTTTGTAAAACTAGTTGCCCCTGGGGCGGGGCCATTTTTGACCCAAAGGACAGGATTTGAACAAACTTGGTAGAGGTCCACTAGACAATGCTACACACCTAAATATCTAAGCTCTATAACTTACGGTTTCTGACGAGAAGATTTTTTTAAGATTTTCCTATATAACTCTATGTAAAACATGTGACCCCCGGGGCGGGGCCATTTTTGACCCAGAGGCCATGATTTGAACAAACTTGGTAGAGGTCCACTAGACAATGCTACATACCAAATATCTTAACTCTAGGCCTTGTGGTTTCTGACAAGAAGATTTTCAAGTTTTCCCTATATAACTCTATGTTAAATCAACTGACCCCTGGGGTGGGGTCAGTTTTGTCCCCAGGGACATAATTTGAACAAACTTGGTGGAGGTCCACTAGATGATGCTTCATACCAAATATCAAAGCTCCAGGCCTTGTGGTTTCGGAGGAAAAGATTTTTAAAGATCCACTTATAAAATCTATTTTTAGCTCCAGTGAACCAGAAATGCAATGGACCAGATCCATTTGAACAATCTTGGTAGAGCTTCATGCAAGGGACATCCCAGGCAAGTTTCATTAAATTTGCCCCATTGGTTTCAGAGGAGATGTCGTTTGAATGAAAAGTTGACGACGGACGGACGGACGGACGGACGACGGACAAAGACCGATCAGAAAAGCTCACCCTGAGCACTTTGTGCTCAGGTGAGCTAAAAACCAATGACCCCTTGGGTGGGGTTAAATTTCACGACAGGAACATGTATGAACAATCTTAGTAGAGGTCTACCAGAGGATGCCTCACATCAAATTACGTAGCTCTTTGTCAAGCGGTTGTAGAGAAGATTTTCGAAATTATTCTTATATGACTATTCATTTGCCCCAGGGCGGTGCAAATATTAACCCTGGGTCATGACTTGAACCAACATGGCAGAAGTCCACAAGACAATGCCTCACACCAAACATCAAAACTCAAAGTCTTATGGTTTATGAAAAAACAGCTACATTAAAGTTTTTGTACGACGCCGACGACGATGGTGACTCAGTGACCATAATAGCTCCACTTCTTCGAAAACAGTAGAGCTTAAATGGCGTCCTCTACTTGAAAAACCATCATGCATGCTAAAGTTATTGGCCTGGGAAATTTACTAAGTTTAATCACCTGCTTTGACATTGACCTTAGACCTAGGCACCGGAGTGTTGCATGCGACACATTGTCTACTTATGGTGGTCATGTGTACCAACTTATCTTGAAACCCCATAAAGCATGCAGAAAATACAGACCGAACACGAACTCCAAATGAACTTTTAAGCCTATATGACAAATACACTAAGTTCAATGTCCTACTGTGACCTTGAACTTTGACGTAGGGACCAGTGTCTTGCCCGGGACATATTGTCTACTTATAGTTGTCACGTGTACCAATTTATTTTGAAGTCACATTATGCATGCAAAGGTTATGGACCGGACAAGAACTCTAATTGCACTGAAGACTATATGACAAACACGCAAAGTTCAATACCCTGCTATGACATTGAACTTTGACCTAGGAACCTGATTCTTGCACGTGACACATTCTGTACTTATGGTGGTCAAGTGCACTTATTTATTTTGAAATCCCATCATGCATGCAGAGGTTATGAACCGGACACGAAATATGAACACAGACACACACATACACACGGACTGGGATGACACTATATGCTTTCCCATCCCCTTTTCGGTGTTGGGGGCTAAAACAGTTAAAAAAATGAATTAGTTATTTTAAAAGCCTCATTTAAATAAATGATTTGAACATCGACAATTTGAACTATTCACCAGAGTTCAGAAAATGCCTTCAATGCCAGCACACGATATGAGCGTTGCTAAAAAACTGTTTATTGCTCTATATATTTGAGTTTATTTAAAGTCTGTACCGGTTATCCTTATGACGGTCGTCCTCCTGAAGACATTGGTTATATTAGGTTGTTTGGGACAGTACAAAATACAGAAAGCATCCCATTAGATTCTTTTCCATAACCTCAGTTTAAGATTTCCTCGGAAAGACAACAAGTTATGTTAGTGGAGGAGCAGGAAATCGAACTCTCAACCGCTGGATTACCAGTCCAGCGCATTACCAATTAAGCACTGATCCTGCAGGACGCGAGCTTAAATAGACAACATGTTGAAATGTGACAACAAAAATGCAAAATACAGTGCTTTCATTTCAAATGTGTTAATCAACACAGTGCACGCTGGAAAGGTAAGTTTGTAAAATACAAAATTGATATGTTGTTCTCTTTTTAATATTTTTCTTTTTTGTCAGCTTTATTTACCATACAAAATGTACTTAAATCATTTTCAAAAATTAGATAATCGTAGTGGAGTTCTCAGATATTATATTTTATGCTGTAATCGTTATATACTGTATTGTAAAGACTTACAAACACATATAATATCATATATTTTAATAAAAATGGGGGACATCAGTGGATCTATCTATCTTGAATACTCTCTGATATTACATTGGTCCTTCCATTTGGATTTCTCTGCTTTTATGGTATAGTGACAATTGAGCCTAATTATATGCAACAATGGTAGTCAGATTACACTTTTAGTTTAGCAACATGTTTTATTAACATCACTGTGTTTGTTTGTTTGTTTTTTGTTGTTGTTTTTTTTTCTATAATTCCTACTTTTTATTTATTATTATAACTGACATTTTTCACAAGTTAAAGTCAAGACTATCACAAAGAGAAACAAGGATAAAGTTAGAGGATTCCAAATGAAAGGACCAATGGCAATTTGGTCTACCTTTGATGTTATCTGAGTAAGGAAGATAATTTGGTATCAGGAATGTCCCTCATACTTTCTAACTTTTACACTAGCGATATTACTAACATGAACAGATCAGTCCCAGCAAGGATTCGTTGGACAATGGTTGATAATTCAGTGATAACGTCGGTGTTTCCCTGACAGTCTGCTTCACCACATGATCATATTGATTTAAAACACAATTAATACGCACACAACTAGTCTTGACGAGTGGAACCA
Organism: Cyclina sinensis; assembly: GCA_012932295.1. Lineage (NCBI taxonomy): Eukaryota > Metazoa > Mollusca > Bivalvia > Venerida > Veneridae > Cyclina > Cyclina sinensis. Next base: position 47,802,458 of record JAAONU010000019.1, on the reverse strand, counting down.
TATGAAGAAATTATTACCAGTACTTCTTTGCTATAATTATTGGTTTGAAAAGTAGGTTTCTCGTCCATTCTCTTCTTTTCTAGACCGTAGACTGTTGTCCTATATAAAAGCTTTTCAAACAGTAATTGCTGTTCTGGGTTAACCTTGTGAAAGCAAATAGAGTATTCGCTACAACAATCCATACCCTGTAAGTATAACGTAGAGCATGAATGATAACTTTTTTTTATTTACTTTTTTATGTTATTTCCTGGTTGCAAAAGATTTATGTATTCAACACTTACTTCTGATTAGCTACTGCTTTACCTTGTCAGTTCACCTTGTCTACTTACCTTGTCTGTTAACCTTAAGCTATGCATATGTAATATGCCTGCAAATTAGGAGTATAACATCATTCTTTAAACTGCTAAAAACAGAAGAAAGTACAACAGATTTGCCCTTGTTTTGTTTTGTAACTTAATGGCTGTCTCCGCACTATAATTTGGAAACAGTATATAGTTGCTGCCTCGACCATCAGTCAAACAGTCTAGTCTAGGCTATTTCGCAAGAAACGGAATTATGAAGGAAGTCTCGGTACTTAAAGAAGAAGATGTCTTTATTACCAGCGTGATCCGTACTGATGATAAGGGGATGCGTTACCACAAATACTATGGGTTATTTTCACTGAGTTATAGGTCCTTTAATTTTCTGCATATAGTATACATTAGCTCTATTTATGACCGCGCTTTTTCCCAGCAACCGCTAATTGAAAAACATCAATGGAACAGGGCTATGGTAATCCCCGGAAAACATAGCATGTATCCTTAAATGCCTATATAGGAAGCGTTGCTGGTACTGTAAGAGTTATAAATGAGATAAAAAAAATACTGAAAATAGTGTTGCTGTCTCTTTACAAGTGATTTCAATAAAAGACTTGCGAAACGAGACACATAAAAAATAACCCAGTTTCAAACAATAAGGCTTTGAAATACAGTATAAGCAAAGTGCTTTTAGAAGTGGTATCGTCAGAAATTCTTACTTAAACCATTGTTCTTTTCCTAACATTTCTGAAAAAAGAATGAAAAGAAACTGCATTGTTCAGTAAAGTCATGCTACTTACGGACTGCAGAACACGATGCCAGGACTGTTTGTAAATGTATGGTTTGTGTGCGGGAAACAAATATCTTTCTAACGGCAAGTGATGAAATGTCTCTTTACTTTCTGAGTCCAGTGTATTCAACATTGGAACGCCTGACTTCTGAAATTGTCACATAAAATATTTGTTTCAAGATCGACATTGATTATATTTACCAATACTGATTAATGGAATTTCACTTTCAAATTGTAACTTCTCAATAGCAAATTGGTATATGTATGAAAACTATAACGCTTTTTTAAATATAAACTTTTTTCTTAAAAATAAAAACTGAAAGAAATTCAAAGAATACATAAAAAAACATTTAACAATTCACCTCTGTACACTTGGTGAAAGTTTAGAAAGTTTCTTAAACATTATTATCGCGATATTAAATGTAGCACATTTCTTTGTAGAAGATCAAACCTTTCTGCAGAGTGCAAGAAAGACTGAACATTATATATTATATTTCATTTTTATTTTACTTCAACCCGATCCATTATAGTTTGAAATGTAGTAAAGACATATTCCACAAGTACACATTTATCTAGAGCGCATATAAATGAACTCACAGATAAAAAACACGCAATATTAACGTCTTCGTAGAAATCCTGTACGCTGCATCTGTTTGAAACCTGAAACCCAACAGTAACCAGTCTTTGAAGTGCTGCTACGCTGATTATGTAGCCTGCTCCGGTGTTGTATCCTTCCCGATGACGTGTTTTTCGCTGAAATTCATACGTTCAATTATTCACGAAATTCGAACTTCACCATGTTTCTAGTCAAAAGTATCAATACATACAATAACCTTATTAAATAAGAAAAATTTTAAACATTTTGGAATTTTGATACCAGTACTTTGACTATTAAATGATTGGTTTAGTTGAATGATAAGATTGAAACCATACTTTATAACAGCTCATTGTTCAAAAAATAATGAAATTCAATTAATGTTTATTCTTTTCCAGACCATTACTCCAAGATTCTTAAAATACTGATTGAAATCTGAGATGATAATCAATCTTAAAGAGAAGGACTGTATTAAATATGAATCATTCCCTGTTATTTATAAATTTGTTTATGGCTATATTTACTTCTGGAGCATGGCCCAAAGTTCCTTGAAAAAAAAGACTCTAACCATCACATTTTAAATATCTTTTATGCTTGTATATATGTAGAGTATTGTCTTTTTTCATTCGTATCTTTGTCTAAGGTATGCGTAAATAACATGGAAATATACAAACCAAAATCGTTATATGTGCACAGAGTAAATGTTCTAAAATAACTCTAATATTTTGATTTAAGTGGTAAGTCTTTGTTCAGTTCGAAGGAAAATTAACTATTTTTACGTAGTTTCCAAACATATCGCATTAACCGTTTTCAATGATACCCTTTTATCTTGAGTATTTGTCTATAAAGTAGCCTCTGAGAGGTAACAACTGCTTTCTATCACCTCATAAAAGCAAAGTTTGCTGATCGAAATTATATTAGTTGCAAACAGTAAAAGACAATTAGACTTCGCAAAATACCGCTTTGATAGTTATGTGACTTTAGAATTGTAAAGCAAGCTAACTGAAGGAAAAATTATAAAAGTAAATACCCTCATTGCGAGACCAAGATAAGCTGGTGTATTCGAATCAACGGCTGACAGAAGATGACGTAGGTTTTCCATAATGATGTAAGAATCGTCATCACATTTCAAGAACCAATCAAAACTTCTGTCAAATTCGGAGTACGCTAATTCAAAAGCTGCGATAACCTTTTTGGTGAGAAAAGATTTTCCCTCATGCACCGTAAGATTCATGAAGTCATTGTCGATCACATTATAGCGTTGTCCACCTATTAAGTACATAGACTTGTCAGAAATTCTTAATTAAATCATAATTAATAATCTTAATTAAATTCTTAATTAAGTTATAGAAGAGTTTCAAACTTGTTTTTAAACCGTGGTATAGAGTTAAACAAAACAAAGTTCACAACACACAAAAGAACCTCTTGAATCATTTAAGAAATGTAACAATTAATGATATTAATAAAAACTAACATGAACTAAAGGAGTTTTAGGTGAATAACACGCTGTTTTGTGTCATAATGCGACATTGGCCACCTTAAACTTAGGTGTTGTTCTCGTATAATTGTCGTGAATAACTTTACTCGTAAAGTTTGGTATAATCTATATTGAAATGCTTCGTAATTTATTAAACTCCATATTTTGTATAGGTCCATGGTACGATAAACAGCATTTTTACTCATGTATGCACAAGAGTTCAATATGCTTGATTGTGCACTGTAATCAAACGAGAAAATGCTGATCATATTTCATATTTGATTAATCTTATGTGTTACCAAATAATTGATTTGATATAGGCCCTGTTATTTGTTCGAGGGCAGTCGTATTGGACCCCAGGCGAGGGTTAATACGACGTTCTGACCACAAATACCAGGGACTATATCAATTCAATTTTTAATGACAATTTTATTTCATAATAATTTAAGAATTCTTTTGTTCACGAGAGTTACAGAATGTAAAAATTGGTTATTTACACAAATACAATACGTCATATACAACCCTTTTCGGTAGTCACTTAGTACTCATAAAAGTTAGTAGTAGTTAGTAGTTTTATTTTGGTACAAATGTACATACACATGGCATGAAAAAAGATACATAAAAAAACAAAGTGGTAACAAAATAGACTAGCAATATTGCATGTCATATAAAAAATATAATTATAAGAAAAATAAATGAGTACCATGTAATGCCCACCAATACCAGGGACAACACAAAAAAAGAGAAAAAGAATTCTCTTATTTCCATTTCCATTGTGGTCCCTTAGTATTGGCGGCATGACACAGAAAGTTATGTTCTTAGCACCACTTACTAGTAAAAAGAATGCCAAAGATATCACATAAAAACAGATTTGGTATCACAAATTAAGATAGAAATAAAAAATAATTGCATACTGCCTTAACTTAAAATGCTAATGGGATTTAAACTATATTGAATAACGTATCACAGTAATTATTAAATGCATAGAATAATTAATCACCACTTGTACTTAAAGAACTAGTGAGATCAATATTATTAAAAACATCTGTATTAAAATACATCACAAAAACCTACATTAAGAAAATATATGTTATGCTGAAGTACCTGTTCTTAAGAAAAATACAAATGCATGACTTAAAAGTAACTAAAAGAAGAGATCAGCTGTCCATTAAAAAGGTTTTGATGGCATGTTTGAAAGAACTAGCTGATTCAATATCCCTGAGATTTTGGGGGAGGCTATTCCACAGAGTGATACCATTATATGCAAAAGACTTTTTACCAAAATTTTCTACCTTTGGTAAAGAAAACCTCCTTGTGTCACAAAAAGTAAAAATTGAGCCTATAGTATCAACTACAGTCATCCTAAATCTAGTACACCTGCCATGGACATTAGTAAGGGGTACAAAATGCTCCTTAATGTATTCTGGACACAAGCCTGACTTTATCCTATGAACATGACAAAGAGTTATCTGATCTACTGTCTTAGAAACAGGTAGCCAATTAAGTGATTTAAACTGTTCAACTCCAACATGAGACCTACTACATGTATTCAAATTGAGAGCAAATCTAACCAATTTATTTTGAGTAGTTTGGAGCCTTGTTTTCCAATATTGAGTTAAACTAGGGTACCAAAAGGAACAAACATAGTCAAAATGACATTGCACTAGAGACATAACCAATGTTTTCCTGGTGTGAAAATCCAAAAATTGGCTTTTTCTATATAAATACTTCAACCGGGCATTTGACTTTGTAACCACAGACCATGCAATTTCATTACATGAAAGATTTTGGTCCAAAACAGCACCAAGATACTTAACTGAACTGGTGGCCTGAATATGAGTACCATTACATGAAATATTTAAGGAACTGTGTGACCTTAACTTGGGCTTCGAACCAAAGAGAATCAGTCTTACCAAGGTGAAGTGATAGCTTGTTATCTACAAGCCATTCACTTACACGCTCAAGTTCTGCAGATAGCAGGACTTCAATGTCGGATATACTTTTACCGTGGACAAGAATACCAGAGTCGTCAGCATACAATAAAAGTTTGGTGGTAACCACATCCGACATATCATTAACATATATTAAAAATAGCAAGTGTCCTAAGATTGATCCTTGCGGCACACCACACGTTACAGGAGCATGACTGGAATAAACACCAGATACATCAACTAACTGATATCTATCAGAGAGATACGACTGGAACCAACGGACAGCATCAGGACTGAGACCAATGGCTTTTAATTTTATTAACAAAATATTATGGTTAACTGTATCGAATGCCTTCTGCAAGTCAAGAAGAACCATTCCAACAACATTACCTTTATCCATTTGGAATTTAACAAAGTCTGAGAGGTGGATAAGACAAGTATCCGTTGAAAAACCGCGTCTGAAACCAGACTGAAAACTGTATAAAATCTTTTTCTGATTCAAATATTCTTCAATCTGATCATAAATGACCCTTTCAAAAATCTTTGATAAAATACATAAAATAGAGACTGGTCGATAGTAACCAACTTCAGTTTTGTCGTTCTTCTTATAAAGAGGGATAACCCTGGCATTCTTTAGATCATCGGGAACAGAACCTTGAATGATAGAGAGATTAACAATATGTGCGAAAGAAAGAAATCGATAAAACAATTTCAAATTTTCCTAAATCTCAATCCTATCACTTTGAAAAGAAAATGGCTGCCGTTTAAAATGAATTCTATATCAGTTTTTCGGACCTCATCTATAAGCCAATAAAATTGGGGGCCAATATCAATATCACTTTTCCGGCCCGTAGCCGATCAGTGTTATTGATATTGGCCCTGATATTTAGAAAGTCCACGTTTTATTGCGTCAGGTGTCTGGTATGTTATGGGGCGGATAATTAATGGTTATAAAATAATGTAATTTAATTCACAGCTTAAACCAGTATTTTACTGAGTATTAACTGTGAATTAAAAGTTAAATCATGTTGTTGTTGTACATTGTATATTTAATTAGAGGCCCTATGAGTCAAACAGAAGTCATCCAAGATGGCATGCTAAAACTGAAATGCAATAGTTGTATTTAAAATAAACAAGTCCATGTTTAACATCTGTTCAAATATGAAAAGTACGGGTCTGCTAAAATGATATTAATATTTACCTTATTGTAACATCTCGAACAATATCGTTATCATTTATTATCATGCTAACAGCACGATAGCACGATAGTCCGTCTTTACACCTTAAAAAGGCTCTCAATATCAGTTCTTGCATTTATCTTTGGCATACTTTTAGAACCACTTGTAGCTCATACGAATAAACAGATATATTCATCTTAACTCGAATACATTTAAACGTGACCTCTCTCCATATCTTTTTGTTTAAAGATACAAACATGTTTCCCAGTTTGTGGCTGTCTTTTCCTTTCTATTTTAGTAACGTTTTTTTTTTTTGTTTTTTTTTTTTCATTTTATTTCATATTTTTTCATTTGCGGTTCCCTCTGATTAAAAAAATAATGACGTAATAATTTATTTTTTATAAATACATATAAATGTGTTACTCAAGTTGAGCATAGCAAGTACAGTTTGATTAGTCGCACTTTGACATTTTCTCCCTGAGAGACCAAAAGTACTGAAATTACAAACACCGTGACTCAATAAAATAATAGTAGACACGTTTATTGTTACAGGTATATCTTTATTTAGCTTGTTATTTATGAAATTCAAATATTTATTTTAAAGTGTTTTTATTTGGTGTATTTAGAAACGGATTTTTTCAAATTTGCCAGATTAAAGTCCTTGCATCTTATTTTTGTTTTCCAATTGAAAACAACAGCTTTAAAGAGTTTTACAATTAATTTTCTAGACCAATTTCAACTTAATATCGTATTTATTTCAAACAGACCAAATAAAAAACTACAAATTGAATTCGTAACAGTCATATCATTTTTTGGTATTTCGGATACACATATTTTATCTTAGTAATTCATAGAAAATCAATCATGAAATATACGTTTACCCTTTTTTAGACTTCCTTAATGTGAGAAGTTTTCAAACAAAACAGAAGGGATTGGTACTTTGTTTAAAAAGCTTATTAATACCCTTTTTAAGACCTTCCTAATTTGAGACGTTTTCATATAAGACAATAAGGATTCGTTTGTTTTTTTTTGTTGTTGTTGTTTTTTTAAGTGCATAAGTAAGATCATTGACAGTTAAAATTCTGAAGTAGTTTCTGGTAAAAAGAAATATCAAAATTCCGTGACAACACTGATGGAAGTCTTATCTATACTTTCCCAAAAATGTAAAGCAAAGTTTCTTGATGATTCAGTAACGTTACGGCGAACTGAATGATATCCAGAGAGTAATCTGGTAAAAATGATTTCTAGAATCGTCTTAACACGTCTATAAATGCAACGCAACGTTTTTCAAATCAAAACTTGTTAAAATCATAATATTAATAATAACAATAATGATAGTAATTGCAGATCAACAACCATACTGCGTGTACTTCTATGCACCGTAAATTAAACTGTATGTTTCAATTTCCACATGAAACGATAATATATAGTTCAAGAAACAAGTGTGTGAGAATACGTTGTGCCTATATATGAAGATCTCAATGCTAGCTTTGCTCCATTATCGTATATTTACATTATTGCTTGCTTTTCATTTCAAAGACAGAATGTCGGTTGCACCTAAGCATAATGGTGATGGAGACATTGAGATAATGAAATATCCAATCTCTTAATAGTTAAATAAATCTAAAATATGTAAATAATGTAACAACATGTTACGCTCTACAATGGATTTCGGAAGTTATTGTTATACAAATTGATAAACACGATTTAATGTAAATAGAAATCGCTTCCTAAAATCATTTCTTGAAAATTTAAGGCATTAAAAATTGTAATAGCATATTGAAACACAAACAAAAATGAAGCGTTTGAGCCGAGAGTATCAACAATTACATGTCAGATTCAGGATGATATACAGGTGATTGTTGGATTCAGAACGTGCTTTCATTTGTATATTCAAAAAGTATGCAATAATCTGTGATTCTGCCACGTTATCGTATACGTTCCATGACGTCGATCGTGACTTAATTCAGCACAAACAAATGAACATTTTGTAATGTGCAGAGTGACAATCTTTCAGACATATTCTGTGGAATTATTGCTTATTATTAAGCGCAATAATCACAGATGTAACGGGTTTGTACATATGTAGAAACTTAAATCTACTTGCATCTTACAAAAAAACCATTAAATATGGGTAACATGTGTAAAATGTAACTAGCATAATTATCAAGTATTAATGATAATGAACCCAGATAGACTGACCGAAAACAAACAGATGCTTGTCGCAGCGTTTGGCCCATGTCTGATTAACGGCGTATGTTGCGTCTGTTCTAGAAGTAGTTGTTACAATAAGGCATAATATGCGCATCCTTCTTGCTTCAAGAGCTTTGGTTTCGACATTTTCCTTGCCTGGCTTAGTGCTTCCTACAAAATGATTTAAAGAAAAAAATAAAAGATTTTTTTTAAAGTTTCACCCACAATATTTTTGACATAAGTGAACATGTCATATAAATCTTATTAAACAAGTTCAGGAACCAATTATATTCAACGTGCCTCTAGATAATTCTTTTTTATCACATGAAAATAACAACGTTACCATAAATTGATTTAACAAAAGCTACTTTCAGTTTAAACATACTGATAACCGACAATATATAATAATGAACAGATGACGGTGTAGAAGATAATGAAAACCGTCCAGATGATACTGTGGTCGTTTGAAAAAAGTTACTGAAAATGATGATGATGATGATGATGAAAATGATGATGATAATGATGGATTGTCGTAGCTTTTGTTTGCAGTAGATGTTGGAAACCAGTGGACGATTTTTTATTGATGAAGATGATGACAATAATGGATTGTAGTTGTTTTTGTTTGCAGTAGGTGTTGGAAATCAGTTGACAATTGGTTTATTGATAATGATGATGATGATAATGATGATGGATTGTAGTAGTTTTTGTTTGCAGTAGGTGTTGGAAATCATTTGTCTATTTTTAATGATGATGATGATGATGACTGCTAATTACATTTTCTTACTCAGCATCACTGAAATCCCATGATATTTTTTTAACTGTGTAGTTTAGAATATGCTATTTTTCATCCGCATAATCTAAATTCTGGCTTCTTGATCTGTTGATGTCAAAAATAATCACTTTCGGTGGCTACACTTATTTATATACAATTTGCTAAACTGAGTTACATGTTTGATTACGGGCATTTCCGTTGATTTCATAGATTATATAAGCATTTCATAGATTATATTCTATATAGAATGGATGTGCTGCCCGGAAATATTTTCTTCCTTTTTTCAAATGCACACTACTAAAAATATTGCAAATTTACTATGCACTGATACTATTTATGAGTGGAAGGATACAGTAGTAGACAGATATTAACGTGTTAAATCTTCATTATCGCCGTTCCTGGACGGCGATATATACAATTAACAAGATTTGAACAGTTTTGCGTGTACACCGTCTGCCTTAGCCAATCAAAATGAATTATACATATCACATGATAACAAAATGGACGTCAAAAAACTTCAGCAAGGGATGCGTAAATGGACTCGCCCAACCGCCATGTTTGTCGGGTTACTTATAACTGAAAAATAACGTGATCAATTTACGAACTCAGTACCAGTCTTCAAGATAAACACAGGATAATCGCAATATGTTTGGCTACATGTTATTTCTAACTAGAGAATGTAGTCTAAATAAGAGTATGTTTTGTTTGTTTTTCAAAAACTTGCACTTCTAGAAAAAAAAATGCATGCTTCCGGACGATTCTAATCAGGATACAAACTCACCGCAGCGGTTACTTCCCCTGATCAGTACAGAAACAGTAGCAAAGTAACGAAACCAGTGCGAGGAGTTTGATCAGGATATATCCTTGTTTTATATATGCTTGATAAGAGTCAGGGCAATATCGTATTTTTTACCTTAAATTTATTCTGTTTAAATTGCACATGTAATATTCTTATATTCTTTTCACTGCAAAGCATGTTATAAAATTATCAAATTAATGAATGACGAGCATGAATTTCATGCATCGATGGATAAGACGTCATACGTGGCTGAACGGCGATTTCAAGCATTTTTGGAAATGCAAATACTTGTATATTATTATTTCACCAAAAGGTATTGATATTTATGTTATTTGACTGACAGCAAATGCGCACCTGTTATTTTGTTGCATAACACGAAACTTGTCAGAAATGATATTTATTGTCCAAATAAAAATTGCTCATTTGTTATTAAATTTTATGACTGACAAAAATTTGACAGTTTTTTTGCAGAAATATAGAGTTATCTAAAAACAAGAGGGCCATGATGACCCTGTATCGCTCACCTGAGTATGACTGCTTTTAACAGAGTTGATATAAACCTGGTAAATTGACCCAGATGACCCATATTCCAACTTGACCTAGAAATTATTGAAAAAAATCTTTCTGATAAATTTCCAGGTTAATTGGACTGAAAATGTAGCCTCTATAGTGTTAACAATGTTTTTCGATATTTGGGCTCTGTGACCTAGTTTTCGACCCCTGCTGACCCATATCCAAATTTGAGCTACAAATCATCAAACCAACCTTTCTGACAAATTTCCAGGATATTTGGACTTAAAATGTAACCTCTGGAGTGTTAAAAAGGTTTTTACATATATGGGGTCTGTGACCTAGTTTTTGACCCCAGATGCCCTATATTCGAACCTGAAATAGAAATCATCGAAGAAACCTAACTGACAGATTTCCAGGTTATTTGGAATTAAAATCTTTACTCAAGAGTGTTAACAAGGTTTTTTTTATAATTTGAGCTCTGTGACCTGGTTTTTGATCAAAGATGACCAATATACAAAACTGACCTACAAATCATCAAAACAACCTGTCTGACAAATTTCTAGGTTAATTGGACTGAAAGTGTAGCCTCTAGAATGTTAACAAGGTTTTTCCATATTTGGGCTCTGTGATCTAGTTTTTGACCCCAGATGACCCATTTTCAAATTTGAGCTAGAAATCATAAAAACAACTTTTCTGACAAATTTCCAGGTTATTTGGAATTAAAATCTTACCTCTAGAATATTAACAAGGTTTTTTTCATATTTGGGCTCTGTGACCTAGTTTTTCAAAGTTTTCTGTATGTAAGCCTATGTAAAATCAATTGACCCCCGGGGGCAGCACCAAATTTGACCCCAGGGGAATAATTTGAACAAACTTGGTAGAGGTCCACCAGACAATGCTACATACCAAATCTTAAGGCTCAGGGCCTTGTCGTTTCGGACAAGAAGATTTTCAAAGATTTCATATTTTACACATAAATGGACCCCTAGGGTGGGGCCAATTTTGACCCAGGGGCCAACATTTGAACAATTTTGGTAAAGGTCACCTACACAATACTACACACCAAATATCTAAAGTCTAGGCCTTCTGGCTAAAGAGAAGAAGATTTTTCAAGTTTTTCCTAAACAAGTCTATGTAAATCAAGTGACTCCTGGGTCATGGCCAATTTTGACCCTGGGAACAGAATTTGAAAACACTTTGTAGATATCTCTAAGACATACATACCAAATATCTAAGCTCTATGCATTGTGGTTTCAGACCAGAAGATTTTTAAAGTTTTCCTATATAAGTCTATGTAAAATCCAGATACCCCTTGGGGCGGGGCCAATTTTGACCCTAGGGGAATAATTTGAAGAACTTTTGTAGAGGCCTACTAGAGGATGCTACATATCAAATACCTAAGCTCTGGGGTTTTAGACAAGAAGATTTTTAAAGTTTTTCCTTTCGGTTGCCATGGCAACAAGAGTTCTGCATGGAATTGATTTCTTTGAAGCACTTTGGAAGAGCGTCATACAAGGAACATCATACAAGGAGCACTTTGTGCTCAGGTGAGCTAAAAAAGCATAAAAGAATGATATCATCTTGTGTTAATTAATATATAGACTTTTGTAAAAGGATAGCTAACAGTTAATTGCAAAAATTGCATATTAATTTAGAGTCAAAGAATTAAGATACTTTCTGAGCACCTCTTGTCAACATGTAATCCAGAAGATAGTCTCTATATTGGCTTGGTAGTCCTGATTACCTGCCTCTATCCGTTAACGTCATTGGCACGCACTGGAAACAAGAAAGAAACTTTAGTATGAAAAAGTAGCAGATAACTTCTTTATTCATGTGTTTAATAGTTCTATTTTCAGTAGTAACCATAGAAACATTACGTCCTGAATTTGATTTATATAATTATCAAAAGATTTACACAAATCTGAACTACATATTGTTGTAGCAGTAATTATGTTGTACTGGACTGGGATATTTAAACTAAATGTAGGGTTATTTGTCATTTCCTAAAAATACACGCAGGTGGTAGTTTTGTTGTGATCATGCGCTTCTTTTACTAGAGGACAAATACAAGAATACAGTTCGTTTTCTGTAGATATGGACTATATTTCATTGCGATACACGACTGAGACTCTTCGAAAACGGATATACAGACAACTTTTTTTCTAGTTTTATAAAGACTGAATCAGTTCTTAAATTTAAATATTTAACACCACTTTAACTCATATCAGCATTTATATTCAATATCTTAGTAGCGCACTGAACTGTTTTATTACCGAATAAAGCACCATATGAATCCGAGGAAAACACAAATTTAGACAAAGGGTTAAGTTCAATCTCGTAAAATGAAGACACAGAACAACGATCTCAATTACTTCAACATCTAGATTTGATTATTTTACACGTCGCTTAAGGTATAATATTGCGACGGGAGAATAATAGTTTTTGAAGGTCTAAAGTTGATAAAAAGTTCTGCAGTCTGTTAAAAATTGTTACCAATAGTTACATGTAAAACACAGCTGAGGCAATTCTGCTTTTAATAATACTGAATCAGTCTGTGTGAATGATACGGAACTTATCTCACTGATAGAACACAGTATTTCATTGGTTAGCATTAAGAAAGGTGTACTTTTCTGTTTTGTGAACAAAAAAAATTGCAATCATTTATTCAGTAAAACAACAGATTTTTTCATATCTTGTTTTTTGCCAATTGAAAACAACACCAACAACAAAAACATAACAGTTAGTAGACAGTCACCGCATACCAGGATGCCAAGTTTCCTTAGCAGATTTTGTGTATGTTCACGCAGCCTTTCCTCTCAGAAAAGTTGTGTAACGAGTTTTATAGTAGGAGCTGGTGTATCAAACTTATCGATTGAAAACAATTATGACAATCATATATTCAGAAAAAAAAATGTTTGAGTTTTTTTTATCTTTTCCTGATTGAAGTATAAAAAACAGTAAGCCTGTATTTCTCAGCAAACCAAAAACCAAGAATGAACAGGGCGCCTAAGTCAACGTTCAATAAGCATTTCCTTCTCTCAGAATACCGCTTGAGTTTAGAGGCAGAAGCTGACATTATATGTGTTCCGATTTTTTTAATGCACTATAGAAACTTAAAATGGTCAGATGTCAAGCCACTAACGGGTGTCTAGTGACATATAATAAAGGTCAAAGATTAACTGAGAGAAACTGTTACTTTTTACACAATTACTAGCAAAATGTTGTCAAGAAATATATAGTTTTCTTTGTTGATGAATATATATGCTTGCTGAAAATCTAAACGTATATACCCTGACTCTCCCCATTTTACCCATATTACTATAAAAGTTTCAATACAAATGCTTTGTTACAAATATATTGTTTGAATATTGTTAATTCTTAAAGTGGGGAATATGTCAACTCTTGAAAACTTATATAATGTAGTCTTGCTCATGTAAATCAAACAGAAATGAAAACAGTATTTCTTTATTTATCTCCAAGTGTATTACTAGTTTTTATAATTTTATTATGTAAGACTGTACAAGGGACCCGCCTCAAACCTATTCATGTCTATGATGCTTACTACTTTTGTTAATGCATCAAAACAAAGATACAAGGATTGCATGCAAAGATTTGCAATAACAGGAGCGTCACGGGCTTGTTTAAATACATGAGGTAACTTTATGACTATAACCAAGAACTTCTTTTAAGCATTAGATATTATTTCTTCGATACTAGTTAAGGGCCCCAAAGGCTGAAACAATATGCCTATGAATTAGGGTTGTCAACGAATACCTAAATCGGTATCCGGATATCCGTATAGACTATTCGGATACTATCCGGATACTCGTATAAAATCGACGACTATATGGTCTCAATTCCTATGCCAAACATTACATTTGACATCTGTTTTACATATTGTTCCGGTAATCCTATTAAATGTGTTAAGACAGTTTTACAAAAATAATGACTGTAATAACGTGTAAATAAAGTTAATAAAACAAAGACATTTTGTTTACTGTTTTTATTTTCCTCGTGTCTCTTGAAGTATATTTCCCCGCCAATACGCACGTGCGTCTAAGTGTCTAACGAAAAACGATATGCGTCCGCTTTTTGTTGTTGTTTTTTTGGCTTGGTCTGTCTTTTTAAAACAATAAACTATGTATTTTAAAAATATCATTTAAATCACCGTAGATCAATACGCTGTTTTACTTGTATCTCACATTATCGTTTTTGTATACCGGTACATGTATTCATGCAGCTTACATCACTATGGAAGCGCTAACATAAATAAGACAAATCAATGACTTCAGATGTGTCAGAAGTTTTAAATAGGTTTGATATTTTTGAATGGTTCAAAGTTTTTAATGCGAATGCTCTAGCAAAGAATGATTGTTTGAAACATTAGAATCATAATGCTTGTTTAAGCAAATCGTTTTTTGGATACATCATCTGAGTAATCACATTTTCATAGGACATTCTTTTATTAGTCTTGCGTTAAAACTATCATAGAATCATTTGCGGACGTTACCATGAAACCCTTAATTGGCATGTTTGACACTGCTAATTGATTAACAAAGGAACAAGATACTCTAATATAGGTTATATCAACACCATGCATTAAAGTAATTGCTACACAATGGGATGTCGCGTTAGTTCCCAGCAGTTTGCAAGACGAATAAACACATGAAAGGGCGTGCGACAGATAGACGGTTTATCAATAACCAATCAAGGGATATACCGCGGGCGGTCGAAATACGCAATTACGTTTAGCGTTATGAATTTGCCAAATTAATTTTGCCAATGTTTGAATTTTATTATCAAAGTTAAATTTCACAGTTGTTTTGTTTTTTTTTAATTTTGTATACGAATATTCGGATAGCACATTTGTATCCGGATACCAACATAGTATCCGGATATCCGAGTACTCAGATACTCGTTGACAATCCTACTAAGAATATTTAATATTCTATAATACATAATAACAATAATACAAAATGTCAGTACAATGACTATGTGAATTGAGAGGTATATGGTAAGCCAGACAGTCTTATCTAAAATTTTACACATTTCAGTAGATCATTGTATTGATAAAGACAGTTATGAAATTTGTTTCCACGTGTTTATGTCAGAATGAAAATTAATTTACTTAGTGCTGTACCATTGTTTCATATTTGACTCTTTTCAAATACAATTGCTTTTGATCTAAAAACTTGCACTGCACAGGAGAGTATGCTATCTTGCTTAAATCAGGTCTTTGCGGACCGGCTTCGCTATATTTAATCCGGTGTTTGAAAAGACCCACTGGCGTTACGTAATAAGTAGAATGTGTCTTAACATCAATTGGTACGAAAAGTTCTAGACACAGTCTATTACACTAGCAGCTTCCAGATGGAGGCGCGCGCCCCTTAAAACACACTGACGATAGGTGTTATTGTAGGTCTGTTTATAATATGTTTTAAATAATGTATACTTTATTGTTCAAAATTGAATTGAATAATCAGAGGCACATTTGAACCGTTAAAATGAGGAAGAAAACGGACATAAATTTTGCCGAACATTTTGCGCCCCTCCCCCTAACCTGAAATCCTGTATTATCGTTCTCTCAATAAGCCACCATCCTTGACGCAGTCGTTAAGCAAATTCGTAAGTTATATTGTAACTATATTTGCTCATTTTTGAGAAAGATATCGTTGGCTAAAAACATACACATGATATATATGACGGGAACAATATATACATCACAGGCATCGTGTCATTGAAGTTATTGTAAAACTATCTATATGTTTACTCGGGACTGAAGATGATGAATCTAGATGTATCAGTATAAACACAATAGTTGTTTTGCCAGACAGTTGAAGAGTACACATACAACATATAATACAAAGAGGAAAGCGTTATTCATTGATTACTCCAGGTGTGTAGCATTACAATTAAACAAATACTAAAGTCTAATGATACACACAATACAGATAAAAATGCCTACAGTTATACTGACAATTTATACAGTTAATGTTTCTGTATCTTGTATTGTGTCACTTATCTAAATTGTTTTTATATCACAAATCCCTTCAGGTATATACATAGAGGATATTTGTTTGTTTTTGTGGAAGATGAGAATTTATTTCATCGAGTGAACACCATATGTGATATTTTCACGAGTGGCGCAGCCACGAGTGAAAATATAAACATTTGGTGTTCACGAGATGAAATAAATTCCCATCTTCCACTAAAAAACAAACAAATTTTCTTTTTATTTTATGCCAACACGTCAAAAATGGGTATTTTATGACATTTTTACTCAGGGCCTTCAATAAATTCCCCATGGTGAGCCCTCAGTTAATGCGTACTTTGGTCACTCCGCACAAAAAAGTGCAGACAATCTCCAATACATATGATAACTTAACTTCTGCTGAAATAAACTGAATACACTTTCATCAAATAACATTTATTTTTCTCTACACAGTTTATCAATATTTATTGAATTTTAGCCATACATACTTTAATTATAAAAGCGGATTAATACCGAGTAATATTCAATCAATTGAATTGAAAGTCGGCCATATTGGATATTGTCCATGTGAGTTATGTAAACAAATCAGACATTTTAAATAATTTATGGCGGATTTCATCATTGTTCACAACTAGTTAGGCTCAGGAATTCAATATTATAACTGGATTTAACAAGGTAAATAAATTTCACTCGCTGTCACTGTCTGAAATACAGCGGATTCTCTTGTATTTCCCTTGATAAAAACGTAGTTCCGGCACAAACAGTGGATTATCAAAATGGTAATTTCACTGATTCAAAACAGTGGATTATCACTTTTATCTCACTGATATTTCCCTATATTTCATTGGTAGGCATAAAATAAAAAATAATACATTTACCAATTTTAAATAATAAGCTAGTTATGCAGTTTTCATTAAGGAAATAAAAGTTCTGCATTGTTGGCCTTGAACAGTAATATTAGGGAAGATATTTGCTCTTAAGTTTCTAAAGAAGAACAAACAAATAAACAGTAGTTCTCAAAATCTAAAGTTTTCATATTAAACAACTTAAAAATATTTCATTTCTAGGATTATTTTTTGTACGTCTCTATAAAAAATTTATGCACAAAGCATTGAAACCAAACTAATGTATTCCTATATGTTTCATTAATGATATTCAAAATGTTTTGTTGTTTTTATTCACAAGAAAAAAATCATTGAAAGTTAAATGCCCAGTTTAACGAGTTATTCAATCTAGAAACAAATCTTGCTCAAATTGATCATAAATTCTCTGTGTAAAGGATTTTATATTATTCTTAGTAACGTATAAATCGGCATTATTCCAAATTTAAAAGATCTCTAAGACATTCATTAAAGGCGCAGTTATCGGCAAGCATCTGTCAGAGTGTTAACTAAGGCTTTCAAATAAATGCATACTATTAAAGGTCAGGCAAATAAAAGGCGGTCGTATATTTTTAAAATGAGCAGTGACAAATTAACTTTTTTGAGTGAACGACATAATTATATTGTTTATTTTACACATTTTGAAATATAATGCTGTTGTTCTTCATACCTGGATTTTGAATAAAGCTTTCATTAAAGGGGCTGTGCTCCAGATGACAAAAAAAGAAAGTTTTCTTGTATTATAAATTTCTTGTAATATTTATGACTAATGCTGAAAAAATAACATACCGACAAAATATAAGTCAAATAATTACATTATAAATTGATTTTTTTCCCTTTCAAAGTGCTATACCGTAACGCGACGGTATAACTATATATCGTTTAAGATTTAAAGAAAATATCTGTAATATCACATGCGGCAATGGTGGTGACAGTAAAAGCGTTGGAAATATTTTGTTAACATGAGGGTCCAGAGTTCAAATCAGGCTGGAGCGAAAATATATTTTTTATTCTATTTTGACTTTAATAATCAGTTTTGAAGTAAAATATTATGTTGTTATAACCTCACGGCATCTAAATATATAATTTATGAAAAAAAATTTATGCCAAATGTGGAGTACAGCCTCTTTAAGGCAAACTAATTTCTTATATTCTGCGCTGAATGCTTATAAATAGCAATGGGCAAATTGATCAAGTGACGTTCTTTAGTTAACAAACAATGCTAATATGTGATAGTCACTCCTCCCGATAAAAAGTGAATAAAGATCGTCTGCTTGACAGGTAATTGATATCAAGAAGTACACTTTTGAAAAAAAATACATAAATGTATCAGGATTATTTAAATATCTTAGTAGTTGCAAACACTGCAAATTATTCCCCTTACTTTTATTTGGAAAATGCCCACTTCTCCCTATATTGAAAAATTGATGTATATGCCGTACGTTTAAAAGTGACTTTAAAAGATTGACATGAATCCCACAACTCACAACCGTAACACAAAATAACACTTATCATTGCATTAAACAGCTTCATCTTTTCAGAAATTCTTAAATTTATACAATCAAACAATGAGTTAAGAGAATGCAAAGCTTTTAATGTTTGATAGGACAAAATCTTTTTACATGAAAAAAGTTCATATGAATTTAGTCACATCCAAAATAGGTACCTTATATATATACACACATTTTAATTTAATAATGTTGTAATTTATATTCATATTTGGTGTTCTGTTACTTTCTGCGTATACCATCACAGTGACTACAGTTTCACATGTATTTATTTTTAACCACCAACGGGTATTTCATTAAGATTATTCAAAATTTTTCGTAAACCCACTTCAGTCTATGAGAAAAGATCCGCATCGTTAGCAAAACGAAGCGAAACCAATTTAAGGATATCTGATGAAAACATTTCAATATTTTTATTATATAAATGTTTATATGTGTCACTGATAAAAACATAAAATAACAAAGGAGGCAGATGCCTTCCCTGCTTTACACTTTCGTGACTTTGAAAATATTCACTTCGTTTTCTATTCAAGTATGAATGTCGTTTTGGAGTAAATTAGGTACTATTGACAGTGTTTTTAATTCGTAGGTTCCATTATGAAAACGAGTGTTTATAATGCGAAAAGTATACTTCATCAAAAATGTTAACACAGATGTATGAAACTATGAGATATTATGTTCGCATACTGTTTGATACTGTATGAATAACTTTGGAAAGGTAGTCCTCAAGTATATTTTAAAAGTTCTCACAATTATTTTTAAATACAACTGATCGACTTCATATCAATTTCCTGGAATTTTAATTATTCTCTCTTTTATTTATACTACCAAAGACGACATATTAAAGTCGCTTATATATAATCCTATTCAAACTTCCAAGATAAACAGGTATTTTCAACAGTAAAGATATTTCAAGAATATTCCTTCAAAAATATTGTAAAAAGTAAGTACCTATTTATAGAACAACCTGAAAAATTGCCTTACTATCAAGGTCAGCACATATTTAAACAACAAAATAACCAGAACTTACATGTACATAACAGTACAGAGGGTCTCTGAATTTTCTGAATAAAAACGGTGTTTTCTTAAGTAACTTATGTATAGCAAATTTAAACAAAACTTGCATTAAAAATGTAAGTTAATTATAAGTCCCTTTAGAATACTTATAATCTTACCTTATAAAAATGGGTAGAAATGTTTACATTTGTTATAAGGCTTCTATCTCTTAGTGAATCTTGCACAGTTTGTTGTTTAATATTTGAACTGAGTTCATTCATGCAAATGCAAATGTTTGTTATTGACTGAAGGCAATCGCTCATCTGTCGCGCTATGTATATGAGTACTCGTATAATACTGAATTGAAACTCGGAAGTAAATGGTAGTTATTGACAATCATCTATTCAGAAAGAAAAAAAAAAAAAGAAAAAAATAACATTTTCCTATGTGTAGTTAGAAACACAGGAAGTCTGATGTCAAAAACAAACCGTCTCAGTAAACGTTCAATAAGTCTTTTCTTCCCTGAAAATTTTTCGTGTCAGTTTCAAGGTATAAGATTACTAATTCCCTACCTCCATTCTGAGGGATATTCAATTCCATTAATTTGTTTAGGATTGAAGCATTTTCCTTGAAGGACAGGTGTTTAATCCCCACTCAAGCCATTTTTTTCCCTCTCAAGTTTTTGGTAGATTTACATTGTTTTGGTTTTACAACTGTAACTTTTATAGAATTTTAATTTGAGTTATTTCCTTTTAGATATATATCAATTGTAACAAAGCTTTTCAACCTGGCATATTGATGAATATTGGGTTTCATTGACAGTTATTAATCTCCAAAACTAGACGGTAAAAGGGTTTGATATTTTGCTTATGTGTTCAGAATAAAAATAAGCTAATTTGAAGCCCCGGAGATTTACACTGATGTCTACATTCATTACATCCCCTGATAATGAAGTGGGTGGAGTAAATTCGTGCCATGTTTATTATATTTTTTCGTTTCTTTTCACTATCAGTATGCTGATCTAACAAGCACACACAATTAGATACAAGCACTATGAGTACTATTGTTATAATACCTTAAAATGAATGAGGACGTTCTTTCATACTTGAAGTCAATTAGACGTTCATGGGAACAATATAGATATCATTGGCATCTTGTCATTGTAGTTATTGTAAAGATGATTAATCTAATTTAATTTAACATGATTTATATATACACTTAATTTTTCAGTATATTTTAGTAGTATTGTGTCACTTAATTGTTTCTTATCATAAATCCCTTCTGATATACGCCAAATAAATATATTTACTAGTTTAAATAATAAGCTAGTTGAGCGGTTTTTCGTTAGGAAATAAAAGTTCTACACTGCAGTAATATGAAGGAAGATATTTGCTCTTAAATTTCTAAGAATGAACAAACCAGTAAATAGTGGTTCTCGAAATCTGAAGTTTCCATATTACACAACTCAAAAATGTTTCATTTCTAGGTATTTTTCTCTTACTTCACTTAAAAAATATGCACAGCACAACTAATGCATTTCTATTTCATTTTTATTTATGATATTCAAACTGTATTTTTACAAGAAACAAATTCATTGAAAGATAAATATCTAGTTTAATGGGGTTACTCAATCCAGAAACAATTCTTGCACAAACTGGTCATAACTTCTGTGTGTAACAGAATTTATATTATTCCTAGTAACCTTTAAACCAGTATTATTCCAAATAATAAAGATTTCTTAGACATTCATTATAGGTGCAACATGAAGAGGTGTCGTCTGGTAGAGTTTTTATTAAGGCTGTCAATTAAACACATAAGTCTATTAAGATGAGGAAACTAAAATGCAGTCGTACACTTTTGAAATGAGAAGTGACAAATTAACATTTTCAGAGTGAAGGACAAAATTATATTGTTTATATTTACACATTTCGATGGATTAATCCTCTTGTTCTTCATACCTAGATATGGCAAAATAATTTCCTTGATTCTGCGCTGAGTTCTTATAGATGGCAAGGTGCAAATTTATAAAACAAAGTCACGTAGGTTAGTTTACAAACAATGCTTATCTGTGATAGCCACTCCTCCCGAGAATTATTGAATTAAGATCGTCTACTTGACAGGTAACTGATATCAAGAAGTATACTTTTGAAAAAAAAATGTGACCTGTATATACTTAAATGTATCAGGATTATTTAGATATTTTACTAGTTTAAAACACTGCAAATTGTTCCTCTTACTCTCCACTTCTCTATATATTGAAAAATAGATGTATATGTCGTACGTTTAAAAGTGACTTTAAAACATTGACATTAACTCTTAAAATAACGGGTGCTTTGTGAAAACCCCACTACTCACAACCGTAACACAAAATGAGACTAACCATTGCATTAAACAGTTCCATCTTTTCAGAAACTCCTAAATTTATACAATCAAGCAATAAATTAAGTGAATGTTGAGCTTTTAATGTTTGATTGGACAAAATCTTTCTACATGAAAAAAGTTCATTTGAATTTAGTTACTTCCAAAAAGGTAACTTATATACAAATTTTAACCTGATAATATTGTAATCTGTAGTCACATTTTGTGTTGTGTTATCTTCTGTGCATACCATCGCTACAGATTCATTTGTATTTACTTCTTTTCACCAACGGGTACACTGAATCATTAAGTTTATTTCAAAGTTTTTGTAAAATCCTTCATCAGTGTATGAGAAAAGAACTGCATCGTTAGCAAAACGAAGCAAAAACAATTTAAGGTTATCTACTGGACTCATTTCAATATTTTTATCATAAATACGTTCATATGTATCATTTATAAAAAATAAAATAACAAAGGATACACATAACTTGCCTGCTTAACACCTTAGTCACTTTGTTTTCCATTCATACGAACACAACATCTCACAGTTTCATATTTTTATTAACCATTTTTGATATAGTATACTGTTCTCATTATAAACACTCTTTTTTATAATGGAACACAGTCAGTAGTACTTATTTCACTCCTAAAAGCTTTAGTAGGACATGTTGTATTTTTCTTTGTGAGTTTCAGGAATACGTTTTCAGAATCATTGTAAGATTTTTGTTATACTAGCAAGTTTTATTGTTGTAAATGAAACTGGATGTTAATCCCTATTATTGACTTGCCAAACATAATAAGTTAAATATTAATAAGGATCGCATTGTTGTTTAATATTCCGAGCATCCAAAACGTTTGATACATGATTGTTTGATCTTAAAGTTATATGTGATCTATGTCATCATTTATGTTCTGTTACCTCTTCCGCATACCATAACTGCAGTTTTACTAGTATTTTCTTCAATCCACCAACGGGCACTTCAAATATTAAAAGTTTAGGTATACCTTCATTAATGTTTGAAAAAAGAACCAAATCGTCAAAAAATGTTTTATGTAAAATATTTCAACTAATCATTTGATGAAAAACTGAACAGTATAGGTATTAAAATTGAATGTGTCTAAAAGAAAAAAACCCAGCACATAACAAACTTTTAAGCGTGCTTGAAACAAAACAAACAGAAAATTCGAGGCAACCAGACAAGATCAGACCCGAAATGCAATTAAAGACATTTAGAAACAGTTACAGCAAATATATGATACAATGACCAATGTCATGACAAAACAAGAGCTCCGCGGAGCGGCGCCTACGCTCGTCTGTTTTACATGTTGACAATGGTGGCCATAGTTATGGTTCTTGTGCACTACTCCTGGAGGTCTATGTATCTGCTTACGTTTCTTGTCAAGTTGTTGATATTGTTCATATTGATACCTTTGATTATTCAACTTAATGTTGTTTAAGCGCTTATCGCTTGAACGGGTTACAAGGGGAAAAACAATGTACATGTTTGCTTTCCCTTACGTGCAGGAAATAATACCGGGTTTTATCCTTTCCTTCCTGCCTGTTCAATAGTGACAAGGTCAAAATTTATCTGAAAGGAAAATCTTTGTTTTTAGCCTTTTAAATTGAGTCTGATGGATTATTCTTGTTCACAATTTAAATTTAAATGATCAATTTTCAATAAGCACTGGAATAATTACCGGATGCATTTTATTTACTGTGATATTTTAGGATTTTATCTGTTCTCACATCTGCGTCTGCTTGGTAAAGTAGATTGTCTTGTAGCACCGTATTTACAAAGGTTTTTCTGCGACTGTAATTAGTTCATGAAAGTAGTTGTAATAGATCTGAATTGATGATTAATATTCAATACTAGGCTTAAAAGCAATATTTCTGGTGTTTCAGCACGCAGAGAAGTCTCGGCACATCGTTATAAATTGATCCTTTTACAGAGGTTTTTCAGTCAAGCAAGCAGGTGGTATATCAATTTTTTTTAAAAATAAGGATTTGAAATAACAACATTTTGTCGTTGACCATTCTAATGATACTTGAATCGGATACAATGAGTCCTATTGAACTGCACAAATAGGTGGTGCATATGAGTACCTTTGGTACATTTTCTAAATAACTACACATGTTTTAACTTGGTGACATGTAATGTGATTGTAGTGATTGATCGAGTGAATTTTGACTGATCAGTTATTGATCGAATATTATAGCTTTAAAAGGATGGCTCATCCGACTGCCATTTGATTGATTTACTATTGTTTGAATTAATTATATTTATTGATCATTTGTCTGAAATGTGACTGCCTGATTTTTAAAAAGATATACGATTATTGAATGGATTGCATAAACACTTGTGGTCTATTTGACTGCCATTTGTAATCTTATTGCTTCACTTTGAATAGTGAATGAATAAATAATTGACTGAATCAGTTGATCGATTGAGTTGATTGCCCAAAAAATGGCAGTCCATTTGGCTGCCATTGGTAATCTATTTGTCATTGATTAATCGCTTCATTTTGTGCGATTGATTAATTATTGATTATCAGTTATTTATTATTTTGATTGAATCAGTTGATTGATTGAGTTGATTGCCCAAAAATGGCGGTCCATTTGGCTGCCATTGGTAATCTATTGGAGCCGTGGCCCTTACTGCCATTCAAACAGTAAAACTGATTTGAATTCAACAGTAATAAATTTGATTTAACTTTTATTGTTTTTCGTGTGCTTATTATCCCTTGTAATGTTGTTTAAGCGCTTATCGCTTGAATGGGTTACAAGGGGAATAACAATGTACATGTTTGCTTTCCCTTACGTGCAGGAAATAATACCGGGTTTTATCCTTTCCTTCCTGCCTGTCCAATAGTGACAAGGTCAAAATTTATCTGAAAGGAAAATCTTTGTTTTTAGCCTTTTAAATTGAGTCTGATGGATTATTCTTGTTCACCCACCCACCACCCCCAGCATATTATTTTTCTTTATCTCATAATGTATGTGTTTCGGTTGCTGCTCTTCTTATCTGTTTTCAGGACACCTTCGCACGTCACGGTTCCAGGAATTATAATGTTTCGCAAAAGGGTTCCAGTATCCTGTGCATTTGGACTTACACGAACATTTGTACAAATATTTGTAGACGTCTGTTAGTTTCCACCGGAGAT
This sequence comes from Cyclina sinensis, assembly GCA_012932295.1. NCBI lineage: Eukaryota > Metazoa > Mollusca > Bivalvia > Venerida > Veneridae > Cyclina > Cyclina sinensis. The sequence continues at coordinate 47,777,017 of JAAONU010000019.1, read as the reverse complement.
CATAAACATTAGTTTTGGATTGAAGTGTGCCTCTGCACCCAGGGTTACTTCTTTCCTGATTTCGTCTTTTGTATTTTAAGGCGGATATTTAGTCGCCACCAGCCTATCACAAACAAAATATTGTGGGATTGAAGTGTGCCTCTGCACCCAGGGTTACTTCTTCCCTATTTTTCAAATATTTTGATGTAATTTTTGACTAATAATAAAAATTGTGTGTTTTATTGGAGCCGTGGCCTTACTGTGTGTTTTATTGGAGCCGTGGCCCTTACTGCCATTCAAACAGTAAAACTGATTTGAATTCAACAGTAATAAATTTGATTTAACTTTTGTTGTTTTTCGTGTGCTTATTATCCCTTGTAATAAGCAATTTTGACAAAAAAATGTAAGTTTAAAAGGGACATAGCTTTTAGAATAATGCCCCTTGTGAAATAACTGCTTTAGTCATGATAAGCAAGCAGTCGAAGTTTAGTATTGATACCTTTGATTATTGTGAAATCATTCAGCTTAATAAGCAGTTCTGACAAAAACTTTTAGTTAAAAAGGGGCATAACTCCAAAAATATTGCTTTCAGAATAATGTCCCTTTTGTTACATCTGCCTCTTGTCATGATAAGCAAGCAGTCCAAGATTCATATTGATGTCTTTGAAATCATTCAACTTAATAAGCAATTTTGACAAAACCTGTAAGTAAAAACGGCGCATAATTCCAAAAATATAGCTTTCAGAATAATGTTCCTAAGCAAGCATTCAAAGTTTCATATTGACACCTTTTAAATTGTTTGTGTAATGGGCTACATTAAAGAGTTTGCACGACGACAACGACGACGACACAGCGATCATAATAGCTCGACTTTTTCTTCGAAACAGACGAGCTAAAAAAGACAAAACTATCCGAATTCTGACCAAAGAAACAGTCAAACAGATAGAAGAAAAAGTGCTTGACTCTTCAGAAAAACTGAGTTTAAATTTTGAAAAGAAATGTTTTTGACAATGAGAATGGCAAATTGAAAAAAAAGAGTCAGCAAACTGCGCCAAGATATAAAAAAAGCAACGAACATGAAAAAAAATTAGACGTGATTTAAAATACAGTGAGCTTAAATCAGACGAATATTTGCATGATCAAAAATATTACAGCAGGATTAATAACATCCTTATGAGTGGAATACCTGAACAAACGTTGTAAAACATTATAGAAAAAAATGTGAAAAAGCAGTAAACGAAAATCGCAAAACGCTGAAAAGAAAAAAAAGCCGACCATATCCGAATTGTAGAACTTGAAGGAGGAAAATTCAACTCTAAAACATATGTAAATATTATGAAAAGGGTTCCAAAGAATAACCAAAATCAGAAGAACGAGTACCTGAAAATGCTGAGCAAACCACGTTGATATTTATCAAGAAAATAAACACAAATATACCTGATTAAGCCTTAAACCAGAAGACATTGACGTCAGTCACCAGATTGGCAATAAAAGTGATTAAACCTAGACCAAAATGTTTCAGTCTGTTCAATACACAAAATCTGAAATAGTAAAGTCTGTAATGATCAAAGATAGCAAAATAACCATCTTGGCTTCGTACATTTAAAAAAATATCAGGAATGTATTAAAAAGCATCACTGCTCGTTCCAGTTCCTAACATAGAAATGGCCTTGCGATAGTCATAGAGTAAACGTCAGAGTCTATTCTTCTATTTTGAATGCTTTTAAATTTTCGTTTATCTGCAAAATTAATCTCTATCATCATTTGAGAAAACGAGATTTTAAAATGCTTTTCGTATTTATGCCTGAAGATGTGTTTTATCTTTTAACACTCCTCTTTATGGATTCACGTTGATAGTTAGCATAATTACTGTACAATACTGTTGCATCTATTTTAAATCGTAATACTATTTTCTTTCCCTTTAGCTAGTCCATGATTCTTTCTAAAACATGTTCATTAATCATGGTATTTTATTTTCTGAAGTTATAGTTTTCCTGTAAGCTTTATTTATACTTAAAAAAAAATACATTTGGCCTTTTTTCTGACAAATGAAATACTTGACAATTTCCTACATTTATATAAAATCAAAAGTTTAATGTACAATACAAACTCAAGAAATACACATTGATTCTATCTTAGCATAATTTCAATTTAAGCATGTAAAATTGCAATGTAATGTTCTTCCTTCCCATTGATGTTTATAACAAAACAATACAAAATCACTTGTTTTACATAACAATCATAATAACTACAAGAATTGACTGTGTCTAAATTAGTAAAATCTTGGTTTCGTCATATATATTATATATATATTGTTTTTATCTTGTTTCTATGGCTATCATCTATACTTGAATTTCATTGGTAGAGGCATCGTTTCGCTTGATTGGTTTAAATTGAATATGTGTGCTACCCTTTCTTAGTTGCTCGCCTTTTTACACCTTGAGTTGTCGTCGACGTTGTCGTCCGATGTTCTGTGATAGTGGATTGTGGTTTATCTTTCCATTTATTTTGGGAATTTATGATATTCTACTGGATGTTCTTCAGTTATAAGTGACATTTGTAGCAAGTACCTTTTTTTGTGATTTAATTGTAGTTTTGACTATTGGGTAATATTCTAAGAATTTAAGTAACATTCCAGTATTTCAAAATGGCAGTAAGGGTCTATTTTTTAACAATAACTAGATGTCACAATCTCTTGTACTCTTCACGTTTTACAATGCATTTAAACTCTTACAGTTACTACTGATCATCACAGTGTGCAAGGGGTGGAACGGTTTGATACAGAGGTTGAGGTTGTGGACAGTGCCATACACTGGTAAGCTGTGTTATTTGTATTAGATATGATTATTATGTAAACTAGTATATATAAGCTTGTGATGCCTTATTTTACAGTGAAAATATGATGAGCCACTAGTACCAATTGTAGCAGGTTTATTATTGTTCGTCGAATAGCTTATTATGGTTATTCTATTTTATAATATGTTGTTTTGCTTGATTATATTATCATTGATTATTCATGATTGTATATATATCTAATTGTTTACGTAAGCCTGTTGATATTTGTTAATTGCAGGCCATGGTGTGATGTTTCTACATCCGGTTCACTCTGTTCTCCAGATCTGTCAACAGTACTCGCAAACCTTGCATTATGCAACATGATGGAAGATTCTATTATTAAACGTGATCAAGTCTTTTAAGCGTTACTTGGTATTTATCCAAAAAAAGACATCCAACCAGTGTGAACTTATCAACCCTCAGTTTTTGATTCAATTTGTAAATATATGTGTGTGTGTGTGTGTGTGTGTGTGTGTGTGTGTGAATTTGTCACATTTTCAAAGTCTTATTATTTGTTGTAAAACCAAAGGGTTACCATTGTTACAGTTCAGAATTGGCCAAGGTGGTAGCTTACCACCGCAATAACTATCTAACAACATTTTGTTTTCTATAATTTAGTACCACACGATCTCCCTACGAAGTGATGTTTAGGATATGATTTTAATCAGATCGAATTTAATACAATATTAGTTAAGATCAATTACTCTCAGATATTTGATAAAACAGACGGGAATGAATAATTGAGACCATTTCAATCAACACTGTCAACAATTATATCGTCAATATCCAAACTTCTTGGAAGGGAAAACTTCAAAAATACTATGAACAAGCTGACCAACGAATGGCCAACACTAATTTTTGTCACCAAAACAATATATAATTCCGACCAGTGTCTATCTGGTCCAATAATATGCTTTCGTAGACTTAACACCGACGATATTATAGGTCAATAATGCTGATAAAAACATGTATGCACCTTCTATCCAGTAAGGTCCCTGTTTCCTTCTGTAACCTTGAATTTCAAACACAATTCGTCTTTACTTGCTGCTAGTATCACGTGGCACTCTCAAGGACTGAAGACAAGATCAGCGTTTCATACCAGGAACCAAACATACAATCGCCAGCGACATAATGATATGAACATGACATTTACCACATGAAAATGTATTTTATATATAAAATATACAGGTAACGGCACAAAAATACTGCAGTATATGAAATAATAAAAACATACCGAGAGCAGTATCTTAACAGATATTCAAAACATTACATAGAAAAAATATAAAGGAATTTATCATTATAAAAGAACTAGTTTCTTATTCTAAAAAACAGCATAAAAATTTGGTTCACAAGGCAACGCTCAGTATATTTGAGTAATAAGGTCGTAAAATGCTATAAAGCACTTTCTACCAGATTTTATAGCAGTCTAAAGACTATCAAGCACATCTGTTCTCAGCACACTCTACCAAATTTTATAGCAGTCTAAAAACTATCAAACACATATGTTCTTAACAAAAGCTATCTCATGTATGTCTATTGCAAAGAATATGCTTGAAATAAAATCAGTTTTCCAATATTACACACAGACTAGTCAGTATAATACAAAAGAAACTTGCTTATATGGAAAACGTACTAAATAGATAGCTAAACTAGCTGGACATTAAAATAATAACTGAAGAAAATAGTTAAATATATAACAGTTGATTTTGTGACAACCATTCTGACATATCTTCTGTCATTATACTTTTTTTTCGCGTATGAGCTTCAGCCTTTTATTTCACTAACCCTGTACAAATATTCATTTATTATCAAAACAGTGCTTATTATAATATAATTAGTTCAAGTTGTTTTGTACAAGTTTGTTACCTAGTATGTGTATTACAAAATTTAACAATACAAATAATTCAGTCATCTTATTCGAACATGTAACTGCTACATAAATGACTTTAGTTCTCAGTTTGCAGACAACAAAAAGTTACTTCAGTGAAAATCTTTAAAAATGCAACAGAACTATAAAAATAAATAGCAATCGAGACTTTCCTTAAATTAACCAGTCACATACTGCATATTTATTTAAGTGGCTCAAACTCTATAAAATAAAAAAAAACATTAATATAAGGAAAGATTTGAACAAAAATGGAATACTGAAAAATGTAGGGTATGCTTCTTTCACATATATATCAAAAATCAATAATCACATATATTGATATTAGTGTTTTTGTGATAGCACATTATCAATTAACCTTTGTGATAGCACATTATCAATTAACCTTTGTGATAGCACATTATCAATTAACCTAATGTGTTCTTTGCTATATAAACAGAAAGACAAGACTGTAATCATAATACAAAAAAGTCTTCTAAAAGTTTTAATGCATACACATCGTATTCATTTAATAGTAACACCCATTTGTTTTACCTTTCTTAAGTTTTGTTCGCCAGATCATGTAGAAATATTAGCCGGTCTTCGGCTATCTCCTCTTACATCTTCAATAAAAGCTTGCTTTTGTTTAGTACCTGCGCTCACAAAACATTTAGTTTCAGCCATTTGACTCTTGATATAATGTCTTTCTATACTATTCCATTTCCAGTCATTATAATACAAAATATTTAATTTGACACTTACGAGAGACTAGGTCGGTCGGAAAGGCTAGTATTTTTGATTTAAAAAATCCATATCAATGAATATAAGTAATCAACAACATGTAGTGAAATGTAATTTACGGGAAAAAATATTAAAAAGTAATCAGTATGACATTGTCCTTGCACTGGCTTGTAGGTTCTTTAAGCAGAATTATCGGATGAAACTTCCTCGCCACATGTGATTTTAAAATCTCAATTGCCAAAAATTGAAATTATTTTTATTCAACAGTTCTTGACAAGCCCCAAATCAATTTTCTGAATGAACAAAGGGAGTACCTTAACGTGAAAACGTGATATGATCTTAATAATAATGCGAAGTCATAACAGCCAGATGGCAGGTTTTATTAAGTCATAAGGATTTATAAACAGATCAAATAAATGAGAAACATTTACCGCATAAACAAAGCTGACCCGATTCGAGTCGAATCGATCTGGGATATTGAACATTTGTAATTAGTAATAATGTAAGACACCTAATGGAATGCTTATTTTCATTGATAAAACTTTCAAAGTTTTATGCATGAACCTATACATTCTATTTGCTAGTCATCTTTTACTCCAGTTGACTTCTGTACACTCAATTTCTTATTCCATCCAGTCCATTTTCAACAAACTTCACGGCTCTTCGACCGGAGTTGTCTGTGAAAATGCAGTGACTGTTCATTCATCCATAGAAAGTACAGTAGCTTGTAATTCATCGGTACTATTTGAACTTGTAGATTCAACGCTAGATTCTTCTCTGTTAACATAATATATCGAATGATTTGCACCCGAGAGTAAGACTATTTACAAAATGTTAATCAGGCTGAATATCGAAGAAAAAGTATAAATCACCGTGACAATAAACCATAACAAAAGTTGTGGGTATATTTGCCTATTATGTGTGTTTACTTTAAAACATCATTTACCAGTGCTGGTCATTTTGCCAACCGTCATGTTCTGTTTTACAATAGAAATGATTTAATATAGGTACATTTTTTATGTAGTAAATTAATTAAAATGTTGGTTAACATGAGATTACAACATTGCGCAATAAAAAATGTATAAATTATAATAAATCATTCCTCTACTTTCACTTATGTGCCATTATGTCTTAATGTTAATGCTGTTTCTCAAAAATGAACATATTCTGGTAAACCTATATAATAGTTCGCTTTTTCTATCACATGGCCAAATATGTTATAAATTTCAATTAAAAGAAAACATTTCATAATGTTGTAAATAATGCTGTATTTCCGTTTAGCATATATCCCTGGTTTATCCCTGGAAATAAACACACATAATTCTGTAACTAAGAAGGTAAGTATTTTTTCAGGTAGCACATTGTCCTTAGTTAACTGAAAAGAAGGAATGATTTAAAAGAATATATTTAAGTACTTAGACACTTAGAAAGTGTTAATTTAGAATAAATGACTATTCACTTTAAAAGGATACAACAAAAACTCTCCAAATAAGGACAAACATTAACAAATTATATTTTGATTGACATCGGGTTATATTTCATTCAATATAATTCGCATCCACATAATTTCAAGGAAATGGAATTCTCTAACTTTCAGTGCATGCCTCTTTAAGGAACTTTTCAAATGTTCAATTTTACCTTACTGCAGCTTATACTTATTGATATTGGAATATTGTTGCTGGTTTTCGTTCTCGTTACCACTGGCTCATATCAAGTGGCGTTAATAAATGTTTCACTTAGTCTATTAACTTACGGAAAGGGCAAACTCCTTTTCTAGTTCTCCCTTTTGTCTTGCATACTTTGAATTTGTTTTACTTTTCTACTTTGAGTAACTTAAAATTATTACTGTTACAGTTATTTTACTATTTTTATTTTAAATGAAGGAAATATTTGAAAAGTGACATATACATATTTCGTTGTCATTTTGACACGATTAGTTAACTGAAAGTAGAGTTTAAACTTTTCAAACAGATTATTATATTGTGGGGTATGACATGAAGTATTATATAAATATAATTCTTTTTTTGTGTAGAACATGTTGACCTTTTGTGCTTGTTAAAATGGTTGCTGAATGAGAACACGTTGTTAATTTTCCATTTATGACATTTATTATTAATTATTTAGACTTTTATAATTATGTTTCTGTTAAACAAACATTGCCAGGTATCATCTTCTACCGCATTTGGCTATCGTCTGCTAGATCTTCGTTAATCCTCAGCATGAAGTGTCAATTAACGAACATTGGTTTATTGTAACGGTAAATCTGCTTACATCATAGGGAATGGCAATATCTATGTTAAAAACGTGAATAGTTCAAATATACCGTGCAGTAAAACCGGATTTCTCAGTTTTAGCAAGGCGAGGGCTTCCTGGTCCTGTGATTGTAAACCTTTCTCTTTCTGAATAATAATCATATCTGAAGCCAGGAAACATGACTTCACCACTTGACACAGGTTTAAAATATTTGCATTTATACCGTAAAAAATCTGTATCCAGAAAGACATTGTGTTACTGACTTGTAATATAAGATTTAATGAATAATGATTTAACTGAAGAGAATGACCAGTGTCCGGTGTCGCTTTATTCATCTTGCAATATTACACGGACAAATTATGGTCATATTTAAAGTGTGACATTTATATTATAACTTGAGACAAACAATCCAATTCATGTTATGACAAAACAAATCAGAGCTAAAATCTTAACGGCAAATTGTGAACATTAGGTTTCTTTTGAAGAAAAGTTCAGTATGACTTTTTTTCAAGCACAATTTAGAGAAGAGAACAGTTCCAGCAAGGCGCCATTAGGCAGTGGTTGACATCTCCGCGTTTCAGTGACAACGTAGGCGATTTCCTGCCACTCATTACTTCAGAACATAGTGATATATTTGTGTATCAAGACGATTATTACGCGCAAGGCTTATCTTGATGGCTGGAATGATATGTCAGAATATCGTTACCAGTACTTCTTTGCTATAACCTTTGGTTCGAAGAAAGGTGTCTTGCTCATTCCCTTTTTGTCTTGGTTGTAGACTTTTGTCCCATATAAAAGCTTTTCAAACAGAAACTGTTGGTCTGACGTTACCTTGTGAAAGCAAATTGAATATTCGCTACAACACTCCATACCCTGAAAGTATAAATCAAAATTTCATGTACGGTAAAAATCAAAAGTTAATGCTTGTTATCACTGAAGACATTTTGAGCAGAATTTTTCAAGGGCATGAAAAGTAAGAATCCTCTTAGTAAAGGTGGGATTTATTCTACACATTGCAACGGAGTAGATAGAAGAGTCGAAATATGTTTTATCGCAGGATAACATATATAGCTTGATTCCTTTCATGCTTATTAAGGAATGGTTGTGGGTACTGAAAGAAGGTGATCGAAAAGTGTTGTTTTTTTTTGTTGATTTTTTTGGTTTTTGTTTGTCAAATTTCGAAAAAGGCAATTAGAAGAAAAGCCAGATACAATCTAGTTAATTTATATGTAAAATTAAATAAGCTTAATAATAATTTAATAATGCTTTAAAATTTGGTCTAGTCAGACTTTCTTGACTGAGGTTTTAATTTATCTCCGCATTTCTAGAAACAGAAAATGCATGTCTAATTTGTCCATGCTACTTACGGAATGCATAACGTTATGCCAGGACTTCTGGTAAATTTGGTGAATTTTCGGATTCTGTGGGGGATAAAAATATCTTTCTAACGGAAAGTGATGAAATGTCTCTTTACGTTCTGAGTCAAGTGTATTCAACATTGGAACGCCTGACTTCTGAAATGGTTATGTAAACATTATATTTTTAAACACTCACCTGTAACATACAACTGTGTTACGACCAACACTGCTTATATTCTTAACTGAAAAAGCTCTCCTGTAAAATTGCATTCAACATGAACAAACATGTTTACATATGGAGCTTATAATGCCTTCTAAACAAAAGCTTTTTACCTTTTTAAGCTGGACGAATATATGATAGTAACACTTAATACTTCTTTTGACAGTTTAGATTGTTATATAACATTTATGTTGCGATATTAAATGTAGTTAGTTTCTTGTATAACATCAAACCTTTTTGCTGAAAACATAAAGAGAATCTGTAAATTATTTTGTTTTTGAGTTTTGTTCTACTTTACACTTTTCCGTCGAATGTTTTAGCTGAAATAACGATGTATTTCTTAAAGATATATCTAAAATTCTAATGATTGAAGTAAAACATACAGACAAAAGACACCCACAATGAACGTCTTCGGAGACTCCATTTCTTTTGCAGCCTTCTGTCTTCAGTCCAACAGTCACCAGCCTTTGAAGCCCTGCTGCACTAAGTACATAAGCTGCTCCTGTGTTGTATCCAGGATGAGGACGTTTTCTTCGCTAAAATACATAATAAATACAACAGTTTACGAATATCTCATTAATGTGGTATGATACATCTTTTTGTTAATTATCCTGCACTGAAATCTGCTTGCAATACTAAAATCATATGCAATCACTAGAAAAGGTTACACGTCTGTTACTGATATTTATTTTACTGAATACTTCTAAAGTAATTCCTCAATAATAATAAAGTTTGACTTTTCATTGTACGTGACGTGACAATGACAAACGTTGACCATTTTCCAGAAACTTTATTTTTAAGAGTAACAAAACATCAATTCTATAAACACATTGTTCTGCAAAATTTCTTGGAGAAAATGGTTCTTTTATTACTGTCAAGATATTTTCATCTTTGATTTCAATGCTGAACAAAATATTCTTTAACTCCAGTTCATATGTTCTATTCTCGAAAGTTATTGCATCATTGTGTAATATTTTGAAACATTTCTTGTAAAGTTCAACTTGATACAAGTTCATCAGAAGATAAATTACAAATGTACGTCAGTATAGTTACTTTGTTGTAGTTTTAAACTTCTTTCTACAATCACTACATACATGTAGAATAAAATAACTATATGCCTTAGTTGATCAAAACCATTTTACACATTTTTTCTGTTTACAATCAGTTATCAGCATTCTATGTCATACCAGAACATTTAAGAACAAACAATTTACTTCTTTTCGAGACTTTTTTTAAGAATTACTACATACTGAAATTGTAAGGATACCTTTAAAACTAAAACTTTAAAACTCTTTAAACACTGCACTGAAGGAAAATTAAATTTGCATTTTTGTTACGGAGAATGAGCTTTCACAGGATTGTTAGGTGAACTACCCGCCCGATATGACTTTGATTTTTAAATGGCATGAAATCAATTAAACCAAAATAATAACGTATTAGCACGGCGTCGCTAAAAAGAAAACTGATTTATTCTCAGCCCGTTTTTTAAACCCTCTTACTGTGAGCATTCTTTTCTTCTCTCTTTTGCCATTGTTTAAGTCCTCGGACTGTTGTTTTGTTTGTTATATAAGATCTTGTGACTATCGTTGTGTCTCAGCAATGCATTGTTGTTTTATGATATGACGGGCCCTTTTTATATTTGACTTATTTGATGATTAATTTGATTTGTATTTGTGTATTTATATCCAAGAATTTTCAATTGAAATTTCCAAACTAATACAACCTTAAAGCATTTGTGTTAATAATAAGGTGGAATCTATACTTTTCTCATTCTTCACATTAAGGACAGTCGTATGAAAGCATATACTATACATATCACATTATCCTGTTAACCATTTTCTTTCCATAATAAAGCATATATATATCTATATCACATTAGTCTGTTAACCAGTTTTGAGTGTGTGAATGATCTTTACGGTACATTCTAAGAAGTCCTACTCAGAGCGGCAATATTCTATGTCATTGTAAATTTTATTGCAGACACGAAGTGGACACATTATGTCTTGATTATATCTTAATACTCCTTAATATAGTGTTTGCTGTATATAAAAGTTAATAGATCCTCAATGACTTTAATGTAATCTTGTTAATAAAACAAAACCTGAACTGATAATCTGGAATTTTTTCGACAAAGTTGCTAGACTGTTTTGATTTTGCAGGATATATGCAGTGTCCGTCTTGCCTTCGTCCGTCCGTTACTCATTCTTTTCTGGATAATTAAGCCAAGACTTTTGAAACCAATGCGACGAATAAGGAACGCACTGCACAATTTTATATTTCTATTTCTAGAAAAATTACACTTTTTAATGTCCTTATATCACCCGGATCTTAAAAGCCCTTGAAGCTGTAGACTTGAGAATTCATAAATGGAATTTTATTATTATTTTTTGTTTATCTAAAGCTTTTCCCGTATGCTATTTTTCAAACTTGATTTTTGACTTAGGCACACCTCAGTTATTGAAACTCGAATCTTAGTTTGTGCACAGTGGAGATGCACTTAAATATATCTCTTAATATCTTACTATAGTTATTGCCCTTTGTTAAGTATGAACGAAATATGAGATTGAGTATATTTAGGTAGTTGAAATGATATCTTTAACCAATCTTGGTGCATAATTGGGAAATAAATCGTTTCAAACGATGATCTTTTACTTTTCTCATGAAAGCAAACGCTGAGTTGTATTAAAAGCGTTTCCTCATCTCTTAAAAGCCAGTAATTACATAAGTTGCAAAGAATAAAAGTATATCTATATATAATGTTAATATATTTTTTGTAACTTTTATAACTGAAAAAACAAAACCAAAAAATATTTTAAAAATAAATACCCTCATTGCGAGACCAAGATAAGCTGGTGTATTCGGATCAACGGTCGACAGAAGAAAACGTAGGTTTTCCAGGATGATGTAAGAATCGTCGTCACTTCTCAAGATCCAATCAAAACTGCTGTTATATTTGGAGTACGCCAATTCAAACGCTGCCAAAACTTTGTTGGTGAGAAAATGTTTTGACTCATGAACCGTAAGATTCATAAATTCTTTGTCAATCACATTCGTAAGTTTTCCACCTTAAAATTTTCAAAGAATATACATGGAAATGTTTCAAATTTGTTTTTATTCCGTGAAGAATAAGATAAAAAAATTCAACTTTTGAATTATTTAATGTACATAACCTTGAATGAACATAAATGTATTTTAATAAAAGCTGCACATGAGCTTATAAAACAGTCAATTTATACCTATGCTTTTGTCTACAGTATAACATCTTCAGGAGTTTCTAAGGCATTACGCGCGGTTTCGTGCCATAATAATGCGAGAGTCTCGCACCGTAACAACTGAACTTGGAAAGTCCGACGTCATCGATATTGAACTAAGCCGTAAGTAAATTTTCCGTGGTTTGATACTCAATGGTAGGAAACTACATCATCGCGCACCTGTTTTATGCTCTCCCGCGGTCCTTTTTTTGTCAACAATCCGTCGCTTGAAAGGTAAAATAGTCTTTTCAATAAGAAATATGTAAAGTTGCAAAAAATCATGTTGTGCACTAAAGATTGGCTGCTGTACTTACTTATGTATTTACGTAAAGAATTTTATAAGGTAAAATTCTAGTCTAGGCCTGAAAACGGGTGAAAGTTTTTTCCAGCATGCATTCAGAAAAATACTTTCACCCGTTTTCAGACCTAAAATTTTACACTATAAAAATTCTTTACGTAAATACAAAGCACACCAGCCAACCTTCGGTGCACCACATGATTTTTTGTAACTCGACAGATTTCGTATTGAAAAAGACCATTTTACCTTCAAAGCGATGTGTTGTTGATCGGCGAGAGAGCATAAAACAGGTGCGCGATGACGTAGTATCCAACCATTGATACTATTTACAGCCTATTGTTTAGAGTGTTCACGCACTTATTGTGCTGTGTAATCGCAGATGTTGAAAATAGTTCATACTTGAGTAATATAGTGCGGTTGGTTTGCATTGCACAATAGTTAAGAACCACGTGCCTTGCTATAACCGATGGTAAATACAAGTATTAGCATTTCCAAAAATGCTTGAAATCGCCGTTCAGCCATGCATTTCGTCTTATACATAGATGAATGTATTTCATGTTCTTCATTCATTAATTTGATAATCATACAACATGCTTTGCACTGAAAAGCGAAGTTATATTTGATAATTTTCACACAGAAATTATAAAGTAGATTAAATATACATTGTAATTTTTATTGTAGCTGGACTATTTTTGAAAGCAGACGATTTGGCTTCTGAATGAAAAACATATCGCTCTAACCCTAATGAAGCATATATAAAACACGGAAAAATCCTGATCAAACTCCTCGCACCGGTTAAATCACGCTTTGCTACTTTTACTGTACTAATCAGGGGAAGTAACCCCTGCGGGAAGTTTGTATCCTGATTAGAACCGCTCGGAAGCAAGAATTTATTTTTTTCTTTAAGTGCAAGTTTTGAAAAAAACAAACAAACCATACTCTTATTTAGACTACATTCTCTAGTTAAAAATGACATGTAGCTAAAAATATTGCGATTATTCTGTGTTTATCCTACACCAGCCTGAAGACTGGTCCTGAGATCGTACATTCATGATGGTATTTTTCAGTTGTAAGAATAAGTAACCCGACAAACATGGCGGTTGGGCGAGTCCATTTCGCATCCCTTGCAGAAGAATTTTGACGTCCATTTTGTTATCATGTGATATGAAATGCTTTGCTTTGATTGGCTAAAGGCAGGCGGTGTACAGGCAAAACTGTTCAAATCTTGTTAATTGTATATATCGCCGTCCAGGGACGGCGATAATGACCGAATATACCTGTAATTCAGTAAGATATAAACTGTGAATTTAGAATGAAATCGTATTATTATTATTATTATTATTATTATAATTAAAACTACGAGCAAATAGACGTCATTCAAGATGACGCGCGCAACATGAAAAAGTATTAGCTGTATTTAAACGAAACATGTCTTATTTTTCATGGAAGTGACCATGAATATTTGAAGCATTTAGTTTACACTTTAATTTACGCAACGAAAAATAGATATTACAACTTTCTATACTAATCGGCGTCGTCGAGAAAAAAAAATACCACTCCCATTTAGCAAAATTACGATTAAAATTTCTTTATTGGCCTAGTCATGAATTAAATCAACAACTAAACTGGTGGGTATAGTTTCATTTATATACTGTTCACAAAAAGTAGGGAGTATACTATTATTTTGTTATGATATGGCGTGGTCACTAAAGTATAGAAGTCTCGTTCAAATTTGTGCTGCATGTGCAACTTTAAGACATGAGGGGTAGCACGCAGAGTTTACATTGAACAAAAACGTAGTAACTGTGACTTTAGTTGTGCAAAACTTTCAGAATATTGTGTTGTGTAGATGTCGAACACAAATTCACCATCAACTTGTAACTGGAATTATGAGACGTCTAACGGAACGTCAACTTTGGCAGGCGATTGGTATGCTCCAGACCGGAAGTACACAGGCTCAGGCTGCATCTGACTTGAATATTTCACAGTCCATTGTCTGTCAATTTTGGTCACGCTATCAAACAAATGGAGACGTGACTGAAATCCAAAGAAGTGGACGTCCAAGATGTACTGATGTCCGAGACGACCGTTATATTGTTAATTAAGCTTCCGGTAACAGAGCAATGAAAGTCGCAGACCTTCAATAACGCCCTCGACATGTCAGAGGGGTCAATGTATGGAGACAGACACTCACCTTCACTCAGACGGTCTTGAGCAAGGCGCCCTCAAGTCGTCTTGCCGTTGTCAGGAAGGCATTATCATGAACGTTTCATATGGTGTAGAGATCGGTGTCGGTGGAATACTAACCAGTGGTCACATGTGATGTTCAGTGACGAATCAACCTAGTCTTTCGTTATTGTCGCGGAAGAGGTAAGCGTCACCAAGATGAACGTTTTACAGACGCTACTAGGGTTGCACACGGCCGATATGGGGGTGGGTCCGTTATGGTAAGGGTTGGCATCACTATGCCAGAACAAAGCTACATGTGCGCCATGTCAGTGTGACTGGCCAGTACTACCATCACAACATGTTAGTTCTGCATGTTGTCCCGTTTGCTCAACATCATGGCCAAGAAATCATCTTCCAGGATGATAACACCAGAGCCTATAGGGCAAGACTTGTCACTGAGTTCCTTGTAGAGCAACATATCCGTACTTCACCATAGCCAGCGATAAGCCCGGACCTATCATCTATTGAACAAGTGTGGGATATTGTTGGAAAATGTGTCCGAAGACGTGATCCTTCACCCAGAGCGTTAGGTGAGATCGGTGCGGCGCTGCAAGAAGAGTGAGACATAATCCCTCAGTACACAATTAGTCGTCTTATTGGGAGCATGAGACGTCGATGCATAGCTTGTAGCGACAACAGAGGTGGTCCAACACATTACTGAAGGGGTGTGAAAATGATGACGTTAACGTTATGACTTTGGACGCTGTTTAAATGATCTAAAGACGCCATGTAGAAGTTAAAATTTCGATTAAAAGGTGTGAATGATTTTGTTTAATTGATTAAATAAACAATAAAAGGTAAGTGTTTTCTTAATTTCTCGCAATAACAATATTACCTATAATTTCCCATTTTTTATCAGTATATATCTCATAAGGTGTAAGAGTTCTATGTAAGCTCTTATTTGCACGAATTCTTCTCGTTTAATGTCCTCCAGCATTTATATTGTCTCTTCTGTTTCGTTGAATACTAACTTATACTTTTTTACATTACATGTTTGTTCAAAAATCTGAAAAGACTTATCAATTGTAATGCTTTGCAAAGCATGTTTTAGTATTATCCTTGAACAACCGTGTCATTTCCGTATTCCAAAATTGTAAAAGACGGCGGTTTGTTATTAAAAATCTGTTAACACATGTAAAAGCGGCAACATATAACAAGTAGGTTTGAGCTGTTTTGTCTGGACAGATATCCTTAAGACATAAAGGTATATGATGTTATTGGTTGAAACATTACAAAGATATTCAAGTTGATAACAGTAGGTTGTTGTGCTTTTTGCATGATGGCAAGCACTAACCAATGTTCAACTTCTAACTTCAAAATGTACATCTTTCTGTCTACCACTATTGTAAAGTATGCAAATTGCATTATTACGATGAGACTGAAAATAGCGTTATTTGTGGTCACTTTGCCTCAATAAAAATGTAAAAAATACAACTTGAAATTTGAACTACAAAACATGGCTAAAGCTCAGTTTTATGATTTAAATAAGTGTTAGCTTTTAAGATTTCAAACCTTAAATACAACGTCGATTAAGTACGTTTTTTCCATCCCTGAATAAAAACTTTATGATATTATTTGAATAAAAACTAACGTTTTCAAATATTTTTTTAATTACACGGTATTTTAAAGCGACTGACTCACAGAATTTTGCTGATTTTTTTTTCTTTAGAATTTAAGAGAACTTAATATACTATGGAAAAAACATTATGCTTCTATACACCATGAAAACTGAAAAAAAAAGTTTTTACTTTACCAGGATTCGAACCCACGACCTTTCGGTCAGTAAAATTCAGAGCGACGATCTAGACCACTGAGCCACAGCGCCTACTTGTAAGGATGCGTCAAAATTAATCTTATAACTAAAGTATCTACCCCGTGACTAACGGGGTAAATTTTTTACAGATAAAAGTGTGTATAACTTTATATTTTAATGTTTTTCTGTATCAAAAAATGAATCAGTAATAGTTTAAATATGTTCTTCACAACTGCAGCAAAAATTTCAAGATGTAAGAACATTTTGTTTTCATCGTCGGCCCATCTGTGGGTCAGTCGCTTTAAATGTTAAAATAATAACTACGCTTTTAAATGTGCAGCCACTTTAAACAATCAAAGCGCTGAAAGGACTGAAGTTCAGTACTGAAAACAGACATTAGGTTTAAAAACTATCCGGTCTTTTAAGAAACAACATTTGTGAAGCAAACTGACTTCAAAACCAATCATTTATTTTATCATTGTAGCGAGATAGGTTTTGAATGTTAAAGACCCTGGATAAAAGATACTCTCCAGCGCTTCGGTCGAATGTTTCACTACCGTTCACTTTCTTACCCCTGCTTACATTTAATTTTCAGAACAATATCTCTGTTTTAGACAAGAAAATCCACGGTTATTTTTCAGCTAATCAGTGACTAGCTTTAAACCAATCGTCACATACATACATTTGACAACCCAAAATGTAAGCAAACAGTCAGTGTTCGCATGTTTCTTTTGTATTTTTACTGACCAAACTGTTTTTAATATGTATACGTTAATAAATCAGTGAAAATAACAAAAAGGTTAAAATCTCGATGGTATGTTTGCCTTCGTTTTATTACCGTCCTCAAATGTTGTGGAGTTTGGGTAACGTAAACGCGTTGTTCACAAAATTGTGAGAAAACACCTATCTATTTATAATTTCTGTACTCACCTGAACGTTTTAACCAATGAAAATTGGTATTAAGGTTTTTCAATCGCTGAGATATTGAAACACTTTCATTGGTCGTTTAAAGTTCATTGTATAAGTCAATATTACAAATCTACAATTGATAAAGCAGCGGTGTGAAGTAACGGTAGTGTATTAACGTAGCTGCTAAGGGTGCGTAGATCAAAGGGTGTTTGAGGTATTGATCAGATTGATAACCTTCAGTTTTGAGTAAAATCCCACAAAATAATAGGGGTCTTCAACAGTTCTATAATGTTGAAAGCTGTAGCTTATATTGATATGCGGTTAAACGACTGAAACAATCATTTTACCATCGAAGCCAGTTTAACTTCGAAGGTTAAAGACCATTGGTCAAATGTGGGGATGCACTTTAAACTTCAAGTAAAATTCAACAAAACAATAAGGGTGTTGTACTCATTACGTTCAACAAGTTTATGAAGTTGAAAGCTGTTACTTACAGATACAGCTGTGAGGAAGAAACAAAGTACTAGTATGACGTACACAAGGGATAAAATAATGACTTCACTCTAGATAGAAAAACTTTATTTTATTATATTGTTCTTTTACCAAAATTAAGTTCAAGTTAAGGAAATTAGATGCTTTACAAGGTTAATAAAGTTTTTAGGATAATCAAATGTACAGCAATATTTCAGCTGATCAGAGCATATTGGAACAGGTATGTCCAAATTCCAGTAGGCTGTAATACTTTTTTATGTATGTCATTCATAATCTTGCAAAAAATAAATGTATATATGAACATGACATTAAGATGCAACATTATTTTACCATATTTAAAAATAAATGAAATTATATTCAAAAGTATCTACCACAGGCATAATATACACACTATAAATCTCAGATCAACAGGTTCAAAACTGAACTTGCATGTACCAAAGCCAAGAATATTTTTTAAGAAAAGTTTTGAATATTCTGGAACTAAAAACTGGAATTCATTGTCGGATGAAACCCATTAGAATGAAACCCTCTCAAACTTTAAAAGTAAATAAATTGCCTACTGGGAAATTTCTTCTATCTAACTCAGACATAAGAATATTTCTTAAACAATTAAAATCATGTAAAGTGTACAATGTACCATGTTATTGTTTCATACAATTCTATTCTATTCAGTGTTTATATTTTACCTTTTACTTCCTGTATGTGTTAACCTTTGTAAATACTTTCTCTAAAATTGCTGTAATTGTTGAAATGATTTCTGATTATGTTGTTTTAAAGATTGTGATTATGTATAAAAGAAGACTAAACTGTGCTGCCTCTCAAAAAACTCATTATAAAAATAATTATCATTATTTTTAAAATGATTGTGTGAAAACTTATAAACTGTAAATCAAAGCATTTTAGTTACTAAGTTGCATTATTTTAATGATGTTAGGGTTTGAGTTGATTTTAATGTTTGATTTAAATGAGTATAAGTTCTTAACATTCAGTTTCCTTTCTACAATAAAATATGTAGAACTTGTAATGCAATATGCTTACCTGAAGCCTCAACAACACAGGCACACTGACTTGCTAGGTTTATTGAAGAAAATAGGTATAAACTGTAAAAAATATGGAACTTAAGGATTCACTCCTCCCTAATTTGAATTTTAAAGAAAATGTGATGTTTTAGATTATTTCATATTCAAACTTCAAATGCACAGCAATTAATCAGACAACATCTAATCTCTATCTTACATTTATTTTTTATACGTAGTTACTCAAACTACATTATATCTAAACAGGTTAATATCTTACTCCAAACTTTGTGACAACTAGAATAACATCAAATATACTCACCAAACATCATCATTTCTCCTTGACTGATTTTCAAACAGACACAGTTTCAATCCGACAAGAACTGGAACGTAGCAAATTTGCTAAACTGTTTCTGGCCTCAGGTGGTAATTGGCATGTTTAAAGTTTACATCATGTGTTCGAGGCGGATGTAGGCATTTATAGTTGTTTTAGTGTATTTATACTGAATATCCTTTTGTTTCCAGTTTAAATATTAGTATATATTGATTTGGTATTATTTAAATAGAAATAAAAAGCATTTACCTCAAACAGCATTCGTGAAAATTCGAGATTATTATGACCGATTCACGCTTGAAAAAAAGTAGTTTCCGTACAAACATGCTGAATTCACGTAGTGTACATTGTTAACTATAGTTGTTCGTTCACACAACTAAAAACGGAAATTACAACATTTGAAAAAGAAAAAAATAGTATGACGCTGTTTTAAAACACGTTTGTAAATGAAACTTTCTGAATAATACTTTTTGGAAAATAATGAACATAACGATTATTTGAAAAAATAATAAAAATAATTTATTAAGTGTCAATGGCTAAGCCATGCCTATTTCATATTTGGAGATCTCAAACGTTGCTCTGTTTGATTGTTGCGTTTCTTCATATTAAGTGCTCTTTTTTTCACTTCAAAAACAAAATTTATCGAAACATTCCGAGCCAGTTAGGCTGTCGCTGACAAAATCGAAAAGGTATTGATCATCGTTGTTACTGTCGGAAAGTTTTGAACGTTATAGTCCACTTGTTGCGCTAACAATAACGTTCTATACATGGAAAGTGTAAATACTAAAGGCAAAACATACTTAAAGAAGGTAAGTGTTTTTAATGTGGCATGTTTTTTTTTTTCCACATTATAGAGGTTTAAAAACAATGATCATCCTAATTTTGCCAAATAATTTTCTACCGCGTCATCGACATCGGCCATATTTCGACCCTTTCCTTAAGCTTTATGAAACGCTCTCTGGCTGGCTGGTATTAAACAGTTATCGGGAAAACCAATCTGTTCACCAAGTTTAATTAAAAAACTTTTCGACCATTTCGGCCAATTTTTTCCTAACCGTAAGCTTTATGAAACGCTCTCTGGTTGGCTGTTATAGAATAGTTATTGAGCAAACCAGTCTTTTTAGCACTATCAAATAAAACACTTTGAAATATACAAAGAAGCGACAGGCCTTTCAGACATAATCTTTGAAAATAATTACATTTATATATTGAAATTATTCTAAGGCGTTACGGTTTTGTCTCCGTCTTACAGAAAGAAAACAATTAGTATGGGTACCATGTGTAAAATGCAGTTCACATAAGTATAAAGTATTAATGGTAGACTCACCCACAACAAACAAATGCTTGTCACAGCGTTTTGCCCATGTCTGATTAATGGCGTATATTATATCTGTTCTAGAAGTAGTTGTTATGATAAGGCATAGTATACGCATCCTTCTTGCCCCATAACCGTTGGTTTCGAAAATTTCTTCGACTGGTGTAAAGCTTCCTAAAATGATTTTGAAAAGGAAATAATAAGTTTGAGCTATAGTAATTGAGGTGTAAATATATTCAGGATCTGACAAGAGTTTACATTTCATATACAATTTCAGTTAATAAGTTCAGAAAACAATGTTATCAAGCGATCTTCGAAAGCGATTCTTTTTATTTAGTGAGCAAAACAACTATTAATAGGGTTTTACAATTTACAGCAACTGTACTTTTTACACATTATGGAAACAGGCTATTACAAACATCAGCCAAGAAACTCGACCCAATTAAAAGTCAAAGACTCAATTAAAAGTCAAAATTTATCGATCAAAACTGAGGAATATTGTATTTTCTGAAATAAGACACTTTAAATAAAAGAACTGTTTGATTACAACTTTTAAAGGAAGAACATAAAGGAATTTATTCGCAGATCTGAATGAGCAATATTTTATAACGTATTTTTATGTTCTATTGATAAACATGATAATAAGGGTAATTAAAATTAGCATCAGTATTTTCAAATCAAACTCCCTGCTTTTTTTGGTCCTAATATACCGAAAAGATTATGCAAATGATGATTACGATGATGGTGTTGTAGTCATGTACTGAAACTGACTTTGTTTTTATAATGACACTGACAGGCTGATAGTTGTTATATAGAAATGATGACGTTGATGTTACTGAGGTGATGATTCAAGTATTGCTTGTCTTGCAGTTGGTGTTGCAGATCATTTGTTGATTGTTTGATGATAATGATTACAATGATTATGATGATGACGAGACATTTCGTTGACTCAGCATCACAGATGCTATTTAAGCGAAATAGTCTCCAATCATGCTTGATGATGTCAAAATTAATTATTCTCTTTGCATATGGGAATAAGATTTTTTTGATGTAAAAATTATATCACGCTTTTCATTTCGTTCAGTGAAAAGCAATCAATTTTATTTTCACAAAAATTAATTCAAAATACAATAATATAAACGTGTTGGTTTATCTAAAAAAAATATATGGCAATAAATAATATTTTAAATGTAATATAATAATGAAAATTCTCCATAGCATATGCTGACATCAGTATATATTTTATAAATAAATCTTAAAACCTAACTGACACTTTCTAATATAGATGTTAACAAAGAACCTGGTTATTAACCTGGTGTAATTTCAATTTTACATAATAAATTGTCTTTGGTACCTTTACTAATTTTATACAACGCAATTCAATTTTATACACACTCTGCTAACGGCTATTTTCGTTGCCTTTCTCAGGTTTTGTAAACAAAACTGATATCCTAACTTTGATAATGCATGCTATTCAAATGCTTCCTATTTGTTATGAATTTATGCTAAACAAAGCATTTATCAATAGAAGAGTAGAAAGTATGTCCTTTAGAAATAGTGTTAAATAATCTTATTAAACCTCACGTAAACTTTTTACTATATAGCCTAATGTGACGTCACATGGTGTTATTTCGACCATCCTGGAAATAAATATCACCCGGTGAATAAGTTTTTGCAATATTCCCCAGGGGCGAGTAACCTAAATAGACTTAAGAAAACGTAATGTTCTAGTTCTAGTTTTTTCCTCCTGGCCGCTCTGCTTTGCGTGCCTCAGACGCTTGCAATGTGCTCTACAGTGTATAAAGCGTCTTGCAATACAGATTAGTTGACCAAACGTCTTGATAACACAGACTTACCAAACGACAATTGATGATAAAATGGCTGTGAAAAATTACATTAAAATGTTGGTTCGGTATAACATAAAAAAAACACATGTCTCTCAGGGTAATTGTGCATATTAGCAACCCGAGAACTGAAATAACACCCTGATAGACATGTGTTATTTTTATAATATAATGCGCCCATTACAATAAAAATGACATTCCTTTTCTACTTATTTCTTGTATTGTTTACATAATGAGGTTACTATATCTTATATCTTCAATTCGCAACAAGGCATTTCTACATTAATGTATAAACATAACAGACAAATTTTCCATTTGTTAAAATCATGTTAACATTAACAGTAAAAGTTAAGTGCTTGTTTATTATTATTATAGTGTCACCCGTTCTAAAAGGGCAAGCCTTGAAGGCTTAGTAGACACTTCTATTGTTATGCACATACATTTTATTCCTCGATTCCCTATCCGATACGCCAGGCGGACAGACAATCAATAAATTTTCTTTAACTAGCCCGTGGCTCACCAACCGGCCTCGTTTAAACAAGCTTCTGACGGGACTTTAACCTTTGACTTTCCGCTCCATAACCAATAGCCCCATGCGATATTCGCAGCATTTAATGTTTCTTTTACCTATTAAGTACCACAGGAATAACGATCGATGTCTCTTAAGACTACTACATTTGTTGTGCTCGGTTTGACATACTTTACCCATTGTTTGCATACAATTTGCATGTTCTATATCCTTTTATACCCCAAACTTCAGCGCCATATAACAGCTACAGTACAACTTTTATATCAAAAGTATTTAAAAGGTCCGTATTTGATTGTTCCCCTCCCATTTTGTTAAAATATAAGACAACTTTACTCCTAAATACGAAAAAACTATTCTCAATATCTTTTGGCTTATAATCATATGCCAGATGTTCTTTTTGACATGCAACGCCTTCATATAAATGTAAATACTTAAGTTATATCATAAAATACGTACACAAATATTTAATTGCAATTCTCTTTACGGACGTTTAACGCTTTATGTAAACCTATCAAAGCATCATTTGCCAATGCTTTATCATAAGCAAAAAGTAAAGAAAGAAAGAATTTAAGTTGTTTCTAGGACAGTTTTAATATCTAAATAAACATAAAAAGGGTTTTTACTTGACAACGAGAACGCCTTGGCGGAGATTAATAACCCAGAACTTTATGAAAGGAAATGGTTAAAAAGAGATTTGTTAGTGTCACTGTTTCATCTTGCCGAAATATTTATATTGTAAGCTATATTGTTACTGCTAAAGGTTTCATATATTAGCATCTGAGTATTTTATATCCAAGGGCAATTAATCCAGAATATAGCTATCCGCGGAATAACATATTATGCACAACTTTGTGTTTATAAAGTGAAGTAAAGTGATTTTTTATCGTTTTGTGTTTTGTTTCGTCTTTTTTGGGGAGATGGGGTTGGGAGGGTGTTTTTTAATGTCATTCTGTCTTTTGTTTCAACTTAAATTATGAACATTAGAAAATTAGAAAAGTATACATCGTAATTTTCATAACTACAGTCCCCTCCAAACCGGACCCACTCTAAACCGGATCTTCATCTAAATCGGCTAAATCGGCCGGTCCCGGTTTTTCTCTATTTAAATTATCCCTACAAAACGGATGCCCCTTCCTTTCGGATACTGGACGAATTTGCAAAAATGAATTAGTCAATATCAACGTAAATATACTTTTTTTATTTTGCACTGCTTTAAAACTACCTTTTAATGTCAGTTTTCGTTTAACAATAACCAAATTACTGGAATATTATTGAAAGCAACATAATACACCAAACAAAATACTCCTGTACTGCCTTGAACCATGACGGTGGTACAGCTATCATAACAAAATGCAGTCAAGCAAAGAAGACAACAACAGGTCTGTTAAGGTCTCTCTTCCAAATGTATATAACCCTCTAAACAGGATACCCCTCCAAACCGGAAAAAAGCCCCGGTCCCAAGCTCGTCCGGTTTAGAGGGGTTCTGCTGTATTTATTTTGACAGTGATGTGCATCTATCAATTAAATTTCATCGTCATTTTTTATCCTTTTATGTTCCGAATGATTCCGCTTTTTGTTTATTAGTTTAAACGTATTTTATTTCAAACAAACAAACATACATACATACATTAATACAATTACAGTTTCACTAATAATAATGTCGTTGTTTAAAAAAGGATTGGAACCGAAAGCCCTAGGCTTATATAGGACCTCTCCTAACAAAGTTATCAAGGAATGTTTGTGAATTGGCGGTGTCGGTTGTTTGAATGTCAAAATACTGAAGCAGATGCTATGAATGAAAGGTAAATGACCTAAAATAATAAAAAAATAAAAGTAATAGAAATGTTATACTGTTCTAATTCATCTAGATTCTGAATATTTTCACCAAGGCTAGACCTTGTCTTTTGTTTTATTTAGAGTTCAAATTGGTGAAATATATTATTTTAAATTTGTGAGACATACATGTAACATATTTACAAGACAAGTACATATAGCTTCCTTACTACCTGCAGTTATAACAAAAGAAAAAAAAAACAATGAAAGAAGAAAAGAAAATGCATCAAAAGCAATAGATGAAGAAAAATGTGAAACAACAAGAGTGTTATCAGAAAATAAATAAGAGATATATGTTCGGATAAAAATAATGATGGAATTGTGATTTCCTTAGGTGAATCGTTTACTGTCAATAATGTATTTTTGAACTGCTAGAAAGATATTGGTGTTAATTTGGTCACCAAGAGCTTAGTCGCCGAAAAGTAATGTATGTAGCGTGACTGTGCAAAATCGAGATGTAGTTTGAAGAAGAGTGGTTCTGATAGTGTCATGTTGCCTACAACCAAAGAAAAAGTGGTGATTTGTCTCAGGAATTCCACAGGAACAAAGAGGAGAAAGACAAATGTTTTTTTCTGAACAAATGTTCATTGAGAGAGCTACATTCGGTTCTTAGACGACAGTGGTAAATTTGCCACTTCCTATCACCTGCGTAGTAATACTTCGGAACTCGAGGGATCTGTCCTTTGAGTTGGAGTTTAAAAGATGAAAGTGTTGGTGCATTTTGTACAGAATGTGGTAAAGCATTCCAGTCTCTTATCACTGATGGGAGGAATGAATTGTAGTAAAGAGCAGATTTGCATCGAATACCCTGCATTTCAGAAGCATTTTTGTTAATTAGAAATTATATTTTCTGTGAGCATACTCTTTTTTATCAAAAATATTGTTACTGTACAATTTTTGGATGGTTTTAGATTTAGAACATAGGGTCTCTAATTTGAACTTCATGTACAAATCCATGCTAATCTGTCATACTGCTGATATATTCGTTGAATATGTAATATTTTTCTAGAATATTTTTTCAATTGCGAAAATTTTATTTTATAGCCATTATTCTTTTGAAATACTGACAATTTGACAATTTGACACTCATTAAATGGGTAAATATATTTAATATATTTCACATCTTTCAAACTTTCTATTTCGGAATAATGTTCCATAGTTGATTGACATTTTGATTATTTCATCACGTCGTTTGTAGTTTTTAAAATATTTGATTGTACATCCAATATTATAATCCTAGTATAAACTTACTCTTTGTAAGATGAATTTCTATTAAAGCTACAGATGAAATGATTGTAAACAGAATTATAAATATCCAAAATTGAAACCGATGTTTTAACACAAATTGTTTGCAAAATGTCAAGATATTCTCCATTGTGCTTCTAACGGCAACACTATTTGGATGACAACAGATAACATTGCTTTTAATACAATAAAGTATTGATTGGGATGTTTCACGCTGATTAAACTAATGATAATGTTACAGTGAAACAAGATTTTAACTTTTAATGTGACGGACGGCACAGGTGTAATACTATTTAGTAATAGAAAATAAAAAAAATCAACAATAAATGGTTAGTTATTTTAGAAGTAAAGTTAGCAGAAGAAATTGTTCTCCTTAATTTTGTCCTGAATAAAAAAGGCTTATTTTGTATTGGACTTGTTGACTACTTATGTATCTATTTTGGAGACCTTTAAGCATTAATGATACATTTTCTGAAAACACTTCGATTCAATTGTTAGACTCAAACTGATGCCATCATTGACATTAATTTGATGGTCTGTTAACCGATAAAACGGGGCAGGATTAATAAAATTGATCAATAGCAGTGAAAGAATGTTTAATTCTGGAGTTTCCACAATTCACGCATGTTCACATTGGTAATGAATGTCAGTTTAACTGCAAACTCACTTGATATAAATCATGTTATATTTATGACTCTGCAGTGTGTATTTTCGATATTGTATCGAATTTTCGTTTTCCTGAATAAATCACAATATCAATCAAAGGAAAACACAAACTGAAACAAAGTTGAATTGCTTACGTAGGTCAGTGTAATCGGTTTTAAGCTCACATGAGCTAATGCTTGATGCGAGCTTTTGTGATCACCGCGTGTCCGTCGTGCGTGATGAATTGTGTGCCATCGACTTTCTACTTTAAACAAAGCCTCCTACTTAATTACAAGATGAAAGTTTATAAAGCTTTGCAGGAATGTTCCATCCATGAAGCTTTATCGAAGTGATTTGAAGAATTTTATTCCAGACAGAAGTCGAGTTGCTATAACAACGCAAACGAAACTTTGATTTTTTCCTGTCTAAAATTGCAAAGCCCAGAGGTTGTATTTGATGCGAAGCGTTGTTAACTAGACCTCTTGCAAGTTTGTTTAAAATGTCTTTGGGATCACTATTGGTGCTGTCAAAGGGTCGCGTGTTTTCGGTAGAAAGATAGAGGAATTTCATTACAATTATTCTAATCTGCATCAACAAGGTCCAGAATTTTGACCATACAAAAATTATTTGGCTGTGCCAGGGGAGTAGGGGGGACAGGTGTTTTTTAATTACTTTAGGGAAAGTATTCAGAAATTTTCCTGGCAAACACCGTAAGGTTCAGACTTTTGAAATTTGATTGACCAGGTTTATTCAAATTAGTTTCCTGTGGCCACATTTTCCCCATTTGGTATCACATGTTTTACATAAAATTAGTTTTCCTGTATTGAACCACAAGGCCATGAGTTCCAAACATTTCCGCAAAGCATTGTCTACTGGACCTCTACTAAAACTATTGAACATGTTCAATTTTTGTCCCTTGGGTAATTTTTCGGCTGTGCCCAGGGGGTAAAATGCGTCTATAGATTTATTTTTAAGCGAGTTCTGTGGTATCAGTAAGGTCATTGAATACCTACCCTTTTCGCTCAACAATGCCATAAGCTTGTGTGTGTGCCTTTTTATGCAACATTATCGAGTTAATTGTTTGGTTTGAGTTAAATCACCAAGACAACTTGTTCTTATATGAACCTGTTGGTGCAAGTGTGAGGTGTGTGCTGCCTATAACCTCGTTTAAACCCCCAGCCACTGACCGTTCCAAGGCGATAATCTCGCTGGTTCTCATTTTCGTTGATCGCAGATTTCTCAGTTCTGGTGTGTAGCATTATTTAGCAGATATATATCAGGTTTGTTAAGAATATTCCTAGGGTTAAAATTGAACCTGCCCGAGGTGTCACATACAGCATTTCAAATACACATGGACAAATGCCGAATTATACTGTTTAAAACAGAAATATTTAAATAAAATATAAAACAGGTGTTGTTTTCTTTATATTTATCTTTCACTTGTAAGTGTTAAAGAAGAAAATTGTGCGATATTTGTTATGATAATTACTGCAAAGAGAAGACGTTTCGTTTCTTAACTAATCGCAACGTGTGTTTCATTAAGAGTGCTGTTTCAATTGATTTGTATTTGGTGTTTTCCTTCCCAGTTCAACCCTTTAATCGAAACACCGAATCGCGGTTTCCTAAAAAATGTATCGGTTTTCTTTTTCTTGGGACAGTAGCTGTTTTTTTTTTAAAAGTGTGTTGTCAATCTCTGAAAGAAAATATAGTCATAGACGACATATCTTGCGAGTAAAGGGTTGGAAAGAACTCAAAAAGTCGGACTTGGTGACTGGGCGCCTTTTCATGCAGAAAAGGAAAAAAATTCATACAGAACCTACGTAACAATTCGAACAGAATTTATAATATATTAAAGCCCACATGCAATTGTGTCCACATTCTGTGTTGCTGATAACATAAAATAAAAAAACTAGATGGGTGTTCAGTTGAACACTTGTGTCGCCCTTGGGTAATCTGTCAGAATAACTAAAAAGGTAAACAAGAGCCTGCTGGAAGAGACAGCATGCTAGTTCAAGTACAACAAAACATGTCCGCAAACAGCATGCTCCACTTTTCTCAGTGCTGAATAATTAATTATAAGCCAAGTTAAACAAGAGACTCAAGTGAAAAAAAAATTGAGTGGGGGATGGCAAGTACCTATTTATACAAGGTGAAAAAAATTGTGTGTGGGAGGGCGGGGTGAGTCAAGTACCTATGTATTTAAAAAAAATCGGGCCCGGGGGAGAGGTAGGGTGGGGAGTCAAGTACCTATGTATTAAAAAAAAGAAAATGGGGCCCGGGATGGGGGCTGGTTTGCGGGATGTGTGTGGGGGGAGGGTTATCAGGGAGTGAAGTACCTTTGTATGAAAAAAAAGAAAAAAAATCGGGCCCGGGGAAATAGTTGAGGAAGGATGGGGAGTCAGGTACCTATGTATTAAAGAAGAATGGGCCCGGGGGTAGGTGAGGGAGGGGGATCCCTATGCAGAGGGGATTGGATGGGATAGGGGAGAGGGGAAAGTACAACATTATCTGCATTATCAACGTTATCTGCCCTTGAGAAACGGTGTTGTCGTAAGTGATACAATTGTAAGCATTACAAAAGTTTGAAGAAGAAATATTAAGAAATTGCATAGTTATAGCCAATGTTAAGTTTTCATGACAAAATCTAAGTACAAAAAGGGGCATTACTCTGTCAATTGTGACCTTGACCTACATAATTTGGCATCATCACGATCCTGATGTCGTAAGCAATATAATTTGAAAGTTTGATGAGGAAATGTTAAGAAATGGCAAAGTTATTGCCAACGTTAAGTTTTCATGACAAAATCCAAGTACATAAAGGAGCATAACTCTGTCAAATGTGACCTAGACCTAAAGATTTTGGCGCCATCCCGACCCTGTTGTCATAAGCAATACAATTTGAAAGTTTGATAAGGAAATGTTTAGAAATGGCAGAGTTATAACCAACGTTAAGTTTTCGTGACGGACGGATCGACGGACAAAGCGATCCCTATGTATCGCCGTTTCTTCGAAAGGGCGACACAAAAAACAAGACAGCTGCTATTTCATTCATCAACCTAAAAGCCATTATTGGGTTATGTTAACGTTACAATATATTGACTACAAATTGGATATTTAATAAAAATGCCAACATACGTGTGATTTCAATTAAACACGTCACAGCAGTTGCTTTGTTGTCGACAATAATTGACAGTGCTATTTATAGCTGTTTTCATTCCTTAGTCATACAGGTTTTTGTTAAGGTAAGATACAATTTTAAATTTATTGACAGTAAAACATAATAACTGACATATTTAAAAACGTTATAAAAATTATATATACGAAAAATAAATATAAACAAACAAATACACAAAACATCCGAAATAGAATCACTATAAACTTAGAAAAACAGATCTGTTTTTATTTTGGGGATATACCGCCGAATATATCATGGTTTCGAGTTCAGGTGCGTAGCAATAATTACATTATTACGCACTTGAACGAAAATCCGTGATATATTCGATGGAATGTCACAAAGCCTGTAAAATCTACTTCCATTCTAGCACATATGTATTTGTATAAGGGGCGCAAGTATGTGCACTACACTACTTATTCTATCATTTTCTTACTGCGGCTGTTCCGTTTACACTGCTATTCCTTTCCCACATAAAAATGACAACAATAAGGTCATTTTAAATTTTTCGGTTAATAAGTGAGGTTTCAGCAAATATTTATTATCATATCATTAATGAACATCAAAGAAGATAATTTAGTCAATAACAATGTTCCAATTACAAAAAAAATTAAGAAGAAAATGACAAACAAGAACAGCCACAAAAGAAATTTGCAGTGACGTCAGCTGGTGCGACTTGTATTCAGCGTGGTAAAAAAATCCTGCTTTGTTTATAATCGGCAAATTGCGCATAGAGTTAGAGAAAGATATTGTCTTGATTTCAGCTCCGAAGTTTGTTTTGTTTACGAATTTCTCATAATTTGCCGAAATGGGTTCTCTAAAATATGATGATTCTCGACTGCTTTGTACAAATAGGAGAACTTGAGCACATTGTCCGAAAATAACGTGACGTAACGTCGAAAATAGTCCTTAGCTGATCGCCGTAAACAATGAAAATAGGTGTTCTTGTGTCTAAGTGTCGTTATTTGGAGTTCTTGATCTTACGCTTCTCTTCACATAACATTATATACGGTTATCTTGTTGAATTTCAAAACAGATCATCAGACAAAATGTATCACTTTTGCTTTCAACTTTTTAGAAGTTATATTTTATGAAAAACTGGAAATGACAACTCCATTTTCAAGATTATATATGATTTACACGTTGTCTTAACTAATATATTGTATGCAAGATAAATCTATTAAAATTAAAGAAACAAAACTTACAATTAAAAGAAATAAACCTAAAATTACAGTATCCTGAATGTTATGCTTATAATGAAATATAATAGTAAATATCACCCAGTGTAATAAATCAAACTTGATATTAAATATCTATATCGTTTTACTTGGGCACAACCAAGAGTTTAATATTTCATGTAGTCTTAATTTATTTTCGAGAAAAGTACGTGTCTTCGTATTGTTATTTAACATTTGAAGTGTTTATAACATCTTTTTCAAGTTTACTTTTTTCTCACTATTATATCACGACCACCGACTGCTATTTCTGCCAGATATTTGTAGCCCTTTGCTTCCATGAATTTGATCAGAGATTGCTTACCACCTGGCCAAAACGCGTATTCTATCGACAAAATATCGATGTCAACTTTGTCCCATGGAATACTTTCTAGTACCCCTTTCTCTGCTCCTTCAATGTCTAAACTTAAGTAATCTATCTTAAGCTGGCCTATAGCCAAAAGAATTGAATACAATGGGAAACACTGAATCTTCTGATAAAGGCGTTTTCCTCCTCTTATTGACTTTTCTCGTCCTAAAATATTCCCTGACAACATCCATGTATCCTCGAAATTTAAAGTTGCCTGCAAGAAAAAAAGAAAATTCACCTCTGAAACTTACTGGTCTTTTAAGTCATTGTCAGCTGAGAAATGTTCTTAAAATTCTCTCTGCAGTATCTTCCAACCTGACTGAATTTCTTAGAGATACTGTTTTTATCTCCTGTTGGTCACTTACTTACCTCGTACAATGGCCTTCCTTAATATAGCAATACCCACACTATTGCAAAAACACCTCGAGCGCGAATCGTACGATCATCTACTCAGTTAGTAACCTTTATCTACTTAATAAAATAAGAGAACTTAGGGAATAAATTAGTTACATGTTAAATTAGATCAGTAAACCTTTAACATTAAAACTTGGTTGTAGTAAAACTATTTTCTTGGAATTCTAATTAGTAATAGTTAACATTATAATAATTGAAATTTTGTACTTTACCACTGAGGGGTGAGGATCTAAGCTTAGACAGGCATTTAGCGAGTGTGCGTTTCTGTTTTTTGACCTCAGTTCTCTGAATTCCATCGGATTGGCTTCGATAAGTATGCCTGTCCAGTTCCGGTACCTTTCTAGAAACAGGGTATTAGAGTGTCGTTCGCCAGATGCAGCACCACATTCAATGAAAAAGCCGTTTGTCTACAGGAAAGATTAAAAACTAAAATGAGTTGTTAATTTCAATAGAGTTTAGGATACTGGATTGAACATTATGACTTTTTTTTTAAAAATGTGATGAGAAAATATAAATTAATTAGAAAACGGTCAAAAATATGCCAGAAAATGTTGCATAATCGTGTATTGATAAGAAAAAATAATCTTTAAGTTTAAAACAACGGGATTTTACTCGCATGTACGTAAATGTAAAGAAATGTGTAACGGAAATGAATGTCTGCAATGTACACAGTCATGGTATCTTGCAACTTGATGTCTTGATATCTTATCATTTGTTTCAAGTCTCTTTTTTTGTCTGTGAACTGAACTAAGTACCCATACTTCCAGGATTAAAACTTTTATAATGTTCTTTATCTAAATGCATGGCTGGTAAAAAATTCAAAACAGAAATGTTTCAAAAGATATTTACCTTGTCACATAGGTCACCACATGTCTTTTACAGAAAAAAAGTGTTTCTTAACTTTAAACTCTTGGATGTTTATGCTCCATTTGAACATCATAGGTTAAAATACAGTTCAAATACTAAATGATAGAAATTGCGCACGGAATCAAATTTAAGTGAAATTAGGGCAATAACTCCATCAGAAATGATCCAGTTGCAAAGTATGAATATATGCGCTGCAGCACTTGATACTGATCATTCTATGAAAGATTGGTGAATATTGCATGAGAAATATAGGAAGAGTTGTGCACATTAGCAATATTTAAAAATGTAACACAAGGCAGTTACCACGCCAAAAATGATCGAATCGCTAAAGCATGATAATATGCACTGTGGCACTGATCATGATCATTCTATGAAATGGATGATGAGTTGTGCACACAAGATATATTATATAATTTTAAACAAAGGCCATTAACTCTGCCAAAAATACTCAAATCGCCGGAGAGTATGCGCTGCGGCACCTTATAATGATCGTTCTGTGCAATTTTGGTAAAAATTGCACGGGAATCTAGGTGAAGTTGTTTACACAAGAAATATTTAGCAAACTTTAACAAAGGCCAATATCTCCAGTAAAAATACTCGAATTGCACCAGCCGAACAATATGCACTGCGGCACTTGATAATGATCACTGTGTGAAAGTGTGGTTAAAATAAAATCAGAATTGTAGGAGAAGTAGTGAGCTGAAGATGGGACTGAAGGACGGACGGACGGAAAAATGGACGGACAGTACGACTACTATATGTCATCCTTGGGGGAAAAATGTAAGACTTGCTTTAAATATTTACAAGATATGGTGTGCTAGTGTCAATTTTAAAATATACAGTTTTTCATGCCAAAAGACCTATAGGATAGGCTTCAAAATGATTACATAAACATTATGAAATAAAAATGAAAGAGTACGTAATATGATTAAATTAATACTAGCATGACAACTATCGAAAGCATTCTGGTGTCGTTATTTTGCCGCTTTGACTTTCGTTTCGATATACCCAACGACAAAACAAATCTAATTTAGGAGAGCTTACACTTCGAAAATATCACTTTTCGTTTAGTAGAATATCGAGAGGACAATCACATACAAAACTATGCTAGATAACTCGCTATGCTTCATCCTCTTTTGAGTTACATTTCAACTTTCGACTTCTTAAGATATCAATAGTTCTTTGCCGTCTTTAGCCAATTCCTTCCTTCTATCGCTTAAGTGCCAGTATTTGTTGGTTAATGCACGTAAGAGCGTTGTAACTTCTTTGATCTCTGCTCTAGCTCTCTTATTCTTTTCTTACAAGTTACATCTGGCATATAAATGTTTTACTTCTGCCTAAATATATTACTGCAATTTTATGTTCACAGTTTTTTTTATATTATGCGAAGATTGGAATGTGAGTACTACTGATAAGAGTACATTAATATGGGAATTATTTCTGATGACCTTGACGCATACATGAATATTTTTTATGATGAATTAATTCCTCCAAGGATTTCTTGCGATAAAAAGTAAACTCATTCGGTCTTGATTTATTAGAGTTCTCTAAATCATATAATATTCGTAAAGCAAATGGCAGATTTCATGCTGATAAAGCTAAAGGCGTTCAGTCTGCTCGGTTGTAGTGTGACTGACTACATGTCAGACGGTATAAATGAGTCTATAACAAATTGTTACATAGACAGTAGAACTGAACCGCATTTGCCGCTTATATTAATTCTTAAATTGACATTTACTAACATTCCAAATCAAATCAGCATAAAGGGCACGGACTATTTGACGAATTTAACTCTTCCAAATATGGTGAAAATCTTAATAGACAATTACCCGCATGTTTGATCATCAATTTTACGTTAGAAATTATAGATGTGGCAATAAATTTATCCGATGTCACAGTTAAACTCAGTGACATTCTTCATTCTTGTAGAATATGTTATTTAAAGCGATCAGAAATTAAAACAAAATTTCAACCAAAATGTTATAATGGGGAATGCAGAAAAATTATTTAAAGAATAAAAAAAATCGCGTGTTTAGAAGTCTCAGATGCGAGGCAAATTTAAATGAGTATGTTTTGGCACGAAACGAGTTCAGACATTATTATAATTTAAAACGATTATTATAGTTCCCAACTAAATGAACCTATACATTATGCGAAAAAACCTAAATCGTTTTGGAGAAAAATTCAAGTTATATGACCCAGATTAAGCGTTAGTACGAATTCTATTTTAACCGAGGAATAGAAAACATATTTGGAGAACCTTTTCAATTGGGATGAAGGGGAGATTATTGTTGAATCAGATATAATTGCGAACAGTACTGAAAATGAGATTGTAGACTAATTTTTAATTATATCATTACAGATGACGAGATACTTAGAGCAGTTAAGGTCTTAAAGCTGGTACTAGCGGTGGTGAAGATAATATTTTGCCAGAAGTTTTATTGATGGGATTGATTTTACCGTTAATAGGTTAAATATTTAATAGATTATATGATACTGGTGTTTTCCCCGAATCTTGGAGTGCAGTACTAATTGTACCATTACGTAAAAATGATGACATTAATTCAGTTGGAAATATTAAGGTATATCACTCTTAGATATATGTGACAAATTTTACACTAGTATAGTGACAGTAAGATAAACTATTTTGTTGATTTTTTTATATTTTTGAGTCTCAAGCGGGCTTCCGTGAGAGATATTTGACTACTGACAATGTATTTATTTCGCAAGCAGTTGTAACCAAACAATTATTTAAACCAGGTGATAAGATCTACGTAGTTTTGCTTTTAGATTTTATGAACTATGTTGATATGATCAAACGAAATAAATTATGGCATGCTTTAAATTAAATGGTATTAAAGGGAAATTATATGAGCAGTACAGGGTGTGTACAGTAGGTGTGGAGGCGTGTGTCAAAACAAATGCGGGTTTTACAGATCATTTTACATTATTAAGCTTGTAAAAGATATATGTGTGTGAGCCAAAAAACTGCGGTGTTTTTAAACATAGCTAAATGAAGTATAAAATATTGGTGTAAGATAAATACTAAATATGAGAAATGATAGATATGTCAAAAAGCTATTTGATGATGAAATATCTAGATAATTGAAAACAAAACAACCGGGTAACGGGTATACGGAATCTGTTATGTAAGAATAGTTTCGGTTATATGTGGATTGCTCAATGCGTAAAACAAGAAAAGTCAATTTTATTTAACTTTGTACAGCGTTTAAAAGATATATTCATGTATTCATTAGTGGTTAGGGACATTAAGTGTTAGCGCTAAACTATTTTGTTTTAATTAATTTTATTAATTACAAGATCGATTTCAAACACGAAGAATATTTGAATTATGTAAAAATATGAAAGTTTAGGTACGCCCTAGCAACACTTAGATCTTCATCGCATTCTCTTGAAATAGAGAGAGGTAGGTATTATAACATTCTAAAAGAGAATAGAATCTGTAAACTATGTAAATCTGCAATTAGAGACAGAATTACCATTTTGTTTTAGTATGTTCATCTCTCCAGTGTATCAGAGAAAAATATATACTCCGAAAATAGTTTGAAAACAGAAACGTACATAAGTTTAGAATTCTCATGAACTGTAATTATAAGTTTAGCAATGTATACATACTATGCATTTCAAAAACGTAAAGCAATGCTAGACATACAACAGAATAATTAATAGAGGCATTGAAAATGATATTGCCATGTGATTTGCATTTATAATAATATATCTAAGACGTTTTCTCCAGCCTATATTTCTTACACATTGTTGTTATTTAAATCAATATTATTCACTCAATGTTGACAATAACAGTTACCAGTCTAAGAGTTTGATATGAAAGTGTAACATATGTCTTGTAATGGACCGGTGGCCAACATCAAATAAATCAGTATCAAATAAACCATTTGTCATTGTCATAGTGAAGTATTTGCTACCGTTTACGGCATGTCGCATTTAGTCCATTCAACCAAATGCTGCATTTCAATTTCAATTTCCAAAAAGGTTTTTTAACTTTCCATTTGTTATAAAAACGTATCGATTTTTTAAAGTAAATTACTAATAATTAAATTCTTTATACCATTCAAGGTCTTTATTATGTACTCATTGTTTTACTTCAAAAAGCTTTACTTCAGAAATTTACTTTTGTCCTTAACAAAAAAGTGCAGTACATCAGAATAAATTCCAAGAGGATTCAGAACGTGGGGTTGTCTGATAGCCTGAGATTTCCTAATACTTAACAAAAAAGTGCAGTACATCAGAATAAATTCCAAGAGGATTCAGAACGAAGGGTTGTCTGATAGCCTGAGATTTTCTAATACTTTACAAAAAAAACTATACTTTTAACTTTTTGTATGAAAGAATTTAAATTCACATGTAATTCTTCTGGTAGTGTGGTTTAAGATGTTACTGCTCCATTTAAGAGGTTACTGCTCCATTTAAGAGGTTACTGCTCCATTTAAGAGGTAACTGCTCCATATAAGAGGTTACTGCTCCATTTAAGAGGTAACTGTTCCATTTAAGAGGTTACTGCTCCATTTAAGAGGTTACTGCTCCAAAAACAGTAATTAAGAAGGCACTTAAAAAACGCTGGACAGCGTTGAAGTTCAGATAATAAAAGACAACTTCTTCATGATAAACAATTTTCCTTTTATTGCATTTCAGTGGCGGCTGGCATTGATTATCTGAAGTAATATTCAGTTTGTACTTTTTATGCAGAATAATTCAGAGAAAGAACACAAATTCTTCAAAGAATGTTCAAACTGCTGCACCCCAAACAGAACTGTATAGTTTTAGACATGTGAATCTTGTTATATCTACATGTTATAGCTATGTAAAGACTCAGTCGTAGAACTCGAGACCTATAGTATAATGATTTATTCAATAACTGTCAGGAAAACAATATCTTAATTATTTCGCATCTTTGACCTCCTGATTGAAAATAATATCTTCTTGATCATCTTCGTCGCTAATAGCAATTTGTTTTCTTCAAATCAAAAGCAACAGAAGTTCAACAACAGACCATTACAAATCCATCTGTCGCGTATTTAATTATTGCCAGTATAATTTCAAATAGTTCTTTCATTTATTTTGTTTTGTCACATTTGGATTCATTTTCCTTTGTTTGACAAAAGCTGTTACAATATTCCTAAATTATTTGTCCGGCAATTTTGTTTCAGCTATAAACATGTCTTTGCTTTCAATTTCACATGTAAATTTGTAGCTAACTTTAAATATCAAAGAATAAAAAAATAAGGAAATTAAATGATAATCAACAAAACATTATTCTAAAAATATTGCCCTATTATGACGGCAATACTTTGCAAAATAAAAACATGAAGCATCTAACTATTTGAAACCTAAGAGTAGAAATGTTGCAGTAATGCAATTAGGTCGAGATCATGGTTATAGGCATTTTCAATTTGATAAATGGGCAAAATGGCACTTTCTGAATGTTTTATTTGGAAAAAATGAACTGGCTGTCTATGAAACTGAACCTCTTTCAAATTTACGGTGAAATTTAAGTTAATTTAAAAGGAAAGAATAATTTCTAATTATCCTTGTTTTTTATGAATATAGAGATAGAAGGGTGATTGTATTCTCTATTTGACATCCAGCGTTATTTCATTTCGTAAGGAGTCTATTGATATGTTCATCACCCTGACGCTATTTTAACTAGCCATTACTACAACG
Source organism: Cyclina sinensis (assembly GCA_012932295.1). NCBI lineage: Eukaryota > Metazoa > Mollusca > Bivalvia > Venerida > Veneridae > Cyclina > Cyclina sinensis. The sequence goes on along the minus strand of JAAONU010000019.1, from coordinate 47,738,337 downwards.
CATCTAAACGGTTATCACGCTGGCTCAGTTGAGGCTTGCCGTAGCGGTAGTGCGTTTTTTTACGTTCATCATACTTAATGTTTGCGCTGCTGACGGTAGCACGTCGACTGTACGTTTATTAAACATGTGCTCCTTATAAGCTACTGTTTCATGACATTTTATTTTATATGGAAAAATCAGCATCTGCATTTGCTCTGGATTAAAAACACCTGTCAAAATGAATTCTCAAGGACAAAAATATATGCCCCATTCAAGTACACAAACTGCCATTACCTCGGCCTGATCAATTTTCTTGTACATGTTCAAATAAAAACATATTTTAAATAATTAGATAAACCTATAACACTATTTTGTATACATGTGTACATGTATTTGAAACGTAGAATACAATTTTTAGTAATATTACTCTGTCATATATAATGGGATGTGCGACACAAAATGTTTAACGGAGGAAACTCCATAAAACTGTGTTTCCTCCCCTTTCAATTTGGAGAGAAAATAATAAAACAGAAACGCTAGATAAACCATGATAAAGAAATATATTTGGTTATAAGAATAAAATTCAAAGGATGTCAAAATATCGTCTGATTTCTGCCGCACAGAAGATGGCTAAATGATCTAATTCGAGTTGTCCAGGCTAGTGTTGGCCGTTGATTAAGAGAAATAATGTTTGAACATAAAAGCTTTGTAATGAAATTAACTATTTGCTTCAGGTATTGTTATTTATTGGAAGATGCTGGTATGCTTTAAGTTTTAACCTATTTAATTAATATCAATTGTGAGTCCAGTTCTTGCAAAAAAACTCAATCCCGCTTGATGACTGCATCCTCGGTTTGAACCAGTAGTCGACTCGAAAATGTCTGATGCGAAATGCTCTGAAAAGTACCACTTTTTCATCGCACTTCCTTTTACTGTACAGAGCACAATGTAGAATTAAACAAATCATTTTTCAAGTCTTTTTGCATCATTGTGCGTTCTAGGATCGAAACAATGACTTTGTTAAATTGGAATCTCTAACACTCGGTTACAAATGGTCTCAACATATACTAGTCAAAATTTGATAGGGATCACTTTAAGAATGTGTATATTTACTACATAAGGTTGAAAGCTTACATTTTCTGTTGTGATTCTGAAAATATGTTCATATGACAACAGTTTGGTACCAAAAAATGAATAAGTCTGTAAACCGTTGAAGCGTGACAGAGGCTGAGCCGTGGGAGGTGAACGAATTTTGGATAACACAGACAGGAGATGAAATGGAACCTTTTGGAAAAATCAAGTCTATGGCCTAAATTTTGCTTTAATATCGCGTGTGGTGTCCGTTTGCTTGGATTACTGCCCTGCACCGCCTTTTCAAGCTGCTAATGAGTCTCCGGATGCTTTGTTGTGGGAGTTGAGCCCACTCGTCCAGAAGGGCCTGCTGTAGCCCAGGGACCGTGGTTGGCTGGACTGGGCGAGCAGATATTGCAGTCTGCAGCATGTCCCAGGCGTGCTCTGTTGGATTGAGGTCTGGAGACTTTGCTGGCCAGTCCATTCTCTCTATGGCTGCTGCCTCCAGGTACTCGTCGGTGACCCTTGCCCTGTGAGGCCGGGCGTTGTCGTCCATTAAAATGAACTCAGGGTCTTTAGCACCAGCGTACAGACGAACGTACACATCTAAGATCTCATTGCCGTATCGTACAGCCGTCAATGTGCCGTTTCGAAAAATGTGAAGGTCCGTTCTTCCCTGCATGCTAATGCCCGCCCACACCATGACCGAGCCCCCGCCATGACGGTCATGGGTAACAACACATACGGGTGCCAAACGCTCATTGGCGGATCTCCATACCCGCACTCGCCTATCAGTGAAGCCCACACAAAATCTAGACTCGTCAGTGAACAGCACTGGGGTCCAGTCATGCAGCGTTCACCTGGCGTGATCGCGGGCCCGTTGAAGATGTGCCTGGATGTGGTTTCGCGTCAGTGGGATTCAGATTGCTTGCCTTCTAGCCCTCATGCCAGCTGTATGGAGACGGTTCCTGATGGTTTGAGTGGAAAGTCTTACACCATTGGCATTCTGGAAGTCATTTTGGAGGGCAGTAGCGGCAACAAAGCGCTGACGTCGCGCTTGAACGGCAATAAACCGATCCTCACGCTGGGTTGTGAACATCTGACGCCCTCCGCCATGCCTATGCGTGACATGCCCGTAAGTTTGAAACCGTCGCCACATCCTGGCAACGGTGCTCTGGGACACCCCAAGGACACCTGCCACGTGCCGTTGGGAACGCCCAGCCTCAAGCATCCCTACCTCCCTATTCATCTCCTCATCGTTTATACGCCGTCTTTGTCGTAGATTTGCCATTACCAGTGCTAGGTTCGATAAAAAAAAACGTTACCATGCACAACCGAAGACTGAATAAAACGGATGTGTACATGAAGGTACATGACCGCGGTGCACTACTTTTCCAGGGGTATCGCTTTTCCCGTGCATCTCGAGCCATGTACAGGTAAACAATCAAAATCTGCTTGACAGGTCGGCTTTTCCATATGAAAAGACTACATGTATGAGAAAAAATCACTTATCTTGATGTTATCATTAAAAAGATATTTAAGAAATAAAAAGTGATCCCTATCAAATTTTGAGTAGTATAATTTCTTCGATTGACTCTAGCTATATTCTTAACGACTTAAATTGATACCAAATAAGAAAGCAAGTTTGAGATACATGTATTATGCCCATTATTTTCTTTGAACCTCCTTCGACATATTTTCAACAATTCTCAATGAGAAAAACATCTGGGAAATAAATGAGGCTGTTAATTATTAAAATTAAATAATTAATTAACATTTTTGCTTGGTATATTAGAAAGATGACCTGATATAGAAACACGCGTGAACATAGAACGAACGATCCTGTTGAAACTTATACAATTAAATGTAAATAATATATAAATAGTAATAAGTAAATAATATATAACTCTATATGAGAATGTAATAGATCTATGCACTTATGTTTGTGCATACCGGACAAATTATAAACTTACTTTATTGTTTAACAAATCATCAACAAAGGCTGCTTGTCCATGCGAAGGATCCCTCTTGTACGGTTTTGTCAAATTGTATGGTAACTGTGAAGGTGGATTTATATAATGATTCTTTAAAACCGTAATAAGTTTTGGATCAGCTGCGTCAACTTTGGCATCATTTAAACTTGACACTACATCTAAATAAGTTGTTTCTGTTGTTTTTCCTTCAATTAACAGTTTGATATATTGTTCCATCCTGCTAGAGTTGTATGACAGGGCATACATTACAAAAACTATAGTCGGGACAAATACCACTAAGTAACTGAAATAACATTTTCTCGTTCTATTGTTCATTTTTTAAATAATAATTAAAAGCAGTCCTGTATTTTTTTACTGTACGAAAATTCAATATCCAGTGGTAATTATTTCTGCAGTCAACACAATAAATGTATTTCACTCCGTTCTGCTTCTCGACATCAGGTCGTTTAAATGTAAAACTATTTTCATCGAACTGTTCATTTGTTATCTTCGTCTCAATTTTTCTTCATCAATGAACGTAAAAAAAATGTTCCTCCTTCCGTAAAAAAATATCTGGAGCATATGGGAATTCCTTTTCACATAACATAATGATTAAGGGCATTGCGAAAACGCACAGTGTACAAGGGCCATAATTCTGCCTGATCCCATGCCACCTTTTTCTACATATTTTGCTTATCTGAAAATCCGTAAGTTATAAAGGGAGTTAATCCATTTCGCATATAATGATAATTAACTTAAGTGAGAGATGCACTGCCTAAGAACCACAACTCTACATTCACTCGTTCTCAAATTATATCCAATTACAATAAAAGTCCCAGATGCGACTTAAAAACTACTAAGGGAAGTTAGTTGATATTTCATGAAAGCCTCCCACTAGTGATCTAGTTTACACAATGATGGAGGTTATTAACAGCAAGTGTAATGTGCAGAAATAATACTGATTTGTCCCATTTTTAAATTGCCTTCCGTAATTATATTTTATAATGCATGTCTACAGCAAAACTCTTTCTTTCCGTATTTCAGTTTCATTCTACTTTCATTCTACTAGTACCATTGATATTTTTTCTTTGCTTGGATATTCGTCAAAAGGAATACTTGTAGTTCGTATTTACATATTTGTGTATTTTTATGCATATTTGTGCATGTTCGTACATCTTCTTTATAGTTGTATATATTAGTATATGTTCGTTAATGTTCGTGAACGCCTCTGTTCATTTTTATCGCTTTACAAAAAGAGAAAATTTGTACCTTCCATTAAGCAGTGCATTAGTTTTCCATCAACGCTGAGAAATCATTCTACCTCTTACATGTGGATGTAATAAAATGAGCCTCTCAGCTTCGTTGTGTGGAGTTGTTTCAACTGATGTAATAATCTCAATACCTTCGTGCTTTTCCTACCTTTACCGGTTTACACATTTTTATATTTAACAGAAGTTTGTATAAGTGTGCTGATAGTTCATTCAGTTGAAATAATCAACAATAATTTGCATTATGATTTTCATATATAAATTTTCTTCATAAAAATCAGTTCAGTGTTGGGTCAATTTAGTTCAGTCGTTTTAACAACATTCTGCTCTGTATTTATAAAATGACCACAATTCTTTGGAAATGTCATTGCTTGTTGAAAACATTTCTATTGCTTTTCAAACGTAGCAATATTTGCTAAACTTCATCCGTTTTCTTTTCTTTAGTTTATATTCAACTATCTTTTCTTTCATATTCAGAAAATGTTTATTTTCATTCAATATAATATGTAGATATAATAGAATATAAATGCATTTTTATAGAATATAAATAAAACTTATTGAATATAAATTAACATTTTTAATATGAATGAAATTCCATTAAATGTAAATGAATTATTATGAAATATGAATACAATTTATAGCACATAAATGACATTCATTTCGTTTAGATAAAAATTATACCATGAATGAAAAATTATTTCATATAAACAAGTAAATGTAAATGAAAATTATTACATATAAATAAAAACATATTGAATAAAAATAAACATTTTTTTGAATATGAATGAAAAATATGAATATAAATAAAAGTAAAGAACACAAATGAAATTTAGCAAATATTGAAACGTTTGACACGCCATAGTCGTGTTATAGCCGCATGTTTGTTTTTAAATGTCATAATGTCATTGTAAACTAAACAGATGTTGTATTTAATTTTGCCTTGTCACTTTATGTTTTGTTCCTTACGGGTTTAACTCATTTTAAATATTTTAATATATCATTTCAGGAAATGAAGAAAGAAAGTGTCAAAAAATATAAGGGACTAACCTTAAAATTTACGGATAACTGGATATCTGTTTTTTTCTCAGACATGCAAATGCGTAATTGGTTTTGCTGCGAGCTCATCTTCGAAAAGATAATGTTCTTACAAAGTTACAATAGCTAGTTTTGGTGTTTTAGGATTTTAACCATGTAAATAAAATTTTATTATGCATATTAATTACTATACAATGGTACGATGGTTTTAAATGTAATCCTAGAATGTTTTTGCTAACAAATGTCTTTTAAATTGATGATAAAATTAGAAAGAGGACAATATTTAAAATTGGTTTTCAGTAACTACACTTTCCTGCCTTCATATGCTTTTAGTGTGTTATCCTAGATAATTTAGTGCAATATTTTAATTGAAATTGGCAAAAACAGTCTAGGTAATTCTAGGATGTATATTATGTAAATTTAATTTAGATAAAATTACTCTTTTAATATACAAGTCTCTTATCAAACATATATATAAAAATATAAGTATAATTTTGCTCAGTAAAGTCAAGAGAGAATTACCTCTGTCAGTACAAAATTAACAGTACCCTTAAGCTCCTTGTGGACATGAATAATGATTATCTAACACCAATAATGATATAATCAATTACATAGTCTACCTACTAAAATTAACAACATCTATACTATTGCCCAAAAAATCGGGCAGAATGTTATCACCTGCAATTTTACCACTTTCAGAGACATGCTTTAAAATAAATCAGAAGTCACAACTTTGCAGAGTTATTTTAAGTTATATAAGTTGTTGAACAAAAGAACTGAGGCCAGAGTTCACAAGGCAATGCTTTATGCAAAATTTTAAATACCTTTTACTTGTCTTTTTATACAGTAATTTCCAATAATTTTCTGTCCTCTCGGACCGGGCCAATCATGACTGAAGGGACAGAGGTTCACTATTAAATCATGCAAACATAATTTAAGTAGTCTAGGCTTGGTGAGTAGGCTAATAGGGCTTGAAAGAACTTCATTTCTGTTGCCATATCTGAGTCCTGCAGAGAACTGATTTCCCTGAATATCTTTTGGACTTACTTGACATCTCCTAACAAACTGCTAAACCATATTTCATCAAACTTAACAGAATTGTTTTTCTTTTGCCTTTTCTAAAATTGCACAAGTTGTTCTGTTGAAAATAAGTGCTAGAAAAGTTGAATGTAGAAAAATGCCAAACAGCATCTGCTCCTAAACCGCAAGTCCTTTTTCCATCAAATTTCAAAGTGGGTGTTCGTTACAAAGCCCTTTATTAAAATTGCTCCACGATTTTGCTCCGTTGCATTTAAGTACCGTAAGAGCTAGAACTGCAAGCATCCAAGCGACTTATCCTAAACCCAAAAATCGTTGTGTAGCCTATTTCACAAAATAAAAAATATTCCTTATATTTTCCTTTTCTAGAACTGCTTAAAAGTTTCCGCACCACTACACATAGGAGCAACTTGATCTAATTATACGCGTGCCATTTTCTCTTGAACAGCAAAATGTTTTCAACCAAATTTCACAGAAATATTCGTATATATTCGCATTAAAATTGCTAAAATGGTTCCGCTCCGTTGCAAAAATATATAGCTTGAGCAGAAAATAGATTGTTCAGCATTTTGCTTTAAATGTCATATTTTCACTAACCACTAAGCCATTTTTTATGAAACTTTATAGCAATGTTTTTTTTTTTATTTTGCCCTTATTAAAAATGCTGAAAAAGTTGTGCCATTCTCCATTAAAGGGTTGCAACAGCTAAATATAGACAAAAAGCTTAAATGACATTTCTTCCTGAGCCGTTCGGTCTTTTGTCACCACATTTTACAACACCATTTATTAAATAGCCCTCTGTTATCATTGCTCAAATGGTTTCGTTATGTTGCACAACATTGTTGCCAGGCATAAAAATAGGATTTCATTGACTTTTAGCTAACTTTAGCCAAACATTCTCAAAGTAAGCGATTGGGATTGCCTTTAACTGAATATGTGTAATCCATCGTGCATCGCAAAGTTTAAGCTCACCCGAGAACGATATGCAGCCTCAAGATAAGCTTTTGGGACAGCCCTATGTTCGACGTTTGTTGTTTGTTGTGGGTCGTCATCATTTTGCTTCAACTGGTATAGTAAAACTCCATTGTCAAGAAGGTAAAATATAAAAATATATATTCAAATGACATTCTTTCTGAGTGGTCTTTTTAGCTCATTTGAGCACATCCTATTCAAGGATAGCTATCGGGACTGCTTTGTGTTTGCTACCGATGTTTGCCAAACAGCAGACCTACAAATAAAGATGAAGGCTGACGTTCCAGGCTATCATTGTCATCATGGTCAATTAATTCTTTCGTGACTAATGAGACTATTGTCTTGAATTATGTTTTCTTGAAACAATCAACAGAAACATTCAGTCACAAAGTAAACCTATGTTCTGCTATTTGAAATAGTTGGTAAATAAAATAATGTTTTGAAATCATTGAATCAATTTTATCTAGAATCAACGTCTTTCTTCTTTATTACAAATTGTATTCTAACTTCAATTACTCATTGTATCATGGGTATTCCAATTCTATTTTTTTAACTGTTGTATCGGGTTTTCCAGGTCAAGTTATTTATTTATATGTAGGAGAACCTTGTAGATTTTTAACTGTATATTTTAAAATAAGAATTCTTAAGAATGATCTAGAACATTCTTTGAACACATACAAATTAAGACACTTTGAGACATAAGAGTAGTAGTTGATGTTGTGACTTTGAATGTACATGTATATATGTTAGTGCTTAAACTTGATTGAGATTAACTTGTGCTGGATAAACATTCATGGACATGATCAACACCTTTAGAATATATTCACAGCTGGAATAATATTTCAATTTAAAAAAGGATTCTATGAACGGAGATAATGACAGTAAGGTATTTTGGATTTGTAAACATCACATTGTAAGTCATTATTTTTCATTGTTAAATTTTTTCAACAAATGGTAAAATAAATTTAATAATTCAAACCTTAGTGAAAACAGAAATGACCCATGGTCTCATTTGACCTAGCTATCATCATGGCAAACATTCTAACGTTTTCATGACATCTGGAAAGAAAACGTGGTCTCTATACTGTTAAAAACATATTTGTTTTAAAATCATGACCTTTTTTTGAACCGAGAGGATCTACATTCGAATAAGATCTAGACATTATGAAGATAACATTTTGACATAACCTCGTGACAGCTGAATAGAAAATTAAATAGTGGCCTCTTTAGTGTTAACAAGTATTTTATGGTTTTATCTCATAAGCCAGTTTTTTTACCCAAGATAATACATGTTAGAACTTGAACTACATGTTAGAACTAGATTTCATCAAGATAAACACTTTGACAAGTTTTCCTTACATTATGGCAATAAATGTGACCTCTCAAGTGTTAACAACATTTTCCTATGATTGACCTAGTGACCTTATTTTCAGATTAGGTATAAGCCATATTCAAACCTGTCCAAGAATTGATTTAGGCAATCATTCTGACCAAGTTTCATTAAATGCGACCTCTACAGTGTTAATAACCAATTGTGGACGACAAATAAAGTATTATTTGTGCCAAAGTGTTTCTCATTGACTATAAAATGTATCGTAAAAATATTGTAGCTGTTTTAGAGCACTACAGCTCAATAAAATACACACATTCGATATTTGATTTTCATTTCTGCTGAGTTTGTGTTTGAGTTACTTTTAATAAGCACTGGCTCTAAGGGAATCAACTTTATGAGACGCACTTAAATCCCATGGTTGACCAAATTGCATGCAATTCATAGAATGATGAGAAAGTTTGAGCTTGAAAGTTCTTTATTTTAATGAATCATTCTTCATAAATTGCAATATGCTGGACCGGTGTCTTTCAAATGCAAAACAATACACTTTTGCCGTCCAAGTTATAACTTTGTTATGCATCAGTCCATTTATAATCACGAGTGGACACTTACAAGTCTTATTAAAAGTAGAATACAAGAACAATAAATTGCAATGGAATAAAACTAATAACAAAAAGTTTCTATAAAATGAAACAATGTAGTGATAGTATTGATATAAGGACGCTGATTTCTGCTCTTACTGAAAAGACGCTGCATAGGCTATGCGCCCGAAAAAGAATATGCCTAAATGCGACCAATAATACTGATCTAATAATGTTTTAGTTCAACGGACGGCTGATCGATAATGCAAAGAGTCGAAATTTAAAAGCTACAATAAATAAACAATGGCTTAGCACTGGTGTATTTTTCATCATTTTCGCCTTGGCATTTTCTCTGTGCTAATCAAAACACAACATGACAGAACTCAGCAATTGTAATTGTTAACTTATTAAATTTCTGCAAGTCCACTATGAAAAGTCAGTCATTTAGTGACCGTGGCTGTATCTTATTATCCACAGCACTGAATATTTTATTGCGATGAAAGTAAAAACGGGAAATTAGATAGTTTATATTCTTACTATCCATAATGGTTCTTTGTTCATGTGCCATTCCTTCTCTGTTAAAATGTAAAAAGTATTATAAATGTTTTACATGAATTTGTACGATTTGCATACTATTACTTCTCAGTTGCATTGCATTTTTATTAATTTTAATTTTATATTAATTTTTCATCATTTTTTAGAATGTAGGGATTTTGACAAACTATAACTGAACAACAGTATGGTGATGTTATACTTGTTAATAAACCTTGTGAAAGAATCGCATGGGCATTATTCTTTTTTCCACACAGATGGCTCATGCAAGAAATTGTACGAAAATATCAATTTTTTATCGTTTTTCAAACATTTTGACTCGTCTGATACACTTCTGTTAGCGTGTCTTTTTTACGGTGATGAAGTCTGGGGTCTTTACATTTATATTAAGTATGTATTAAATTGTTAGGTGTAACAAATGAAACGTCATGTTATTCAGACAGAACCTTAAGAGTTAGCTTTATGTTATTAAACAAAATATATGTTATTCAAAATAAATGAATACAGATGTATCAAAAATCATACTTTCAAAATAAATGCGTTCTGTGACATTAGACAGGGTAGCCATTTTCTCTTTCCATGCTAAGGAAGAACGTAAATTTACTTTTCACATTTCTATCATTAATAGCTTTGATTAGATTTAACTTATTATCAACATCTCTCTTTTCTGTTTTCCAAAAACTATTATCGAGAATTCTATGTTGAAGTACAATTTGTTTTACCATGCTGCACGCTCATTGACTTGCCATTGGTCTTGTGACCTTCTCTAAGTCTTATGTGTCATACATACGGTCATCCAATGAATAATGCTTGACTTTGTTTTTTATAACTGTTTATTAGTTAGCAATTGTCACTTGTTTACCTCCTTTATTTCTTACCTATGTATATGTACTTCATTTTTAAATTTCTATTTTTTTGTGTGGGATCAGCTTCTCGTTACATAACTCTTCGGTTACTGTTTTGTGTCTTCAGACAAATCTTTCAAATTTTATATGCGTTCTCTTGAAGTGTGTGTGTGTGTGTGTGTGTGTGTGTGTGTGTGTGCGTGCGTGCGTGTGCGTGTTTTCCCTTTACAATCTGTAAATTTTAGCCGAGTTCTTATTGGCAGACATAATTGGTAGGTTAGATTTTGATATAGTCTGTTCTGTTGCACTTTTTTATGTGCGCTTATATCATTATAGTTGGCACTTATGAATGAAAAAAGGCTTTGCATTTTTGCTTTTGTTAATCTATCGAAACTCGAAAAAATGACAACTTATCATAGAAATTTCAATTTCAAATTGTTATATATGATTGAATTATTAACATTAATTCATAGGAAAGTATCATTGTCATAAATTTGTTTACCATTATAAGACCTGTTGGATACCCTTTCTATATGACTGTGAGATCTGGGGTTGTTTCGTGCTATAAACAATGTACAATATTTTTAAAGTAGGGCTGAGTATGCAAAAACGTAGGCCTTGATAGGTATTTTACTCACATATAAGAGTTTGGCTCATCACTGTGTTGTACTGAGTATTAAATATCGGAAAGGGTATGTTTCCTCCCATGTCTTGAATACAGTCAACATATTAATATAATGACAAGTAATTTTATTATATATACAGAAATTTGTAAAGACTGTTGTACTGTCTACTATTGATGTCTGAAAAAGCAAAAACACTTTCAACTCAAAGAACAATGAACAAAGTACTAAACTCAAACTCAGACTGACTGTCTAACTCATTCCCCCGATTCCCGAATTTAAAAATATGATTTACCTAAAATTGATATTGAAGAAGACCAATGTATCATTCGTATAAACAAGTTACAAGAACTTCTATGAACTCATTATATAAATGTGATATTATGAACTTTTCATCTCGGATCTTAACTAAAAATTTCACAACTATTTTTAAACTTTTGTATGAACTTTTGTATTGTTTGTTGAGTTGGGATATATACACATGCATTAAAACAAAAGAATCCTTAGTTTGCTGATTGTTTGTACAAACTGGTTGTCTTCATTAAGTCACATTGTCTAAGCATTCTATATATTACAAATATATGTAATCTTCTCTTATGTCTGTATTTTAAGTATTGTCTCAAAACATCCAATAACTGTTTTACAAATCATCTGTAGTAGCAATCATTAAAGATCTTGATTGAAACATCTAGCATTTATAAAAAAGAATGACTTCGTGTCTTCTTTTGCTTGGCACCGGTCATGAATCTGCTAAGAAAAATAGTGAAGTATATATAATGATTTTAACCAACAGGAAAACAATGTATGCATGTGGTCTATATTTGACAATATAATTGCATTTTTTCACTGAAGGCTATTTCTTTTATTTCAGATTTCCTGACAGCATTGCTGGTTAAGCTGCTAGGTTAATAAATATTTTCTCCATAAAGTATTTACGAGTAATATAAAACATTTTGATGGGTTTTTTTGGACAGTTGTAGCAATTTATATCCGAATTAGTAAATATATATTTTTGATTGCCTCACAAATTATCTTTTGCAGATTATTAATTGTGTATTTGTTAATGAAAGCTTTCAAAGTGTCAGAGCTAACCTGTTAAAGTTTTAGGTGGGCCATGTAACTAATTCAGGGACTGGTACTGTTTATAAATAAAAAAGAACTGAATCTTTTTTGTTTCTTTGTTAAAGGGTACACAGAAATTGAAAATAAAATTCTTGCTTTTCATTTTAAGTACCTGATCATTTTAGTGCAGTTATGCTTTTTATGAGATACATGTTCATAATCCATTTAACATTCTTGCAAACAATTATTTTCAGTATATTTTTTCATCAATATTCAAATTTCAAGCATTGAATAGGAGTGTGAATAGGGAGGAAATTAGCTGATATTTTAGAAGCCATCAACTGCATAAAAATCAACTAGGGCTGACACTGTTGACAATTCTAACGCATGTTAGTTCTTACGAAAAGGAAAATCAAAAACCTAAATGGAATAACAATCCTTGAAAACTATAAAGCTCCGTAGTTTTTATAGCATGCATCGTACTGTTTTAACAGTCAGCCCAATTGGTATGGTTGATAAGGTTAGTATTTCACAAATGTTTGGGTTGCATGATTGATTCCATCCTGTAACACTTCATGAGAACCAGTGGCTTTAGCATTATAATTTGATTGTCTGCTGTCTGAATTATACTGTATAATTGTGAGTCAAAAGTGGACATTCGATGTACTGGCTCCATAAGTACCATAAGTACCAAGGATCAATTAAGTGAAAATTGATAATATTTAAGAATAGTAGAATGCACATTTCATCAAAACCATTTTCTGTTTAAGACGAAGCAAGGAAACTGACGCGGGATTTGTATGTCTTAAATGTTTAACTATGTTAATAAATATCTTAAATATTTAATTATGTTAATAGGACCGTCTAGAAGATACAGTCATATGTTTTCGAAAAAATCAGTTTAAAATATTATTTTCCTATTTAATCAGAATGTATGCTTAGATCATCCGTGCTTAAAGTTTTGTCTGTAGTCCGTCCGTCCGTAATTTAACAATTACATACAGAAAAAACGTATAATTTGTAACCACAGGGTCTTTCTCAACCCACCTGCACAAGAATGGTCCTTGCATAGCCTCCTTTCAGATTTGTGAAATTAATTAAGCTTCACACAGAAATCCGGTTGCTATGACAACCAATTAAAAGAATCAAGGCTATGCTCAAGAACTTCTTGACAGATTTGAAAATATATATTTACAATTATTATATATTTATAATTATTCCTAAGGTCGCCCTCAGTGAAAAACAGGGCCGCAAGAAGCTATATTTACTAACAATGTCCTTAAATATCGATATGGGAAATTTTAAAAGGCTTATTCCAAGAAACTGCATGACTGTCTTAAAAAATATTTTGGCAGAAATGTACCTTGGATAACCCCTCTGTACCACTTGTGAAATGTATTGTGATCAGGGAATAAACATGGACGCCAGGGGCTGAACTTATACCTACATACCTACCTACCTACCAACCTTGTTTGCCCCTTTTGCTTGCTTACTTGCATATCTACCTACTTAACTAACTACCTACCTTGCTTGCTTGCATTTAAGAAATAGTTTTATACTGTGGAGCGTAGATTTGACACTATTTTTACAAGTGTGGCTTTGACATTGTATGGAAAGGAAACATATTCTTACTTAGTTCAGGAAGCATTTATAATCATCAAATATTCATCCCATGGTTGTCTTACCGAAGAAAATACATATTCTAAACGTTATTTTCCTGAAATATCACATCCGCTGGAATGTTAAATAAAGTTTTTGTGATATTCTTCCATAGATTTATTCTTTTTTATCAAACATGAAACACAGTTAAATACATAATAACATCGTTTCACAGTTACATGAAATAACAACAATAATAAAGTTAATGATTAGTTCGTTCATTTATTCCTCGAAGTGTATCTTTTTATGTTGTAATTTCGGATATTTTTACTATTAATAATAAAAAAATACCTCACTTCGCTCTGAAAAATATGGTTCAACTCTGTCCCTGCAAAGTCCTTAAAAGTATTCAGTGTGCATTTGAACGGTACATGATAGAGATCATTTTACTGGGATCATTTTACTGGGTTCATTTAACTGGGTTCATTTGGATCATTTTACTGAGTCATTTTACTGGGTTCATTTTACTGGGTTCATTTGAATCATTTACTGGGTTCTTTTTACTCGGTTCATTTGGATCATTTTACTGGGTTCATTTTACTGGGATCATTTTACTGGGTTCTTTTGGATCATTTTACTAGGTTCATTTTACTGGGTTCAAAGCCAACACAAATAAATATTTTTCATTACTTTTTCTCCTTTTATTCTGTTATATAGTGAGTTTATTGTTCAGAACAGAATATAAATAAAACTGATTAATGTTATTTCGAACAATTTAGATGCATGTTAAAGTTTATTTGATTATATTAACACATCAAAGTAGGTAGGGTATTAGTAAAATGTTTTAAAGCTGAGAATCTATATGCATAGTACCATAATAAAAACAAGGCATCTTATAGACTGTTTCTTTTTCATAAACAAAATAAATAGAGAATCAAGTGTTTTAGGAATATTACTTTTTCATATTGTCCTAAAAATAGAAAGAGTCAAGCTGCTGCAGCTCCAGACCAAAAGGAAGTGTTTATTTAAAGATTTAAAGGCTATTTAACAAATTCCAGGTCATTGGTCTCCCAGTGTTACCTATGTGATGCAGGTAAATAAATTAGGACGATTTCCTAGTGCAGTTCATGTCAACTTGATTCGGTTATTATATAGGTAATAGCGGAACTTTAAGCTGTCATAAAATCTATATCAAACAATATTCTCAAAACCACAACACTCGCCTGCCAATACCCCTAACACTACTAGAACGAATCAGGCAATGTGGCGTCAGTATTTAGGAAACTTTTACATTAAAAGCGAAATAGGAAAATTTGATAAATATTCTTCTGGCTGTAACCTTGCAAATTGTATCCACTGAAATTGATACTTGGTTATCGAAAGATTTGCAGAATGCCGGAACAACATTTTTCTCTAGCTGAAATTCAGATTTACCCAGTTCGGATATGTAGAAACTTGTCATCAGTAACAGAATATGATATTGTGTAGTGAACGTGAGCTTCACTTGTTACTTAAAGATTCATGTGTAAGATGCTATATATAAAGATAAGTAAAGTCATTCTTGACACAGACAAATTATAAGTGAAAAAATACAGTTGGAGTATCCTTATGTTGCTTCGTTTTCTTTTTATAGTTTAACAATATCACTCCTACTCAACAATCCCAAACACAGCGAGAATTGACAGGGTCCCAAGTTTTCTTAACGGTGTCACTGAACGCCCATAGTTGGTAAAAAAATCTGCAAAGACCACCGACAGTCATGAAAATCATCTATCGTAAGATTGGCGAACTTTCTTTTTTTGTATACGTTGTTGCTGATTTGAGATTGTTTAGCTAGTTATGAATGGATTTTTTATTATGCCCCCGAATGGAGGCACATAGTTTTAAACTGTCCGTCCGTCAGTCCGCCAGTCAGTCTGTCCGAAAACTAACATTAGGCCATACCTTCCTTATTAGTGAGTGGATTTATTTCATACTTGGACAAAACACCCCTTTTGACAAGACCTTTCCATTGACCTATATAAACTTGACCGGGACCCCTGATTGACCTTTACTTTGAAGATCCAATTGTCCAAAAACTTTAACATTGGCAATAACTTCTTTATTGGTAAGTGGATATACTTCATACTTAAACACAACATTTCTTTGGACAAGACCTTTCCACTGACCTATACATGTATTTGTTTGACCTTGACCCCTCAGGGACTTTCACCTTGAATATCCAATTGTCCAAAAACTTTAACGTTGCCCATAACTTCCTTGTTAGTAAGTGGATTTACTTCATATTTAGACATAAGACCCCTTTGGACAAGACCTTCCCACTGACCTTTCATTATTTGACCTTGATCCCTGAATATCCAATCGTCGAAAAACTAATAGTTGGCCATAACTTCCAAATTAATAAGTAGATATACTTCATACTTAAACACAACACCCCTTTGGACAAAGCTTTCCCACTGACCTATATTTGTTTGACCTTGACCGCTGAATGACCTTCACCTTAAAGATCAAATTGTCCAAAAACTTTAACATTGCCCATAACTTCCTTATTAGTAAGCGGATTGACTTCATATTTGGACACAACTCCCTTTAAATAATACCTTCCGACTGACCTACATTAATTTGACCTTGACCCCTGAATAAATGGTTCTCAGCTCAAAGGTCATAGAACCACTTTCGGTGACATTGTCATCTTACAGTGACAGTTCTTGTTGTGTCAGAAATAACTATACTAATTAATTTGAAAAAGACGACTGGCTGATCTCACATATTTCAGTACAGTTAATTAGAGCATAACCATTACCAGTACCCTAGTTAAGTACGTTTCTCAAACAGAAGACTTAACAATTATTGTCGTTGTGTTCCTTTAATTCCTGTTACTAGAGAAAGACTCAACAGAAAGTAGACTTTCAACTTCTGCACTGTAGCATTGTTAATATTCTTCATTAAATCAATTTGTTCAAACTGACGCATCTACAAATGTATCGTTTACAGGAACCAGATGTCTGCAATAGTTTATAAGCCAAGTACAGACTGCATTTATATAACTTATTCAAAATTGATATCTTAGAAAGATGCTTGCTATTTGTAGCATTGTGCAGAAAAATAATCAAAAGTTTTCGGGGATGAATTGCACAGTTAGATCTTTTATAGTATACATTTTACTAAATTTGATTGTCAAACCCTCAGTTGAAATACTGCAAGTGATGGTGGAATGGTTGACATCAAATAACTTGAAAGGTGGTGTGCGGGAACCGCAGTTAGGTAGCTCGCACGCACTTTGCGCTAATTCTTCGTTTCGTTTTTAAACCGATCGTGGGATTGTTTTTGGTTGATGTGCTCAATTAAAATTGTTAAAAGGAATGTTTTCCCGCGAACAAAAATATAAGTCTATTCATCCTTGTCCCCTCACGGTGAAAGTTTTGTATTTTATTATCACTAACCTTTGATAATAACGTAAGTTTGACATCTGAAAGTAGGAAGTATATGGACTGTTGCACTTAAACTATTTCAGTTTTCGACTTGTACCCAGTCTGTTTCGAACTCTTTTTAGGAAACCTTTATTTCCTGTATAATATCTTACAGACTATTAATCTACTATTCCTTTAGCCTTGGTATTTAAGTATAGTAATGATAATCACCTTTGGTATCATTAAGATTCTTATTTTATTAAGCTTACATACATTTTTGTATATTTTCAGCTTTTTACCTCACAAAAGATTTAAATGGTTAAACTTAACTAGCTTGTTGTAACGTGTTCACAAGAAGGGCAGTTACAGGTGGTATTATTAGTATGTTTCTTTTGCTTGATAATTCAAAGGGATTGAGGCTCATCTATCATGTAGTGATGAAAACATCAGGAGTCGAGAGTAACTCTTTAGCTTTGTTTATAGTTGAAAGTCGTTCTAAATTACATTGCATGAAAGAGAGAAATCTAAATGTATAATATTTATATGCAGCAAATCAGTGTGAGTGAAAATACTTAAATTAAGTCGATTAACCCTTACCACGAATTTTAGCTATCTTATCCTCTAATTTTTGACTGTGTAGGGAGGCTGTGTTTTTTGACTCTGGTTTTTCAGATACACTTTTCCCACTTTATTACCATGCTAGATATCAAAAATTGATCTTGTGCATCTTACTATTTGGACAAATCAATCAATTGTTTACAGGGGGTGCAGATCAGACTGCACGGATGTGCAGGCTAATCTTGGTCTGCACTGGTCGCAAAGGCAGAGTCAATTGCCTCCAGCAGGATAAGGGTAAAAGATTTTTGTCGTGATCGAAATTAAAGTTGTATCAAAATATGATGGGCTTCAGATGTCCCATGTTTGGCAGGCGTGTCTTTCAGGATTGAATCTTAATGATATAACTGTTTGTCTTTCAGTGAAAAAAAATGTGAATAAGTCATTCATTTGAATTAATTAAGTCAAACGATTGAAAATTATGTTGCCCATTTTATCTTTCGGTCCAATATATTTTATTTTTGCTTGCAAATGTTAACCGATACCTTTGTTGTTAAAACGTAAATTAGCAATATTCTGTCAAATATTTTTTTTTACAATAAAAACAGTATTCCTTATTACTCAACTTACGTACGTCCATGTTACCGTGTTTCATATTCATCTGGACAAATTCAGAATTTTATGTTCAAACGACAGACGCCAACACAGTATATAAAACAAGTGTATTTTCTTCGTCGCTCACATGGAAGCTTGGGAGATAGAGACTTGGGATATATATTATAAGTTATACTCAACAGGGCATGGCGAGGACATAACGTCTTAAACTGAATATAAAGTGTATTCCAAGAAGAATTTGATATAATGGTGTATTACTCTGGCAACTTCCAACAAAGTACAGTTCTTTATCCGAAACACAATTTAGCCGCATTTATAAACAGTTTGTCTTTTCCATTTTTAGACAATGATGAACAGCAAATACTAGGTATATCTTTTCTTGCCAGATAAGTGTATTTGTGAAGTTTAACGGGAATAGCCACATGGAGCATTGCAATACGGGATTGGGAGAAAGGGAGACATTCTCTGACTCAAAGAAGCACATTACGAGCATTCTTGCCGGACGCGTTGACAAGCAGAAAATGTCACAAAACGCATTCAGAACCAACGTTTGTTTGTCTTTTTTACATTATTCGTGGTCCATACTGGTGGTTTTTTATTGAATAGTTTTTATGGTTTACGCAAACCTGCTAAAGCTTTTTATGCACGTTCTCTGATAGCATAGGACAAAAACAAACGCGTATGGTAGTGATTATCTTACTTCAACTTCTAAATCATTAATCTTCATTACCGACATGAAACTGTAAATTTAAATCAAATGTCAGTTTAAGTGTAATTTTTATTAAACATGTCACAACATTTGACTTGTCGTCAACCTAAATAAACAGTGCAATTAAGGCTTAATAGCTTAAAATTTTATGCATTGCCGTAATGGTATCTGTTAAAGACAAGCAGATAGTTCAATGATAGTTAAAGAAAATTACTCAGTTTTCGCTCATTCAACAATATACAAACAAACAAATCACAAAATCAAAAACCTTTACCAAAGAGAATTGAATCACTACTGTCTCTGATATAGTATTTTTATTACTTTGTAAAGTTATCAGTATTTTTTTTTCGAAATGCGTTCCCACAGATACGTTTCTTGACTTCTGAGGACAAATAACGCAACTTATTGAAAATTGTCAGGAAAACGTGAAAAACGTCTGGATGGTCCTTGAAAGGTCATCGATGTAAACAGGTATTACTTGTAAAAATTATATTTTTTTCATATATATCACGCTTTCTTTTCGTGACGTCTCATAAATTTATATACTGAGTCGGTTCTCGTGTTTTGTTAAGTATAAAAGCGTGAGCCATTTTTTAAAGGTTATTGTCTGTTACTGCTGTGACTGTATCTTATAAATAAAACTTTAACTTTAAAGATGTAACTTGAAATTGATTTGCTATTTGACACTGAATAGACAACGTTACTCACCAAGATCATATATAAACAACAAGATGTCTAAAATTAATGCATTCTTATGTAAGATAACTAGAAAGATAAAAAAACGAGACCCAGAATTGAAAACTAAATAAATTAATCCGACATGTATTGCTTAAAATGGTATAATAATAGTTATAAACTTAGTCATAAATCAGATTTGGTATTTTCTATTGTTTCCATCGTTTTACTTTGGCACTTCCAAAAGTTCAATATTCCATGTTGCCCTTTTAATTCTTTTTTCCAGCAATGTGCTCTATTTTTACCGTTATTTATTACTATTAGTAGTCTGACGAGTTTAGAATGTCTATTTCAAGTTTACTTTTTTTCTCACAATTATGTCAGCGCCACCGGCAGTTATTTCTTTCAGAAATGTATAGCCCTTTGCTTCCATATATTTGATCAGAGATCGCTTACCACCTGACCAAAAATAGTGTTCTATCGACAAAACATTGATGTCAACTTTGTCCCATGGAATACTTTCTAGTACCCCTTTCTCTGCTCCTTCAATGTCTAAACTAAAGTAATCTATCTTCAGCTGGCCTAGAGCCAGCAGAATCGAATACAATGGGAAGCACTGAATCTTTTCATAAAAGCGTTTCCCTCCTTTTATTGACTTCTCTCGTCCTAAAATATTCCCCGACCACATCCATGTGTCCTCGAAATTTAATGTTGCCTGCAAGAAAAAGAGAGATTTTTCCCTCTTAAACTAATCTTTTAAATTACTGTCATCCAGCTGAAAAAGCATACCGCAGTATCCTTTTTTATGTACCTGGGATCCTCAAAAACATTGTTTCTGTGTGTTGTAAATGGATTTGTATCACTTTTCAGTTAATTCACTTGCAGAACAAGTAGTAAAAAAAGTTTTAAAAATTAAAAAAAAGAAAAGGAGCTAAAATTTGCATCTTATTTTTTGTGTGTCTCTAAATATATTTGGCTCTGTTATGAAACTCCACAGGAAGATTGCTAACTGTGTACAGTTGTACAGGATTTTGTGTTTGTACAGAACCATTGGAGTAATAATACTAATTTTGCCCAAAAAATCAGTTTTCTGTTATTGGTATCAAAGTAACAAACCACTTATGATTCCAATAAAACTTCTGCTAAAGCCTGGCATTTTATTAATTTTGTCCAGCTCTGTCATGAGGCCGGCAAATGTCCAAGATGAAATCACACATTGTGTAAACAACCAATTCAGATACAGGTTTTAAGACTTCTCTTTCAACTTGAACATGACGTTAAATTATAAAAAATAGCATAATTATATATATTTATATATATTATATATTTATAAAAAAAGAAAAATTAAACAGTTTTTCAATTTTTCTGAGTTTTAACTAAAACTTAGACCAGCAACATCAATCTTGCTATAAACCGTCGAAAACTTTCGATATTTTTTCCTTCTTTACACGACAGTACACGATACACCATAATCTTCTCTTCTCGGAAGAGGTAACCTTCGGAAGAGGTAACCTATAAAACACTTAAAGAAAGTGATCTGAAGCACCTTTAAGGTATGTTCAGTACAAAACGCTACGCTTTGACGAAGTAATAAATATACCCTGTCAAAACGCGGATATATATAAAATGTGAAAATAAAAGCATCACATGGGTTTTTGAATATGTAATTGCCAACCGGTTTCCTTTATCATCAGGGCAATAAAACAAAATGTGTAACAATAAACAAATGTGTTAACACATTTTGTTTTATTGCCCTGATTATAAAGGAAACCGGTTGGCAATTTCATATTCAAAAACCCAAGTGATGCTTTTATTTTTTCATATTTAATTACTTGCCCTGCACATTTTAAAACGTTTATATATTCTCATTACTATAATAATTGTTGTTGTTTTTCTACCTTACCACTGATGGGTGAGCATCTATGCTCAGACAGGCGTTTAGCGAGTATGCCTTTCTGTTTTTAGACCTTAGTTCTCTGTATGTCGTCGGATTGGCTTCGATAAGTATGCCTGTCCAGTTTCGGTATCTCTCTAGAAACAGGGTATTAGAGTGGAGTTCGCCTGATGCAGCACCACATTCAATGAAAAAGCCGTTTGTCTGGAAAGAAAAAGAAAGAGCTTTAAACATCATGTTTTTAGAATTTAGAGTGCTACATTGAAAATCATGATTTATTTTACCATTAAGTGCGACATGATACCGAAAACATTATTGAATTAGCAAAAACGGTCTAGAATATGTCAAAAATTGTTGCATAACCATGTACAGATCAAATCAAAATAATGTTTTTTTCGAGTGATGACTCGCGTGTACGTAAAATGTTGAAATTCTAGATGAAGTCTTGTATGCTGTACCTTGAACCTTTTGTATGAAAGTATGTACACATATAGACGTTACTGCTAAACAGGTATTGAAAAGATTGGGCAGTGGTTGGGATTCAGGCAATATAGGACCATTTCATATTAACATAAATTGTCTTTTGTACTGCATTTCATGTTGGCTTACATTGATTTTAGTGGTCTTTCTTCTGAAGTTATATTCAGCCTGTTTGTGCAACGCATTATGATTGAAAGAATCAGTACAAGTTCTACAAGCATGGTGAATTTCTGGCTGCGATTGTCCTCCTTATGTAACGTTATACGAGTTGTAGTGTTCTGGTTTTCCAACACTGTTTAGAATGATTTTATTTTTCTTTTGAATAACAGAGACGAAACATTCCCCAGTGCGTATTAACGCTACGTTATCAAAGTAGAGCGTGAAAAAAAAACCGATGCACAGGCAAGTCAGCGCCGAAGATTCTGAAGACGTAAAATTGTCGTATAGATATAACTTCATGCAACCACAATATTCATATAATTGCAGTATTGTAAGTGCATATTGGTACAATTCGTGCTCAAGCCACCTCAGTCATAAGTAGTTTGATGAACCTACGCTCTAATCACTGAGCCGAAAAATCGATTCTCTGAAGAGTTTGTCCGAGGTAGAAGTCAAAAGAATCATATAAGCTATTATTTACTAATTCCTTATTTCGTAATAAGTAGCACCACACCAGGCAGCAGTTACGAAGTGGAGATTACTGTGCAGGAGAGGCTTTTTGTATCAAGGGCGTACCAACTTCATAAATATTAATATTTAAGGTTCGAAAAGTAATTAAGCCAATGCTGATTATCATTTAACATAATATGTTCGTTTATTATATCGACCTTTGTAAAATTTCAATGACTTTTAATTAAAAAATGAAATTACATGAAAATTGAAAACGAACTTATGTTACGATACCAGAAGCCATTTTCATATTAATCTAATAGCAGATATTTCCGTCCATGGCCTGTGACATTCAGACCAAAATGTCTCTTTAGCGACTGACTTCTTATTTGATGGAAGAGAAGTCGCTTTCAAAGACATGTCTTACAACTAGACGATGACAGATTGCATATCTGTTTCTTTGGCCCATTAACTATGAAGTGAAAATTCGAAGACATACCTTACAACTAAACGATGATAGATTGCGTATCTGTTTCTTTGGCCCATTAACTATGAAGTAAAAATTTTTGATTTGCCAAGGAACACGTTTTTGAATTTTTGATGGACACCTAAACAATTAATTGTTCATTAAAATACTCAATTACACAATTTCTAAGAAAAACAGAATATGCTAAAATTTGCGGTATGCACCTTTAAACTCAAGACAGATGATGTCTCCACTCCTTTAGTATATTGTAGCGTTATTTCAATCATAAGATTCAAGACTTATTCTCTAAAGGGGTCGTTTTATTTTCAATTTCTCCATAATTCGTCTTTTTTACTTTCTATTTGAACAAGTTGGCTGCTTAAAAAAGGCATCCAATGGGTTATGTCCAATAATTGATTGTACATGTGACCACATCTTGATGTAATATTTCTTGCGATGTTAATTCTCATGTTCTTGCTAGAAAATACTTATAGTATTGTAAATAGAGCCAAAGAAAAGAGAACTACCTAACAATTCTAAATTTTACAAGACTGAAATTTCCAGTGTACATTTTATCAGTGCAGTACACTGAGCATGGTAAAGAACCAGAGGTGTCGTTTGAATGTGAAGCTTTCTGTATCGTGCACCATGATCCCCCAACAACATCTTTATAGGGCGTCGGTCATATGGGCAATCGGTACCGACGACAAATAAGTTCAAATAGATAGTGCAATACACAGTTATTTTAGCAACGCGCGCATCGCCTGCTTGCATTATATACTGTAAGTCTATTGTTGCAGGTGCAGTAAATAATTTTCAATTTTATTGCTGGCGTTATTGAAAATTATTCAAAGTTATATATCAATTACAATCAATTTCTTGTTAGATTTTAACAAATCATTTACCTTAAAAATACAAACAAATATTTGGTACTCTCTCTAGTAAACATTAAGAGAAATGTAATGATTGCATGGCCGCAAATCTGGTCGAAGATAGATAGGATCGGAAGACGCAGATTAAGGATATCCGAAGATCTCCGGCTCCAGACGCTCTGCTGCATATTCTTTGTCATTAAACGCTCTGTCGCTACTATTCTGGGTGATGGCATTAGGGGCAGAACCTAAAAATAGCATTATCTTATCATCGACGTCCTAAACAGTACTTTTCTCTATATAAAGCAAAATCAATGGCAGTTTAACAACATTTCAATTAAAACCGTCTGTTGCGAATCTGAATATTGACACGATGATTTTCATGCTGACAGTTTCATACGCAATTACCTTGTTTATATTATATTCCAAAAGCTGTTACAATATTTTACAACAGATAGTATATCTCTTCGATAGCCGTGAACATTTCCATGCTTTCCGTTTCTACCGGACATTTGTAGCAAACTTTTATTTTCAGAGACATTAAGATTAAGGAGTTTAAGTCTTACTGGGACTGCACATTCAAAGAAAAAAATAGAAATACTTAATAACCTGGAACCTGAGAACAGAAATGTTGCAGCAATGCGATAAAGTCAAAATCAAGGTTAAAGGCATTTTACGTTAATGACGAAATTGCAAATGTTTTATGGCGGTCTACCCAACTGATTTTAACTTGTATGTGCAGATATACATTTCTAATTTTCCATGGTCTTTTGATTTATGATGAATATGGAGGACAAAGGTATATGTTGACATCTTATGTTATTTGATATCGGGTTCGGCTCTATCAGAAGCCTTTGCATTTGTTGTGGCTTTACAAGCGACGTTTAATGCGCTTCGAGCGCTCCGTTCTTGCTAGCCTTTGCTTAAACGTGTCTTTATGTTTATCAACCTAGCACTGTTCTAGCTAGCCATTTTGATCACGCGTCTTTATGTCATCACGCTTGCACTGTTCCGGCTAGCCATTGTGTTAATAAATCTGTTTCACTAGCCTTATTCTGGCTTACCTAAGCGTTAACGCGTCATTATGTTTTTATACTGACAGTGCTACTGCTAGCCATTGAGTCTGTATGTTTATTACACTGGCACTGTTCTTGTAGCCTATTTACGTTTATAAGGTAGCACTGTTCTCGCTAGTCATTGCATTAACGCATCCATACGTTTATTACGCTAAAACTCCTGAACACGATTTTCAGCATTTGAATGTTTTGCATTTTTCGAGGATCGTCACTTTTCAAACAAAAATAAGATCAAGACATAGACCTTACACAAAAAAGCTACTGAAAGATAATACAGCTGAAATTCATACCAGTTGTGTTCAGGTTTATGAAGCGGCCAATACTGATATATATATATATATATATATATATATATATATATATATATATATATATGGAAACATGTGTTCCCTTAATTTAACGCAAACATGCGTTCTCTTCATGTACTCCAGCTGCTATTATTTCAGTCTGATTACTATTTTTACACAAATTCAAATTTGAATGTCAAATATATCTAGAGAAACGCATGTTGTTGTTTTGCATATAACTTGATATTTTCTGGGTGTTTCTGCTGAAATTATTCCATGTGCACAAGATCACACATTCTGTTAAGCATTGTTGAGAAGATTTGTTACTACGGTAGAATACTTTGGAAGACACTAGTTTTCACAGTACAAGAAAGCTTAAAAGTAAGGCAAGGGGCTAGAATTCAACACTAGAGAATGCATTAACATGGGAAACCTCTGATGCATAATTCTACAGGTTGCCTACTATTTCTATGGACCTTGGTGATTGTCATACATAATGTGATTTGCGACAAAAAAATGTGTGACTGACCCCATCACAAAACTGTAGTATGGAGTGAATGATAAAAAAGGAACAATAAATAAACAATGACAAAGAATTTTCTTCTGTTTACAATAAAAACTCAATATAAAGACCAACTAAGGGACTTGAGCAAAGTAGTCTTAATCTGAAGTTAAACACATTATTGAATTTTCATGTCCCCAGTCGAAGATGAGGGGGGGGGGGCATATTGCTTTGCAAATGTCGGTCCGTCGCTCGGTCGGAAGACACTTTGTTTCCGATCAATATCTAGAGAACCCTTGGATCAACCTTCCTCAAACTTGGTATGTGGTCATGACTAGTAAATGAACCATATAGTTTTACAGGTCACCAGGAAAAAGACCAAGGTGACAGCGACCTTGAAAAGCAAAACTGTTTTCGATCAATAACTATAGAACGTTGGGCCCATGATCCTTAAACTTGGCATTTAGGTTGTACATGACCACTATAGTGTTACAGATCACCAGGTTAAAGGCTAAGGTAACAGTGATCTTGGAAAGCAAAATGTTTTTCGATTACTAACTATAAAATCCTTCGACTCAGCTCCCCAAAACTTCATAGGCAGATTGGTCATGACAGGTAGATAACCTCCGTAGTTTTTGGGGTTATTAGGTCAAAGGTTAAGGTCACAGTAACCTTGAAAACCAAAACGGTTTCCGCTCGATAGCTAGGGAATCATTGGGACCAGATTAGTAAAATTGTTAAGTAGGTTGGTCATAGCAAATAAATGACCTCTGTAGATTTTCAGGTCATTGATTAAAAGCCAAGACCACAGTGACCTTGAAAAGCAAAACAAGTTCCGATCAATCGTTATAGAATGCCTGGGCCCATGCTTCCTAAAACGACATAGGTAGGTTGGTAATGGCGAATAGATCACCCCTAAAGTTTTGAGAGTCATAGATCAAAGGTCAAGGTCATTTTGATCATTAACTGAAAATGGTTCTGATGAAAACCTAGAGAATGCTTGCGCCTAGGGTCCTTAAACTTGCCATGCTGGTTGACAATAACCTTGAGATGACTTATATCACTTTTGAGGTCACTTAGTCAAAGATCAAGGTCTGAGTGACCATATACAGAAAAAAAAATTATTTCCAGTCCATAACTAAAAAACGCTTGGGCATTGGCTCATACACCAAAAAGAGGAAAAAAGATTCTGATTGACAACTGGAGAACCCTTGGGCCTTGCTGCCTCAGAACTTCCTACCTACCCATCCTCCCACATTACTACCTACATACCTACCCATGCAGTTCCTATAGTCTTTCGTGTGTTCCAGTAATTGAACGTTATACAATTTATAGCCAAAATGTCACTGACATAATCTCCAGTCCCTATCATTCATTTACTTGCCACGACCAATAGCTTTTGATATCAGGAGCCCCTGTCATCCTCCCATTAATGTGCTGGCACAAGCCCCTGTCCTTCTACCTCCCTATGCTTTATGGCTGCCATTAAGGATAAGGTGCTAGGGGTGGGGGCATGTATGTTTTACAAACATCTCTTATTGACCCTAGTCTTTATTCTGACTTATATGTAGTATACGCCTCAGTACTATTGTCTGTGCACTGTCTTATATTTTCATAACCTGCACATATATGAGAATTAATGAATACTCTAAGGAAAAATAATCAAGACTGTTCTTTTTTCATTTAAAAAAAGAAACAGCATATTATGTTTTTACTCATACTAATAATTTGACAGATATCTAAACTATTAGCTGTAAACAGTTTGGCCATACCACGTTGACTATGATGTCATTTAGGCTGTCGCAAGCGGAAATATTTGCCTCGATATGGAGGAGAAAACTGTTGTAAGTATTTCATTTCTTCATCAATTTAAATGGTATATAGTGTATGCAAAGCGGTAAATTATGCCCTTCACATTGCTCCTGATGATTCTTTTGCCAGATGTACAGAAACTTCTAACATCAGGAAAAACTGATGCGCTTTTCGTGATAGCAAACATATTTTTACGAATATTTTTTCGAATAATATTAGTCCCTATCGATTGATGCCTCCTAAATTCAAGCTAGTAGTCGCAGTTGCACCGAAAGTATCGGGTACAGAGAGTCACTGTATATTCTCAGGATCGAGAATTCGGCGATCTAACCGATCGCCTACTGTTCCACAAATAAATGGGAGTCAAATGTATATACATGTTTGAAAACAGAAGGTAAACATACTTGAACTGTAGCAAAGTACACAATAATTTTAATATTTCTTGTTCAGTTGTTTTAATATTAAATAACATGGCCAAACCCTGACATAATTTAATGACGATGCTTGAAAAGGCTATGTCATATTCGACATAGCTTTTGAATAAAGTACTATACAAATGAGTCTGTCAAACGGAGAAAAGTTAGGGTTCTTACACACTTCTCTTAATTAGCAATAAGATTTTGTTGAGGCTAAGGAAAATATATTTTACGTCGAATATGGGACCACACATTTTAGCTAAATACTAAATTAGACATACAGTCGAAACTCTCAAGAACAAACACCATTCGGTTGAAGGAAAAGTGTTTCTTGTAGAGAGACCGTTGTTCTAGGAAGGGTCGACCAATCTTAAGTGTTGGATTTGTCATTTCGAAGTATAATCGTAGCCATAATGCACTGCAACCAATAGAATGGCTATAACCATTTTTATTATAATGATTATTTTTTACTTTAATAACATTGTTTATTAGAAATCTTCATCAAATATGTATCTATCAAATTTGATTTGTTAAAATTCAATTTCTGTGGTGCATGACGCTGACGAACAAGCAGAAACTATCAAATCTTAACTTAGTGTGGAAAAAAAACAAGAGTATAAATACATATTATTATACATAAAACCAAATGGAGCATTCGCTTTGCATTACTTAAAGGTAACCGAAACATTAAACTGTGTATTCACTTTTATTCAAATTTCAATGTTTTGCATTGGTGAATCAACACACAGCCTTGCACATCGATAATTAGAAAACCTTGAAATTCACAAAGAAACTGCTTGATCATTTCACGCCTTCGTTGCATGTTTGTTAAATTCATTGGAAATTACCTAAAATTTGCAAGTTATAAACTTACCTTTTTGTTTAACAATTTATCAACAAACGCTGCTTGTCCTGGCGAAGGATCCCTCTTCTGAGGATCTGTCAAATTGTATGGTAGCTGTGAAGGTGGTTTGATGAAGTGTTTCTTTAAAACCGTAATAAGTTTTGGGTCAACAGCGTCAACTCTGGCTTCATTTAGACTTGACATTACATCTAAATAAGATTTTTCTACTGTTTTTTCTTCAATTAACTGCTTAATAGACATTTCGATCCTGCCTGAATAGTAAGATGCCGTATACAATATGACAACTACAATCGAGACAAGAAGCAATGTGTAAACAAAATATGATCTCTTCGTTCTATAGTCCATTCTTCACTTTTTAAAATAAGAAATAATAATCCTGTTATTTTCTACTGCAGAAATCAAATTATCAAGAGTAATCTTCTGTTCAGTCACACAGAAGCTCATTTGTACTCCTGCTTCTCAATATCGACTAGATGTAAAATAAGTCTGTATCGAATGTATCGAACTAATCAGAGGTTGGCGTTGATATTTCACAAAAGATGGAGTTTATTGAACGAAGGTGTAATTTAAAGGGACGATAGCTCTCCTTTCCCCCTGTTTTCAAAGCTGGCCCTTTATCTTTTCACAAATACTTGTAATGGCAGATAACGATAGAAGTAGTGTTAGTCAGGCTCATATTTAAACGAATTCATAACATTGCATATCAAATCATTTTAATATTGTAAGATTTTATTCTCTTGAAATTTAAAATGGTTCATTCAACCTGTTTGTCATGACGCCCAGATCTTGTTTCCCATGCCTGTTTGCCATGTCTCTAACATCTTGTTTTTCGTGTCAACACAAAGGGTATTTCAAAAGCCTGACCTAAATAGTTAATTTAAAGAGCGTCTCCATTCGGACAAAACAATTCTGAAAAAGCACTGGCTTGAGAGAGCCTTTGACAGTGTAGCCTAATTAATTTGGTGTTGACGGTTTGATCCATTTTATAGACATGTTTTTATTATTGTCAAACCGTAGCGCCTAATTTTAACTGTCAGTTTTTGCACGGAAAATTTAGCGGCAACGCTGCCGGTGGTTTCGGTTGTTTTTTCTGTTAAAATATAAACACATCTTCAATTTCCTCTAAAAATCAAAATAATATCTTATTTTATTACTATTCTAGTAAAGAAAAAAACTTCATTAAAACATGTCGCCCCAAGGTGTATTTGCCTTTTATTTCACATTTGCACAGCGAAACAAGGTCGCATGACGTCACGGTTTCATGCCGTGAAAACTAGTGGGAAAATCAATATGTCTTACCGGTAATGATGGAATTCACTTATTCGAAATTGAAATTTTGTTTTCTAATTTACGGCTCTCGATGTATTTAATTAAGGGTTGATTAAATATAACCGATAAACGACAGATACCCGGATTTCTAGCTAATGTTTACCGTCAATTTTAATATCTTCAGTTGTTCATTGAAAAGGGATATTTCGGGAACTTGTATAAAAATTGTTTCTCTAAAAAGAAATGTTGTCATTTCTCCTAGAGTATGCTAATTATCGCTCCCAACGACTTCTAATTGGGCATTTTTCGCGCATAAAAATGCAACTTGTGGTTGGACTAGGTGAAACACATCGCCTATCAAAAATTTTCTTAATGTCTCTTTGACAAGTCTGATAAGTATGACTATTGACAGTGTTGTTAGAGATCCTTAATGGAATAAACTTTATTTATAGTGATGCAAGAGGTTAACCGGTTAACCGACCGAATAATCGGTTAACCGGTAACAATTTTTCGGTGAGGTTAACTGGAAAAAAAGTTAAAAATATATACTTTAAAATTAAAAACTACCAAACAAGCGCGCCGCGCTGACAATGGTATTTGTCGATCGTCATGGTGATAACCCCCAGATGCGCGTACATCAATACAAGTGTCACGCTTATACACAAGATTCCTCTTGTTTATTTGGTAATTGTCACTTTTGCCATTGTTATGATTAACAATAAATTCAATAATATAAACAATGTGTCTCCTATTTGCAGCTGCCAATTAAGAGTTTAATTGGCACTATTGTTTGTTCCTACTCGCTAAAAACTTAAATTGAGACTAAAGGAAAATCGCCATTGATGATTTTTTAACAATGAACACGTCAAATCAAGTTTGTTTTTCGAAGCAGTTGCAATTTATGTAATGTCTTATTAATTTGTTTTTCGATAGTAAGACTTAAATATGTCATTAAATAACAGATTTGTTTGTGTTTTTTATTTATTTATTTTATGTAGGTAGATCTAATGCAATACATTTCATTATAAGAATGAAACATTAAAGGGGCTGTGCTCCAGATGACAAAACAAAGAAAGTTTTCTTGTATTATAAATTTCTTGTAATATTTGTGACTAAGGCGTAAAAAATAACTTACTGAAAAAAAATTAGTCAAATAATTACATTATAAATTGATTTTTTCCCTTTCAAAGTGCTATAACGTAACGCGACGGATTGAAAACGTTAATATTAGCGACAACGATCGCATACATTTATTAAATGAAATTAAAGCAGTAAGAAATTACGAGGGGAACACATATGTATCTAATAAGCGATCACAATACTCTTTCGGCCCGCAGGATCCAAATAGTAAACACTATCCTATCAACTTCCGGTTTCGCTTTAAAAGTGTACATTTCATCAACAGTGACTAGTCGGCACGAAATTATTTTCATTGTTTATCGGTTAACCGGTAAATTTACCGGTAACAGCGTTAGGTTAACCGGTAAATGAAAAAGTTACCATTTGCATCCCTAGAATAAAGTAATAGATTTGGATAACAGCAGCAAAATGTTAAATATGATAAAAAATAGTGAAAAAAAAAACATATCACGAAAAACTACAGTAAAAAACAGCCTCCCTACACAGTCGAAAAGTAGAGGGAAAAAAAGCATAATTTCATTTTTTTAAACAATTAATGAAAACAGAACCCGAGTGTTTACCACCTTGGAACGGTCATTGGCAAAATATTTGCCACTTGGGATTTAAATCAGGCTTTAGGGTGCACCAACCTCACACTTGCCCCAACAGGTTATCATAAGAACAAATGAAACCAAGTTGTCTTGGTGAATTAACTCCAACCCACCCACTGTCAATATATCAGACGGTTAAAGCTAGTGTCAGATTATCTACTAATATGGATATATCTCAATTTCTTTATGTTACGCTTGGCTTTAGGAGAACCGTTAACTCCCTTGCTTTTCATACTGTTTATAAATGATACTGTATCAAATATTAATTTTAACTCCTTAGATTATAATGACATAGATTACTGTCAAGATGTATGATATTATTTGCTGACGATATTGTTTTATTTACGACAGATCATAATACTTTACAATCACAGATTAATAATATTTTTCTTTATTCGGTTAAATGGGGTTTACAATTAAATTTTCAAAATGTGTGTGTTTGCAAAAAAAGAAAAGGAAACACATGTATATTTTTATAGACTGAAAGAAGATAGATATAGTGGATTCTTTTATTTACCTAGGTGTTAGTTTCACGTATACTGGAAATATGTTACATGCTGTAAAATCTCTAAAAAAACGAGCACTAAGGGCATTTTACTGTCTTTTAGCATTATTTCAGCGATTCAATAAGAAGTTAGAACTAAATTGATCCTTTTTGATATAATGGTTGTTCCAGCTATATGGCTCGGAAATTTGGGGAGCATATAACTATACAGAAGTTGACAAATTACATTTGAAATTTTGTAAATATATCCTAGGTGTGAAGCCTCAAACTCCGAACTGTGCAGTTTATAGAGAACTCGGTCGTTTTCCACTTTCACTTATTTGAAAGGTCTTTCAAGTTTTGGACCAAAATAATGAAAAAACAAATATTCCGTTCTGTATAATGTGTACATTGATGATGTAAATATTGATAATGATAATATGTGGGTTTCCAAAATCAAAAATATCAAAAACAATTTGGGTTTCAATAATATTTTTGATGACTTTAATTGTGAATTCAATTACATACCATTTTTTAAACAAGACTAAGGGATCAGTACATTCAGAAGTGGAATATTCTTTTAAGAGAAAATCCTAAACTTTATTACTTCTGTAAATATAAAACTAAATTTTTTTTGAAGAATATTTAGATAAAATTGGTAATAGTAAATACAGAAAACAAATGCCTCGTTTCAGACTAGCTTCACATTGCCTTGATATTGAACTTGGTAGATATACAAGTGTAAACAGGAGAGAAAGAATTTATAAGTTGTGTAAATTTTGTTGTGTAAAGTATGAATATCATATACTCATATGTTGTCTGATATACCAAGGTTTAAGATCTGAAGAGGCAGGGTATCATTTCCTACTGTTAATAAATTTTCTGATTTCATGTCCTCTTATCGTAAATCAGCATTTACAAAAATTGCTGTGTTTTAACAAAAGCTGTGGAAGAGAGAAGAATTGCACTTACTGACGTTACTGTTTCTTGACTTTTCAATATTCTTTTTAATGTTTGATATGTACTTTTCTATAAATACTTTGTGACCGCAAATTTATATATTTATCTATTTTGAGAGTCTTTGCCATATTCTATCATTTATTGTACACGGCTGCTGAATTTGCCAATAAATTTGAAACTTGAAACTTGGTATTTTGTCATTCGTTTAAGTCTTTGGAAGTCTTTCAGATCTACGAAATGAATATTTTTTAGCCATATAATGAAATAGTAAACCCTTGTTTTACTAGGAATGTAAACAATTGAAACATACAACAAGGAAAGCCTTGAGAAGGTTTAAGAGTAAACGAAAATAGGTCAATTTAAATTGATATATGGAAGCTAAAACGGAATATAAGTGTGTTTGAAAATTAAAATATAATCATACAAGAAGTCGTAAGTTTAATCATTAAACTCTTCAAAGATAAGATGAGAGAAATTACAGACTACAGCCATGGTTTCAGCATTTGAAAGATTTTTTTCAGTTTCTGAGGAAATTGTCACACCAATGATAGACATTGCTACAATATATTATATAACAACGCGGAAGATTACATAGATACAACAGACGCGATGTTTTTATTTTTAAAAAAATGATGAAATATTTAATGGTGTTAACGCCATAAAGTACATGTATATTCCGGGAATTTGATCATGAATGTTACATTTTTGTTTTGAACTTTGAACAAAATGTTTAATAGATTGTTTAGCAGTGAAGAATTTCCAGACAACAAGACAAAAATTATTACTTTTCTTTACCATAAGTAAGAAGTGTCCAAGTGTCTTACATGACATTTAAGCAGACATTTTTTTCAATAACTACAAAACAAAACAAGAAGGCCATGATGGACCGGTATTGCTCATCTGAAAACTACCATTCAAGGTTAACAAAGGAATCAAGATAAGTTCACAAATTTGTGAATTAAAATATATTTTAAAATAAATATCTTGACTTATAATGGCAAACACAGGTATATGCAGTGTCCTTGTTTATGACCTCAGGTGACACATACTCAAACCTGAACTAGAAACAATCAACAAAAACATCGTGACTGAATATCATGATGATTGACTTGTCACCTGTTATGATATCTGGATTCAAAATGTGGCCTGTAGTGTTATAATCAATCATTTAAATACAGTTGTAATGAGAGACTGTGTAATCTACTACTACACAAAGTATACCTTTGTGCTATGTAGCGAGGATCTGTTGCGACTTTCTAACTAACTACAATATCAACCCACTGGATTGGCCGCAATACAGCCCCGACCTATCCCCTATTGTGCATTATTAGGACCAACTGAATAGACAGGTTCGACGACGCCAGCTTCCCCCTGTTACTCTGGCCCAACTAAGAGCAGCCCTCTTATAAGAGTGGGCCAACATCCCAATGAGGAGGATAACTCACTCATGAACTCCATGGCTGGGAAAATCAGGGCTGTTGATAGTGCGAATGGGGGTAGCGAATGAAAAGCCAGCTCCCACAATCAGTCCATTTGGATTTCAGATTACAGAGGTCTCTTTCAGTTCCCTTCAATTACTCCTAAATCACCATCCAGATGCAAATAATTGATTTTGCAGTTTGTTATGTATGGATTAATCTTCATTTTTACTTTTAAAAATTGAACATTATACTCGACGTCTTACCTATAGTCATCTTCAAAGTTTACTCTGCATTTTTTATCCCTTGAGTATATAAAATAGTAAATATTCTGCTTACTAACAGTTACAACGCAACTATACTTCGCCGGTACACTTCAACTCTAAGCTACATATCAGAGCTCTGGGCTTTGCTGTTGTAGGCGAGAAAGTCTTTAAACTATATCGTTTTTTTTCTTTTCTTGTTGGAATATCAGCTCTGCATAAAATCGAATTCCTTAATAGTTTGGGCAGAGAACATGACTGTAAAGTTTAACAACTTTTACATAGTGGTTAAGAGGGAAGGCGTTGTTTTAAGTAAAAAGTTGACGTCGCACGACGGACATTAGG
Organism: Cyclina sinensis; assembly: GCA_012932295.1. NCBI lineage: Eukaryota > Metazoa > Mollusca > Bivalvia > Venerida > Veneridae > Cyclina > Cyclina sinensis. The sequence continues at coordinate 47,702,694 of JAAONU010000019.1, read as the reverse complement.
AAATCACTTGAGCTCATCCTGAGCTTTAAATTTAAATTTGTACAACATTACTCGGCCTTTTTACAGCCAAACAAAATTTGGAGGGCAGCGGTAACTGGTACAATAGGTATGTTACTATGCATTGATGATGTGTGACAATTAATAAAGATTATCACCTAAAAGAACATGGTGGAAACAGGATGAAAAGTTGTTTTATAACAGTGTATGTAAAAGATCATTTTGAATCAGGCTGAGGTTAAACAATATTTCTGGTTATATTGATTAAAAGGTTTCAAATATTCTTCCTAAAGTTCAGAACCGAATTCTTTTATCCTTCTTAAAAACTTGTTAAATTATTTTTTAGTTATAGGTCATGTTTCATTTGCAATCGTAACTTATTTAAATACATTTTAGTCTTTTTATTTTTTCCCTTCTGTTATCAATTGTATCATTTTATCTACTCTTAGAAATTGAAATGTTAATTTTTGTTTGAGTTTTTTATATAAATAACAGTTTGAGCTCTAAGAAAAGTGAATATTGTGTTGATATATGTTCACTTCGGTTGATAGAGATTGTGATTTTTACATTTGATATGAAAAATGATATGTTGTTTAAGTATGATGTGAGTGATGAGATATGATTACGATACGGTAGCAGTTTATCGATTCATTCACTTTTGTAATCTTTGATTGTTGTCGATAATTTATACAGCCTTTTTTCTAAATATTTAATTGTTGACTTACAAATATACAACAAACATTTTTTTACAACTAAAGTAATAATTTCAATTCCGATAAATATGAGTAGATTGAAAACCAGATTGAAAAATAGTGTAGTTAATATTTGGATAATATGTCTTCATAGGTTATATCGCTAATTCCTTTGTATGCTACCTTTAGAAATTTTTGCATTATGCCACTGAATTTTGGGGTAACTACTTAAGCGTTGATTTTAGATTCTGTATAATATTTTGCCAGGATTGATACATCTTTTCAGTCGCAGACGCATGAAACATTGGTCTCAGAATGAATTATATTTACCTGAAACAATATACAGACACATGCTGTCTGAATGTGAATTCATAACCATAGTGCTGCGTGCTGCTTGTTGAAGCTGTTGTTAAATAAAATAATGTTTTAAAATCATTGATGCAGTTTTATCTGGAGTTCCTGTTATTATTATTATTATAATAATTATTTATTGCTTCCCATGATGCCCTATATGTATTTTTAGTGCATTTCTTTGAAATCAGACAAAATGGTGAAACAGTTTATATTCATAATATATATACGAAAAGTGAAAACATATCAATGTTAGAAATGTTAACAATTTAAATCAAGAGTAAAAATAAAGTCAAATCAGTTCAAAGACATTTCTTACACTTACACTCAGTGGGTACAGAATGAAATTGATAAATATGAAAAAATATTCTTTGAGCAAATACGATGCTTATCTATGCTCCACAGCAAATTCCGGAAGGGGGTCGGCATATACCATTTGACCGGTATGTTTCTTAATAACACTATACCTGAATTCAGTGAAGTATTTAAGAAAAATTTACTATTAAATAGTTATGAATGCTTTGGCTGAAATGTGGGCCCTTGATTTTTATCTTATAAAGTATGCTTAAGCACAATTCGTGCTTAAAGGAATGATTTTTTGGGGGTGGGGGGGTATCGTTTTAACACTGAAAAAAAAGAAATGACAAAAAGAGGGGACAAGTACCTATGCTTAAAGCAAAACCAATAAAAAATGAAATGAAAAAACATTGTGTGTGGGGTGGAGGCTAACATTTGGGGGTCCATTGCACAGAAGGGGAAGTACCTATCCATCCCATGTAAGTAAATAGTTAAGTTCTGGACTTTGTGCTTTCCTATTAGTTTTGTTCCCTATATAAGTGATGCAAAAAAGTGACCCCTTGGGTTGGAATAATTTTGAACCCAGGGACATTATATGAACAATCTCTTGGAAGAAGTCTACCAGAGGATGCCTCACATCAAATAACAAAGCTCTGTGTCAAGCACTTGTAGAGAAGAAGATTTTCCTGTATAACTATATAAGCCCCCGAGCATGGCTAATATTGGCCCAGAATCATGATTTGAACGAACTTGGTAAAAAATCACTAAGCAATGCTACACACCAAATATCAAAAATCTATGCCTTATGATATATGAGTAATCAGCTACATTAAAGTTTTTGAACGATATTTTTTACTAGGTTAAATCACATAGCTATAATGCACTGCAATTCAAAGTACAGAACTACAATTCACACTGCATTTATTCCATAAAGCAATCTTTATAACTGAAAGCAATGTTACAATATGTTACTTGTTATATTCTTGAAGCTTCAAAGTCTTCATAAATCTTCAAAGCAATCCCTTAAATTCTCCGACATTATGAAGTGAATAGTTACTGTTCTTATGCATTGCACTATACTCCTAAGTGACAGCTATGCGCTATTAAGTTTCATGTTGATACCTAAGATACTAAGAGTAAGAGTTCCTAAGTACTGCATTACTCCTTAATGACATCTATGCAACTTTGAGATTGAACGTTGATACCTCAAGTACTTTAAGAGTTATGGTCCAAACAAAAATTAAATAGGGAAAAAAGCAAAAGAGAGTAACTTAAACTTTATGAAGTGAAGAGTTACAGTTCCTATGCACTACACTTCTACTCAATAAGATGTAACCACATACGAAGTTTTATGTTAATAACTTAAAAAAAGGAAAAAGAGCACAGGAAAATAACTAAACATTTATACGGTAAAGAGTTTAAGTTCCTATCCACTGCGATTCTACTCAATGAGATTTAATTACATATGAAGTCTTATGTTTATAACTTAAATAGTTTTAGTGTTATGTTACAATCAAAGTGAGACGGAAGGACGAACAGCCGGACGGACAACGCCAAAGCTATATCACTCCGCTTTCGGAAAGAAAATAATTAATTTCTTATTTCTTCAGTAGCTTTTTTGTAGTTGTTTTTGTTTGTTTTTATACCTACAAGGCGAAATTTCAGAGACGACTATTCGATTTGTTCTATATGTTTGCAGGTCACCGTATGACAATTTTTATGACAAATATGTAAACTTTTGCATAGGCCTTTCAGTCTGATGGTGTATAAACCAAAATGCAGAAACGTACTGACTTGTGGTGGGTGGCGGTCAGAAATGCAAGGATTCGAATGTTCGAAACTCTTCGAATAGGTGTGTAAATAATTGTCACGTGGCTTCAGTTTTTTGTTGTTGTTTTGTTTTATTTTTTGTTTTTTTTTTTTATGTTTCCGCCCTGACACCTGCTAACGTCGGAAGCGGAAGCACGACAAATCAGTACTTTGCCTTTGCATTTCGCTCCGCCAGGCAAAAGCACGACAGAGCAGAAATCATCAACCATAATTGTTGCCTTAGCAAATTTCTTACATCCAGACAATCCACAATGAATAATCCTAGTGATTGGTGATGTGATATATGTTATTTAGACTTTCGAAACAATCACATTGGCCTTTGTTTTACGTTCACTGACAAGATGATAAGTTTTAAATCTTTAATTTACCTCAGTCCTGCTTTTTTTTTCTCGAAGAGAATATTCAATTCTAAGCGTTTTTCAAAAGATTAGACTCCCCTAATGCTTTACCATGCCTTTCTTATTGTGATGAAGTCTGGGGTGTTTAAAAATCCCGCTTGTATGAATTTTATAAACTTTCAACTTAGCGTGCATTGCTTTTACTGGTTAGATAAATAAATAAAACGCCATGTTATTAATATATATATTAGAACAGTAAGTTTTATGTTTGAATCTAACAATTTCATATACAGAAAGTATATAGTAGAAAAATATAACAAAACACTTCAATTTTCAAATTAAAAAAGTCGTTCTGTTGCGTAAGACTATACGTATTTTCTATTCCGTATAACACGAAATAGTATACATTAACAGTCCATAGCTATATAATAAATAGTATACATTAACGGTCCATTGCTATATAATAAATAGTATACATTAACAGTCCATAGCTATATAATAAATAGTATACATTAACAGTCCATAGCTATATAATAAATAGTATACATTAACAGTCCATAGCTATATAATTATTTTATCATAACTAGCTCTCTCTCTCTCTCTCTCTCTCTCTCTCTCTCTCTCTCTCTCTGTGTGTGTGTGTGTGTGTGTGTGTGTGTGTGTGTGTGTGTGTTCATAAACTGTTATCGAGAATTCAATATAAATACAACTTGTCTTACCATTATTGTACACTCTTTGTCTTGTTACACGCCGCCGTGTGTATTAGAATGCAGTAAGTAAAAATTCCATGGTGTGACGTTACTCCTTTTTGACTGTAAACTGATTTCACAGTGTGTTCTTTGTAACAAGCGGTCTTTTGATTTGTGATCGCGAACACGTCTAAATTTTATGGTAAAAGCCTATTTTAAACGAAAGCCTACGATGTTTTTAGGACTCGACAGTCAAACATGTAGTTTCAAGCATGGGTTCAAATTAACCATTTTTTACCGAAATAATTTTTTCGCACGTGAACTGTAAAAAGATAAGCAAATTTATCTTTTAGAATTATTAGGTAGGAAAATAAAAAATATTATCTTTTGATTAAGTCAATGATTTCTTTTTTATTCCATTCCTTCAATCAAAGACGCATAATGTGACAGCAGCCAATTTTCGTACAGAGGAAACAATGCCTATAGACTTGACGTAGAATCATCTTTTTTAGCATTAAACATTAACAAATGTCAGCCATATACAAAATTAGAGTGCAAAAAGATTATATTTGGTTAACCACCATACATTTAATCCAACATTACTAATTATCGCAACCCCCAGTCCATTTGGCGGCGTTCAAACATTTGACTTGTCATTATTCTTGTAAGTTGTTCTAAGTCTGAAGTATTATACTCACGGTCGTGCAATTAGTAATGTTTGATTTCGTCTTTTTCATAAGTTTTTATTGTCAACTGTTTAGCACTTTGCATTGTCTAGCGTTTATAACCTTGTAACACTTGTATGTCCCTTTATTTCTTATCTACATACATGTGTAGCAATGCTAGATTAATACTATGTATACTATTATGTAAGTTCTTCACTTCCGAAATCAAATGATGCATAATTTGTTGTCGGCATGTTTTAATAAAGACGTTTTCTACTAAATAAGTGTTTTGATATACTAGTAGATTTCATGACGTTCATTTGGATTGTTAACTAAAGTATGTAATGATACATTGTATAAAATAGTTGACTCGCCGTTGTACGCTATGGTTAAATGCCTCCACCTTAAAGATTCGAGGTGATTTTTATCGGCATAGCTGTATTAAAATGACCTACATTGTAATGTAAGATATTGTTTGACACAAAATCTTCAAATGAAGAAGGAAGTTTGCAATTGGTAGAAGGTGTTACTGAAATTTAAATGCAGAAATTGTAATTATTAGTTTAATTGCCTCTGAATATAATGCAATAATTAATACATAAATACATAAATTAAATATCAAAACGTTTTAACCAACCAAAATAATTTAAAATGTAATAAATATATGATAAATATGATTATATACTGAATTTATTTTACTGAAAATGATATTGACACTTCTAGCATTCAACTCAATATTTTTTTTTTTGTTTATAGCCTAACTGTTATGGAAATAGGACACTCGATTACTATGCGCATACACTTGTGGGACATTAATTTTGTATTGTATCTACACCGATCATCTTTTAAGGATATTTCTTGAATCTATTTATGCTGCATACTCTTCATTTATTTTTATCCCTTTTAGTGCTTTTTGGTGAATTATGCTTCGGAAATCTGGGGTATCAGCTACTCAAGCGTTGATGAAAATTTCACTTAACATCCGTAAACATTTACTAAATTTTAATGACAGACATAACTGGTAAGTTTAATTTGAATACAGTACGAGCCTTTGCCCTTTGGTGTTATGCTTTGTGAGTCTAGATCATTTTAGTTGTCGAAGTTTAATAAAAAAAAACGAAGTCCCTTTCATACATTTTTTGCTTTAATTTGCTGTCCAAATGTAACGAATTTTATTGCTCATGTTTGAATGGTTTAACAAGTAACAAAAAATACAAATAATTTTAAAATTTAGGTGACATCTTTAACCAATCGGTAGTTTAAATACTTTGTGACTAATACGTGTATATTCAATATTGGGTGGGGAAAACATTTTTTTTAAAGCGGTACAATGGAGAAATATTCAAGAATTTAAGCAAAATATGAACACAGTTTTGTTCATGTTAATAATTAAAGAAAGATAAGGTATTAATACTTTTTCGTCTTTTATCTTATTTTATAAATAATAGAAATATGAATTGTACTTGTGCGATAGAGATGAGTCCGAGTGTTATTTTCATATTTTGATCTGAAACAGTAAAATCGTTTATTTTAATGATGGTCAAATTTTAAACGTTTTTAAGCAAAAATAACTGCAGCTTCAATGGGGAACATTAGTTGATTATCTACCCTGAATACTCTCTGATATTACTTTGGTCCTTTCATTTGGATTCCTCTGCTTTTATCGCTATTTTCTCTTTTGATATGGTGATAATTAAACCTAATTATTTGCAACAGTGGTAGTCAGATTACACAATAAATTTAGCAATGTTTTGTTAACACCATTATCTTTGTTCTTAAATAATCCTAACTTTTTATTTAATATATAAGTGACAATTTTCACAACTAAAAGTCAAGACCATCACAGTTATAAACAAGGATAAAGTCAGAGGATTCCAACTGAAAGGACCAATGTGCTATTTGGTCTACCTTTGATGTTATCTGAGTAAGGGAGATAATTTGATATCAGGAATGTCCCTCATTGTATGGGGAAAACTAAAAATAACTGTAAATCGATAGGGCTTTATGTATATATAGTTTTTGTGTGTAAGTGTTCAACATACAGAGGGTAGTGTTATGTAAAAACAAATGTAAGGATTTGATAATCTACAGAAACTGATAATGAAAAATAGTCAAGACTTGTGAGTTTACATAAATTTCAATTTTAAATTGTAATAAATGATTGCATAACAGACACTTGTTCACAGGAAGTTGTTGTAACGGTTTCGACTGGAATATTGTAAAGATAGTATCTAGCATGGCTATAACCACTCAATGGCAGTGAGATATGGGGATTTTTTCGTGATGCAAACAAACGTGTTTATACAGTATTGTGTAAAGAAAAAATGAGTATGCAAAACATATTGTTAGTCATTGATAGGCAGTTTGGCTCTATCTTGTATTCAGTACTTTTTAAAAGAAAAATGTTTTTTTTACCCTGACATGGCTTGAATAGGTTCAACATAAGATAAAGACAAAAAACTTTGTAATATGTAACTTTGTTATACCTACAGAATGTTTTCAAGATTTTTTAAAAAAAATTTGCGCTTATTCCTGTTGATATCTTATTATCTTAAAAACCAAATCTGACAGTACAAAGAAAATAAGCTCACACTAATGCTCAATCGTCTATTTTTTACCAGAATTCCCAAAACAAAAACATGAAGTCTGTGTAATTGAAGGAAAACCAACTTATCAATCGTATTAAACAACTTACAAGAACACTTGTGATTTTGTGATATATCTCTGATATCATGAACTCTTTAAGTTTGGTCTCCACAAATATTCAACCATTTTTCAGTGTTTATAAGTGCTTGTGTATTGTTACTAATATTGAGATGTGAATTCCATTGAAATAAAGCCCCCCTTTTCTTCCTTTCAAATAACATTCTTTCTACGTCTTCTTTATTTAACGAGGAAATTATGTTTAAAATCATTGACGGCTAGTTTTGGCGAAGTCATTCTTGTAGAGGCTTATTCATAATTTTCCTTTGTGGCATTAAATTAGCAAATAGAAAAAAAGACATTTTAAGCTTAACCTACTACATGTTTCTACACGACTAGTTGTACTTCAATGTCTACATTAGATTTTCCTTTCACCTTTTTAATCCGTCAACAAAACCTGGCAGAACAAGACAATAACATTTTACTGATAAATGGAAAAATTACAACTGTCCTTTGTTTGTTGAAATATGGTACACAGCCACAAATAAGTAATGCAAGACGGTCATGGTGGCCATACATCGCTAACATGGATAACACTACAAAATAAAATATCAAAATAAAAATGCAATATTTAATTTTGTCATATAGAAGTAGGATAATAAGAAAACCTAGTTTTTATTTCAAAGCAACTGGTTTCAATTTTTAGTCTGTTGACCTGGTTTTAGTCTCTTCCAAAACATCATCTAGAAAAACATTCTGAACATGTCTAGTGAAAACTTGGTACTAAATTTGATCTCAACGGCGTTCACATGGTTTTTATTGACCTTAGATGCTGACCTTTTGCCCCCACATGATTCATTATAATATTCACCGAAGAAACCATCATGTCGTACTTTCCGACTGATGTCACGTGATTGTGCCTATAATGTGTCCTCTGAAGTGTCCACAAGGTTAAAGATTTATCAACATTGTGGACCTAGATTTTGATCAATTGGTCTAGATCTAATCCTTAAGATCATAAAAACACATTTTTTTTTCAAATTTGTTGTCTATTTTTAACCTATAATGATTGTTTCAGCTCCCTTAGTGATAATCAGAGCAAACAATCTGGCTAACATCCTTAAAGACTTTGGTAAAATCGTGACCTCTAGAAAGTAGTGTTCAAAAACAAAAATGATGATGGCGCACGTCAGACGACGTACAACGTGAATCACAAATGCTTATAAAGTCAAGGAAAAATCCAGTTGAAAGGATTTGTCCTAACATTTTAGTCAAAATACCTCTGCACATAATTGTGATGCGCTGGTAAATACTTTGATGTATTCAACCAAAAGAACTAGTGGGTTCTGGTATTTTGTTTAAAAAGCTTTGAACAAGAGCACCGCTGGGCGGAGCATTATATTCTAGAAGGGTGTCTTTTCTAAGTATGATGCATTTGTGATATAAAGGAGGAAACCTTAGGCTTTCGAATTAAATGATTTGCTTTAAATTTTGATTTTTTATCTATAATATTTTGTTTTTTAACATTTTATAAGTTTGATTTTAGAATTTTATAGATTTTTATCATATCTGAATTTTAGGTTTTATAATTTGTATAAATGTCAGTCTTTCAGAAGTGATGATGTCCATGCTGTGATGCATGGTTATCAAGTTATAGTGCAGAAATATTGATTGTTTAGTTGATTGTCACCTTGACCTTTTTTGTACTTACCCTTGACCGTATTGGGGTCAGGTAATCAATGATGGCAATCATCCTAAGAAGTTTGAAGTCTGTATAGGAAGTAGTCGCCAAGTTATACAGCAGAAATGCTTTTCAGTGATAAGGTCATTCTGACCTTGACATCTGACCTACTGACCCCAAAATCAACAAGTGTCATTCATTTAATGTGTGCAATCACTAAATGAATTTAGAAGTCTCTATGACAGAGTGTAAATGATTTTAAGTATTCAGGTCACTGTGATCTTGACTTTTGACATACTGACCCCTAAATGTATAGGGATCATCCACTTAATGTGTGCAGTCATGATATAGTTTGAAGTTTCTATAACAAATAATTGTCAAGTTATTTGGCGGAAATGGTTTTCAATTTTAAGGTCACTGTGACCTTGATCTTTGATCTATTGACCCAAAATCAATAGGGGCCATGCACTCAATATGGTCAGTCAGTATATGAAGTTAAAAGACTGTAAGCCAAACAGTTATCAAGGTATCCTCCGGAAACCAAATTGCTAATGAACGGACGGACGGACACCCACGACCATAATATGCCCCTTTGGGTATGTAAGAATTGGAAACTGAAAATGTGTGAGAGGTCCAGAACCTGATTATTTTGAAAGCAAATCCGCATATTAAAGTTTTACTATCATATATATTGTAATTACACAAAGAAATTCATTTCATAAATTGTGTTTAAAATGACTTGTAAAAGCCAAACAAAAAAACGGGCAATGATGGCCCTTACTCTCTCATTCGAGAACAACAGTTACTGCTTAAACCGACACGTGCAAAATTAAGTAAGCATCATCAAAATGGAGATTTGATAATTCCTTTCAAATTTTAGGATAAACATGGAGCCCAATGACTCCAAAGACAATATGTGGTCAATCTTGGTAACGGTTTACTAACATACTGCTTAACAAGTTTCAAAAATCTCAACCTAATAGTTTTCTAAGAAGAATTGTTTTAAATGTCTATATCAGTATATCTAAAACATCTGATTTTCGAGGAAAACGTGCAAACTTGCAGACTGTGTTCTTTGTGGTTTCACGCAAGAAAAAGATGTTTCATCATCTTTTATGTAAAGCACATTAAATCGGGTGGAGCTTTTAATATTTTCGTGGTAATACTTTGAACAATCTCGGTACAGGTCCGTTTTAAACAAAAAAAATAAGGTGTTCGTTCTTGCTGCGGACTTGATAGAATGGAATCCTTTCAACAACTTGTGTATAGCTTCATGCAATAAACGCCGCTACTAAGTTTTATCCACATTGACCGAATCGTTTAGGAAGACATGTTGTTTAGAACAGGTGTTGACGACGGGTGAAGTACGACAAACTTACCATGAGCACACTGTGCACAGGTGAGCTAATAATAAGCATTTCGTATAGAGATTTCATACAGCAATCGCTGTAGAACATGTTCATTCATTTTAATGGTAGATAAGAACTGATTAATGTATAATAAAGTCATGGGTCATGTTTAAAGTACAACAGTGTTTTTCTGTGCTCACTTTTGCTCTTTAATAAATAACAAAAACTGACAGGATATTAGCAAGCCACTCTTAAAAAGCATAAACAAGAAATATCTCCAAAAAATGATCGGCGTAGATTCATTACTGCCTCATAAGTGTATAGTTTTCGGACATTGGCAAATATTGAATGCGCGTAGTAGTTGAATGCCCTATTACTAGTTAAGGCTATAAACAAAGAATGTTGAGTTTAATGTTAAAAGTGCCAAAGCCAATATCAGTAAAATTCATTAAATATTTAGTTATATATTAATTCCATTTGGTAAAATGTTTCATTGTTAAAGGTTTCGATAAAAGTATTTAATTTATGGCTGTATTAATGTTACTATTAATGTTACTAATACTGCATTCTTTTTAGAGGCAAGTTAACTAAAAATTACGAATTCTGTCCTAAAATTTCATAACAGCAGTCCTTTTAACCAATAGCAAACTTCCTTTTTCAGCTGAAGATTTTGTGTCTTACAACTTCATTCGATACATATTTAGGTTAAATCGATTTTGATACAGCTACGCCGAAAAAAGTTCGAACGGCATTTTCCATTTCGTTCATTTTAAAATTGCCGGTTGATGGTATATAGCAAATGGCTGTGTTTATATTTTAAAAATTCATACTCTTAACAAACAAGGAAGTCCGTAACAGAAAGATTCAATGCATCTTAGAATGATGCAGTGCATCTTAGAATACACAACACAGAGTGAGATTCGAACTCCGATCTTAGTGCATCGAAGGCCAACACTCTAACAACTGAGTTAAAGAATCGATTCATTGACGCACTTGTCAGAGGAAGTATTTATTAGGGCCGGGAATTATATTCGAATATTCGAATATTCGAAACACTACCGAATATTCGAACATTGAAAAACGAATACGAATATTCGAAAAAAAGAAGAAACGTTTTGATTTTTTTTTCTTTTTTTTTACTTTCAAATTTCAAAGATCGTAAATTAAACCCTTGACCTTCACTTGACCAGGTGTTCGTATGTTTGTATAATGTGTGTCAACGAATGTCGCCAATTAACTGTAAAAAGTTTGGGGAATAGTTGATCAAAAGGGCACCCATTTCACAGTTTGTAATTTACCTGTTTAACAGTTTATAATGTAAATTTTTCCGATTTTAATTATCTTACTTTATTGTTTTCTGTGCTTTAATCTTTCCGATCAATCGATAATTGTCTTAATTTTTGTGAAGAAGAATAAATCGACACGAATTAATCATGCTAGAACAATCGACCAATCGATATTTATCACTCTAAAATTAACTCTATTTTGAAAGTTCTACTCGGAACCAATAACTATTAGCAAACATTGTTTTCAGATTTTTTAAGGGATGATTTTGGACGTATCTTCTCACTCTGTTGAAAAAATCAAAAGTCAATAAATCGCAATGCCGTCACGTGTTTGGAATTACTTTTCACGTTCTACTGATAAGTCTAAAGGATTATTGCTGTCTGGAAAAGATAATTTTGTGCAACAATGCACGTTAATGATTACTGTAATTAAATACTGGTGTGACCCAGGAACAAATGATAAAAGCTGAAATACTGCAAAAGGATGGGAACATAAACAAATATTCAGCTTGTTCGTAAGAGCCTACGATGATTCATATTACTGTCAGTTAAGTCACGTGAGTTACCTCCCGTTAATAAGACAAATGATCAGCAGCCGGATAAACGGACAATCAAATTATGAATTTATTTCAAAAGTAAGAATATAAACATATAAATCTATTTACAATCAATAAAACAAAAAACTTTTACAAAGTAATAAAGGTCTTCTTAATCGTCGATTATTTCAGCATATTAAAGTAGTATAGTATTCGACCTTATCAATTTCGGATACTACGTAAAAGAGAAATATTGGAACAAATTTTGTAAAAACGAATATTCGAATATATTCGAACATGGTAAACGAATATTCGAACATCAAATTCCTTATTCGTTCCCGGCCCTAGTATTTATACATTCATAGGAAGGTATGCACTAGACCGTAACAATTCAACACCATGTATGACTTGTAATCTTCCAAGCTTTGTTCTGTTTTATATAAGTGAAGATTATTTGATATCGCTCTGCATAATACGAAGACACATTTCAATAATTTCACAGCCGAAAAAGTCCTATTGAACGAGCAGTTAGCAAATTCTCTGCATAAAAGAAATGGTGAAATGTATTACAGTTTATGAAAATTGAACATATCTGATCTCTCTATACCAAAAATGGCATGCAAAGCAAGTGTATATAAAACTTACACATCGAAAACAAAAAATAAACAGGAACGTTGGACCACTGGAACATATTGGCAGTAACTTGGTTCAAACTAAACAAAACAATAATAATAATACAAACTTAATTTAGCACTTATACAAAAGAAATCAACACAAAGAGGAAAGAACTCTTTTTATATGAGTACAGTTGAAACTAAAGCACAATAGAAATGTGAAAGTAATTTTGTTGTCATCAAGCTTATGCATTTTTGTCTGCGACTGGCCTCCATACTTCTGTTTCGAATCATATTTCCATACCAGTGTAATTGTTGTTCTGAACGATTGTACGTATGTGAGGGTGTTGGTCGCCATTGTCCTGTTGTCTTTATTTCACTTTTCTTCCCAAGATCTTCACAAGATAAGAATGTATTTCCTTTTAAAGTGTATATTATATGAAAATAATTTAGATTAAGGTCACCAACTATATATACAAGAACAACGATAGTTTTTGGATTTCATATACTAAAAGAGATATTTCATTAACATATAATTTTCCTTAGGCTTCTACGAGACCGGAGTATAGCTGTTTCCATTCTAAAATGGATGAAACGGTAAAAAAGAGCATCATCAGAACAAAGGCGTTGAAAGGAAAAATGCAGTAAGCAAAACAGATTTTATAGATTTTCATTATTCATTGTTGATTAACAGAACAGAACAGATACTTTATTAAGATTTGTACATTGTACATTATCTATAATGCAATAATATTTACTAACATAACGTCAATATAATGGTAATAGCAATCTTGACATTTTTCAAAATTCTTAATCTAAATTTATCTAGTAACAAGTAAAATTAATTAATGAATGTATGTACTACGAAATAAAAAGAAAATACATACGAAAAGGAGAATGAGCATTTATGATGTTTAACTTGAACAAACTTTAACACAAGACTTAATTTTCTGGTACATATCGCGAACAATTCTTAACAATTTACCCTGTATTCCACAATTATACATTTTTAACCATAAACCATTTCTAATCAATATAGTCAAAACACTTCATCATATCAACAATAATCTTTTATTTTCATTCAAACATTTTTCAACTAATAATATAAGTACAAATATAGCATCTACAGTAGACCTCCCTTTACCATGTTTACGGAATCCAAATTGAGCATCCGAAATAGTGTTATGTTCGTTACAAAATTTCTCAATCCGATTATTAATAACAGTAGTAAACAATTCTGACATACAACTAACAAAAGTAATACCTCTATAATTATTTACGTCATCGTGACAACCTTTTTTGTATATAGGGATTATAATACCCTCTGTCCATTTCTCTGGGAAATAACCCGAATCTAAAGTACCATTAAATAAATCACAGATATGAACCGATAAAATATCTATAGTTTCAATGAAATACTCGTTTAATAGGCAGTCGCTACCATAAGTTTTGTTACGCTTCAGTGATTTTACAGCAGTTAAAATTTCACAAACTGTAATTGGCTGGTCTAATTCTGGAAAAAAATCATTTGACTTCATAAAATCATTATTATCACAAAACTGATTAGCCTCTTCATTGCAACAAGCAAATAAGTCATTACTTATATTAGAAAAATATTCTTTAAATTGTTCCACTGTAATATTTTTTCCAATATTGTTTGATTTCTTTTTAAAATATTACCAAAAATCTCTAGGTTTACATTTCTTTAAATTTTCTATCTCAGACATTTTCTTTCTGTAATGTAAACTTTTCTTTTTATCTAACAATACTTTTATAAAATGACTTATATTAACATAAATTGACTGGTTGCGCGACATTCATTCACACCTTTTACCGATCAATTCCGCTCCTTCCAGCTAGAATCTTATAAAGAAATCTTGATTTTTTTAATTGTTTAGTTGTTGTATCTGTTAACAGCATTTACAACATCTGTTACGATAATTAAGCCCATTTGTGAAGGTGTCAATATTTTGACATCAAAACCTTTCAGTTCATATCCTCTTGCCAAATTGAACCATTCCTTGTTGTTTCGAAAACAAAAGAGCAGAGACACAGTAACCTGCAAAACAATACAACTGTTAAAATCTAAAGTTGGTGAAATATTTGTAAACGAATTTTAACCGCTTGAAACTACATATATTACATTTGTTATAACAAAGGCAGTTTGTTTGATATTATTTATTTCACGGTAGATTCTACTAGTTTACAGTCTGATTATTTCCTTTTAACTGTTAAATTCTTTACCCAGAAGGTCAGATAGAACTTAAGCGATAGTTGTTAAATTCAGCAAAATATTTGTAAGTAAATACATGAATGTAACAGGAATTTTAAGAAGACTACAAATACCTAAGCAATGCTACAATTTCAGAAAAGATACCAAGACAAAACTCCCCACCTTATATGAACTCTTAAAATCACAAAATCATTTTAAAAAAGCTAAAAATAAATCTACAAGGCATTAATCAGCTCCATCTATGACTGAATAAATGAAACTCAAAAGGAAATCAAAAACAAAATTTGTTATGGAAATGTGTTGGCGGGTCTAAATTAAATAATTTCTTGCCAACACTAAACCTCAAAATCTACCCTAATGTCAGATATCAAAATAAAAAATATGATAATACCTTGATTTCATATTAAAACATGTTTGCTACATAATACTAAACTAAGCATTCATAATAACACTTAAGACACATTTCTTAAAGCAAGATAAGCAAGTTCACTCGTCAGAAAATTCTGGAACCTAGTTTTAGACACATTCCTGAAAGCATGGTTATAAGGTTATAAAACATAATTCTAGACACATTTCTTAAAGTAAGATAAACAAGTTCACTCTTCAGAATATTCTTAACATAACTTTAGACACATTTCTGAACGCGAGGCTACCAGGTCATAAAACATAATTTTAGACACAATTCCTGAAGTAAGATAAACAAGTTCACTCTTCAGAATATTCTAAACATAATTTTAGACACATTTCTGAAAGCAATGTAAACAATATCACTCGTCGATAAATTTTAAAACATAATTTTAGACACATTTCTGAGAGCACAGTAGGCAAGATCATCAGGAAACTAGACTGTAAATAATTTACTTGATGCGTCTACGTATGTTTTTATTTTATTAGGTCAAAGTTGACTACTATCCACTTATATGGAAGCTCTGTAGTAAATTCAAGACAGAAGAAAATAGAGAAAATACTATTTATAGTTCCTTGATTTGTATTTAAGGATTTTACTTCTTCATTAGAAACACTCTTAAAAAGTTAATCTTAACACTTAACTTAAACAAAGAGATTCTGCCATAGAAACGCTAAAATCTATATATAGTTCATATCCAAAATAGTTACAATCTCATTTTCAAATTATGGTTAAATGTATGACAATAGTCTTAAGTATTCAATAAAAAGCCTAAAACGTAATGGTGAAAATTCTATCCGTCTTGAGGCCGCCAGGGTGTGCAGCAACCTGCCTACTGACTTGCTTTCTTTGTGCAAAGATAATTTTCTGGTGCAAGTCTGAAAGCTTTGTTGATCCGAAATTAGTTTATTATTAAAGGGGTTAATACATACTGATTATATATATGTACAGCTTGCAATTTGAATGCAACAGAAAAATGCGATACCCTTTTAATTTTCAGATCCACACGCATTTTATGTGTTTTTCTCAACATCTTTGCCAGTTTTCAGTGACATATTTTGAAATCAAACAGCTGTTTATAAAAGGAAAAACTTCAAATATTGTAAGTCTATTGTGATACAGTTTTAAATCACATGAGTTTTATTTATCATAATTATGTTTATATTGTTTAATCTGTATGTACTTTATGCCTGTTATATTTAAAAACAAACTTTAAACCTTTAAAGAGGCTTGAAATAAGTACATCAAGACATTGTCAATTTTCTTCGTTTTGAAAAAAAAAGCAATTTTCTTTTAGTTTTATCATATTCTGTTTTAAACGGGACATACTTTACAATTAATCAATGATATACAACGTGTCTATTTTTTATTGGCCCATTTGCTATAAAATGAAAATATGACAATTAAAAGAAACACATATGTTCAATTTGTTTCCCTTTCGCCATTTAGACACACTGAATATGTTCATTTCAGTTTACCTGTTGAACCTGCTGAATATTTGACCGGGTATCAATTCATTCATTATCATTTACACGATTCTAAAGAAAATAGTATACTGTAGATTTTAGGGTATGCCTCTTTAAAGAATATGTGAAATAGGATATGTCATATTCTAACAACTGGCAAAATCTTTTAACAGCAGTCTGTTACTTTTAAGACCTTCCCTTGTTTTCTAACCAGTAAAGTTTAACCCTCAGTCGGAAACAAGGAACCTTTAAACTTGAAAAAAGCAGATCCATCTTTGTTATCGAGTGGTTAAAGTCATTCCTTGTTATTGTTAAACCTCTTACTAATAAATGGCTACGGATTCAGACTTCACACAAAAAATATACTGAAAAGGGACATTAATCTCTATGGTGTTGAAATCGTGAATTATCGTTTTATAAGAGTTAGATAGCGTGATGCTCTCGTGATATAAAAATACAGTTGAAAGATAACTGAGCTTATTTATCCAATTTTATTTATTTTTAATTGTTATGTTCATTAGCTGTGAAACAATCGTCAAGTGAACTAAGCCGTAACAGTTCTCCATTATTATGGTCGTTCGAAGGTTTGATCCAAGTGCAGATATTGCAAATACAAAATTAGCGCAATATTCCTGTTTGTTTGAAAAAGTCTGCATTCAGATCCATAGCACAACGTGTAACAACCCAAGGCAGTTGCTGGTTGGTCCATCATTACACGGCCGAGAAGCATCCAGTTTCAAGTTTCCATTTGTAATGGTCGCTTAAAAGTTTCGGAATGTTTTATGATGTTCACAAGCTATCAATCTCATTTCCAAAGCAGTGGAGGTTGATCGTATGTGTTTTTATTACTACAGTAAATTTCAGAAAAAAAAAAAACTTTCATTCTTATTTTTTGTATGCTGACATTTTATGTTTTTGTTAATTTTTGTGTTATCTATTTTACCTTCGTACCATGTTTTTTGTTGTTGTTTTTTGTCGTTGTTGTTTTTTTTTTAGGGGAGGGGGGTTGTTTTTTTAGATATACTTTTTTCCGCCTCTGTGTTTAAACATGCTGTACTACATAATGTCTATAAAGTTTAAACATTTAAACCTGATATTTTTACATGTAAATGTTAGGTTTTCTTGTTTTTTTTATTTCTACAATATTATTTAATTATTTTTGTTTTCGCTTGTGTAAGTTTGTGTGAATTAATTGCTTTGCCTTTTTTGTGTATGTTTTCATCATATCTATAGCTTTTATAGAATTGCTTTATGTTTATACTACTGTCTGACTATTACTAGTTTTCATGAATTGATATTTAATAGGGCTAATGTACATTATCACGTTTTTCACAGCTAATATGCTTATGTCTTTGATATACTTCTTCGTATGTCGGAAAATAGCTAATAGTATGTGTTATAAATGTCCGAATACATTAAATAAATAAATGCAAGCGTTGTACAGCTACTCAGCAGCTGATGTTTTATTTATTAATTTTTTAGCTGTCATATTGAAAATAGCATAGGGAAATTAGATTTTTTATCGGGGTTTAACGTTTTTTGGGAAGGTTTAACGCCAGTTTTAACTGTTAAGGTCATATCCCGGCGGTCAGTCCACCTAACCAGTGTCCCTGGATATCCAACTAGTTTACTAATCAATGTCCCACAAAGTGACTGACTACTTCCTCATTTGCTTCAGAGGTGAGGGACATGTGACCTATAGACGCATTGTCTGAGATCAATTATCATGGAGAAATTTTGCCGGCCCTGATGAGGATTGAACCGGGATCGTTAAGATTGACAAGCCGATCGATATTCTTCCGATTGAGCTTGCCGGGCCGGCTACAGGGATTTAGTTTATACCAAATTTATTTTAGTTCGATTGTGTAGGAAGCTTTTAGCTTATAGACACACTCTCGAATCCGTTCCTGGAACTAACCAGTACTAAGCAACGAGTGTAAAGTTTCATGCTCAAGGAAACAACGGCTTGCCCCTGACAGGGTTTGAACCCGTGCGGCTAGCAATCCTTAGAATACTAGTCCGGCGAGTTAACCACTCGGCCACGCCGCCACTATAGGGATTTCAGTGGCTGTCACAATTCATTCGTTCGTTCAGTCAGTCAGTCAGTTATTCATTCACTCGTTTATTATTTTTTTAAGGAAAAGCTAAAAAATGTTCAAGTTGCAGAAAGTTATGGAAGATAACGTTATCGTAATTTAGAGCAATAATGATGAATTTTTGTTTCAACTAATCAACTCTTCAGAAAGATTTGAAAATATAAAATAATGAAACCTGATATAACATAAAGCTTATAGAAAACACGTCAGCCATATCAAAACTTTGCTTTCGTTAAATGTTTTATATTTACTTTTTCGGGCTTTTCTTTTTGTGATTTTTTTCTGTACTTTCAAAGTCGTGAAGTTTGAACACGAAGGACATAAACGTAAATTATGACTATAAGTAAGAAATATAGTAGTGTACATAAATAAAAATGTACAACCTGTTTTTATTAATTCATATATTGTTTAAGATATATCGTCTCTGAGAGACCTACACATTGCATTACATGTATGTAGAAGAAATTGGTTGGTCTTAACAGTTTTCACCTTAAATTATTATCTCCTTTATACTGTAAGAAAGCTGTGCAAGTTGTGTGTTTCACCCTTTGGAGAAGTATTTAAAAGGGGCATAATACCGTCAAGTATATTGTAAATATTTTGAATATCGTTTTATTCGTTGGATACTCTGACAAAAAAAGAAAGTTTTCTTGTATTATAAATTTCTTGTAATATTTATGACTAATGCTTAAAAAATAACTTACTGACAAAAAAATAAGTCAAATAATTACATTATAAATTTATTTTTTCCCTTTCAAAGTTCTTTACCGTAACGCGACGGTATAACTATATCGTATAAGATTTAAAGTAAATATCTGTAATAAAACATGCGGCGATGGTGGTGACAGTAAAAGCGTTGGTAATATTTTGTTAACATGAGGGTCCAGAGTTCAAATCAGGCTGGAGAGAAAATATTTTTTTATTCTATTTTGACTCTTATAATCAGTTTTGAAGTAAAATATTATGTTGTTATAATCTCACGGCATCTAAATATATAATTTATGAAAAAGATTTTTTATGACAAATCTGGAGTACAGCCTCTTTAATACATGTTCAGACGTATACAAACATGCTCGATGAAAATCGTTCAAAGCTGGCTATGGGGATTTAAAAACTCAATCAACACACTCAGGTGTCACACATCCTAAGTACTAGAAATGTTATCGCACAAATAAAAAAAAACTTCTTAGGGCGCTAACATTCGATTACGACCGAGCCAATATTGCGATCAAAAAGTCGTTTATAACGTCAAACAAGAGTAAGTTTGTAGCAAGAAGTTAATTAACAGTAAGTAAATATTTTCTTCGTAGATAAGAGTACTGTTACACATCATTTTTTCTCTATCTGTTGTCTTGAGAAAAAAGCTAATTTTATACGCTGTATTTGTTTAACGTGATAACTAATTTATCTGACTTCCGGAAATGACCGATCAGGGCTGTAGGCCTGGCTGTGCAGTATACATTTGTATTCGCATATACGAGAAAAATTTATGCTATATATAGATTATACCACAGAGAATCTGATATAAATGTTCATTTTTTTTTCGATGTCTTCCTTCATATACGCTATTTTATTGTCAGTTACATTGTCTGTCTGAATCATCTTTAGTTGCCTTTTACATATATTTTATGTTTGTCAAATAGTTGTTCGTCTTTAAGTAAGAGATAGTTTAATATTGTGCCGTACGTAAGCTAACGACAACAGTTTACGACCACAACTGATTTACTTCAGTGTTAAAACATTACAATGAGATTCTGTTGTCGTTAAGCTTAAAAGAAAAATAATGGCGTCTAAATCAACTAAACTGATTTTAATAATATAATGTTAAAACATTTCTTTACATGTAAATATTCAATATTCTATTAAAACTTCATGTTAAGATCCATTTTCTCTCAGAATAAGATTATTTTCACGTGACGTTTTTTCTTCTTCTTTGTTTCTGGTTACTTTAAATGTCTTATTCTCAGGTGATTTCATTTCATTTCTTTTTTCACTTGCCTTTTTCACAGTAGTGTACTATTTCGCGTAAAGCGTCCATTTGCAACGGTTTTAGTTTTTCTTCGGCATACTCTGCTGCTATATTATTGCTACTGTCGAATTAATTCATAAAAACACAGCAGAAAATACTGTTTACAGAATGGCATCAGTCAAATATTCCAAACGGAGAAATTGAATATAAAAGTTTGCGATTCATTGTCTGGTATCCATAGTTAAAACACCCTTCAAAGACTTATCATATTGAATATCAATTTAATTTCGTACAGAGTCATAAAATCAAATAATCTAAAAAACAAATAATATTACATTCAACTGAATAAAATTTAATTAATTGTAAACAATTTACTTATTAGCATATATAATTTCTTAATTACTTCACAATTTATTTTCAAAAATTGTGTATTCCAAAGTCCTGTTGTGTGTTCAAAGTGTTTTATTTCCATATGCCAAGGCGAATACTCGAGAGTATTCAAATTATGTCGTTTAGAAGGGTTGTTTAACTATAATGCTAATAGGCCTCAAGGCTTTAGTCCCTTAAAGTAATGTATATCGCCGCTGTTGGTGTTGGACGACTTCAAATGTTTTAAGAAATCCGGTTTAAGATCATATCCGAATAACATACAGTCTGACCGAACTACTTTTTCCAATCTGTCTATGTATTCCTGTGGCACTGTAGCATATGCCTCTCTTAAAGCTTCGATTCTCTGCGCTTTCAGGTCATGGTTTGCATTTCTCGACATTTCTCGGGCCTTTTCCAAGGCGCTGCGAAAATTTTCCGCAGTAATAATACGCACTTGTCTTTCTTCGAACGGAAAGTTGATATATTTGGACACTTGACCTGTTATTTGGTAATAAGACCAAGCTCTGAGAAATAACGTATATATCGAAATATTTGTACTGTTAATTGTTGGAATAACTCTAAATAAATGCTTTATTGGCCCGTATACTGTCCATTCTCTTAGTTCATTTAATAGTTCTAAGTCATAATTACCTATAAGTCCTTGTGTTTTCCATGTGCTTAATAAGTACTCTAAATCAGATTTTATCGTTTCTAACTTCACTATAAAATCAAAGTTAAATGCACATGGATCACAAGATCTATGGCTCATTGGCCTCACATGCTCGTCTATACGTATTCCTTTCTCGTAACCTTCCACGGTGTATTTTACTAATTCAGCAAACGTTAAATCATGACCATATTTGAGACTATCTGCAGAAGGTTGATCACGAACTTTTTGTATAATTGTAGTACTTCTGTAAGACCAGTCTTCTTTGGGAAAGTAGAATATATTGCTGTAAGTCGAGAAGATACGTGTGTATGGTTCCCGAACTACAATGAATGAAAACGCTCTTCGCATTAAACCAACGCCATTGACTGGGTCTTCTTTTATCAATCTTGCATTCCCAATCAAACAGTCCGTGTCACAGTCAAATAACTTTCTCATAAGTTCTAATGTCATCGTGGAGGCGCACTTGTTAATTCGACAGTACAGCACGTTTTTATCGGGAGAAACATGTGCCCGTATTTGTGTTGTATTTTGTTCGCTAGGTAAACCCAAGTTTACACATGACTTCTTCACCGTTAATATGCGATTCAGGTTCCTTGTGTATGCGTCCTCGTTTTCATCTTCCTTGGTGATCTGAAAATAGCAGTTTTTAATAGATGAATGTTGTGTAAGAAAAACAATTGGGCCTGCTTCGAGATAAGTCGTCGGTTTATTAAAGACGCACATCGCCTTTAAGACCAGCATACATAGTACGAGTGACAGGTTGTTACGTTTATACTAAATTTTGACAACTCTTTTGTTCTTGCTGTTAGATTTGTTTTACTTATTCTATATACATGAAGCCTATGAAGTATTAATAAAGAAAATAATCAGTTAACGAGCACTGCCCGTGTAAAGGTATTTGAGTCACGTTTTGCCATTGTTTTATTTCCTGTGCTTCTGATCCTTTATCAACAGTATCTGAACTCGTTATAGAAATACCCCTTTCTCCAGCATTTTTTCCACTACAAAATGGAGTCCGGTTACAAACAGGACTCATTTCCATGTGCTGCTCAACAATAAATAATACAATTAGGCAAATTCTTTCAATTTTCAATGTTGTTGTTGGCGACGACGATGATGATTATGATGATAATAATGATGATGATGATGATAATACTGATGATATTATCATCAGTATGGTTATTTCTTTATTTCATCAGTAATTTGTTTTGTTTTAAATTATTATGATTATTTTCATTACTGTTACTTTGATAATGATAATGGTGATGATGATGATGCCTACAGTTTTTATTTGTCTTAATTTATTTCGCTATCAAAATATCAGCTGCCATTTTTTCTACTTCATGTACTTCTAGTTAAAAATGTACAGTGATGCAGGTAGCCTTTTATAAAAGAATAATTCTTAATATGGGTATACTTTACCTTTATATCATATACATTAATTTTAGAAAATCTTGCGTTTTCTTTTCAAATTCAAGAGTCTTTACTTAAATCCTTTCTTATTCAAAAATATTGTTTTACTTCATACACACAAAACCACCGACGGTAATACGAATAATAAATAGATTTATTTGAATATTCCTAATCTCATGCTAAAGTTAGTGTAACGTGTGTCATAAATTTGTGACAGTATCCAGGGGCAAACAGTAGTGCAGTGGTAACGCCATAACACAGGGGTTGCGTGTTCGATACCCCGCTCCTCCACTAACATTACTAATCACCGTTCGGATCAGATATTAAACCGCTGCACTCGAGCTATCTAAAATATGGAATTCAATCCATTAATTCACATATTCATACAAGCATCTTTTCAAAGCTTTTATATATAAACGGTACAACTACCATATATTCATGAACATATTGTCTAAGACACTCTGTTACATTAAAATTCCCATTCTTACTGTTTCTTCTGGATATATTTTGACAATAATTAAACACAACGTTGTTAGTTCTGTTATCAGTCATGGAGAGGAATCTAGCACAGACATAGATAGAGAACACATTGTAACTGTTTATAATAATTATATTCCCATCACTTGTTTTGCATTGCATCAATACAGGAAAATCTTTTTTGTGCTCCATATGGATGCTCCAAGAGAAATTTCTGACTAGACATGGAATCATAAAACTTGGTAATAAATTATATAATATGCGCCTCTGCCTTTGAATTTTCCTATAATAATATTAATTGTCAAAGTTCTGTTGGTTGCCTTAGATGATGATGGTTATTGGGTTCCATAAGGTTCGATCCGTGCCACCAGGCTACTTTATGTATGGGCCCTGAGAGTGATCCGTCTCTCCTACAAAGGTGTTTTGCTAGCCAGCTGGAAATTTTGTTGATGGTTGTGACAGAAATTAAGCCACAGTTTTTACAGAGTCCAAAATGCTGGCTTTTCAAAATGGAAACCATGCACACAGCTGATTCAACCTGAAAGGTGCTGGATTCAAATATACCTGTAATTCAAACTTCATGTATTTCCAAAAAATATAACATGTAATTTATAACATGTTTATTTACAAATATGATGTGATTTCATTGTTGAGTATATGATGAAAAAGAAAGAGAGACCACCAGTCAGATTTGTTATTCTTCCTTTGATATTTCTTCCCAACTTAACTATAATCAATGCTTTGTTTCTCACTTTATAATGGGAATTTTGGTAATGAAGTTTTAATTGTTTTATTGACATGTTTGGAGATCCCTGTTAATTGACATGTTTGGAGATCCCTGTTAATTGACATGTTTGGAGATCCCTGTTAATTGACATGTTTGGAGATCCCTGTTAATTGACATGTTTGGAGATCCCTGTTATTGCAAGATGTTCCAACATATTTGTTTGCACCTCCTATTGTTATTGTTTGGTTTTAAATTGCATTACATTGAACTGGCAATAAAATACAATCTTGGCGAAAATCTTATGTGACATCGCATCAGACCAGTTCATTAAAATGAATTCGCAAAATAAAAACGTGTTATATAAGTTAAGTAAATACATATACGAAGCACTTACTTTACGCAACTCTTTGCTGAATGCAGCACCTACAATCCAGCGATAAAAGCCTTGGTTTTTGTTTGTTTTTGCTAAAACCGTTTATGTAAAAGAATCTTAAACCTGTGAGGTAATGTTTAATGTTCGTTTTAATAGTTCATCCCATAAATGTCATTCAGTTGTTGTTCATTTCATATTTCAATAACATTTTAGTCTACATGTACAAATGTTATTAGCTTACATTATTCTTTAGTCCTTACTCTTGATGTCAATACTCTATATTTTGTATTATTGTAAATCACAAGAAACTGTAAAGTTTACGTGAATAAAATTATGTTCTGTTCTGTTCATTAAACTTTAGGTAAGATAATGAGATGTTACGGCTTTTTACGCCTGTGTCCTAAGTGCCTTCATAAAAGAAGTCTTTAGCATCATACCTCTCTTAAATGTTATACAACAAATGTTACAGATCTCTTTTTAGCTTTTGAATCGATTTTTTTGTCACGTGATCAATTGTTCCTGTTTCTTTTATGTTGAAATTTTTCTTATCACGTAACAGATTTCTAATTACTTACCAACTGCATAGTCTATCATTTAACAAATAACAAACAGTTTAAACCTAAAGCCAACGTCACACCTCAATATGACTCTAGAAGAATATGTGGTGTCTATCTTTGCTATGGGGTTAATTACACCTTTTACCAAATCAGAGGCAATTTTCCAGTTACCAAAACATGCATTAAAATGTCTACGCAGGACTAAAATTGCAGCACATTTCGAAAATAGTTCGTATTGGACAGCTATTTCTGTTATTCCTTACGTTTAAAACAACTTTTACAATTTCAAAAATACATATAAAGAATCAGTTTCACAAGGTTATGATTCAGTGCCATTTTTGTCATTAATATTTGATATAATTCAAAAAATTCATTTGCACGAGTAATTGTACCAAAATAAGCAAAGCTTCAAAACCCTGTTTCCATAACTGTGTATGCACTGAAAACAAAAGCTCCCATGTTTATTTGTATTGTTTTTGTATTTTTCATAAAATAATGATAATAGTAGTAGAGGATTTGTTTTTATTTTTCAGAGTGAGTGATCGAAAATTTATTTCACGAGTGAGCATCAGATTAAATTATTGTAAAAATGTAAAAATCTGATGCTGTAGAAAAAAAAGACTGATGCTCTTTCACACAGGAGAAAAAAACGAAAAATATTCTATTTATTTCATACTTTCCTAAGCCTTTTTTTGAAAAAAATATAATCTGTAAACAATTTCACAAAACTGTTTACGTGCGAGATGTTATTCAAATAGTACGAAGAAAAACGATAAAATAAATGAAAACCTGCTTACTTTGTGATTACTTACACCTTCTGTAAGAAAAATAAAAACAATTTTCAACAATAACTTTTCGTGCACAACTTAATAAAACAGGAATGACAACATCAGCAATAAAATATATTCCTGCGCGTTCTGGATTTTGAAATGTCCGCCATATTGTTTTTCTGTGTCAGTTAATCTGTACAACTACACTTTAATAGGATAATTTAACCTTTTCGTGTTTTCTAGATAACTTAAGTGAAGATTTATTTAATAACAGGAATAAGAAGTTTTATCAATATAAAAAGTTAGAGGAACAAGAAGATAATCATAGACATATGAGGAAAAAAAAACAGGAATGCAACGCCGTTGTTGTTGTTGTAGACAGCTAATTATAATATGTTACGCAACGACACATCAGTGCTATATACTTTCTCTTGTTCTTAACAAATTTTCGACGCTGAGGCGCTTTTATGTTGACTAGATCTGTTGCTTTTCATCCCAAGATGCGATTGCATAAAAACAACTGATAACTGTAATGAAAAGTATAATGTCTGTACTCAACAAATGATACATTGTTAAATTCAAATGAACAGTCATTATCAAAATTTTCAGATATTAGCCTAAAAAGTCCAGATTCTTAGACATCTGTTTAGTTTCCCAGTTTAAGCATTTTTGAAGTTTTTAGCAGACGGCTTTTGTGTTGTTGTTTGTTTGTAAAGGTGACTGTGTAAATAAGTGAATCGGGTCCCCTTGGGGAGTGTGTGTGTGTGTGTGTGGGGGGGGGGGGGGGGTGATAGTACGGCACAGGGAAATTGATCTTTTGTAAATTTCACCTGTGGTTTAAAAGAATATTATCTACTGTTATATTACAGTAAAACACTGGAAACTATGAAATAATAATAATAATAATATAATACATAAGAGGATTATTACATTTATTTTTTTCTTGTTTGTTTATTCTAATCAAGTGTGTCATAATAAAAATGATTGTTGTTGTTGTTGTCTTTATCATCATTTTTTAATCATGACCATTTATAGACGATACAAATGTATCTAAACATAATTATATCACTTGTCAGTTTGATGTTTCTCTGGATTCTCTGCACGTTTTTTTCATATATGTGCGTTTTGTTTCTGCTGTCTTTTTATAATGTGTTTATCAATATAAATGTATCAATACGTTCAAATTTTGCGTCAACATGAATGCCTTGGTTTGGGTTTTAAAAAAAAATGTGTTACCTGCTTGACGGCGAAATTGCCGTCTGCTGTAGCTCTTTTGACGTCATCCACGGCACTTTCGACGTCAGGTAATGCCAGGAACTCGCCGGTATCTGCAGGACGAGGTGAGTAAAAGGATACGTCTTGTAAAAACGTTTAAAATTAGATAAATAAGAATATGGTAAGTTATAAATATTAGGTTAAGACTGCTAAAACTTCAACAAAATGAAATACGGTTCGAGTAAGAGACAAATGGTCTATTCTACTATATGTTCGAATAAGTATACAAAATAATATACTTGTTCTAAAGGGAAAATTAAAGTTCTAAAGAAAATCAATTACAAATGAATAAACTGTCAAAGTTTTATATAAATTACAATGTATAAGCCATTGTGCTTTTCTTCTGACTGAAACATACAAGGGCGATTATTTATACTGCTTTTGACAAGAAACGAGAACAAGTCCAAACCTGTTTACGCATCAACATATACATAAGTGTAATATGTGGTATATAATCTTAACTAGGATTTATTGTGTTTTTAACAATAGAATGAAATGAAAGCTTTTATCTTATGAAAACATTCCGTACGAAAAACGTTATAATACTGCCTTTCCGACTGTGTGCATTCTTTTAAGAAGAAATTAAGTAAATATATACATAATGTAACATTATAAGGATCTGACACGAGTTTTCATTTCACATTAACTTTTATTCACGAGTTAGGAAAAACATATTCTGCGAGCCCGTGGCGAGCTGAATGGCATAATTCCTAGACGAGTGGAATAAAAGTTTATACAAAATGTTAACGAGTGTCAGATTATTTTTATCACATGACCAAAACAACCTCAAACGGATATTATCATATTAGCTATATTCATAGAACTATACTGCAAAGAGACTATTACAAAACATGCGCAAAGAAAATAGTTCTAAATAAAAATGACAAAAATTATCGGAAAGACTGAACATTGAAGACGTCCTTTAGAAACCGAATATCTATCTGTTTTTGTTTGTTTTTGTTTTTTTGTTTTTTACAAAATGACAGTAAAATTCATTAGAAGAAAACAGTTATGTTTTGTTTGCATGTATATATATCACCTCCGTCTTGTACAAAATATGGCACAAAACACTTTACAGTTGATTCAAAGTATGTTAATAATTCAATATTCAATATAAATTTTTGTATTGAAAATGTATTGTATTGATCAATGTATTATAACATTGTGTATGAGTATGTACTAAGTACAAGTCAAAATAAAATTATGTTCTGTTCTGTATTATCCGAACTGTTCAAGTGGGAAACAGCCAGGATTTTGGTTACACAGAAGTCAGGAAAAATTCAGTTTTGATTGATAATTAAATGATCTGTGACTCTTGTAATCTTTTTTTAACTTTGATAGAATATCTTATATTGTTCCTCTGATTCCGGAAGGCCATTGAGACCAATATTCTAACATATGTAAAATAGAAAGAGCTACCTTTAGAATATATAGTAATTGTTTGTGTAGCGTCACATCTGAAGAAAGCGCCCGAGATAAAGGCGCGCCTGAAACAGGTTTTCATTTCAGAAAAGATTTATTTACTCTTGAAAATGTCATGTTTATTTCCATATCAGCCATAAATCATGCGATTTAACTGTAAATTTTTTGTGCCATATTTTGTAAAAGCCGAAGGTGATATATTAAGTGATTTGTGTCCAGTTTATAAAACTAAAGGGGGGATAAAAATAAAAAGATTTGAGTCCACTAACATCTTTTATATCAACAATCGAATGTTTAAAAGGTTAAATTTCACAAACTTAACGAGACGAAATGATTTTTTTTAATCAAACGGCGGACAGGGCACCATTCTGTCACATTTTGCAACTATTAAACAGATCGAGAAAACGAAGCAGCCTTACAAGTTATCGATGCATATGAATCTCTGACTTCCATTGCTGGCCACAGAATCTCTGACTTCCATTGCTGGCCACGTGTATCATTAAGCCACGTAGACAGTATTAGACGAAACCGTGAAACTGCCGTTTGGTTTACCTTAAAACGTGTTGTTGTTGTTGTTTTTGTTGTTGTTGTTTTTTTGACAATTTTTTTTTCCAGATAAAACTGTAAACTGATGGCAAAAATGACATTTTTAAATAATTATAAAACTTAAAGCATCTTGTTTTCAAAAAAAAAAAATATATACAAATAGTAGTTCCTCCTTGAACGGCGAAAGAAGTTGAACATTCTTGAAAGCAAGGAATGTTTTCCCGTGTGTAAAATGCTAAGAAATCTATTGTCCTTTTCTCATCATTTAACACTTGTACGATTCTTAATATATTTACAAACAATTCAAATATATGTAAACTTGGTTCAATAACTTCAGTTTCGATATAGCCTGAATATATATGTTTGACGACAGTAAGAAAAAAAAATCTACATAAAATCCACGGTAAAATCTACATAAAATCTACAGTAAAAATAATTTCTACCTCTTCATATATCCGAACGAATCTCTTTCCTGTGTTTTTTTAATGCAAAAACTATTTCCATGTTAATGAAGATATGGTGAATACGTTATTTATTCAAGGCATTTTAAGAAATAAAATAAAAATTTACGTACCCATGAGAAATTTGATAAGCACTACAGTAAATAACACAATTAATAGCTGGCGTCCTCGCATTTTGTTCGATGTTACATTTCCCATGAAAATCTTTAATTGTTTTATTGGTCTGTAGGTCCCTAACACACGCATTTTCACTCCTAGTGGTATAACATCTGTTCATTGCTTACCACGTAATGAAAGACAACATTTTAATATCGCTTTGACAAAACTGCCGGAACCGAACCGCCCTGATTCACGTTATAATTTGGAAAAAAATCTCTAGTCGGTTTTAAATATCACAATTTTACTGTTTAGAAAATTCATTTCTTCATTTTGAACAAAATGATAATTCCGTTCATTTTATTATATTTTTATATTTTTTGTTATTTTTTGTCACAGTAATATTTCATGTTGGAATATTTCTTTCTCTAACTGAAAAGTAAAATTTATCCCGGAAAAAGTTAGATTTAAGACGTTGGTCAGTGTCAATACATGTTGACATTCCTTTTATCCATGGATTAGTTACATTTGGCTTAAACTCTGGTATTTTATCCAAATGTCGTAAATTAGCTTGACCAGCAAAGATATAATCGGCTTGCCACCACTTTAACAATGAAAGGACTGTGCAAGGAAGAATAAGAGACAACCTTTGATAAACTTATAAGTCTTGACAATGTGTTGTTTGTCAGGTAATGTTAAACAATACATAAGTTGAATTTTTTGCATTTGATATCGTGAACTATCCAATATTGGAAGGGGAAATATTGAATTTTATCATGACGAGCGTGATTCTCTTGTAAATATTTCAGATGTTACATACTAAGAAACTAACGGCAGGACTGTTTCACTTTCAACTGGCAAATCAGTAAATACAATTGCCTTTGGCCATTTAACGTAAATCATAGTGAACAATGACCAAGAAGCAGAAGACACAATATCAATATAACATAAGTAACTATGATAAGCATATATCTGTCTACATATGTGTGCTTTAATATGTCCGTTATAAATCATAACACGGTATTTGGTGGTACGAAATTTAACTTTTATGTAATACAATAATATGAAGGTACAATATTAAAATTCTGTTTTCTATGCGGCTCGGTATATGCAGAAGTTTAGTTGCAGCAGAGAAATGGTATTTTGCAATGTGGTATCACTCTGTAGGAAGAACGTAATATTACTCTTTTAAGGGTCAAAGGTCATTTAAGGTCGTATTGTTTATTTTCCTTTCTACTGCAAAGTCGAGTAAAAAGTGCACGTGAGTCTGGATAATCAGCAAAATCATGCTACAATCGTTAAACATGTAATATCACGTCGTTCAGTGTACATTTGTTGTTGTTGTTTTCTTTTGCACAAACACACTATTCATGTGTAAACACGTTTCTTCTTTCGAGTACAACTGACAACTTGGTTTACACTTCAGTATCGTGACAGCATAAATGTTTCTCTAGATTTCATTTCAATCCTTTAGATAAGTTCACATTCTTAAAATTCTTTTTCTGTAAATAAGCATAGTTATCACTAAGTATAATTGTCGCTATTTGACTTTTTGACAAAATACCGTGCTTATTTTTCATTGTTTTTCGGAGAACGTGTTTTAAAGTGTTAATCTACGGGAGGTAACCCTTAGTCGTCAAAAATGGTAGTTAATAGAATAACCTCCCTTGTAAATGATTTCTTTCTTGATCTAAGGGAGGTTACCCTCAGTCGTTAAAAAAACTCTAACAGAATAATCAAAGGTTATTCCAAGTGTTCTAACATAGAAATACAAGCATTCCGTTTTGTTTACAAAACAAAATAAAATAGTGCTTAAATGTCGGCATTTCAATGAAATATGTCAGATAAATATGTTACATATGAACTAGCTAGAGGCGCAATACCTTAATTTATCGGAAGAAGAAAAGGCATTTTAGGAGAGACATAGTGGCTTCCTTGTTTGATTGTTTGCAATGATAAGAAGATTTTCTTGCAAATTAAATCAACAGATAATTTTTTAAAAGAAATGCTACCTGAACGTGTTCGGTACATAAAAGTGAAATATCCCTACAAACGATACCCCCTGTAGGAAGACTAGGCGTTCTGGAATATAAAGTTCAAAGAAACACTGGCTCGTATATTGGAATCTTTATCTGGTTTGCCCCTTGTGTGCCCTATTGTTAGACAGTTCTAATTGCTACGTCCCCGGCTAGTTATTTCTGTTTCATTTCATCAAAGCTCGCTAGATCCCTTTCCTTATTCGGAGAATCTAATTTTGGAACTGTGTCTAAGACGAAAATTAATAATTTTGATTGGTCAGAAATTACAAACATGTATATTTTTAGGGACAACGCGCAACAAGCGCAACCCCTAGAATCGCGCATCTAGTCGGCAGTCGGAAAGGTGAATTTGTTTGAAAAGGATTAACTTGAGTTAAGAAATTGAATTACTAAGTTTTTGGGATAAGCAGATAGCATTGTTCAGTAAGTTATATATTTTTTGTACCTTTGCCTTAGCTCTGAGATCTTACAGACGCATAAATTTTGCTTAATTTCATAAATTATTTTACTCTTTTCAACTTGAGTAAATATGCAGATATAGCAGACAATATCAGTTAATTTTTTTTATTAATATTTTTGTTAACTCTAGAATACTATTGTGTCAAGAGACAGATTTATTTGATTTGTAATAATCTTATGAATTCAAGATATCTATGTTAAGGGCATATTTTTTATGTTGTGAAACTGTATTAATTGTGTATTGCTTAATTACCTTTGTACTCATATTGTTTATTCAGTCACTTATAAGTTGGTTATTCTTGTTTTCAGATAACCGTTGAAACGTTGGTTCTTGGTTCGTTGAAACGTTGAAACGTTGGTTCTTGGTTCGTTGAAACGTTGAAACGTTGGTTCATTGATTCATTGAATCGTTGATTCTTTGATAGCTTGAAACGTTGAAAAGGTTGTTAGTACGTTTGTTACTGTGGTTTTACGGAGTTGTAAATAAATCAAGTTCAACGAGTGAATTGACAGTGTGACGTTGTTCTGTTCCCAAACGACTTAGTTGAGGCTCGAACCTGCGCCCAGTGTTAACCAGGTTTCGAGGCCGTGTATATTGACTTTTTAGAACTGCGCGCGGTGCGTGCAGTTACAGTTATTGAACATATCTGCGGCAGAAAAGTTATTGAACATTTCTGTAGCAGAACAGTTATTAAAAAAAGTCTACAGTTATTGAACACTGTTACAGTTAAGTGATTTGGCTTCAAGAGACTCTTCGGACGTCGAAGAAAAACGGGCGACGTTCAAAGCAAAATTGTCCAAGTTTGCAAAGATCGAGAAAGCAGCTGAACTCGCACTGACTCTTAAGGAGGACACGGATAAGGTGCGGACGTTAAAGGCAGAACTGAGCCAGTGCTTGAACGAGTTAGAAACTGTAGATCTTGGACCTTTTTCAGAAGAGGAAAGTAAACTAATTCAGCGTTCCGTCTCAAACGCAAAGAAGTCATTCGAGTCTCTTGAAGGACGAATAAGGGTTGTGGCTACAGAGACCCAAAATGAACTCAGTAGTAGAGTTAGTGTATATTCGTCGGCCACTTCAAGTACGAAAAGGCGTGCAGAGTTACGCAGAGCCCATCTTGCGAAAAGACAAGAACTTGAACGACGAGAGGAAGAGCTCGAACGACAGAGAGCTGATGTCAGGAGAGAAATCGAGATGCAGGACGCTCAACATGAGGTCGAGTGTTCGGAACTGAGCGACGACTGCGTTAGTGAAGGCAGCCTTAGTAGAGAAAGAACGAGAGACTACGTAATGAACCTACCAAGCGAAGTGGATCCAGGAATGAGCGCCGAAGCACCCGCGAAGGAAGACACGAAGGAAAATGAACTGTACGAAAATTTAAGAACAATGACAATTAACGTACAAGAAAGCTTAAATTTGCCAAAACCGGAGATATTAACATTCAGTGGAAACCCTGCGGATTATTGTAAATTTGTGCGTAATTTCGAGACAAACATTGAATCAAGAGTTAGTGATGATAGGTTAAGACTCAGTTATTTAATTCAGTTCTGTCAGGGTGATGCAAAAAGGAGTATTGAGGACTGTGTTGTGTTACCAATAGAGGAAGGGTATGTAAGAGCTAAACAAATATTAAAATCAAGGTATGGCAAACCACATTTGTTTGCTAGGTCGCATGTTGAACGGTTAATTAATGGCAACACAATTAAGAATAATGATGTGCAGGGCCTCATGAATCTGTCTCTTGATATGGAAAAATGTCAGATTAATTTATCCCAGGTAGGGTTCATGTCAGATATTAACAACACAGAAAATCTTAGGAAAATTGTTCGTAGACTGCCGATAAATATCAGGTCGAAATGGGTCGAGCGAGCTAGCCGTTTGATCGAGCAGGGAATCGAACCTACCTTTAATGATCTACTTTCCTTTGTCAAAGAGAGAGCCATTGTTGCAAATACTATGTACGGCCACGATTTACATAACGAGTCGAAACTCACTCAAGTAAAGAAACCTCAGATGACCTCTGCACGGCGTGAGAAATTTGTAACTCTATCCACTAGCTCTGGTAATAAATTTCCAGGTAACGAGTTATTGCAGAAGCGCGCAGCAGGTTTATCTTGTGTGTACTGCAGAGAGGGTCATAAACTCATACACTGTCCGAAGTTTAAATTAATTGACCTTAGGGAAAAGTTAAATGTAATCAGAAAGCACAAAATGTGCGAAAATTGTCTTAATTTCAAGCATCTTGCTAAATTCTGTCGCAAGGCTAGTTGTTGTGAAGTTTCAGGGTGCGAAGAAAAACATCATACGATGTTGCATAATGAGGTAAGGCAAAGTGAACAGAGTACGGCTGGGCAGAGCAATTGCTGTGCTGTTGTAGAGTTAGGTAGTAAATGTAACCGGGTAAGTTTACGGATCGTCCCTGTAGTAGTAGCTAATGGGCGCAAGCATGTGAAAACGTACGCCTTGCTCGATGAAGGTAGTGACGTAACTCTGTGCAGTGAGGAGCTCGTTAGGAAATTGGGAGCCGTAGGTACACCCCGGGAATTTACCATTACAACAGTAAATCAGTCCAACGAAAGACATAAAGGTTTGGAAGTCCAGTTTAAGGTAAGTTCACTAGATGGAAATGAAACTGTGAACTTAAATAGAGTATGGTCGGTGCGAAAACTGCCCATATCTCTAGAGTCGTTGCCTGATCGCTCAGAGGTAAGTAAGTGGAGACATTTAGACGGGATAGACTTGCCACAGATACACGAAGGGCAAGTCGAGTTACTGATAGGTAGTGACGTACCTGAGGCATTTTGGGTCGAGGAAGAAAGGCGAGGAAGGCGAGGCGAGCCTTATGCTATTCGTTCACTCTTAGGATGGAGCATTATAGGCCCCGCAGGTAAAAGCACATTGCGCACCGGTGTTAATGTTAATTTTCAGCAAAATTTGAGTGTGCAAGACCAGATAGACAAGCTCTGGAAAACAGATTTCCCAGATATAAAGGTAGATAGTGGTACAGGTATGTCACAAGAGGACCGTCGTGCGCGGTCAATGATGGAAAATACAATAGTTCACGAGGATGGTCACTATAAGCTAGGTCTTCCATGGCGAGACAAAGATGTTTGTTTACCAAACAATAAATCAATGGCCGTCGCACGGCTTGGCCATTTAAAGAGAAAGCTCGAAAGAAATGACGAGTTATGTGCACGTTACAAGACCACCATGGAAGCCTATATTGAACAAGGGTATGCTGAACGAGTAGTTGATACTGGTCAATACAACCATGGACGGGTGTGGTACCTTCCCCACCACCCGGTGATAAATCCCAAGAAGCCTCGTAAGGTAAGAATTGTTTTTGATTGTGCAGCCAAGTTCAAGGGCATGTCCTTGAATGATACCCTGTTGCAAGGCCCTGATTACATGAATAGTATAGTCGGGGTACTTATGCATTTCAGGCAGGAGTCAGTGGCTCTAGCTGCTGATATTGAGGCAATGTTTCATCAGGTCAAGGTAAGCGACAGTGACAAAGATGCACTCAGATTTCTATGGTGGCCGAATGGGGATATCGGTAAACAGCCAGTAGAATACTGCATGAACGTTCACCTGTTTGGTGCTACTTCGTCGCCTAGCTGCGCGGCATTTACTCTGAAACGTACGGCGCGAGATAACGCTCACTCCTTTAGTGATGACACGGTAAGTACAGTAGAACGTAATTTCTACGTAGATGACCCGTTGAAGTCGGTAGCCGACGCAAAGGTAGGTATCAGACTTGCCAGAGAACTTAGAGAAATACTTTCACTAGGTGGATTTAGACTAACCAAGTGGGTATCTAACAGTCCAGAGGTTTTAAGTTCGATACCCGAGACTGAAAGGGCAGAACCTACCACTAGGCTTGACCTCGAAAGAGATACTTCGGTTGAGAAGGCTCTTGGGCTACAGTGGTATGTAGAAAGAGACTGTTTTGTCTTTGATGTAAATTTGCAAGACAAAGGTTGTACGAGACGAGGTATATTGTCAGTCGCAAGTTCTCTGTATGATCCCCTAGGACTGGTCGCACCTGTTACTCTGATACCAAAGTTAGTGCTACAGAATGCGTGTAGACAAAGGTTAGGCTGGGATGAAAACATATCCGACGCCGATGCAAAAGGTTGGTCACACTGGTTAGCCAGTCTGTCGGAATTGTCAAAGGTAAGTATTGACAGATGTCTAGTCCCAGGAAAGCTAGATAGGTCTTCAACTAAGACCGAGCTTCACATGTTCAGCGATGCATCGGAAAAGGCATACGGATCAGCAGTATTTTTAAAGGTGTATGATGCATCAGGAAATAGCAAATGTAGCCTTGTCATAGGGAAATCCAGGCTTGCGCCAGTAAAGACGTTGTCCATACCTAGGCTCGAGTTGGCTGCTGCAGCGATGGCAGTCAAATTGTACAAGTTGGTAACTCAGGAGCTAGATATGGAAATACATGACAAATTTTTCTGGACAGACTCCATGATCGTACTTGGGTACATCAATAATGAGAAGAAACGTTTCAAAACGTTTGTAGCAAATAGGCTGGCAGTTATACATGAAAGTACAACGCCTGAAAATTGGCGGTATGTTCCGTAACAGTTAAACCCTGCCGACTTGGCCTCGAGAGGATTTTATCCTTATGAAATGGATAAGCTGTCAACCTGGCTAAATGGTCCAGAGTTCTTAGGAAAGGATAAAACGGCTTGGCCAGAAATTGTTAGGAGTGTGCCTGTTTTCGATGACGATACGGAGCTGAAACCGGCTGTAAATATGCACGTATCACTAGGTAAGCAACGTAAAGGACTTTATGATTTGCTTTCTAGATATTCTGACTGGCATAGACTTCAGCGAGCAGTAGGTTGGTTAATCAAGTTTAAAACCTATCTCGTGGAGAAATACTTGAGAGGAAAGAAAGTAACTGATGTTACGGCAAAACATAAATACCTCACCGTAAATGAAATACAAGCAGCAACATCCACTGTCTGTAAGTTACTGCAAAGGGAAATGTATGGAGAAGAAATAAGAAGCATCGAACGGACAGGTAAGGTATCTAAGTCAAGTTCGCTTATCAGGTTAAAACCCGTAATTAGGGAGCAGCTTCTGAATGACGAGGCGCTGCTGACGCTAGTGACAGAGATAGAGAAAATTCTCAATGATCGACCAATCACTCAGGTAAGTAGTGACCCGCAAGATCTAGAGCCCCTTACTCCGAATAAAATTCTGATAATGCGCCCAAATGCGTCCTTTCCACCAGGTTTATTTGACAAGAATGATAACTACTGTAGACGTTGGTGGAGACAAGTACAGTACTTAGCTAATATATTTTGGAAGAGATGGACGCGCGAGTATCTTTCAAATCTACAGGTAAGACAAAAATGGCTTACACAACAGAGAAATGTGGCGGTTAACGACCTCGTCCTTGTTTGCGACGAACCGTCCACGCGTGGTCACTGGCCTTTGGGACTTAATCTTGAGGTAAGAAAAGGTCGTGATGGGCTCGTGCGGTCATGCAAGGTCAGAGTGAATGGCTCAGTAAAGGTAAGACCAATCTCAACGTTGTGTCTGTTAGAGCAGCATGTCTTGTAAATAGATGTCATATACATATATTGTTGATGAATATTTCTTGAACTGTCTTTGTCATAAGAATCTTGTATTTGTATACTTGTTTGCACCTTAGTCTCCATTAAGATAAATTATTGAATGAGCTTCTGTGGAAGGCTCATTGAGGGGCGGTGTAGGAGACTAGGCGTTCTGGAATATAAAGTTCAAAGAAACACTGGCTCGTATATTTGAATCTTTATCTGGTTTGCCCCTTGTGTGCCCTATTGTTAGACAGTTCTAATTGCTACGTCCCCGGCTAGTTGTTTCTGTTTCATTTCATCAAAGCTCGCTAGATCCCTTTCCTTATTCGGAGAATCTAATTTTGGAACTGTGTCTAAGACGAAAATTAATAATTTTGATTGGTCAGAAATTACAAACATGTATATTTTTAGGGACAACGCGCAACAAGCGCAACCCCTAGAATCGCGCATCTAGTCGGCAGTCGGAAAGGTGAATTTGTTTGAAAAGGATTAACTTGAGTTAAGAAATTGAATTACTAAGTTTTTGGGATAAGCAGATAGCATTGTTCAGTAAGTTATATATTTTTTGTACCTTTGCCTTAGCTCTGAGATCTTACAGAGGCATAAATTTTGCTTAATTTCATAAATTGTTTTACTCTTTTCAACTTGAGTAAATATGCAGATATAGCAGACAATATCAGTTAAATTTTTTGATTAACATTTTTGTTAACTCTAGAATACTATTGTGTCAAGAGACAGATTTATTTGATTTGTAATAATCTTATGAATTCAAGATATCTATGTTAAGGGCATATTTTTTATGTTGTGAAACTGTATTAATTGTGTATTGCTTAATTACCTTTGTACTCATATTGTTTATTCAGTCACTTATATGTTGGTTATTCTTGTTTTCAGATAACCGTTGAAACGTTGGTTCTTGGTTCGTTGAAACGTTGAAACGTTGGTTCTTGGTTCGTTGAAACGTTGAAACGTTGGTTCATTGATTCATTGAATCGTTGATTCTTTGATAGCTTGAAACGTTGAAAAGGTTGTTAGTACGTTTGTTACTGTGGTTTTACGGAGTTGTAAATAAATCAAGTTCAACGAGTGAATTGACAGTGTGACGTTGTTCTGTTCCCAAACGACTTAGTTGAGGCTCGAACCTGCGCCCAGTGTTAACCAGGTTTCGAGGCCGTGTATATTGACTTTTTAGAACTGCGCGCGGTGCGTGCAGTTACACCCCCTATACATTGTTAACATCCTTTAGAAATCCACTGAACTTGTACAATGAGCTTTATATTTTGTACTTACAACATAATTTTTTTCCCCACAAGGGCCGTAGCCCCGAGTCTGCAGTGTAATTGCAAATTTGAGAGAAAAGGCTGTAAATATTATATGCTATAGTTTGATGTAGTGACGTCAGTTTCTACGTGACGCAAAGGTCAGGGATCGAACGCCGAGCAGTTACTTACGAATCCTGCAGATAAAGCATGGTTTGATAAACCAAACACAGTATATCGGGCATATACACTGTCGAAAAACAAACTCAAAAAAATAAAGCGCTGACACACAGTGGCCGGGCTCACTGATCCAATGAAATATAAACTTTTTTAAAATTGATTTTTTTATCTTATAACATCAATTCAAATTAAAATAATTAAATTTGACGAAAGCCTTATAGGGGATAAAGAATAACATTTCTAAATATACATGTAGTTTGTACATTTACTTCGGCTAATTTACGGTAAAACTATACATGTCTGTGACTGCAGTAGTTTCTGATACGAAAGGCGGAAGCAGCTATGCGTGGATATTGTTCTGAAATCGTTGCACCTTCGCCACCATAATACATGTACGGTCAATAAAGGAGCAGATGTGGTCCAGTGGTAACGCGCTGGACTGGTAAAGCAGGGGTCCCGAGTTCGATCCCCCGCTCCTCCACTAACATTACTAATAGTCTTTCGGATGAGACTTTAAACCGAGGTCCCATGTGTCAGTGCTATACACTGAGCATGAAAAAGAGCCAGGGGTGTCTCTGGAATGGGATGCTTTCTGTATCTTGCACTACCCCCACAACATAAAATAACTAATCTCATCAGGGGGCGTCGGTCATATGGGCTACCGGTACCGACGTTAAATAAGCTTAAATAGTTAGATAGACGATCAATAATACGGTCACCTGACTGAACGGTGTGTCACCGACGGAGGTAGAGGTGAACGCGTCACAGCAATCATGAAAGCGCGAGGTTGTCACGCGCGCTACAGGAAGCAGGATTATAAAATAAACGAACATTCTGGAAATCCATTTAAAGAATGGAATGAAAATATTTATCCTTTTGAAATTACCAAATAAAAAAATGACTGGAAATCCCTTTTTAATATGAAATATATATTCACCATGATTAGAAATAACGGATGGGATTTTTTAGCATACACTTATCACCGCCGATTTCGTAATTGGACAGATTTGGCTGTGGGATTTTGAGTTTTGAAGTTGTTTGTAAAATATAAATTTCAGAACAAAAGATGGCGACAACTTAGATTTCACACAAATAGCTAGCCAAAGCAAGATGTTAAAGTGACCTTCGCTTGTGTAAACAACTTTTTTTCCAGTGCTTTTCTTTGTAACATCTGCTCACCAGTCTAACTGAATTTCCTGGTCTTATATAATGGCTAGTTTATTGTTTAAGTGTCGACTGCTGTTGTTTGTTTGTGTGTTGTTGTTTTCTTGGAACATGTATCAATACAAATCATTCCGTCCGCTTATAAAGATCGGCGAGTGTGCATATATTATTATAAGGTTGATAATAACGTGATCTGTTTAGTTTCAAGTACATTTCTTACCAACCTTCTATCGTAACGCAAAAGATGTTATAAATCAGAAAAAATGTCGACCAGTGACCAGGAAGGTTTTTACTAATAAAGACAGGTATGCAATAGATTGTTCACATCCCCTCTTCAGAAAAGTCACAATGTTTCCTAATAAAGAGAGTTCGCAGGGGCGTATCCAGGATTTCAGCGAGGGGGGGTGGGGGCGTAATATTTCGGCCGACTTGGGTCCGTTTTCTAGTGCCACAGTGTATAAACAGTATGCGCACACTATGCAATACGCAAGCCGGATAAAACGAAAAGAATTGACCAGAGCTATATAT
Source organism: Cyclina sinensis (assembly GCA_012932295.1). Taxonomy (NCBI): domain Eukaryota; kingdom Metazoa; phylum Mollusca; class Bivalvia; order Venerida; family Veneridae; genus Cyclina; species Cyclina sinensis. The sequence goes on along the minus strand of JAAONU010000019.1, from coordinate 47,661,191 downwards.
TATACCAGAGCCAGTGAGCATCGGAATTTCGTTTTTCGTTTATCTACAATAAAATGTTTGATCTAGGGAATTTAGAGGGGCCCTCACCCCCTCCCCCCCTCCGCACCTCCCCCCCCCCTCCACACACACACAAACAAATACTCCTGAATTCGTTTGTGGTTTGAACAAAATTTATAAGTATTCACAGAACGACCCCCATTTAACAAATTTCTCGAACAAAAAGATGTCTTGAATTAGAGAAAATTACAGTCTTACGTCTGATGGGTCATGGAAAGAACCAGATCATTTAGCCTTTGATCTCTGCCTTAGCTTCGTTAACGGTTGTTCTTATGACCGGCGTCCACAGAAGGCTTTAGTTGCAGTAAAGATCCTATTTCATAGAAACTTTATGTTATGTTATGTTATTTATTTATTTATTTATTTATTTATACTCAGCACACTGAGCATGAAAAGGAAATCGCTTCTTTTAATTCCAGTATTTCGAGGTAAAACATTTTCAGGTGAAAACTTGCATAAGAAATAATTGTTGCACATGTCGTAGTTGCTAATCTATGAAAACACTTAATGCTTTAAACATCTAAAATTTGAGCTTGAAAAAGTATTCAAGGTTGTGAACTAACTTGTGCCTCTCAATTTTATTTGAGTCTTTTAATTTTCTCCCTGTTCTTAATTTCTTTTCTAGGCCTCGGTATTGATTGTAACAACTCTATAAAACATCAGAGACATATTGTGACGTTAAAAGCGATTTGTTCACGAAAAATAAATAGTGAATACTTAAACAACATCGGCAATAATTCATAAAGACAAAAATAAAAATCTGAAACCAATCTGAAAATCACCAAATTGTTTCCGGTGCTCCGCCCCACACATTGGATATAGTTTTCCGGCTCTCATGTACTACAAATTTTACACACAGTTCACCAGCACGCCAGTTCAGCACAGAACAAATAAGCTATGGTGGTAGAGAGTTATGGCATGGCGGAAGAAAAATCTAGCGTTACTTTGTTTTCTAGTTTTTGTTATTGTACTATTTTTATTGGATACTAGAAATATTTCAGTGAAATTACCAACTATATGTGAGTGTGATTTTTTTTCTTTTTTTATATATTTTGTTACGTGAAATATGAGTTACTGTGTCGAAATGTCGGCGTATGTATTTGATGAGTACACAATATACTCATGAAGATTTATGAGAAGGACATGGTATACAGTGTAGAATGATTTTGATGGGTCATACATATAACACAGTAAATGATGTTTGTTTCTGATAGACATGAATAATAACCAGTTTTAAGACAATCATAAAATTTGTAGAAATTTACCTTCCAGAAGTTGAAACTGGCTTCGAGCCCATTTTAAAACATAGACCTATGCCTTGTGCGTAAGTAACGATTTTTTATTCATTTTATTTTCGGAGCGCTTCTTTTTGATGTAAAATACATGTGTATTAGTATATCTTGTTTTGTGTGTTATTAGTTCTTCCTGCAAAACAACAGTACACATACATTTACTGATGTGCATAGTTAAGCGTTGGATTTACGTATGTAACCAATTAGTTCATCAAGCTAACCGAAAATCTCAGAGGGTTATCGTAGTTCAGCAAAATACACATTTGCAAAAACTTAGAATCGTTATCAAAATCTAAAGAAAAACCCTCATTGTTTTCGTGTAATTTCGTTGATTTGATCAAAAAGTGTAGATGCGTGTTTCTGGTAAATATTAGCATAGTAACACAGTGTATAATCGCTGTATCGGACTAGCATCAGGATCTACACACGATGAGAGTGCTAGAGTGCTCTTAACAAAGTGAAACAAGAACTCTCTAATGATATAAAGACTTATATAAATACATTTAGTTCTCTGTTTTACTTTCTAGTTTTTGACTGACACATTGACATCGGGTAATGATTAATTCGGCATCATTCATATTCACAGGATTTTACTTCTAAAATTTAAGGCAAGCCTCTTCAAAGAGAAATAATTATAAACAGAACAGACCGTTTAAATAAACATAATGCAGTTAGTTTACATTAACCGTACTGGAATGTGATTGGACAAGAAATAATGTCGGTCATAAATCATGTTTACAAGAACGAAGGCTCAGTATCAAACTATTGTTACTACATACACAATAAGAAAGTGATACAATTGTTTTGTCAAGAGCTCTTGAAATAAGGCAACATTAAGTACATGTTACACTCACAACCAGCTGTATGACTGACATGTAGAAAACCTTTTAAAAAACCCTTTTAAACCTTTTGAAATAAAGTGAACGTTAAATGTATCACATGCTTAAACAAATGAGTTTTACCCAAATGTATAAATTGTTACTCGGAAATGCCGGTCATTTGTGAAGTATATATTACATGTAAATCAATATCAACCAGACTGCAAGGCTGTTACGATAAGAGGCATGAGATAAGGAAAATATGTCAGGAGGAAATTAATTTATTAACTGACAGCTTCTGCTCTGCCGAAAATTAAGCACGTGCATTTTTTTGGTTTCTTTAAAACATTTATCAAGTTAGGAAGAATGTGGGTCTTTATTTTAGAGAGTAAAATTTGTATTAGTACTCATTTCTTGACACTAATTTTCGGGATTACCCCTTCTAGTTGTCACATGTTGCAATAGATATAACAGTGCAGTATACCCGATATTGTAACAACAGTACTGTCACAGATGTCTGAGTTAGAAACATATCAATGTTAGCAATATAGAAAATTTCAGATTAAGACAATGCTGTTAACATTATTTTCTTTGTATGACATTGTTTAAGTAGAGAAATGTTGGCCACATTGAACAGGCTCAATAAAACGAAAACTTGAATCTTAATTATGTTCCTTTTTTGTGAATAATCGTTAACAACAACTTGTGAATTTGCAAATGTTCACAGAAAATTGCAGAACAACTTTTTCTCAAAAATTATTTTTTCCTAAATTCCGACTAGCGAAATTATGAAATCGATTATGTTTAATTTTCCAAATATTTTAAGTTTTATTTGTGTGTCTATTTTACTCATGAAGACGATTTCTGAATGATTTACTTTGAGCTGTATTACAAAATATAACATAACATATACGTTATGATAATAATAAGTAATAGATGTGGTAGCTCTACCCTTGTTGTTGTTGCTTCTGTTGCTGTTTCTGCTTTGTTCTGTTGATTGCGTGCTAAATATATATTTTTCTGTCTAGCTTAAATGCCACTTGGTACCATTTTATCAATTATTCGAATCTCCTAATTGTTTGCTGTAAATGTTAAGTATGGATGTTATCGAATATTTAATATCAAATTGTTCTGTTCTCATTATCCTTGAAATGTCAAGCAACTGGCAGCAATTTGACTGACTTAAAGTTTGGTAATTATTTATGAAAAGGTTATTAACACAAATATCAACATTTACTAGTTCTGTGTTTATAAGAAAAATAAAAGTAAGGCAGTCTTACTTTTTATCTGGATCTTTCATTTAATGTAAAATATTTCTGTCTTTAGGGAAAAGATAGTTGACATTTTCTTTTTATTATTATTATTATTATTATTATTATTTATTATTATGTCGTTTCACTGAATAAAAGTTACTGAAATTTAACTAAGGTATTAACCTGAAACAATGGTGAAATATTTCATCGTTATGAAAACTGAAAATATCATGTTTGATAAGTAAACATTTTCTTTATATTAGATCTGTTATTATTGATAAGTGGGTTACACGTTCCTATGCAGTAATCCCCCGCGCTACATATGGCGAACTGGATCAGTGAAGAACGGCTTATAAAGGTCAGATACAACCTTGGAAAAACGAGTAACGCGCTGGACTAGTATACCAGCGGTCCCGAGTTCGATCCCCCGCTCCTCCACTAAAGTTACTAATACATGTAATCTATCGGATGAGACGTTAAACCGAGGTCCCATGTATCAGTGCTATACACTGAGCATGCAAAAGAACCAGCGGTGTCTCTGGAATGGGATTGGGATGCTTTCTGTATCTTGCACTACCCCCACAACATAAAATAACTAATCTCTTCAGGGGGCGTCGGTCATATGGGCAACCGGTACCGACGATAAATAAGCTCAAATAGATAGAGAGATTGGAAAAACGAAAAGAAACGATTCTTTGACTTTGTGGTTAGAGCGTTGATTTAGCGAACTTCTTATGTTCGAGGCAACATACGTACGAATTGCACTCACAGATGGTCAAGTTATATGTATCTGACACTTTAAAATCTTCGGAAATTTCAACGCCGATATGATGCTGTGCACCAATATTTTTCTTGTCTTGTTTCAGATCAAAGAGACAGGAGTCTACTCAGAGCGCCACCTTCCGTTACACGTCAAACGAGAGATCAACAGAATCTTGGTTCCTACACAATTATCGCCCCTGCATCAGGCGGTCTTAATTCCAGTAATGGTTCACTGGAAGTATTTAGTAGGTGGGAAAAGGACGGTGCAAGCTATGATGACATTGATATTCAAAATTTTAGACGAAAATTAGATGAAGACTTATTTAAAGCAAATCTAAATACAACAAGTAATAAATGGTCTCTGGACTCTGACGTCACTCTTATCAACGAGCATGCGCAGCGAATTGAAAATCTCAAGCGCGTGTGTAAGGACGGTATGTTCAGAAAGAGTGAGCGACGTAAGGGTAATCTTAGTGTGTTCTATTATTCAAAGTCTCACAAATTTGCTTACTGCAAAGTCCCGAAATCCGGCAGTACATTCTGGATGAATGTATTCATGGTAAGCTTGATACCTTGTCATTTAAGTTAAGTTCTTGTCGCATGAGAAGTTCCATTATCTTGTTAGAAGTTTTACAGAATATTCTCCCTTTCTGGTTTTAGTTCGATTCATTTCAAAATGTCAAAAATCACTTTGCTTAAAAGTATGTGATGGTCAATTAATACAATTTCATCTTAACTCAGCCACATTTCATTAACTGTAATCGCAAAATTGAACATTTTTTTTATTTACAAATCAACTACGTTTTTAATCTTTGTTCTCTTTTCCAGATCCTCAACAAAGGGGAAAATTATTCTAAGCAAATTTCGCGCATGTCCCGATTAGAAATCCACGTACGTTCAAACTATTTCAAGACAGATCCTGCAAGAATTCTTCATAACAATATCCCAACAGTTGTTGTCTCGAGAAATCCATATTCAAGGCTTTTCTCAGCCTATGTAGATAAGGTTTACATTCCCCTCTTTTGGCACCTGTTTAAGGACGTAGAAAACGTGACAGTGTTTCCATTGCTCTATGAGAAGGAGATAGAGGTTTTGAAACAGTCAAAGATGCCCTTGAGCAGTCGACTCGCAAAGTACAGGGAAAGGTTTAGAGACAGGGGGTTGTTGATAAAGAAAAGTGTAAAAGAAAAAGTTGTATCCGTGTGTGCCAATAATGTAACTTTTGAAGCGTTTTTACGATTTATAATATCCGAAATACGGTCCGGTCGTCAACTAGAGTCCCACTGGGCTCCAATCTCCCACTTGTGCCATCCATGTAAATTTAATACTTACAAAATCGTGAAGCAGGAATCATTTTCAGCGGATGTAGAACATACGCTTCAAAGTTTTGGAGTTGATATTTCAAAGTTTGAATGGTTGAAAAATTCTTTAAACGAACACAGGACCGAGAACTCTGTCCCAGGGATTGTTGCTGTTATAAAATCGAAGTTTAAAAGAAGGGAAGTAAATAGCTGTATAACACAGTCTGAAATGTCAAGACGAATGTGGAAATCTTTTCAAATCCAGGGATTTATAAGTAAAGATCTAGACATTCCTGACTCACTTCTGCAGGCTGATTGGAACTCAAAAAATTCAAACGTGACAAAAATTGTGTTAGACGCCATTTCTCAGAAACCAATGACGTCATCAGAGAGAAAGATTCAACGAGGCTTTTTCCTTAAAGAAGCATACAGCAACATTTCGCCAGATGTCATTTCTTCTCTCCTAGACATATATCGTCTAGATTTCGCAATGTTTAATTATTCTATGATTCCACCTTAATCCATGTTTCATTAAGAAAGAAAAGTCACATTTGTTTAATATTTAGACTGTTAAAGACAAGAGGCTTTCATGAAACCGTTAGTGATGCAGTAAATTGTTTTAAGGTTGTAATATTGATACTGTTACAATAACACTTAAAGTCAAATCAAAGACATATCTTATGAAATTCTGGCTACTTTTGCAAATCTCACAAAGTCTTACAGAATCTTGTTTGCAGTTAATCTTAAATATCTCAATAATTATAAAGACTAAACATAATGCAAGTGAACATACTGTTCTACAAAATGATGTATACTTTTCAAAGTCGAATCAGAAACTAACAGATGTACTGTTCTACAAAATGATGTTTACTTTTCAAAATCGAATCAGAAATTAACAGATGTACTGTTCTACAAAATGATGTATACTTTTCAAAGTCGAATCAGAAACTAACAGATGTACTGTTCTACAAAATGATGTATACTTTTCAAAGTCGAATCAGAAACTAACAGATGTACTGTTCTACAAAATGATGTATACTTTTCAAAGTCGAATCAGAAACTAACAGATGTACTGTTCTACAAAATGATGTATACTTTTCAAAGTCGAATCAGAAACTAACAGATGTACTGTTCTACAAAATGATGTATACTTTTCAAAATCGAATCAGAAATTAACAGATGTACTGTTCTACAAAATGATGTATACTTTTCAAAATCGAATCAGAAATTAACAGATGTACTGTTCTACAAAATGATGCATTACTTATCAAAATCGAATCAGAAATTTAAAATACAAAATGACGCATTGCTTATTAAAAGTGAACCGGAAACTAAAAGATGTATTGTTCTGCAAAATGACGCATTACTTATCAAAATCTAACCAGAAACTAAAACATGTATTGTTCTACAAAATGATGCATTACTTATTAAAATTGAAACAGAAATTAAACGTTTTATCAAAAAAAGGTAAGCTCATGTGTATCTGTATATTGACGAACTAAAAATCTGGTTTTACCTAAATGACCAGAAAAATGTGTAGTTTTTTACTCAGAAATCATCAATCATTAAGTAGTACGGCAGTGCCCATCTATGATTGTCATAGGTTATATAGTATTTTGGAAAAAAAATATTGACTTGCTACATGAAAAGTGTATTCCATTGTCTCATATTGGAGTTGCTAATCTGTGATATTTTAGGTCTTTCATACAGTTCATGCAGTTGTCAAATTTGGCTTCTATGGCCCATCGGGTGTTTTATTTATGTTATGGTTCAGTGCACATCGGCTTACAACGTTTGACAACTGCGTTGAAACTGGGTCATGTAGGATTTGAAACTAGGTCACCTGGCCAAATCTAAGGAAAATCTTGTTAACATTCTACTAGCCTCATTTTCTATACAGTCCTCACAAAACCTAATCATAATATTTTTCTTGAAACCTTTAAATGGAATTAAAATCTCGGTCTCATGGTCAAATATTAAAAACAACTATTTTCTAATCGATTTTCATTGAAATTTCTTGAGGCGAAAGAGTAATCAGGTGAGCGATATGGGGACGTCATGACCTTCCTATACATATGTACCATTTACACGCTCCCAGTTTGTTTGTAGATATGTCTGTGGCCAGATCTTTATTCACAAAATGAATTGGTTTCGTTTAGTCCCGTAAAAAGTGGAATTAAGTGACAGGTCAAGCCCCTCCCAAAAATGTATTTACTGAGGGACTATGACTACATGGTTTGACAAACCATTCCATAAGTCGACCATTCTCTTGCAAAACACTGACCGTCTGAATCGGTATGGACTGGTTTCTTAAATAATTTATGACCGAAATATTTAAAAGCATCATAGAAGAGTAAGATTGGTGAGGTAGATAACATTACGTACTGACGAAAATATCTTATTTAACAGATTATAGATATCAAGAAAAGATAACGGAATAGGAAAAGCGTAAAATTATGGTTAAGAACTTAGAACTTGTATTAGCTGCATACAAGGAAAGTCTTAATTTTTTTTGTGGGGGGGGGGGAGGGGTATCACTTTCAATTCAGCCTTGACTTTTATTATTTCTTTATTTATTATCACTTTCAGTTCAGCCTTGACTATTTATTATTTCTTTATTTATATTGATGAACGAAATGATTGAAATAAATTGCATTGGAGGAAAATTGGTATAGTTTGTGTTAAGATATACACATTAATGCACACTGTTTCAACTCGTTCAAAACTTTTGAAACATTAATTTTACAGTCAGTTGGAATGGAAGTTTATGTTTTACTGCAAGTAAATGTCAGATCCCCAAACCAAGTTATGTTTGAGTTTCCTTAGCGACCACAAACAACACGACTACTTACATGAGCATGATATTTCTGATATACAACTTTCTAGGACTTTTTCCTTGCTAATAACCTCTTACAATATATCTTGTATGTACAAAGTACATACTAGCATTACTGGTAACTTGTGTATAGGGCTTTTTTGTCTTGTTGGTGTATTAGTTACTTGTACCATGTTGTGTTTTTTTTTTGTCTTATTCGTTTATAAGTACTTGTGATAAGTGGCTTTTTGTCTTTTGTTTTTTTGGTTACTTGTGGTATGTGGTTTTTTGTATTGTATGTTTTTAGTTATTTGTGGTATTTGTTTTTTTGTTTCGTATTTTTTTTTGTTACTTGTGGTATGTGGTTTTTTTGTTTTGTATGTTTTTTTGGTTACTTGTGGTATGTGGTTTTTTGTTTTGTATGTTTTTAGTTATTTGTGGTATTTGTTTTTTTGTTTCGTATTTTTTTTTGTTACTTGTGGTATGTGGTTTTTTTGTTTTGTATGTTTTTTGGTTACTTGTGGTATGTGGTTTTTTGTTTTGTATGTTTTTTGGTTACTTGTGGTATGTGGTTTTTGGTTTTGTATGTTTTTTGGTTACTTGTGGTATGTGGTTTTATGTTTTGTATGTTTTTTAGTTACTTGTGGTATGTGTTTTTTTGTTTTGTATGTTTTTTGGTTACTTGTGGTTTTTTGTTTTGTTTTGTATGTTTTTTAGTTACTTGTGGTATGTGGTTTTTTGTTTTGTATGTTTCTTGGTTATTGTGGTAAGTGGCTTTTTGTTTTGTATGTTTTTTGGTTTCTTGTTATATGTGGTTTTTTGTTTTGTATGTTTCTTGGTTATTGTGGTAAGTGGCTTTTGTTGTGTATATTTTTTAGTTACTTGTGGTATGTGTTTTTTTGTTTTGTATGTTTTTTGGTTACTTGTGGTATGTGGTTTTTGGTTTTGTATGTTTTTTGGTTACTTGTGGTATGTGGTTTTTTGTTTTGTATGTTTCTTGGTTATTGTGGTATGTGGTTTTTGGTTTTGTATGTTTTTTGGTTACTTGTGGTATGTGGTTTTTTGTTTTGTATGTTTTTTAGTTACCTATGGTATGTGGTTTTTTGTTTTGTATGTTTTTTGGTTACTTGTGGTATGTGGTTTTTTGTTTTGTATGTTTTTTAGTTACCTATGGTATGTGGTTTTTTGTTTTGTATGTTTTTTGGTTACTTGTGGTATGTGGTTTTTTGTTTTGTATGTTTTTTGGTTACTTGTGGTATGTGGTTTTTTGTTTTGTATGTTTTTTAGTTACTTGTGGTATGTGGTTTTTTGTTTTCTATGTTTTTTAGTTACCTATGGTATGTGGTTTTTTGTTTTGTATGTTTTTTGGTTACTTGTGGTATGTGGCTTTTTGTTTTGAAAGTTTTTTGGTATCTTGTTGTATGTGGCTGTTAGTCATGTAGGGTTTATTGGTTACTTGTGGTATGTGGCTTTTTGTCATGTAGGTTTGATGGTTACTTGTTGTACATGCATTACTTGTCTTGATGGTTTACTGGTTACAGATACCATGTGTCTTTTTGTCTTGTTGGTATATTGGTTACCTTAACTTTGTGGCCTTTTGTCCTTTTTGGTTTATTGGCTGCTTGGAAATGTGTAGAATGTGTCGGGAATAAATATTTTTTGTCAAATGCTGTTGCTTACAGTAGCGTCAATTTCACATGGAAAATGAATAAGATGCATCAACATATATTGTCAGAATGAATCCATCTTTTAATATGTTGTGCAATAAATCACGAAGCGTAGAGCATGACCTGTTATTAGTTATCTTTTAACAGTTTCATTTGTGCCACTGTTTTATCCATAGATTGTTTATTTTCTATTGACCTGAAAACTTACTCTGACACCAAACAGTCATATTAAGAGGTTAACGCTTTGTGGTTGCTTAATGTTAGTTAAAATATTGCATCGTGTTGAAAGGTGTTGTCAAACTGTACGTCAAACATTAAGCCATGTTGACACAAGCCAGGCGGTGTATGCCATTCTTTTTTCAACTGCAATAAATCCGTCATCTTTAATTATGCTTTAATTACGTACCAACAGCGATGGCTCTCAAAATGAAAATTTATGTAAGTTATAACTACAACAGACACTTCTTTGTTCTTTCAAAATAGTGTAAATATGATAAAGAATATAATCAAGCATATAAGATATTCAGAATATAATTATGATGACGTATAGTGTTGAACCTTACAACAGATGTGCATACTGATCAAAACGAATTGGTAGCTTGAATGACCAATCATTGCAACGTGCTTGATTACCAAAATCCAAAGTTTACATTATAGCTGTATCTGAAATGGGGCAACTGACCTTACGACCGGAATTTGACTGAAAAGTAGTTCAGTCAATCGGTAAGTTCAACGCTGACTCCGTTACACAATCGTAACAGCTCGACCTTTTCCGACAACTTCGGAAACTTATAAAGACCTCGTATGTAAGTGTATGAATACACCAAATGGTAATTCGCCCCGGCTTAAATAAAAAATATAAACAAACATTGCAGAATTCAAGCAGTGTTTGTCTCATGCATTAGACAAAATGAAAATAAATTTTAATTTAAAGCATGAACAGGTAAAGGCTCTAAGAAATGAAATCAATTTAGCAGACACCATTTGTATATTATAAAATAGACCAATATGGCGTCTACCACGTTATTTCCGAGGTGACTTATTGAAGTCGCCCGAGGTGTTCCGATTCTCCGTTACATTCTGCCATTTTTTCCGACAAACTTGCCTTGTCTGTCACTCATTAATGACCGACAAATGTGACTTAACAAGAGATGTTTATCAAACATAACCCATAACAGCTGTATCCACCCGGCGTACAAAGCTAAGAAATCAAGGACTAAAGCCTACTACAGATATTGATCGGAAACGGTTTTGCTGTTCAATGTGACTGTGGTCTTGAACTTTATGCTAAGTAGCGACCCATTAACTGGCCTTGACAAGCCTGTCTTTCAAGTTCGATGCATTTTCGCTGAAGCAGTCTCCAGGTATTGAACGGAAACGAAGTGTCTAAGGACGGACCGACCAACATGTGCAAGGCTATAATTATGTCCTCTAATTTTCGATGAGGGCATAATCAACATGTTTATACAACAGATTGTGTTAATGGGAAATATTCCTCTTTCATTCACAGTTGAAGTCACAATTTTGAATAATTTAAAATATATATGGTAAAATGAATTAGAAAATAATGCAAAAATGTGAGTATATTAACATTTTATAACAGATTATATGAGTAGGAAATACTCTTGTTTCATTTACGGTTAAAAGTGAAAACTTAACTATATTTATTGTAGAATGAAAAAAAAGAGACAAAAACAAACACACGTGGTCATTTTTCAACTAACGTTTCGATTAGTTTTTTTTCTGTGACTCCGTTTATCAAATGTTCTTCAGCTCTGTTCTAAGCATTGTCATATTCTGTTAAAGAGAACAAAAAATGTTTTATTTATAATGAAATACTTTTGGAAAGGATGTAGAAAGTAAACAAACATAATGCAGTAGAGACATTTTTTTTAATGATTTACATTCCACTTGAGTTGGGTAAATGCTAGTTTTTTTTTTGTTTTTTTTTTTTGTTTTGTTTTGTTTTAAGGTTTTGTTGTTGTTGTTTTTGTTGTTATTTCATTTCTTGAAAAAATCAAGTTGTGTAATCTTTTCTTATTATTTTTTACTGTTTAATTTAAATAACTTTGTCTTTATTTTTTAAACAAAAATAATGACTGAGTTATAATTTATCTTAAACTAGAACTGTGTCCATAGGACACGGATGCCCCCACTATGCATAAGTGCGCATAAACAAGAGCATGTATATCCTGTATGTAAGATTTTTTCTGTACATATACCTAAAATGATCTACAGGTAACCTTATGTACATGTTAAATTAAATTACAAATGTAAAATTTATATGGTCAATTATTTATATGGTATATAGTGAAAAAATAAACAAAGGGCCATAATTCTGTTAAATATGGTCACAGCAAAAATTCCTTCCTTTACTACCATCTACACATTAAAGCTGTTCATCCCTGGAAGTTTAAGCAAAATCTGCCATCCGGTTTAAGAGGAGTTGCGTTCACAAAATTTCTATATGGTATATAGTTAAAAAATCAGCAAAGGGCCATAATTCTGTTAAATTTGGTCGCAGCAAAAATTCCTTCCTTTACTTCCATCTACACATTAAGGTTGTTTATCCCTGGAAGTTCAAGCAAAATCTGCCATCCGGTTTAAGAGGAGTTGCGTCCACAAAATTTCTATATGGTATATAGTGAAAAAATCAACAAAGGGCCATAATTCTGTTAAAGCGACTGACTCACAGAATTTTGCTGAAATTTTTTTTCTTTAAAATTTAAGAGAATTTAATTTACTACAGAAAAAAACATTATATTATGCTTCTATACGCCATGAAAACTGAAAAAAAAAGTTTAGACTTAACCAGGATTCGAACCCACAACCTTTCGGTCAGTTAAGTATAGGGCAACGATCTAGACCACTGAGCTACAGCGCTTACTTGTAGCATTGCGTCAAAATTAATCTTATAACTTATGTATCTACCCCGTGACTAACGGGGATAAATTTTTTACCGATAAAAGTGTGTAAAACTTTATATTTTGATGTTTTTCTGTATCAAAAAATGAATCAGTAACTTAGTTTAAATATGTTCTGCACAAATGCAGCAAAAATTTCAAGATGTAAGAACATTTTCTTTTTTTTCATCGTCGGCCCATCTGTGAGTCAGTTGCTTTAAATTTGGTCGCAGCAAAAATTCCTTCCTTTACTACCATCTACACATTAAGGTTGTTCATCCCTGGAAGTTTAAGCAAAATCTGCCATCCGGTTTAAGAGGAGTTGCGTTCACAAAATTTCAACATAGTATATAGTGAAAAAATCAACAAAGGGCCATAATTCTGTTAAATTTGGTCGCAGCGAAAATTCCTTCCTTTACTACCATCTACACATTAAGGTTGTTCATCCCTGGAAGTTTAAGCAAAATCTGCCATCCGGTTTAAGAGGAGTTGCGTTCACAAGATTTCGGGACGTACGGACAGACGTACGGACGGACAGACGTACGGACGGACGGACAAGTGCAACGCTATATGCTCCCCACTTTGTGGGGGCATAAAAATATCAAGAATACATTGAATACATTGAAACTTTTGAAAGTATGTACATGTGGTAAAACTCGGGATTGCTAAAACAAAATGTAGGTTGGTCATGGCCAGTGTTTTGGGTCATTAGGTCAAAGGCCATTGTCACGGTGACCCTGAAAAACGAACCTTTTCTGAAAAATGAGAATGCTTTGACCCAATTTCATCAATGTAAGATTTCATGACCAGTAGATGACCCCTATAATTTTTCAGGGCATTAGGTCAAATGCCAATGTCACAGTAACCATGAAAAGCAAAACCCTTTCCGATAGATATCTCGAGAATCCCTGGACCAAGATTCCTCAAACTTGGTATGTAGGTTTGTCATGACCATTTGATGACCCCTATAGACTTTTGGGTCACTAGGTCAAAGTGACCTTGAAAAGCAAAACAGTTTCCGATCAATAACTATAGAATGCTTAGGTCTAGGCTACCTTAAACTTCATAGGCAGGTTGGCCATGGCCAGTAGATGATTCCTATAGTCTTTTGGGACCACTTGATCAAAAGGTCAAGGCTATATTGACCATTAACTGAAAAAATGGTTTCTGATGAGCAACAAGAGAATGCTTTGGCCTAGGGTCCTTAAACCTGCAATACAGGTTGATGATGACCAATGGAAGACTCTTGTTGCTTTTGGGGTAACTTGGTCAAAGTTTAAGGTCAGAGTGACCATTAACAGAAAACTGGTTTCTAATCAATAACTAGAGAACCCTTTGGGCATTGGCTCCTCAGACTCGCTATGCAGGTTGATCTGTTAAGGAGATGACCGATAAAGTCTTTAAGGTCACTAGGTTAAAGGTCAAGGTCACGATAGTCATACACCAAAAAGAGGAAAACAGATTCTGATTGATAACTAGAAAACCATTGGGCCTTGCTGCCTCAAAACTTCCTACCTACCCATCCTCCAACCTTTATACCTAACCATGCAGTTCCTGTACTCTTTCATTTTGAACTTAATACATCTTAATAAAGTGTCATTGACATAATATACTCTGGTTCATCTACTTGCCATATCCAATAGCTTCTGATATGAGAAGCCCCTGGCATCCTCCACTTGTACTGACACACTATACTTCTATGGCTGCTTCTAGCGATATGGCGCTAGGGTGGCATGTATGTTTTACAAACATCTCTTGTTTATTTATTTTTTAGATTAATTCAAATCAGATTTTGCAACAGTGCAATACACAGCAAATTTCATCTCTTTACTGGTTAGGTTTAATAACTGATCTTAAATACCCAATAAACCACAACACAAATATAAAATGTATTTTCTGTTTATGAAATATTACATGAAAAAAAGTACATTTACAGCCATCATTACCTCTATAGAAAACTATTTCAATGTCACCAAACTAAAGTAACAGTGTCATTGGTGACAATCATTCAGATAAATATAAATATGTCTACAAGATTACAAATGAATAACCATTTTATATTTAATATTTCTTAGAAAAAGTAAAACCTTATTTGTACCTATGACATTGATATACAAAATTACTACAAGATGTGTAGTATCCTTTATTTTTTTTCAAAACAAATAAAGGTTTCTTCTCTTCTATGTGTACAGATGAACATCCTGTAAATACAAATACTTCAGAATGGCCAAATAAATACATATAAGTATTGTTTTAGGTCAATTCTGTTAAGTCTCCAAACTATGTTTTCTGTCCAGTATAATGCTAGATACTAGTCTTTCAGATTATTTAACCTATTAACCTGCTGGAACCGAAAGTGATTAGCCTTTGCCACCAGTATAGAGCCAGGCCAGCCTGCACATCCGTGCAGTCTGACCAGGCTCTATACTGTTGGTAGCTCAATTTTTGTATTTTGATATTGACATCCCTTAAACTTGAATGGACTGTTCCAAATCAAAGCTGGGCAAATCCATTACAAAATTTCAGCATGTTCAGGGTTAAGTTTGCAGCTTATTACAGTGGCCCTAACAAAGGAAACAGTTAATGTTTCTCCCTTAGGTTGTGTACAGCACAAGCTTGTATACCAGTATACAGATTAAAGCATCTTATTAACATTTAAATAAAGATTTACATATATTCATTAAAAAAATATTTCACAACAAATTTTCTAACTTCTAGCAATACAAAATAAGCTTCAAATGAATAAAAAAAGTAACGTTATTGCTCTTACAAAATGAAAAGAAAATTCATATTTTATACATACACCCTTAAGCTGCTGGCAACGTAATCATTTTAAAGTAGTAATAAAAATCCAGACATAATCTTTGAGCAAAAATATCAAAGAGTGTTTGACAATGTTGTGTCAAAAAGGTGTTAACATTATATACCTTGTAAAATGTGTATCCACCGTCTGTTTGCAAAACACAGTCTATTTTCAACAAGTTGTTTTTTTACAAGTTCTGTCAATACATTTTTTTTTCATACAAACAACAAGAATCAAATATGAAGCTATGACGAAAGTAAAGTTATCTGAGATAAAAGGCTAGTTACCAGTAAACAATGCTATGTTATTCAACAGGCATAAAATTTTGCTGTCAGGAACAAATTGTCTGTAGATACAACTTCAGCTTTGCAAAGCCAAAAAATGCTCTGTGCATCAGTTCAACTGTTTCTGAAAAAAAATAAACCTTAAAAATATTTATTAAGTTGCCGTCACCATAACACTCATGAGGATATTTTAGTAGAGTAACAGTCTTTCTAGCATAATGTTACAGCACTCACATTCCCATAACATAACAAGATAAAAATCATATAACAAGAAAGTGGAATGATATAAAAAAAATATATATAAACAATAAATACAGAAATGGAATGTCAAATGCTGACCTTTATAGTGGTATAAGAATGTAGTGTGCTCATAATTACTATCTTAATAGTCATGAATAAAACTGTATTCTAGA
This sequence comes from Cyclina sinensis, assembly GCA_012932295.1. Lineage (NCBI taxonomy): Eukaryota > Metazoa > Mollusca > Bivalvia > Venerida > Veneridae > Cyclina > Cyclina sinensis. The sequence continues at coordinate 47,644,823 of JAAONU010000019.1, read as the reverse complement.
ACTAAAAATGTAACTTCCACGGTGAATTGAAACCTGCCAATCCAGCAGAAAATGCAAAATGAGATTCCACAAAAAAGGGTAGAAATTCAGCTGACACCAACTGGTTAATGTATGAATGCTCTACTGTATGCTGACATGAACTGGTTAATTAATCAATATTCTACTGTATGCTGATATCAACTGGTTAATTAATCAATACTCTACTGTATGAAGACATCAACTGTTTAATGATTGAATACCCTACTGTATGCTGACATCAACTGGTTAATAATTAATCAATATTCTACTGTATGATGACATGAACTGGTTAATTAATCAATATTCTACTGTATGCTGACATCAACTGGTTAATTAATCAATATTCTACTTATGATGACATCAACTGACTAATGATTGATTATTCTACTGTATGCTGACATCAACTGGCTAATTAATCAATATTCTACTGTATGCTGACATCAACTGGTTAATTAATCAATATTCTACTGTATGCTGACATCAACTGGTTAATTAATCAATATTCTACTGTATGCTGACATCAACTGGCTTATTAATCAATATTCTACTTTTGATGACATCAACTGTTTAATGATTGAATACCCTACTGTATGCTGACATCAACTGGTTAATTAATATTCTACTGTATGATGACATCAACTGTTTAATGATTGAATACCCTACTGTATGCTGACATCAACTGGTTAATTAATCAATATTCTACTTTTGATGACATCAACTGACTAATGATTGAATATTCTACTGAATGCTGACATCAGCTGACTAATGACTGAATATTCTACTGAATCCTGACATCAGCTGGTTAAATGACTGAATGGTCTACTGTGTACCTCTTTATCTAAGTTCTTTCTTTCTATTTTTTACCCTTACTCTGTACATATTCACTCTTTTACTATTTCCTTCTTTTGCTTACACACTTGACAGGCTTGGTAGTATATTCAGTCTGATGAATGTGCATGACCATTATGATAACAAGAAGAGAAGTGAGTTGCTTTAAGGGGTGAAAGTGAAATTACTGTGTCACTTTTACATACAATAAGTTAATTTCCATATCAACCTTCAATCTATGTATTGCAATAAATGCATCTATACATTTGAACAACACCTGAAAAGAAGTGTATTACAATGCAGTTCTTGTTGATTAACATCAAAACAATATATCAAATGCACCAGTTAACACTAAGGCTATCAAACCATGAATCTAAAACACTATAAACACTGTCTACAGTTATTAATGATCAATTCTTATTTACTATAAAAGGACTGGCCAATACCAATAAAGATGGACTAGACTTCTCTCAAGTATTTAACAATAACTCTAAAGGTTAAGGCCAGTTTTGATCATTTAAGAAGGCTGCTGCTCTACCAGTCTTGTACATATACAGTCAGTCACCTTACTGAGACCACTTTCCTTTGTTCCTCATAACTTCAAATTAAGTTCTTTTCAAACTTGGTCATAAGCATTTTAGATAAACACTAAAGTCAGGCCATAAATCTATATATATTTCATTTATTCAAGTTCTAACTAAGAGTACAACATCTCATTTACAAGTTGTCCATTCCATTCCAGCCTATTCCTGTTACCAATGCCAATGTCAGTGAATTCTATATAAACTTCTACTAGAATACTAAACTTGTTTCCCTGCCTTTTACAATGTCTTCTATAAGTCAACAACTGCAATATTATTGTAAGATAACAGTTTGAATTAAATGTAATTTAAGCAGGATATTATTCTTTTGTTATGTCTCATCTCTGTAAAAGTGCAACTGTTTCCTGGATTTCAGTAGATAGAGATCCACCCCACTTGTTTTTGTTACACTGGTAGGTAGATCGTACACTCGTATGTCTTTGACCTTGACCTCTGTTCTTAGTCATCAGGCTGAAAAAGGAAAATAAATACTGTTTAACTTCACACTTAAACTCAAGGTAATATCAGTCAAGTTAATAATCCATGTTTAATCTATGTTTATTTAAAGATGGTTTACCCTTCCTATTTATAACCAATTATTGCTGACTGAGTGGGATAGTACAAGCTACAAATTCTAGAGACACTGACACTCCTGATTCTGTTAAATCTTGTATGTGTAGAGTAGCAGTACATGTGAAGGGGTTAAAGCAAACAAGTTCTATCTGACTTATTTTCTTCAATGACAGTTAGAACGTTTTAACTTTCATCCTTCAAGTTGACCTTGATTAAATGCCTTATTTACAAGACAACTTATTTGTCAGGAATTTGAGTGACAGGTCATTCAGCCAATCTATAAGCAGCAATAGATAATCCCCTGCTAACTCTGTTGTTATTTGCTGACTAGCTATTCATGTTAAACATTTAGCAAAAGTTAATTATTTTCATCAAATCCACTTTTTGGATCATCAATCTGACTGAAAACTTTAAAAATTGGTACTATTAATTATCCAAGTAGGCGTAGCAACCTGTGCTCTTTGTGTCTGGCTGATGATGGTGAATGCTTAAAAACCTCATGTTAACTGCCAAAAATAAATTGACAAGAATAATGTTTTAAATTTGTCGTATTCATGTCATGACTTTCTACGTTCTCTGACATAACCATGACATTATGTTTCCAAAATCTTGAAAGAAAATATTAATTTTCCTTGATTATATACTTTATTACAACATACATGATCATATTAGAAAAATGATTATACAATAAAGTGAACAACATTTTTTTGTGTCCTTTACTGTGTACTATATTTAAAATATACTTTACAGGTATAGAATATCAGTGCTATATAACTGCAAGATTTGTCAGTTACCGGTATATCGCACAGCATACTTTAACACTATGGTATAAAATATTTAAAGTGGCAATTAATCTGTACAATGGAGGGCATACAACCCTCATCAGGCCTCATGCCAGAATAAATTGTATCTAATCAAAACATTATGCTAATAATAACTGCCATTTATGAATTATAACCTGGCCAACTCTCATTAATCCCAACATTCAGCTTGATTCAAGCTGTCACTGTATTCATCTAGAATTATTTATATTCTAATTAAGAAAAATAAAATTCTTGTCCCACCGTATAGACTGAACATATTCAAAGAGAATTAGATGTTGGTTCAACTTATGACTTATCTCAATTTTTCACAAGTCACAGCTGCACTTGAAAAAAACAATAGCCTAGTGATTTGTAATGAACAGAATTAGTGCATTTATTCAATCTTGCTTGGTGACATTGGTACTTATATTATGCTTGATTCCATCTTGCTTGATGACATTGGAACTTGCATTATGCTTGATTCCATATTGCTTTATTTCATTGGAACTTGCATTATGCTTAATTCTATCATTTTATCATTGATTGTTGACCTTTAAACTTGCATAACTCTTCATTCAATCTTGCTCTGTACTATTTCATCATCTTTTGTACTGTGTTGGAATAATCAAAATGTGATGTTATGTAGCTTAATGTATTATCCAACTTTCTTCATGCTCTATTGAAACTATTTAGAGATAAGTGCTTTTTGCATGTTTGTCATTTAGAGTTTGTTGTTTTTTTTTATTGTCGAGCATGGTCATTAATTCAACTATTTAGCATCATCAGAGCCCACGGTAAACATTCCATATAAACTACACTGTACCGTATATATCAGGTATGATAAGTAACCTGGGTAACCCAGAATGACTAGTTAGCAGGTAAAATAAGCACTAAAGTTAAATCGTTCTCAAGGTTGTAGCATCTAAGGATATTCCATTTATGATTTAGTTGAAATTTTGGTATGCAAACAAAATATTGAAATAAACATCAAAACTTTGCAAAAATCTAGTCGCAAAATAGCGGGACCATCCAGAAAATAATGGAATGTACTGACAAAGCGCCATCTGTTGTCGTAATATGAGCATAAATATTGCAAATCACATTATGCTTACTGCTTAGTGCTTTCCGTTAAAGTGAATACTTGTTATTGGTATTGTTGTCATCGTCGTGTTCAGTGTGTAGTGTTTATGAAATGCTTTTATAATTGAGTTGAATGAATGCATTGAAGAATAAGAATGCTAAGACATGAAAAAACAGCGCACAGACCAAAATTAATTATTAATGATGAAATAGGTTCCATACACGTAGGTAGATGATATGCAGTAAAAGAAATTCTGTAAGTTAAGGTAACTGAAGGGAACATAACATTTTACATCAAGTAATATTAATAACAAGTAATTAAAGACTGTTCAACAGAATGCCAAACATATTGCGTTGTCAGTAACGAAAGCTGCAATTAAACATATAGCATATTGCATATGTCGGAGAGGAACAAATGAAGTTGCAATGAGATAATAGCCCATTCAGCAATACCATAAAGCATGATGTTATTCAGCAAAATACAGGTTTCCAGTGCCATAGAGCAAGATGTAATCAAGTATTATGCAAGTTCTAATTTCATCAAGCAAGATGGAATAAATGCAGTAATTCTGTTCCATAGATTTGGGTGACCTTGGCAATCATTCCATTGCACTAATTGTGCAATTTCAGTGCCGACTGCCTGTTCACATTACTTGATACATTTGTCTAGCCACAAGAGGGTTTGATGTGATCACTTGGTACTTTGAATGGATTGAGTAAGATTATGAAAATACACGTCAGAGATTCACTTAGTGCTTTTGGTCGCTAATTCTGCACCATAAAATTATCATCCATAACCCTAAAATCATTAAGAAATTAACGTTTATTTTTATAAACAGTTGCTCAGAACTTACTTACATATTTTTTATTCAACTTTAGCATTACCAAATCATTTCAGAGAGAAAATTGTGTATGTAATTTGAATAATACTCTACCAATACTTTCAACTTTTCAAATGTCATGTATTTTCATGACCTGTTCTTACATTGTATAAATCAAAGGGAGACGACTAAAACAGAAAATCTTGAATCATGCTGAATTAAAAATCAATACAAGAATATCTCATTAAATTTAAGAGAACTCCTAGACTTAAGCACATCTCTTGGCAAATATGTAATGTATCGTTACATATGTGCTGTAATGATTTTAATTAAGGGTGAATTCAAGTAGTAGAATTTGTATGTTTTGAAACTGAACTATAGCAGAGAAAATTATTTTAGGGAGTTTTCTTCAGAGTATTTGAAAAAAAAAAGTTTTGAAGCCCAAAAATGCAGATGAAAATAAATATCGGGTTAAATCAAATAATCAGAATGTGGGATAATGTATAACTTTCATTAGACTTGTATGCTCATACAATAATTAGTGTGAGCATTCATACATGTGGATAGTAAAAGCATGTACACACCACAATGGCAAACTCCATGCATTGTTTATGGATAGGCTATGCCATGGGACAGTTCAAAAGAACATAAAGTCTGGATTTAAACACACACTAAACTAAAACACTATTTCATATCAAATGTTAAACAAAAATCATAATACTTGAAGCACTGAAACAGTTTCCTTCTCATGCAGCATACTGATATTGTAATGAATATGTAACGATTCGCCACAATAACGATTCACCACAATAACGATTCGCCACAGAAATTCACGATTCACCACAAGTCAGTTAACGATTCGCCACAAAGTAATAATGATTCGCCACAGTTTCAAAAAGTGTAAGGAGTACAAATTTTAATCAGTTAACGACTTGTCCCAAAGTAATATAACGATTCTTCACAGCTTTAAAAATAAAAAAATAATTATAAATTGATGAATTTGATGAAGGGCATGGCGTCCTGTAAAAAGGGCATGGCGCCGCGCCATGCTAATTTGCTTTAGATTTAACTTTAGTAAATGTGTGTGATATGCAATTTACTTTGTCACAATTGCGTGCAATTGTATTATATATTTATGCTAAATAAATGAATTGCTTTGTTTTCTTAGGTATTACGCGAATATAACATGAAAAATGCAAGTTGTTTTTACAAACTCGAATTTTTTCAAGTGCAGAAAAAAGTCCATGTCCATATATTGATTACGCTTTTATTCCTTAATCTCACCGATGGAAGACATATCTACACAGATATATAGACCAGAAATTAGTACCTCCCTGATTACCTCCCTTGTGTCCGCCATTAAGGGACTGCGCAGACTGAAGCATTACATTATGCGGAGCTTAGAAAAAGTCCCATTTTTAGAGCTGTAATGTGATTGTGACGTTGCATGTTAGAGAAACAGATTCATATAAACCACATGAAGCATTTATTATCAGCAAAGATATATCCTATGGTCTTCTTACTGAAAAAAAAGAATATCTGTTAACGATTTTTTGCTGACATCTCAATCTATCTAACTGTGAAATAAAGGTCTTATGATATTCTCCGGTAGATTAATTATTTTTATTTTATAAAAATTTCACGAAAAGAAACTGCTGTTTAAAAGTACATGTATCTATCTTTAAAAAAAATCTGTCCAAAAGGGTACAGTTATATAGGTGTCATAATAATTTTGTTTTTCGTATTACAAGAAATATCCACAACAGCAATGTTTAAAATAAGAAGAAGGAAAGAAAACGTATTATTATAAGATCAATATCTTACAAACGCGTGGCCTGCAACTGTTGTTTTTCTTTCTGCATACACAAACTCAAACGTTGTACATATCAATACTTTGCAACAAATAAAGAATAGAAAATAAGGCAACAGATGCTAAATTTCATATACTCTTGAAAATCTTGTTTGTAAAGAAGAATATATATTCTTAAATTTCATGTAACAATCAGGAACAAATAAAGACCATGTTTTATAGCCTTCAGGCATTTTCTCAAGAGCAAATTTCGTTATTACTGTGTTTTACTGTGACTGATCAAGCAAGACCGACAATGACAATTAACGGTGACTTATCAAAACAAAGACAGTATGTCACCTCCATATTACGTAACCACATTCCTTCACCACACCACACCGCGAAAGACAAAAGAGATTTTGATAATTAAAGAAACGCTAAATAATGCATATTTATTGTCGAGTATTCTTTGAAACTCTTTCAAAGAATAAAACATATTTAGTTAAAATAGCGTGAACATACGGTTGATGAGCGGGATGATTAATTTTATCATTTTGTCCCTTTTGTAAGCTTTCAGAGTTGTTCAAATAATTGAAATCATAGTTTCACCTTTTGTAAAGGAAAACGGTGCTTTCAATATCATTTGCGTTTTAAACATATTATATGTGGTTTACACAACTCAAGCTTCCACTCTGAACAGTCCATGATCTTTTTTCTGTGTTAAATATTTCAAGTTAATGATATGTTCAAGTCAGGAATAAAACATACAAAAAAGTGATAAAAATACAATAAAATGATGTTTATTCTGCAACAAAATTCACGCCATATAAGGCAATATGTCAACAATTATATATAATTATTATTAAGTCATGGATTAAACACACCTTGCGGGCGTTAACTACTTACATGACACATAAAAAAAGCTCAATCAACACCTATATTAATGACGTGATTATTTAATTAGCTTACGGTCTTTCATATGATCTTACGTCATGGATTAAGCACCCTAGCAGGCAATCCTATTGTGACATTTCACGAGTAATAAAGATAAAGTACAGTAAAATACAATACCAATTAACACCTATATAAATGACAAGGTTATTTTGATTTTGAAATTAATTTGTGCATTAATTAATATGAAAACCTTTAATAATTCATATTATAATTTTTTTATATTCAATTTTATATTACATTCTTTTAATTAACTTGAGTCCTTTTTTGGTGCTGTTGTTCACTGCCTGACAAAAACAGAACACATACATTTAATAAACATTTTCTTTTATGATGGTTTAATACAAAGTGCAAGATACAGAAAACATCCCATTCTAGAGACACCCCTGGTTCTTCTGCATGCTCAGTGTCAGCACTGATACATTGGACCTCGGTTTAACGGTGGGACGTTTTATTATAATGGAGCTATTACAAACCAAAATTTCTTTTTCCAAATATTTATTTCCTTCAAATTACCAAACAAAAATAAATGAAAAACAGAAGTACAACAAAAATATTTTGTGTTATTACTTAGTGGTGAATCGTTACTTCTTTGTGGCGAGTCGTTATTACTCTGTGGTGAATCGTTATATGAACCTGTGGCGAATCGTTAGTGGCGAATCGTTATTGAGGCGAATCGTTACATTTTCATTGTAATGCCCCAACATTTTACCTGTATTTGTTTGCCTCTTTATTCTTTTGTCATTCTTAAAACTATCTTTGTATTTTCATTGTTGATTTTTACTGGCTACACCACATTTAGTTGGCTGTTGTCCTTGATAAAACACACAGATCAACAACTCAACCTTACGTACTGTGCCAGTATTTCTTTACATCCAGTGTTTAAAAATAAATGTTTGTAAGTTTTCACAGTAGAATCACCAGTATTCACGACCTTGATGCAGTTGTCAGTATACATCGCTGACATTTATCTAGTCAGTATTTGCTAGTCTGTTTTGTAAATTCCATGTTTTCATACTACACTGACTTTTTAATATCCATGTTTCCTTGTAGTTATTAAATAACAGTCTATTATATTTTTGAGAGCACTTGCCCATAAGTACTTGTCGGCCGTATTGATTTTCGCAGTGAACAGTCGCTTAGCAACCTGGTGTTTACATTTTTGACAGTCGATCCTGCATACAAACGAATTTAGCAATGTTTGCTCAACTTGCCTCACGCAAAAGAAAATATGAGGTTATTATTATTTTTTCCTATCTATTCTTTAACTAAATTTAATGGTTTACTCATTTGTACAGGCTACTTTAGCTACAAGTGCTTGTTTCCACAGTGCAAACTGTGGTTCACAAGTTTTTTTGTGGAGCATCCCAGTGTGAATTTCACAGAATTGGGCAGTGATGTTCACGGTTCCACTTGTGATGCACACTGTGGGCTGTGAAAAGTCTGTGGAGTATATAAACCCTGTCTGTTACTCAGAAAGGGGGGGCTCTTGGCATGTGAATGTTTAGAAAGCACACATTATTTTGTTTAAGATTTCTTCGAAGCTTAAAATTAATCCTAGCCTCCGAGTCTAGGATTACGGAAGTTCCGTAATCCTAGACAAACCCACTGGAAAAGGCTACGGTTACGGAAGTTTTTTTTAAAGAAGCGTATTTTCAACAGTTAAATATCAAATAGCATGCCAAATTAATTTTTATTCATTAAACAAACCATTTTACCAATTTTGCGTTATCAAACTGTCATTTTGTACGCCATTTTAATTGTTGTTTCAGCAATGAACTAACGTTAAATATTGTTGTCATTTGTATTTGGACAAGTTATATATTTGTTTTTTCCCAAACCTTCCCCAAACAATTAGAAATTGACAAGATCGATCTGCAGTATTTGCTTCCTTACATTATAATTCAATGCAAACTTGGAATTTAATAGACAGTTGATCATTTTTTGATAATAATGCGAACAAGACAACACTTAAGACAATACACATTACAGGGCAATTATTCACATCGTCTTTGAAGTGTCTGTAGATGACGACAATGACATTTAACCATTTAACTAAGTTCAAGGTGTGCTTATTTTTACACATTTCTTTTTTTTAAAATCTTAACACAGATCTGTCTAAATTATCCAACTTAAGGAAGTTAATAACTTTTTTGTACATTAAACATTTTCTTTGAACAGATATCTTTTTGATAGTTATGTTGGAATACTGACAGTTCGTTTTTTTAAGGGTTGGTTACCTCGCGACATCACTGGTTATTTTGTTATTAAGTCAGATTTGTTAGCTTCAATTTGTTAGGTAATTTAAAGTCATTATTATCGAATACATTATAGAATTTACAAAGTTCAGTAGCTTGATTACTATTAGAGTGTCTAAAATAAAAGACATTAATAAGCTTAATACTGGTTTGTCTTAGTAGTAGAAAAAGAGTGCCCCATTAACTTTCATGCTGAATAACTTAGTCAACAATCCCTGTGTGTCCGTCTGTCTTGAGTCCTGGCTATAGTTCAACACTTAGAGGTGGCTCGCAGCGAACAACAAAACCAGACCTAAAGTGGTGTTCGCTTTTCGGTACAGTTTAGACCCCTCCTATCAACAGAAGTAAAATAGAGTCGAATGGTCTACCTATTTAATATACACTATCAGGTTTACAATCAATTGCATGAGAGTCCTCTAGAGACAGGACGTTACCTTGGTCAGAGGACCGTAACAATATTTCAGAAAAGTTCAGAGGAGAGATTTATAACAGACAATTATTCTATGCTCCTAAAAATCAACAATTGGAAGGGAATATGCTACTTGAATATCAAGGCTACCATGGAATTGTCTCACAAAAACATTTCACACCATTCATGAATATCTGCAAGGCACTGGAAATTATCAATGTTATCTGTAAATGGACTTACACTTAATTTGAGTCTAACTCCATATACAGACAAACAATTAAAAATTATTATCCGGACAAACTACAAATGGATAAATGAACCACAGTCCCTTACAAATTGTGATAGATAAACATTGAAGCACACTATCCTGTTGTGGATTTTTAAATACAGTACTAGTCGGACTAGTAGTCAAAAGATTGCTAGCCGCATGGGTTCAAACCCAGTCAGGGGCAAGCCATTGTTTCCTTGAGCAAGAAACTTTACACTCATTGCTTAGTACTGGTTGGTTCCATGAACAGATTATAGAGTGTGTCTATAAGCTAAAAGCTTCCTACACAATCGAACTAAAATAAATTTGCTATAAACTAAATACAGTAACTAGGAGAAGGCAACAGCACTTACAATACAACAGTTACATGCATCACAATGTTTATTGCACCTCTGGTATGAGTTCCGCTGACAATGTATGCCAGCGCTCATACTTCTGGTCTGGGTACTTCAGCGTGTCAAACCAGTGCTTCAATCTCTCACCCTTAGAGTTAATACCCAACTGTACTCCACCTGAAGAAAAGACCACATCAAGTTTACAAAGTCTATATAACACTACCATTTATTTTCAACACAGAACTAGCTTTTAATTTACCTTTCTGTGCAAAGTACTGCTTTAGCATTTTTCTCTCAAGTTAATTGTTCCCTTTACCATTTTTTTCTCAAGTTAATATTTCTCTCATAATCAGAACTTTTACCAGGTAAATCAGTAATAAATACACTAAAATTTGTTGAAAATAAACTTTATTCTTAAAATCTTAATGTCTGAACAAGAAAGTCCAAAACCCTTGAAAGATACTGTTATAATGTACAAAAACTGTTAAATACAATTCCTTTTAACTTATATATTGACTTGTACAGACTCTTGACATATCAAAAAGTAACATCAATAACTTAACCCTTAACCTGCTGGAACCGAAAGTGATTAGCATTTGACACCAGTATAGAGCCTAGGCCAGCCTGCACATCCGTGCAGTCTGACCAGGCTCTATACTGTTGGTAGCTCAATTTTTGTATTTTAATATTGAAATCCCTAAAACTTTGAATGGACTGTTTCAAATTCAAAGCTGGGCAAATCCATTACAAAATTTCAGCATGTTCAGGGTTAATCTCCTGAAATACAAACCAATAAAGTCATTCTTTCCAATATCTTTATCCCAAACAGTGATCTCCAGTGTTTTCTTCGCACATTCATTATGTTTGATTTGGTAAACAAATTCCTGGAACAACAAGACAGACATTATATACAATTCTTTTAAGAATTAAGTAATTTATCTTCGACTGAATGTTCAATCAGTCTATAGCTCAAGGGACAGCACCACATGTAAAAAAGAGAAGGGTATTTCACGGTAAATAACAGTCTTACTCGTGAAAAGTGAGTATATTATAGTCATGTTGATATTCTAAGAAAAAGTTTTAGTATGAAGAGATCAGTGTGTTATAAAATCACTTTTTGGACTTCTGATGACTTGTCCTTTAATTTGAATGTAGCTACAAAAACTTGCTAAACCCCTTCACTTCCATCATAAGCTGTGCTATGGAGGTCAAATTTTGGGGTCAGTATTTATTAAGGTAAGTATTACCTCATTGTATTCTGGGTTAAGGGTCTTCTTTTTCACTGCTGTTTTGAATTTGGATTTCTTATCCCTATCAGGTTTCAAATATCTGGAGAGAAGAAATAGAATAATAAAATATGATACCATTATACATGTACAACCAAACCACTATTCTTCAATTCAGCAAACCACCATATCACCATATCATTTGTTCAATAATTGGCTTTTTTTGTTGTATCTTGTCTGTCATTCTCAGCAAAACCTACTGACCATAAAATGTTTCTATTGAAAACCATCACTTCATTTAAATTGAGTTTAAAGATCCTACTGACATTGAACACTGTCAATTCATTTCAATGTTATCATTTGATCATGATCATACTGAACAACAGAAGTTTTTCCACTGAACACTGTTACTTAATTTCAATCAAAATTCATTTGATTGCATTTCCACTAAATTAAACAGATAATTTATTTATGCTAGGAAAGTGTCTTAAAAGGACTTGTCTCAGCTGACTTATAAGAGGCCCTTTTTAAGACCAGACACTAATAGTTATCTAAGCTAGGACAGTGACTTAATTAAAAGGACTTGTCTTAGCTGACTTATAAGAGGCCTTTTTTAAGATCAAACATTAATAGATATCTAAGCTAGGACAGTGACTTAATTAAAAGGACTTGTCTCAGCTGACTTATAAGAGGCCCTTTTTAAGACCAGACATTAATAGATATCTAAGCTAGGACAGTGACTTAATTAAAAGGACTTGTCTCAGCTGACTTATAAGAGGCCTTTTTTAAGACCAGACATTAATAGTTATCTAAGCTAGGACAGTGACTGAAAAGGACTTGTCTATGGCAGACATATCAGGTCTAACAAAAGACCAACCTTAATTTATTCCACCAGACCTTGGATTTTAATCCATGGATATTCAAGTTAAATTTTATTTCAGGAATAATTTGTGTATCAACTTTAGAAAACCACTCAAAAAAACAATAACCCCCACCCACCAAAAAAACAACAATACATCATACATGTACTTTACCTCAACAGCATATAAAACATATCTAGTGGATGAATGACATAAACATCTGCCCTTTAACCTTTTATCAAAACATAAAATATATACAGCAGTCTTTTTCTTGATAAGTATAACTTCAGAATATCAGTGAGATAAATTCACAAAAAACATGTTGAAGAAAAAGAGCTTAGCCCTAACTTACTGTTTATTCAAATCCCTTTAGAAAAATTCAACTGTAAATTCCACCACCCTGCATTAAGGTAGAGTAATAATATGCCGTCGGGAACCAGCAATTATAACTACAAATTGCAATAGCATTTTTCCTGTAGGAATATAAAAATATACCTACATTTAAGAACTTTAAATGTTTATGTTCTACTTACAATTTGACATAGGGGTCAGAGTATCCATTTGAGTCCATTGCTGCAAGTCCAGCACAGCGTACGACTCCCACAATCAAGGCCTGCTTTGCTGAGGAGTATCGTAAAGACAGTAAAACCTTGCCACGGTCATTGTTCATCAGGTCATCATCTTTATCAGTCTATTTTAAGAGAACTTATACTGAAGTAAAATACCACCAGTTCTAGAAAATGTTTTTTTTTATTTCATTTAATTTACAATCATTTTGAGTAATATTACTTAACCCTGAAATCCCCATGGCTATGGGAAAGGCCTTTGTGAAAGCATCACTTATTAATAATCTGTAATTTGAATTCATTTATCAATTATGCATAACAACCATGAAAAACCATTTTATCAGGGATAGATTTAATAAGTTTATAGTTTAAGGGAAACAACTGTTTTATTCATGTCCCAGTTTGTGCTCCAGTCTGTAACTTGTTATGTCCCTTCCACTTTTTAAACACTAATTTGGATAAAAAAACATGCAGATATTTATCTAGGAATTTTACGTTTCATGAAAAACATGGTTATTTTGATGTTTCATTTTTGATTTCCCTTTGTTAAGAGGTTAAAATACTGAAAAAGAAAATAACTTTAAAATGTCAACTTGTGTTCATTGTTATGATGTAAGGGAGGTAACTGTGGTGTGGCTATATGACACTTTTTTTACCTTACTCTTCAGAACAATGATTTTCAGGCTTGTGAAATAAGAAGTTGAAAGTTCAATAAAATCAATTCTTTAAATTGTAACTATATGTGTGATAGCTGCTGAAGTTATTCTTTCCAGATTTTAAGTTGATAATAAATCTGAAAATACAACTTACAGGAATCTGACTTTCAAGATAGACACTAAAATGTTTTGTCTGATTATTTTTCAGCTTGTACAAAGGGACCCTTGTCTCCCCTATGAAGTCATAGCCAAAGGCATCTTCATCTAATACTGCAAGTCTGAAAATATGAAAGTAAAGAATTATTATGAGAATAATATATATTTTTTTAATTTTTTTTTGGTTTTAAAGGATGTTAATTAATGGTTAGAGACTTAGCTTTTTTGGAACAGGTCTATAAGCATAAAAGGGCAAGTGAATACATTCTATGGCATTGTGCATGGCTTTGACAATAAAAGATATTTTATTACATGTTAAATCATGGCACTGAACATATTTACTTTTTCCGTCTGTTTCATAACTTAAGTAGCTACATGTATTTCTAACATTTTACAGGTTTGACTATCCTGTAGGTTTGTTTCCAAGATTACATGAAGATATTCTATCTTGTTTTCATTAACGGTTTCTTATTTTATCGTGGGTAGTCAACGAAAGTCCCCACCTGGTGTGGATGGAACAACTTATTTCCAGAAGAGCCCACGGTGCGTGTATTTTATCTCCCCGATCCCCAGTCTAGGCCGGAAACACTGCTGGAAACAGTACCAGGTTAGGTTACCACCCAGTCCTGGGAAATCAGTAACTCAGGTGCTACCCGGAATCAAACCCGGGTAGCTAGCGTCGTAGCCCAACGCACAAACCACTCGGCCACCGAATCACCTATTACTTTATCAGATAAATACTTAAAGGAATCTGAAGCAATTTGTGTCCACAGAACAAATATATATGCTGGCTAAGTTCTTTCCTATTGGTGAACAAGTTGAACAACGTATCTTAGGTATCTTTTCAACCACTGCCGAGCAACTTACTAAAAGTTATCCATATACTGATACGTGTGTTTTACCTTAGTGTTTTCTTGAGCATGTCTTCCTCTGATAGACCGTGATATGTCAGAGTTTCATTCCATTGCGGATTTAATGTTTTATGTATCGTCTTTGTCCGCAATTTGTTTGACTGAAAAAGAGAAAAAAATTGAATGCCACTGAAGTTTTTCTTTTGAAGTGATAAAGTGGACAGAACAGATCAGTGACATTTAGAGATTCTTCAAAACTGTTTTATCTTTTCACTTTTAAAAAGGTGCAGTATTTATCTGAAGTTTATTCTCTTGACAACATACCTTTGTTGCTCCTGGCAAAAGATGTAGCTTCACATAAGGATCCGACAATCCATTAGAATCCATCGCTTTCAAACCCTATACAAAAGATCAAAATTATATATATTAGATAAAGTAATGATTAACCTTTACTATACTGGAGGTAATTAGATGACTGCCTTTACGGCCAGTGCAGACCAAGATCAGCCTGCACATCTATGCAGTCTGATTATGATCTCTACTTTTCACTATTTAGTCAGTAAATTTTCAGTAAGCATCTCCATGAAAAATTAATGGATCTGTCATAACTGAAAGATGGACAAGTCCATTTTAAATATTTAGCTTGGTCAGGGTTAAAATATCAATGTGTAAGATCAAGCAGCAAATGTGGATATAAATAAAGCACAGAACATTTACCCAAGTTCAGCCCGCCCGCTTAGCTCAATAGGTAGAGCACTGGATTAGTAATCCATCGGTCGTTGGTTCGACCCCTGGGCTGGGCAAAATTTCTCCGTGACAATTGATCTCAGACATTTAGTCTAATGTTCATTTGTCTCTCACCACTGATTCAGAGTAGATCATGTGGGAACAGTAGTTAGTCACTTGCAGAGAAATCGGCAATTACTGGTTAGTTATCCAGGAAAACCGGTTAGGTGGACTGACTGCCTAGATATAACCAATATGTTGAAATCAGTGTTAAACCCCAAAACAAACAAACATTTACCCAAGTACAACAAAGGTATTACTGGAAATAAAGTAAAATGTATACCTTTGCTTTGTTGATAATACACTGTAAAATCTGGCTGGTTGGATTATAATACAAAGTAAAGTCAAGGGCACCCAAACAACCTGGAAGTACATGTAGATTTTACGTCATTTTACAGCAGTTTTTTTCTTTCCGAGACAAGATTTAAAGAGCAATAAATTCTTCCTGTTTTTAAGTAATTTTTACAAACAGACGACTTCAAATTAAGATCAAATAATATGTTGAAAAGAAGAAATTATAGTATTTTTTTTTGCAACCTTGACCTACAGTCTTTTGTGACCTTGACCTACATAACTTAAACTCTACATACTTCAATAGGAAATAAACAGTGGCAGATTAAACATACAATCTACACAGATTTACATAATAAAACATATATTATAGCAGTGTTTTTCCTTCAACAACAAAAATTACATATCAAACATCACAAGTAAAATCCTTTATAGGAAAAGTCAGCAAGTTTATACAAACTTCCTTGAGCACATGCTTATTAACATGCTTTCACATTTATGTATGAACGTAGAATTTCCATGCATACTTTCACACAAAATTACTGTAGAGCATCATGACTTGCTGCTGATACTGAGAAAGATTTCATGATCAGTTTCTGAATTTTTAAAGATGTTTCATTTATAGGGCTGAAAAAAATTATCTGATCATTTAGACTTGCTTGTTTGTTTTGCCTAGACAATTGAAAACACACCAGTCTGCTTACATTAAAACCTAGATATGTATTAATAAATGTAAATGTATAAGGCCCAAGACTGTTGTATTATTATGCATGAGAAAAATAACTGTAAATATTTTATATCATTATGCAAGGAAGTGCAGACAGTTTTCCAGGCATAAATCAGGAAGTGGGCACAATGCTATAGAAGATGAATCCTGCAATCTAAGAGCAGCTGGACCTACCTGCTCAGTATAATCGTAAATCTGTAATATATGCAATAAAAGAACAAAGAAAAACATCAGACACTGCTGTGAAAATGATGAAAAATTCCTTAATAAATATGTAAGTTGCTGAATTTGATGTACTTTGTACATTCATCTTATTTTTTTATCAAAGTAATGTCTATCAAGACATGATTCTGTTTACCTCCCTCACTGTCTGGAGAAGAAGGCGGGTCATCTTTGTCCATTTCAGTATGACGATATTTGGTAAATGCAGCCTCTATATCTACAACATCTTCAGTTTTCTTTACCAGCGGATGGACTGGTTTAGAATGTTGGGTGAATGGCAAATCATGCGACTGCACTGAGCCAGTACGACTAAACCCTACAGATGAAAATCAAGCAAGCTTAAACATGCAGTAAACCTCAATCACCTAGAAAATAAAAGCAAGCCTAATATAATTTCATTCAATTCAGCTACATTAAATATTAAAGGATAACTATTGAAAAATTATTAGTAAGATTAACTACAGTTGTCAACATTTCCAGTTACATTTACAAAACAAAGCTTTATTTTCTGAATCAGTTCATTTTTAAAGAAAATATTATGGCCTAAATTAACAGCTATTCTACAATTACAACACAAACTGAAAATTTAGTATCTTAGTTTAAGTCTTTCTTTCATATGAAAATTATTTCTGTTTTTTTATCACTGCTTATGAATATTCTTTCATTTAATTAGATTTGGTCTTGTATACTAAGTGCCATGATATCTAGGCGAAGCAAATGTCAAGCTGAAAATAAGTAACAGAAAATGATAAGCTGTGATAAAGGACCTCAAGATGGACCTCATGTAAAATGAGGTCTTATAACAGATAAATAATATAACAGATAAATAATGTTGAAGTATTTCGCGTCAAATGATTTAACAGATGATAGACGTTGAAGTAGTTCACATCACAAGATTTTGCTACGATGGACCGCAAAACCACAGAGTGGGCATTGGTGTGCATGAAAAAAACATCAAACACATCTACACTTACTGGTAAACATGCATTCCAAGTTTCAAATCAATAATTCTAGAAATGTGGAAGAAGTTCACATCACAACATTTTGCTATGACAGTCAATAAAACTGCAAAATGAGTTTATAATGGCCATCTTTGTCACAAAACTGAAAGGCTAATGAAATCAGGAGAGTCTGATATTTTACATGATAAGTCAAGCACATTCCTGACTTCAGATTGCTGTTATTCAATAAAGGCTTTACATAATGTATTGCTAAGCCATTCCAGACCATCCTTTCAAGATTATTCAATCTAAAAGCTAATATTCTTCCCATTTAAAAATGAATGATCTAAATGGTTGGTTTAATTCAGGTCTGATGCTTTATGCATACTGCAAAGCAATTTCTATAACATTCAATATTTTTCATGAAAGTTAACACACCTGCTTATACAGACCCTGGTTTTGGTAACAATAGGAAATCTGGCAAAAAAGATCATAGCTTCTGTTTATCTTGTAAGCATATAAAATGGTATCAAAACCATATCTGAACTTTTGACTTTCTTATGATAGCCCTTTATTGCTCACCTGAGTACTGCTCACCTGAGTACCACTGCTCTAAACAGCAAGGTCAGCAAGGTCAATGGAGGACATTCAATAAAATAACGTCAATGCATCCAAAATCATCTTCACTTAATGGCAAGTTACTTTTCTGTCCTATATTATATTTAATACTGTGAGAACATCATTTTGATTAGTATCTAGAGACCTCTTGGACGGGACTACGTGCAGTTCAAATTTTTTTTTTCCATTTTCAACAATTATGTAAGTCAGAAGCTAAACCACAATCAAAGTTGAAATTCACCAGCAGAATTATACATTTAGTCCAAACTGAATAGATGTACGGGTAGCATCAAAAACATAAAGTAGGTCACGGTCTGCCAAGATCAAAGGTGAAATCTGCAGGCAAATTCATATGAGGTTCAAATTCTGGAGCTAAAAAAACAAGGAAGGTCTGTAGGTCAAGGTATAAAGCTCAAAAAGGTTAAAGGTCATGTGACACGAATTTTTGACCTCGAAATTTTCATATAAGCGAAAAATATATATCTAAATATGACTGTTTAACAAAAAAACGCAGGTAATTTTCATCTTATAGATGTTTTTATAGCAAATTAAAATCCATATTTTACGCACTTGGTCACGCGCACCTGTCACGAGCGAAACCGGAAGTGACGCACATTTATCCCTTGCCACTTTACACAGCTGCCTGGATTGTTAACAAAAACTTTAAAATTATGATGGAAAGTGAAAATGTAGACTGAATATAGTAAAACAAACAAAATTGAACAAGTTAAGCTAACATTATGAATATACATTGAAGATTTTTTAAATAAGTAATTTGAAATTTTGATGGAATTACGAAGCCAATGAGCAATATTATATAGAGGCTAGTTTAATCAGGGTTATAGAATTAAAAGATACATCAGTGAAAATATCTAGACGAAGAGATATTTTTCAAATTACTGATCCAAAAAGATTTTGAACATGCTTACTTTTATCTGATGCAGTTTGTTGGAAGACTTTATTAACTAACTCCAATCGAGAGATTTTTTCCATAAAAAACATTCTCCTTACAGTGATGTGTTGCTTATTTGTCTGTGGTATATTTTGCCTGAGGTGCGTGTAAGTAATCTTTGCCTAGATCAGAGACGTAGATTTACGTCTCTGCCTACATCTATGATTTTTTACATTATAAATGCATATCTTTTTTGTTGCTTATTCATTCTACATATTATTGGAAAACAAAACAATAATGATCAAAGAACAAATAATATGAAGAAGCCCTAAAAACTACGTCAAAATAATAACACACACATTGTTTTTTGTTTTTGTTTTTTTCAATAATTTGTCCACATTAAGAAGTCGAATGACTTTTTTTAATTTTCATCATAAATAGATTCATTACATTTAATTATCTAATTAAAATATGTATCTACATGGAAGCTTCTCAACTAAAAATCATTCAGACATGTTAATTGGAACAAGCTATTACATAATGTTTTCACAAGTGTGACTGATCAAAAGTAATACAATCAATTTGTTAGATCACTTGCCATAAATTTTTGCTATTTGTCTCAACTTTATCATTGATTGGGTCATAAAAATGTTAATTGCTTTGTTTGACAGCTATGCAGAATATACAAGGGTCCACTTTGGGCAGGTTAATTTGCATAAATCCCACAGTATAAGGCGTGATTTATGGACCTTTGACATTTCATTGGATATTAATTTATAAGCAGACACAAATTTCTACTTGATAGACATGCCATATTATTATTTTTCAAACTATATCCCAACGTGAAAAAACATTGTAGTGTGAATTTCCATTCCAGTGAAACAAAATTTAATGTTAACACAATAGATCACCTAAATTCACTTCAATTTTACTACACTTAAATGAAAAAGCATTTGTTTATGACGTAAACATCAATCGAGGATGTGTTACCATCATGTAAAAACGCGGAGGAGATGGTTTTATATAGAACCACAACATGGAAGAAATTGGAATATTTATTAATATTTATTAAGGTAAAATCACAACCCGTTCTCCCGGCACAAAGTTGGATTTTACTTATAAAAATCGAGAAGTAATCACATTATTTTATATAATTTACAATTTATAGCATGTTATTTTTATAAGTGTGCCTTTATCGTGTTTCTTGGTCTTGTGGTTTAGTGTTATTTTTTCATTTAAAAACGGATGTATTATGAGCAGTGTAATTCTGCACTACTGCCTGGTAAAGTAGGGATAAATCTACGTCACAGCCAAAAAATGCGGCGGAAACTACCGATGTCGAAACGGAAACAGCCGATCATCAAAAACATGTTTTTTCTTATCAAAAGCAATATTTTCATATTTTTGCAGTTAAACCATTTTAATCAGTACATTATGATTATTTGAATAGACAAAGTTGCTATAGTCGTGTCACATGACCTTTAAGGTCAAAGTTGAAATTTGAATGCACAATGAATTATGTGGTTAAAATTACAAAGCTGTGACTGCAAAATCAAGGAAGCAGGTAAACAGGTGGAGATTACCTGTAAGATCTGAAGAAAGTCAAGGACAAAGTTATAAATGAGAACAGAAGGCTCCCACTGAAATTATTTAGAAGATTTTTTGGTTTTTCCATACAAATTTATATAATACTATCTACCCCTTGAGCCACTCTGACCCTCTTTCTATCATATGAACACTTTTGGTAGAGAACCAGTCCAAATATCTTAGCTCCAGGCCTTAAAGTTTTACTGAAGGTAAAGGAAATACTATATAAATCAACTCAGTGACCACCAGAGAATGGCCAGTTTTGACCCTAGTGCCATAATGAACAACTTTTGTGGATTATCACCAAAGACTGCCACATACTTCAAATCTTAACTGTAGTGATTTTTTTTTGGTTCTGAAAAGATTTTGTAAGTTTATGAAAAAACCAGTTACCCCTGGGACGGGGCCAATTTTCAACCTATGGTGATCATCTTAACAATCTCAGTAGAGGTCTATGAAACAATACCAAATATCTAGATTTCAGGCCCTGCAGTTAGGAGAAGATTGTCCTAAGCAATGATACACACCAAATATATTAGCTCTATGCCCAGTGGATTTAGACAAGAAGATTTTTAAAGTTTTTTAGCCATGGAAAAAAAGTACTGCATGGAATGAAATTCTCTGGTAGAGCTTCATGCCAGGAACATCCATGCAAAGTTTAATCCGTTTTGGTCTTATGGTTTTAGAAAAGATGTTGCTTAAAGTAAGCATTGGATGACAGATTATGGACAACAGATGAAATGTTGTCACAACAGCCCACCCTGAGCCTCTGGCTAATGTGAACTAAAAAATGTCAGTATGTTACAACTATAAAAAAAATCATCCTGGCCTTGGTAATGGTGATTTCAGTGATAAAACAGCCAACAGCCATTTTAACACCAGTCCTGTTAAAAAAGATTATTCAAATGTGTCATTAAAACAAGAAAAAGTTAATTCTTCACAATTTTATTTCAAACATATATAAAAACACTGACTAGACAAAGAACAGCAAATGGTCACACAGAGTAACCAGTCTCTTGATCAATAAATCCATACAGCAAATGGTCACACAGAGCAACCTGTCTCCTGATCAGTAAATCCATACAGAAATGGTCACACAAAGCAACCAGTCTCCTGATCAGTAAATCCATACAGAAATGGTCACACAAAGCAACCAGTCTCCTGATCAGTAAATCCATACAGAAATGGTCACACAAAGCAACCAGTCTCCTGATCAGTAAATCCATACAGCAAATGGTCACACAGAGCAACCTGTCTC
Source organism: Cyclina sinensis (assembly GCA_012932295.1). NCBI lineage: Eukaryota > Metazoa > Mollusca > Bivalvia > Venerida > Veneridae > Cyclina > Cyclina sinensis. Next base: position 47,622,472 of record JAAONU010000019.1, on the reverse strand, counting down.
CTGATCAGTAAATCCATACGGAAATGTACATGACTGGTAGCATAATTATGTCACAGACTAGTTGTGCTCTATGCTCTATGAGCAGTCTACTGTATCTCTCTATGCCTTACTGGATCTAGAAAAAATCTTTTCCATCCAATGAACACAAATTAACAATTAAGATTCACAGAATCATAATCAAACACTAAAATGAAAAACAAAATAATACAGAAAACACTATGATGATGTTATGTTAACTACTATGAAAAATAATAAAATCCGGCTCTACCAGGAACATAATTATAAACCAAACCTAATACATTATCAAAGCGATAAATTTACAGAAAACAATGTTTTACACTTTAAGCATTTGTACCAGTATGCTCGAATTGATCTAACAAAATTCAACAAAGGGACTTAACTCCAAGGTTTTGCCTGTACAGAAACATCAAAGCGACTATGTTTTTATCCTTCCAACAGTAATGCAGTTAAAATGCTGATTATTAATAAAGTTTTAAGGGATAAGATATGGTATTAAATACAACTGACACATTAACCTTGACCTTCAAGCTATATCTTGCTTACAGAGGAAAAACATATTTACCTTAGCCAGACAGAAAATATAGATGTACAAAAAGTAACTGAAGTTTTAAGGTATTAAATTAATACAAGACATTAAACATAAAATTCTTGTCAGACATTAAAGTGTCATTCTGATTTCTATACTGACATCAATGCCAGACAAGCCTTATTTTACTTGAAGTTTAAATAAACTAGCTGCTTTACTGACTTGGACAGGCCAAAAAAAATTACTGGTAATAGCAGTAGACAAATAATCCTCATTACAAACAATGATTGAAGGTCAGCCTGCAATAGAAACTCTGTTATTCTTTAACAATTTCTAAATCTTTTAAAAAAATACACTATTTGTTTCATGTTAAAACAATTTCTGTTATAATCTTTTGAATTATAGTTAGAAATTGCCTGTTTTCTTTAAATTTAATTTGTTGCCATGGCAATGGGATAAGTCTACATGTTTTCTCAACCTTTCTGATTGGGATATCAACATTTGTTCAAAGTTGTCATGATATCCACTGAGCAATAATATTTCAACATCTGAAGGTAAATACTACTGACATTTGCTATCAAGCTGGCATCCATATTTGTTAATGAGGATCTTATATCACCCGAGGATTTGAATTTCCCCTCATGAGGAAAGTGGGCGGTAGGAGGATAGTAGTTTGTTTATGTACTCTGACAAAACTGTAAGATCTGTTATACACTCCCCTAAAATCTTTAAACTTACTTATAATCTTTTTGTCGAAAATTTAAGACAAAAACTGTATTCTTTTAAATAATCTGACAAACTTATCCCCCAATATTACCCTGCAGTATAAAACTTATACATATCTGCCCAAACTTTATACCAACACACTACATTGTTTCTTAGATATGGGTTTAGATGGCCCATGTATGGTCAAAACAAAATAGCTATACCTAGAGGGTGGCATAAATAAAAAAAGATGCTGTCTAAACTTATAAATATGATATTATGAATTTAGAGGGGTGAATGAAAAAAAAATGCTATCTGCTCCCTTTACTTACAGCATTTAGAATTTTTTTCATATTCACCCCTAGATTTTCTCACAGACTTAGCAAAGGTTCTTGCAAGTGTAAAGCATTCAGAAATATAGAAGAAATATTTGAGTATAAAATTAGTTGTTTATAACACTGAAAGGAATTACAAAATGAGCTGAGATAGAAATATATACATATAAAGATTCTCACACCATTGTTAACTAAGCACCACAAGAATCAAGGAAATAACTTCTAAAAAAAGTTCTTATGCTAAAATTATTATGCTTTTGAAAAAATATATTTTATTACAAAAACTTCAGCAACAATATAAATTGATTAGGTATTATACTGTATATCTGTAAATTACATGTCTAAAAGGGATACTAAATGAAAGAAGCAATATTAAGACCAAAGGGATATATTATGTACACCTCTGAAACGAGTGGCTGAAGAAAGCATAGCCCAAGTTCTTAACATGAGTGTTCCACAAATGTTAAAAGCAAATAATCTGGAAGTATTCCTATTCTTTGAAAATGATGAGCTCAAGATTCACCCTTCTAACAAAATAATGAAGGGAGAAAAATGCAGGAATTAAAAAACAATGGTCACTCAGCAGTCAGAATAACAACACAAACATCAGCAAAGGTCGGCAAAGGTCAGCAAAGGTCGGCAAAGGTCAGCAAAGGTCAGTCAATTATGGGTGGGGGGACTATCTGAAAGCAGCTGTACAGGTTACTGCTATACAGTAAACCCTTCACCTTGATGATGCTACTGGAGGTTAGATTCAGCATTCAGGCAAGGCAGCAACCATTTTAACATGACATTATTAACATCATCCATTATAACTGTATTTTCATGCTTCTTCAAACACACACGTTCATGCACTGTTACAGTTCTAAGATGACATTTGACACTCCATCAAATCTGTACTGACACTGTATCACTTAACACTCATTTTACATGGAACACAGATGCTGCTTGTAACAAACATTCTGATAAAAATATTCCATTAGCTTTTCATACAATGAATACAAAGCTCAAAATAATATAAAACATTAATTGGCATGCAACAAAAGGCAGGTAACTAATTTCAACAGTCTGAATTTCAACAGTCTTTTCATGGTTTTTGCATTTCAAAATAAGATTATTTCTTTTAAAGCTAACAAAAAACCTCCAAAGTCAATGGGAGATTATCTTGTTCAAGGCTGCAACACTTACTGCTTGACCTTTGAAGTTATTAGCGGCTGAAATTAAATTTTGTCCAATTGCATCTGCTGTCAGTTAATCTATATTCCCTATTACTTTGATCTCATACTAGTCAGTAGACAAAATACATTTACAACCACTAAGCCAGTGTTTATAAGTACACATTTATAAAATTAAAATTGGCCAAACAAACGGGACAAGTCTGACCAATTTCAATTTTGAGTAATAATAAACACTTACCAAAACAAGTTATTCTGTTAATGCATATGCTATCAAAATAATCCAAACAGCTTTTTAATACAACGTTGTGACAGCAAATTCTAGACAACATTTAACCATACAGTTTTATGGTAACCCTGGAAGTAAAAAGTCACTGGTTCCTGGAGTTCTTATCTATAAACCAACACTCAATATACTCAGGGGGTCTTCACTCACTCAGAAACCAGTTGTGTTTCTTCACAAGAAATCCACTGTAATTTCCATTACTTCTTGGTATACCTTACAAAAGTTCACATAAAATTCAATGAAATTGATTAAATTCTTGCATTTTTTACAAGACAGTAAAGAAGATTTTTCCACAACTTCCCATCAAACGTATGAAGGTTACCAAAATTTCTGACAACTTTCACATCATCATTGCTCACAACTTTCAACACAAAAACTTTAAGATATAGTAGATTAAAGACACATAAAGCATAAATCAGAGTGTGAATATATCCCTAGTTTATACAAATGTTAGTTTTGAAGAAATCTAAGATTTCCTGGTCCTTAAACTAGCAATGATTCTACAGTTATACAGATGTAGAACGGGTGTGAGTAACCATCACTGTAAGCATAATGACACTAAGTCAATGCAAGCGATCACGCAGAAACAACACATTATACTTCCACTAAGTCTGTTGAAAAGTTGTTAGTATAGTCTCGATTTAAAGCTGTTAGTAATGTCTGGATCGAGAATGGGTGTCTCTTTGATGCTGGTAGTGGCCGGACGAAGGGCCGGAGGAATGTCGACGAGGATAAGAAACAGAACCGTAACCTGGGAAACAAAAACAAAACAAAGGCAAGGGTAAGATGAAGTATCAAGATACATAATTAGGCCACTGAGCTATGTGCAAACTGTTCTCCTTCAATAAACCGCAGTCTCTCCGACATAATATGTTGCATTACCTTCAATTTCTGTGTTTTGCCTCACACATAAAGAAAAGAATCTTGTGATGTATGTTGACAAATGTTGCAATAAAAAGCAGCTTTTCCATGTTTTTCTTATCAATGCCGATTCATCCCATATTGTAAAGTAGTGTTTATATTATTAGGCCTAAGAAGATACCAGAAGGATGACAGACTTCTCATCTATAACTGTAACGAGCAGTCATGAATCAAACACACAGACAGACAGTCATACAATGACACTCTGAAACACCATATAAACTCTTCACAGGCAGGTACAGAATTAGGGATGATAGCATTCTCCAATGTTCCATGAAAAGGGGATCATAAAAAGACAGATAAAGTTGAAAAGAAAGATTACAGAGGTTCCAGAAGAACAGTTTGCACTTGATTAGTCAGTGAAGGAGAAAAGTAATGGTAAGGAGGTTTAAGCAAGGATCCATTCTAATGATTCCATCTAATATATGAGAGAGCACTTCAGGTTTTACTTGGGAATTTCAACAGTAACTTACTGAAAGAACCACACCCAGGCGTGAATTCAAGAAAATTCTAAGTGCTACTAAATAAAGAGGCAGATATCAGATATAATTTTGCATTCACCCCCTGATTTTTATGACTGATTAAAAATGCCCATTCTGTAAATCATCCCTTTCTCACATTCATTTCTTTGTGACAAACTTTCAAGAAGTGGAGATTCACAGTTTGACAAAACAAAATTCAAGGCTTTGTCTCACAAATTTGTTTACACTGTAGCTAGGGGGATGATATAAAATTGATTCGACATCTATACATAACTATGTGCAAAAGACTGTTCCAATAAATGTCCCTTACAGAAATGAAATGTCAAGGGCTTTCATTATAGGTTTTATGGTAAATTCAGTCACAAAACAAGCAGTAAAATTACTTTCTTAAGTTACTTATGTCAGAATAAAGTTCACTGTAAAGGTGAAAACTGTAAAAATTCTATACACAAGACCTGAAATGCTCCCTATTGAATAAGAAAATAAAGAGAGGTTGGAGTCTGAGGCTATCTAGCTAATGAATGCATTCTCACACTGGTCCAGAAAACATCAAATGGAGAACAAATATCCAATTAAACTCGCACAGAACAGTCTCACATGAAGTTCCCTTTAATCAATATAAAGCTAATTAAATTAGAATTAGAATTTTCTAAATGAGATACTGTTAAAATCCTGACTTTCTGATAAAGACATTATTACCTTAATCTTGCTAAAAAAGTTTATGCCAACAGACTATCTAGAAATAGTTTTGCTGTGCACTAAATTTATATGAAAAGGACACATTACATTAATCTTACATTGTATCTACCACCTTGACCTTTTAGTCTATCTAACCTTGTATTTACTATCTTAACCTTAAGTTATTCTGATCTTGTATTTACTATCTTGACCTTCAGTCTATCTGACCTTGTATTTACTACTTTGACCTTCAGTATATCTGACATTGTATTTACCAGTTTGACTTTCAGTCTATGGGACCTTGTATTTACTACCTTGACCTTCAGTCTATCTGATCTTGTATTTACCATATTGACCTTATGTCTATCTGACCTTGAATTTACTGCCAAGACTGTAGATCTATCTGACATTGAATTTACCACCATGACTGTAGGTCTGTCTGACCTTGTATTAACCACCATGACTGCAGGTCTATCTGACCTTGTATTAACCACCATGACTGTAGGTCTATCTGACCTTGAATTTACCACCATGACTGTAGGTCTATCTGACCTTGAATTTACCAACATGACCTTCAGTCTATCTGACCTTGTATTTACTACCTTGACTGTAGGTCTATCTGACCTTGAATCTACCACCTTGACTTTCAGTCTATCTGACCTTGAATTTACCACTATGACCTTCAGACTATCTGACCTTGTATTTACTATCTTGACCTTTATTCTATCTGACTTTGTATTTACCACCATGACCTTCAGTCTATTTGACCTTGTATTTACTATCTTGACCTTAAGTCTATCTGACTTTGTATTTACTACCTTGACTGTAGGTCTATTTGACCTTGAATTTACCACCTTGACTTTCAGTCTATCTGACCTTGAATTTACCACCATGACCTTAACCCTTAACCTGCTGGAACCAAAAGTGATTAGCCTTTGCCAACAGTATAGAGCCAGGCCAGCCTGCACATATGTGCAGTCTGACCAGGGTCTATACTGTTGGTAGCTCAATTTTTTGTATTTTGATATAGAAATACCTTAAACTTTGAATGGACTGTTCCAAATTCAAAGCTGGGCTAATCCATTACAAAAATTCAGCAGGTTAAGGGTTAAGTCTATCTGACTTGGTATTTAACTACATGACCTTAAGTCTATCTGACTTTGTATTTACTACCATGACTTTCAGTCTATCTGACCTTGAATTTTACACCATGACCTTCAGTAAATCTGACTTTGTATTTACCACCATGATTGTAGGTCTATCTGACCTTGAATTTACCACCTTGACCATCAGTCTATCTGACCTTGAATTTACTATCTTGACCTTAAGTCTTTCTGACTTTGTATTTACTACCTTGACTGTAGGTCTATCTGACCTTGTATTTACTATCATGACCTTAAGTCTATCTGACTTTGTATTTACTACCTTGACACTGTCTATTTGACCTTGTATTTATATCTTGACCTCAAGTTTATCTGACTTTGTATTTACTTCCGTGACTGTAGGTCTATCTGACCTTGTATTTACTATCTTGACCTTAAGTTTATCTGACTTTGTATTTACTACTATGACCTTATTTATAGCCTTGCATTTATTACAATGTCTTCAGTGTATCTGACCTTGTATTCATTACCTTGACCTAAGAGTATCTGACAATGTACTTATTAACAAGTTCTTACAGTAAGTCTACTGACTTTGTATTTACCACTTGGACCTTAAGGCAAAGACAAATTTTCACATGTGAAGCTAAAAGGTCTTTATCGTTTTCAGATTTGTAAAAATATGTCCAAAAAAAACTAATGCAACATTAACCTTGTTTTCACAATGCTGTATCTAACCCTAACTAGCATAATTCAATTTTGGAAGGAAAAAATATGTAAACCTGAAATTCTACACCAGTGACAACAGACTTTGAAAAAAAGCCAGCTTCATATAAATCTATAAATTAATATTCAAAGCACGATCAAAGATGTTAAGTGTTCTTTCTTTGAAAGAAAAAAAAGCTTTCAGCATAGAATGATGCAGCATTGATATAAATGCTTTTACAAGTTTTAAAAGAGAAGGATGCAATGCAATAAATGCAAGAGTAACTTCCCCTTCACCCAAGCTACAAAACAAGCTGTAACAACTGCACCTCTATGCAAAGATATGGCCCTGATTGTCATGGCTACCTACCTCCTAGGCTGTCATTGTCTGTTTCATCATGGAAGTCATCACCACGACTACTTTCTGTGGCACTCAGCTGTCCATGACCATACTTGTCACTCGAGATGCTGGATTTACTGTCTCGTACATGACTAGAGTAAAGCTGACCACTCTGACTGCTGGTCAAACTCAGGGCATCACTCTCAGCTGTAAGTAAGACATCAACAACATGTGACATCACATGATTAAAATGTATAGCATAGCATTCATTCATTCTTTAGAATGACTTCCTAGCAAAAACCTTCCCCTATGAATTTTTTTTTACTTGGACTTGTGTTCTAGGACACTCAGATTTTTTTCTTTAAAAAACTTAAGGCAAGACTCTTCTTCACCTTGGTTTTTTCCTTCTTCTTTCTTTGTTGTTGCTAAATATAGAATATTAGTGAGAATCTCAACTGGTGTTAAAATCATACACTAAATATATATAAAGTCCACAGTACATGACTGTGTAACACTGCATACTTTCTATCTCATAAAACATAGCAAAAATCTTCTTATATAACATCTTATTGAATGAACTGCAGTAAATGTCTAAACCTAACCACTTCTCACAAACTGAACACTACTTGACCTTCTTTTATTCCAATTTCATAAGGCCTATGTTATTTAAAATGCTCCAAATAAGCCTGACTTGGAACATATTCCAGACACGATCAAATGATCCATTCAACTTAATCTGCTTAAAAAAAACACACACACTAACAAAAATGATCTCATTTGTTTAAAATGAAAATATCCCCCGACTTCTAGTCCCTACCTGACCCTTTTCTCCCTTTTCTCTTGCCAATGCTGACATCATCATCTGAGCTGCTTTCTGACTCATGGTCACTGCTCTCTCCATAACTGGTACCTGAAATAGTAACAATAACCAGTGTTGAAGGGGGTGGTCCTGAAATAGTCACAATAATCAGTGTGAAATAAAGGGGTGGTCCTGAAATGGTCAAAATAATCAGTGTGGATTAAATGGGTGGTCCTGAAATAGTCACAATAATCAGTGTGGATTAAGAAGGGTGGTCCTGAAATAGTCACAATAATCAGTGTGAATTAAAGGGGTGGTCCTGAAATAGTCACAATAATCAGTGTGAATTAAAGGGGTGGTCATGAAATAATCACAATAATCAGTGTGAATTAAAGGGGTGGTCCTGAAATAGTCACAATAATCAGCGTGAATTAAAATGGGTGGTCCTGAAGTAGTCACAGTCACTAGTGCTGATTACAAGTGGTGGTCCTAAAATTACCACAATAATCAGTGTTTGGTTTAAAAAGAGTGTTCTTGAAATAGCCACTATAATACTACAGTGTAGTGGGCTGGTCCTGAAATAGTCAAAACGACTGGTGTAGATTAAAGGGGGTGTCCTGAAATAGTCAAAGTAACCAACATAGATTAAAAGGGTTCATCCTGAAATTGTCAAAATGAACAGTGTAGTGTAAAAAGGGTGGACCTGAAACACTCACAGTGCAGATTAAAAGGGTGGTCCTGAAATTATGACTGCCACAGCTTTCTTAAAAGACTGGTAATTCTCAAAGAAATATAATGTGGTTTTCAATAACATGACCAACAAGATTGCTCCTACAAACAACCAAAGTTGGTAAATGAAATCTTCATGAGTAAGCACATTCTTGGAATTAGAAAAAAATCTCTGATAAAAAACTAAATCTGATAGGTTTAAAAAGATAACAACTAAAAATAATTTCAATCCTAAACTGCATGTTTACTTAAAGCTCTGCATGTTACCTTGACTTCCCCTACCCCTACTCCAATTGTTATATGTTCTAGTGGTCCCAGCATGTCCCTTCTGAGAGCCTCTGTATTCTATCTTGCCCTTATGATTAGGTGTTCCATGTTTAGGACCTTCAGCTTTCTTCTCTGGGATCACATACTTGGGCAGTCCCTTGAAAAACCAAGCCCCAGATCTCTTCCAAACCTGAAACAAAAGTAGGTCAAATATCACTCCTTCTGCAAATGCATGATGCTTTACTAGAATATTTAAGCTGTTCTTCTAAATATTTACAAAGGTGGTCTAATCTGTTTTTGCTTCTCTAATCAGTGCAGACCTGAATTAGTCTACACATCTGCCTGTCTTAAAAAGGTCTGCATTATTCCCTTATTAAATCAACAGGTATTCAAAAATATTCCTAAAACTAATAACTGTGTTTGTTTGATCTTAAGTAATTGTCAAACTGATTGAATTAATTTAGTGGTTTTAAAGGGGAATGTTTCTAGAAGATTTTATATCTCCGCTGGACTGACTCTATCTAGGCATGTATGAAAGTGTTCAGAGCAAGGACATGTATTTTTGGCAAACTTTATCATTTTGCATGTCTGTGTACCAGCAATTTGGTATCTGCACATTTTGACAAATAGTCAGTAACCAGAAGGCAAACCATTTGTCAGGATAAATTTCATACCAACATATTCACTTTAGTTTCTTTACAATGATCTGAGATTTACAATATTTGGCTAACATTTCTGCTTCAAAATAATGTAAAACAGTCAAGCCTAATGACATTGGAAGCATGACAAAATGTGATAATCTAAGCAACAGAACACAAGAATGGCAAAATAGGAAATTTGCACAATGTTTTTCAAACAATGAATAATAGTTTCCTTAGAAATGCTGAGATAGTTTTGTTGTTCCAGAACTAAAATGTGCATGACAAAATGGTTCCTTTTTCTAAATTTCCCTGAGTTAAAGATTAGCTTTCATGCTAACCTGCACTTAAAGACAAACTCTCAACATCAATTTTCTTAAAGTAATTAAGATATTTCTAAAAACTAATTCTGAGAAGTTAAAAACAAATTTTTAAAGCTTATAGACAGTATGCTTGACTATTTGAATTTTACCAGACTCACTGTCCCATCTATGCAATTTCATGCAAAAGCTTGACTTTAAAAGTTTGAAAGCTAGAGTATTTTTAAGTTACTAGAAGTGCCAATTTTTTTTTTTTAAGATTGTGTCTTTCAGCAACTCAGATGCTTTTACCGAACATTTCAGAAGTAACTAAAAAAACCAATTATTTGTAAAAAATTCAAACAAGCCGGGTTACAATGTATCTATCTTGATCTGATGACAAATAAGTGTGATAAAAATTTAAATAAATGCCAAAAGCACTGATGTCTTGTATAATTAGAGTGTCTTGCATACAAAAGTAAAACCAACCTGTGGTGATAGCGCTGATACCAACAGCTCTTTTTAGTCTGAACTGTCATGATTAAACCTTAAAGAAGCATACCTTAAAAGTTACAGTGTTCCATTTTCTTTAAAGCCATGTAAACTTGAGTGATATTGAATGAATAAATGAACAGAATATATATTTTTATCCTGTCAATTATTTCATATCCAACTTGATAAAGGGGTGCCATATAAATTTTGCTTTATACGGCACATGATACGTCATGGACTACTTTTGTGTTTATAATCAGAAGGAAGTGATAAAATTGTTGTAATTACAAACAGAGACTACTTGAATAAAAATTAAATATTTCAGTATCTTACAATATAGTGATAATTTAAGGAAATAAAATTATTGAAACTATTTTTTGTGTATATGTACACCTGGCGGATAACCTTGACATTAGCCTAATTTGAAACACTTTAAAATGCCAGATGTGACAGTATAAATAGAATAATAGGTTAGTGTCTTAACTGAGAAAGTTTATCTGGCTCGGCTTCGGAATTTATCGGGTGAGCCAAATTCTTACGCCTTGCCAGATAAAATTTCTTACATTAAGACACTAACCTATTATTCTCTATATATCAGTCTCTATAATCAAAAGCGAGCTGTAGCTGTGCTTGTTTTTGGTGGACAGCCATTTATACCAATAGATCATTGTGGACAGCCATTTATACCAATAGATCATTGTGGACAGCCATTTATACCAATAGATCATTGTGGACAGCCATTTATACCAATAGATCATTGTGGACAGCCATTTATACCAATAGATCATTGTGGACAGCCATTTATACCAATAGATCATTGTGGACAGCCATTTATACCAATAGATCATTGTGGACAGCCATTTATACCAATAGATCATTGTGGACAGCCATTTATACCAATAGATCATTGTGGACAGCCATTTATACCAATAGATCATTGTGGACAGCCATTTATACCAATAGATCATTTTCTGTCTTAAAGCCTACAGAACCGTTTTTGAACAACTGCCCTTTAAATTATCAGTAACTGTAATTTTTCTCTAATTTATTCATAATAAGCCAATAAAATACATATGCAGTGTATTGTCAGTTTATATTGTAGAGTTATGTCCCCTTAAAGTCATTTTGTTAATAAATTCATGCTAAAAAGCTACTCTACTTTCTGAACATCCTAGAGTCAGTAATGGACTAAACTGTTTAGGTCTAAAATAAACTGTTTTAGCTCAGAGGCCATAATTTTTGCCGAGTTAAACACATGCTATAATACATTTATGTCATTAAAAGTCAATCTTTTCTACATCAGCTATCTAAAAATGTCAGAAATAAGTGTTATATCAATACACAAATTAAGGGAAGATAAATAATTCATGACATCAACTCTCTAAGGTAAAGATCAAATTTTCTAGTGACATTTATATTAAATATGACATCATGACATCAACTCTCTTAGGTAAAGATCAAATTTTCTAGTGACATTTATATTCAAGAAAGATTTTTTTCCCAGTACTACAAGGAACTAAACCACTTTTCAAATTATTTTCATAATCAAATCACCTCTCTAATGGTAACACCTTGAATTTCATTTTTGAGGAAAAAAATATTTTCTAACAAATAAATATCTTAAGGAAAAGTTATTTCTGGAAAAAATTGCCTGCAGGGAAATTACTGTAACACACTGTCTGCCTGCAGGGAAATGACTGTAACACACTGTCACACATTACTCCTTTTCATGCCTAAACTGCAGTTCTTGCAAATCTTTTGCAGCAAGGCCTGGATTTTCCAAGGTAAACAACTGCACAAAAGTATATCTGATATTCCCACAACAGCATTAAATTAACTGGTTTTATTCATACTTTGACAGGTTTCTAGCTAAAACTAATGACAAACTACCCCCTTGTGCATTATCCATTTGTCTTAAGCCAAGATATATCGAGGCATTCTGCATTTATAACTTCTCAGCTTATGTATCAAATTTACAGACAAGTTTAGTGTGAACATACCATACCATTAAGATGACTTGAAATGTGCCTTTCAGAGACAGGAACATTATAAAGAACAGTTGGCTTTTCTGGAACAGGGACTCTATAAAGTTAACCGGTTAACCTACCGAATAACTGGTTAACAGGTAACAATTTTCGGTAAGGTTGACCGAAAAAAAGTTAAATATATAAACTTTAAAAGTAAAAACAACCAAACAAGCATGCCACGCTGACAAAATTAATGGTATTTATCGATCGTCATGGTGCTAGACACCAAATGCACGTGGATCAACATATGTCACGCTTATACACAGGACACCTCTTGTTTATTTGACAAGTGTCACTTTTGCCATTGTTATGATTAACAATTATATAAACATTGCATGTGATGTTTGTCACTGACAATTAGGAGTTTAACTGACATTGCTGTTTGCTTTCTACTTGTAAACAAGAGGGCCATGATGGCCCTGGATCGCTCACCTGAGTACTTTGGCTGTAGGTTTGCTGTTAAGCAGTATTTCATTTTTTAATTGAAAATATGTAAGTGCCAACAAACCAAATATGTAAAATACCAGTCAATAAATAAAGGCTCTATGACAGAAAGTAGAAATATCTATTATAAACTATTGTGACCTTGACCCAGTAACCTCAAACCCTACCCATGGGTAGAGGTCCATGCAAGGAACCTCTATACTGAATATCAAAGATATTGGTCTATAAATCAAGGCTCTATGAGGTACAGTAGATAAATCTATTTTTAGCCTCCGTGACCTTTAACCTAATCTAATAATTTGAAAAAGCTTGATAACTAAAGCTTGCTTCCTGCCAAATTTTCAAAATTCTAGGTCTTGTGGTTTCAGAGTAGAAGATTTTAAAAGATTTTCTTCTATATTGTTATTTAAACCCTTGTAACCCCTCGGGCGGGGCCAATAGTGACCCCAGGGACATTTTTCTAACAAACTTGGTAGAGGTCCACTAGACAATGCTGCATACCAAATATCTTAACTCTAGGCCTTGTGGTTTCTGACAAAAAGATGTTTCAAGTGTTTTCTATATAATTCTATGTAAAACATGTGACCCCTGGGGCGGGGCCATTTTTGACCTAGGGTCCATGACTTGAACAAACTTGGTAGAGGTCCTCTAGACAATGCTTCATACAAAATATCTGAACTCTAAGCCTTATGGTTTCTTCTGTGAAGATTTTAAAACTATTTTGACCAAGGGGCCATGATTTGAACAAACTTGATAGAGGTCCATTAGATAATACTGCACACCAAATATCTTAACTCTAGGCGTTGTTGTTTATGACAAGAAGATTTTTAAAGTTTTTCCTATATAACTCTCTGTAAAACATGTGACCCCTGGGGCGGGGCCATTTTTGACCTAGGGTCCATGACTTGAACAAACTTGGTAGAGGTCCTCTAGACAATGCTTCATATAATATATCTGAACTCTAAGCCTTATGGTTTCTTCTGTGAAGATTTTAAAACCTTTTCCTATATAACTCTATGTAAACAAGTGACCACCAGTGCTGGGCTTATTTTGACCCAGTGGCTATGATTTGAACAATCTTAGTAGAGGTCCACTAGACAATGCTACACACCAAATATCTAAGCTCTATAACTTACGGTTTCTGACAAGAAGATTTTGTTTAGTTTTCCCTATATAACTCTATGTAAAATCAACTGACCCCTGGGGTGGTGTCAGTTTTGACCCCAGGGACATAATTTGAGCAAACTTTGTAGAGGTCCACTAAATGATGCTTCATACCAAATATCAAAGCTCCAGGCCTTGTGGTTTCGGAGAAGAAGATTTTTAAAGATCCAACTTATAAAATCTATTTTTAGCTCCAGTGAACCAGAAATGCAATGGACCAGAACCATTTGAACAATCTTGGTAGAGCTTCATGCAAGGAACATCCCAGGCAAGTTTCATTAAATTTGGCCCATTGGTTTCAGAGGAGATGTCGTTTGAATGAAAAGTTGACGAAGGACGGACGGACGGACGACGGACGGACGATGGATGGACAAAGGACAGACGGACGACGGACAAAGACCGATCAGAAAAGCTCACCCTGAGCACTTTGTGCTCAGGTGAGCTAAAAACTTAACTTGAGGTTAAAGGAAGTTTGCCATTGATGATTTCATAACAATTAACATGTCAAATGAAGTTTGTTTTTCGAAGCAATAGCACTTCAATTCTTAGTCTGACCGTTCATCACGCTACATCGTATTTTCACTAATTTGTTTTTCGATAGTAAGACTTGAATGTTTCAGTAAATAAAAGGTAAAACCCTTCAGCGTGCTTGTTTATATTGTATGTTCATAATGCAATACATTTCATTATAAGAATGAATCATAAAACAGACTAAAAACGTTAATGAATATTACCGACAACGATGGCATACATTTATCCGCAGGATCTGAATAGTAAACATCATTCCATCAACTTACAGTTTCACTTTAAAACTGTACATAACATATACCGTGGCTCATTGGCATGAAATGATTTTTAAATTAATTGTTAATCGGTTAACTGGTAAATTTACTGGTAACAGCGTCAGGTTAACTGACAAGGACTTTATAAAGCACAATTATCTTTTCTGGGACAAAGACTTTTTAAAGAACAATAAACTTTTCTGGGACAGGGACTTTATAAAGCACAATTATCTTTTCTGGGACAAAGACTTTTTAAGAACAATAAACTTTTCTGGGACAGGGACAGGGACTTTATAAAGAACAATAACTTTTCTGGGACAGGGACTTTATAAAGAACAATAACTTTTCTGGGACTGGGACTTTATAAAGAACAATAACTTTTCTGGAACTGGGACTTTATAAAGAACAATAAACTTTTCTGGGACAAAGACTTTTTAAAGAACAATAAGCTTTTCTGGGACAGGGACAGGGACTTTATAAAGAACAATAACTTTTCTGGGACAGGGACTTTATAAAGAACAATAACTTTACTGGGACTTTATAAAGAACAATAACTTTTCTGGGACTGGGACTTTATAAAGAACAATCAGCTTTTCTGGGACTGGAACTTTATATAAAACAATCAGCTTTTCTGAGGACAGGGGCTTTATAGAGAACAATCATCTTTCTGGGACTGGGACTTAGACCTAGATATTTTAACGATAAATCTGTATACCAAATTTTATTTCAGTATGTACAATATCTCATCCTCAGACAAGAGATATAAATAAAAGATGAATATTACGAGACGTTCTGTATTCAATATTATGATTGTAGGTAATGTCTAGACAAATGGGATTTCTTTTTTCCTAATGGCCAAAGACATAAATAGATTGCTATCAATACCAAAACTACTTTTGACAAGGATAAACCTTACTTGAGACGGGGATAAAAGCTTACCTCGTTTCTATGCATCAAGCAAAGTAATCAGACATATATTGTAATTCATCAAGCCTTTCTTCACAGAGATCTCTTCAGAGACACACAGGAGGTCTGGGCCTTGTAAAAGCTTTCAAAAGAATGGCTGATTATCTAGCAGATGCTTTAAAACAGTTCATTAATAACTGTTGTTTATGCTCTTAACTATTTGATCTTTGTTGTTTACAATCTCTGCATTGTAATCTTTGTGGTTAATTATCTTTATAACTGTTAATTAACACTTCTGTATGACTGTAGGTGTTTATGATCACTTCTGGGTGACCTATATTGTGTATGATCCCTACTTATGATATGTGGCATTTATCATCTGTGTGTTAATGATCACTACTCTGTGATGTTTGGTGTATATTATCTCTACTTATGATAAGTGGTGTTAATGATCACTAATCTGTGATGTTTGGTGTATATTATCTCTACTTATGATAAGTGGTGTTAATGATCACTACTCTGTAATGTTTGGTGTATATTATCTCCACTTATGATAAGTGGTGTTAATGATCACTACTCTGTGATGTTTGGTGTATATTATCTCTACTTATGATAAGTGGTGTTAATGATCACTAATCTGTAATGTTTGGTGTATATTATCTCTACTTATGATAAGTGGTGTTAATGATCACTACTCTGTGATGTTTGGTGTATATTATCTCTACTTATGATATGGTAAGTGGCATTTATAATCTGCACTCTGTTATCTTTGGTGTATATTATCTGTACTTATGACAAGTGGTGTTTATGATCACTACTCTGTGATCTTTGGTGTATATTATCTCTACTTATGATTTCTGATGTTTATTATCTCTTCTCCATTTTCAATAGTGTTTATGATCTCTACTTATTGTTTGTGGTGTTTATGATCTCTACTGTGTGATGTTTGGTGTATATTATCTCTACTTATGATAAGTGGTGTTAATGATCACTACTCTGTGATGTTTGGTGTATATTATCTCCACTTATGATAAGTGGTGTTAATGATCACTACTCTGTAATGTTTGGTGTATATTATCTCTACTTATGATAAGTGGTGTTAATGATCACTACTCTGTGATGTTTGGTGTATATTATCTCTACTTATGATAAGTGGTGTTAATGATCACTAATCTGTAATGTTTGGTGTATATTATCTCTACTTATGATAAGTGGTGTTAATGATCACTACTCTGTAATGTTTGGTGTATATTATCTCTACTTATGATAAGTGGTGTTAATGATCACTAATCTGTAATGTTTGGTGTATATTATCTCTACTTATGATAAGTGGTGTTAATGATCACTAATCTGTAATGTTTGGTATATATTATCTCTACTTATGATAAGTGGTGTTAATGATCTCTACTGTGTGATCTTTGGTGTATATTATCTCTACTTATGATTTCTGAAGTTTATTATCTCTTCTCTGGTATCAATAGTGTTTATGATCTCTACTTAGTATTTGTGATGTTTATGATCTCTACTCTGTGATCTTTGGTGTTTATGATCTCTGCTGTATTATTTTTAGTGTTTAAGATCTCTTCTTTGGTGCGAATGATATCTTTATATGATTTATGGTGCTTATGATCATTATTGTGTGACTTTGGTGTATATGATCCCTTCTTTGTGATATTTGGTATTTTTAATCTCTACTGTGTGTTCTTTGGTGTTTTTGATCTCTACTGTATCATCATTTGTGTTTATAATTTCTACTGTATGATCACTGGTGTTATTATGCTTGCTTACGATCTATGGTGTTTATGATCTCTACTGATCTTTGGTGTTAATTATTTCTAACATAATTTTATAATCTTTGGTGTTAATTATCTCTACTGTGTGGTCTTTAGTGTTTATGATTTCTACTCTACGACCTTTGGTGTTTAGGACTTCTTCTGCATGATATTTGGTTTTAATGATCTTTATTTACGATTTATATGGTCATTACTGTGTGACTTTGGTATTTATAATTTCTTCTCTATGATCTTTGGTGTTTATGATTTAGATACTGTGTGTCTGTGATCTTTGGTGTTTATGATCTGTACTTATTATATGCGGCATTTTTGTTCTCTACTGTGTGACCTTTAGTGTTTATGATATCTGCTGTGTGATCTCAGGTGCTTATGATTTCTTCTGTGTGATCTTTGGTGTTTATGATCAATATTGTCCTGACATTGTGGCTGTTGTGATCATATTATGCAAGACAGAACCAAATCTAACTGAATTATGTATTCACCTGACCCTCTCTTGTGCAAAAAATCCTTGATATGGAAAGCAAATTCTGCTGCAAATAACTTGATCTTACCAGAAAATTTAATGAGAAGAGAGACATCAATCACAAGGCCAATACTTAATGAGATCTGCACAGTTGCATGATTAAACACTATTATCTGGCAGAACTTTATGTCTTTTCTCAAAGAAGGAAGACAGTTCATTATAGATGATTGTGCAGCTCCCCTGCAATAATAACAGAGTCCCAATAATGTAAATACCAATACTGCCTCTCTGTATAACTGTAGGCGGAATGAAATTCTTTAATGAAACCAGCTGCTATTTAACAGTTTATTGTTTTCAGCTCATAATACTGCCTTAATTTTCTCTTCAATTCTCAAGAACTTGGTTACTTGCATTTAAACTAATTTAATAGTATGTGCACAACTGTTATCTTATTGGAACTGCTCTCACAATACCACTTATTATGGAACGTATTACCTATGACAGAAAGAAGAAGTCACCAGCGGTACTCATTTAAATACCACCAGTGCTAATTAGATTAAAAGTGTCATCATTGGACATCCTTTGTGCTCTCTTTATCTGAACACCCAAACTTACTATATTTATGTTTCCTATCCAGTGATCCTATCATCTACACAGAACAATGTTTTGCACAGGCTGTTGCAAATATTTCAAAACAAGAAATTGGTAGAACCGATGGATGCTCCCCGAATAAATGCCAATTCCAAAAGGGCTATTGTTTTTTTTATGTATTTTTTTTAAAGTATGAAAAATAACAAAGGGCAATAACTCCTAAATTATGCAAAACAGAGTAACGGTTCTTGCACGCTGCACTTCTCCTCATAGAGATCTATCTACCAATAAAGTTTCATGTTAATATCTCTTATACTTTGTGAGATATGCCCCAGACAAAAAATAAGTATGAGAAATTTCAAAAGGCAATAACTCAAACACTAATAAAGCAAGAGTTATAGTTCTTGTGCACTGCACTGCTCATCAATGAGATCTATCTACTTATAAAGTTTCAAGTTGATAACTCTTTTACTTTGTGAGATATGCCCCGGACAAAAAATAAGTATGAGAAATTTCAGTGGCAATAACCAAAAAATTGATAAAGCAAGAGTTATGGTTCTTGTGCATTGCACTGCTCCTTAATGAGATCTAACTACAAATGAAGTTTGGTCTTGATATCTCTCATAATTTTTGTGTTATGCTCCGGACAAAATTATGACGGATGGACGAACAGACGGACGGACAAAGCAGCAACTATATGCTCACCCTTTGGGGAGCATAAAAAATTGGGCCCCTTAATTATGAAAGGAACTCATGGCACAAGATTTTCTAGAATTACAGAATCTATCAATCCTCAGATAAAAAGGATCTGCACCATTGTTTTTCTGTTTGACAAGTTAAGGTTTAAATTTGTAACAAAAATACATTTTGTTCACCTAAAATCTACGACAGAGGTCCTTGACTGGTCTAACATATCTCATAAGGTTGTGGTGAAATGGAACAGAAGCTTTTTGATAGATACTCTACATTTACCAATGAAATGGCCTGCCCTAGCTAGCCTGGCATTTTCCCAAGGGTGCACTCTCTGAGACCTGCATGAATGAAGATCAATTCGCTTCAATAAACAGATTTGATAAAAATCAACGTAACAGGACAAAAATATGCTGAACAGCAAAATAAATTTCCATTTATCAGTTTCCTCTGATTCCTTTAGCATTCAAAACAAAATAAATTTGTTAGGCAAAAAACTGTTGAATTCAATGTCCCTATTCTAATTTGAAAATCGAATAAAAACCTCAATTCTTTTTTGTCAGCTGAAGAGGATATCTGCTTATGTGTCAGCTGGGGAAATTAAATCTTCAATGATGAGAATACAAAATATCAGCAAGCAGCAGATACCTGGACTTTGTCTATGTGAGTCCTTGCATTCCACTGCCTGATACATGCACTTAAGTTTACAAATTGTTCATAACTGTAAATTGAAATTGAGAAATTGTTGTCAATCACATAAAGGTGTACTAAAATCAACTATGACCTAAGTACCACTAGACAGCTGACTAATTAGATGTCTTTCATTACTGGTAACAACCAGGAAGCAAAGTGCACTGGGCTTAGATGTCTTTCATTACTGGTACCAACCAGGAAGCAAAGTGCACTGGGCTTAGATGTCTTTCATTACTAGTACCAACCAGGAAGCAAAGTGCACTGGGCTTAGATGTCTTTCATTACTGGTACCAACCAGGAAGCAAAGTGCACTGGGCTTAGATGTCTTTCATTACTGGTACCAACCAGGAAGCAAAGTGCACTGGGCTTAGATGTCTTTCATTACTGGTACCAACCAGGAAGCAAAGTGCACTGGGCTTAGATGTCTTTCATTACTGGTACCAACCAGGAAGCAAAGTGCACTAAGCTTAGATGTCTTTCATTACTGGTACCAACCAGGAAGCAAAGTGCACTGGGCTTAGATGTCTTTCATTACTGGTACCAACCAGGAAGCAAAGTGCACTGGGCTTAGATGTCTTTCATTACTAGTACCAACCAGGAAGCAAAGTGCACTGGGCTTAGATGTCTTTCATTACTGGTACCAACCAGGAAGCAAAGTGCACTGGGCTTAGATGTCTTTCATTACTGGTACCAACCAGGAAGCAAAGTGCACTGGGCTTAGATGTCTTTCATTACTGGTACCAACCAGGAAGCAAAGTGCACTGGGCTTAGATGTCTTTCATTACTGGTACCAACCAGGAAGCAAAGTGCACTGGGCTTAGATGTCTTTCATTACTGGTACCAACGAGGAAGCAAAGTGCACTGAGCTTAGATGTCTTTCATTACTAGTACCAACCAGGAAGCAAAGTGCACTGAGCTTAGATGTCTTTCATTACTGGTACCAACCAGGAAGCAAAGTGCACTGAGCTTAGATGTCTTTCATTACTAGTACCAACCAGGAAGCAAAGTGCACTGGGCTTAGATGTCTTTCATTACTGGTACCAACCAGGAAGCAAAGTGCACTGAGCTTAGATGTCTTTCATTACTGGTACCAACCAGGAAGCAAAGTGCACTGAGCTTAGATGTCTTTCATTACTAGTACCAACCAGGAAGCAAAGTGCACTGAGCATTCTTGTGTTTAAATCCATGTCTAATTTTAATGTATGCATCCTGACACCTTGTCAGGTTGGGGCACACCAGACAGATTACACTGAAACTTCTTGTGAATTTGGTGCACAGTGAACAGATTTTCACAGAAACCTCTTATCATGTCTGGGCACACTAGACAGAAGTACATTTAAAAAAATTCTCAATTCAGTGTGCACCAGACAGATGTACACTGAAACCCCTTGTCATATTGTTACATACCAGACAGATGTACATAAAAAAAAATTGTCATTTAAGTGCACACTGGACAGATGTTCAATGAAACAATAAGTCAAGTTCAGGCACACCAGACAGATGTACACAGAAACCCCTTATTATGACAAAGTACATCTGACAGTTGTGCACTAAAACACTTCTCACTGAAACCATTTGTCATTTCATTGCACACCTGACAGATTACAAAAAAAACAACAAAAAAACTTGCTAACTTAGTGCATACCAGACAGATATATCCTAAAAATCAGAGACAGATGTTCACTTTAATCTACTTGTTATGTTGGTGCACACCAGACAGATGTTCACTTAAACCTACTTGTTATGTTGGTGCACACCAGACAGATGTTCACTTAAACCTACTTGTTATGTTGGTGCACAAAAGAGATCTACACATTCTCTTTGCAATTTTGGTGCCCAGTGAAAACTGTTGACTCAGGCCAACGTCATTTTGGTTAAAATATATAAGAAATTACTGTATTCTACATATGGACCAGCTATTAATATACTCTAAAACCTCTTGTAACTTAATGCCCACTTGAAAACTGTAGACTGAAACGCTTTGTGTTATTAGTGCCAATTAAGAAAGATTATAGCATCAAAACTCCTTGTATACTGGAGCATACAAGAAAGCTGTTCAGATCACAAGATTCCCTTAAATATTTTGTGCCCATCAGGAAAACTGTTCAGAATTTTCTTCCAATGTGCATGGTTAGAACTTGCTTATTTTCTTTTTTTTATGGAGTCTGTTGGGAATTTAATGGGAGTGTGCCATCATTCACTCCTGATTACCTGTCAGTGGGAAATGGGTTTCCAAGACAGATTTAACATGGAAACAAACCCCACTTCTGGTTTAATAACACACCACTTCTTTTTATTGCAGCATTCTGCATTGTCTACATATTACAGTCCACAAAAATTCATGCCTTAGACAAAGCATTCTTACATCAGAAAACAGGCTTTTTAATTTAGTATTTAATCTTGATTTATCAAAATGGTTTCTAATCAAAACTTACAATCAAGTGTTGATTATAATGATACATTGATACTTGTAAAATAATAAATTTGAATCAACATAATTATTTAACTCACCCACCCCCTTACTTCCTCCACCCGATCCCCCACAAAGTTCTTAAACAAATAGTACAGAATGTTAAGAGTGGAAGTGCAATATAAAATCAGGCATGGTAAAAGACAATAAAGTGCTTAAAACAGCCTGAAATCCAAAGATACTGACCACAACAATGTTAATGAGAGTAAAAATCACTCCAAACACATTGAAATAACCACAAAAACATGCAAAATGACTTTTAATTCATTTAGGACACTGCTGAAACCTGACAAAAATTTGATGACTGAAAATATTTCAGAACATAACTAGAACAGTCACTTCAACTGCGCAGTACAGCTTAAGTGACTAGGTCTGGCAGGTCTGAGTTCAATCTGTTGAAAACTGATGTACATTACTTAGTAGATTAAAATATCACAAAAGTTGCATCACTATTTTGCTGAAACAATTTCACCTTTTCATTAACCTTTCCAGACTGGGCAACTTTTCTTAATATACTACAAAATCTTAGAGCAAATAATTGAACATCCTTCAACTTACAGGCACTATATCATGTCTAGTCATTGTTTTTCCCTGAAGGATAGAGATTCAATAAGTCAATCTGTAAGAAGGCCTCTGGAGAATTATCTCAATATACAAGTGAAATAGAAACTGTCTGGAACAGGCTTGCAGATTTTCAGCCTGGCATGTGGTGTGAGTGTTATCTGGTGTGCCATATTTGATTGATTCAATTTCACTAACATCTGATGCTAAGAATCTATAAACTGAACAGACTCACTGTTATTGTTTGTTAAAAATGATATTTAATAATATATATACATGTACATTAAAACTGTCAAATATTACTCTGGGTATGTATCTAACTATAATATAAACTACAGCCTTTCTGCCAGATAGTACAGACCATAAAACTGGTTCCCAGTTATGCTCCTTTAGGGCTGGTTCCTTGTTCTAATGAGATTTTGTCTTAGTCCAGTCAGTTGGGACAGGACATCTGAAGAATTTATGCCAATACATATTTTACAATAATTGGATGGTATCGAGATGTACAATTAAAATGACCATTCCACTTCCCTACATCTAATCTACTTCAACAGTATGTTACATGATTATAGTTTATGAAAATCAATATCGTAAACACCCCAATTCAGATTGTTTTTTTCAAACTCTAAGAATTGCTGTCAACTTGTTTTTGTCTTAAAAATACAATATAATAAACTGCTAAATCTGGCAGTGAAAACCATGATGAAAGCTTCACACTTTCTCACATTTTTTATTCTGGCAACAATCCCAATTCATAAAAATTGAAATTTTGTCTCTTTCCCTTTCAAAAAAAACTCTGCAAAATCCTATACTTATTACTCTTGTATTTTTACATAATGCAACCAATGTCAAAAGAAACAGAGTGGGTTTTGAATCACACCAACTGGGCTGAAGTGAGTACTCATTTTTCTTCCTTGTCCATCAAAGCTCAACTGTTTTCTTATGAGCTTCGCTCTATAAATAATATGAAAAGCATCAAAATTATATATATGTATGTATTATATAACCCATGCCTGTTAAAGTAATCTGGCTTGTAAACTAAGGGTTCTAGACTATTGAGCTAAATAATCCCTGATTGAATTTATGCTATTATCACAGTAGTATGGTGTGCACTTGACCATATGTGCAGGTGAAAAACACTGTTTATATATTTTTGATGAGATTCCTTGAAAATTTTTCCAAAACATTCATGGTTGATAAATATGGTATTTAACAAGCCATACAGAACAAAACATATTGTGTTCAAGAGTATTTTAGATCCTAAATGATGAAACAAAAGAATGTAATCTCCATAGAATGTTATGTTAACAAAATGCCTGTTCAAGTGAAGTATACAGCCACATTATGCATTATCAAACAAACACTGCCTCTACTGACTTCTAACAAACTGTTCCTATTGCTGTGAGAGTTATCTACCTTTGCTATTGAGACTCATTTTTTCTGAAGCAGCTTCAAACAGCTAGCAATACATAGTGAGATGTGGAAGGTTGACAAAACCTTTTTTGATCTTAATTTGCCTTAATTTGCTTTAATCTCCTAACAACATCTTTGAACATTTCACATGTTGTTTGCACTTCAAGTCTAGAATAGGATTTTTAGTATAGTTATGCTATTAATGCCGCTTTACAAGGCTTTAAGCTAGTGTGTACTGAAACATATCATGTTGTTAGTATTTTGAACCACTTTGTGACAACACATAGACAATTCATGTAGAAAAATGCATGCTTTTCAACTGCTGATTTCTTCAACTAGACTGGCACTAGATATACCAAGCAGTAAGTTAAATGATATATCTGAAATATACACACTCAGTGAACTGAGTCTTGTTATAGTTCAAGACAATATCCTCTATGTACCTTAAACAAACTGTGTTCTACAGTTCATAAACTTTTGACATATATTGACAAGATAAGTTCATCTAGTTCATTGCTGATGACTCAAGTAGCTTAATGTTAACCAACAGTCACCAATAATTATCAATGGTGAAAATGTCAAAAGTCTTTCCTCAATTATCACTTCATCTTTTGAAGCCATACCTGCTATACATGTGTATGTAACAGACACTTACCTCTCTATTTTCACTGCATATTTTACACAACCAGAGCGGCTGCCTGTGACAATTTTGTGTATCTACCCCACACTTGGTACACACAGCCTAGTGTTAAAAGAAAAATGAATGATTCTCAATGATCATTATCAAAGTTTATATAATGCTCTATGGTGATTCTAAATCTGTTAAAAACATGTAAGTCTTCAAAATGACCAAGATGCCTAACAGTCTAGATAAATGCTTGAAACAAAATGAGAGTTCAGAAAACATGTGAATATAAAATGTGACTTTCTTCACTTCTAAGCAGAGACATATAATAAGAGTGATACGCAGCTTATCCAGATAACGTGAGATAATGCGTGCCGCGAAGTTTAACGAGAACGCGCGCGCACCTGTCACCACAATAATTTTACCAGATTATCCGAATCGTTGTTGTTGCAGATATTTTTTTTTCAAAAACGATTTGTTTTATTAAATAAAGAGTTCAAGAAAGATGTGTTTGTTTGTAATGACAATCTATCCTGGAAAACGGCACTGTTCCCAAGAGAAAATAGACAGCAAATTTCCAACTTTAAAAGTCCAAAAATAACACTGAAAATTTCCCTCCAAAATCGATAAATTGAAAGTTAAACAAACGCTTTTATTTGAAAATACTTCAAATATCTCTTTAAAAATGTGGACAGGCACAGATATTAACTAAATACATATGGTCTTTTCGGTTCGAAAGTTTTACGCGCTACAAAACATGTTCCAAAACAGACCTTTCTAGTCAGTTATTAATTTGACAAACTTGGTGCACATTCACATAGCATTTTCTTTGAAAAAACTTCAAATAATATTTCTTTAAAAATGTGGGCAGCTACAGATATTAACTAAATAAATAAGAAAATAATCATAGAATACATATGGTCTTTTTTGTTCGAAAGTTTTACGCGCTACAAAACTGTTCCGCACAGACCTTTCTAGTCAGTTAATAATTTAGCAAACTTGGTGCACATTCACAGAGCATTTCTTTGAAATAACTTCACATATCTCTTTAAAAGTGTGGGCAGCAACAGATATTAACTAAATAAATAAGAAAATAATCATAGAATACATATGGTCTTTTTGGTTCCAAAGTTTTACGCGCTACAAAACATGTTCCTCACAGACCTTTCTAGTCAGTTAATAATTTAGCAAACTTGGTGCACATTCACAGAGCATTTCTTTGAAAATACTTCAAATATCTCTTTAAAAATGTGGACAGCTACAAATATAAACTAACTAAATAAGAAAATAATCATAGAATACATATGGTCTTTTTTGTTCCAAAGTTTTACGCGCTACAAAACATGTTCCGCACAGACCTTTTTAGTCAGTTAATATTTTAACAAACTTGGTGCACATTCACAGAGCATTTTCTTTGAAAATACTTCAAATATCTCTTTAAAAGTGTGGGCAGCTACAGATATTACCTAAATAAATAAGAAAATAATCATTGAATACATACGGTCTTTTTGGTTTCAAAGTGTTACTTGCTACAAGAAATTACCTAACCCATTGCACTTACTGTTAGCTTCGAAATCTCGTTGAATCTCGAGCACACGCGCGTTTTCAGAAAATCGATATGGACAAAGCACAAGCTGCGTATCTCTGGTATATAGTGTCTTCGCTTCTAAGAGATATGTCAGTGATAGAATACCTTCTAGTTTGGTCTAAGTTTAATTCTTGACTTGGCCTGTTGCAGTCTTATAGATTTCAGACAGAAGTGAATTTTTTTTTTTACTATGAATACATTTTATGATGGTTGACTTTTATTTCTACCACTCGACTGTAAATTCTCTTCAGTGGACATTTGTTATATATAATGAGCAAGTTTTACTGATGACTGATAAGATTATAAACTGAAAAAACCTTGTGACAATCATCACAGTAAGTTGGTGAAGCTCCCAGCAAGCCAAACTCATCTCCACATAACACACACTGTGTTGTTCCATTCCCCATAGCATTCTTCTTCATGTTATCTAACTTTTCCACTAATCTCCTAGAAAATAGAAATATCAAATTATTCTTTTGACAAAAGTGACAAAGGCTGGTGACTCTAACAAAATTGTGTCAAGTCAAGTAAAGTACCAATACCAAATGCAAGGTTACATTTGCTCAGTTTGTACCAAACATTTCTTCTAAGTTTCTTAAAAATACTAATACAAAATTAACAGGTACAGTAGAAGAAGTTACCTTCAGAAGGCTTCTGGACAAACTGTAAATTCATAGAAAAGTGTGTCACTTGCAATGCAAACAGGTCAGGAGGTGGCAAAATATACTAAAATGACCAGGACATATCACCCCACACTGCTGTGAAATAACGTCATAGCTGGTGTGACAATACGGATCATTCAAAGTCTTATACTAGGTCAAATTTGCAAGGTTACACGTTTTGCTATGACAGCTAAGAAACTATCTGTCAGATACAGATTTTCTGGATTTTTTTTCTCCATCTTTCTGATTATACCTAAATACATATTATGATAGGTTACAATAACAGGACATAAGGAATTGTTACTTTCTCTCACATTCTTATCATTTTCAGTATCAAACAACACTGAGGACCTCAAGGGTAGTATGGATTATTTATCTTGGGAAAGCCAGTTTCAAAGTAATGTCTGAAACATCAACTTGTAATGCTGAAACTGAAATTACAGTAATAAAGGCTTCTATAAAACATCAACAAATAAAGACCTTAGTGAAATACTTCATATTAAGCTTTTGACTTAAAATTTTAATCTGAAATATCAACATTAAATGCTCTGACTGAAATGTCAACATAAAATGCTCTGTCTGAAATGTCAACATTAAATGCTCTGACTGAAATGTCAACATTAAATGCTCTGTCTGAAATGTCAACATTAAATGCTCTGACTGAAATGTCAACATAAAATGCTCTGACTGAAATATCAACATTAAATGCTCTGTCTGAAATGTAAACATTAAATGCTCTGACTGAAATGTCAAAATTAAATGCTCTGTCTGAAATGTCAACATTAAATGCTCTGACTGAAATGTCAACATTAAATGCTCTGTCTGAAATGTCAACATTAAATGCACTGTCTGAAATGTCAACATAAAATGCTCTGTCTGAAATGTCAACATTAAATGCTCTGTCTGAAATGTCAACATTAAATGCTCTGACTGAAATGTCAACATTAAATGCTCTGTCTGAAATGTCAACATTAAATGCTCTGACTGAAATGTCAACATTTAAGGCTCTTGTCTAAATATTAACATTTAAGGCTGTTCCTGAAATATTGACATTTATTGCTCCAACTGAAATATCATTAATAAACTCTCTGACTGAAAATATCAACATTTAAAACGTTGACTGAAATATCAACATTTATCATTCATTAAGGAATTGCCCAAATACCAATTTACAATTCTATGACTGGATTTAAATATAAGAAATATGGCTATGACTAAAATTCAAACATTTTAGGTTTTGACTAAATTGACAGAATCATAATCATTAGCAAATTTGGCAGAAATATCCATTTTAGGATCTCTGACTTACATAAATAACTGATTGAACATTTTTAACTCAAATAGGTCTACCTACTCTTGGGCCTTCATTTGAATTTTAACTAATTTCAGATTTTGACTACAACATAAAGAAATCTTTATCAGTTCAGCCTGGAAGGCTTTTACTGAAGTGAAATACATGCACTTATTTTTAATGATTTGACTAAACTTTCACCATTTCAGGTTTTCAGTCATTTATTTTCAACCAAGCAGGCAGCCATAGTTTTTGCACTTGCAAACAATGTAGACAATGATCAACACACTTAACCCTGAACATGCTGAAATTTTGTAATGGATTTGCCCAGCTTTGAATTTGGAACAGTCCATTCAAAGTTTAAAGGATTTCAATATCAAAATACAAAAATGGAGCTACCAACAGTATAGAGCCTGGTCAGACTGCACGGATGTGCAGGCTGGCCTGGCTCTATACTGGTGGCAAAGGCTAATCACTTTCGGTTCCAGGATGTTAAGGGTTAATACCCTTGCTGTCTGCTCAGATCCTGAACTATTCAGTAAGTTTCAATTAATGCCCCTTTAAAGGATGAATGACTCTAATTTGAATAATGAGTAAGTGTTATATACAAGTGCACACTCCCTTCGATTCATTTAATTCAACCTTTGACAATTCTAAGTCAGGGAATCAATTCTTTGGCTCAGTGGTATAGCTTTACATTTGGCATGGTTCTGAATTCTCTTGGAATTTATTCTGATGCACTGGACTTTTCTTAACAGGGATGTATATAATAGGGAAGTCAAT
The DNA here is from genome assembly GCA_012932295.1 of Cyclina sinensis. Taxonomy (NCBI): domain Eukaryota; kingdom Metazoa; phylum Mollusca; class Bivalvia; order Venerida; family Veneridae; genus Cyclina; species Cyclina sinensis. The sequence goes on along the minus strand of JAAONU010000019.1, from coordinate 47,593,028 downwards.
AACAGAAAAGTAATATAGAAGGGGAATACATAACAGAGAAGTAATACAGAAGGGGAGTACATAACAGAGAAGTAATATAGAAGGGGAATACATAACAGAGAAGTAATACAGAAGGGGAGTACATAACAGAAAAGTAATACAGAAGGGGAGTACATAACAGAGAAGTAATACAGAAGGGGAGTAAATAACAGAGAAGTAATACAGAAGGGGAGTACATAACAGAGAAGTAATACAGAAGGGGAGTACATAACAGAGAAGTAATACAGAAGGGGAGTACATAACAGAGAAGTAATACAGAAGGGGAGTACATAACAGAGAAGTAATACAGAAGGGGAGTAAATAACAGAGAAGTAATACAGAAGGGGAGTACATAACAGAGAAGTAATACAGAAGGGGAGTACATAACAGAAAAGTAATATAACAAGAGCACCGCTGGACGGAGCATTATATGCCCGAAGGGTGTTTTCAATAAGTATGATGCATTCGTGACACAAAGGAGGAAACCTTAGGCTTGAAAATTAAATGATTTGATTGAAATTTTGAATTTTTTTACCTTTGACCTACTGACCCCAAAATCAATAGGGGTCATTCACTCAATATGTGCAACCATTATATGAATTTTTAAGTCTCAAAATGTTGTTGAGTTAAAGAGTGTAATGTTTCTAAACATTTAGGTCACTGTGACCCTGACCTTTGACATGTTGATCCCAAAATGTATAGGGGTCATCTGATCAATGAGTGCGGACGGATGGACGTCTGGCCGAAACTGGATAGGGGCCCTTTTCTTTTATTTTCTGTTGTTTAATAGAGGGCCATTGGCTCCTTTTTCTATTGTTACGGAATGAACTCTATTGTTCTCTTTTGTTATGTTTACAGTTAGATGGCCCCCAAATTATTTTTCGGTAGTGCGGACTGACGCCCAGGACCATAACATAATATGCCCCCTTTGGGCATATAAAAAGGGAGTAGATAACAGAGAAATACATAGAAGTGAAGTACAAATTAGGGATGCCCATAAAAGGGATGTACCTGACAGGACTGAACATAATAAAAAAGAACATACCCAATCCTCTCTTGTTCCACCATCTCCAGGTAGTCTGCTTTCTGTATGACATTCATGATTTGCTCTTGTTCCTCGGCACTCAGATGCTGGGACTTCTGGAATGAGCTGAACTTGTTGGTGTGAACTGACCATCCTGTGCCTAGTCTAAAGTACAAGATAGATCTTGCATCAGCAGTCATTTCAGAAGTATTCTAACTTTAAAGTCAACACGTGTTTAACTTCTTTCGACATCTGTATCATCTAGGCGCTTGGCAAAAATAATTGATCGATTTTGCTATATAGTAACAAGCGTTTTTCAAAAATTCCAAAAACGAAAGTACACAATAAACCTACACCGCATATGTACTTGAAATTTGGTTTTAATTTCACCAACTGAAGTTAGCCACAAAATACATGTAAGTAAAATAAGAATGAGTAAAAAGAAAACCACGTATGTGTACTGTACGCTGAGTATGTTTAAATGCAGTAATCTCCAAGTCAGAACATCCCGGGGACGCGCGGCGTTCTGTCACCACAACACGCGGTGATCATACCGTTCGGCAGTTGTCGCGGTGGTCATTTTAGCCGACACCCGAAATTTCGGGTGTTCAGTCCACCGCGACTGGCCACCCGGAGACGATACCGGCCCCCGCGACAATGTTAACAATGTCAAAGTCCGCGCTGCATGTACTGTAAATAAAGTGAAATGCGTGCTTGAATATTCTTTAGCAGAAAGTAAAACGTGAACGGAATCACAGAGTTATTTTTAAATAGGTCACCTGACAAAAACAACCAATCATCGTTTCTCTTGGGTTGCTTTTGGCCATAGATCATGTTACAGGTACTTCAATCATCAAATCATTCACAGCCAAATTCAGCGCGAAATCTAAATTTTTTATCTAGACCCACGTGGGTCAAGTTAGGAAACCACCCAGTTTTTCATTTAAAAAGAGGAAATCTTTGTTACTAGGACTGATCGTTGTATTTTTTCGATCACATTTATAGTATATCGATAGAAGAAACGAGAAAGAAAGCATAAAGCTTCTGCCTGTATATCCCTTTAATGCGAGTACATGTACAAGAGCCATGAAACTATTTTTGTATGGTTTGTAGTAACTCAAAAACTTATCTCATAAAATTGTTTGCTGACCCTTAATATTTCAGTACAATATCTCAGTTTTAAGCTAGACATCAAGTTCTATCACTAACAGTTTTGTCAAACATGGACTATATAAAAATAATAGTTTTCACTTATTATCTTTGGTTCAGTCATTTTAAACGAGCTGCTTTTCATGATTATGTGCAATCTATTACCATAGTCTTCACTTTTTGTCCCACCAGAAGAAATTGGTTTACTGAAATTTATCAATATCTTTTGACTTTGATTGCCATTAAATTGATCCAGACTTAGTATTACTATCACTCTAGAGACACAACCCAAGATGGAACAATGGCATGAGAAAACAGCAATTAACAAAAAGTTAGTTGTACTCATTTACAGCTTGGAGTGAGGTATGGGTGGCTGTCTTTGCCCTAAGGGATACACTTCTTGCCCCACTTCAAACCTGGAATTTTCTGAACCAAAGACAAATCTTCCAACCTGAGCTATTTAGGCAGTTGGTGTTGACTCTGTGACCTGCACATTTGTTCAATCTGAACACAGTCTGCACTGTTCATTATTCAGTCTTTAAGCCTTTAATATAACCCAATATGAACGAAACCTGCATCTGTCATAACTAAATGATTGCCAAGGCAATTTTACAGCAGATTCAGAGTTAAGATATGATTATAAACAGGAGTAGAGATAAAGAGAGACTTAATAACCAGCAATTCCGGCAAGAAATTTCTCCAATAACAATAATAAACCAAGTTGTAACACTGTATCTGCAAGGTTCAGTTTCTAATTACTATTGTTTAAATGTCTCCGGTAAACATTAATTACACCATACTGTCTGATCTATAACATAGTCTCAATATTTTGTCACTGATATATTAGCAGAATCAGTTATATAACAATACAATACTGTGATTTCTGGGTATCTTGACAACAGAGTGCCATCTCTAACCTCCAATGCAACCAGGATAAAGGACTATTGGCTGGTAAAATGTGATATCAGCTTAGAAACATCTCTTTTCATAGCATTTGAGACAAGGCTGATAAATTATTCAGGAGTGCTAAGATTTAATCTTGACTTGTACAGAGGAAATTACTATGACATATCAAAGTTTAGAATAACCCCTAGATTGCTTGTCACTGAATACACATGAAATTGTCTTGTACTATGGTCACATGCTGCTAACTTTGATCATGCTCTTTAATCATGTGATATGCTATGCCGACCAGCTACTCTCCAATTAGTTTCATTCATTTGTTTAAAAGGGTCTTATATGTTATAAATAAACTGATTGAAATACTCTTTAAAGGTGTAAAAGAATTTTTGTTTCTTGACACTTATTTTTATGAAAGCTCAATATACAACAGTCAATATAGGGGTTTTACAGCTGGCAATCTTATGACATCTACATCTTCAAAATATTATATCTTACTGAGAAACAAAATATGGTAAAATCTATCTGCTCCTATCACAGCTTGCTTCTGTAACTAGACAGGGTCAGAACAAGAGCTATCATGATTTAGCTACATCAGACAATAATACCTTAAAATCCTTTATCCAGTAAAATGAAAGCGATATAGCTATAATGAGGAACTATTTTTTATGAGTGTATGTCACTATCTGGCAACAAACATGACTTTGGTAATAAGGCCGGTGTACTAAGTTAAACTGTTTGATTATTTAAGACCTAAGTATTTTATTTTGTTACATAAATAAGGTCACAAATTGTACAAATATATGACCTTGAGAATATCTGCACAATTATCAGCATTTCACTGCTAACATTTGTTCAATCAAAAAAATTTGTTGGCGTCATCTTTTTATTTTATTAGGTTAAATTTTTCTCAATCAAATGTTTAATATATCACAATAAAATCATGACAGTTCGAACCTTAAAATGGGGAAATGTTAGGAAAACAGCTGAGTGAAATAATATGTAATTACAATTCTGATAATGCATCTACCATTTTGATGGAAAATTCTGGTCAGATTTAAAGGCCCTTTTTTTCTAAAAAGCCAATCAGCCTCCATAAAAGCAGGTTACTGTGCAATAAATTTATTACAATCACACAGAATAAACCTTAAGCTGGCTTCAGTTGGACGCAAACAAACTGCGTCAGCACGATTTCACTACAGATGTAGAGACACCAGAGAAACATACAGAACTAACACTGAAAGCTGAGCTGCAAATTATCTAGAATTATTACTCCCAAGACAGCAACATTAATTATATCTAGATATGGCATTTAAAACCCTTTGAAACATTTCTATTGTCTAATATAATAACTTGAAAGTGACAGTTATTTGGCCAGCGCCACTCTGAAACATGATTGATCAATACCGATAACGCAGATGGAGACGTAATAGATCCGAGTGCAGTTTCTGCAATAATAAGGCTAGGAGAAGTTTTCTTCACAAAGTGATTTATTGACAGTCAAAATCAATTAGGGAAATGAGAAAAATGGAAATTTTGTCTCTTGATTTATCTGAGAACGCACAGACATAATACAATGTGGGGATAAAAAATAAAAATCTTGAAAACGGGGCAAGTTAACTGATGGTTGATCTTATAAGTGTAGGTTCAAGCTAATAATAATATTAGAATTTTAAAACAAATTAAGTGCAAGAAACCAGTAACAGCAGAATTACTTGGACTGTTTGAAATTCTAATATGTGAGCTTTGACCAATCAATGAATAGTTCACTCAACCTCCTTCTTGCAGCCTGTCTACTGCATTTTGATCTGATATTCTGACAGCTCTGAAATGACACTGAAATTTATTTGAAAGTACCTGAACCCATGTTTAGTCAGTTTTGTTTAAACGACAGGTAAGGCATGACAAATTACTGGACTGTTAACCCAGTGTTGTGAGATCGATCCCCAGCTCCTCCACTAATATTTACTAATGACTTTCAGATGAGCATTAAACCATGTATCAGTGATGTATATTTAACATGGAATGGGGTGTTTTCTGTATCTTGCACTATCCCCCACAATATAAAATAACTTATCTCTGCAGGGGGTGTTGGCCATATGAGCAACCAGTACCAACAGTTAATAAACTGAGATAGATAAATTATTTTATAGAGTTTGCAAGGGGACAGTACATTCCTTCTTATCAAGAAAATGTATTACATGTAAAAAGTTCTTTGAAATACTTGAATATATATTATATAAATTGTTTTAGCAGTTTTGTTTGGTGGGCACAATGAACCAAGTAATGTACTTATGATTTACTCTACTATGATCTGGTACCAATTTACTTTCTAAGCCTCCTACTTAACCAATCTCTCTGCAACTGACTGACTACTTCCTCACTTGATTCAGAGATGAGGGACAAATGACCTATAGATGCGTATGAGGATTGAACCAATAACATAAAAATATGGAATAGAACCCAGATATCTATTTTTTTAGATTAGTTTTTAGAGACCCCTTGACCCTAGTGACCCCAAAAACAATGCCAACAAGGTCTTGCTGAAAGCTGTCATCTGTCTGGTTACGAAAGGTCAAGTGAAGACAATGAGCAGAAACCAATGTGTTTGAAGCTCCCACCTGATCAACAAAAACATCATTCTTACTATGAGTTCTCTACTTTGATGAAAATTTGATTAAAAACTTACTCAGGTTACTTACTGAAAAGCAACCAGTACAAATCCCAACAGGACTGCACCGATGACTGGCAACAGAAGGTCTGCACTCGTTGGCAAGACAAAAACGATTGTTTAAAGCTGAATAAAGGTAACAAAAAGAATGAAAGCAAATCAGGGCTATGTTATAAAGTACTTACTTAGCTCTCAAAGCAAGTTGTCTATCATTTGGGCAGACCCAGCGATCCATACCACTTTCTGTTGATATTTCCCCCATATGGTGCTTACAGATTCATAAAGAACTCTTTACTTCCACATCTAGAAGCTAAATTAGTCAGCTCACTGAAATAACAAAATAAAAGGGCTAATGAAATAACTTAGTTAGTTTGAAATATCAAAAGATAATACAATGAAAATAGTTACTTGCTTGGATAACAAAATTTGATAAAATCCGACAAAATGGCTTTAAGTTAAAGTAATAACTGTATCATATATTTTCATAAGGCTGAAATGAAGTCAATATTGAAACATGAGGCTGGTCCCCCGAATAGTAAATGTTAATGAAATCTAAATGAGAATAGGTTAGTCATGCAATAAACCTGAGTTTTCACTTTTTTACTTGCAGTTATATCAATATCATTAATACCAGAAAATCTCAAAATGAGAGTCAAAATTAAAACAAAGTTTTACAATAACAGTAGTCTATAGCAGTGAAAAACAAAAACCAAACAAGTGGGAAAACTAATATCTAAACTGTGGCAACCAAAAACTAAAACAATTAACACATTTCTGCAGCTGAAAATGAACTCTAAAACACTAATACTGTTTTTGCTGTTTTATTAGAAATATTTTACTTGCTTGTTAGGTTCAGTAAGTTCAGTGACAGTCTCATTTTATCACCTATGACTAACTGCCAACATTCCAATATGGTTGGCAATGCAAATGAACTCCATAACACTAAGTTTTTGGTTTTTTGTTGCTTGTTGTTCGTTTTTTTCAAGAAAAGTTCATTTTTCTTGTTGGGTTTGTTCAAGTTTGGTGATGTTCTGATTTTATCACTTATTATTGAAGCAGCTGCCAACATTTCAATATGGTTACTAGTCTACAGTTGTAACTACAGAATTGCAGTGACTCCTAAATTATCTGAATACCCTGTAATAACTTCAACTTTCAAGTATTATAAGTCCATATTGCTTTTATATTGAATTCAATATACTTGTGCTTACACTGTATGTTATACTTCTCTGGTACTCACCAGTGTAGTCTTATGCCCTGAAATTTATGGAAGGGTCAAGGTCAAAATTATGATATAAACCATATTTCTATGCTGTTCAGTTATTCTTGTAGGTTTATGACTGTTTTCTTTCTTTATTTCCACACTTTTTGTTTTGCTTTCTCAATTTCCATTTATTGATAATTACAATGCTTTTCTTTTATGTCTATTCTATCTTCTAATCTCTTCTCCAGGTAACTTAGTAACTTACTTCAAGTCCATTCATTCTATGCTCTAAGCATTTTTTTTTCTTTCCGCCCTCGGTAAAACCTAATCACTTATAAATTTAAAAGTCTATTAAATCACAGCTTTGTATATTGACAGTGAATATTATGCAGTGTATTTGTTAAGACTACATGTGGTAACCTCAAGCTGTCTGGAATCAGTTTCCATAACCTATAGACACTAATCTAGAGAACTGTAATTTTTTCCTCAACGTATGTATCAAAGTCTCACGATAATTAGTAATATTCCAAAATAAGAAATAATGTGAAAGGATTATATACATTAAGAAATGATTTCCAAAATGGCAATAAAACAACAAGGCCATAATGGCCCTAAATTGCTCACCTGAGAATAACTGCAAAAATGTAATGAATTTTTTCATCAAAATGAAAGAAGTAGTACAAGACAATGCTGCATTCCAAATTACAGAAGTTTCTGACAAGAATTTTTCTAAAGAGTTTGTCTTTATAAGTCTTTGTCAAACATCTGACATTTGGAGTCACAGTTAAGAATAACCCAAGGACCAAAGTTTGGACAATCTTGGTTGAGGCCCACTGGGCAAAGCTTCATGCCAAATTTCAGTATTCTGGGCCTTATGGTTTTAGACAAGAACTAAGTGGTTTAAAGAGTTTCCTATACATTTCTGTGTAAAACTTGTATGTCCTCTCCTCACTTTGACGTAGGGTCTAACTACAACCTGAAGCTCTTCTTAAAGCAGGACCCTGTGATCTTGACCTTTGACCTATTGAGCCCAAATATCATACTCAACCACCCCGTAAAGTTTCAGTTTTTCTTGAGTGATTGATCTGAAACTGGTTTTCTTATTGCAGGGACAAGTGATCTTGACCTTTTGACCCACTGAGCCGAAAATCAATTGCATTCTTCTATAATGATCTATCTACCATTCCCAAACATCCTTAATATGTCCAGTTGTTCTTAAGCTACAGACTATCCAGTCTGGTTGTTCAGACCCATGTGACTTTGAAATATTATCTAGTGGGGCAGAAAGTCAAAATCATTCAACTAATCTTCATGCCCAACAATCTTGTTCATTTTGAGTGTCCAGGGCTCAGTTTCTCTTGAGCAGAAACCATTTTGGAACTGCAAACTCCCGTGATCCAAACATTAATAGTGCTCATGATACCAAACCTTCCTGTACAGTTAGCGGTCTGCATTTAGTTGTTTTTCAGCTAATGATTGGAAACCATTTTAGAGTGCAGACCCCTCTGAGCTTGACCTTTGACCAAGTAAGCACAAATTCAAAATGGCTGATCAACCTGAACATCATGTCTAATCATCCTCAGCATCCTATTAAGTTTGAGAGTCCCTGGTTAAATTATTGATCAGAAACTAATTTCAAAGAACAGGTCTCTTTGAGCTTGAGCTTTGACTCTGTGAGCCCCAAAAAAACAAAGTTTCATCAACTCATCGTCCCCAATCATTATGTCAAATTTGCAAGGTCAGGTTTGAATTAGGGATGCAAACGGTAACTTTTTCATTTACCGGTTAACATGACGCTGTTACCGGTAAATTTACCGGTTAACCAATAAACAATGAAAATAATTTCGTGCCTACTAGTCACTGTTTAAGATATGTACACTTTTAAAGCGAAACCGGAAGTTGATGGGATAGTGTTTACTATTCGGATCCTGCGGGCCGAAAGAGTATTTTGATTGCTTATTAGATACATATGCGTCCCCCCTCGTAATTTCTTACTGCTTTAAATTCATTTAATAAATGTATGCGATCGTTGTCGGCAATAATTACTTGTTTAATCTGTTTTTGTTTTAATGTTTCATTCTTATAATGAAATGTATTGCATTAGATCTACCTACATAAAATAAATAAATTAAAAAAAACACACCGAAGACTTTTATATTTTATTTAATTACACATTCAAGTCTTACTATCGAAAAAACAATTTAATAAGACATTACATCAATTGCAACTGCTTCGAAAAACAAACTTGATTTGACATGTTAATTGTTAAGAAATCATCAATGGCGATCTTCCTTTAGTCTCAATTTAAGTTTTTAGCGAGTAGGAAACAAACAATAGTGTCAATTAAACTCTTAACTGGCAGCTGCAAATAGGAGACGCATTGTTTATATAATTGTTAATCATAACAATGGCAAAAGTGACAATTACCAAATAAACGATAGACGTCGTGTGTATAAGCGTGACACATGTATTGATCTACGCGCATCTGGGGTTTATCACCATGACGATGTCAGCGCGCGTTTTGTAGTTTTTACTTTTAAAGTTTATATTTTCAACTTTTTTTTTTGATTAACCTCACCGAAAAATTGTTACCGGTTAACCGATTATTCGGTAGGTTAACCGGTTAACCTTTTGCATCCCTAGTTTAAATTGTTCTGACAGTTATTGATAGAAAACCAATTTAAAAAAACTGGCATCAATGGGTTTGATCTTTGACCCAATGATCCTAAAATCAACAGGGTTCATCTATTCAACCTACCTACTAAGGGCAAAGTGTGTAAGTTTATTTGTTTCAAGTTTTTGGTCAAGAAATTGTTAGACTGACTGACTGACTCATCAAAAATAATTGAACTTCTTCAACAGGGATGGGATGGGGAGGGGGAGCTATAAAAATTCAACTTGAAGGGAAGACAACTCCTATAATAAGGTTTAGTAATATAACTTGCAAATTTCAAGTTCAGCATTATACATACTCTTAGGTTACATAGTTGCCTTTTTAAATGTTTCTCACAGAAATACTTTTAAATAGTTTCTCACAGAAATACTTTTAAATACTACAATCAGTTGAAATAACAATCAACTTGAATGGTTCCAGAGGGAAACAACAACAATTCCTTTAAGTGCCAAAAAAGGCTATGTGTATTTACAGAAACTGTTAATTGATTTGAAATTGTTTTCTCAAGGAAAGACCAAACAGTATTAAATCAATACCATCTCTGTATACTTTATTTGTTTGAAGAATTAATTAAATCTAACAACTGGCTTACAACAGAGAAGATGCCCGCCTGAACATACAAAGTAAAGTGCTTGTTTATTACAGTGTCATCCCTACTGAAAGGGTCAGACTCCCGGGCTTATGAGACACCTCTATTAGTGTATATTCCCTGATTCCTTATCCTATGTGCCAGGCAGACAGGCAATCGGTAACCATTCTTTAACTAGCTGGCGGCTCACCAACCGGCCGCATCAGAACAAGCCCCTGACGGAATCAAACCTTCAACCTCCCACTCCGTAAACAGACGCCTTAACCACTAGGCCATGGAGACATATATTCATATTATAATGTACACTGCAGCAGACATAAATTCAAAAAGCATGGCAATATCAAAGTGTTTCTTGTGATATTATGTTCCTTTCTGACATTTTGCCGAACATTACAGTGAAAATAATTTTTAATTCTATTTTCTGTCATGAAACTTTTGAAAATTAATTTTTATCAATTATTTATGTGTCCATTCATATACACATTTTTATTGTTACCCTTAAAAGAAATGAAATGATAAGGCAGGTTTCCAAAAGCTTTAATTTTCTTAGATTCATTTCAGTTACTGCTTCCTATTTTTTTCTGTTAGAAAATCAGATTTATTCCACACACAAAAATTCCTCAAGCATGACAGTAATGCAACTAAACAACAACAAAAAATAAATAATAAAAAAAAAACAAGACAGCAAGCAACAGCAAAAAAATATATCTGTTTTACTTACATGGTGCTTCATTTCTGTCCATACACAGTACGTCTAACTCATTCTCACATGATTTAAAGAAGAAGAATCAGAAATATCCAGCAGTCTGTGATATTTATACTGTCACCTTAGAAGTATAAGAATTCTGAGATATCCAGCAGTCTGTGATATTTATACTGTCACCTTAGAAGTATAAGAATTCTGAAATATCCAGCAGTCTGTGATATTTATACTGTCACCTTAGAAGTATAAGAATTCTGAAATATCCAGCAGTCTGTGATATTTATACTGTCACCTTAGAAGTATAAGAATTCTGAAATATCCAGCAGTCTGTGATATTTATACTGTCACCTTAGAAGTATAAGAATTCTGAAATATCCAGCAGTCTGTGATATTTATACTGTCACCTTAGAAGTATAAGAGTTCTGAGATAAAAAACAGTTCCAAGTGGTATCTTTCAGACAGTGTGGTTGCTATTGGAAGAATAACACTCCTATGTTTGAACTATATTATGGATGAAACTTCAGATCTGTACATCTTTTTTTCTTGACTCTGAATCCAGATGACCTGGAAATAAAAGCAGAGATTCCAGTTATGAAAAAATGTCTTAAATTACAATATAATAAAGGAAGATTAATATGTTATATATATATTAAATATTGCAATTAAAAAGATTTACTGCATACTCTCCCAAGGACAATATATTTTGACCAATTTTATTTCCACAAAGAAGACCTTTCCAATTTAAGTATCTAAATTACCGGGTTCCCATGTGATGTAATCATACCATTAATTGGAAGACGTGTTACACTACAATATAAATATGCACTCGCACATGGTCCTGTTAACTGTTTGTATCATTAAAATATATGTGATTCACTATGAGTTGAAATTTACTTGATTTTTACTCAAATATTAAGGTAAGACTTTTAATTTCTCAATGCAAAGTTGTGGGGGGGAGGGGGGGCGGGGGGGATTTATTTTTTGTGGGGTACATGTATTAAAGGCGTTAATTAGGGGGGTGGGGGAAATTATTATTTAAACCCTTGTGAAGAAAATATGTGTTACAATTTTATATACTCTCCCATTATGAGCATCTTAATTTATATTAGACACTGGGCATGTATTATGTTTGTGATAGTTCTAGATCTGCCTAGGGTCACATAACTCTCTTGTTGTATTATTGCAGTCCACAATTCCGGAAAATTTAATTTAGACTGAAAGAGCATTTTCTTCCTCGAGACAAAACAGATAAACTTGACTATTTCAAAACTGTGTTTAGTCTTTCAGTAATCCAGTAATTGCTACAAAACTATCTCAAACAGTATTTGTTTGTTCTTTGTGAGTGTTTCTTGCTATTGATTACCTTAATGGAAATATATCAATGGAACAAACTGTATTGGCTGACAGCAGCAGGCTCTATTATGGAAAGCAAATATCAATTATCAGGCTTTTTTTGCTTTCACTAATATATTGTTGAGGTCAATGTTCCATAATTAAAAGCTATTTCATGACAACTTAACAAATTATGATAAGAGCTACTTTCCTTTGCTCAAATTTTATGCATCTATTTTTATACTCATAACACACAACACCCCACACATACAACACTTCTTAAAGCACAGCCATAATGGCATATGTAACATTAGTACAAGTTATTTTGTTTCCTTTGACTTCTTCAGTATAAGTCTGTTTATATCCTTCCTGCAGGGACGGACATTTTGTTACCTTCATCCTGCTGCTGGCAACTCTGTTTGCTTTTGTGACCAGTGCAGACCATGATCAGCGTGCACATCTGTGTAGTCTGATCATGGTCTGCACTGTTCACTATTCAGAAAGTATTTTTACAACTAATACCCCTTTAAATGGTAAATGGTACTGCCTAAATTGAAAGATGGACAAGTCCATTTTAGAAATTTAGGAAGCTTAGGGTTAATTTTCTACAATAATCTGAGAACTTTCTCTCTAACATTGTTAAGCTCTACCAAATCTTAGGGCTTCACATTTCAGTAAAAAAAAACAAAGAAAATAACAAGAGCTTCGTGAAGCGGCACCAACGGTCATCTGTTTTACATGTCGACATTGGGGGCCTAGTTATGGTTCTTGTGCACTACTCCTCAAGGAGGTCTATAACCTCTGACGTTTCATATCAAGATGTAATATTGTTCATACTGATACCTTTGATCATTCAACTTAATAAGCAATTTTGACAAAAACTGTTAGTTTAAAAAGGGACATAACTCCAAACATATAGCTTTCAGAATAATGTCCCATGTGTTACAACTGCCTCTTGTCATGATATGCAAGCAGTCCAAGTTTCATATTGATACATGTACCTTTGATAGTTCTGAAATCATTCAACTTAACAAGCAATTTTGACAAAAATAGTAAGTTAAAAAGGGGCATAACTCCAAAAATATAGCTTTCAGAATAATGCCCCTTGTGTTACAAATGCCTCTTGTTATGATAAGCAAGCATTCAAAGTTTCATACTGATATATTTTAAACTATTTGAGTAATGTTTTTGAACGACGGCGATGACAACGATGCCACAGCAATCATAATAGCTCAACTTTTTCTTCGAAACAGACAAGTAAAAAAACTTTAGATGGCCAGTGTTGCTTATTATTTAAGAACATGATATGTTACTGTAGTGAGTGAGAGTGGTCCAGAAACAGTAATGGTAAGTTAACGATAACCATTGAATGCAGGGTCCAGTCCCATACATCATCCACTGTGAAAACTCTGTATAGAATACTCATCCTCAAAGTTCAAATGATGTGCCTTATTCTATTTCCACATGTCATCTTCATTTAGGACTTGAATGAGACCAGCCTGTAACCTATTCTACACAAAAAGCTGTTCTCAAGGCAACCGAATTATCATCGTTTGTCAGCAGATACAGTACGCGTCAGGAGGAACTCATATTTTCCACTTTTTTGCACAGATGAGGAAAAAGAAATATCTGCCGTGACAATGAGGAAAAAGACAGACGTCCAGAATGTCTTGACATCGCAAAATATCTTGGCGATATTTGACGACCAGCACGAAATTAATTAGAGTCATAACTCACCTGGATTACCTCAACATTTAATGAAACGACCGTAATGAAACTGTGCATTTTACATCTACCAATTATGTGACTTTTGGTAAAATTAAAACCAAATTTCAAATACATCTGCTGTGTAGGCTTATTGTGTACTTTCGTTGTTGAAATTTTGAAAGTGCTTGTCATTATATAGCAAAACTGATTAATAATTTTTGCCAAGCACCTAGACGATACAGATGTCACAGCAGGGTTGATGTTTCCTTTAAATAGGAAAGCAGTTTTAACAGGTCTCAATCGGAAACCAGTCAATTTATTTTCTGAAACTATGGTCAGCTGTTTCAAGAAGCAACTGCTTTGAAATGTCATTCTTTGCATTAACAAATAGGAGCATTTGTATACAAATGCATTAGAATGAGAGTTTTATACATTTATTTGATATTTTAAAAGCGTAAAATTTGTCGGTATGCATGTAATCAGGAACTATGTGAGATTTGATATCAATAATTACAGGTGAAAAAGTTCGCGGAACCATTTAGCAGATGTCTGCCGCGATATCAGGTGACCATGTCCGCGGGGATCCTCAAAATGCAGTGGATTACGGAATGGGTAGTCCATGATGACCTCGAGGAAAACAGGAGTTCCTCCTGGCATGTACTGTACCAATATCTTAATCAGTCTGGTCTTATACTGTAGTTGTTATGACAAACAGAAAAGCCTTGAACAAAATAAGAAACTCATAAATCATAAGAATTAATATCGACTATTGTACAATTGTACATTATACAATTTCATGGAAATTGGACAATCCTCCAGAGCTGTAAAGTTTTAAAAGAGAAATTTTGTGGAGACGAGTTCTTACAGCAACTAAAATATTTCCTCAAGAAAATTCTAAACCAGACATGTTTACAAGACCTTCTTGGTCTTTCTGAACATGATAAAATCACTCGAAAAGAACATGATCAATGATAATTAAGTTTCACTACCTAAAATCGAGCAGATCATGAATTGGAATTTAATTTTGTAGATACAGTTTCCATGAATATTTCAATAAACATGATAAAAACCTAAAAAGTTAGATATAAAATGTATCCTAATGCAAGTTTAATTACTGTCACAGATAGTGTGTAATCAATTGAGCATTGTTCAATTGCAGACAATATGAGTAAGTTTCATCAAACATCTCCAGCATAAGATCTTTCTGTTTCACACCAACCTCCAAATCTCTAAACTACTGTGTGAAGTTTTAGAAACAAAAGCAAGACTTAGTGTACCATAAACGTGTGATAATTGTGAAATAAACAACAAAGTTCAAATTTCAGTCAATATGCGGTTCTCAAAAATTATCGTTTTTGGGGAATCTCTTTTTTTTTTGCAGTATCAACTTTTCTTCAATTGATAAAAATACTGAAGGTACACTGTGATTTTTTTTCTTCTTCTGTTTGAATCTACCTTAGAAGAATAACAATTTCTAACTTACACTTAAAAATGTCTGACTTGTACAGAAAAATCCCAGTTCTGTTCGTAATTCTTATCAGAAGAACTTATCCAAACAGATTCGTAATACTGCAGTTAAGCTCAGGACATTTTCACAGTATAATGTGGAACCAAACTTTAAATTTTCAGAGCCATGGCAGTCAGAAAGACAGCCAGTTATTTATTAACTGAAACCAGACATTGCAGAGAACTTTACCGAGTGTGATTATAGACTGCTCTATGATCACCAATGGTTCATGATGACAATTATGTGAAAGCTAGTAATAATATTTCAGCAAGGCCTAATGAGTATTTTCTAATCAAGCGAGGAGACAGGTAGCTGTTATCAACCCAGAAACAATCAGAATCAAGAATCAATATAATCTAATCTAAGCTGAAAATGATTCCAGAACTGTCTGTTTGCATGTGCTGCTCAAGCCATTTACAACTAAGAGAATTCTGAGGAGCTAACACCTGTTATTGTTTTATTGGGGTTTCAACAACTGTAGTCATATCCTGGAAGTCAGTCCAGCTAACAAGGGTTCGTGGGTATCCAATATACTTGTAAGAAAATACAGGTACATGTAATAAGATTCTAATCTCACAATTAAGATTAACAAAAATATGAAAAACAAACTTTTTCAAAAATGGTGAAACAGAATTTAAGGACCAAACAGTACATGCAGCGCAGACTTTGACGTTAACATTGTCGCTGGGGGCAGCATCGTCTCCAGGTGGCCAGTCGCGGTGGACTGAACACCCGAAGTTCGGGTGTCCGCTAAAATGACCACCGCGACTACTGCCGAGGGGTATGATCATCACGTGTCGCGGTGATAGAACGCTACCTGTCCCGGCGATGTTTTAACTTGGAGATTACTGCATTTAAACATACTGTGCGTACAGTACATGTACATGGTTTTCTTTTTACTCATAATTATTTCACTTACATTTATTTTGTGGCCAACCTCAGTTGGTCAGATTAAAAGCAAATTTCAAATACATATGCCGTGTAGGTTTATTGAAGTACTTTTGTTTTTGGAATTTTTAAAAAACGCTTGTTATTATATAGCCAAATCGATCAATAATTTTGCCAAGCACCTAGACGATACCGATGTAGAAAGCAGTTAAACACGTGTTGATTCATTTTCTGAAAATATTATCAACTGTTTCCGGAAGTAACTGCTTTGAATTGTCTTTTTTGCTTTAACAAACAGGAGCTACGTACACAAATGCATCGGAATTAGAGCGGATTTGTTCGAATTTTGACTGTTTAAATTAGATCTATTGACTTTTCGCAGTTTGATTATCATTTGTAATTTATTTGCATGTAATTTGTTTGCGAGTGGATTCACTGCAAGCGCGGCACCCATTGAAGACTTGAAAATATATATTAATTGCAACAATAAAAGTCAATTAACAAGATGTCATGTAGGTGTGTAAATCTATTCATTTTAAGCTGTTTCTTTTCTACAAATACCCTCACTCATACAACTAAACATCGAACGTCAACAAACAAAAGTTAAACCAGGATGGGTATCAACAACTTCAACTGGTAATAATTATGTGTACTTTGTAACTCATCTGAAAAAAAAAATTTTGGGAAAGTAAAATTGTGTTGTGACTTCGTTTTTTCAGACACCGCAAACCCCGTGATCCGAAGTCGCGACACGGCGCGGCACTGAACACTGTGAATGGCCGTGCTGACGACCGCATTTTATACGAATGAACACTCGACGCAGTGGTCATTAGTAAAATTGCAGGGATGGGTGTTCATTGTCAAAGTCCGCGCTGCGTGTACTGTAGTTCCTTTGCAGTCCCTTAATGGTGGGAGGGTCATGTGACCTTCAAGTAACCTTTAAATTATAAATCATGGCAAGTTTTGTAATAGCTGTCAGAAAGCTCAGGTGCATTATCAAACCACCAAGGTTATTTAATACACTAGATTATATTAATTTCTTAATAATGAATCAATACCACACAGCTGATGCTGAAGTCATATTACATACTCAAAATACCTATTTTCATTGTGTCTATTTTTCCTGTAAAAGACATGGTAGCAGGTGGTGTGACATAAAGTTCCCCTTAACTAACAATGTTTCTCTACAAACTAACAATGTTTCTCTACAAACTACAAGCTGAAATCTAACACATTTCTAAAGAAATTCCCAGTAAGACTTAGACTTTACTACACAGACATTATACAAACTTTATCAGACTATTGTTTCCAATTCAGTCCTAGGAACAAAACAAGAAATATCACTGTAAGTGAAAAATGCCCCTGTTACATATTTTTTAGAGATTGGCTTGTAGCAGAACCAATCAATTGATTTATCAGGTTTGACAGACAAATAAAACAGACACTAACACTGAAATAAGCAGTATTTAAACTGTTTATACATTCAAGTGTGACCTTGACCTTATTCTCAGATCCCCAAATGTTGTACAAGATAGATTATTGCCATCTGATGAATATCAGTTTGTACTTATTCATTTTTTAATCCTATCAGGTGAGGCTAAGTTAAAGAACAAAGACAAACATTTACCGTTATATAAAATTTATATTCTTTAATGTTTAAGTATATATGAAAGAGTACCCTTGAACTAGGGTTTGAACTTGTCTTCAAGACCAGGAGCTGACCTATAATATTTTGTTCTACATGTTTCTGAAAATTTCAGTCAGTGTGCGGATAGTGCTAATTTTTTCTTATCTTTTTATTCCTGAAAGAATGAGTGGATACAAACATCCATATTAAAAAAAAATATGATCATTTTCTACATCAATGACCTTGACCTTATCCCCAGGACACCAAGTATTGTTCATGACTCACTGTTTCCAGTAATAAATATCTGTACCAATTTGTTCAAAGTATACTCTGGTGAATTGCTGAACTGCAGAGCTCACACAATTGTATTAACAGACAGGAAAGAAAAGCAATACTACAAAATGGCTTCCTGTGCAGGCATAAAAAGATCATTTACTAAAATACAGAAAATATCTCTAAGTATTAAACAAAACATTAAAGTGAATTACCTCATGCTGATTTGAAACATATACAACATGTATGAAGAAGTGCTATGTATGAATGAACGCCATGCCCCTGGGGTAGGGGTGAGTCGACCTTTTATCCCATGACCTCTAAGTGGGTCTGGCGGGTGGAGCTGATCAAGGTGCATGCACCTGTGTACTAAATTCATGATGACTGCCATTCATATTACGTTGCTATCCAATGCTATGTGGTATATTGGCTAAATATCAACTAAGTCCAAGAAATGTGACTCAATTTTTTGATGTTAGACAAGCTGACAATGACCATCTGCAGCAGATGTGTCCAATAGCCTGTCAATAGTAATAAGGTTAGTAAGAATGGAATGTAAAGTTATGGAACTTGGAAAATCTCATGTCTTGGAGCTCTAAAACTTTTAGTGTTTCCAAACCTGTTTTATACTAGCAGGCTTCATTTGCAGTTATGAACTTAACTTTTAACAAAGTCATATGCACAGAGTGCATGAAAAGAGAATTCCAGTTACAATAAACACTGCTCTGCATTCTTGATTAAAAGAGAAAAATTGAGATACGAATAAAGGTAAAACCAATCAGAAAAGTTGAATGCAACAATCATATTACATTTAGTTGTTCTTGTTAAATTTATCCCTGTTACTTTCAGAGCAAATACAGTCATCAAAACTGAAGAATTGAACCAATCTCCTCGTAGTGATCTCCCCTTCATTCTTCGGAAAAGACTGCTGCCAACACACATTAACTCAAGCTGAATTTCAGGTATATATACATGTAGTAGTAGCCTATGAACTTTTTTAAAAGATTTTTTGTTCTCTTTTTTGTTTAGTTACAACTGGAATTGCATCGATTAAACATGCCTGGATGTAATGAAATCTTAAAAAAGTCACCTGAAAAAAGTGTAACATTTTGTTCATTTACTTTCGACCATCATCATGTGACATGCCTGTCAGCAGTGATTACTGTACTGTACTGGAAGTATGAAAGGGAAGTAACCGCTGTGTAGAGTTTGGAATTGAACATGTGGGATAAAGTCAGTAAATGTATTCTGCTAAGTTTGTCACACTTACAATCGACACTCGTGTCTGTTTTGTTTGAACAAAGGGTAATACACACTTTATTGCTATCTATGATCTAGACAATAAGAATTAATGTATCTAAAAAGGGATCAGTTATTACAATCTAGCAAATGACAGTCAGACAAGAGAGCAATAATAGCCCAAAATTACTCAACTCTTGCCTTTATTCTTCTTTATTATTTCCTTGAACGTTTCTGGTTAAAGATGTGAAGAACCCCTGGTTGAGGGTAATATAATGCCAAGAGCATTAATTTGTATAATCCTGGTAAATGATACATGCCAAATTTCTGAAGTCTTGTCTTAATAGTTTCAGAAAAGCAGAGTTTTAACAGAGTTTGTTTAAGTTTAGCTCTTTGGTGAAACCAAAAAACAACCACATAGGCAAAGTGTGAACAGTCTTGATTAAGGTCTATAAGGCAATGCTTCATGTAACATTTCAAAACTGTAAGCCTGTGGTTTTAGACAGTCAGTGAAATAAGCCACTGGCCCAAGTAATAACATCTAGGCAAATGAAATTGATCGGAGTCCATGGATTTTGCAACACCTAAAGCCTGAATGGTCTACACTTTTGAAAAGCTTTTTTTACAGACTTTAAGTACAGTTATAAAAGGGAAGTTTTCCTGAAATACTAAAATGTTATATGTTCTTTGAAATATAGGAACACAGTATACTTTTTTTTTTAGAAAATTATCCCTTGAAATAGTCAGATTTAGAAACTACATATACAGTCTGTTTGTGATTGTACAAATTATTATGCTTATCAAAGAGTTTATCTTTTGTTTTTTTTTCGTTTTCTTTAAGTGTATCTACATACGGGCACCACAGGGTGACCACAAAAGCTCACCATGAGCAAAATTTGAGCTAAAAAATCTTCATCACATTTAAAACAAAGAAAATAAATATTACTTATCATATTTTCTGTTTTGTAAAATCTATAAAATTGCCAAAATTGTAAATACATGTAATGGCACAATCAAACATTTTAAGAAACTTTATCAGCCAGTGACTATTTGGACTACTGCAATTACAATATTATGCTTACAAATTTAAATAAAATATACTGCACTGTCTGTAGAAACACTAAACAAACAAAAAAACCTCTTTATGAAATATACAAATATTATTTTGCAAACCTATACAAAATATCCTCAAATTCTTTCCAGAGTTTTCTTCTATTGATAACAAACAGGAAGACGACACACAGTGTCAAGCATGCTTATTGGAGTGATACTTCTATTATTGTACCTCCAAACATTGAAGAGTTGGACTGGAGATAGGAATTTATTCACTCTAATGTACTGGAAAACCATTGTATCAATGATCAATACTGTCTGGAAACAGTGTGTTGTTACAGCCACATACAGTTAGGCCAATAAATGTACCTTACCACAATCACGTAAATTTATGTCCAGTCATTAGTGGACAATTATGACACTTATGAGACAAGAGGAGCCATGCATGGCCTTGTATTGGAATCCTAGAACAAAGCTGAAATTGTCTCCTTATGAAGCTTTCAGCTTGTGATCTCACTGACATACAATTTAATATCAGGCAGCTTAGCCATTGCTCTGCATGGTATCCAAATATTGCTGTATCAATGCCTTGCATCAGTGATTTGAAAAATATCTTCTTTTAAAATCAATTACAGAATCCAGGAATGAGTCATCTTCTCATTGTTTTTTCTATCTCATGAATATTAATATACTCCTTTTGAATAAAGACAGCCAATATTGATGATCTAAGAAAAGGTAAAATTGAGCATAGTATTGACATGGAATACAAAATACCCATATCCAGTGAGCCTGCAACCAGTTGTGGCAAGTGGTGAACTTTCCTTTTTTAATAAGTATAGAATTTTCATTCTTTGACTTAGTTCTTTTTTAATGCAGAATTAAATCAAGTGATGATAAAAAATTTACTAAAACACTTTCACTTTTAACAGTTTTAGTTCTTGCTCTATAATGTTGTTGTTTTTTTTTGTTTTTTCTAAAATTGAAATGAAGCATACCAGGCTGAAAACCAGTCTGGAACAATATTTTTAGAAGTGATGCTCTAACTTTACTGACTCTGTGCTGGAAGTAACAGTTCTACCAAAATATTACTAGTAAACGTTTTAAAATTCCTCAAAATTTCTGGATTAATTCAAGCATAGAAAAACAGATTTTGCATCATTCTTTTTCTTAAATTTAGAAATAGTTAAACATGTAAATTGTCAATCTCTTGGAAATACCTGTAATAATTTTAAAGTGACAGTATGTCCTAAACTAATAGATGGAACTTGGTTCTGAAATGCACTTTCTATTTTTTGCAGTATCATTGACAAAATACTATTTTAAACTTTCTAATCTATTTATTGATATTAACTGATACCTGTCCAGAAAGGAAAAAAAGAAGCTCTCAGAAAGAAATCTTAAGATCACAAGCCTCAACCCGCTGGAATGTAAATGATGAAGAACTTTTGGAGTCCGACAAGCTTGTTAACAATGAGGCTAGATCACCTGATCATTAAGGCATAACTGAGCTATATTTGTTCATATACTTTCATTTAGAACAAAAATATTTTCATAGAAAAATCACATTTGCAGTGTTTCACACTGATAAACTGTTCATTTTCGATGATAAATGTGTTGTTTCTTAATTACACAGGTCAGAAAAACTTTTAATTCAACGGAAAAGATATTGTCCCTTATATATATATCCCCTAATTAGGTTTCACAGAAATGTGTCTAATTAATGAATTTATGTTGAAAGCTCAGCTTACTTGTTTCCACATTTTAGACTTCAGTTCTTCCAGTTTAATAACTTTTACATTATTTTGAAACAATAAAACTGGTCTCACAAGAAGAATATTACTGCATTCCATGAAAATATAGATTAGATTCCAGCTATACTGTAAAATCATTGTAGCAAAACTGTGAAATTTGTAGAAGAATTTTTTTTTGTGTGGTTCTGAGAGATTTTTATCCTGCATACGATGTTTTTAAAAATATTTCCTCTCACGCAATAAGTTATATTTTTAGATTAAATGCTACTATGGGAGATCACGAGTTTTGAATTGACACAAGCTGCAGTAATAATAATTACACAGATCACTCTAGAATGAAATCTTATTGTTACGGAAGTATTCGTTGGCTCCTTCAGAATTTTTGCTAGAATTGAATGAGGTAATACATGAACACTAGAACAATGCTCAGGCCTGTCATTCATTCAAAGTATGTCTTACAAATAACAAGAGGATTATAATGGCTCTATTAAATGCACTCTGAGTACAGCCTGAGTACAACTGCTAAGAAAGACAGGTGCTATAGGGTGCAGAGTCCAAAACTGACTCCAGCAGCAAAGTTTTAAATATTTTGGTCAATGCTTCATGTCAAATTTCAGAACTCTAGGCCTTGTGGTTTCATACAAGAAGAATTTTAATGATTACCATTCTTAGGCTCTATATTTCTATGTAAAAAATGTAACCCCTTGGGTGGGACTAACAGTCACTCCAGCACAAAATCTGAATAATCTTGGTAGAGGTTTGCTAGATAATGCTACACATCAAATTTAAAAAGTCGCACTCCCACCCCTGGCCAACCACTCAGAACACAGAGCCAAAATTGATACCTGCAGAGGTAAAAAACCATATATAACATTAATGAGATCTAATAGACAATGATAATGTCATGAAAATTTTCAAAGATTTCTCTCTTAAACAAACTTGGTAGAAGTTCACTAGACAATACTTCATGCCAATTCTAAGAACTCTAGGCTCTGTGGATACAGAAAAAGAAATTATGAAAGATTTTCCTCTATATTTCTATGTAAAACATGTCACCCCTTCAGTGGGGCCAACAGTGACCCCAAGCGGATAATATTTGAACAAACTTGGTAAAGGTCCACTAGACAATGCTACGCACTCCACCATTCCTGCAAAGATTGATCAACTTTTGCCCAGTGGTTTAGGAGATGTTTGTTAAAGTAAAAAGTTCAGACCCAACCACAAAGCACAATTCATGATGTACACAGGGTGATCACAAAAGCTCACCAGGTGAGCTTAAAGGCACCCTAAGAAATATTTCAATAATTCCTAAAAACTGACCATCAAATCAGTGATTTAACAAGGTGATTCAGCCTCGTACCTGTTTTTACTGGATCCACATACACTTACAATACCAATACAAACAAAATATATATCTCATGACATATCTACAGAGCCAATTACAGTATTTTTGTTAGTGCCTTTGTATTAGATCTTCTTAGACATCTCATAAAAATTTCTCAGAAAGTTTCTGCAAAAAATGTAATAAACTGAAGTTTGAAATATTAACAAAACAAGATGAAAATCCAAATCAGAAATCTTCCTGGCAAAATCAATTCTTTCTCTTGAAATACCAGTGGAAAAAAATACACTAGACGTGTTTTATTACTTTAATTCTGTTATATTATAATACAAGGACATTATCTGACATTGGCCCTCCATCATTTTGTTCCTGTAGACAATTTTCTCTCAGTCATTTCGTTCCTGTAGACAATTTTCTCTCAGTCATTTTGTTCCTGCAGACAATTTTCTCTCAGTCATTTTGTTCCTGCAGACAATTTTCTCTCAGAGTCATTTTGTTCCTGTAGACAATTTTCTCTCAGTCATTTTGTTCCTGCAGACAATTTTCTCTCAGTCATTTTGTTCCTGCAGACAATTATCTCTCAGTCATTTTGTTCCTGCAGACAATTTTCTCTCAGTCATTTTGTTCCTCTAGACAATTTTCTCTCAGTCATTTTGATCCTGCAGACAATTTTCTCTCAGTCATTTTGATCCTGCAGACAATTTTCTCTCAGTCATTTTGTTCCTGCAGACAATTTTCTCTCAGTCATTTTGTTCATACTGTTAAAGCGACTGACTCACAAAATTTTGCTGAAATTTTTTATTCTTTAAAATTTAAATGGATTTAATATACTATGGAAAAAATATAATATTATGCTTCTATACACCATGAAAACTGAAAAAAAAAGTTTTGACTTAACCAGGATTCGAACCCACGACCTTTCGGTCAGTAAAATATAGAGCGACGACTTAGTCCACTGAGCCACGACGTCTACTTATTAGACTGCCTCAAAATTAATGTTATAACTAAAGTATCTACCCCGTGACTAACGGGGTAAATCTTTTTACCTAGAAACGTGTGTAAAACTTTATATTTTGATGTTTTTATGTCACAAAAACTGAGTCAGTAACTTAGTTTAGATATCTTCTTCACGATTACAGCAAGAATTTCAAGATGTATAAACATTTTCTTTTTATCATCGTCTGTGAGTCAGTCGCTTTAAAATAAATCAAATAAAAAAATGAAATTTTTTATACATGGGTGTTAACATTATGATGATTTTCATCATATATTTAAATACATAAATGAAGAGTGATTTTATGGGTTTTTCTTCAAGTATGTACCAAATATCTTCGATGAAAAATCTTACAGAATTTCTGACAGGTATGATACTGATGAAATAACCCGGCCCAATGGGCCTATAAAACACAAACAACATGAAAACAATGATTTGAAAACACGTGAACAATTTAAAAGGAATGTATAAAAAATAAATAAGTATAATGAATGGTTTAATTGAAAATGTATAAGTACTGACTGTAACTGAATCAATTATGTATACTATAGAAACCTATTTTACTGAGAGTTGTGCCCTTGAAGTGTGTGAAATGTTAAAAGATCTATACTGAGAATAATTTTAATATAGAAGAAATGATTATATTATGACAAAATGTTCGAAATACTTATATAAGGTGAATAAAGACTGCATATTAAAGAGTAAGCTGTTAAAAATATTAAGTTCATTTTTCAAATAATTTCAGTTACTGTAATAATAGCAAAGAAGTCTACAAAGAAAGCATTACCTGAGACTTTAACACAGAACAAAAAATTTTTATGAACTCTTAAAAAGTTACACATGTCTTACAAAATTCCTGTTAATGGCTGTCTTAAAACTGCAGTTGTTCTGAAAGTGTACCTAGTTAAATTTCTTGTAATGTTAGCAATCATCATTTTGCTATGTGTGATTTTTATACACAGTTATCAGCTAACAAAGCCTACCACCTGAAGTGTGAAAGTGTGTCTACATAAGCTAAGTCTCAATTTTAATATCAATTTAACAGACTGACATGTATATCATGTTGTAGCTTCTTAATCATCGTCGGTGACCCCCGGTACATATTCCGCACAACTACATTATGTACCGTGGGATAATTGACAGCTGATTATTCGTTTTCATGAATATTTATTAGCAAAGGGATGTAACTCTTTGTCGAATGAGATGCCGCATTACAAATAGACACTCTTCAGTGTGGAGAGTAGGCATAATGACAAGTTACTTAAAATAGACGTATTTCCCAGGATTTAAACATAGGCACGGAAGGCAAATTGTAATTAGTAAATAGTAATTTCACTGGCTGAGATTCCGCAAGGGAAATCTTATGGAAACCAATGAAAGTAGGTAATGAATTATTCATGAGTACGAAATTTTACCAGCCAATTGTCCCACGGTAGATAAATAGAGTGAAACGGAATGGATCGAACGTGGGTTTCCGACGATGCTTCTTAATTAGTTTATCACTTAATTCTATCAACAGTAAGGTGTCAGTCAGATATAATACAGGATAAACAATAATAACATTATTACCTTACTGATGATTCATGCAATACAAATTAAAGGTAAAAAAATAACAATTAAAATGGTGAAAATCATTGCATCCAATAAATATAAAACAGAACAATAATTTTAATGATATAATTGCGTAATCTATTTTCGTTTGGAATAGGAAGAGTTTGTCAACTTGATTATGTTAAACTATTCTCGGCTTTACACATCCGGGTACTTTTTAAAGGTTGTATATCCGTACTTGGGTGTAACTCGGATTTTATGGTTGAGCTACAGTACACGCAGCGCGGACTTTGACAACGAACACCCGTCCCCGCGATTTTACTGTCCGCGTTGAGGACTAAAATGACCACCGCGTCGAGTGTTCAATCGTATAAAACGCGGTGGTCAGCGCGGCCGTTCGCGGTGTTCAGTACCGCGGCGTGTCGCGGGGTTCGCAGTGTCCGATAAAATGAAGCCACAACTTAATTTTACTTTCCCAATTTTTTTTTTTTTTTTTTCAAAATAGTTACAAAGTACACGTAATTATTACCAGTTGAAGTTGTTTCTTTTTTTTTTTAATACCCCATCCGGTTTAATTTTTGTTTGTTGACGATCGATGTTTGGTTGTATAATTGAGGGTATTTGTAGAAAAGTAACAGCCGATAATGAATAGATTTACACACCTACATGACATCTTGGTAATAAACTTTAATTGCTGCAATTAATATATTTCAAGTCTTTAATCGGTGCCGTGTTTGCGTTAATCCACTCGCAATTAAATTACAAATGATAACCAAACTGCGAAAAGTGTCCGATAAAATGAAGCCACAACTTAATTTTACCCCTTGACCCCAAAATCAATAGGGGTCATCTACTGGTGATGGACAATCATCCTACCAAGTTTGAAGTTCCTAAGCCTTAGCGTTCTCTAGTTATTGGTCGGAAACCGTTTCTACCTACTTTTAAACAGTCAAAATTCGAACAAATCCTCTCTAATTCCGATTCATTTGTGTACAAACGCTCCTATCTGTTACACAAAAAAAAACCCCAACAATTCAAAGCAGTTATTTCCGGAAAAAGTTGATCGTATTTTCAGAAAATGAATTAACACGTGTTTAACTGCTTTCAACTTCTGTATCGTCTAGGCGCTTGGCAAAATAATTGATCGATTTGGCTATATAATAACAAGCGTTTTTCAATTCCAAAAAACGAAAGTACTCAATAAACATACACCGGAAATGTATTTGAAATTTGGTTTTAATTTGACCACAAAATAGATGTAAGTAAAATAATTATGAGTAAAATGAAAACCACGTCTATATGTAACTTCAAGATTAAAAATTTCAAAAACTAGAAAATATAACAAAAGAAACTGTCTTAATTTCCAAGACCTATGGCCTGATAAGTGCATTTTTAACGATTCTAATTAATTAAAGTTGTTAGGTTTCATAACAAACGACTTTAAAGTCACATAGGCTCCAACGATAAAGTCTGAGTTATGACCGACAACCGAATGCTTAAATTAGTTAGTTACTGTTATCTGATTAGTTAATGGCAAGAATGACGTCATGCTAAAGCTGAGAATATAGAATATGGCATAAACCTTTTTTAATCAGTTCTATTTTGAATATAATATTAATTAAGAATCTTCATGTCTAAGTTAAGCAAAATGCCAAATAGACACAAGATCAACTTCAAACAATTAATATATACAGTACACCAGCGCAGACTTTGACGTTGTTAACATTGTCGCGGGGGGCGGTATCGTCTCCGGGTGGCCGCTGAGGGGTATGGTCCCCAAGATGTTCCGACTTGGAGATGAATTACGGACAAAATGAACCATGGACAAAACGAACCAGACAAAACAGACCATTTTTGGGGACAAAACGGACCATAATATGAGACGAAACAGACCATATCCAGGGACAAAACGGACCATCCAAAAATAAATTTTTACTCCAGTTAAATTTATATCAGCTTCCATTATGAGGCGTTTAAGGGGTGAAGTATAATGCATCTTACAAAAGAAAGTAAAATTTGCCGTCATACTAGTATGTATTTTTGGCTTCCAACCTGAGGTGTTGAAGGAAGTTGTAATTATTTAGTAACTATTAATCATGTGCGTTTCTTTATGTATTTATTGTTGTGTTAAAGTTTGTTCATGCATATATTATTTTTATTTCCAAAATAAAAGTCTTCACAATTTCAAGCCTTTTATGATAATATTACCATTTAGTATTGTTATCTGCTCTGTCTAAATAATCATCAAAACAAGAAAAAAGCATATAAGGAAAAACACAGTCAGAAAACAAACATAAGAAGTAACAAATACATAGATTATGTGTATATCTATTTGAGTTAATTTATCGTCGGTACAGGTAGCCCATATGACAGACGCCCCCTGAAGAGATTAGTTATTTTATGTTGTGGGGGTAGTGCAAGATACAGAAAGCATCCCATTCCAGAGACATCCCTGGTTCTTTTTCATGCTCAGTGTATAGCACTGATACATGGGACCTCGGTTTAAAGTCTCACCCGAAAGACTATTAGTAATGTAAGTGTACTATGTGTATAGTAATGGACAACTTCTTAAAAAATCGAACGTGAAATAAACTCATTTTCAGTTTGTGCGGCTTTAACAAACTGTGCAAGTTCGTAAAAATCATCATGAATTATCGCTTTTAAATCTATTTCACTTTATACTGAAAATGCCAATCTCTTAATAACATTTTGCTCAATGTTAAGATTTAAAACTAAATTATGTAAGCAAGATGTAAAATATTGCGCTTATATCTATATTGTGTTTGTCTTTAACCTGTTATTAGTTTTCGACTCCCCGTATATATATATATATGTGTGTATCTAACAATCTCATGAAAGTTTCTGTAAATGTTAATATTATTAGTTTGTAAGCCTCGATAAAATCATTTGTGAACATCCTCATTTTGTCATAATTGGCATGAGAGAATAAAAGGTTTTTTGACTTTTGACTTAACAAAGCAGAAAGGAGGAGTGATTATCCATATGCCATTGTCTATATCGTTTGAACCATTTTCAAAGGCAATCGCAATTAAATTAATCTTGTCAAGTAGTAATTATGTTTTTGCACCTCATTTGTCGAAATTCACACCTAGATAAAGATTCTTTTTTCGCAATTGTATAATTCAGTTAACTATCGAATCTTAATTATCCATTTAGGCATTAAGTGCAGCTATGATGTATTTTGCGACAATAACAAATTACATTAGACACATCTAATTGTAATTAACCTTTATTTGGAACAGCAAATTACATTTTTTTAAATTTCTTCTTCATTAATCATATATATAACATATTCAGTTTTGAAAAAAATACGGGCAATTAATTTCAAATTATTATACTAACATTACTCGAATCAAAAAAAAATTTAACAATATGTGTCGATGTATGGGCCATATTCACTTATAAATTCTATTTACTTTTATATGATGCATTATTCTACACACCTACAACACTTCAGGGTGGAAATCAAAAATACATACTAGTATGATGGCAAATTTTACTTTCTTTTGTAAGATGCATTATACTTCACCCCTTAAACATCTCAAAATGGAAGCTGATATGAATTTAACTGGAGTATATATTTTTTTTTTGGATGGTCTGTTTTGTCCCTGGATATGGTCCGTTTCGTCTCATATTATGGTCCGTTTTGTCCCCAAAAATGGTCCGTTTTGTCCATGGTCTGTTTTGTCCGTCAGGCTTGGAGATTACTGCATTTAAACATACTCGGTGTACAGTACATGAACGTGATTTTCTCTTTACTCATTCTTATTTTACTTACATGTATTTTGTGGCTAACTTCAGTTGGTCAAATTAAAACATAATTTCAAATACATTTGCGGTGTAGGTTTATTGTGTACTTTCGTTTTTGGAATTTTTGAAAAACGCTTGTTATTATATAGCAAAATTGATCAATAATTTTTGCCAAAGCGCCTAGACGATACAGATGTCGAAAGCAGTTAAACACGTGTTGATCTAAAAACCCAGACAATTCATTTTCTGAAAATATGATCAGCTGTTCCCGGAAGCAACTGCTTTGAATGGTCATTCTTTGCATAAACAAAAAGGAGCGTTTGTACACAAATGCATCATAATTAGAGCGGATTTGTTGGAATTTTGACTGTTTAAATTAGATCTTTTAACTTTTTGCAGTTTGATTATCATTTGTAATTTATTTGCGAGTGGATTAACGCAAGCACAGCACAGATTGAAGACTTGAAAATATATTAATTGCAGCAATTAAAGTTAATTAACAAAATGGCATGTAGGTGTGTAAATCTATTCATAATCGGCTGTGTTTCTTTTCTACAAATACCCTCAATCATACAACCAAACATCGAATGTCAACAATTAAAAGTTTAACTGGATGGGATATTAAAAAGAAAGAGAAACAACTTCAACTGGTAATAATTACGTGTTTTTTGTAACTCATCTGAAAAAAAAATTCGGGGAAAGTAAAATTGTGTTGGGACTTCGTTTATCGGACACCGCAATCCCCCCAACCCGACGCCTCGACACGGTACTGATCACCGCGGACGGCCGCGCTGAACACCGCTTTTATACAAATGAACACTCTACGCGGTGGTCATTTTGGTCTTCATCGTGAACAGTAAAATCGCGGGGACGGGTGTTCGTTGTCAAAGTCCGCGCTGCGTGTACTGTAATTTGTTATTCCCACTATGCTTTTGATATAATTATAATTACAATTTTTTATTAAAAACATTAACCAAATACTGTCTTAATAATCATAAATCAAACCCTTTTTTCAATTTACAGGTTTTAAAAAAAGCCTTAGAAAATTTTAATACAAATTATTAATTTTACTTGGTCAATTAGTCAGTGGTCAATAGACAGTTTGGTTAATTGGTCAATAGTCAATTTGTCAATGGTGTTTGGTCAACAGAATAGACACACCCGTTGGAATCCAGTGTCCACTACAGATTTTTAAATTATTTTTTTTATCACATAATTTCAGAGAGCGTCTTAATTCAAAGCCTTATGAATAAGTGCCTTAAAAAACAGAGGTAAACGAAGCAGATGAAAAATAAGTAGACTAGAAAATGCATAGTAAATAACTTTGATATTACCTTATCTTGATTGAGTCGAAAAACGTCGAAATATGTGGCAACAGATCGACCAGTTTGACAGCAGCGCGCGCCTGTTTGTTTACTTCCTGTTTTCATCGGCTAAACCCTGCTCTGCACGTATCAATTCCGTCATTGTAAACACCTTCGCAGTGATCTCCTCTTCATTCTTCAACAGGGAAGTAACCGCTGCAGAAATCCGGCGTAGTCTCATTTACGAGACGTTCGGGCACCCGTTTTTCATAACCAAGGAACTAGCTTAAGGTCTTCAGCGTACACGATATATATACTGTTACAGGAAGCCGCATCAGATGAAAAGCAAAATATTTCTAAAAAGGCATTTAAAGTTTTGGAAGCCAGAACTACCAAGGAACCAACATACCGACCAGCAGCTGGAGGACTTTATTTATATGATGATTCTGGTAACAAAGACACAAAAGAGGACTGGCGTGCTGACGGCTACACATGGAGGAAATTTGGGAAAGCGTCAATATGTAACAAATGATGGAAAGAAAATGGAACGTTTATTTTTCAAGATATATAATCAAGGTGTAACGAGCAATGACTTTGAAAGGCATGTGTATAGGTTTACAGATGATGATGATTACAATGGGCGTACAGTGTTAGTGTATTATGGAAATCATGAAGCATACAAACAACTTCCACACGGTAATCGTAAAAATAGCAATCGCCTGCATAAAAGAACTAAACCTTCCATTATTAATGAAATAAAAAAAATCGAGACCAAGTCGAAAAACCGAATCAGCTATTCCAAAAAAATGAGATCAGATAAATCTCCAGATACTAAAGTCCAGGGTGTTAGTGTGCCAAGAAATTTCAGACAAATAAACAATCTTCAGGCAAAATAAAGGAAAGAAAACATGCTTTCCCATGACGCCTTATATGCATTGCATCTGTTAGTAGATCAACTTGACAATTACATTTTAAGTATTAAAACCACGCCTGATTTAGAAGTTGTGATAGGAAGCCGTGAACTGTTTGATCAATTGAACAAACTTCTGCAATTAAATGAAATTATGAACTTATTCTATGACACACGATTTAATTTAGGGGATTTTTATGTATCAACAATGGCTATCCAGCACCCAATGTTTCATGAAAGACCAGTAATTCCAATTGCATTTACGATACATGAAAGGAAACATCAAACATTCCATGAGCAATTTATAGATCTAGTTAAAAGTAAGGTATCAAACTTAAGCCAGAGAAATATTAATGTTATAACCGACCGCGAAAAGGGAATTATAAATGCATTTGAAGAACGTTTAATTAAGTAATTCACAGGTTTTAATTTGCTGGAACCACATACTAAATGACATTAAGTTCTGGGTAAAAAAGCATGGTGGTCGTGCAGATGACATCAAAGTGTACGAAATGAATGTACGCGCCCTTCTACAGTGTGAAGATTTAGAGGAATTTGAAACAAAATGTGCTGATATAGAATTAAAATGGAGCGAGGCGTTTGTGACATACTTTGATGAACATATTCATGACACTGTAGTAGGCTATGCTGCTAGATGGATATTAGAAAACAAAGGAATATACAATCCATACTGTGGAATCAAAAATAATGTTAGTAAGAGTTTGAATGCCCAGTTAAAAAGACTAATAGATAGAAAGGAGAAAAGAATTGATGAAATTGTGCGGTTCTTTTATTATATGCAAGGGAATGCACTTTCAAATCTGATATAAGGTCTTTGTGGTGAAAGTGAATTGACTCTAAATTCTCACTTTAAGTTTGCTGCATTAGATCCCGATACAGTTATGCTTCCTAAAAATGTATGTCATCCTGATAAAGTTATTGCATTAATAAAGGGAGAATTAATTTCGTTAGTAAAAACAACAAACAATGTTACTACCAGTTCTGGTACAATTAACACTGAAGAACAACAAATGGATATTAAAAGTGAAATCAAAGTGAAACCAATAAAAAATTTCCGATGGGCCAGCGTGACAGAAATCTCTAGCAACTAAAATTATTATGGACAATGACATTATTCTTGTGCCTCAAATGGGGGCATTTATGGTTAAAGGAACAAAAGACAAAAAAAACATTCTGTAACCTTATTTCCTAAAGAAACCTGCACGCACTTGTCCATTTACCAGTAGGTGCTGCCATATAATAGCAGCTATGATGGAAATAGGCATGCCATTACCAAAAGACAAAAAAATGTATAACTTGACCCAATTAAGAAGAAACTGTCGACCTAAACATCAGAAAAAATGTGGAACAAAAAAGGGAAGAAAGGGTGACACAGAAATGGATGACACAGTAGTTCCTGCACCAGATTCAGTTGCAAAATCAGCAAATAAAAGTTGTATCTTGAACACGCCAGTTGATTTAAAAGACTCAAAGACAGTCAGGCCAAACTCAAATGTAAAGAGATCTCTTTTTGATGATACAATTCCAAAGTCCCCAAAATCTTTAATAAACAGTACACCAAAACACCAAAATCCATATTAAAACATTAAAACAGCAGTAACAATTTAGAAACTTGTAGCAATAAGAGAAAATTACAATTTCATGATGAAAACCGTTTAAAATTACAAAAAAATAGATATCTCAGTCATAAGTGAAAATAATGATTTAGTGGAATTGGAATCTAGTCGTGATGAAAACAGCGACATGCAAGATACATCTACTTCAAATATACAATGGTGGATTAAAGAACTAGATTTAACAATGGAGGACAAATCTGAACTGGTAAAAGGCGGGAAATTAAACTCTCATTATATGGAAGCAGTAAATAAACTTCTTAGAAAACAATTGGGCAATGCCGTCAATTGGCTACAATTAACTGAAAAAGTACTATTTTTTAATGACATTGAAAGTCGATGGGTTACTAGATTTCCATTTGACCCTGTTGAAGAATCACCAGCTTGTCAAATTCATCATACACACAATGACCACTGGGTAGTATCTTTGTTTCACAACAGTCAAGTTTATCTATTAGACAGCCTAGGAAATGACAGAAATATTGATAAAATTATATCAGATGGACTGAAAATACAGCTTACCCAAATATATGGTAGAAATGTTAAGTGTCTGTCTGTTAATTTACGAACTGTTATGAAACAGACTAATTCTGTCGACTGTGGTTTATTTCCAGTAGCATTTGCTACATCTCGTCTCAACAAAACTGAAATGACAGAATTTCCACTTACAAAAAAGTCTCTAGGTATTCGGCGTAGAAAAGGCCTACGGGTTACTGCTATAGAACAGTATTGTATCTGTAATATGCCAGCATGCATAGCTGCTATGGTTCAGTGTGATAAATGTTTATGCTCGTATCATAAGTTTTGTGTAAATGCACCATTAGATGTTTCACGACTAGACGAAGATTTTAGATGTGGACTTTAAAGATTTTTCTATATGTGTTTAACAGACTGTCAACTTTAATTTAGTGTCATTTTAGTGTTATTACCATGTGTAATAATTATTGTTGATTGATTTAATCAGTTTTGGTGCCTAGGACTTTTTACTTTTTTTGCAATTATGAGAGTCTTATTCACCATTATTATAATAATATTGTTACTTTATCTTGTTGTTATTATAATAATATTGTTACTGTATCTTGTTGTTATCATAATAATATTGTTACTGTAACTTGTTGTTATCATAATAATATTGTTACTGTAACTTGTTGTTATCATAATAATATTGTTACTGTATCTTGTTGTTATCATAATAATATTGTTACTGTAACTTGTTGTTATCATAATAATATTGTTACTGTATCTTGTTGTTATCATAATAATATTGTTACTGTATCTTGTTGTTATCATAATAATATTGTTACTGTAACTTGTTGTTATCATAATAATATTGTTACTGTATCTTGTTGTTATCATAATATTGTTACTGTATCTTGTTGTTATCATAATAATATTGTTACTGTATCTTGTTGTTATCATAATAATATTGTTACTGTAACTTGTTATTATCATAATAATATTGTTACTGTATCTTGTTGTTATCATAATAATATTGTTACCGTATCTTGTTGTTATCATAATAATATTGTTACTGTAACTTGTTGTTATCATAATAATATTGTTACTGTATCTTGTTGTTATCATAATAATATTGTTACTGTATCTTGTTGTTATCATAATAATATTGTTACTGTAACTTGTTGTTATCATAATAATATTGTTACTGTATCTTGTTGTTATCATAATAATATTGTTACTGTATCTTGTTGTTATCATAATAATATTGTTACTGTATCTTGTTGTTATCATAATAATATTGTTACTGTAACTTGTTGTTATCATAATAATATTGTTACTGTATCTTGTTGTTATCATAATAATATTGTTACTGTATCTTGTTGTTATCATAATAATATTGTTACTGTATCTTGTTGTTATCATAATAATATTGTTACTGTATCTTGTTGTTATCATAATAATATTGTTACTGTATCTTGTTGAAAATTTGTCCTTATTTTACAGTTAATACTAACATTGCAAAATGATATACACTTATAGGATTAAATTAATTCAATTTTATATAGCGGTATGTATTTCTTTAAAACTATGAAAACACTAATTATTTGGCCATACCTCATGTTAAATGTATAACATGTGTGATACATTTTAAACAATAATAAACAATATTAATAAATGTGTCAATTGTTGATTATTATTTCAATCCATTTTTCGCCTAGGACATTTTTCATGTACTCCAATTATGGCATTGGATTCAGTATTTAGGAATTATATCTGTTAAATGTATAAAAACAACAACAAAACAACCTTTTTGAAACTTCATTTGTTATAAATCAACAGTCTTTCAAGTTCCCATTCGCACCTCATCGTATAAATATAACACCTTTCCCTACTCTCCTATACAATCTATATTGCCTGCAAAATCAGATATCCTTCTTTGTTTATATTGCCTGCAAAGGCTGCCTGCAAGATATACTAACTCTTTATTATGTGCCCTAAGCATCGTGGAGGATATTGTCAATCAGAAAATACATCTACACATACTGCGGCAAGGTATCCTGGACTAAAATCCGGCGCTGCTTAGAGTTTGGGGGGTGGGGGGCGGGTGAAATATTTGCTGTCTTGTTGCTAGGATTATTATACTTTTAAAATGTCTACCTTTTAACTAATATATACATAGTTCAGATTGAAATTTCTTTAAACAGTTTTCCTGAGCAATCAAACCATTAAATTGTTAATTTTTAGCATTTCCTTGTTAATAAATAATACAATTTTCATTCTCAAACTGAGTTCCTGCTTTTAAATGTATTGGCCGTAGACCGGAGAGGCATGTTCAAGATCACAACCAATTTAGTTTAGATACGTGCTCTGGTGTCGGCAGATCGGCTGGATATTTTACGTCCGACGAATGCCAGGCTGCTATATGGTAGACCCTCTATATGAGCCTTCCTGGTCATATTGCTGGCAAGACATTTATAGGAAAGATCGTCAGAGTTAGAGGGGGTGATTCCTAGACACCGTCCACTCAATTTAGACCATGGAAAGTATACTTATTTAGATCTTATGGAATGCGATCTTTTTTGTGATGTGAAATAGTTCACGTTTGGTACGTAGTGTTAAAAGTCACCAAAGTTCTTCGCCAATTGCGGATGTAGGTGTCTTTCAGTAGAGTTGCTGAATCATATAATTATACCCTTATCATTCGAGGAAGATGTCGAGACTTAATTCCATAATCAGACAAGTATGCTAGCTCACTTTGTCTCTCAGCGCAAAATATTCAACACGGGTCATTATATTAGTAAGTTCCCCACTCTAAGTCATTCACATTAAAGCTGTTACTATCTCCCAGCCATTTAAACGTGACCGTAACATTACCCTAATCGGATACATCTGTTGTGGATATCGGTTATAAAAGCTCTTTGAACAGAGCTTATGTTTTCTAGTTAACTATGTATTGTCGAGTTAGAAAAATGGTTATTTTTTTTATCTTATCTCCATATGCATTTTCAAGTCGTCTGTCAGTTAATACATGTACAACTTCAATTTGTTTTTTAGATTTTTTTGGTAAACAGTTCAAGTAAACAAATATTTCAATGGACAAACTGAATATTTTTGTAAAAGAACGGGTAAGAAAATATCTGGACCGATATCGTAAGAAATCCTTAACCTATTAATACCTATAAAAATAAACATATGCAAACAGTGCTGACCCAGATCAGACGCTGTAATATCGGCGAATCGTAACAACTCGGATCTTTTCCGACAACTTCGTATAAAGACTTATTGAAGTCACCCGAGGTGTTCCGAATGTAATATCGGCGTCTGACCAAGGTCTATACCGTTTGCATAAGGACTTTCTTCCCTAAAAAGAATGACATTGAAAATCTATACCAGTATACCTATTAATTGAAAATGGACTCGTGACAACTGACAGGTATAGCATAATCCATTGAGCATAAACCTAAACCAGATGCGGATTAAATCGTACGATCTTGACCGTAACTTACTAAAACCCTCTTTTCAGTGACGCGTGCACTGGTAGAGCCCCAACTCCATTCGGAACACCTCGGATAACTTCAATAAGTCTTTATACGAAGTTGTCGGAAAAGGCCCAAACTCCAGGAAGAAATCGTCGAGAGCAGTAAATGTTAGCTGCCAGAACATGTTTCAGCAAATTCTCAGATGAATTCTATAGACAGCTAGTCTTTGGTACTAAGGTACTCAATTCGATCGTACTCAAAATATTATCCAAAAGTATTCTTTATATGTAGCAAGTTCTAAAAGATATAAACATTTATTTATCTTTTTTCTATGGGTCTAAAACAACTAACTTCACTACAGGAGAGTACTATGAAAGATCAATGTTTTCATTTTTGTATTTTATTGTATTCGTTTTTACCTTTTTTGTTCGTTATAAAGTAATGAAATGGAACGGCTGATATGCCCCATTGAACATAGATTATGTTATTTGATAGGTTACCTGTGTGCAACATACACTTTCTTAGGCAGTTAAATATTGGACATCAATGACTTAATAAGATAGCCAATATTTCACTGTATCAAGGAATCCGATAATGGCGCTGTTTCCATGGCAATCGCCAGGTGCTTCTTTCTAAATTCCAATGACAGCCTTTAAGGGATGTGTTTTCACGTCCATGAATAAGTTTACCATGGTGACATATCATTGATATCCGCTATATAATTACACTAAAAGCATGATCTGTAGTGATTTGTTTAACTATAAAACTGGTGAAAATTATATTTGATGTAGAATACAAGAATTATTCTGGGAAGTATGTATCATTTAGAGATACTACTGGAATGTTAGATTGTTCCAACAGCTAGAACATATACAGAGACGAACGCGTTGTCTAGGGGCCATGTTCAGCTCAAACAATGGGCTGTTGTGCGTCTCATCTTAGCGACCAAGTTGTTCGTATCAACGGTAAGTTTCACGTCATCACTACATACTTCCGGGAGCGTAAGATGCACTAATATAGTGTTTAAGGTACCTCAGACAGATGTACAGACATAGTGTTTTTATGTTCCTCAGACAGATGTACTGATACAGTGTTCTTAGGTACTTCAAACAGATGCACAGGTAGTGTTCTTATATACCTCAGATACTTCAGACAGATGTACTGATACAGTGTTCTTTGGTACTTCAGACAGATGTACAGATCTGGTGTTCAGTTAAGATAGGGGATTAATTTTCTCACGGCATGACGTACATGTGACTCATTTTCTTTCGTCTATCGGCATACTGTTGAGTAAAATAATAATTCAAAATTCAAACTCAACTTGGAAAGAAAATCAGCGTTATTTATGTGAGAAATAATTTTTTCACCATTTTTACTGCCTATACCTGTCGCTACTTTTGTCTTATAACTGTTATTACTTTTAAACATTGTAATGACCAGTTCTTTAAAATCATAGACTTGTTTCAGAGTTTTATTTAGTCCCTTTATATTCAGCTATAATACCGGGCGCTGGCATTCTTTTGAGAAGAATGCATCTATTGTGTCAACTAACCATCTCTAGCCATTTCAGCCGTGTATTATGTTTTTGCAGAGAAAGTTTGAAATTTGGTTACAGAAAAAAATAGGCATGGCAACACGTGAAAAATGGAAGTCCTCCCTTCTTTTCTTTTTTATGTGAAACAGTAAATTACATGACTAGGTCTGGATTTTTATTTGCCTTCCAGTGATTGAGGCTACAAGTATTGCCATTGAATACAGCCAGACCAGCCAAAGACCGTTTGGAGATGAAAGACCCAGGACTCCCGGTCGCCTATCCGCTCCGGAGAGGACCAGCTCTGTAACTGTTCAAACAACTTCTAAGAAAAGGGCTTAGGTAGACACGCCATTGCAATTATAGAAAAGTTTCACCTGCAGGTTGAGTGAATATTGATTTGCCATACACACTTACGTATCAAACATGTTTCTTTCTACAATGTAGAGTTATTTGAAGGCTTCAGGTAAAAACCAGAGACATTTGAAAAATAACTGGCATCCTAAATATGCGTGTGAATGAAAATCACAACTTTTAACTGTCATATGTTACGACTATATATTCATAAAAAATTATGATATTTCAACCATAAACTTATTTAAGGTCCCAGTTATGTTTCTAGTACCTGTGGTAAAAGCTATTCCTCGAGACGATGATTGTAACATGTAATATTGTGCAGGTTACAAAGTACCTCTAAAGATGAAATGTGTGTTCCGTCACTTCGAATTCTTCCGACATACTATCAGAATACTATGACAATATTGATTCTTAACTGTGAATGTGAGAAATCTGGGGTCATTATGTATGATTCCTGCAATTAGGAAATACTGTAACGCGCATTAACTGTGTATACTTGATAGATAGATAGCATCATTATGTATGATTCCTGCAATTAGGAAATACTGTAACGCGCATTAACTGTGTATACTTGATAGATAGATAGCATCATTATGTATGATCCCTGCAATTAGGAAATACTGTAACGCGCATTAACTGTGTATACTTGATAGATAGATAGCATCATTATGTATGATTCCTGCAAAAGTTAGGATTACCAATACAGTAACGCGCAGTAAGAACGGCAAGACTTATATCTATCATATTCCGTTATTTTTCCAGGTACATGTATAAATGAGGCAGTTACAAACCACGTCAGTATCGATTTCTGCTACCTTTCGATTTCTGCTAGCGTTGTCGCGACAATATATATAACACATATCAAAATTCCATTGTTATTCTAGAATTTTAAATTCATTTTAAAATGTTAAGAATATGCTTGATTTTTGTTTGATATTTCAAATAAACACATTGTGATAACAAGCGTGGTACTTTTTCCTGCGGCATTTTTTTAAAATGAAGTAAAATACCCAGGCAAAAATAGCACAGAAGGAAAGAATATTTCTATGCTTAAAATAATCAATATAAAAAGAATTAATGATAGAAGTATTGGGTTATATATTATTTATTAAATTATTTGTGTTAAAGTCATTTGTTCCATTGTCTCTTCTAAAAACTTGCCTTTAATCTACAGAACTCCACCCTCCACCTCCTAGCCTGCCTTATCAGGAGATTTCTACTTATTGATGGCTTTTTTCCTATTTCTTTCTTTTATATTTGATCGCTTAAGTAAGAAATGCTCTCGTCCAAAACAAATCACAGTACATCTAATGTCACCTGCGTTGGTTTAGACAACGGTTATGTAGCCTAAACATGGTCTGCACTATATACTTCTCCAGTTTTTGATTTCAGGTGGGGCATGCGCTCTAAGACAAGAATTAGTAATATAATTCCCCCATTATCATATTAGATCTGAATCACACATTTCTGGTTATTTTCACAGTTGGTATTGATATAGTAAAAGAGACAGAAATATGGGACTTTTTCAAATATTTTTCAAAAGACGCCCTTATCAGACACGTATGTATGTTCCTCGTATATAATGTATGCACTTTGATAGTTCTACTGCGACTTTTACGTACAGAGGGAGGAATCATACTTCGTAATAAGAATATAATTGTCTTGATATAAATTAATATTGCTTGCCTTGTTGCCATTGGCAGGAATTTTGCTGACCAATTTCTTATATTTTCAGTTTAATATTAACAGAATTAACGACAATAACCAAAAAAAAAAGGTTTTGTGTCGTATTTCTTCACACAGTACTTTACTGAATGTACGTTTTAACAGCAGCAACAATACAACAGTAACGATGGTTTTTAAGCATAAACCTCTGTAGGCTTTCTTCTCATCTTTATCAAACAATGACAGAAGCAAGTAATAAATCAGAGAAAGCCTTTTCACCTCTCAAAATCATAATAGGCCAGGTTATAACCTATGTTTAGCTCATCGTCAATTTATAAAAATCATAAACCTGACATTAAAACTTACAGTTAAATTTCATTACATGGTATAAAGATTTTCTGGATGTGCATATAAGGCACGAATACAAAGAAGACAAAATTGTTGTGCCCTTAATCTCTATTCCTTTTATGTTAACATACTTATCTAGGTTCAGTTCTTTCCCAGCGACAGGAAACATATTCTCCAAGACAAGCGCTGGAAAAAACATCTGAACCAAGCGTGCCTATTATAGACATAAGTATTAACATATCTAGTTTCATAAACCTTGCTTCCGTTCCTTTTGTGTTACGGAAGGATACAGATTTTATGAACAGAAGGAATGACTACTTCAAGTTAATTGCTTTGAACACAAATTCCAAGTGTGTCAGAGATCACTGAATATCGTCAACAATATTTCTCACTTCATCCCAGTCAACGCTGACATTCGCACAATCTTGCATTTTTTGCACCAGAACATTTATATCTGACGAATCTGTCATCTGGTTAGACCAGGTTTTCAACATATAATAAATTCCTCATGGCAACACTTCTGTGTTCTTCTGATATTTGTTCTATCTGGATCTGAGTTACCCCAAGCTCTAATCCAAGCAACTGCCAGTTCATTCCTATACACCTAGATATTCTACCTAATACCTTGTCAGATAAGTGTGGATTGGTTACCAATATTGATTCTCTGAAGTCTCTTGTCCATTCCAGCTTTGCTTTACTCGACTCTATCTCATGAGACATCAAGTCTGGACATGGTAATGGTGTCTCACTATTGAAGTTGTCAGCATCAATGATTTTCAGGCTTCCGCTTACGCCATGAGTCACGTGATTACATCTGTAAAATATGGAGTAAGGTTTTAAGTGGTCTTCACTCTTTCTATGTAGCTTTATGAATTCGTGATTGATGACTGCTTCTGTAAAACGTCTGAAAGAATCAACGGGTTCATTACTGACGTCTGATGATGGACAAAGATTAACAACCATCAGTTCAATCGCCTTGTATCTCACCTCTGCTATCCCTACATGGTCCACATTCAATCGAACTGCACACTGGTCTTTGGATAAAAGTGTATTGTTCCCACACTGGGTATTGGCCATTTTCCAATTAAAGCCGCCATAAGACGGTGAAATATTGTAGGAACTATAGTTGAACAGTCAAAAATCATCACAAATCGCACAAGTAGTCTGATTCTTACCCGCCAAAAACTGCTGAAATTCAGTTTCCGGTATTTGGGCTTTTAGTAAGCTCGGAACCGACAAACCAACCAAGACCTGCAGACTGTTGTGTCGTATCGTCATAGTATGTAGCTTCAGAAATGATATGGTGCTTAGTTAGGAATGCAAGAAGTATGTCCCTGTGTTGTAAGAGCATTTTGTCTTCGTCTTTTCCCCACTGTTTGTCGATCAAACTTCGTTCAAGTCGTGCATCCTGTCGCAACATGTTCCAGAACGGCCTAATTTCAGGGTCGTTGGTACAAAATCTTTCACATGTTATGATACACTTGAAAGCATCGATGAGATACTGTGGATCAAGAACGACGTAATTTGATATGGGTTCCTCATCAAAATAAATGAACGTCCCTTTATTATGATGATAACGCAGAAACAACTTGATTTGTTCTGGGTCTTCTAAAGGGATTTCGTTCGCAGCGTCGATCACGAGCACAAACTCGAAAGTTATTAGTTTGATATGCTTCCTTTCCGTTAGTGACTTTTCCAAAGGAATCCATTTTGCTGGTATTTCTACTGCTCG
The DNA here is from genome assembly GCA_012932295.1 of Cyclina sinensis. NCBI lineage: Eukaryota > Metazoa > Mollusca > Bivalvia > Venerida > Veneridae > Cyclina > Cyclina sinensis. The sequence continues at coordinate 47,549,642 of JAAONU010000019.1, read as the reverse complement.
GGACATTTCATTTCCCAATGTAATAATGGTGTCTCGTAATGCCGCTACCGATTCGTCATTAGCAGTATTACTGGCCACAGCAAAGTCCTCTATATGGAAGTGTTTCATTACAATTGTTCCATCAAACAAAGCTCTTACTCTGTTGAAATAGTTTTCAATGTATTTACGCCTGTAATTCCCACTTCCTTTGATTTTATCCTTATGTGTCCCTACAAGGATAACTCTTGGCTCAGAACCATCCTCAGATCCAATAAACGAATGAATAGAATTCATCCAAAATCGAAGGAAATATTCCATATTGTTTTCACTAGATTCGTCGGGAAAATCTTCGTCGACGACCACGTCTTCAAGCTTCGCGGTCAGATCAAACACTAGCAAATAAATTGCATGTTTACTATGAAATAATGTATGTGTTGCATAGAATATATACTGTCCCCCAAAGTCCCATATGTCAAAAGATGTCTCGAGCTCTTGGGTTTGGTAGTTCTGTGATTTCTTCATCTTTAGTTCTTTTGTAAAATATTTTCTTTCTTCTAAAGATAGCATCTCAATTTTCATTTTATTGTCGAAATCTTCGTTTCCTTTTCCGTCGCTCGACTGTTCTGTATCGGCGTTAGAAGAGTGAACATTTCTTTCCAAAGACCTTGATTGTCGTTCTGATTCAAAAGTAGAACCTTTATCTCCATTAGAAATTTCTAGAGACCTAGATATTGCAGTACAAGGTTTGGTCGCCTCTTCTTTTTGACTGGTTGATGATAAAACTTGATCTTTTTGCAACTGTTTAGTTGTGAGGGCAACTGAAACAAGCCGTCCAATAATATCCGATTTATCATTTTCTTTCGCCTTCTTCACTATTAGTTTTCCACCAGATTTTCGGCAGTATTTGTAATGACTCACATCTATACCATCTGTACTCGTAACGTCGCCAATCTTTTGGCCTAGAATTCTTCTGACTAGTGTTGTTTTGCCTTGTCTAAAGTTGCCGACAACGTTAATACGAATTGACCTGTCTCTTTCTGTACCGTCCCTCAAGGCTTTCTCGTACAGATCAAAAGCATACGGGTCCTCTCCAATTTCCTCGGGAACTATTCATAGAAAGTAAAAGTCCCTTGTAATTTTTGATAATGTACTTATTATTACAAAAAGACTTCACACCATACAAACTATGAAATGACACGTCTTGTGCATTTGCAGCGTTTGAAAAAGTAACTATTTAAATATACATTCTAAAAGTTTTTAATAGTAAAATATTTCATTTTAGCTTATATGCAATCATAGGTTAACAACCTTCATTCTATTTTTGTGCTAAAGTAACTTACCCTGAATGAACGAGATATACTAAATTACTATTTAGAAATTAAGTTTATTCAATCTTTTTCTTCATACTGTATTTTGTTTCATTTGTATTGTAACACAAGACCAGTCCATATTTCATATTTTTGGGAATGCGGTAGCAGAAATATCTATTTAATTAATTAGGTAATTTCGGAAAAAAGTTAGCTCCGGAAAGGGTGTTGTCTTGGTGTATTTTATGACATGGTTTGACGTGTGCTCACCAACATGAAGGGTGCCATGTTGATTTTCTTCAGCCAGTTAGTCCGTTTTTCAAAAACCCAACAGATAAATTCAAGAGTGATAATATAACAATTAGACTTTTGTATTTAATCTTGATAGACATAATTGAGCACAATCACCAGACAACCTCGCTAATACATTTTAAATACTTATATTAAGATTATTACTCAAATCGTTTCAATGTTTTATTATCCTTAACAGCATGCTACAAAAGTAAAGATATAAAACGTATACTGATAATGAAACCGGTAAAAGACCTACCTGACTGGTTTTGCGTCTTTCCACTAAAAATCTGAAACAGATCAGTATATTTTTAACAGCCACAAAAACAATATGCCAGGCAACAGGTCATTCATTGAATGCAAATAAACCCTAATTATGCTAATATCTAAAATGGACTTGTCCGTTTTTCAATTTGTGGACGGATTCATTTATTGTTTAAAAGGGTGTTTATTGAAAATTTACTGACTGAAAGGCGAATCGCCCATGCTCAGACTGCACGAACGTACAGGCTGATCTTGGTCTGCACTGGTCGTAAAGGCAGAGTCAGTTGCCTCCAGCAATGCCTAGTGTTATTATTATTAAAGTTATTACAAGATATGATAGTAATGCTGTGATCATAGTGAAAGTTCTGAGCTCAACATGAACTGTTTTAGAATGCAACAGACGAGAGAAGTCAAAAAGTGGCGAAACGGGAACCATTTTGCACAATAACAACAAACACTCTCTAACCTTTCGGTTCTTGTAAAACAAAATGAGTAAAAGAATATAATTATATAAATTTGTTAACCAAACCGTCAATGACAGCAAAACATTTAGATACTTTCTTACTAACGTAAGTTGGGTTAATGTTAATTAGGGACATGCAAATCAGTCCTCTAAGTATAAAGTCTTTTCTTAAATATCCCTAGCAGTTACCCGACAAATCTAACCCTTTCATAAGTTTGTTACATAAAAGAAGACATACTGGATTAAATAATCTTCTGAAAATACTCGACGAGTCTTTCTGTTTTTCGTGTTCTTCTTTCCGTGTGTTTGAACCCTTCAGACTCCTTGTCTCTGAAATCATGTAACACAGTATGTTTCGAATTCAAAATAAACTTTATACGTGCAAACATATAAGGGGTTGCAGGTGTAATGTTACCTAGTCCTGAAAACGCTTAATATATTCAAAATAGTAATTCTATTTATCTCAACTTTCAAAATATTCCGCGTTATCAATAACTCAAAGTTTCAACTGTTTGATCCAATTTTTAAGTGTGTTCGTAATCAAATATAGGTGAACATAGAACAATTGTAAACAACGGATGCTAACGCCTTTCGTGAACACAAACATTAACAAGGAGGGTCTTATTTGTGTAAGGTAAACAACTAAAGCTGACATGGCGCTATGTCTGGTGAACACGGTGCATATGGTAGAGAAAGAAATTGTAGAAATATGGACATTTTCAAATAATTTCAGACAAGTTAATAGCTAGTGACTATTTCAGTTACAATAAACGTTTACACTGGCCTTCTTTTACTAGTTCTAAGTCCAATATTGCTCAAAATTAAAATGAAAATGAGTTTGATGTTAAGTGGACTGGTCAGTCACGTGACTGTATTCTCGTACAGTACTCACCGACTGGTTCTCAACTGATGTCAGTACTTTCGAAGCCAAAGACAGAAAAGGCGCTTCTATGTTGATAGACTTTTTCCCACTGACCTCAAAATAATCTATTCCATGTGAAGATGCAAACTGAAATTTGTACAACACATGAAACAAGCTAAATTTTACAAACGTGTTTCTAGCATTTTGATGATTTTGAAGAAAACGCAATACTCGAAATTTTTGCACAGGCCTCTTTTAGTTGTGAGAACTTGTTTTTAAGTGAATTCAAATAAAAAAAGTTTAATATAGACTAAAATAAACCCTATACCTCTCTGGCTTGTGCCTGACTAACGGCCCTTTTGTCTTCTCGATGACAGTTATTACCAACAAGCACGACTTTCGTGCCCGGAGAAGCATCCTGAAATAAGACATGTCACACTAAAATATCAAGAAAAAATATATAAACAAATACTGGATTAAAGCAAACTGTTGAATTAAAATGTACCTCGTAGAGGGCAAAGCGAAAAACTATCTAGGGAAAGGAAAGGAAAAATAACTGCCGAAAAAAAGGTAAAATAAAAAAATAAAAAAAACATTGTAAAGACAAGAACCTGTAAGTGTACTGTTACTATTTGGACACAGTAATATTCACTATACCATTTGTAAGAGATTTTTAGACATTTAAGGCAGCCATTTATCTACGGCTAACTTATATGAAAACATTCACTGTAGGTTCCTCGACTGTGAAAGAGCACATATAGAGATAATAACTTGACTATCTTGTAAATGATAAGAACAATTTATCATCAAGAGTGACAACACTCCAATAAATTTTAATTACTATGTTACGGTCTAGTGCATACCTTTTTATAATTGTATAAATACAACCTCTGACAATTACGACAGAGAGGAGCGGATCAGTGGTCCAGTGGTAACGCGCTGGACTGCTAACCTAGGGGTCCCGAGATCAATCCTCCGCTCCTCCACTAACATTACTAATTGTCTTTAGGATGAGACGTTAAACGGAGGTCCCATGTATCAGTGCTGTACACTGAGCATGCAAAAGAACCAGGGGTGTCTCTGGAATGGGATGCTTTCTGTAACTTGCACTATCCCCAACAACATCACTAATCTCTTCAGGGGGCGTCGGTCATACTGGTCAACCGGTACTGACGATAAATAAGCTCAAATAGACAGATACGACAGACAATCGATTTTGGCTCAGTGGTTTGGGTGTTGGTCTGTCACGCGGGACATCTGAGTTTGAATCCCGCTCTGGGTTGTGTACTGTAAGACGCATTGCATCTTTCTGTTACAGACTTTCATGTTCATTACGTAAAAACTAACAAGGGAAAGGCAAATCGCCAGGTGTTTTTTTTTATTCATACGTTTTTAAAATGTTTTTGTTTGTTATATTGTCGGGATGAACTACAGCTATCTGTAATAATTAACAATATCTGCTCTAAGACTTTTGGTCAAACCTGCTGGCTCTGCTTTAATATGATCACAGGAAATTCCGTTCCATATGAGTTAGAAAATGGTCTCATTAAATGTTCTCTTACGGTTTAACACGACAATTATTCCTGCATAATTTATTTCTAAACTGATTCAACTTCGTACGAGTATATCTCCAAGAAAATGTATGTGCCCCATTTCATTAAAATGTTTAAAAAATTAGTAAGAGTATTTCATGACCAAGAAATTTAAGAAACTGTACGCGTTAACAACTGGTGTTATACTATATACACTGTATTAAAAATACTGGTAGGAAATTGCCACTTAACAGTTTGTACAAGCGCGTTTGTGTTTGATATTAAGACTCATTCATCTTCCTCGTGTGCTCGATCATACGTCAGACTAGTCCCGGATCCAGAGATGGGGGCATCGATGGTCACATACCCTCGCCTAGTTAGCTTAGAATTGCTTTCTAAAATAGTCATTTCCTTGTTTAAAATCTCGTTCTAAGCTTAAATCCAATAACCACACTATGATGCCCCACCCCCTCTCCAAAATCTACCTCAGGCTCTGGATAAGAACTGAACCCATTTTATGTTAAAATCTTTACAGCATTCACGATGAATATTTCCAACAGTTTTCTTGTTAAATATATGTGTGGCTTCGATCTTAACCAAAGCATCTCAAAGCCACACATACCGTGTAACGGTTAACCTTTGGCCTCTCACATAAAACTACAAACACTTCCTATTGAAATCAATTATAGTGCACATTTGAAAATAAAAAAACTTTGACAAAAAACTTACAAGTTCAATGCTCTTAAGCCAGGAATCTAAGTTGTCAAACGTCCTTCTATTCTTTAGATCAAACACCAGCAGAATGCCCTGTGAAAGAATATCATTATATTAATCCACAAGAAGTTTAATACAATAGATTTTATTGTCAAAACAGCTTTCAACATTAAAATCTTATATTGAAATAAAAAAAAACAACCTCTTCTAAAATAATGAGTATGATTTATTTTCGCTTCCATGATAAAACTTCAGGACTATTTGTTTTGGTCTCTCTTTGGTGAAATACGAATAACAAACATAAAGTAACCCCTGCATGCTCGCAGAGGAAAAAAAATTAAGTTGAATATCTATTCAGCACGGTGGAAACAAAAGTTACTACTGGAACATTTTATTAGGTACCGCGTTGGTACTCAGACTATCCAAAAGTTAGTTTGTTTCGTCTCGATTTATCCATGTAAGGGCAGATAACTGCAAGTAAGAGTTACCGTTACTTATTTACATTGTAAACAAGTGTAAATTGCTGATTTTAGCATACATACCGTAGCACCCCTGTAGTATGATGTGGTAATTGATCGGAACCTCTCCTGGCCAGCCGTGTCCCTAAAACAAGAACTTCTTATCAGAAAAGATAGTCATCGTTTGTGGGAACTGGGCGTATGAACTGAGTACTCTGCCTTTTTGGTAAGAAGTAGCGTGTAATTCTGTAACTCCTGAACGCGAACAAAATTCCTGTCAGATGATTAATCATTCTGCCTTTTCTTCGTAGTTCTAAAAATTAACTTCTCTTTGCATTCATCACACTATTCGTAAGTAAATAAAAGTGTCCATCGTAATAGAAAAAAATCTACAGGAATCTAAATTTAAGTCACCAATCGAAAGCATTTAAAACTGTCAGTTCCCTTCAACTTGGGCACTTTTATATTTGACCGATTCGACATTATTACCTCGTTTTCAGTCAACAAACATGGCTGGTCCTTTTCATTAGATTAGACGTTAGGTTAGTAAAACAAGTACGCTTTTTCAAAAGCGTGCTCTAAAAAATTGTGTCTGTCTTATTCAGTTACCTTTTATTTAAATTAAATGAAATACGGCAACAATTCAAGTAGTCATGTCATGCCTCTCAAAGATTTGGAGTGGTTTGCTCTTATTGCAACTACTTCAATATGCAGGCTGCAAAAGTTAAACGGGTGAAAGGTTATTTAGACGAAAACCTTGACATCATTAATTTAATCATATTTTTTCGTTTTACCGAATTCGTATTTTCAAGCAGAGCATGCGCACAAAGATTATTGGAGACTGGTTCTAAAGATATGGGTTTCAAATCTTGGGGAGTAACTTCAGTTCGATACGCAAAAATGGATGCCGCCTGCAACTATCCCCAACACTGTGGAGAGGTCTAATGACCTTTCCAACAAGAAACCTCTCCAGTTTATTTTTTTTTTCTGATGATGAAACTTGAACATTAAATTTTGTGATGTAAGTTTACTGAAATCAATCAAATATTGTCACAGAAGCATTATTAAAGATTATTCCAAGGACAAAAGTGATAGGCTTGCGGTTGTCAATCGTTCTTGCTGCTATTAAGTCTGCTCTTAAATAAAGAGACAAATATCACTTTTAACATCAAGAAGTAAAGATTTACCATATCTGAAGTTTAATTCTCTTCCCATTCAGTACGATGTTTTTTATTCTGAAGTCAATACCTGTAAACATAACATAAACAGTTAAAAATTGTGTCTCCTAACACACAGTCACTTGAAGGTTGGACCCAGCCCCCTCCCTGATCTACCCCTGCACAAGATTAATGAAGCATAAAAATCATGATAACGTCAAGATACAACTGTTTCTATTATTATCCATAACATATATGGCCATTTTAAAAAATGCCCACACACCGACTACATTGCACTATAGTGTTGGATGGTGGGTGTGTGATTTTTTTAAAGGCCGTATTTGTAATGGATATCAGTAGAAACAGTTGTAGGTGTTACCATGATTTTATGCTGCAATAGTCTAGTGCAAGGGGCAATTCATGGGAGGGGTGGATCCAAACTTCAAGTAACTGTGCCCTAACAAAAAACAAAAAAAAAACAAAAAACAAAAAATATTGAAACATTCTCAATCAGGCACCAAACTTGGTATATGAGTGCCTTATGGCTTCGCATGTGTGAAACAAGTACAATTTCTTTACCCTAAGTGTCTATGCATAAACCGGGAATCTCGTGCTTTAGTGCTTTCAGTATTCGTATTTTCTGTCACAGTCTTTATATAGAAAGATGTAAATATAGGCGATTTGTCTCTGGGGCGGATCAGTAGTTGGCGCTGATTTGGTAATCCAGGAGTCGCGAGTTCGATCCCCCGCTCCTCCAATAATTAACATTACTTGTTGTGTTTCAGTATTCCAACTCATGTTATTTGTATTGCATTATCTGCAGGTGGGTGGGGTCGGTCACGTAAGCAAACGATACCAACGATAAATAAACTCAGATAATCTGAGTTGTAGCACGTTGTCACAACTGAATAATCTAACTTATGCTGTATACATAAAAACTGATACACACTCACCTACTGTTGAAACAAATGAAGACGAAAATGTTTCATCTGAGAATCTAGATAAAATAAACGGTTTTCCCACACCACTATCTCCCAAGAGTAGAAATTTGAACAAGTAGTCGTAAGGTTTAGGCCTAGCCATTTTGTGCAAATGATCATGTTGTTAATGTCGATTTTACACATCCGATAATGTGTGTATCATATATGTGGCGTTTGTAACACAATATTACTGAAGCGTGACTTTTAAGTTATCGGAAGTAGTGTAAATCAGAGTACGTAAAGTACTGGTGGAATTTGTAACATTTGTACGCTACAGATATAGTGGATACATTTCTAAAGTTTTTCCTTCTCAGTTTAAGTGTTCAAAGTGACACTGACGTGTATCAAACATAACCGTATTTTTTTCTTACTTAGATACAAGGACTGACAGAAATTTCACCACCACTAAGCTGAATGTAGTGAAAACTATTTATTACTGGCTTCGTCATTCAAAACCACATTGAAATGCATTTTCTTTATTTATGTATCCCTTACAAGTAAACAAAGGCTTCTGTTACTTCTTATATACATTATTTCTAAACATTCACTGTTTTTTATTGCATTTATCTTGACCATAGGCACAACAGAATTATGTCATGACAATAGAATTATGTCTTCAAACGGTTGAACAAATACCTAACATACCACCTGGTATTTAGTTCTTTTGTTTTAACAACTGATTTGGTCAAACCTCAGTCTGAATCTTTGATAAATCCACACAGAAACCTTTTTCATTCAGATTGTAGGTCTGTATCCATTGACAGGGTAAGAAGTGCGTAGACTTTTTTCTAAATGGGGCCCAGCTCAAGCTTATACAAACAGGGAGAGCGGGAGCCAATAATTACGAGTAATTATGACATTTTGCAACTAGTTATGTAGTAGATATAAAGCTGTTAAGAGCTTGTAATGTGCTGTTGTTTCTACATTGCCTTTAAAGAAAACTTATTTTAATGAAATTACATTGTAGGCACCACGAGCATTCCCATTTTCTCTAGATGTGGATGCTGATAAAAAGCCGTAAGGTATGTAAAAAGATGACAATCAAGGTAAATGTGCAGACAATGATATAACAATATTATGGTTTCTCTGATTTTGTTGTTGTTGTTTCTTCTTCAGCTTTGAACTTTGAGGGCCAGAATAAAGCAATATATAAAAAGAATCATTTTTGTTCTTTTTATTGAGTAAGTACAAAAGGAAAGAAACAATACGTCACTTATGACAATGACAATATTTTATGTCCAGAAGCCAAGGATCTATAAATTAATCTAATAGTATACCCAAAAAATACCCACCAACAAACAAACAAACACCTTTTACTTGAATAAAAGCTTTCAACAGACAAGTTCCTTTTTGTACATTTTACATCTTGTTCAAATTTATTCCCCCTTTCATGCTAAAGGCAAGGAGTAAAATGCCCCACCAACTACATTCCCATGTCAGTCATTTCCCCAAAAAGAAAAAGTTTTGCTATAAAAAAAAGTTTTCCTATAAAAACGTTGTGGGGGGTAGTTATATTCAATTTGTGAGAGGCAATGTCTTCTTTACAAACTGTGGTCGTGAAAATATTCCTTGTTAAAAAAAATCTGCCAAATGGTACACTCAAAAGCATTGCTTATCCCTGCAGAACATTAGCAGAAGAAATATCTGGAGACCCATTGTTTGGACCCAGCCTCAACTTTCTGAATACTGTATTAACATTTCAAATAAAGATATACCTTCAGAAGAACATAATATGTTTCTCTAATGTTGACATCAGTCTTTATTAATTTTTTTTTGTCACAAGGAAAGTGTATAACTCACTAACAAGGCTACATTTATGTAATCATACTTGTCTTTTACTTGGTGAGTTTGAATTGCCAGATTGTTTGGGTCACAAATATTTAAAAATCATAGAATATGTGATTTTTGAAAAGACAAAACTGCTGCACATCATTAAACCCAAGACCAATCATATTACATATGCTAACATACATTAAACTTGGAAGTACAAAACACAATATATCTGAAAATTTGTTTTAAACTTGCAAACTGCCAAAAAAAAAAAATGAAATACATGTAATGATGTACAGGATATAGTGTTTTAACTAATTTAAATTGGAAATGTTATCAAAATGTGTATAATATGAAAACTTACTGGAAGCAAATATTATAAAGCACATGTAAAAACACTAATATCAAATAAATATACAATAAAATCTAAGTAATTTAGTTGTATTTTACAGAAATATTCACTGACATATGGAATGGAATAGTATATCATGACTATAGCACTGGGTGTCACATGACTGATTCATCAAACATGAATAAATATCGTAAGTTTTATTTGGTATAACTGTAACATAAGAGTTGTCAACCTTAAATTACAAAACAACAGGTGTCATTATACTTGTTCATGATGACTACAGCACTTTGTGCCATAATTTCTGTTCATCATGACTACAGCAACAGGTGTCATTATTCCTATTCATCATGACTACAGCAACAGGTGTCATTATTCCTATTCATCATGACAACAACAATAGGTGTCATTATTCCTATTCATCATGACAACAACAATAGGTGTCATTATTCCTATTCATCATGACAACAACAATAGGTGTCATTATTCCTATTCATCATGACAACAGCAACAGCAGTCATTATTCTTGTTCATCATGACTACAGCACTTGGTGTCATTATTCCTGTTCATCATGATGAAAACAATAGGTGTCATAATTCTTCTTCAAGATGACCACAGTATTTAGTCTTATAATTCTTGTTCATCATGACAACAGCAGTCATTATTCTTGTTCATCATGACAACAGCAGTCATTATTCTTGTTCATCATGACTACATCACTTGGTGTCATTATTTCTGTTCATCATAACATCAACAATAGGTGACATAATTCTTGTTATCATGACTACAGCACTTGGTGTCATTATTCTAGTCCATTAGTTTCATAATTCAGATTTACCATGGCCACAACACTTCATACGTTAATGATAGTTTATCATGACCACCACTTGGGACAAATAATTCTAATTTATCATGACAATATCACTTGGTATCATAATTCAAAATGATCATGACTACATCTCTTGGTGTCATAAGTCTAATGTTGTTGGTGGAGGTATAGATACAGATGCTGAAGTACCCGCACAAAAGTTCTTCTGAAACAGATAAAAGAAGTGTCAATCTGATACTGCATAAATCTCTAGGAGTTGAAGCCTTTACATGTATATCTCAGAATAAGAAAAGCTTTTGATATCTAAATGTTTAAACCATTTCTTTATTCCTAACAGGCTAAATAAAAACAGAAATAGCAATGATGTATGAGAATTATTCCCCTGATATCTAAATGTTTAAACAATATCTTTATTCCTAACAGGTTTAACAAAACAGAAATAGCAATGATGTATGAGAATTATTCCCCTGATTTCTAAATGTTTAAACGATATCTTTATTCCTAACAGGGTAAACAAAAACAGAAATAGCAATGATGTATGAGAATTATTCCCCTCATATCTAAATGTTTAAACCATATCTTTATTCCTAACAGGTTTAACAAAACAGAAATAGCAATGATGTATATGAATTATACCCCTGATATCTAAATGTTTAAAACGTTATCTTTTATGAGCATTATCCAAAGCTTTATCCTTTAACCCTTAACCTGCTGGAACCGAAAGTGATTAGCCTTTGCCGTGCAGTCTGACCAGGTTCTTTACTGTTGGTAGCTCCATTTTAGTATTTTGATATTGAAATCCCTTAAACTTTGAATGGACTGTTTCAAATTCAAAGCTGGGCAAATCCATTACAAAATTTCAGCATGTTCAGGGTTAAACTCATATACTTGTAACTAAGCTGAATGCTGTATCCTACTGGAATTTTTTTAAACTAAACAGTCAGCCTTGAAGCTTAACAGTTACTTAACTGTTAAAACTATATCAATTTCATTACTGTTTTTAGAAATAGTGAATTAAGTTTCATTTTCAGTTTAAAAAATGAGCACCAAAATTGTCTTGATTTATCTAGACAAGCAGGGGTATTGATAATGTAACATAAAAATGTTGAACTACCCTCTGGTCCTGTATTTTTCTCATTGCATCTTTTAACTTGGAAAGGATTTCTTTATTTTTCTTCTTTTCATGATGGAATTCTTGAGCTGAAAACTCTTCTTTCTAAAAATAGAATACATGCTATGTCATTAACTAATAATGTACCGTGATGGCCCTAAATCACTCGCCCAAAAAATACCACATTGATTTATTATCAAAATTCAAGAAAACACAAGAAAAAGTCAAATATCGATGCCTTAGGTTATCTGGTTTATAAAAAAAGATTTTTAAAAGTATCCATATGCCTTTGTAATTTCCTTTATACCTGCTGTCGGGGCATAAATGTCACAGGGGCTTATTTTAACAAACTATGTAGATTGTAGAGGTTTACAAGACAAAACTGCATAAAATCTAATGCTAATGGTTTCTGACAAGAAGTTTTTTTAGGGAGTCTCCATAAAACATCTGACTCCAGCCAATTAGATAAAAATGATCCAAGGGTCATAATTTGAACAATACTGGTTGAGGGCCACTAGAAGATGCTTAAAACCAAATTTAAGAAGACTCTGTCCTATGGTTTTTGACAAGATGAATAATTTTTCTAAATTAGTCTTTGTAAAATAAGTAGCTCCTTAGGTGAAGCCAAAAATGACCCCAGAGGTAAAGTCTGAACAATCCTGGAAAGGTCTTCTTGGCAATGTTTCATGCCAAATTTCAGACTTCCGGGTTTCATATCAGAAGAATCTAAAAGTTTTTTCTGTACATTTATTTTAAAGGTCACTAAAAGGACAGACACTAATGATGACTCTAGTGACATAACTTAACAATCTTGATACACGTCCATTAGACAAATCCCAAATGTTTGAAGTTTCTCAACCTTATAGTTTCTGACAAGAAGATTTTTTAGAAGTTTGTCTTTAGAAGTTTATTTAAAACATCTGACACCAAGGGCAGAACCAAAACTGACCTTAGGACCCAATCCAGGTAGAGGTCCACTAGACAATGCTTTGTGCAATATTTATTTTTGAACGCTGTGCCTTGTGGATTCATACAAGAAGAATTTAAAAGACTTCTTATATATTTCTATGTAAAACATGTGACCTTTTGTGACAGGCCAATAGCGACACCTGGGACATAATTTGAAAGATCTTAGTAAAGGTCCACTACATGATGCTGCAAAGCAAATTTCAGAGCTACATGTATGGGACTGGTAGTTTTAGATATATATATGAAGAATTTTATAGTTTTACTTCTTGTTGCCATAGCGATTAGAGTTCTAAATGGAATGGAATTACCTGAATAAAATTTTTAGAGCTGACAAGATGTTACAGAAGGAGATATTGTTTAAAGCAAAAGTTGACGACATATGCAGACACAGGGTGAACACAAAAGCTCACCATTAGTTGGGCTCAGGTCAGCTAAAATACTCCTTCCATTCACATTAATACTAATATAGTGACTGTCTACTATAACTTACTTCCCACCCAGAAATATGTAATACAACAACTCTTACACAATGGACACTATTTTTGCTATTACAAATAGTTCAAACATTTCTCTGAAATCTTTCAATTCTCGTGATAATTAAGCCAGCTACTCAAAGTTCATATATCCATAAATTTGAATCTATTCATTAGCAACCATCAAGCACACAATAAATTTCATTAAAAACCAGTGAATTACCTTCTTATTGTTTCTATCATAAAACTTCTAATAATTCTGGACCGGCTTTCATGAAGTACAAGAGAGAACATATTCTTGCTAAACAAATATCTTTATTTATAAGTTTACAAATGAATAAACAGATGTGTGTACTTTCACTTCATGATTATCTACTCTTACCCTTTCGTTGTAGCCAACCTCCGTACTCCTGCTGTAAAGCCGTAGTATGGCTGCCCAGTTTTTCAAGAAGGGATGTAACTCTTGCAACATTTTCTGAGCTGCCTGTTGTTTTGCCTGACGTTTGTTTTTACACACTACCTGCAAACCAAAATACTGCGAATTAGTGAAATTTCAATGTTACTCATTAATATATAAAATAGCTACTGTGAAATAGCCTTCCAGATCCTAATCAATAATCTAATATCACAGTAACATATTTATGTATTTTGCCCAATGCCAGAGCAATGCCCTATTTTGACCTTAACCCTGTCCTCGCATATTTTATGCTAAAATGATTGAGTGTTTTCACTGTATTTGACCTTCAATGGTTACTCATTTGCAAAATTATTAATTTGATTCATCATACTTTCAGTCAAACTTTAGTAAAATAACATCATTTATAATAGTGATCCTTTTAAAATTTTGAGTAGTATGTTATATCAATGGTTTCTCAAACTTTACATTAAGTAGGAGATTATTCAAAGATACGTATCAATGATCATGTATCATCTGAACCTCATTTATCTGTTTTACTGAGATAACCATTGTGAATGCTTGTTTAACATGTATCTCCACACTTAGGTTATTTCTTATTACTTGTTTTTTTGTTGTTGTTTTTTTTTCCCTTAAAAGTGCCATGATCTAAGGTCATCTAGAACCAGCTATTAATGCCTGCTGTCAGAAACAGGGGGATTATTTTACACTTCTACCTCTCGTTTTTCTGATGGTTGTGATATTCTGCTCAGCCTGTATAAGACATTGAGACTGTTTTTCTGAGGCAAAGATTGTCCCTGACACTAACCTTTAAGCTAAATAACTGAATCAACTTACTAACAATGGATTTATAACATTGCTCAAAATCTTACCAACATACTTGCAGATTACCTCCCTGTCCAGCCTCAATCCCAAAACCAACCTCAACACATTATTATGATTTCAAGATGATAATATACAGTAACTTACATGTGTGAGGTATGGAAGGGGTCATGCAGTAAAATGGTAACTGCATTTTTCAAGGAATAAGGTTCTGCTGGGAGTGGGGATAAGGCTCTGCTTATCAGCTGTGCTGAACCTCAAGTACATGAATGATACTTTCTCTTGCACACATTATTTTGTTCCTTGGTTATCTTAATAACAAAGACAAAATCAGTTTGCACTCTTCTTCAGTAAGAGGACACCTCTAATAGCATCAAGTGATTATAAAAGATGCGATGTGAAGGGCGTCCAGTGAGTGGTCTCACAGTTTACAGGGAAGCCCAAAAGATTATAGAAGACATCTATTTTCTCTATACATACTGTGCAGGTTCGTTTTCCAACAGACAGGGTAAATTCTGTTTTTTGGTTTGTGATCATCTTTTTCTCGACTTTGAAGGTTGTGTCTCCTAGTCCATAGTTTCTGAAATTAAAATATTCTGAAAATATGAATAAACATTCAATGAAAGTGTACAAAAGCAAATGAAGGAGATACTTTGGTTCATTTATATTCACCTAGAGTTCTGTCTGTAAACAGAATGTGTCTGACAAGGAGTAAACCAACAGCTACTAGTTTCTCAAGCTTTCACAGTAAATTTACTTCAAAATTCTGAATCACAACTTCAGTCCTTGTGAAGTGGATTATATTGCATATACTTGTACTTGAAAAGTCACGGTAAAGATACACTGTATAAAATACACGATCATTATTCAAAAATGACCTTTTGGTCTTCTGTTTTTAGAATAAAGATAAAACTACAAATTTAACACATCAATTTCTATAACTGATAAAATCATTTTCTTAGGAATCAATTATGCTGAGGACATTAACATTCTCAACTACAAGGGCTAGTCCTTTAAAAACTTCAGACTGGAAAACAAATTGTCTTACAGTTTTTGAATTTGATGATTTTATGCTTGGAATGTAAAAGTTTTATTTTGACAGCTGAAGGCTTCTTAATTTCATGGAATTTACCACTTTTTTGCAATTACCCCTCAAAATTTTCTTATTTGATTCTTCCTTACCTTTGTAGACAGGTATGAAGAACCTGGTATGGCTGTGGGAGAGAAGATTTCACACACAACTCTGGCACCCTTGGATCCTCTATGGCAATGTCTTCAAAAAACTGCAACACAATATCAGAGTTACCCTTACACACAATATAGGCCAGGGGCGTAGCAAGGGCTTTTGAAGGTGTACGCAGAATGGTTGGGGGGTCCGGGGGCATGCTCCCCTGGAATTTTTTTCTGTAGATCGACTCAGGAGCGTTTTTGTGGGATTTTGGCATAAAATAAGTCATATTTTTTCACCAATTTTACTCGATTTTGTTTTACTTTTTCTCATGGAACATCTACTAACAACTATTCAAAAAGATTTTCTGGACCAATGTGTATA
This sequence comes from Cyclina sinensis, assembly GCA_012932295.1. Taxonomy (NCBI): domain Eukaryota; kingdom Metazoa; phylum Mollusca; class Bivalvia; order Venerida; family Veneridae; genus Cyclina; species Cyclina sinensis. The sequence continues at coordinate 47,533,344 of JAAONU010000019.1, read as the reverse complement.
CAGCTGCGTATTCTGCGTACTGGTAGCTACGCGCCTGTAGGCCACTGTGTACTTGATTAATGTCATCAGAAATCAGTGAAAACAGGAATATATAAATAATGTTAAAAATTAAACAGATTTTCCCAACAGATTTAGTGTTTTTAACCAACTTGACATACCTAAGGGCACCTAAAACTGATTCAAAAAGCTGATTTGTTGTTTATAATCACCCATACTAAGTCTATTAACAAGAGGGCCGTGATGGCCCTGCATCCCTCACCTGAGCACTTTGGCTGTGGGTCATCAGACGCAATATTACATTTGTAATTGAAGATTTTCGAAGACTTCATATCTTATACAAATAAAACCTATGAGGCAGAGGCAATTGTGAGCTAGCAGCTTGTGAGGAGATGTCATCTGAGGCCAAATATTGACAAAAATCTATTTTTAGCTCTGGTGGCCATTTTGTGCAATGGAGCGTAACAATCTGAGCAATTTTAATAGAAAGCTGTGTAAGGAACATTTCTGTAAAATTGGGTAGAAAATCACATTGCCCTTTAGATGGAGATGTTTTTTGAATTTTTCTTCTATTTTTAGCTTTTGCAGCCCTTATGTGCGATGGAGCAGAATGGTTTGAGCAATTTTAGAAAAAAGTACGGTGGCACAGAGGTGACATGCACAACTTTTTTTTTAATTGCACTTCTCTTTTTTTTATCTCGTTCCTACAGATACTAACTCGAGTGAACGACTTAGTATCTCGATCCCACGAGTTACTAAGTCGTGGGAACGAGATAAAAAAAAGAGAAGTGCAAATCTGAAAAAAGAATCGCATTTGAAAAAAAAGAGTTGCGCAGTAAAAAAAAGAATCGTGTTGTAAAAAAAGAACAGCGAATGTAAACTATGTCGAGGGAACGACTTACTAACTCGTGGGAAAGAGTTAGCTATGTCGTGGGAACGACATAATATCGTGGGAACGAGATACTAAGTTGTTCCCTCGAGTTAGTATCTCGTGGGAACGAGATAAAAAAAAGAGAAGTGCAATTAAAAAACAAGAGGGCCATGATGGCCCTGGATCGCTCACCTGAGTACTTTGGCTGTAGGTTTGTTGTTAAGCAGTATTTCATTTTTTAATTGAAAATATGTAAGTGCCTACAAACCAAATATGTAAAATATCAGTCAATAAATAAAGGCTCTATGACAGAAAGTAGAAATATCTATCATAAGCTATGGTGACCTTGACCTTGACCCAGTGACCTCAAACCCTACCCATAGGTAGATGTCCATGCAAGGAACCTATATACTAAATATCAAAGATATTGGTCTATAAATGAAGGCTCTATGAGGTACAGTAGATAAATCTATTTTTAGCCTCCGTGACCTTTAACCTAATCTAATAATTTCAAAAAGCTTGATAAAGCTTGCTTCATGCCAAATTATAAGTTTTTCCTATATAACTCTATATAAAACAAGTGACCCCTGGGCCTGGGCCATTTTTGACCCAGGAGCCATGATTTGAACAAACTTGGTAGAGGTCTACTAGACAATGCCGCACACCAAATATCTAAACTCTAGGCCTTGCAGTTTCTGATAAGAAGATTTTTTAAAGTTTTTCCTATATAACTCTATGTAAAACATGTGACCCCCGGGGCTGGGCCATTTTTTACCCAGGAGCCATGATTTGAACAAACTTGGTAGAGGTCCACTGGACAATGCTGCACACCAAATATCTGAACTCTAGGCCTTGTGGTTTCAGACAAGAAGATTTTTAAAGTTTTTCCTATATAATTCTATGTAAAACTAGTGACCCCTGGGGCAGGGCCATTTTTGACCCAGGGGTCATGATTTGAACAAACTTGGTAAAGGTCCACCTAGAAATGCAATGGACCTGAACCATTTGAACAATTTTGGTAAAGCTTCATGCAAGTAACATTCCTGCCAAGTTTCAGGAAGATTGGCCCTGCAGTTCAGGAGAAGAAGTTGTTTGAAGAAAAAGTTGATGTCGCACGCACGGACGGACGGACGCCGGACGCCTGACATCAGGCGATCACAAAAGCTCACCTTGAGCACTTTGTGCTCAGGTGAGCTAAAAAGTTGTGCATGTCACCTCTTTGCCACCATAAAAGGGCAATATATGGAACATTTCTAATAAGTTTCGTTAAAAATAGCCTTGCGGTTTAGGAGAAGATGTCATTTAAAGTAAAATGTTGATGCCGGACGCCAGGTGATCACAATATCTCACCCTGAGCATTTGCTCAGGTGAGCTTAAAACTTACCTTGAGGTCAGATTTTAGCTCATCTTTTTGTCTGGCTACTCCACTCTTGTCATTCCATAAGTCAGCTAACTCCGGCATAAAAATTACCAAGGTTGCTTTAGCTAAAAGATAACAGTTATATAAGAACTTAACTGTATTCTACAACAGAAAGTAGAAATCATGGGTGAGAAGGCAATTAATCTATCCTTCAAGGCTTAATTGTAATAGTCTCCTATTACCTGGAAACAAAGACATGTCTTTAAATGAATAACAGTCAATTACTTGGTGACAGAAAACTGACATATACTGATCACAAAAAGTAGGGGGATATTGTATGTAATATTGTTATTGTGAGTACTGGTATTAAGAAAACCCTTACCTTTTGATGTTTATTTAATCAATTAAACAAATTCATTCACATATTTCAATCAAAAATTTAACTTCTTCATGACATATTTAGGTACTTTAAATGGATACACAGGCAAATGAATGCCCAAAAAATTATAACTGATATTATTTGCTCAAATCACATTCAATATGAAGAACTTTAAATTCCCAGTATGTTTGTCCATATAATAAAGTGAAACACAGGCTCGAACGTAAATATTTGAATGTTCTTTAACAGAAAGTAAAATGTGAACGAATCAAAGGGTTATTTTAAATAGGTCATGTGACAAAAACAACCCATCATCATTTCTCTTGGGCTGCATTTTGCTGGTTTTTGCCAAATGGGTAGTTGTTTTTGGAGGTTCAGGCATCTTTATTTCAAAACAAGACTGAGTAGATCATGTGACAGGTACTTCAACCGTCCAATCATTCACTGCAAAATTTAGCATGAAATCTAAATTTTCTATCTAGACCCACCTTGGTCAAGTTAGGAAACCACCCAGTTTTTCGTTTAAAAAGAGGAAATCATTGTTACTGGGACTGATCATTGTATTTATTTCCATCACATTTATAGAATATTGATTGAAGAAATGAGAAAGAAAGCATAAAAGTTTTGCCTGTATATCCCTTTAAACAGCATCTAAAGTCATTACAGTAACGTCATATTTTTCACACGCCCTCAATAACATGTTGGACCACCTCTGTTGTCACAACAAGCTATGCAACGATGTCTCATACTCCCAATAAGACGACTAATGGTGTGCCCACTCTTCCTGCAGCGCCACACCAAGCTCATGTAATGTTCCGGGCGGAGGATCATGTCTTCCGGCACATTTTCCAAGAATGTCCCACACATGTTCAATAGGTGATAAGTCCAGACTCATCGCTTGCCATGGTAATAGTACGGATATGTTGCTCTTCCAGGGACTCAGTGACAAGTCTTGCCCTATGTGCCTGGAAGATGAATTCTTGGCCATGACACTGAGCAAATGGCACAACATGTGAAACCAACATGTTATCACGATAGTACTGGCCAGTCACACTGCCATGGCACAAATGAAGCTGTGTTCTGGCAGTCATAGTGATGCCATCCCATACTGGTTGCGGGCAACCCTAGCAGCATCTGTAAAACATTTACCTGGGTGACGCCAAACACTTCTTCGACCATCAAGAAAGTCTAGGTTGAATCTGGATTTATCACTGAACATCACATGTGACCACTGGTTAATATTCCACCAAAGCTGCTCTCTACTACATGCCAAACGTTCATGATGATGCCTTGCTGACAACGGCAGCACCACTTGAGGGCATCTAGCATTAAGACCGTTTGAGTGAAGGCGATTTCTGTTAGTCTGTCTCGAGACATTGACTCCTCTAACATGTCAAAGGCATTGTTGAAGGTCTGTGGCCATCAGTGCTCTATTATGGAGAGCCTGATTAAGAAGATTGTGGTCGTCTCGGACGTCAGTACATCTTGGACGTCCACTTCTTTGGATATCAATCATGTCACCAGTTGTTTGCTAGCGTGAATCGACAGACAAAGGACTGTGAAACATTCAAGTCAGCTCCAACCTGGGCCAGAATACTTCCGGTCTGAAGCATACAAATGGCCAGTAAACGTCGATATTCTGTTAGACATCTTATAATTCCAATTGCAAAGTTGACTGTGAACTTGTGTTCAACATCTTCACAACACAAAATTCTGAAAGTTTTGCCCAACTTATGTCACAATTACCATAATTTCGTTCAATGTTAATTTCCGCGTGCTACCCCTAATATCTTAAAGCTGCAAGTGCAGCACAAATTTAAATGAGATTTCTATACTTTAGTGACCATGCTATCTACACATGAATGACCACTGTAAAAATATACATGATGATTGCCTATACAAAGTAGATTTCCCATATCATCACAAAATAACATAAAAAATAACCTACTTTTTGTGAACAGTATATTTTAAACACTTTTATAGTCCTGAAAACTTTAACTAATTAAACTTTCACAACAGTGTAAAAGGAAAATTATGAAGAAGAGATATGATAGGTCATTGAAAGACAGGAATTTCTAAGGGATTTAAAAAGTATAGTATACAATACCTCCTTCATTCTTGGCCTGTCTTTTACCAGAAGCTATACCACTGCCATATTGCATTCCATTGATCATAACTGTGGCTTGGAATGGTAACTCTGCATTTGCTGACACAGAGAGAGAAGATGTTTATATTTCTTTCAATGTCAATTTCTTATCTTTCATACTGCTTTAGTAAAACTGAACTGCATGCATCTATCAATTATGCAAACACATTTATGATTTACACCACTAATTAATCACAGCTAAAACATACCAAGAATATATGTCTCGTTCAGTCTCTGCCATAATTAGTGAATAAAATGACTTCAGTAGGACCTTTTGTTTGTTTGTTTTTACTGGGGTTTACTGCCCATTTCAACCTCTTTCTGGTCATATCCTGGCAGTCAGTCCACCTGACAACCAGTTTACTAACCAGTCTCTCCACAAGTGACTGACTGGTTTCACATCTGTATCAGATGTGACAGTCAGCAATACTTCTAGGCCTTGTAATCAATTATTATTTGTTTCCTGAAGCTGGTTCAAATAAAAAGTTTTGTTCAAGAATCTCTGAAAATTTCATTACAAATACACTATATATCAAAAGTAATACTCAAGGACACTTGATAAACCTTAAAAGAAACACTTCTTCCTCAAGGCATCTATCAATATTGATCTAAGAAAAAACACAAAATGAGTTAAAATGTGATGTTCATGTTTAGATATCATATACTTACAGATTTCCTTAAATTCGTAAGTTGGCTGGACCCTCAATACATTTTGTGTGTACTCGTGTAAAATGCTAACAGCTGTTTTTCCCTCGGGGTTTAATACAAATTCTGAAAAAGAAGACCTAGATGTTATATTTATCTAACATTCCACATCTGTGTAAGTTTTACCAGTACACCACTGCAGTATGAAGCACATTTCCATTTCACTCTATTCATAGGCTTTGGGAATACTGGTTGCAAACATTCTGTACTCATGAATAATCAATGAATCAGATATACTTTCACTGGTTTCCAAATGATTTGCATTTCTGAATCTCCTTTGCACTTCAAACCTACATATACGTCATTAAACTATTAATTTTTTCCAGAGTTGTAACAAACTCAAGTTTAAAAAAAAACAAAAACAAAAAAAAAAACAGACAGCTCAAAGCAGCCACTTTTGTTTTTCAGGATGAACAACTGACTTGTGAGCCATGGTGTCAAAAATGAAAATCTGTCAATTACTATAAGCTTATGAGTCAATGAAAATGAATACAAATCCATACATGATATTAATTATAGAATAGAGAAATAAGGAATGAAATAAAACTACATTGTAGTTTAAAGGTTGCTGAGATAAAACAAACAAATATAACAGGATTTAAGATTGCGCAACATCTCTTCTTCTAAATCAATAACTGATGGTGGATATTTGTTATGTTTGTAATAAATTTATATCTGCCTAAGAGTCTTGTGACAACTAACATGACTGTAGCTAATGTAAAGAATTTAGTGAATTTAACAACAAGTTGGTGTTTCCTGCAGACTTGCAGATATGGGAATGTATCTAGCTGTATGAATAATGGAATTGTTCAAATGAAAATAATTGTATAACATATGTAATGTAAAACATATGTAAATTGTGTTAAGTTTAGTATATTTTATCTTTGTTAGTGAAACGGGGTCTCTTAACAAAACATGCTGAACAGTTACCTTTCTTCTTGGACTTTTTGCTGCTTGAGAAATCTGGAGGTATAGGACATGTGATCAGCTTGGTGTCAGGAGCCTGTAAAACAGGTACCACATTTTAAAATTCGAAGTGTATTTGTCAATATAGAGAAACGGAAGTAAAATCATGAAAGAATTCATGAAAGAATTATGCAAAGATGAATAAAAGACTGTGGTCTAAAGAAAGTACAGTGATGCAGAATAATGAAGCCACAATAAAATTCATTAGTCCACTGTGATTTCGTTATAATTCAAGGTATAACACTGAGATGTTTGCTGGGCTCAAGGGTTCAAAATTCTTACCAATCTCGGGACGGCTGATTCTTTTGCTTTCCTCTCTTGGACCATATGAGCTCTCTTTTCTCTCCAAGTCCTTCATAATAACAAAATTGCAGATAATATAAAAATTATGTATGTTTGTACATTTACTTCTTTTTAACCAAAACTGCTCCACTTCATAAAATAGTGACCTTTTTCAATCCATTTTTAATAATCATATTACAAGAGCACCGCTGGGCGGAGCATTATATGCCCGAAGGGTGTTTTATCTAAGTATGATGCATTTGTGATATGAGGGAGGAAACGTTAGGCTTTAAAATTAAATGATTTGCTTTAAATTTTTGAATTTTTTACCTTTGATCTATGACCCCAAAATCAATATTCACTCAATGTGTGCAACCATTATATGAATTCTGAAGTCTCTATGAGAAATGGTTGTCAAGTTACAGTGTCAATGATTCTAAACATTTAGGTCACTGTGACCTTGACCTTTGACATACTGACCCAAAAATGTATACGGGTCATCCACTCAATGTGTGCAAACATGACATAAAGTTTGAAGTCTCTATAACAAATGATTGTCAAGTTACATGGCTGAAATGGTTTTTTAAGGTCTATGTGACCTTGACCTTTGAACTGCTGACTCCAAAATCAAAAGGGATCATCCACTCAATGTGGGCAATATTCAAATGAAGGTAAAAGAATTCAGGTCAAAGAGTACTCAAGTTATCCTCCAGAAATAAAATTGCTAACGAACAGACGGACCGACGGATGCCCTTGACAATAACATAATATGGGGGCCCCTTTCAGGCATATAAAAATGCATAAAGTTAGCAGAACAAAAGCATTGGGCCTGTACACCTAGTGCTAAATTTGGATTACATGGATTATGATATATAGTTTACATGTACTGTTTACTATTAGTTATAAAAACCAGCACAATATACTTAGAAAAAAAAAAATTAACTCTCTGGATAAAACTCGTGCGAAAATGTTGCCCCCCACCCCCTCCCCAAATATTAACAGTAACTCTCTGGATAAACTCTTGTGTGAAATATGCCAAAAAATAATGAGTACACAATAACTCTCTGGATAAACTCTTGTGTGAAATATGCCAAAAAATAATGAGTACACAATAACTCTCTGGATAAACTCTTGTGTGAAAATAAAAAATAATGAGTACACAATAACTCTCTGGATAAACTCTTGTGTAAAAATAAAAAATAATGAGTACACAATAACTCTCTGGATAAACTCTTGTGTGAAAATAAAAAATAATGAGTACACAATAACTCTCTGGATAAACTCTTGTGTAAAAATAAAAAATAATGAGTACACAATAACTCTCTGGATAAACTCTTGTGTGAAAATGTTGCCAAAAAATAATGAGTACACAATAACTCTCTGGATAAACTCTTGTGTAAAAATAAAAAATAATGAGTACACAATAACTCTCTGGATAAACTCTTTTGTAAAAATAAAAAATAATGACGTCACTCTAAAATTAATGTTCTTTCAAGTTCAAGCTTGTATGGAATATGGAATTCTTCATAGATTGTATGTGTTGTTGTATAAAAATTACATATCAATATATGAAATAGAAATGAGAAAATCCACAGCCATAAAAGCAATATTTCTGTTTCAAGCAAAATCAGTGTGCTTATATGACACACTCACAGATGACAATGTTTTATCAGCCTGAATCAAAATATACTCAGAAGATGACCTGAAGAGCAAAATAAAGCCTAAAAATCAGGACACTAGTAATGATATACTAGAATTATTTTCCTAAGTGTGAAACAATGGTTGCATGGCAGACCAACAGCCATCACAAATTGTAAATGACTCATTCAGATCAACACCTTGCTTGGCTACAAAGACATACTCCACTTTAGTCTTTCGGATGAGACTTTAAACCGAGGTCCCATGTATCAGTGCTATACACTGAGCATGTAAAAGAACCAGGAGTGTCTCTGGAATGGGATGCTTTCTGTATCTTGCACTACCCCCACCACATAAAATAACTAATCTCTCCAGGGGGCGTCGGTCCATATGGGCAACCGGTACCGACGATAAATAAGCTTAAATAGATAGACATACTCCACAGCCCTTAACAAGTAGCAAAACTGACAAGACTGAATTAAATTTGGTTTTCTGTGAGTAAACTTACTTGAATCTTTTCACAGTAACAGATCTGAAGGTAAATAACCCTCTGCAGTATTTATTCAATTCTTCTGGTTCTGAAAAAAAGAATTCAATTCGTTCAAATCTTCAGTTTCAACACAAAATAAAACATAAACAGTATTTCAAAAGCCTGTTTTTTCCTTATGAAAAAGAGATAAAAAAGAAAATATATAATGAATGGGATGGCATGGCTCTCCAGAAACTGTCTTTATCAATTTTATGGTAACTTCTATTTACTATTAAATTAGCTAAAATTAATTTTAACATTTTTCAGGTATTAGCCAATACCTACTTTTAAAAAACCTATTATTTATCTATTTTCAGTAAAAAGTCATGATGTGGACAACTCAAAAATGTTGCAACTCAATACTGCAACCAATTCTCAGTGCCAAATGATTCCTTATAAACTTATGTAAATAAAAAGAAAATTAAATATGCTACTACGACTGCTGAATGCGAACAACAGTTCGTAAAGCGGCAATTCTTGCATGGCAACTGTTGTCGTTACATGTATGGAAAAGTTGTTCAATTGCAATTCTGACATTAATGTTATGATAAAATAGGATTTAATCACAAATTTACAGGTCCATAATGCAGTGAGGGTGCCACTATTGTCTGTCAATCAGTGGATTATAAGAGACAATTAGCAGCCAGGTATGATCTGTGCAGTTTACTGTGAAGTTTGTTAGTTGTTAGTTGTGTGAGCAACAACAGTAATTTTAATCCACATTAAATCTTCTGCCATGACACTGTAGAACTTTCTTTAATTTAATACTTCAGACTTCTATCAAATTTTCAGTACGAGTGAACAACATAAGGAACTTTGTACATTACTTATAAGCCAGAAAAAAGACCAGGGTCCAGGAAATTCAATACTGAGACCAACTTTAAATTAAGACCAATTTGCCCTAGTCCTTTTTGTGGTCTTAACATCGAGTTGTGACTATGTTTAATTATGTTGTTATCTTTCATATATATCCATCTGAATAAAACAAATTACAACATAAAGCAACCTTGTCTGTTTGCTACTTGTTTTTGTTTTTGATTTGACAACAAGTCAATCTTGACACATTGGAAACAAGAACTGTCACTGTAAGATGACAATGCCACCGAAGTGGTGCTTTGACTTCGAGCTGAGGACCAGTCATTCAATGGTTAAGGTCAAATAAATATAAGTCAATGGGAAGGTCTTGTCCAAAGGGGTGTTGTGTCTAAGTATGAAGTAAATTGACATTCTAATAAGAAGGTTAAGGGCAATGTTAAAGTTTTTGGATAATTGGATCTTCAAGGTAAAAGGTCATTCAAGGGTCAAGGTCAAATAGATAAAGGTAAAGTAAATCTACTTACTAATAAAGAAGTTATGGTCAATGTTTGTTTTTGGACAAATGGATCTTCGATGTAAGGGTCATTCAGCGGTCAAGGTCAAATAAATATAGGTCAGTGGGAGGGCCTTGTCCACAGGGGTGTTGTGTCTACGTATAAAGTAAATCCACTTACTAATAAAGAAGTTATGGTCAATGTTTAAGTTTTTGGACAATTGTATCTTCAAGGTGAAGGTCATTCAGCAGTCAAGGTCAAATAAATATAGGTCAGTGGGAAGGTCTTGTCCAAAGGGGTATTGTGTTCAAGTATGAAGTAAATCCAATGACTAATAAGTATTAAGGAAGTTATGGCCAATGATAAAGTTTTTAGACGGACTGACGGACAGACAGTTCAAAACTATATGCCTGGAGCATAAAAAAACAACAGACAATTCAAGGCGTGATTACCTATGTTGATAACATGGTTCTTATTATCTGCACACTGTACAACAGGTTTCGGCATCATCAACTCTTTATCTGAAATATAAATGTGATGCTAATGCTTTTAACTGATTAATAAATAAACCCCTGAAAAGGAAATATCAACAGCTCAGACTCTATATCCATCAGACCTTGGGACAAAACTGAGAAAATCTTTCTGAGCTCTCTCCAACTGTATAGCACTGGTATCTTTGTAAAACAAAAATCTACAATGTATCTAAGTTTACAGTTCTTTATTGGAAGTTCAGATGTAACATGTGTTTTGATTGGTCAAGTATCTTCATTCAACCAATAATCATACTCAATGCATATAATCTGAAGAACATATGCTTTACATGTATCTCTTGAGACATGGCAATTTCTAACCTGCATGTATTATGAGAAGTGTTGGCAAGACAAAGAGAGAAATAAACAGCAGGCAAAAACCATGACAACAGAAAGAATATCTAAGTAAGGCCAGCCAGAATGTTCAATGAAAAACAAATATAATAGGGTATGGCTTGTGTAAGAATCTAAAAAGATGGCTATGCTCAATTCTCTTCCAATTTTTTACACAAAGTTCAGTATGATAGTTTTCCTTATGGTTTCTTTTCACAACCTTCCAGAGAGTCTGGAAAATAAATGCTTCAAAGTTAAAATCGCTATTCCTGGGTGCTAACCAGTACTAAAATGTGAGCTTTGCCCTAAACCACGAGTACTGATGATTCACACATCTGAGGCTGAAATGATCACAAAACATAAACATTTGGGCAAGAAGAAATGATCACAAAACATAAACATTTGGGCAAGAAGAAATGATCACAAAACATAAACATTTGGGCAAGAAATAAAGGATAGAAAGTCTTCTCTTGGTCAGGTCCTACCTTCTGGCTTAAATAGTACATGATACACAATAAGAATACTAAAAACTTATGACTTATGTTTAGTTGGTATGTATTACAAATATTTGTTTATCCACTGCAGACTGCTAAACTGTCTATATATAAATATTGTAAAACAAACGTACCCAAAGATTCTGTAGTATTCTGCTGAATGCTACCACCATTGGCCATAGAGTTCTCATCTGTTTCTGATTGTTGTGTCTTCTCCTTTTCAACAGCTCTACGATATTGCAAACATGGAATGGCACTCAGTGGGACATCATGTTTCTAGAAAATGAACAATTCACAAAACATCATTCCATCCTAACAAGAAATCTGACTTGTTAAAAGTTTTTTTTTCCTCCACGAACAGTACTTACATTGTACAATGACTTAATATCTAAGGATCCCGTTCATCTGATGCCTTACCTGACATATTGGGGCCAGCTCAATGTCATTTCTGAGAGCATCAAGTGGGCTTTTACAGTCTGAACTGACAGTGTGGCTACCTGGTTATGTGAAGGATAACAGAAACTATAGTATGTCTATTTGTTACTGCCTTCAGACAATAAATGTTGCCCAATGAACTTCTGGTGCATAGCTCCAATACTTTTAAAGTAAGGCACAATACAAGTAGAAAACTGCATATTTTCACTGCATCTACAGTCATAAGTTAGTTAGTGCTGCATAACTCCAGAAAATACCCATGTGTTCAATTCTACATGCTGATATAATTATATACCAGTAAAGTTTCACAACTGTAGTCAATATACATGTACGTATGGAGTCAAATAACACTTCCTCCAATCTGCAAATTTTTCACTAAATCAGGGGCTGCAATTTAACTTAAACTATTTAAGTCCACATGAAAATACCAAGGTGCAGAACTGCACATTCTGATAAATATTTTTGTCAAGTTTAACAACTGCAGTACATATGCTTTTGAAAATAATTGTGACAAAGTTTCAAAATTGCATTTTTTTTTTAAAATAAAGGTCATAAGTCTGCTAATATGGGATAACTTCACATGCTACTTAGTCTCATGACTATAGGACATTTTTTCGGATATACACAAGTTACAATTTTTACAAAATCATGGGGCTGTAACTCTGCATTAAAAACCCAAGCCACATCTTTACATGCCAAAATATCTTCTATCTCTATTACTAGTCCAGCTCATATATTTCTTGAGTAATGTGTGACACAAGTTCCACTATGAAAATTTTCACTTAATGAAGGGTCAACTATTACTGGATAACTCTGCATCAAATAACCTGGTATACAAATTCACAAGCCAATAATTATTCTTGTACTGAAAAGTCTCTTGACTCTAGTTAATACACTTAAAGAGTTTTTAGACCTTTGCAACACAATGTCTGAATGGACTGAAACATGGAGTATCAGGGGCAAATCTACTTCCATCACCCCCACCACAAAGTGAGGACACAAAAAGCTTGTATGGATGAAAGTTATGAACATACCCTTGCACTTCCAGATCCTATGTAGTATGGCCTTGCAAACGTACAGACTCTAGACTCTCTGTGAAGGTAGATGGGCATACCACTATTGTGGGCAATCGTCATCCAACCAACAGGCAGCATCTCAAATGGACTAGAACCTTTGTCTGCAAATGGTGTCAAATAAATGTTTATTTGTATCTCGGTAAATTACCTAAGGACGGTAATTATTAGATAATTAATTGTACATGCATTTGATAATTTGAGAAATAACCCAATTTTTTCTTTATTGTAAATATGACAATGAAAAACAAGATTCCTCTCAAACCATTGTTTTGCAACTTCATTTTTTTCCAAAGCATAATTTATCAAAGATTTGACCTTGTGTATAAATACTTTAGTAAAATGATGAGGTAACCTTGCTTCATAAACAAAGCTTATGTAAATGCCAGTGTCCAAAAAAAAAATTTCTAATTATTTTTGAATGTGGGGATAATGCAAGGAAAGGTACCTTCAAGTATGAACTTCTCTCTACAAGTAAATTCTCCCTCTTTTAATTCTTCTTTCCTCTTCTGTCTAATTTCTTCTTTGGTCAGTCCTTCTTCCAGCCAATTATGAATTTCATCATCATCAACAACCTCTTCATCATCATCCTCATCATCATAATATTCTTCATCATCTGCTTTGTCTTGCTCATCATTCCCATCATCATTGTCAACATCATCGTCATCATCCATTTCACTTTCTTTTAGATTTTCAGCATCATTACTATCATTAAAATCTTTTGTCTCCTCATTTTCATCCTCAATTGTTCCATCTTCATCTTTATTTGATATCATTCCTTCTGTATAATCATCATTCTGTAAATTTAATTCTTCTTTTACAAAATTTTCCTGCATTGTATTTTCATTTGATGATTCTACCCCTTCTTCAGCAATGTCTATATTATCAGTTTTCAACTTTTGTTTCTCTTCATTTGAAGCTGTGTCAGTAGCTCTATTTCTATCTGATTCAGTTTTCACTTTATGCATGACACTGACTGTCTCACAAGTTTTATCTGTAGAATTCTGAATTTTTTTTCTGGATATATCAGCATCTTTTTCTGATATACTTACTAAATCTGTTCCACAATTTTTTGTACATATACCTAAACCTTGCACAGGACTGCCTGCAGTGTCTTTCTCAATATGTCTAGTATTTTCCACCGCCTTTTCTTCAGATTCATTTTGGTTGGGTTCCTTAGAAATCTTCAGTTTTTTCAAAGGAGGCTCTTTTCTATCTAGATTTTCATCAATTCTGGTTTTAGTCTGCTTGTCTGATTTATCTTTTTCTGTCTTTGGGAAGGATTTAGAAACAGCAGGTCTTTTCACTCCTGGTTTTTGCTTAGCAAGATTCTTTTGCCTCTTTGCCTTGATCTGGTCAAAGTTTGGACTAGGTTCTCTAGTATCATTGGCAACTCTGTCTTTAATCTCAATATCAATATGAACTATTTGATCTTTAAACTGAACTGCGTCTTTTTTACCAGCACCTTTACAATCTCCAATGTTAGCATTCACTTCAGATCCTTTTTCACTGTTCTGTTCATCTTCCAATTTAGTCACTTCAAGATTTTCTGTTTCACCATCATTGTGGCCTATGTCAACCCTAGAATTATTCTGGGCAGCCATAAGTGTGCCTGATGGTGGACTGTCAGATGGTGGATCAAATGGTAACGCTGGGTCATCAATGTTGTAATCTACATCCATCAAACTATCCAAAGTACTGTCAAAGCTAAGTGCCTCAGTGTTGAATAAATCACTAGTGTCATTTTCCATGTTCTGTACAAGGTCTACAGACCTGATGGGAAAATATTCAATCCAGATGGATTAAATCAGAGAAGACACAGAATTTCTATTAACTTTAAGGTTCTTCACGCTCTCTATATTTTTTAATTGAGTAAGTGTTCAGTCAACTAAATGTTTTAACACTTCTGTCATGAAAGATTGCCTGGAAAACAGAAAGTAGATATTCATTCATTGCCAGAAGACTAATCTAGAAGTGTAAACTGAAGTTTCGTTACACTTTCCAGCTAGTACAGGTAACAATGAATTGTGAACTGACACATGGGGCAGCTCCTGGAAACTTTCGCTGGCTGGCACCTGACAGTGAAAAAGCACAACAATTTGAAACTTCTAAAAGTATCTGTCAGCAAAACAAGCATGAAAAAAGTAACTGGAAAAATAACCAAACTGAGGTGTTATGCAACTGAAAGAAAATCAATAACAAATTATGAAATACATGTATGCAAGAATGATGATATTAACATACATGAACTCAGGCAAAAAAATGGAAGGAAAGAAAAACATCATAGTTAAAACAGTCTAGAGGAGAAAATAGAAATTCAAGGTCTTTTGTGTCGTTTACATTTCCACTTAGCAAACCTAGAGCTGCTCACCTGCAAAACTTAGGAAGTGGAAGGCTTGCCTATCCCTGCTAAAGAGCTGCATACCTGCCAATCCAAGGCAGTGGAAGGCTTGCCTGCCCCAGCTAAAGAGCTGCATACCTGCCAATCAAAGGCAGTGGAAGGCTTGCCTGCCCCAGATTAAGAGCTGCATACCTGCCAATCTAAGGCAGTGGAAGGCTTGCCTGCCCCAGATTAAGAGCTGCATACCTGCCAATCTGAAGCAGTGGAATGCTTGCCTGCCCCAGATTAAGAGCTGCATACCTGCCAATCTGAAGCAGTGGAATGCTTGCCTGCCCCAGATTAAGAGCTGCATACCTGCCAATCTGAAGCAGTGGAATGCTTGCCTGCCCCAGATTAAGAGCTGCATACCTGCCAATCTGAAGCAGTAGAAGCCTTGCGTGTCCCAGCTAAAGAGCTGTAAACCTGCCAATCTAAGGCAGTGGAAAGCTTGCCTCTCTCAGCTAAAGGGCTGCATACCTGCCAATCTAAGGCAGTGGAAAGCTTGCCCCTCTCAGCTAAAGGGCTGCATACCTGCCAATCTAAGACAGTGGAAAGCTTGCCCCTCTCAGCTAAAGGGCTGCATACCTGCCAATCTAAGGCAGTGGAAAGCTTGCCCCTCTCAGCTAAAGAGCTGCATACCTGCCAATCTAAGACAGTGGAAGGCTTGCCAGTCTCAGCTTAAGAGCTGCTCAATTGCCAATCTAAGGCAGTGGAAGGCTTGCCTGTCCCAGCTAAAGAGTTGCTCATCTGCCAATCTAAGGCAGTGGAAGGCTTGCCATTTCAAGTTAAAGAGATGCGTAATTGCCAATCTAAGGCAGTGGAAGGCTTGCCATTCCAAACTAAAGAGTTGCTCATCTGCCAATCTAAGGCAGTGGAAGGCTTGCCATTCCAAGCTAAAGAGTTGCTCATCTGCCAATCTAAGGCAGTGGAAGGCTTGCCATCCCAAGCTAAAGAGTTGCTCATCTGCCAATCTAAGGCAGTGGAATGCTTGCCATTCCAAGCTAAAGAGTTGCTCATCTGCCAATCTAAGGCAGTGGAAGGCTTGCCATTCCAAGCTAAAGAGTTGCCCATCTGCCAATCTAAGGCGGTGGAAGGATTGCAAGTCCCAGGTTAAGAGCTGCTCACCTGCCAATCTGAGGCAGTGGAAGGCTTGCCTGTCTCAGCTTAAGAGCTGCATACCTGCCAATCTAAGGCAGTGGAAAGCTTGCCTGTCCCAGCTAAAGCGCTGCATACCTGCCAATCTCAAGATGTGGAAGGCTTGCAGGTCCCAGCTTAAGAGCAGCACACATGCCAATCTAACGCAGTGGAAGGCTTGCCTGTCCCAGCTAAAGAGTTGCTCATCTGCCAATCTAAGGCAGTGGAAGGCTTGCCTGTGCCAGCTAAATAGCTGCTCACCTGCCAATCTAAGGCAGTGGAAGGCTTGCCTGTCCCAGCTAAAGAATTGCTTACTTATGTTTCCATTTCTTGCTAACATTTTACAAGTTAACATAGTTTATTAATTTTCGCAGTTGGAAAAAATGTGTTATAGTGTTTATTCTTGTTGTTTGTTATAAGATCTTGCAAAGTCCTGAATGCATATATCACATATCAAATATCACCTTCAAACAAATTGCATTATGCAATAGAGCATGCATTTCTACAAAATAATGCCTTACTTTTAAAATCAGACCAGAAAAAGAAAACAATTTATACAAATAAGAAACAAATGTGATAAAAATTGTTCAGATCTTGTCAATATATCTGCAAGATGACAAACTAAAAATCAGAATTTATTAACATTTTGACATGCTGTGTGATAAAAAGATGTAATCCTGCAATGATTTTGATACCTAGACCAGACTACCACTGTTCACTCACAGACTGAGTAACAGCTATATTCAAAAGGTGAAAGGTGAAGCGCACAGAAATAAATGAACCAAAAAAAAAAAACCATCTGAAGACTGTTATAAATATAAAACCATCGTCCATCATACATTATATAAATATCATGACTTGAGTGGGACAGTACATATTGTCAACCTGAGGAGAATAGCCTCGGGTGACAGTAAGTTTCCGAATGTTGACAATATGTACTGTCCCAATCAAAGCCATTTGATATTTATTTTATTATACCAAAAAATTTCTTTTCAGCAAATCTGAAAAATATTGTTTAACAACTTTAATAACAACAAAATATTTACTTTAAGTTTGCCCTCACTAAGTGTCTTTAAACATTTGTTTTTCCTTATTTTCCATAACAAAACTTTGTCATTTGGTGCAAGTGATTGTTTTGCCTGCGCAGGACACAGTCATTATTCATGCTGACACTTTCATCACGCATTCTGACAATGATACCATGCTTGCTGGAAGTTACAACTTGTATGCCGTTTAGGTCACGATGCCCGTATCATATTTTCATTTGGACCCAAGAACAAAATACACAAAGTCATCAACCAAAACACAAAGTGTTACCAGGCACTAGGCAAAACAGAAGTAAGCATAATGTCAATTCAAAATATTAAGTCAATTTTTGACAATAGGGGTGCTATGTTCAAGTAGTCGTGTTTTCCATAATTTGAAAAATTATTTGTCGAAAAGATATTGAAGATATTCTTTTTCTTCTTCTTCTTCCTGGTTATGTGCTGGGCCCCTCTGGGGCATCGTCTCACAATTGTGACTATGTACATAAATAGATAAGTGAAGGGAACATCAGTGCAGCTAAAAACAGGTTAAAAACATCTTACTCGTGCAGCGTGCATCCTCGTCTGAAAGACCTCTCGGGACTGGGCTATGAATAGAGATCCGATGGGAAATGGTTAAGGCAATAGCTAATTTAAAGTATTATTTCATTACGCTACACTGAACAGTCATTCAGCCAAATGAAATTATGATATAGACATCAGGGTCTAAACTGCATACAAGTTGTAACTTCCAGAAAGCATTTTATCATTGTCAACAAAAGTGGTAAAGGTGCCAGTAAGCACGATAGGGTAACAGTAAGCAGACATTGTGCAATTATACCTAAATAACATACTAATAAATAGCTGTACAGTACCAATGACTGTATATTTGTATGCATACCGACTTCAAATAAGCTATTGTACAGTAGATCTATTGATTTTTACGAAATTTTTGAAAGCATGACATTTCTGGATTAATATAAACATGCATATTACCAAGCATAGTTCATTTTATGCATTGCAAAAGATTTTAAGGCACTTCAAAAACAAAAATGTTGTTGTAACAACGACGAAACTAGAAAAAAACTGGCAATAATTCATTTTCACGCCATCATCCTCCCTCGGTTTCTTTCCCCTTTTATTGAAAAAGCGAAATGATCACGTTAATAACGGATGGTCTACTAATCGACGGTCCCCAGTCTTACACGACCAAGATACCGCGGAGACCGTCAAGAACCGCCATTTAATATATAGTTTATTTATTTATTTATTTATTCATTTATTTATTTATTAACTCATTCATTCATAAAGGACACTTTTTATAATAAACCTTATGCATGTGATTGGGTCTGAACTGTTTAACTCTGTTTCAACATTTTACCAATTTAGGGTTCAAAATGATGCACAGTAACAGAAGTTCTTGGTCTTCATATGTGAATAAATCTTACTTCTTTGTTTTGTGTTATTTGTTACTTTCTTTTGATTTAAACCTTCATACCATCAGGGCCTCAATTAAGGCCCTGATACCACGAGTGATCACAAGAGTGATAAAACTTTGAGCTGAACATAAAAGTTGTTTTGTCCTTGTGTCTATAGGTCTTCTCTTCTTGTATAAAATTTAAGCTTGGCATTTATTTTAGAAATAACATTATTTAATACTGATTCACCAGATAAGTACCTATTAATGTACAGGCCGAGATATTTAACTATGCAAGCATCTTTGATAATATGATCAATATATTTACCTGTAAAACGTTCTTGTCGTATTTTTCCTTTTGGTCCAGACAACATACATTCAGTCTCTCCAAGATCGAGGGACAAACTATCATCCACTAGCAATTCTGAACAACTTTCTAGAGCTGTACCAAGTTTTGCAGAGATAATTAATTTTCTGATTCCTTATGAGCAAATAGATTCTATTTCTATAGTGTTGTCATCTGCATATAATATTAATTTAAGAAAGCTTCGACTGGTTTAACACATTTATCTCTATTTATTTGCATTGCCTGTTGAAAATTCGAGGTAACATACTCGGTGAACTTTGAAGATCATATACTTACAATTCTGGTCTCCTTCCTTTTTTTAAGACAACGTATTCTGGACAAACAAAAAAACTATTTCAGTGTCTGTTAGCACGTGGAGTTGAGTAAGAGCATCATACTTTGAACGTTCCATATGATTATAAGTCGAGTTTTCATACGATATTCCGTCTTCAGATAGTTCTTGACCAACGCAGTCTGCCTGGTCTTTCCTTTTTAAACTTTAATGACAGTGTTCTGTGTATAGTCTACAAAGCTGAATTTCTAGTGATGACCCATATTTTGCCTCAAATCAGAAATATTATTACGACCAGGATGTAGAATTTACTATCTGGCTATTTTTCCTGTAACTGGCTAAACAGTGAATGTTTGTTTCGAGATTAAGTGAGTGAACTCCTGTGAATATTATGTATCTAAAATTACTGGACTATAACACTGATACTGTCATTTCAACTTGTTGGGGGGGGGGGGGCTTCAAAATTTATTCTCATAAATCTGGTGCAAGGACATGTTAAAATAATACGTATACATTGGATAAGTTGTATCCATACCTTTAAAAATATATCTTTGTTTGAAAAGAACTAATAATCACATAAATAACCAGCTTTTATAATATTCCTACATTAAATGCAAGAACACATCCGAACATGAAATATTTACAGTTTTGCTTAAAGAAAACGTATAATCACAAACATAATTAACTCTTACAATTCCAGTCCTGGTAAATGAATTATAATAATGCTTAATAGTCCTTGAATTCTGTGCAATTTACAAAATATTTCTATCCATAAAATAATATTTGATGCAAGAGTGACCGCTCATGCAAGGGTCGGTATAAAACGCAGCATTTTACGCAGCCAATATAGAGATTATAGGAAAACGCAGCCAATATGAAATATATAGGAAAACGCAGCCAATATACAATAAGAAGGAGAATGAAAAATGTCGGCTCATTCTGTGAATTGATGCAGTTTTATATTTATAGTATGTAAATATAGTAGTAAAATAAAATAAAATAAATTATTAACTTTATATTATGTTTTTTTTTTTTTTTTTTTTTTTTTTTTTTTTTTTTTTTTTTTTTTTTTTTTTTTTCTAAACCGTATGTAAAGATTCATATACAAATGTTAAGAATTGCTTGCAATCCAAAATGTTGATTTTGAGGACGGCCTTCATTTATTTCTTTTCTAATTTAATATCGTTAATAATTGATAGAATTATACGCAGCTTTTTACGCAGCCAATACAGAGATAAAGGAAAACGCAGCCAATATAGAGATAAAGGAAAACGCAGCCAATATGGAATCTGTAGGAAAACGCAGCCAGTATACAATAAGAAGGAGAATTGATGCAGTTGTATATTTATAGTATGTGATAATATGTAAGAAAAATAAAATAAAGTAATTTTTTATTTTTTTTAACGTACAAATGTTAAAAAACGCTTGCAATCCAAAGTGTTGATTTTGAGGACTGCCTTTATTTATTTCTTTTATAATTGAATTTATAAATATAATTGTTATTTATACCATTTGCTTTATTGTAGGTCACCATATATTAGATGTCGTTATTGATTGATAGAATTGTACGCAGCTTTGTACGCAGCCAATACAGAGATATAGGAAAATGCAACCAATATAGAGATATAGGAAAACGCAGCCAATATGAAATCTGTAGAAAAACGCAGCCAGTGATGAAACTTAGATGTCGTCGGCTCCGGCAACGATGACAACAACCTGTCGAGTAATAAGAATTTTGTGCGTTTCGTGTGCGGATACGTTATAATTAAGTGAATCTTAAATTTCCTATGCTGTTTGTATAACTGTTAGAAAATTACATTATGTATTACTTGCTATACACAAAGATATACTTTCATTCAATCTACGTTCTAATTTTACTACTACTAACTACGATGACAATTGCATTGTACAAATACGACAGCTGTAGTTTATTTCTTAAATTTAAATCACTATTCCTTATTAACCAAATGCTGTGTGTATAACTGTTAATAATGTATTCTATGTATTACTCCACACTGTCTCTGAAATTTTGCAATCGCTGTTTCTGTAATTGTTAACATATTACTTTATGTGTTTCTATACACTAAGATTCCCCCAAAGTTAACACTTTAAAATATGTCAGTATTACATTCTCTACTTCTTCGCCATGTTGAAAAGAAAACACATTTAATAAAGAAATCTGTCTGTCTGTCTGTCAGTTATTTACATTTTTTTATTCATCTTGTGCACTGAATTCTAACAAAAAGGTTAGTATAATTGCACCACTCTTACATTGGAAATAAATAGTGCCATTTAGGCAATATGTTTGTGCTCTTCTGAAAAAAAAAGAAAGAACAAAAGCCAGTGAGCATACTGTTAACATTTTTTAATGTTCTACGTCTCCTTCGTTCATACTTTGTACGTTAGGCTATAAATATCTTATGACATCAGCGAATAACATTACTTTTTATGTTGAAATGATTTTTTTGTTCCAGGTG
Source organism: Cyclina sinensis (assembly GCA_012932295.1). NCBI lineage: Eukaryota > Metazoa > Mollusca > Bivalvia > Venerida > Veneridae > Cyclina > Cyclina sinensis. Next base: position 47,511,225 of record JAAONU010000019.1, on the reverse strand, counting down.
TTGATTATTTCTGAAGCTTGTCGCCTGGTCAGGCACGTGTGAAATGGTGGGCGGAGAAATAATTTTTATACATTAATCCCATTGGCTGACAGCTGTATTATGTAAATGAACTTGGTAGGCGGAGCAATTAAAATTATTCACATTAATTTCATTGGCTATCAATACATATATTCTTTTTTATGCATGTTCTTTCATTGTTTTATATCTTATATTTATGATATTAACACATTTAATGTGTTGGCAGCGTTTTCCTATAGATTTCATATTGGCTGCGTATTCTTATATCTCTATATTGGCTGCGTTTTCCTACATCTCTGTGTTGGCTGCGTAAAAAGCTGCGATTTAGAAAACAACAACAACAACAAAAACACACAAAAAACAACATAATATAAAGTTAGTTTATTTTATTTTTCTTAAATATTATCACATACTATAAATATACAACTGCATCAATTCTCCTTCTTATTGTATACTGGCTGCGTTTTCCTATAGATTTCATATTGGCTGCGTTTTCCTATATCTCTATATTGGCTGCGTTTTCCTACATCTCTGTATTGGCTGCGTTTTCCTATATCTCTGTATTGTAAAAAGCTGCGTATACTCACCGTGTAGAAAAAAAGCAACATAATATAAAGTTATTTTATTTTATTTATCTTAAATATTATCGCATACTATAAATATACAACTGCATCAATTCTCCTTCTAATTGTTTACTGGCTGCGTTTTCCTATAGATTTCATATTGACTGCGTTTTCCTATACCTCTATATTGGCTGCGTTTTCCTGTATCTCTGTATTGGCAGCGTAAAAAGCTAAGTATAATTCTATCAATTATTATCGATAGTAAATTATAAAAGAAATAAATGAAGGCAGTCCTCAAAATCAACATTTTGGATTGCAAGCGATTCTTAACGTTTGTATATGAATCTTTACATACGGTTTAGAAAAAAAAAAATATAAAGTTAAAAATTTATTTTATTTTATTTTTCTTAAATATTATCACATACTATAAATATACAACTGCATCAAATAACACAATGAACCGACATTTTTCATTATCCTTCTTATTGTATATTGGCAGCGTTTTTCATCACATACTACAAATATACAACTGCATCAAATCTCCTTCTTATTTTATACTGGCTGGGTTTTCCTATAGATTTCATATTGGCTGCGTTTTCCAACTATATCTATATTGGCTGCAGGCTGCGTTTTATACCCCGAAAACGCAGCCTGCAAATTGCAGGCTGCGTAAAAAGCTGCGTTTTATACCGACCCCTCATGCAAGTTCTAAAGATGCAGCACTTGTCCCCACCCACGTCGCGTTCTATGCACATCAGACTTTTCAAAAGCTGTATACGTGCCTGAAATGTAGCAAAAAAGAATTCATTTTCATTCTGATGTGAACTTTATCCTTTATTTCAATGAAACAATCTGTAGTTAGCAGTTAAACTGCTTGTTACATTTCTCAATTCAGTTTCATTCTGCTAATTTTGTCTACTTTGATGCAATATTTTCATTTGTAACATAAAAGAAATAAAAAAAAAAACGAAACGACAGATGTACACGTGATTTTCAATCATTGTTCATAAAATAATGTCTTACAGTCACAAGTCCATTTCGTCTTTTATTTGAGATAAGGTCCGTTCCGAATATTTACTAAGACTTTTAAAAGCGGTGGTTCCGGTGAAACACCAAAGGCAAAGAAAATGTTACTTAGGCAAACTGTGAGGCCTCTGTGGCAGAAGAGTAATTTAGTTCAAGCAACATTTCGCAGGAACATCAATATGCAGCTTCTTAAAGAAGAAGGTATTACAGTATCTTACTTACATCAAGAAAAATACCATGTTCATAGTTGTGACCTTCAGTTTTAATGTGGGTGGGGTAGAAAGCGTAAGTCACGAAGTACACTTTCATAGATAGTTTGGACGAATGTCGGAATCTGTGCGCCAGAGTCTTTATGCACCACTTTATAAGAGGTTATTCGCCACTATTTCGTTAGCATGTTTTGATTTATTTTACATTAAAATGAAAACATGAGTGATAATATGATGCGTTATGCAGCTCTGTTATTTTAATCAAATCACTTAAATTAGATCAGATTTGCACTAATAGTGGTCGGATTTTGTGACGTTTATTCAAGAGTGTGTTATTAATGTCAATTATTTGCTTGAGTTTTCAACTTTCCACACCTGCCGACCTATGCCATTCACACCATACATGCCGATCTCCTGTTACTCATCGGGTTCTCCTGATATTTATCTATCTATCTATCTTTCGATACTGCCTAGACTCCCCTCACGGGTATTACTGGCAGGTAATGACCCTTACCCCGGCGCCCCAGCAAAGCATCCAAATCTCCCGATAAATCAACATTTTGTCTTGATAAAAAAATACATAAAATTCGTTGAATACACACTTAAAGCGACTGACTCAGAATTTTGCTGAAATTTTTTTTCTTTAAAATTTAAGAGAATTTAATATACTATGGAAAAAAGATAATATCATGCTTCTATACACCATGAAAACTGAAAAAAAAGTTTTGACTTAACCAGGATTCGAACCCACAACCTTTCGGTCAGTAAAATATAGAGAGACTATCTAGACAACTGAGCCACAGCACCTATTTGTTAAGTTGCGTCAAAATTAATGTTATAACTAAAGTATCTACCCCGTGACTAATGGGTTAAATTTTTTACCGATAAAAGTTTGTAAAACTTTATATTTTGAAGTTTTTCTGTATCAAAAAATGAATCAGTAACTTAGTTTAAATATATTCTTCACAACTGCAGCTAAAATTTCAAGATGTAAGAACATTTTCTATTTTTTCATCGTCGGCCCATCTGTGAGTCAGTTGCTTTAAGTCCAGGTTTGAATATACCAAGTCAAAACCTTGACACGCGAGATCGATGATTGGTTGATTATGTGGCGAAAGGCGGCATTTTCTTAAGCGCATTAGTGTTAATTGTCAGTAACATCTGGTCATTGCCTGGAGTGATACTTAGCGCCTGATTGACGTAATTGACAGGCTTGCAGAAATCCGACAGATCGTCGGTTTTTACCAATTCAGAACATCTGAGACCGGTTTGCATCATCGAAAATCCCATTTAATCGGTCCAGAAATTCACCGTTTTCTGTTCCTTATGTAAATCCAGACAGTATAAAAATCTGCCAAAAACGAATTCACAACATAAGACCCGGACAGTCTGTGTATATCATACCTCGCTAATCCGTTGCAATGACACCCTAATAAACTTGTCAAAGACCAAATGACCGTAAGAAACAAGTTCAATAATTGATAGCTTCTGTTGGTGCCTTCTAATTAATAAATGAAATCCTTTAGCCTAATGTTTGCAGCTAGCACTATGTCAGCCCACGTGTTCGTAGAAGTTGGCTCCTTTGAAGTCAGTTGAAAGATGAACGACCTTTACACAGTTACTTTAGAGCTGAATTAGCGGTGCTTTTTTATGCTCCATACTGTTTGATGTTTGGAAATTGAGTATTGTATTTTCGAAATACACCATTTAAAAAAGTAAATTTTATTTTTATGCAGTTACAGTACGCGCCACAAGGAACTCACATTTTCCGCTTTTTTTGGGCAGACGCGGAAAAAGAAATATCCGCCGCGGCAACGAGGAAAAATACGGACGTCCTCCATGTCTCAACATTGCGAAATATCTTGGCGATATTTGACGACCAACGCAAAATTAATAAGGGTCATAATTAACTCACCTGGATAAGCTGAACATTTAATGAAATGACCGTTATGAAACTGTGCATTTTACCTCTAACAGTTATGTGACATTTGGTAAAATAAAAACCAAACTTTAAATACATTTGCTGTGTAGGTTTATCGTGTTCATCTGTCGTTGAAATTTTGAGAACGCTTGTTATTATATAGCAAAATTGATCAATAATTTTTGCCAAACGCCTAGACGATACAGATGTCGCAGTATATGCCATAACAAAGCACTTGTTCACTTCAGATTCATATCATATGTTACTTTCATTGGCGCTGACTTAGCTTTGTGAAGTAAAAGAAATGCAGCCATGTCTGTCCTAGAACTTCTTAAAATTATCAATCCCAGTTACTTGTACTCTGTTGAATTCATTATAAGGTCCTGTGTAATATTCTTATTCCTGTTGATGAAATATAAAGTTCTGAGTATAAGTTTGGTGTTTAGCCACAGATATAAAGCCCTAATAAACTGAATAGAGATGTTTTGTCAATATTTGATCAACAGAAGAAGCAGAAAAAAATTGCTGCATCTAAGTACTTAAATGAAATTCATATTGGTTAAGTGATTGGTTAAATGTCAGTGACAGTAAGAAAAAAGTACTGACAATAAATTAATGGCAAATTTGCAGTTTGTACCCTATCTCTTTATTGTTTCCAGTTTCGGCAACAAAAAAGTCGTTCCTTGTCACTTGTTACCTGGTACCGTTGGTTATTGTTCCCTTGTATATAAACTATATGGAACCTGAAGACCACAGCCCACCAGAATTCAGGCCATATGACCATCTCAGGATCAGAACAAAGGTAAATATACAATTTTGAACAGTTCTTTTCATTACCCTAATAAGTCAGTACATTTTACTGAGAAGAAATGATTTAAGAAGTCTGCTCAAAATTACTGTTTTTTTTAATACTGTTTTTCTTTATTATCAAGTCAGGAGGTTTTTATTTTTTAAATAATATTTACTTGAAAGTAGAGGAGTGAGTTATTTTTTTTTAGATTTACACAATGGATTGCTTTATGTTCAGTGCTAGTTTGACTAAAAGCCAAAATAGCCAGTGGCAAGTAAAATGTCTGAAATTTGAAAATGATGGCGTCGTGCTTATTTCACAATATTTTGCAAAATTATTTTAAAATAACATAATATATTTGTCACTATGGAAAATAATGTCTACTTCCTTTTGTTTAATAATATTAATATGTAGTCCAAATGTCTGGTCTATCCATTCATCTGTTATAATATTTCTGGACTATTTCTCAAGTGGCTTGAATTATACCAAAGTTTTTTTTTAAGCTTCACTGAAATTTTGCCAGGAAGTCTTGGTTAGATAAATTTTCTTATAGTTTTTGCTTTTTACTGTCAAATAGGGCAGTTTCTTATCCAGGCTATTTCTGTGGATGCAGTGAAATGAATTTATTCTATGTGTGAAACTTCCATCAGTTTGGATGGAACGTTTTGGTTGAATGTAGTAATGGCCCTTTAATTCGAAAGAAGAGGAGTACTCAAATTGTTAAATTTCAGAAATTAAAACAAGATATGGACATAGCCATACAGAGTGAATCCATTGCATTCAGCCAATTTTCTTCTTTCTTAACTTTGTAGCTACTAGTAAAACTTACTTCTAAATTGCATAGGTTTTTTTGTGGGGTAAAGAACTTGGTCTTTAAAAATGCCTTCATAAAGATAAACCCTGAAGGAAATATTTGATATTAAATTGCTTTAGTTTCCATACAGATTTTTTTCTTATTTTGTGCAGTAGAATGTTAAGTTATTTAAAAAAAAAAAAGATTGTAGCTTGTAAGTAATACTGAATTTTGTGTGGTTTTCTTTTTTTCCAGCCTTTCCGATGGGGAAATGGTGACAGAAGCTTCTTTCACAATCCATACACTAATGCTACATCAGAGGGTTTTGAAAAAGATTTCAGTGAGCTCCATCACTAACTGTATGAAATTTAAGAACATAATTGAAATGAGATGGCAACAAATGTAATTTGGCTGGACATTGTTTTAAGTTTTTAGAAAGCAGTGAAATCTAAATTAAAGAAACTCAGAGTATAATGACATATGTTTTGTTTTTTGGATATAAATGATTGATACTAATAAATATAAGTTGTGAAATTATTTCTTGAGTTGGTTAATTACTTTAGCAAAAGACTCATAAAAGCCCTGTGAACAGTCAACATTCCAGCAGTGTTCCCCACTCTGTTAACAGCTACTGTATGTCCACTGTCCACCATTGTCTTGCTTGATGTGTGGCAGAAATACTCTGTTGAACACTTATCGTGAAGAATATGTATAGAATTATTTAACAGTTCAGATGCCATGCTTTCTTTAAATCTGTGTACTTGACACAAACTTTTAATTCAGCCTGTTTCTAGTGTTTGAAATCATTTTGCTAGAAATGCCTGGCCATATGAGATCAGTTCCTGTATATGATGTTCTTCTGATGCCACAAGAGTTCTTGATTTGTATGTGAATAAGGTGGACCTATATAAATGATCTTAACAACATTTACAGCCTAAGACATTAAGTCCATGTACACCATATATCCTAGATTATCTTAATCAGACCTTAATCTCAATCTTAGATTGACCTTAATCACCTTGATAGATTTTATTCTGTGCGAATATTATTTAGAATAGTAACCTCAGGGATTGGGTTGATTTTAAATTTCTTTTGGTATGCTTGGAGTTTTGATGAATAATTCAATATACCTGTTGACAGTGTGATTGTATACCATCTGATATATCTACGTCCTATGGCTTACAAGTTGACAATGTTACAGTCTAGCGCATACCTTCTGATAATTGTATAAATACAACCTCTGATAACTGCATCAGGGAATTGATTCTTTAATTCAGTGTTGGTCTTCGATGCGCTGACATCACTTTGAATCCTGCTCGGGGTGGTGTATTCCAAGATGTATTGAATCTTTCTGTTAAGGTCCTTAGGACTCTTGTTCATAAGAACGTATATTTAGGGTCCCAACCACAAACCTTTCAGTCCTTGATTTAGTATAGTTTTCACAAGAAACTTTGTGCAAGTTATTAATGGCCAGAAACTTGTAAAGCAGATCATTTTACCCTTTCGCTGCATAATTTCTCGACAGATTTCAAGAACGTACTTGTCTATCTCCTGTTTACCTCCGACACGGCAGTACTGCAGGGGTACAGTATTAAAACCATTCAGTGATAGCTCTAGTTCAGCTTTGGTCAACCAATCTACTGTTTATTGATGGGTATAAACTGCTGATTATGCTCCCCTCCAAAGAAGCTGGGGTACATGTATATTGCCTTACACAAAGGTCTGTCCATAGACCAGACCTTCACTGATAAAGACCAGTCAAGACTACAGTCCTCAGATTTGGTGGGGAGGTTGGTCATGACCTGTAGATGACACCTATAGATTTTAGGGTCAGTAGGTGAAAGGTCAAGGTCACTGTCGCGTTGAATTTGAAAACCATGTCTGCTCAATAACTCAAGTACCCTTTGACCTACACCTTCAAATTTCATAGGGTGGTTAGTGGTTACCCTTATTTAGTAGAGGACCCCCTTTGTTTTTGGGATAAGAAGATCAAGGACACTGTCACCTTGAATTTTCTGCTGAGTAATTCTAGTACTATTTGACTTACACCCTTCAAACTTCAAAGAAGGTAGACGTAGAGGACCCCCAACTTATTATACCCCCACAAACAAAGTTTGAGGGGGTATATAGGAGTGAGCTTGTGGGTCGGTCGGTCTGTCATGGTTTCTGGACGATAACGCATGAAAGGCTAGACAGATTTAAACAATTTTTGGTACACAGCTGTGACATCATAAGATACAGGTCAAGTTTGATATTGGGGCTGGTGGGGTCAAGGTCACTGTTACTAAAAATAGAAAAATGGTTTCCGGATGATAACTCATGAAATCTTGACAGATTTAAACAATTTTTGATACACATGTGTAACATCACAGGATACAGGTCAAGTTTGATATTGGGGCTGGTGGGGTCAAGGTCACTGTTACTAAAAATGAAAAATAAATGGTTTCTGCTCAATAACTTGAGTTAGGAATGAGATATTTTGATGAAATTTGCTGTAAAGGTAGCTTATATGAAGATGACGCTTGGGATTGAAAATTTTGCCAGTTGAGTCAAGGTCACTGTTCGCTTAAACTTAAGCTAGTTCTACTAAAAAATATACAGTTCTATGGTCTACCGGTAATTGTTTTCTCTATATACAATATTATTAAATATAAAATATATACATATTTCTATGTTTCTTATGTCACTTTATGCCATTGATTCTAAGCTTTCCAGTTCCAGTACCAAGCATCCATGTGGGGGTATTAATCACCTTTAGTGATAGTTCTAGTTTTTTTTTAACTCACCTGAGCCATAGGCTCATGGTGAGCTATTGGGATCGATCAATGTCCGTTGTCAGTCCACACTAAGTTTGTTAACACTCTAGTGGTCACATTTTTGCCTCAATTGTCATGAAACTTGGTCAGAATGTTTGCCTCAGTAATAACTGGATGAGTTCGAATAGGGGTCATCTGGGATGAAAAATCTGGTCACATGGCCCCAAAATAGAAAAATCTTAACAATCTAGAGGCTTCTTTTTCAGTCCAAATATCCTGGAAATTTGTCAGAAAAGTTGTTTTGATGATTTCTAGCTCAAGTTCGAATATGGGTCATCTGGGATCAAAAACTAGGTCACAGAGCCCAAATATGGAAAAACCTTGTTAACACTTACATGACTAGAGGTTAAATTTTCAGCCCAAATATTCTGGAAATTTGTAAGAAAGGTTGTTTTGATGATTTCTAGATCAAGTTTGGTTATAGGCCTTTAGGGGTCAAAAACTACGTCACAGGGCCCTTTGTAAACTATATAGAGGCTACTTTTTCAGTCCAAATGTCCTGGAAATTTGTCAGAAAAGTTGTTTTGACGATTTCTAGGGCAAATTGATTATAGTTGGGGAAAATGTTTACCTCATGAGACAGGGTGTCACACACATTAACCAGGTCTCTAACAACTTTGTTAAAAGCAGTCATAATCAGGTTAGCGATATAGGGCCATAAAGACCCTCTTGTTTGGGGAAAGGGTCAGTAGGTCAAAGTTACCTTCAAATTTTACATGGTTTCTACTGAATAACACGAGTACCATTTGACCTACTTCCTTCAAATCTCATAATGCGTTTGATCTTATTGAGCGGAAGACCACCATTGTTTTTTGGGATCCAAAGGTCAATGTCACCTATAATTTGTAAATGGTTCCTGTATAACTAGAGTACTATTTAACCCATAGCCTTCAAACTTCATTGAGTGGTTGCCCTTACTGAGTAGAAGACCCCTATAGTTGTTGATGTCATTAGGTCAAGGTTACGGTCAGTTTGAATTTGAAAATGGTTTCTTATTTACTTGAGTACCATTTGACCCACAAATAGGATGGTTGCCCTTATTAAGCAGAAAACCACTATTGTTTTTCAGGTCACTAGGTGAAAATCACTGCCACCTTGAATTTGAAAACCATTTCCACTCAAAAGCTTGAGTACCATTTCACCCAAAACCTTCAAACTTCATAGAGTAGTTGCCTTTACTAAATAAAAAACGCCATCAGTTTTTGGGGTAAGTAGGTCAAGGGTACTTTTGAATCAAAAGCAATGTCTGCTCAATTATTTAAGTACCATCTGACTCACTTCCTTCAAAGTTCATAGATTGGTTGCCCTTATTTAGGAAAAGAAGGCTTTTGTTTTTTGGGTCAGTAGGTTAAACGTCAAGGTCACCTTGAATTGATTCTGCCTAATAACTTTAGTACCATTTGACCTACACCCTTCAAACTGCATAATGTGATTGACCTTACTGAGTAGAAGAACCCTATTGTTATGAGGGTCATTAAGTCAAAGGTCAAGGTCATGATGACCTTTAATTTGAAAACGGTTTCCACTTACTAGCTCAAGTACCGTTTGACCCAAAGCCTTCAAACTTCATGAAGTGGTTGCCTTTATTGAGTAGAAGAACCTCATTGTTTTTGGGGTCAGTAGGCAAAAGGTCAAGGTCACCTTTAATTTGAAAACTGTTTCCACTTAGTAACTTGAGAAATATTTGATACACAGCCTGCAAACTTTAAATTTTTAGCGGCGTGGTTGGGGGGGGGGGGGGGGGGGGTGTGCGTACATGTTCTGACAACACGTGTGTACAATAAATAGCAAACATTGCTGGCCACGATCAGTTGCATGGATGAACAGGCTTGCCATGGTTTGCACCAGTTGTACGGGCTGGTTGTGGTCAGCACTGCTTGTGGGGGTAAAAGCAACAGCCCCCGCACCCCAACAGCCTGATTTTGGGACAATTAAAAAGAAAGCTATTGGAACGTACAGCCTTCCTCAAAATACTGGTTAACATTCTTATGAACAAATAGAAGGAGTGGCAGTTTTATCCCCATGACTGGTTACCGTGGCTTAAACTTAAATCGAACACATAATAAATCTACAGATCAGATTTATTTTTGTATAAAAGACCTAACATTCAAACACAGATAACACACTTTAATCCAGATAACAGAGTTATAGTACAGAAGACCGTGCATTCACTCGCTGTAATTCATATACAGAGTACACTGTTTTATAAACAATACTTATATTGTAAGAGGTAACTTATTATGTCGTCGGTACATTCACATATTACATTTTTCTATTAAAATACAGTTTAACCTATATAAACAGTCACCCTCATTAAACAGCCACTTGTTTGCTTATGTAAGTATTGTACACAAAATCCCTGTCTTAAAAATACAGACAAGTCACATTTTCTAAGACTACAGAAAGTAGCCATGAAATAAAAGTCTTGAAGAGTTTCCAAGACCAAACAAAAAAACCTGAAAATATTGTGCAGTAATTTTAAAGAAGCATACCCTAAAATTATGAGCTGTCCATTTTCTTTCAAATGATGTCAACAGGAATAGAATTTAATACATTTTTCCTGATGTCAAGGTGTCAGTAAATATTTTAAGTATGTGTATGTCAGATAAATTGAATGTATTTTCATTAGACTCGATATAAAGCATTCTTGTACCATTGGTGGATAGCCATATATTTCAAATAAATGCTTTCTGTTTTGTCTTGACGCACTACAGATAAACTTTTGAACCTATATTCTTCTTTATATTATCTAACATTTTTAACGTTTATAGCAAATATATTATAATATATAATATATTATAGCAGATAAGCAGAACATAATTGATTAATTTTAGGGTATATCCCTTTAATGAACAAAGAACCGGAATAGAAAATAAAAGAACTAACATGTAATTTGACAACTGAAATATCATGTGATAAATACATTTATTTAAAACATTAACTGAAGAAACTAAATTAACTATTTGTAACTTCACTTTTGGATACAAATGAATCTTTTAAAACACCATCTACTGGAACCGAAGACAATATTTAGAAAATACAACTGGGACAAAATTTTGCCATACTCATAATAGTATCAACAGCTGATAAGAATAAGTAACCTTGTAATGCAACTCGCACTTGCATATTAATACGTAACACTTCAACTGACCAGATAAACAGTCTAGTTACAATATAGACCTATCGGAGGAGTTGTCATACATCTGTAAAAAAATCACATATCAAGAAATCACACTTATTGTTCACACAGTTGGCTGGCTGGTCACTTATACTGAACACAGCTGTGATCTGATGACTCTTTAAGGCTTGATATGTGTAAGGTAAAACGTCATTCCTCACTTGTAACTGTTATGAACAAATATACTGAGCATTATCTCTTCATGTTAGAGCAAAGCCTGCCCTGTGTTTGATTACAACTATAAAGTGAAAAATAGAATTGTTACAAACCTTTACCTTATTTCTAATTTTTTTATGAAACAGTATGTCCGTACATCTGAAAACTGATATACAACACTCTGCTAAAACATCCCTGCATATGATCAGTTGACATATAATGTAATTCAAAGGGTCAGTGTTAATCTATCAAATTTCCTTCCCATAAATGAAGGCACAATAAATCTGCACTGACCCCTGGAATTGGTGTTTAACTTAGCATTTAAGAGAACCAAAATTTTATCATAATGTTACACAAGAAAGTGTAATTCCATCACAATCAAAACATCTATGTACCGGTAACTATCTATATGGCAGCCAAGATAACAGAGGAGACATCAGACATTTAACACAAGTGTAATTACATTTTTTCAATTAAATTACTCTACTTGCTTTCAATTAGATACATTTGATTGAAAATGAACTACAATTCCAAAAATTAAATTGCATTCAAATTTTAAAAAGGCATGCTTATTTTGTTTCTATACGCCTTAAGGAAATATTTGATTTTAAAGAGAATGAGGCAGTTTTACATCAGTAAATTTTTGGTTATGTCCCTTTAAATAAAAGTTGATTACTTTTCAGCATAAACATGAACAGATATTCAGCACAACTGAAAGTAAAGAATCTGTTTTTCCTTTAGTCTATCCTTTTCCATAAAAATCTGTCCCTGTCGAGCTTTTTTCTGTAAGTTTGTGATAACAATTTTACAAAACCAACAATGCCTTTCAAATCAGAAAATTTAATCTCAATTATAAATCCATTTTTTTTAAAATCTCATATATCTTGCCTCATTAACCTATAAAGGAAACATTTGATCTGACTGCAAAAAAGGGAAAAAATGTGAGTAGGGTAACCTGTTTCCAATAACACTACTGTAAATATTACCTGGAAAAAAGACCACTAGAAAAGACCACTTTTCTTTCACCATTTCAACATTCTATGCTTTCACTCAACATTTTGCAGAGTGAATGTAAAGAAATTCTAAGTGCTATAAAATAGAAGCAGATACTTCTTTGTCACAAACACCATTTGACTTTATCCTGTTAAAAATGCCTACTCACGGTGCTGTTGAAAAAAACTTCATTTTCTACAATAAAAAAAAAACATATTCCTCAACAAGGTCTTAAAATGAACTGCTCTCACAAAAAGTCCTTAGTTTTTGCATATCTGATGGAGTTTGCATACAATGGAAAAGTTACAAAAATACGCTTTTGATCTGAAGTTTCACAAACAGTCTGTAGGAGCCATCATTTTTGATGACTCATACCTAAGAATCTTTACATTTATTCTTTAAATAGCTTATCCTTGTTGTAATTTTTAAGAACTGAAAAAGTCAGCCTTTCTTTCTGTGAATGAGAGGTTTTACCAGTAAGAACCCAGAATGCATCTGGTCAGATCAACTTGGCTATCAGCTCGCAAGCACATTCACCCAACAATCACTCAAGTGTAAAATATTTGTGAACCATGTGACAAAGTACATGTACACAACAAGACATATTGCAACATGTGATTACACAACTGTCATTTTCTACACCACTTACAGATTATTCAGAAGGTAATAGTTTATGTGAAACTTAATATAATTATTCTTCCTCGCTCCGTGTTTAAATAACAATTAAAAACTTGTAACATGTTCGTGCTAAATTTTAATTTTCCAGTGTTGTTTCACTGTCATGAAAGCCAGCACTTGAAAATGAAATCAAATCTGAATTTCCAATTCTTGTTCTACTAATTATATACCAGTTACTTTAAAAGAAATTACAAGTATTTTTAAGACAATTAAAAATGATACAATGTTACAATTTTACATGATTTATAAGAGGTACTTCAGTGTGAATTTGTCAATTTTCAGAAAAAGATACTTAACAGACTATTGTGAATTTGTCTACTTTTATAAGAGGTACTTCAGTGTGACTACTGTTACTTGTCAATTACTTTTTGTACAACTCCTTTTCATCAAGTCATCCCTATGCCTGTTTTACAGAAAGATCAAGTGAAAGAACAAAGAGAGTTGGCTTTCCATGACAAATAATAAATGAGTACATCACAGAGATTTTTAGTCTGATGGGCATTTTTCACCATATTTCTTCGTAAATTCCTGTGCATTTTTGATGAACTTTTTAGGATCTTTACTGTATTCTTCTGCTAGGTCTCCGCGTAAAGGATGCTCTGGTTCCGGTTCGTTCACTAAGGCCACTAAAGACTGTATAACTGAAAGACAAACAGTTTAAATTATCATTATTCCGTATTCAATATTGCCCTTAGCAGACATCCAAAGGTTGATGATTCCTGATAGCAACCACAGTAAATGACAGTCAGTAATTCCTATTATCAATATTATATGAGTTATAACTCAAATTAAACCTCAAATTAAACTGGTATTACTGGTCAAATGTGAGTAAACAGAGAGTGATATCAACTTGAAAAAGTGATAATGATGTAAACAAACACTGTGTCATTATTCTGTACACAAAGTTTTCTAAAATACACACCAGGCTACCCTACAATGTATGAATCTCTGTAATTTCATTTAAGGATAAAGAAACTGAAAAATAGATATAAAATGGATGCTAATGCTATATATGTAAACCTTTTACTGAGTAAAATGTCTTTGAGTTATATATTTTGTTTATGTTTTATGCCACATAATAAAACATGAAATTAGACAAATGTTAGAGAATATCCAAGTTTATTGACCTGGAGATGCAATGTTTATCTCTGTTGTCAGCCAGGTTCATAAACTGGGACATTCAACCTCATCATCATACAATAACTGTATAATAAATTAATAACCAATCTCACTCAAAACCAATATTAAGAATAAAATTATATCTATAGCATTTGATATGCAATGATACTGCATTATTCTGTTTAAAAATTTAAAGATATTTGCCAATAGATAAAAAATTCTGCTTTGTTCATATAGACAGCAAAGACAAGAAACGGCTTTGTGAAAATTTGTTCCACCATACTCAAAGTTATTTTTGCAATGATATTATGTATCCTTTTCTGACATCTTTTTCCCTGTGTTGCTTAGGGAATCTGACATCTGATAGTATCTGCTTCATTTTTTCAACTTCTTACATTTTAAGGCATCAAAGTAATTTTCATAGCCTAATCAATTTGGTGTTGATAGTTTGACCAATTTTATAGACCTTTTTTTGTTATTGTCAAACTGTTACGTTGGAAAAAGACATCGCCTGTCAAAAATAAGTTATGCAGACTTTTTTTTTTACTAATTAGTAAAATTATGTTTATTTCATTACAATAATAAAGCTACTGAGTAGTTTTCAAATACAGATTACAATCATATGAAAATATCTGAAGAACCAACCTTGTTCCGTTTTCGTGGCAGGTTTCCAATTCTCAGCACTAATGATTGGCAGACATACTTGGCCTTTTTCATCTATATTTGGATGATAGATCTTTGTCTTAAATGTTATCTTGGGAGGCTTGAAAGGATATTCAGCGGGAAAGTCTATTTGTATCTTAAAAGCACCCTTGCTATAGGCTTCCCACTCCTGTAAGAAAAAAAAACTAGAGTAAGAATACATTCTCTTATGTGAAAACTATATTGATACATTAATGAAGTGCAATGCATTTAAATATCTGAAGAACATTTAGTCAAAACCTGTTTGTATACCTAAATTCCACAAAATCGAGTGCTTACCCTTGCACTGAATCAATACAGAAGATACACTAACAATTACATGAATTTTTCAGAATAATGATGTCTAAGGCCGGTATTCCATAGTTCCGTGATCAGTAATCCATGTCCATGAAGCTTCGTTCAACAAAGAATGCGCTGGGAACTGTCCGTGTCCATGACCGATCGACACAGACCTGGACTTATGGAATGTATCCAACGCACCCTTTGTTGAATGGATGCAGACGTGGACCACGGACACAGAACTTTGGAATACCAGCCTAAAAATTCAAATGTTTGTTTCACTTTTCGGGGAAAAGTGGGGTAACCTTGTTAAACATGAAGTTCTACATTCTACCTTATTTTCAAGCAACAGTTTCATGAGATAGGAAAATCAAACCTACTTCCTTTTACAAGGGACAAAAACTTTCTTAATGACTGATTACTTAAAGGGACATACCCTATGACTGACCAATGATATGCTGTTTATTGGTTCATTCACAACCGAATGAAAAATAATTGATAATAAAAAGAAATAGCTTTTCAAATTCTTTTCTCTAGGCTTTAGGACACTTGTGTTCAACAGAAATGAGTGGCTGTCCAAAATTGCACAACAACTCTATATATAAAGAAATATATAAATATATTCAGTTTACCTGTTGTACTAAGAATTTTTGGAAAAAAAAATTGGAATCACTAGATTTTAAGGTATGCCTCTTCAGCTGAGAACCCCTATTACAGTACAATACTATCCTGATGAAGAAAAATGTTACTGGAATTAATTAAATTACTCTCAATGTAAACTTCATTTAAAAACAGTGTAATAAGAAACAGTAAATTCCACCATACTGGTACAACTAGTCCCTGCCATTGAAGAAAATTGGTTTCATCTACAGTTATGTTCCTGAAGTTTTTCGGATTAGCTATCTTTATGTCGGCTAACTCCTGAAAAAATAAAGCGTGTGAATATGTTATTGCAGGACTTTACTGCTAAATGACAAATATAAGATACTGTGACTGTGTAAGCAAAAACATTTAAGCATTCCTGTAATTCAGAGAGCAAAAGCATGAAATATTCTCCAACCTATATTCCAATTTACTGATAACAAAGCATTCTCATTTTACTGGCTGAAGTCTTTGAAGAAATCTCTTTTCTACTACATAAAGACTGACAGACTTACAACAGTTTCCAGACACAGTAAGTTTTCTTTTTGTAAAAAATGAAAGTCCCATTGTAGCAGAGGTATAATACTTCACTTTTACTCCCTTGCTTATCAGCTAGCTTTTATGGCGACATGGTAGTGTCCACTTAACAATCGAAGGTACCTAAGTTCAAACCCATGTCAGGGCAGGTGGATTTTTCCAGGTTACATCATAAATATTATGAAATAATATTATTGTGAAATCTACATCTCCTTTCTGAAGTTTTGTGCTTTACCAACAGAGCTGCTGATGCATTATTGTATCAATGGAACTTGATGAAACTAGAACTATCGCTGAATGCGATTCATACCCCCACCAATGTCCTTGACAGAAGACGACATGGAAAGGTGGCTAAGGGAATAACTTTAGTGGCATAAATACATATACATAAAAAGAAATTATCTCTGGTGAAAAAAAAACCAAACAAATTGTACAGGTAATAGTATAAATATATATTGTCAAACCATGTTCGAAAGAGTTACAAATAACCTTTCATTTTCCCAATGTACTAAAACAAAAGCAGTGAAGTTAACAAAATAGCATAATTATGTCAAAATGTAATTAAGAGTGGAAAAACTTTGCATACTCAGCTTACTTGTTCTAGATTTAGAATTATTCAAGTACATGTTAAAATTTCAGAACATTTTCTAAGTCAATTTTTGACCTTCAAGTGTGGCCTTGACCTTAAGCTGGCACAAGGGTAAGATGGGTTCTGCACATTGCCCAGTTGGGGTGAACATTTAAGTCAAGTTTGAAGAAAATCTTTCCATTAGTATAGAATTTATAGAGCGGACACGACATATTGTCTAGTATTGATTGTAAGTAAATTAAAAGACTTAAAAAGGGGCATAACTTTGTCAAAATGCAATACAAAGTTATGAAACTTAACCTGCATATCTTACTTGTGATACCTCATACATCTTTTAAGTTTTAAGCAAATACCTGTGCTAGTTTCAGAAATATTCAAGTACATGTTAAAATTTAAGAAGATTTTCTAAGTCAATTTTGACCTTCAAGTGTGACCTTGACCTTAAGCCGGCACAAAGGTAACATGGGTTCTGCAAATAACTTTGTTGAGTTGAACATTTGAGTAAAGTTTGAAGAAATTTCTCCATTAGTTTAGGATTTATAGAGCGGACACGACATATTTTCTAATATTTGATTGTATGTAAATTTGAAGACTTGAAAAGGGGCATAGCTTTGTCAAAATGCAATACAGAGTTATGAAACTTAACCTGCATTTCCTTATTGTGACACATCATATATATTTTAAGTTTCAAGCAAATACGTTTTCTAGTTTCAGAAATATTCAAATACATGTTAAAATTTAAGAATATTTTCTAAGTCAATTTTTGACCTTCAAGTGTGACCTTGACCTTAAGCCGGCAAAAGGGTAACATGGGTTCTGCACATCCCCTTGTTGAGGTGAACATTTGAGCCAAGATTAAAGAAAATCTTTCAATTAGTGTAGGACTTACAGAGCGGACACGACATAATGTCTAATATTTGATTGTTTGATATTTTACCTTCAATTGTGACCTTGACCTTGAGCTGACACATGGGCAACATGGGTTCTGCACATCCCCTTGTTGAGGTGAACATTACAGCCAAGTTTGAAGAAAATCCTTCAATTGGTATAGGATTTATAGAGCGGACACGATAATGGAGACGGACGGACAGACCGACGTGACAAAGCGAATCCATTATAGCCCTCCCACATTTTGTGGTTGGGGTATAATTATCAGCTGGTAATGTTCATGACATCAATCACTTATTGGTGTGGCCAATTATTTAACAAGAGATACATCTATAAATATACATGTATTACTGTTAGTGAATTTGGGTGTGAATAACTACAATGGCCCCACCAAAAGAAGCTGTGAGAACTTAACCAAAATAGTTGTACTAGTTAGGCATATTACTGAATGTAACACAGAACTTCACACTGGTTTCATGATACTTTAAGCAACTGAAAAAAATATCACTCTTCTGAAAAACCAGCACAACATCCAACCACTATTAAGGTTAAAGCCAATTTAATTACTGAAACACATGTACCTTAACCAGTGATTATGATTATTTATTACAATGAGAATGTAATCATTGACCTATGACCCATGATTCTAATAAAAGCCCAAGCTATAAATGGAATTTTTACGGTATTTATTACAATGAGAATGTAATCATTGACCCATGACAAAATAATAGCCACACATGGTAAATCAAACAGCTTATGCTGAATCTTGATGAAATTGAAACGACTCTAAATAAACTTTGCATTGTATTGTACATGGTTTAAATTCTGTACAAACACCCTTTAAACAAAATATCGATATACCTTAGTAAGCTTTCACCCAATCAATTTTAAGTTCAATGAAAAATTAATCAAAACATGCGAAAATAATAGTGGCGCAAAACGTTTTGTAAAGTAGCGCATGAAGATACCAGCATTTAACGTCCAGAATTCCTAAGATCTATCCATTAAGTTCAATCTTCTATATCTGCGATAGAACTTCTATCCAGTATTAAGTCACATCAAGGAATAACAGCCTTAATTGAGATTCAAATCCAGTAACTGCTTATATTTGTTTTATTTATTTGCATGAATGGGTTTCACAATCATTAGGTCTATATGCCTGTACCAACATTATAGTTACTAACATACTATCATCAGTTACGGGAGCCCTAGTGGGACAGCATCTGAAAGCAGGGGAGTAGTGTAGCGCTAGCCTAATTTATTATGCTTGCAGTGTTGAACCGCTTTAATAAATGTGATATTTTATAGTAGTTCAACCTTAAGCCGTATTATAAACTGCATAAAACCAAGCGGAAATCTCATGAAATGAATGGCTCTGGTAATTTCCTCTGCAACAATCACATAATTGCCTTCATCACCGAGGAATTCCGACTGCCAAAATCTGAATAAAAAGGCAGATATACAGAAACAAAACAAGTGTTTCGGTTTATACTTACATTACCTGTATGTTTTTAATGGATGGAATGGACTGGTATGATTAAAGTTATCATATTTTACCTAAATGTCATCATTTTGGTTGTAAACTCTACAAAATATGGGACAAACGAGCGAAAATACGTGCCCAACTGCATACGATTGGGCTAATCTGCACAGGCAGGCAAGATCAAAATGTGACGTAGAAAGTGAACAGCCGTATATTGTCAACTTATAATTTCGGTTCACCTTCGGAAGAAATAGTTAGTTCTGGCTTCCATAACTTTATATGATGCTTTTATGATTTTTGACGTTGCGCGACAGTAAAGTTAAGGGTCAACCCCATTTGCAAAGGCTACCAGAATTATGACAGTTTATGAACATTAAAAAAATAACTATTAAAATCACCATAATTAATCAAATTGGGGTCAAATGAATTACACCATTTGATAAACAAATCAATTCTGTATCTATTTACTTAGTCTCACTATTTCGCCTCCGAAGGTGAACCCATTTTACAGGCTGATATTTTATAGTTGTTCACCTACGTTTCACTTTGATCTGCATCTGGCTAAGCGGACTCGCCCAATCGTAGGCGATTGGGCACTTTTTATGGCTCGTTTGTCCAACAAATCACGAAGTTTAAAGTAAAAATGATAATAATATGATAAAATGTGATAACTTAATCCATACCTGATCCAGTAATCCAAGAAACTACACTGATATATATAAGTATCGAACTGAAACACTTATTTCGTTCATAATTATCCACCATTTTATTCAAAATTTGGCGATCGGAATAATCGGAGTTGTAGGTAATAAGTTAACTAGGGTAGGGTAAAAAATCTGCCGAACAATATACGCTTGGTTATATGCAGTTTAAAATTAGGCTTAAAGGTTAAACAACTAAAAAATATCAGATCAATAAATGGGTTCAACGCTTTAAGCCCGATTAATTAGGCTACTATTTACTGTTCTCTCCAGAAATAAAACCATGCGAAGGTATCTGAACACGATAGGACAGCAATGACGGCGAATTTCACAAAATTTAACTGAGCTGATAAACTTTAAGGTATTATTCCATCGATCAAACCTTTTCCATTCACAAACATAGACTGAAGTGTGCAAAATAGATTGAATTACCCGTAAGTGTAGAGATTTTGTCCAGATAATGCAATTTTATTAAATTACAGTGTGACATAAATATGTCACAGTTCTGGCTGACTTTCGATACGGGACTGGCTTCAGCGAACAAGTCTAGTGATACTATAAAACGTGTTCGCTGAAGTCTCTTTAGCTACGAAATCGTGAGACTAGTGTCGCGGGTTCAAGCTCTGCCCAAGGAACGGGTTTTCCTGAACCCAACAATTATTTTAATCACATTAAAAGAATTTATCTGGATGTTAACAGTTGTACAACTTATATCTGAAATATGAGTTGTGAGATCAACATTTTCAATAAAACGCAATGTTTTGAAACAATCCTGACAAACTTAACTGAAGCTTGAAGCCGGTAACTAAAATTGTTTCTTAGATAAGTTTAGCTAACCGAGTTAAACTTTACCGTTTACTACAAAATACTAGGTTACAATTGTGTCTTACAGAATTCGGAAATTGTTTACAAAACATTGGATTAAACCCAAGGGAATTAAATTTTCATCGCACCTTTCTTAATCTTTTGGTCGCTGCCATCTTGAATATATCACGTGACCAAACGCCACCGAAGTAAAGGGAGAAAATTGCATTGGCTCGTTTCTAAAAAAACGTAAGGGACGGAAAGAAACGGAACTATTACAATTTTCAACCAAAACGCGTGTGCATTATGTTTAGGTGGAAAAAAAATCGACAATCATAATAACTACCACACACATATCAGGAAATAAAATCATGGTTATTGTCTTTAATGTAAATTTAATCAAAGATTTTGAGAGTGAATGAAAGTGGTTTCTCAAGATCTCTGGCCAGGCAAACATGCGATCAGGAATTTGAATTTTGCTCGTATTTCATTTTTAGAATTAAATAATATTTCCATTAAGGCGAACACTGATGGAGTAGTGAGAGTCATTCTGATTTGCACAACCTTGAAATATGCCGACGACACCATAGTTTATTTAACAATCAAATCACAAGCATCTGCACAAACCTTACAAAATGATTTGCACAACCTTGAAATATGGGAAAAAGAATGGTCAATGGAATTCAACCCTGACAAGTGTGAAGTTCTCAGAATACACAGGAAAAAGAAACCGGTCATCCTTACACCCTACATAACACTAAACTGAAAACCACAGAAAATGCAAAATACTTAGGAGTTACAATAAGTAGCAACCTAAACTGGTCATCCCACATAAACGATATCACAAACAAAGCAAAAAACAGCTTAAGGTTCATCAGACGAAACGTCAAAACACAAAACAAACAACTCAAAGAAGCAGCATACAAAACTTATGTAAGACCACAGGTTGAATACTGCTCAACCATATGGCATCCATGGCAAAAATATCTCACACACAGAATAGAAATGGTCCAGAGGTCAGCTGCAAGGTACGTTCATAATGATTACCACTATACAAGCAGTGTAACAAACATGATCAAAGAACTAAAATGGTCAACTTTAGAACAAAGGCGAAACTACGCCAGCCTGGTCATGCTACACAAAATAAAAAAAAAATCAGGTCAATGTTGATCACAATCACCTTACAAACACATGAAACAGCAAATTTCTCATCCCACAATCAAAAACACAACATCACATGAACTCATTCTTCCAAAGGACTATACGACTCTGGAACGAATTACCGACCGATATTAAAGCTACCCCAACTGTACCAGCTTTTATCAGTGTTCTAAACAAGTTTCATAGATTTTAAGTACTTAAAATAAATGTTTAAGTAAGATTTTCAGTTAAATCTTGTTTTCTTTGTTATTATCTTGTATAATTTTAATGTTCCTGACACGCGCCTGCCTAGTATAGTCAGTATTGACTTTTGCCAGTAATAAGTTGAAGTTGAAGTTGAATTAACTTCGTTGCCGCCGTCTTCATATTTATTGTTACGAGTTAGAGGTAAAGAGAAAGAAAATCAAGCAACTAACTTTACCACAACAAAATTTATTCACGATAAGATATGAGAACTGTGGTACATCATTAACATGAAGTTATATATATGTACTGAACAAAATTATACAAACCTAAATCCTTTAAATCTTTATATCATCCAGTTTCCTAAAGTCTTGTCCATAAGACAAAAAAATACTAACTTTATTATACTGCATAGTTTACGTCAATAAAATTTCGGTATTTCTGTGTAGTGGCCATAGTGTATACGTTAATGTATATAAATTTAAGAACAATGTACTCAGTCCGATTGGCCTTTAAGTCACTTACAAATCAGATGAAATATTCGTGTAATGCAAGTAATCGTTATAAATCAACATAATTAATACATGATATAAAAGCTGAATTATTCTCTCTATGCATGCAGTCAGGAGCGGAACAGTGGTCCAGTAGTAACGCGCCTCATTGGTAATCCAGGGGTCGCAAGTTCGACACCCAGCTCCTCCACTAACAATTCGGATTAGACATTTATCGAAAGTCCAATGTATCAGTGCTACACATTGAATATGGAAAACAACCAAGGGTGTCTCTTGGATGGGGTGCTTTCTGTATCTTGCACTGTCCCTCAGAGCATAAGATAAGTTATCTATTTTTGCACATTGATATTAGAAAAAATACCACTGTGATGTTATCCAGGTAAGATCGTCACCAAAACGAAAAGTAGAATTATCTAAGTATTATAAAATAAAACAAAATATGCGTAAAAATGTCTGCACATTTCAGTTCGTCTTTTCTTAGAAAAAAGTTTGGCGACATTTCAGTTACATTTTTATCTCTAATTACTGTTTTACTGAAAGGGGACATCTTACTGAAATCGACAAAAACAATGTTTGATGTTGCCCTACTCTATCGTTCAATGAGCTGTAAGAATTCCATTTAAAAGGAAACGTCTGTTACATCCACAGGTAGCCGGACTATGAAATAGAATCTTTTGAAAATAGTTTTTTTCTATTTTCCTTGTATATCGAAACTTGTGCATGCGTTCTATCAGTGAGATTTCAACTGTTTGTTTTTTATTCATTAGAAACCGAATCAAACTCATTGTACATAAAGCAATAGCACAGTGGGGAATCACGTGACTTTGTTTAGGTTCGATGCACAGATAATGGCGGCCAAAAGTCCTCGGTAACTTCATGTTTTCCAAGAATGGTTTTTAGCATGCTGCTTTCCACTTCTGGAGACAAAACTTATCATATGCAGACTAAAATGCGCGTAATTGGGTACCATTCATTCCCCACATAATTGCGTATTTTTCGAGGTAACCCTTTGAATTGTTACCGGCGACATATTTTTACAGATGTCCTTTTCACGGAAAATACGTTTTTTTTCCAGGAATCACTTAATCGCCACTGACTTGCGCTGTTTCCAGCCATAAATTGCAATAACTGTTAGTTATGTAATGGAGATGGGTCTTCCGTAAATTTTGAACTATCTGACCTATTTCATAATTACATTTAGTACTCTAAGACCTAGACATCGTCTGCACATAAAGCGAATAACAGTCGGGAGATCTTCAGGTAATACAACCTTCTATAGAAGAATTCTAACCATGTAGCAATGTAGATAAATCAAACAGTAAAATATGTGCAAACTAGTTAGTTATGGCAATGATTATTTTAACTAAAGTCGGCGTAGAAAGTTAACGTTTCATACCCATTTTGTTCATACTTTAGGTATGAATCACTATATAAAACTGCAAAGCTACACCATGAGTAAAGTTATGTCGGTAAAACGCTTATTGAATATCAAAGGTAAAATAATGGTTCCTCTTTGGTGCCCAGCTTAATGAGTAGTATAAAAGCAGTTATTCTAACGTTCCTTCGTCGGGGAGCAGATCAGTGGTCCAGTGGTAACGCGCTGGACTGTTGACCCAGGGTCCCGAGATCGATCCTCCGCTCCTCTACTAACATAACTTATTGTCTTTCGAATGAAACGTTAAACCAAGGTCCCATGTATCAGTGCTGTACACTGAGCACGCAAAAGAACCAGGAGTGTCTCTGGAATTTGATGGTTTCTTGTCACGTGACCATTTAGGCTGTGACGTACTTATTTTTTCTTAATTAATTACTGCTACAATAGGTAAAATGATCGGAAGAATGCCACTTTGTTGCATGAAAATATGCTAAATAAATTGACGGCTTATTTTGTATTTTTCTTAAATAAAAAATTCGTACGCAATGGTTCCGCCGAAATTGTTTTCACGTTACATATTGACTCTGCGAATTACTAAATTCAGTGAAAATCGGCGTTAACTCATGTGACTTTGTTAAAAAGCAGTAAATTAGTATCATAATTATCTGCATGTTAAACGCAAGTTTGATCATGACTGGATTGTAACTCGTCAAATATCGCCAAAGCGACACACAATGATTAGGACAGCTGCTGTCCTTTTGACAAAGATATGGACGGCTTTACTTTAAAAGCTCACTATAGAGATCCGTGTGCCAGAAGTTTTGTAGCACCGATTTTCCGATCGAGTAGTAGAAAGCACTTGCGGTTGTATACAGAAAAGTAGGGTCTTCCAAATAGGTAATAGCGTATCGTCTATCGGTGCTAGTATAAGTTTTCGTTTTGTATTCCATTCAAGTGCTTGGCTACCCACAGTTCTAAGTCTCACTATAGATTCAGAAAATGCTGTAAAGTTGGATTGTTGCAGTCTCCGCTACTTCTGTGGATGCCAAAATGTTGTTCCATAGGCTCTTGGTTGAATTTCTCTCTTAATACATAACTAACATCATTATTTAAGCATTATCTTACACATCCAACTACGGATTTGACGGTCATTTCGATATCTTCAAGTGTCTGGTAGCTTAACATAATTTATTTCCGCTGTGCCCTTGCAAAGTTTCTAGGTCTTTGTTCTACATTCACACGCCAGTCTTCCAAAAACTGCAAGAATTCATTCAATAAAAATGCCGAATGAATGCTTACGTTTGTGAAGTACTTTCCCCATATAAAATTTCAAATGCACTAGCTACTGTTTCACTGAAAACTTGTGCTGCAAAACTCACTTCCATGCAACCGTTAGATGAATTGTCAATATGTTCCCTCGTAAGTTTCGGACAGAGACACCACGTACCATTATGACAAGTACATGTTTTGCAAGTTGTTTGTCTTCATCATTCATACATTCGGTAATATGATTCAAATCATTCCCCACACTGTCGAGATCAACAAATTCTAAAAGCTTTCCACTATGCTTGTCATAAACTAAGTCACTCTTAACTCTGATTTCGTCATGAGGGATGCCAACATTTTTTCTGGACTTCAAAAC
Organism: Cyclina sinensis; assembly: GCA_012932295.1. Classification (NCBI taxonomy): domain Eukaryota; kingdom Metazoa; phylum Mollusca; class Bivalvia; order Venerida; family Veneridae; genus Cyclina; species Cyclina sinensis. The sequence goes on along the minus strand of JAAONU010000019.1, from coordinate 47,485,467 downwards.
TTCTGTTGGATCATTATTTTGGTAAATCTCTCTGTAGAGCTTTTCTGTTGTTTCAGGCTGAAACCCTGTCCCACTTTTAAATAGGTGCGTATATCCATACCGTAATCTTTCACTTAGCAAGCTCACAAATCCAAACTTTCGTAACAGATCATAAGAACTGCTTGACCTACTTCTAAGTAAAATGCCACATTCGATGCCATTGCATTTGCCCCTTGTCTTTTAATTTGTTGTACTTAAGCTGTTCTTCTCAAAATAGTTTCTTGTACCTTTGTTCATTTATTTTATTTTTGTCGCTGTTTTTATCGTCACTAACTCCTTTCATTATCTGTAAGAAGTCCTGATTTGCATAATATGAAAGAACCACACTTTTGCTTTCAATTTCATGTGATATTTTCTTTCTTAATGTACCCAGTTCTTTCTCCAGGCTCTTTGAATATTCTTTGAGCTGTTTGAACTTATGCAATTTTTGGTTCTCTGACAGCTTGTTGTTGGCAGTGCGGGAGTGAAACCAATCATTTGAGGCTTTACATTGTCATTGCTTTGCTTTCTGGCAAACATTACTTTAAAATTTCCACTGTAAACTTGACCGATGACCTTTGGAAAGTAACAAGAAGTCGAGAATATAGTAGATTTGCCAGTACATGTATAATGATCCCGGTAGCCTTCTTTTATTTGCAAATCTGTTGCATCAGTGATTAATGTGCGGTACACCATAATATTCTATTTGCACTGTTTTATTTCTTGTTTTCTGCTCTGCCTATATTCTCGGATCATACATACTCCAAATATCCATGGAAATTAACTCACTGTGTTGAGTACTACTGGAATTTAACTCCAATGTTCAAAACATAATAAGTTCATTTAAGTCTAATGCAGTTGCAAAAATTAAAAAATCTAGCCCAACTTAACCATCAACAATGAAGTATCAAGCTAACTGTATGACAAGGTAAATCAAGGCAGTGTCTCGAAGTACGGATACGTACCCCTAGACAATACATGTAGGATTGTCTACTAGGGATACGGACTTCCTTTTACGATATAATTAAGCATTACTTTCGGTGGATTGGCGATGTCGGACACCTTAACATTGTCCGTATGCGATATTTCTTCAACATTGTTTGCTGATTCTTCTTCATGACCGTTGTTTACTAAAGCTTGGTCGTAGTTATCAAACATTTTCTTCCTCCATTTCTGTAGACTATTTTCTCTATCTTTGGTAATACTCTCAATAACAACATTTTCTCCCTTTTCCCAGGCTGACAACAAAGCATTTAACTGTTTCATCCTGACGTCAAAAACAGCACATGTCTCTTCGGCGGCGCATAATGCAAGTTTTTGGGCCACTCGAAATGCTGTGCGGTACCGCTGCTGTTGTGACTGGTTGCCGGCTTTATGAGACGTGAACTCTTGCGTTAGGTTTGTAGGACGCTGATCTAGCTGTCGAGATCCTAGGAAATGCTGCCCTGTCCAACGAGGTGCCACTAGGTCGGGCGCGTAACGGTCTTTGTCTGTTTTCACTCGCAGGGCCAATATAAATTATGTCGACACGGTAACTCGTATTGTTTCCTGAACATACAGGAGCATGTATCAGTGGTAACAACATAGGCGCTGTCTTTCACTGTGTAACCACCATCGGAGCTGGTCAACACTTCTTTTGTTCTGTGCTTCTCCATTTCGTTTTTAAGAATATTGTAAGCATAATTTGTTAGTAGCTGCCTGTACTGACGGCCATATTCAACTAATTGAGAATTTGTCACCGGCACATTTGTGACAGTCTTAAAAACATTACAACATCAGATACTACTCTTTAACACCGAGTAGCATATGAAGACTATCTAAGACAAGCAACGCTATTCTTTACGAATGAAACCATGCCTTTGAAAGCATCCTATTACTGGTCATTTTCTTCATCCTCAAGATACGAGCCATACTTCGGCGTCTTTGGACACAGCTTTGTTCGTCGATTCTGCACAAGATGGAAGCTCAAGGAAATTGCATGTGATATGCCGTTCTGGGGCGAAGCTCACGGAGTAGAGGGCATTGGCGTAGAAGACCTGCGGTCAATGCTCCGCAAGAGATCAGTCTCCAAGTTCGATTTCATCTTCATTCAAATCGGCGAGAATGTGTGCTGAACATGGGTAATCACTATTTCATGTACTCACTTATCCTCAGACATGACTGGAATTACAACAAAAGAAGTAAGAGACTAAACAAGATCCGTAAAATGCATAAAGATAAGTCTGGTACCACAACGATCAGCTGCTGAGCAATGACGCCAGAGACAGGGCAGATAAAGTCCATCTCCGTCGATCTCAAGAGAGATTCCTCTCTAACACACGCGCTGCCTATCATGACAGCGAAGTGAGTAGTCCTGACTACTTCAAAGTCCTTCTCAGGACTATGCAAGTTACTGGAGAAGATACCTTCTCAAAGTCTCATTTCTAATGAGCCTGCCGGACGACATTCATTTGGATTTTGCACACCAATGAAAATGAAATTTGAGCTTCGCTAGTTAAAACAAATTTTGCGGAAAAAAAACCAACGGGATGGTGATTAATGAACTATTTTAAAGCTGTAATCACTTTACTTTATAATAATATTAACAGCTTTAAGTAAGTGTCTAGGGGTACGGATCCGTGCCTCTGGACACTTACAAAAATCAATTTTATTTTCAGTGTTACTAGTGAAATACCCTTTTTGTACTACCATTTTGATTTTGTTTAGTAATAGTCGTCTGCCTAGTATAGTCAGTATTGTATTTTTGGCAGTTATAAGTTGAAGTTGGGGTAAAGATACAGAGAAAAATTACTTAAACATTCAGCAAAAATTGACTAAGTTGAAGCTTTTCAAAAATACAAACAGAGGCAAAAATTGAAATTATAAAAACACGGTTTACTTTAAAAAATTTTCGATTTAAAGAAAAAAAGATAGACATTTGTTAAGAGTTTGTTTCTTAGTCTGAAATTAGCTGCGAAATCAATATGGTTAGTTAAAAATATGTCTGAAAAATGGCGCCATTTATAAAGAAATGCTCAAATTCAGCTGTCAATATTTTCTAACATTGGAATAAAAAAGAAAAAAATCCTTTCACAGTCGAGTGGAAAAACTATTTTTGCACATGAAATTTATCTTTATTAAATAAAACAGTACCGAGTTACTTAAAAAACGCTTACGAAACGAGCCCTGCTTTTTGGGGAAAATGTCAAGGGTAGATATTTACCTCAACACCGCTAACAAGAAGACACGAAATTAATCGCAAATCAATAAATAATAACTTCCATACATATATAATGTGTAAATATAGTAGTTACCATTTTTTTCAATAATTTTTCGATCGATGAAACAAGCTTTTATTATATATTTTTAATATGTTAACAGCGTGAGTCCCTTAACAATGGCGGTCGGTTTTTTTATGGTGTCACGTGATCAGCCGAGACAACAAACTTCCCGAAATTCGTTCATTTCCGGACCATCTTATTTGAAAGACACTGCTACAAACAAGTAGTCCGTGATGTATATCAAGTCCGTTTGCTGCTGAAATTTCGTTAAAAAAACGAAAGCTAGAAAACCAAAAACATCACAGAGATGCGCAAAATTGCTTGTTGAATACACAGCATACTGGAAAATACTGAGAAAAACAGTGGCGATAAGGCGTTTCTTGGAAAACCTGCTTGTCTGTGAAAAGGATCTCCGTAAAATCTTGTCGCCGGTAACAATTCAAAGGGTTACCTAAAAAACTACGCAATTCTGTGGGGCAAGAATGGTACCGACTTACGCGGAGTTTAGTCTACATATCATACGCTATGTCTCCAGATCCTGAAAGCAGCATGCTAAAACCCATTTTTGAAAAACATCAACTTACCGAGGAATTTCGGCCGCCATTATCCGTGCATCGAACCTAAACAAAGTCAGGTGATTCCCCACCGTGAAAAAAGTTAAGTAAAATATTTTTATTTTGATATAGGTCTTGATTTTTCAGAATGTCGGAACGTTTGGCTAGACCAGGATCAATTTTTTCTTAAGTGCCACCAATACTGTCACACTTAATTATACTAAGATTCTTGTGGGACATTGAAATTGAACTAATATTTGATTTCTTTCTGTCAATGTATTCGTTTAGCTTATTAAATTGACACATTTGGTGTTCTTTGCCTCTCGCGGGACTTTTAATAACATGATTCGAAGCAACTTATTTTCTTTCAACAGTGCAACGACCAAACTTACATGCCTAAAGTTATCTTCCAAGAATAGACAAAAGAGCAAGGACTTGATCACTATGTTTAAAATTCCTTTCTTTTGCATTTTCATCATGTTTGTGTTTAATTTTAACTTCAGATGCTTTAGTTTAGCTGTTTCGTAAACCTTTTACAATTTGTTTCGAAAGCCAGAAACATACTACATCTACGTAAATGTGTGTGTCATCATCGGACAAAAACTTTTTCTTAGAATCTTAAGTAGTCCACGAACAGTATGTTCAAATACTTTTTCAAAGAATGTGAAAGCATGGGACCTTTGAACAGTTTATTTAACTACAAAGGGCAACAAATAAATTTATTTTATGCCTACCAATGAAATATAGGGAAATATCAGTGAGATAAAGTGATAATACACTGTTTTGAATCAGTTAATTACCATTTTGATAATACACTGTTTGTGTCAGAACTACTGCTTGATGAAACTTCAGGAATTTCCCCACCACAAGAGAATCCGCTGTATTTCAGACTGTGACAGCGAGTGAAATTTATTTACCTTGTTAAATCCAATTATAATATTGAATTCCTGAGCCTAACTAGTTGTGAACAATGATGAAATTCGCCATAAATTATTTAAAATGTCTGATTTGTTTACATAACTCACATGGGCAATATCCAATATGGCCGACTTTCAATTCAATTGATTGAATATTACTCGGTATTAATCCGCTTTTATAATTAAAGTATCTATGGCAAAAATTCAATAAATATTGATAAACTGTGTAGACAAAAATAAATGTTATTTGATGAAAGTGTATTCAGTTTATTTCAGCAGAAGTAAAGTTATCATATGTATTGGAATTGTCTGCACTTTTTTGTGCGGAGTAACCAAAGTACGCATTAACTGATTTGGGGCTAACCATGGGGAATTTATTGAAGGCCCTGATTAAAAATATCATAAAAAAACCCATTTTTGACGTGTTGGCATAAAATAAAAAGAAAATTTGTTTGTTTTTTAGTGGAAGATGGGAATTTATTTCATCTCGTGAACACCATATGTTGATATTTTCACTCGTGGCTGCGCCACTCGTGAAAATATCACATATGGTGTTCACTCGATGAAATAAATTCTCATCTTCCACAAAAACAAACAAATATCCTCTATGTCTTCCTCCCAGTCAATATGACCACATCCTATTCCTGAGCGTCTGGGAAAATCGTTTCAAAGCATTTTTACTTTCAGGATGATATGTATTGTATAAAGCCACATTATTGCAAGACCTTTTAGAAGTATACCAAACTTGGTCAGACTTAATTGATGTTGAGAGACCAACCAATAAGACATATTTACAAAAGCTTAAATGATCCACTCCTTGGCACTGCTATGTATCCAGTAATATTTTTTTAAAAGCAGAGATATAACGATAATGATCACGTATTTTTAATGATTTAAGGGACACACCCTAAAATAATCCGATGGTATACTATATATGCTTTGGTCGCATTCTACATAAAATGAAAAAATAATAAATATTGCAAGGAAATGTTTCCTTGTGGCATTTATATACTCTAAAAGTGTTCGTTTGGAATGAGTCGCTGTCTACCCAAATATTGTATTATCAACAGTTCTCTGTATACAGACTGGGTATGCCTCCTTAAGTGAAAATTGATCAGAAATATCATTATTCTATAGCAGTCTTCGAGAGGGATTTATATAAGTTGCAAGAATTTGCTTCCCAATCGATATAAAATAAATATGTTTATGCTAAACTAATTTTATACATGTAATGTAAAGAAACGAAATTCTTTCATTTGAAGATTAATATAGCATATTTGTTACGCTGAACAAGTTATCAAACCTTTTGGAAAATCAGGGGAATTTACAAAGCAACATGGGTATTGGTCGAGTCTACAAAAGAGTAAACATTATCATTGCTAGGCATCAGACGAACCCTATAATTATTCTACTAAGCAGTGTTCCTCGCTCCTTTCTGACGGATTTTGATACTTCGCAGACTGCAATGAAACAAATTTCAAATTTCTTCTTGTCTGGATAAAGCTGTAAGGACTAATATGTTGAAATTAAATTCATTCTTTCGTCAATTTTATTGTATCAGCACTTTAAACGCTTAGTTTTTATATATACAGCAGCAAATGACCAAAACTAGAAACAATGTCATGCTGAATTCACTTGGATACAAAATTCACGAGAAAACAATGCCGCAAGAGAACGTGATCTGATGGAAAATACTAAAAGTTTCTTAAGTTTCTATATGATGAAGTGAATGCGAATTTTAATTTTGTTACCTATACTTACAAAAAACAATCGACAGTACCATAATCTTATACGTTTCTAGTGACAGGCAAACGTAGTTTTAGCTCAACGTGCGATCTACTAGAATATCTGCGGTTTAAAATGGTTTATCAATGAAATTTGCCTCCAGAAGGAGTCAGCTTGACATGGTATGTGCATCAGACAGTAGGTTGTATATCCTTGAATTTTATATCCACAAGAACATGTTGTCTGACATAAATAAACATTGTTTCCAGAAGAATTCAGCTTCACTTTCTATATCAAGAAATTTTGTTTAAGCTTCATCGTGTATATCCATAAATTACGTATTGAGAAGGCATAAGCTTGTCATGGTATACCTTTGATGTTTATATCCATAAGAAGTCAACATTATACTGTAAATACATTTAATAATGTCAAAAAGGAGTAAGCTCGACATTCTTTTTCTATGAAGTTTGTATCCAGACGGAGTAAGCGTGACTGTATATAAGGAAAAGATGCACTTCCTGGGTTGTTTGAAACTCCTAGAAAACTGGCGTTTGATTTCTGTTTCCTGTAATGTAGTACAGAAGTCTACTAGAAGGTAATTTTTGTTGAGTTTCTGAAATTTTAGGCTGCACTGATTTCAACAAAGCGAAAAATGTTTTTTTTATTTGTAAGAACTCTGTCTGGGCAATATCAAATTCAACATTTTTGTCTACGTATTATGAAACGTTTTGTAGAAATGTAAATGTTAAAGCTGACAGAGGGTTCCCATTTGCATAATATATACATTGTAATTTCACTTTATATATCACTTTGATTCACTTATATTGTGGACAAGGTGTGGATGTCACTTAGAGGTTTGACAGTGTCGAGTGTTATCGTTAAATAGGCGGTGTTGTGTTTAAAGAAGGGCTCCAGCTTGTTGCATTTAAATAGTTTTTTTACTAAGTACATTTGTAAGAAGGAATAACAATTAAAATTTCTCATATCAGTCAGTTAAAAGGGTAAAGGGGTGTAGGGTGGGGGACAGTGTGCGGGTTGGGTGATAGGAAACTTACCAATGTCATTTTTAACCGGTTCAAATGCCACCTGACGGTTGTTAGCAAACAAGTGTTGGTGGAGACAATGACTTTCCAGTCTGTTGAAGTGATTGAGAAAATACATTGGCCACTGAAGCAAGGTGTATGCCATGGGCAGTTAACACCATTCAAGTTAATAAAAGCCAGTTTATTCAATCTAGTAGTTAATTTGTGCCTAACTAGCGAGGCAATTACAACTTTACAATGGATATCAGCTTGTTGAATATATTTCTTACATTTTTACATGCTGTTTGCCTTCTGTACTTGTTTTCAGGTTGTATTTTTTTGTACTTTCCTCCTGAAAGAAAAGTATTTTTTCTTGTAAAGAGCAATCGTATGCTTTTTGTGTTATTTTTTTAGTAAGCATGCACAGTATAAACTGTTATTTTCGGTACATAACAATCCCGGAGGAACTTGGGCCAGTGTTCAGCAATCTCCAGATCTGTAAAAAAACGTCTTAAAATAGAGTATTTCAAAAAGAAAATTATACGTCTCAGAATATGATGCTTTGATTTCAATTATAATAACTTAAAATGATAGAATTTAATTTAGTACTGTTTGTCGCATTAGCTTAGACAGTTTTATTTAAATATTACTAGTTTTGAGAACTGACAAGAATTCTTCCAGTATAGGTACTTTCTTTATTTTGTCGGTCTTTTACGCTGTCATCACAGAGATAATCTCCCCTTAAAGAGGTGCACTGTGAAAATTGCACAATTGTGACTCGTGTAATTTGCCGTACCACTGCTGTCGTCCCTTTCAACAGGCTCAAAACTACTAAAGGGTATATTCAAATTTAAAAAAATGAACCAGAGTGTTGTGAACATACTACAAATGCCAGAAAACATCTATTTGATACTCAAACAGTCCAACAAAAACCCAAACACACAGAAAATATTCGGATTATTTATTGTCAGCCATTACCAGAGGAGACACTTTCTGTTTTGATTTACAACTGTCTGACCTATAGTTGCAGGCGCCATCCCTTATTACGTATCGAACTGAAGTTAAACCTCTAGGTTTAAAGTCAATATCGTTAGAACCAGTCTCCAATTACTCTTTTGCGCTTACTCTGCATGAAAATACGAATTCAGGAAAACGAAAAACAAGTTGGCTTCCTTTAAAAAGTAAGTCAAAGAGAGGTCAGCAGCTGTCGTCACTGAAAGAATGAATCTACCTGTTTCAAAGATCATTTTGAATTTTTTAAACGTTCTGTGACTTAAATAACTATAAAAACTAGTAACCTAACTATTATTAACAGTTAAAAACTTATTAGGCAAAATGACAGAAACTGACTATAATTTAGTTATTTCAAATGTTTTTATAGTGGCGTATCTATCATTTAAATTAATGAAACAAATTAAGATAACCTCATGTATTTCATGCCTTGTAGAATCTTGGGAATCTTCTTATAAGCCCCTAAGGCTTTATCTTCCCCCCTCTTTTACAACAATGCATGTAGTTGTTGAAGCCAGAACTCCCATGTTAAGCTGCTGCTTTTTTAGGCTCATTAAGTTTTGTTTTCCCGTTATTGAAATATTAATACAGTTTCACTAATTTCATTCTGGTCGATTTTTTTCAATAGCTATTTATCATTTAGTTCAGTTCTTCATAACATTAGCGTTTCATTACTATTTACAATAACATATACGCGCATATCGAGCGAGATATAGTTTAAAATGTTAAAAACAGTTTAAAATCACTTTAATTACAGTTCACGAAAACCCCTGGTATTATTTTTATTGTAACAGACTTTTTTATTTATGCGAAAGCTTTTATTACACCTTTCTTAGTCCAAATATTTTACAAAATAATTAGCGATAGTATCTGTTAAGCTGGACTAAATATTAAAAGGGCGTAAAATCGAGGAAATGGACTTGTCAACAATGCTCTGAAATTCGTAAAAAATATTTACCATTTTTTCATGACAATGGCTAAATATTAATTTGTTCAACAGGCTGATGAGTTTCTCAGTTAGAAATTGTAGTTTTTAAAAACTAGCATACATTATAAGAAATGCATCGCAATAATTGTATGTTTTGTGTTTAGTTAAGGGAATACAAAATTATTCTGTACGTTCTGTTCATAATGGACCGTTTTAACCATGGACCGTTTTGTCCCGATGTTAAATTTTGGTTTCGTTTAAATGAATTCGTATTTTGATTCGGAGCATGCGCATAACTATCATTGTAGACTGGTTTTCATGATTTTGGGCTCAATATGAGATCATTAACTAAAATTTGATACGCAAAAATGGATGCCGCCAGCAATTAAAGCCAACACTGTGGAGAGGTCTGATGATGACTGATGACCTCTCCAATTATCATTACATGTTGTCAAGATTTTCGTCTAAATGGCCTATGCTTAACCTTTGTAATCTGCAGATAAAAGTAGCTGCAATTGGAACAAACTATTCCAGTTTTTGGGAGGGATGAAAAAACTACTTAAATCATTCGTGAGAGGGGCATATTGTCGACTTAAAATAGCTTTTATACTGAAAAAGACAGACGTAACTTTTCAAAGTACGCTGATGAACCTCTCTTATACTTCGTTTTAAAGAAACTTACTTGTATATATCTTCTCTTAGAAGATACATTACATATTGTTTTCTTACTATGATAAGACAGGGGAGTGACGGCGTGGCCGAGTGGTTAACACGTCGGACTAGTAGTCGAAGGATTGCTAGCCGCATGGGTTCAAACCCAGTCAGGGTCAAGTCGTTGTTTCCTTGAGCAAGGAACTTTACACTCATTGCTTAGTACTGGTTGGTTCCAGGAACGGATTCGAGAGTGTATCTATAAGCTTTAAGCTTCCTGCACAATCGAACTAAAATAAATTTGGTATAAACAGGATTGTGTAAAAATGCCTCCCGGGGAAAGCACGAAACGGGAAAAACTCGTGCACAGCAGTGTTTGAGTTACACAGCCCGTCATACCACTAGGTGTCTTCATAGAGACACATCATTTTCCGATATTTTGATTATTTTTGATAGCATTTAACAATGGCACGGCTGACGGAAGTTTAGAGGGGTCAGGCCGTTGCGATGATTATCCAAGGTCAAAAGCAAATACTGGTTGCCAGACATTTCGGTGTCCATGTTTGCGTTATAGAACGTCTTGTTAGACGTCTAAGGAAAACTGACCGGGTCGCTGACAGACCTAGGTCTAGGCGTCTACGTGTGACGTCACAACGTCAGGTCAGTTTTATTCGTCTCGCGCATTTGCTCAATCGTCTCCTTACTGCCACTGAATCTGCCGTATATATTCATAACCGTACTATCCGTGCTAAAACTGTAAGAAAGCGATTGCGGGAAGTTGGTATGTGGGCACGTCACCCGTACGTAGGTCTGCCCCTTACCGTCGCCAGCGTCGTATGGCTTGGGTAGCGGCACATACCCCCAGAATATTACCACTGAGGCAGTGGAGGCGGGTCGTGTTTACTGATAAGTTCCGGTTCACCCTGTTTCGAGCAGACGGTCGACATTAATTGTGTGTATCGACGATGAGATTATCCGACCCCAAGTTGCCCCATTATTGCAGAAAAAAATCCTCACATTCCAGTAGAATAATGCTACGCCCCATGTAGCGAGGATCCGTCCCAACTTTCTCACTAACAAGAATATCCACCCACTGGATTGGCCGCCATACAGCCCGACCTATCCCCTATTAGTGGGACCAACTGGATAGACAGGTTCGACGACGCCAGCCTCCCCCTGTTACTCTGGCCTAACTGAGAGTAGCTGTCTTGGAAGGGTGGGCCAACATCCCAATGAGGAGGATAAATTCACTCATGAACTCCATGCCTAGGAATATCAGGGCTGTGGACTCGGAGAGCGAATATTGGAGGGAGTGGGGTGTCATACCCGGTATACACTAGCCAGTTTCCCCACAATCAGTCCATTTCAATTTTAGATCACAGAGGTCTCTTTCAATTCCCTTCAATTACTCCTAAATCACTATACAAATAATTGATTTTGTAGTTTATTCTGTATGGATTAATCTTCATTTTTGCTTAAAAATATTGAACATTATACTCGACGTCTTACCTCGAATCATCTTCAAAGTTTACCCTGCGTTTCTTTATCCCTTGTGTATATATAATTTAACATTTCGATAAATAACACATTTTCCCGTATAGATGTTATCATCAAATTTTAATGGTCTGACACACTCTCGACGCAGATTTCGTATAAAGTATATAGATGATCAATATTTACTAGCTTTTTGAAGTGTCGTGAGAAGTTTGATACGTAAGGAAAATTTGACAGTCAGTCATGTAGGTGTAAAGTTCTACTTAACATTACTGAAAAATTAGATTCATTTGCATGTAGGTTACGAATATGTATCTTATTTTCTTAAAAAAAAAACACTAATGTGTTCAAAAAAATAGATGAAAAATAAATTAAAAAAGCGCGAAGCTACTTTATAATCTCAATATTTTTCTAGCGATGCATGCTACATTTTGTCTATTGATGTTAAAACGCAATAAATATTTTGCACATGTTTTACTTCACTCTAATAATAAAAACATATTTAACGTTGACCCTGATTCCATGAAAATTTGATGAACGCCAAGCACGCATTATGCTTGATCTAAATGAATAGAAACAATGGACGGTTCAGTCGTTGCTTTATGTTAAAACAAAGAACTTATACATTTCTTTTGAGCTAGTCTGTAATGATATCAAATAGATTCAACATCTACATCGTTCCTGCAACACACAAGTTGGCAGCTAGAAGGGTAATGCCCAATAATTGAATTGTACATGTGATCTTGGCAAGGGCCCTAGATGACGTTGCAATAATTTTTGGCCCAACCCGTTTGTATGTATTCATTTATCACAGTTCGCACAAAGTTAATTTTGCTTGTGTGTGTATATAAAAAATTATATACAATAAAATATGATGAAACTAAAACATGTGGTCACATATAGATGTGTTATTTCTTGCGATATGTGAAAGTTGTCTTCTTCTTTTAATGTTTCAGTCATGTTAGCAGATATTGTCAAAGTGTAAACAAAGCAAGGGATTTTAATACAATACATAATATTACAAGTCTTTACAAGCACATGATATAATACAAACACTATAAAATATAATCTTTGAGAACTCAGCTACGATTATCTAATTTTTGAAAATAATTAAAATATTTTAGATAGAGCTAACAATGAAAGGACCAGTGGTAATAAGCTGGACTGGTAACCCATGCGAATTCGATCCCTGCTTCTCCACTAACATTACTTATTCTCTTTCGGATGAGATGTTAAACTGAAGTCCCATGTATCAGTGCTATACACGGAGCATGGAAAAGATCCAGGGGTGTCGTTGGAGTGGATGTTTTCAGTATCTTGCACTATCCCTACGACCTTAAAGAACTAATCTTTTAATGGGGTACCGACGACAAATAAACTCAAGTAGATAAAGCAATATACTTGTACACTGTAATTTTAGCAACGCTCACGTCACCTGTTGGCATGACTGGCATTTTCTGATTTCTTTGGAATCGTTCAAATTATTGACGTTCTAAACATTTATTTAGATATTTTAAATAATGTTTCATTTTTAAGATATCGACTCAAATGGTTTTAGAAAATGTGAAACGTGCTTCGACGCAAAAAAAAAGTTGCAAAGGCGCCATTGTCTGAATTGTAAATTAAATTTGTAAATCTTTCGTTGTACGTATTACTGCAAATATTATCCAATCACAATGAAAAAGTCAGTTTCAATATATTGAATGCAGCTTACTTCATTTTTTAACATCGCAAATAAACGTTAAGAAAAGACGGGATCAAAGGGCCGTAAAATAAGGATGTCCAAAATTCTCCGGCTTCAGACGATCTTCTGCATATTAATTGTCAATTAACCAGTTAATATACTGGCAATCTCCATGCAGCGGTTACTTCCCTTTCAGTCTTTCCGAATGAAAGGGAGGTCACTGCGAGGAGATTGGTATACAGTGTGGTGATATTCTAAGGGGCATAACCTAAAAAAGAGTATTGATATCACCTAGGTTAATACTAGATAGGTAAAATTTACCTTAAAAGTCTTTTCTCACTTGAAGAACCAGTTTCAAAATATCACTTAAGATTAAGTATTTGATATGTAATATAAACTGTAAAGAGTTTCAATTCATCCACAATAAAACGAACATAAAAGAAATGGGACGAGCTGAAAAGAAATACCATGTAAAGCCTCGAGAGCGATCTGAATGTGTATTTGAAAACAGAAAGTAATAATTCGCCCCGTGATGTCTTTTCAAGTCAAAATAAACATCGACCGTTCAGCTTTCGTTAATTTTTAATCAAAGTATATTCATAAACGTTTCATATGAAACACGAAACTGTTTCAACATACGCACTTAAGCCATTGAAGAGTTTCGGCGAATCGTACTTACAATGCGCGTAGACTGGTCACCTATATCTATTCGTCTCTTTCTCTTCAAAGAAAAAGAGTTAATTTTCAAATTACGGAAGGGAACCCATCTACAATGCACGGTGATCAAAGAAATTGTACTCAGCGTTCTGAAGTGATGCATAGTAATTGTCATGCTGAATGATCAGATGAATGATAGGAAAAGTGAAGTACCTTTATGAGTAATCTGTGTTTTTGGTTCACATATAATTATTTCCGAATTAATAACGTCCTCCAATTTTCCCATTTTTCTTTAATCAATTCACCCGTGCATATGACGCATTATGTGACGTGTCTGTTAAGTGATAAGAATGATAATTTTAAAATTGTGACATCTGATATGGAAAAGGTATAATTGTACCATGATGCTATTTTGCCCATCATGCAAAAAGGTATGATTGTCACACCGTAGCGGTAGTTGCCCTTCCATACCTCGTGATCTTAGACACGTGGTAAAATTGTTTTAGCCAGTGGTACGGCACGTGAACTATCACGTGGGAAAGTGGTTCTTTGTCCAGTGTTTTCCACCATCAATAAACACCTACTGTTCCATATGGGGAATAAAAACACGCAAGACAACAGGCTATTTGTAGATCGTTTTTGCAACCTTTGAGAGATAAGGTCAACATTTGTACAAACTTAGAGATAAGAGGTCAGTATATCATACCTATTAATCACCACATAGTAATTTCACACGACCAGTTACCTGGCGTATAATATAGTGTTCATGGTATACATGTATTTGCTATCGCCTCAATCTACCTGAGGGCAATGTGATTCCGCATAACTGTGTTAAAGTAAGATAACTTTTACTTAAATCTTTCAGACAAAGAACCCTGTGTTTATGATGGATAAAACTGAAAGTCTGCCAGAGCTTTATGTTAAAGCCAGAAACCACTATGATGTAGGACATACTATTGGAAGAACATTTAAAGGTAAGCTCAAAGTCTACATTTACTTTCGGTTAACCTCGGATGACTCCGCTACTCTTGAAGATATATTGTCCGAGTTGTGACGAATGTCTGCAGTAGCAGTAGTGAATATTTTGCCAGTTTGTATCAGCAAGCCACTCAAGTCCGGGACCATGTAATAGGCAGGAATCAAGAGGAATCCATGGGACTGAATAACCTGAGTCAAGAAACAAAACTTTTAACTCTGTATGGGAGTGAGTGATTGAACACATATTTTTCCGAAAACTTCAAATATTTTTTACAGGCGTAAACAGATTTTTTTCAAGCAAGCAAAAATAGAAACTTTGTCTAAAGATACTCATTAAGTTTAAATTATATTTAGCAAAGATGTCAACAGAGTTACACTATGTACTTTGTCTGAAGATACTCTATTAAGTTAAAATATATATATATATATCAAAGATACAGACAGTTTATCACCTGCACTTAGCACATTGTCTAAAGATACTTTTGTGCTGCACTATATTTAGCAAAGTAATGGATAGGATGCAATTAGAAATCTGCACTTGGTCAAAATATACATTATCAGTTTATAATACGTTACTCAAAGATTTCGACCGAGTGTTACTGCGACTTTGCTCATAGTCGGAAAGATACTCCATTAGTTAAAACTATATTTAGCAACGATATTGACACATTATCACATGCCGTTTGCAAATTGTCTAAATATACGCTTTTTATTGCATTATATTTAGCAGAGTAATCGATAGGATGCAATTTGAGCTTTGCACTTCGTCAAAATATACATTGTCAGTTTAAATTATATTATTCAAAGATATCGACTGAATGTCACTAGTCGAAAGATACTCTATTAGTTAAAATTACATTTAGCAAAAACATAAGGACACAGTGTCACTTAAAAGTTTCTCTTTTTCGAAAAAAAAAATAATTCAAATTATATTTTAAGCAAAGATAACGACAATATTCTTTCTGCAAATATATCGCTAGAATATCACTTGAAATGTTGATTCATCCTTGTGCAGTTTAAATCGTGACGTTTTGGTCAGTTGATTGTGAAATAAGAGGTGAATGGCCATAATACTAAATTTCTATTAACAAAAGAATTTTCTACTGTAGTAATGTTTGTATTAAATATTTTTTTCAGGGTGGATAGAAGATTATATGGCAACGTCAGACGATGTCAAACAGCTCAGAATGTTTTATGGGGTTGCTAAAGGGCGAAAATTCGTGGAAAACTACATGAAGACTGCTAGAAAGTCCCATCCTAATATTGTGTCAGAAATCCAGGGAATGGCTGACGGAGCGGATATTAAGTTCGAAGAGCTATTTTTGTTGCAAGTGGCATCAGAAATTCAGTTCTGTCATATTGATGAGGTCCTAGGGGAGAAGCTAAACACAGCAGGCGAAGGTAAAGGGTGTACAGATGTACTGGTGAACCGGAAACATGGCAGGTTTATTGGTCACAATGACGATTGGACGGAAGATGTGTCACCTCGTGTATATATTGTCCACGTGACAATTGCTGATGAACGAGATCACGTGACAGAACAGTTTATGTCCTACTGTTATCCTGGCTACTTGGCGGGCTTTTGTTTCGGCATGAATAAGTCGCTTGTTATTAGCTTAAACTCATTATCACCTAGAAGTGCTGATCCAACCGGAGTTCCAGTGATGATTTTGCTGCGTTCACTCTTTGCATGCAGTTCCATCGAAGAGTGCGTCTCCACCATGAAAAATAAGCCATATGGATGTGCCTACGGGATGAATATCAATATTGCCAGCATTAACGGACCTGACATGTGTTCAGTGGAGATATACCCTAAAATGGTATGATTCATAAAATTGAATGGTGTCTTTCAAAACATAAATTCAAAAAAAATTTAGAGTCAGTAAACTATATGGCTATATGGTTCTGTAACATCAATATGAACAAACTTAAGAGGAAGAGACACAGGCATAACGTAGAAAACACATTTTAAAACGTTTTCAAGTCAAATAACGACACAAAAAGACCTGTTTACTTATTCAGAACTATTACCTCTTTTTCAATATGATTTTTTTTAATTAGGTTAGTATATTTGCTTTTACCTTCTTTAACGTATTTACGGAAAGAAGTAGATTTTACGTGATTCTATCAAGCAATGTTTTTCGCGGAAATATGACATTTTTTCTGACCAAATTTCCCCTTAATTATAACTGTTAGAATTATAACATGTATGTGCAGAACAGATGCAGTCGATGGTTTTATCTGTGGCTGTTGCTGGATTAAGGTATTAGAATACTAATATACACTTTGTCAACCATCATTAAATTGAGCTTTTTCAAGAAATACACTATCCTCGGAAAAAATATAGACAACATAAGGCACTGTTACTATGGGAGTTTCAAGAAATGACTAATATTCATTCCAAATCTTACCAGACTTTATGGGTTTATAATGTATAGAGAAACACAATGCTGTTTTTTTAAGACTGACCATAAATGTTTTTTTAAGACTGACCATAAAAAACAACTGTTACTTGGTTTGTAAGTATTCACATTATGAAGACCTACTGACAGCTGACAAAAAGCAAACAAAATATAAAACCGAGAGTGAGAAGAAACAAAATATTATTATAAACATGACATAAATTGACCCCACCCACTTCATAATGAGTGGATGTTATCAATTTAAACTTCAACATAAATCTTCGGGGCTTCAAATTAGCTACAATTTTTTATTCATGTACTATTCTGAACAAATAGGCAAAACATCATTTTTTACCGTCTAGTTTTGGAGAAACTAATAACTGAAATCACAGGTGCCCAATTTTCATCGATTTACCATGTTGAAAAGCTTTGTTACAATTAAATCAATTTAAAACGAAAGAAATTGAATTAAAATTCTATAAAAGTTATTGTTGTAAAACCAAAACAATGTTAAATTGCCCAAAACTAGAGAAAAAATGGAGTTGTTTGGGGTTTGAACCCATTCCATTCAGTGAAAATGTCCCAGTCCTACACAAATTGATGTTATTGAATTCTCTTCAGAGTGGAGGTAGGGTATTAGGAATCTAATACAATGTACTTAAACTAGCACCCTCCAAAACCTAGACATTTTCCTACACGAAAATAAATGTATAGACACTACGAAATAAAAAAGATCCAGAAAATTAGTTAATTGCTTTAAAAATTCTCTTATTCAGGTTCTTGAGAAAAAAAGTAATATAGATTTTAATGTTTGGAATCATATCTGAAAATTCGATACTTAAGCATTTATATGCTATTTAAGAAACAGTACACATCACTTAGGGCCATCGGGAATTATAGTGACTGAGCGGTCAGCAAGCAAACATTGACAGACCATAGCCGAAGGTTGATTTCCAACCAGGGTGTACTGGTCCGAAGTGGTGTGTACTTTATCATATATTATACCACTGAATATTTCTATTTTTAGATCATTTTTACAGTCAAATTAAGTGTAGAATTATGAAAACAACGTGATCAACATGTGCTTTAAGAATTATGACGTAAGAATTACTGATTGGTCAAAACTATCTAAATGTGGGCGGACCGCTGTGCTAATGCAGTGACCGGATGAGCGGGTTAACCCATTTACCACATTGAGTTTCTTATAATATGCAAAAAAGGAACACATTTATATGTATAATGTATGATATATCTTTTCAGGGAGATACTATCGTCAGCGTCAAGAAAATTACAATGAGTGATGGAGCAGATGAAACATGTGTCTTTTTTCATCAGAACCACTACAAACATACCACAGCAGAAGAAAGGGGACCATGCACCGGCTCAAGACGCCGAGATAAGAGAACTAGCGAAATGCGAAGCATTTACTCCGTTGATGATGTCAGAGCTATTCTCGGTGATACAAGCGACACTCTAGAACCCGTCTATCGCGTCCCATCTGCTTCTCACATTGCGCCAGATGTGAAAACGTCAGCGACGGCAATTTTCAATATAAACGAAAAACAGTTACTAGTGTACAGGTCAAATCCAAAACTTGCACCGGCACCTTGTTTAGTTATACCCTTTTTATAAAACTCACAGTCAGACGTCTTTCATCCTATTTCATTTAACTACCGTCTGGTCGTTTTTTAAAATCGTTTGGTCTTTTTTTATGCAACACTCAGGCTGGACCCCTAAAAAAATCAGAAAGAGCCGCGGAGTTCTCTCATGAACCGTGGAAGTTTTGCTCAATCTTTTGTAGAATGTATTGTTTAATTGGGGCAATACTGAAAGGCAATATGCGAATCAGCTTAAGAATTTGTCTCGGAAAGGTAATGAAGTATATAGGACAAGCTACTCGATATATGTCAACAAGAATTGTTCAGAAAGCTCTATGATAGACTCACCCAACATTTTTCCTAAGATACAGTAGTTGAAGATTTAAGCTTGTTTCATTTTAAGTTGTCAATACCTTTTTTGTCAAACAGACATAAACTTTTCAAAACAGTAATAGAAAGAAAAATACTTAAAGACAGGCCTAGTAAATTGTAAAACTGTAGCGATAAGTACATGGTGCTGGGATACCGCGGTACAAGGCCCGGCGATATATCGCAGACCTCCCGTATCGCGATACGACCTTGACCGTTATTACGTTTGTATTTGTATAAGAATATTCAAAAAAAATTTAAAAAGACACTAAACCTCTTACATCAAAACAATAATAAGCAAATCCTGCTTTAAACACGCCGCATATCCATTCTTTTAAGACGTTTCTATAAAGCAGGGATTTCAACGTCTGTTCACAGCTCAAATAGTTTAAAATGATATTTAAGATACTTTAAAGATTAACTTTGTAATGCATTGAAAAGTGAAATGAATTTAGAATTATTTATTAAAACGAATTGCATCATTCTTCTTTCAAAACTGTATTTGCAAATATTTACATGTATTTGATATGATAATTGTGATGCACAGGCAATTTTGCCCATTTGTCTGTCATCCGTCTGTCAAGTAACTTACACTGTAACTGAAGAAAAAGTTAGTTAGACAAGTGAAAGGCAAGACAACAAATACTCCTCTGAAAATGAAAATAAAATACTGTTCGAAATACGGTTCACTAAACACACCTTAAGCTGATACGCAGAAACAAAAATTGCCGACCAATGATAGAACAACAACAACATCACGAATGCATATGCTACATTTAACATATTCGTACCGGTACGTAATCGGTATCGAGACCCAAGTATTGCGGCACGTATCGTATCGGCAATGACCCCGCGATACGCACGCCTAGAAAATTGTTCTTGTAAGAGTAAGAAAATCAAAACAATCGTCAACACTTACATATGTTGAAGTGATTTTCAAATGCTGAAGACTGTTTATAGTTAGTTTAAATCAAATGTTAACCGTCTGTCCAGACCAGCTGAAATGGAGTATGGTCTTTTTTCATGCATTATAGTTCAGTCAGCACAGATTTTATTAACAATCTTTTTCGAAAGAATTTAGCAGAAAGAAACCCCTTCGCGCTAAAAGCCAACTATTATAATATTTTCTTCATGTAAACGAGGGAATGGAAGCAGTTGATTTTTCGTCATCTAATATTGAGTTGCAATAAATGCACGAATAAATGTATACATTGCAGAATAAAAAGAAAATTGTGCAAGGTTTGCATTCAAATCTAGAACTATTTCTAGCTGGCGAAATCATACTAGGTAAAGAGTCGACTGCGAGTTTTGATGGATTATGAGTATTCCGAGTAGGTGAAAAAATATGGCAATGATATTGTTTGTGTATAGTGCTGACATGAGTGGAACTCCCGCCGCAAAAGCTGTCTTAGAGCTAGCCACTAGACCAACTTAGAGCTAGAGGTAAAGTAGGAATAGGTTGAGGCATTGATAAAATCTTTGTGGCTTATCTTGTATTATATAATAGCATGAATATATTTAGCTTTGTTAAAGTGAAGATAGTTGTTCTTTTATTACAGTGTACTGTAAGTTTAAACAGTAAATGTTTAATATATTGTTTATAGTACGTATACAAAGACAACTCAATAAGGATCGAGTAGAAAGCTTTTAAAAGCTTATTTGAAATCTCTCCTTATACAACTAGTTTCGGAAATAAACATAAATTATAAAATCGTGCTTGTAGTTTATATATTAAACTAGATGGTTTTTATTATTTTTGTATCTAAAAGTAATTTGTTTTGAACATTAAATCAATCAATAATTCCTAAGATATAAGCGATAAAATAGCGTGTTAGAATATGTAAATAGATGGTAAAATTGTTACTAAACTGTGTTGAATAAAGATTAATAGAAGAATTAAAAAAATACATAGAGAAGAGATAGAAGGTCAGCACGTGGTTATGTTGATAGCTGGAATGTTGTAGTATAAAGGGCGAATAATATTGATGATCACCGGTAATGACTTTTTTTGATAATAATTATAATTATTCTTGTAAAAATAGGTATTCATAGTCATGATCTTATAAGCAAAATTTAAGAACCAAAAGGATTTTAAGTATTAAACCTATTTGTTTTGAGTATATATTTTTGTACTTGTAGGGGAAAAAAGTGTTCATTGTGTCTGTGTGGTCATTGTGTCCAAAGAGTATTGCTGAGAGTGTTATGAGAGTTATAGCTGTAATACTGTTAAAAATGTTGTTTCTTAAGTACCGGTATTTGGTATATTAGAAATTTAAAGCAAAATTGATATGTATTTTCAATTTCCAAGCATACACATCAAGTATTATCGGTTATGTTTTTAGCATACAGGTGTTCATGCAATGTGTTCTAAGTCTTTTATGAAATATTTGAATTTCACGTTCTCCCACATAATAAAAATTTGGAATTTTATTTTTATCGGCATTAAGTCTGCTTTTGAATGTGAGTTTCTTATTTTCTGATTTAGTTCGTTCCAATCATCAATTACAAATGATAAAAAAGAGTTTTCAAAATTGTATGACAGGTAATTGCTCTGGTATCTTGGGCATTTCTAAGATTGTAATTGGACATTTGGCCTACATTGTCTGGTACCATTGTCGGAAACTCACGTTCGATCATTCTGTTTCACTCATAATGTAGTTGTGCAGAATATGTACCGGGGGTAACTGACGATGGTCTGGTATAAGAGAAGAGAGATATTTTGGTGCAAGATTATGCTACATTTTGTAAAATAGTTTTTGTTTCCTTCTTCTTACTTTAAGTGGTTCAATACCGGTTTCCTTATAAAGATTATTAAAGGATACAAGTTTGGTTGCTCCAGATATAATTCCACAGGCTTCTAATTGTATTTTCTCTAATTCAGATTCATCGTGTAATGTTAGGTTGTCCCAGACTAAATCTGTGTATTCTAAGACAGGTCGGATGAAGGTTAGATATATTGTGACTGTTATTTACTCAGGTGATCACGTTTGTGTTCTAAAGAAACGGACGAAGTGATAATAAATACTTTGAGCTTTAGAGCAAAGATAACGATGTGCATTCAAACACAAAAAACGTTTATTTAGATGCAAAGCAAACAAAATACTGGATCTATAATTGATTTTCCAGTAACTAATAGAAATTGCATAAAACTTGAGACAACTGCTGACGTAAAGTTCTTTTTTTTCCAAACAAATAACTGTTACATTGCCTAAACTAAATGAGTAGTATGAGCAGTTCGGAATAACCTGTGTTCACTAGAATAACATGTGTTCACCAGAATAACGTGTTCACCAGAATAACGGGTGATCACCAGAATGTGTTCACCAAAAGATGAAAATGATGTTAAACCACTTCAGCTCATGACTTTGTAGTCATTTTGGAAGGAAAATTACATACTAGTCTGATTCGGTGACTTACCTTGTTAATACTGAAACTCATGAATGACTTGGATGACTTGACTACACGTTTAATTGGTATACATGTATTTTCTGTTTAAACGAAATTGATTTGAAGATCAAAATGTATTGTTTTCTCTATCTTAATCCGTCGGTAGTGTATAAGTTACTATAAGCATAAAGATATTCGAACAGTGATGTTCTTGTCACAGTTTTTTATCAAGAGCAATGTTTTGCTTTAAAATTTCATTTATCAATGTGGCAGCGTAATTTTAACTGCCGTTGTATGTTCTGCCTGATATGCTATGGAAAAAAATAAGGATGCAAAAAATTGACAGTGACTGATAAAATTATAAAATTTAAGTATAGACTGGTTCACTACAAACAATAGAATAACAAAAAAGTCATTACGTAAAAGTGTGTGTGTGCGGATGGGATGGGGGTGGAGGGGGGTTGTAGGATAGGGTGGAAGCGGAACAAATGAAACATAAGATAATAAGATAACATGTTTTATTATGATACAAAATAAAGAAGCATTTCTATACGTACGCACAAATTAAATCTTGCATTGAATAATTGATTTTCTGTAAAACAGAATGTTGGATTTTTTGTTGCATTGTACAATTCATAAAACATAGGGCTACATTTCAAACAAACACTGCATTTCCATACGTTGACAAAGATACTGCACTAAATGCTAAGAATATATTCTGGTTTTGAAAGAAAGGGGGTTAACGCACCATATATGTTGTTTTTACAATAAGTTGTCTCTCTGGTTATTTTAAGTTATATAATTACAACGTACTAAAATGATAATCACAACCATATGTTGACGTCATTATGACGTCATTTTGAACAGGAAGCCCTCTATCCTTTGAACTGTTTCATTTCACTTCACTAAACCACTGACCCAATACTTCTCCAAAGCGTATCGTTATTGTTGTCTGGTTATAAGACTGCATCTTTAATATGGTTTGGTGTATAATCAAGATATAATCTTATAAAAATTATATCTGAAATAAGAGTTTCTATACTTACTAGTTTCAACTCTACTAACAATAATTTCATGCTGGTACTCGGACTTCATACCTGTAACACATATTTCTCTGCCGTGCCACCCTTCCAGGAAAAATAATTTCAAATAGCATAATGTTAATGACATAAATTTCTATTTATAGAAAAAGAAAATTTTATTATTTGTTTGAACACTAAACGTGCACCATGTTAAGGGTAATAAATACTGCCAATACCAATAGATATGGAAATAATAATAATAAAAAAGTGTATTAGAAAGATAAAGCTTACAAAAATTATCATTTATAATTGAAACAAAAAATAATATGAAATTCGGGAAATATATGTCATCATTTTTGCAAGAAAAAAACAACAAATAATGAAAACGGAAAAATAATTCTCAGCAATCTCATGTCATTTTTTCTTCTCTATAAAAAAGAAGGGTGCTCGTGGTTTGAATAAAAACTTTCTAAATTACCTGTGAAATCTGGTTAAAAAGACTTCTAATAGAGGTAAAGCACATTTTTATAACTAAGAATATAGACACTTCTATAAGCAAAGTACGTAACAATTTAACAAGACGTAAGGGTAAATGCTTAAAAATTACACAATAATCATTTACACAGAAAATAAACATCTAAAGCACCATTTAAGATCAATTAAATATTTTCCTCTAACCCAATCCCCATTACCTTAAATAATAAACAATTATCTGCCATTTAAGTTTAGGAAAATTTCATCAAAAATTGCAACTCTGAGTAAAAAGCTATTTTAAGGGAAATAATCCACGTCAACGTTTTGAAAAATAAGGGACATAAACTTTTCGCTGAGACTTTAAAAGTTAGGTATCATATTTTCAGACATGCAACATATCAAAAACTTGGAAAAACAAGAGAAATGTCATATCAATCATAGTCAATCATGTTTTTCCTGATTTGATTACGTCTAAAAACATTTTACATCTTCAGGATAAAAACACGATGGATATTTGATTGTAATATGATTTTATTTCTATTATGACACAGACATTTTTTTTAATGAATTCATAACTAAACTGACATATAAACATATCAACCTTTATAGTTTATACAACTCAAAAATATTCTGTTAAAAATGTTTCCAATATATGTAGTAAAAATCTTAAACTAAAATCAGAATTTCAAGGTATGGAAGATGTTGCTGTAACAGTTATTTATTGCAGGGAATTTTAGATCGAAGTTCAAACAAAATTTTCCAGACAAAAGTCTCCAAGTCAGGCATGTAAAATTGAAAATAAATACTTTTAAAAACTCCATTACCGTAACTAACCATGCCTTTACACTATGTGTGGCCAAAACCGGGTATAAAAAAACAACAACAAAAGACACACAATTCTGAATGAATGCTTAATGTGACGTTAACTATCTTCTCCATAAAATGTTTCGGATAAACATGTAATTTTGGAACTCAAAATCTGAGATTGATGTGGGAAAAGAAGCAGTACATCTGCCTTTCTACCTGCTCTCAATGGAATTCCACTGCTGTATTCAAACAATAGACATACTTTATATATTCTAAATCTAAGGTACTTATACAGGGGTGAATGCGAAAAAAACACTATCTACTACTTTACTTAATAGCATATATAACTTGCTTTGCATTCACTCTCCTGAATTTTTTTCATGTCGTATTTACAATAAATGGCACTTTATATTTGGAATGTTCAATATTTTCAGACCTCTCAGATCTGAAATTCCTGACATTAAAATATAGGACTATCTGGATAACATACCTCACTGAACGACACGTAAATTGTCTAAAAGCTATCACACGAATCTTAACTAACTTGTGGTATTACAAAAAAGTGTGACGTTTTCAAAAGCCTACACAACCCATACATTTAATAAGAAATAACCTGATAACATTGTGCAAGTAACTGTACAAGTTTTCATTGATAAAAAAACAGTTAACCAAGACAGCCACCAAATACTTCAAAAGAAAAATCACACAAAAGGTAGGTTTACAAGCTAATGTTTTTTCAGTTGGATCAGGATGAAAAGGTTGATGGAGGCGAGCTACGTGAAGGGCTTTAAAATACCCAAATATAACGTATATATGAATGCGTAGAAAATGAAATGTACAAAATCTAAGTTGCAAATTATTCCCAAGCCAAATCATTCTGCAGCAAATACAGACAATGATTCAGATAATAATATGGAAGAATTTATAAGCACGTGCTTAAATTCATCGTGACCCTCAGGCTTAGAAAAAAACAAAAATAACAAGACACACAGAAAAACTCCTATGAGGGAACGAGGAAAAAAAGGTCACTATACATATAGACAAAACAGAATAAGTATAAGAAATAGCTCAAGGAACAATTTCATTCTGGATGAACACTTTGATATATTAAGAATAACAGTCTCTGAGCATCACAATATAAATACACGATCTTTTGATCTACATATTTTTTACCCGCATTCATTATCAAAAACCTTTCACAGCTCTGACTTTAAATGAAAAAGTAACTGAACAAAAGTATACAGACAATAAATAATTCACAAATAATGTAGAAATGAGGCTTATCTTAGAAAAACTGATCTAGTAGCTTTGCCTAATTGTACTGCTTTTGCACATTTCACTTTTTGAATGTTTGAATGCAAACTCACTTTCATCTGTTTAAATGTTAGTAGTCTAAACTTTTTGGTTATGAACAACCAACATATTATCTACATATCTCTTGCATTGATATGGCATTTGGATGTAGACAAACAGACAGGACGTATCTAAGAAAATATTATTTTCTCATACGAATGAGGCAAACCAATCTTTGACATAACATACAGCTTTTCTCAGAATTATATCATAAAATCTGTACGGCTTAAACAATAATTAACTAAACAATAAAACAGTATAGAGCTTAGTCAAGTTACAGTTGATATCAAACACAAAAATCTGGAAACAATCGTGTCTAAGAATATTCATTATTGTCGTGTGTGTACGAAATGATCCATGACGATTATGAAATATGTGTTCAGATAAAACATAAGGCATCAATTAAATTGACAATGTAAAAAGTACAATAAGGCATACACGGCAGCAACCTTACAAGATATAAGTTACACTTGATAAACAGATACAGTAAACATGACTTAGCTCTTACCGTATGTATATACAATCTTTCAACATACACGTTTTCATAGGATATGACACTTTCTCCTCCCCGCCCCTACCCACTCTCAACTGAATTTCACGAGTATGGAATTTGGCAGACTAACATGGCTGACAGTTGAACATTCTTTAAATCAATGCTACAAACTGAAATTAAGTGATATTAGACGACGATTGTAACTCACCCTTTATAACACAAACATTATCCCTGGACTGGTTGCCATTTTTCTAAGCCGATTTTCGGTTCTTTTACAACAAGTCATTCACCTACTAGTTTAGACAAATATGAAGTTTAATAAAGAGGTATAAAGGTATTGTCCTTCCATCTAAAACGGCAGTTGACCAACAGGGTTGTATCAACTATCGTTTTATTCATGACATCTAGATCTATTTATAGATAACACAGACCTTAATATATTAAGTCGAAAACAACTAAAACTTCAAAATGATTTAAAGTTGTGTGTTTTTCTTGTCTGTTCCACAGCGTCATCTTTTCAGCCACAATCTGTTACAGGCTAGCCTCAGCGTTTTGTCTACCTGTCACTGATAGATTTGTTTAACTTGGTGCACAAATAGTTCACTTTATACTTTTAGCAATCACTGTTTGTTAATGTTTCTGTTTGAAACAGCAAACGTTGCACGTAGTGAGTAGATAGGCAAGTCCGAACAGTAACATGGTCACCATATGGATAATGGAAAATATGACATAGTGGGACACGGTCTCTCCCACATGCATCGCTGAGCCTTCGTCGTCAACAAGCAGGAAAAATTGCTGAAATAAGAGGAGAAAACTTGGATAAAAATCTGTAAAGAAAATACAAACAGACATATGCATAAAGACAGCCGTTTATTTCTCAAAATCAATTTAAAGTTTTGATATGTTTCTCAGTTGTGTCAAGCCCGACAAAAAGAATAAACAAATACTTTGTAAGTTATGATCTATCAAAATCAACATGGAGCTTTGATGTGAGTGCCACTTGTGTCAAGCACGACCAATGGTTTGTCCAAAAATATTCACATGTATTAAATGTTTGTAACTTGGTTTGAAATACACAGACTTTACAGACTATCAACAGAAAGGAATTTTCAAAAATAACCAAATGGCTTGGCAGGGTAGAGAGTACGGTTATTTCAAATGATTCCACTCACACATACTCACAATAAACTGATCAGAACTTAGGCACCCTTAACCTAAGGTACAAATAATTTCTTTAACTGACAAATGTGTTTCAGAATATGCAGTTGTTAATGTCAATGAATAATTTCTTTATTCACAGAATAGAAACAAAGAAAAAATGTTTGGAAATATTTCCTTTCATTAAAAATGATATAAAAGGTTGGGATACTTACAAAATCTATAATATTTCCCATAAACGTGGTAAGCAAGATGAAAGATGTCAAAGGAACATGTGTGACCAGGTTTACCGCCCTCAACGCGCATGCGATCAATATGAATGGGATTATAATCTGAAATATAAAGTCAAAATAATTCTAGAACGAATTCCTAGTGACTTGACAAATAAGCAGGCTTGGTGGTGCAGGTTTCATGTTAGAAGTACTTCCTTTCAGGCTTTTCTACTACTGTTGTTTACGTTTTCGAAGATTTAACATTATTCCAAAGGAAATAAAACTATTTTTAAACTAAAATTTCTTAGGAAAAGAGCAATTACATATTTGAAAATTCAAATATCTGTCGCACGCGTTTTGTACCACTTAAGATATAGAGTGTCAAACCTCTGGTTGTATTACAAGCAACGAACACATATGAAAGCTTCAATTTTTTAACATTACAGACATACAGCTACAGAGACTAACTTAATCTGATCGCTAAGACTTAGGGTAGATTTGTTCTTTGGTCTACAGTAATATCATGATTTTCAGCAAACGTTTTTTTAAACTGTCAATAACCATGTTAGTATTTTTACAATCTAAAACCCATTTAATTCAGGCTTGTTAGTAAAACATCTTGTACCTAATGACTTGATTATTAGAAATGAGTTGGAAAAGATGAATTTTCTTTTCAAACAAGCAAATTAAAACACGAGGAAATCGTGAAGACTTACCTTTAATACAATCAGTAATCCCATAAATGGGGGATTGGAAATTGTTAAGAAACAAAAAACTGCAGCTGGGTCAAAACTGAAATCAATATTAAATTTTACATCAGTGACTGGAATATTATAATACAAAGTTGTTACTTTGACGACTAGTTGTCATCCAAGCCTCGTTTTTAATTGCATCACTGCAACGCTGTTCCAAAGCCTTCCGTAAAAACATGTAAATCTAATTGAAAGAGAACGACAGAGCCAATTTTCTACTTTATTTATCAAATTTTGATAATAAATTCATGCCTTCAACCATAAATCCTAGTACATTTATGTCTTGTTAGAAATAATCTTGTATTTGAATTATCCCTTATGCAAAGATTCTGTGAGATGTAAAACGCTACCACCAATTAAAGCTTACAATCTGAGTAAGAGAATGTGATACTGTATATGTAAAAAAAAGTTAATGTAGATCAAGGTTTAAAGTAAAGTAGAAAACTGAAACTCCACAGTAACATATATACAAGTACAGCTTCTGTAAGTAACTGGTACAGATATATATTTAGAAGATTTCAAAATAGGTGCTTGAAGGTTACGACATCTGAAAGAAAGATAAAGACACTAACGATATATTTATTATCAGTTTTAATACCCGTCTTGCAAAATCGTTTAGCACTGACTTTTTCAACGAGTGAAAAAAATGAATAAATATTGTATTTTAGATCTAGATTTATAAACGACATCAAATGCTTGTTAATTTTGTATCAGAACGAATGGGAGCCTGCTTATAGATGTTTTATTTCTAAAATATTATATTTACTCTTTAGCTACTTTCACTAATATTATATCGAGTAAACCTGGAACAAGAAGGCGTTCATAAACTATCAATTTTGCAAGATGAGTCAACAATGTCTTTTTCTAAACATATCTACTATGGTAGGTTTATGTTACGTTTACTACCAAGCTCTTACAGAAGTATCATTGTTCACACCCCTATCTTCTTCAAAACTCTTTTCTCACAAGCAGTGTCTGCAGACTAGAGTTATAAAATCGTTCATTCCAGAACTTATGATTGGTTGTATTGGGGTTTAATGCCAGTTTAACAGCTAAGGTCATATCCCGGCGGTCAGTCCACCTAACCAGTGTTCCTGGGTGTCCAACCAGTTTACTCACCAATTTCTCGGCAAGTGACTGACTACTTGCTCACTTGCTGCAGAGGTCAGGAACAAATGACCTATAGATCAATTATCACGGAGAAATTTGGCCGGCCTGATGGGGATTGAACCGGGATCATCAAGATTGACAAGCCGATGCTCTACCGATTGAGCTAAAAGGGCCGGCTCCAAAACTTATGAAGCTGGATGCTAGTTATGAAAACGTGTTCTTTTCTGTTTTGTATCCAGTCAATTATATGCCATGGCTCTGTCGAGATTGAAAGAAGGACAATTTTTTAAAACTGTGTTTGTTCTTTTTCGTTGTTGGGTTTTACTATATTAATTTAGCAGGAATGGCTTACTGCCACAGAATGATTGACATCAACTTTTTACTTTGTGTCAGTAACTACCGTAGATGCTTTAATTCACCTTTTTTTTCTGAAGCGTAATTACTACACGACTGATTTCTTCGAAAGCAAATTCAAACTCTCTAAAATTAAAAAAAAATTACATACAGATATTATAAAACAGACTTTTACTGCCGAATGCACTTTTTGATTAAGTTCTCAGACCATGTTTCTATCCTTAAATGTTTCTCGATCCGACATGATTTTATTTAACCCTTACTTTGATAAGTATCTACAATGGACTTGTCAATCTCTCAGTTTCGGACAGATCCATTCATTGTTTATTAGGGTGCTTACTGGAAATTCAGAGTCAAGTTCAGATTCAAAGGCAGAGTCACTTGCCTCAAGGAAGGTATAAGATAAATGCACACTCTATATCAAAGTAAGTAGAAAGATGTAAACCTCAATACGGAATGAAAGCATACATGAAGGTGCATCTATCTAGACGACGTATACAGATTAAAAAGAAATACCTGCGGCATGTTCATTTCCTGTTCAAAACAGTTCAAAAGTAAGGTTGATGATGCAAACAGATTTAAGACACAAAACACCTGTTGTATGTTCATTTCCCACTTCAAATACATTTCAAAAGTAAGATAGATGGCGTATACATGTTTAAGAATTATAACAACGGTTGTATCTTAATTTCCTGTTTACATGCATTTCGTAACTGCTTGCAAAATGTTCGTTTCCTGGAAAAACAAACAAACAAAAACAGTTCAACTGTAGGAGTAGATTGACTGTGCATTGTTGAAAGCTGCACCGCTGAGGTCGTTAAGTGGTTATCAAAAATGATTCTATACAGCAAAAATAAACTGTTAATTTGGCAATATTTTTCACTTTTTATGCACCAAAACGTAAGCTACCTTTTGAAATTCTTAAACTGTTGAGTGAACGAAACAGTCAGCATTGAAATACTGCAAGTAAATAATGCTGACATTGAAATACTGCAAGCAGATAATGCTGACATTGAAATACTGCAAGTAGATAATGCTGACATTGAAATACTGCAAGTAGATAATGCTGACATTGAAGTACTGCAAGAAGATAATGCTGACATTGAAATACTGCAAGTAGATAATGCTGACATTGAAATACTGCAAGTAGATATTGCTGACATTGAAATACTGCAAGTAGATAATGCTGACATTGAAATACTGCAAGCAGATAATGCTGACATTGAAATACTGCAAGTAGATAATGCTGACATTGAAATACTGCAAGTAGATATTGCTGACATTGAAATACTGCAAGTAGATCATGCTGACATTGTTGACTATGAATTATAATCGGCTTAAGTCTGTTTATCTGTCTAAAGCAAATAAAACACTAAAAGTGTAAAAACGACAAAACACTGAGGCCTGATCAAAACTGAAATACAGCAAAACTAAATGAGTACAGTATTGACACCAAGCCCAGGTACACCAATCTGGAACATACGTCAGAAATGCAAAATTATGGACATCACAAATACTTTTTATACACATTCATGATTTTCCACATCCAAACAACGATGTAAGTAAGAACTTTATTTTCTAGATTATATGACATCCTCCACTAGAACGAAACATATATATATTTTCTATTACAGACTGTTCAAAATAAACACATTCTGTATCCATAGTAACATAGATTTAACAATCATTCGGCTATTTAATAAATATCTCTGGTGAAAATCAGTTAGAAGATGATAAAAGTTTAGTCATCTGGGATTTATTTCGAGTCCAGCTCTTTGTAAGCAATCGCTGTATTCTGATTTTCTGAGGTGTAAAGACAACTATTTCTGAGTTTCAATCCTGGACACATACGTTGAAATGCTCAAGATATTGTATAATACTTCACTTCCATATTATAACAAACTACTGTAATTTCAACGCCAGGATACAGATGTAATTATTGTAGCATCTTGAGTATTTATATAAAACTATATGGACACCTGTCCTTAACACTTACCTGTTGACGCTTGCAAGATTTCCTGTCCCAAATAAACTTGTATTTATAAGAAATATCTATACACGTTTGTTAAAGAAAAGAATCTAAGAGAAACATAACGTTTGCATGCATTCTATTGGTCGATTATTTAGATATTCTTAATGTCTTTTTTTATTCCGATATAATCCTTATAAATATATTCACTTATCAAACCCTTTTCTTTCAGTGAATGTATATGCAGGCTGTATTACAGCACTTAAAATCCGTTTAAAAATCTACATGTAAGCGTTATAACTTTCAGTGAATGTATATGCAGGCTGTATTACAGCACTTAAAATCCGTTTAAAAATCTACATGTAAGCGTTATAAAAATCGTTTTTTTTAACAACAAAAGGATACAAAATAAAATGCTCGTCTAAGGTCAGCCCTGACCAGGCCTTGTCTGTTTTTACCACTGGCTATCTGGTTTGATATCGTGGCAAAGTCTAAACTCTCAAGCTGAAAGATAAGACATAAAATGAAAATACACGCCCGGTAGTTCACTTATTCTAGGAAAATAAACAAACATAAATTCATAAAATGAAAATACACGCCCGGTAGTTCACGCATTCGAGGAAAATAAACAAACATAAATTCATAAAATGAAAATACACGCCCGGTAGTTCACTTATTCGAGGAAAATAAACAAACATAAATTCATAAAATGAAAATACACGCCCGGTAGTTCACTTATTCGAGGAAAATAAACAAACATAAATTCATAAAATGAAAATACACGCCCGGTAGTTCACTTATTTGAGGAAAATAAACAAACATAAATTCATAAAATGAAAATACACGCCCGGTAGTTCACGCATTCGAGGAAAATAAACAAACATAAATTCATAAATTAAAATAAACAAACACGTGTTATTGTAATAAATCAAAATAAACAAATATCAATTCATACTTAGACAACGCAAGTAGAAACCATGAAAAATTCTAGGAAAATAAACAAACATAAACTCATAAAATGAAAATACACGTCTGGTAGTTCACTTATTCGAGGAAAATAAACAAACATAAATTCATAAAATGAAAATACACGCCCGGTAGTTCACGCATTCGAGGAAAATAAACAAACATAAATTCATAAAATGAAAATACACGCCCGGTAGTTCACTTATTCTAGGAAAATAAACAAACATAAATTCATAAAATGAAAATACACGCCCGGTAGTTCACTTATTCGAGGAAAATAAACAAACATAAATTCATAAAATGAAAATACACGCCCGGTAGTTCACTTATTTGAGGAAAATAAACAAACATAAATTCATAAAACGAAAATACACGCCCGGTAGTTCACTTATTCGAGGAAAATAAACAAACATAAATTCATAAATTAAAATAAACAAACACGTGTTACTGTAATAAATCAAAATAAACAAATATCAATTCATACTTAGACAACGCAAGTAGAAACCATGAAAAAAATAGAAGGAACTGCAAAGCATGTTCTGTACCAATGTTCATCTATATTAAAGAGTCGAGAAAAAATGTCAGAACTTACTGAAAATGATTAGTTAAAAAGACATACAGGAAACAGCATTTGATACCTTGTCATTATCATGCATAGTAAGTTTGTTTACATTTTAGATATCTTATCTTTGTTTCAGTTTGCCATATTGCAATGTAAGATAGTGTCTGACCATTTCGTAGAATATTTTAATTATACCGTCATTCTAAATGTATAATAAAAAAACTCATGCAGTGAAATACTTATAAAATCTCTGATCGTCAATGAATAGGTGAAACATGTCTTTGAAAATCTTAGGATGGACAAACCAGGCAAAGTAATTAGATCTTCAAAGAATTATTTCAACTCAGCGTTGGTGACGAATGAACATATGTGAAGTTGGCTTGTACAGTGTAACTTGTAGTTCAGCTTGTAATTCGCCAATTACAAGCTAGTAGTTGGGTATTCAGCTTGTAGTTCGGACCAAATACACCAGCATATGTTATATTTGAATTACAAGCTAGTAGTTGGGTATTCAGCTTGTAGTTCGGACCAAATACACCAGCATACACAATATTTGAATTACAAGCTAGTAGTTGGGTATTCAGGTTGTAGTTTTGACCAAATACATCAGCATACGTTATATTTGAATTACAAGCTAGTAGTTGGGTATTCAGCTTGTAGTTCGGACCAGATACACCAGCATAAGTTATATTTGAATTACAAGCTAGTAGTTGGGTATTCATCTTGTAGTTCAGCCCAGATACACCAGCATATACAATATTTGAATTACAGGCTAGTAGTTTGGTATTCAGCTTGTAGTTCGGATCAAATACACCAGCATACACAATATTTGAATTACAAGCTAGTAGTTGGGTATGTAGCTGAATACCCAACTACAAGCTTGTAATTCAAATATTGTGTATGCTTGTGTATTTAGTCTGAACTACAAGCTGAATACCCAACTACTAGCTTGTAATTTTAAATATTGTGTATGCTGGTGTATTTGGTCCGAACTACAAGCTAAATACCCATCTACTAGCTTGTAATTCAAATATAATGTATGCTGGTGCATCTGGTCTGAACTACAAGCTGAATACCCACCTACTAGCTTGTAATTCAAATATAATGTATGCTGGTGTATTTGGTCCGAACTACAAGCTGAATACCCAACTACAAGCTTGTAATTCAAATATTGTGTATGCTGGTGTATTTGGTCCGAACTACAAGCTGAATACCCATCTACTAGCTTGTAATTCAAATATAATGTATGCTGAAGTATTTGGTCCGAACTACATGCTGAATACCCAACTACTAGCTTGTAATTCAAATATAATGTATGCTGAAGTATTTGGTCCGAACTACAAGATGAATACCCAACTACTAGCTTGTAATTCAAATATAACGTATGCTGGTGTATTTGGTCCGAAATACAAGCTGAATACCCAACTACTAGCTTTTAATTCAAATATTCTGTATGCTGGTGTATCTTGGCTGAACTACAAGCTGAATATCCAACTACTAGCTTGTAATTCAAATATTGTGTATGCTGGTGTATCTGGGCTGAACTACAAGCTGAATACCCAACTACTAGCTTATAATTCAAATATTGTGTATGCTGGTGTATCTGGGCTGAACTACAAGCTGAATACCCAACTACTAGCTTTTAATTCAAATATTGTGTATGCTGGTGTATCTTGGCTGAACTACAAGCTGAATATCCAACTACTAGCTTGTAATTCAAATATTGTGTATGCTGGTGTATCTGGGCTGAACTACAAGCTGAATACCCAACTACTAGCTTGTAATTCAAATATAACGTATGCTGATGTATTTGGTCCGAACTACAAGCTGAATACCCAACTACTAGCTTGTAATTCAAATATTGTATATGCTGGTGTATCTGGGCTGAACTACAAGTTGAATACCCAACTACTAGCTTGTAATTCAAATATTGTGTATGCTGGTGTATCTGGGCTGAACTACAAGCTGAATACCCAACTACTAGCTTGCAATTCAAATATTGTGTATGCTGGTGTATCTGGGCTGAACTACAAGCTGAATACCCAACTACTAGCTTGTAATTCAAATATTGTATATGCTGGTGTATCTGGGCTGAACTACAAGTTGAATACCCAACTACTAGCTTGTAATTCAAATATTGTGTATGCTGGTGTATCTGGTCCGAACTACAAGCTGAATACCCAACTACTAGCTTGTAATTCAAATATATTGTATGCTGAAGTATTTGGTCCGAACTACAAGATGAATACCCAACTACTAGCTTGTAATTCAAATATAATGTATGCTGAAGTATTTGGTCCGAACTACAAGATGAATACCCAACTAATAGCTTGTAATTCAAATATAACGTATGCTGGTGTATTTGGTCCGAAATACAAGCTGAATACCCAACTACTAGCTTTTAATTCAAATATTGTGTATGCTGGTGTATCTTGGCTGAACTACAAGCTGAATATCCAACTACTAGCTTTTAATTCAAATATTGTGTATGCTGGTGTATCTGGGCTGAACTACAAGCTGAATACCCAACTACTAGCTTGTAATACAAATATTGTGTATGCTGGTGTATCTGGGCTGAACTACAAGCTGAATACCCAACTACTAGCTTGTAATTCAAATATTGTGTATGCTGGTGTATCTGGGCTGAACTACAAGCTGAATACCCAACTACTAGCTTGTAATTCAAATATTGTATATGCTGGTGTATCAGGGCTGAACTACAAGTTGAATACCCAACTACTAGCTTGTAATTCAAATATTGTGTATGCTGGTGTATCTGGTCCGAACTACAAGCTGAATACCCAACTACTAGCTTGTAATTCAAATATAATGTATGCTGAAGTATTTGGTCCGAACTACAAGATGAATACCCAACTACTAGCTTGTAATTCAAATATAATGTATGCTGAAGTATTTGGTCCGAACTACAAGATGAATACCCAACTACTAGCTTGTAATTCAAATATAATGTATGCTGAAGTATTTGGTCCGAACTACAAGATGAATACCCAACTACTAGCTTGTAATTCAAATATAACGTATGCTGGTGTATTTGGTCCGAAATACAAGCTGAATACCCAACTACTAGCTTGTAATTCAAATATTGTGTATGCTGGTGTATCTGGGCTGAACTACAAGCTGAATACCCAACTACTAGCTTTTAATTCAAATATTGTGTATGCTGGTGTATCTGGGCTGAACTACAAGCTGAATATCCAACTACTAGCTTGTAATTCAAATATAACGTATGCTGATGTATTTGGTCCGAACTACAAGATGAATACCCAACTACTAGCTTGTAATTCAAATATTGTATATGCTGGTGTATCTGGGCTGAACTACAAGTTGAATACCCAACTACTAGCTTGTAATTCAAATATTGTGTATGCTGGTGTATCTGGGCTGAACTACAAGCTGAATACCCAACTACTAGCTTGTAATTCAAATATTGTGTATGCTGGTGTATCTGGGCTGAACTACAAGCTGAATACCCAACTACTAGCTTGTAATTCAAATATTGTATATGCTGGTGTATCTGGGCTGAACTACAAGTTGAATACCAAACTACTAGCTTGTAATTCAAATATTGTGTATGCTGGTGTATCTGGTCCGAACTACAAGTTGAATACCCAACTACTAGCTTGTAATTCAAATATTGTATATGCTGGTGTATCTGGGCTGAAATACAAGCTGAATACCCAACTACTAGCTTTTAATTCAAATATTGTGTATGCTGGTGTATCTTGGCTGAACTACAAGCTGAATATCCAACTACTAGCTTGTAATTCAAATATAACGTATGCTGATGTATTTGGTCCGAACTACAAGCTGAATACCCAACTACTAGCTTGTAATTCAAATATTGTATATGCTGGTGTATCTGGGCTGAACTACAAGTTGAATACCCAACTACTAGCTTGTAATTCAAATATTGTGTATGCTGGTGTATTTGGTCCGAACTACAAGCTGAATACCCAACTACTAGCTTGTAATTCAAATATAACGTATGCTGATGTATTTGGTCCGAACTACAAGCTGAATACCCAACTACTAGCTTGTAATTCAAATATTGTATATGCTGGTGTATCTGGGCTGAACTACAAGTTGAATACCCAACTACTAGCTTGTAATTCAAATATTGTGTATGCTGGTGTATCTGGTCCGAACTACAAGCTGAATACCCAACTACTAGCTTGTAATTCAAATATAACGTATGCTGATGTATTTGGTCCGAACTACAAGCTGAATACCCAACTACTAGCTTGTAATTCAAATATTGTATATGCTGGTGTATCTGGGCTGAACTACAAGTTGAATACCCAACTACTAGCTTGTAATTCAAATATTGTGTATGCTGGTGTATCTGGTCCGAACTACAAGTTGAATACCCAACTACTAGCTTGTAATTCAAATATTGTATATGCTGGTGTATCTGGGATGAAATACAAGCTGAATACCAAACTACTAGCTTTTAATTCAAATATTGTGTATGCTGGTGTATCTTGGCTTAACTACAAGCTGAATATCCAACTACTAGCTTGTAATTCAAATATAACGTATGCTGATGTATTTGGTCCGAACTACAAGCTGAATACCCAACTACTAGCTTGTAATTCAAATATAACGTATGCTGATGTATTTGGTCCGAACTACAAGCTGAATACCCAACTACTAGCTTGTAATTCAAATATAACGTATGCTGATGTATTTGGTCCGAACTACAAGCTGAATACCCAACTACTAGCTTGTAATTCAAATATTGTATATGCTGGTGTATCTGGGCTGAACTACAAGTTGAATACCCAACTACTAGCTTGTAATTCCAATATTGTGTATGCTGGTGTATCTGGGCTGAACTACAAGTTGAATACCCAACTACTAGCTTGTAATTCAAATATTGTGTATGCTGGTGTATCTGGGCTGAACTACAAGCTGAATACCCAACTACTAGCTTGTAATTCAAATATTGTATATGCTGGTGTATCTGGGCTGAACTACAAGTTGAATACCCAACTACTAGCTTGTAATTCAAATATTGTGTATGCTGGTGTATCTGGTCCGAACTACAAGCTGAATACCCAACTACTAGCTTGTAATTCAAATATAACGTATGCTGATGTATTTGGTCCGAACTACAAGCTGAATACCCAACTACTAGCTTGTAATTCAAATATTGTATATGCTGGTGTATCTGGGCTGAACTACAAGTTGAATACCCAACTACTAGCTTGTAATTCAAATATTGTGTATGCTGGTGTATCTGGTCCGAACTACAAGCTGAATACCCAACTACTAGCTTGTAATTCAAATATAACGTATGCTGATGTATTTGGTCCGAACTACAAGCTGAATACCCAACTACTAGCTTGTAATTCAAATATTGTATATGCTGGTGTATCTGGGCTGAACTACAAGTTGAATACCCACCTACTAGCTTGTAATTCAAATATTGTGTATGCTGGTGTATCTGGTCCGAACTACAAGCTGAATACCCAACTACTAGCTTGTAATTCAAATATTGTGTATGCTGGTGTATCTGGGCTGAACTACAAGCTGAATACCCAACTACTAGCTTGTAATTCAAATATTGTATATGCTGGTGTATCTGGGCTGAACTACAAGTTGAATACCCAACTACTAGCTTGTAATTCAAATATTGTATATGCTGGTGTATCTGGTCCGAACTACAAGCTGAATACCCAACTACTAGCTTGTAATTCAAATATAATGTATGCTGATGTATCTGGGTTGAACTACAAGCTGAATACCCAACTACTAGCTTGTAATTCAAATATATATAACGTATGCTGATGTATCTGGGTTGAACTACAAGCTGAATACCCAACTACTAGCTTGCAATTAGCGTATTACAAGCTGAACTACGCTGTACAATGTACAAGCCAACTTCACATACTTGACGAATGATTAAGTGTTCCAGCCTTCAATTATTTAAGTAGAAATAGAGCAATATGACATGACTGCTGAAAGTGGGGTAACAAAAAATCAGAGATCAGGCAAAAGAAAACAACTTTTAAAAATCTGAAAGTAATTATAGCATTGTTTAAGATGATACAAATTTGTCTTTATACAAGTAATACTCACAAAAGTACTTTGTTCGGGACTCTCTTTGCCACCCACTCCATTCTCTGTTATCTTTGATGGCAGTTCTTTATAGTCATTGACTAGATTAGCTTCCAACAACATCCAGATATACAAGTTCCAACACATTACGACAAGGAACAAACATTCATATGTGAAACTGGTTAAGGCATTCTCAATGTTTTAGTTGACAAAAAAATAATTCAAAGATTCATATGTGAACAGAGAAATATTTATTCAAAAATGGTTTTTTATAGGAAAGTATTTCTAACACATTCATTTTTCGTAAGTTAGATGTCAGCTATTCGACACAAATAGATTAGGTTTTCAATATATTCAGCTAAATTTTACATTTTTCATTTAAGGGACAGTAGTTGATCCCTAACTGCCGTAGGTATTAAAACTGCAAACTATTGAGCGTAAACAATCATTCAATTCAGTACCAGAACTCTGATCCATGATCCTGACAGAGTTGATAACTCAGACCAAAGACCCTGACTGAATTGGTAACTCTGGCCCACAAACCTGAGTTGACAACTCTGACCTTAGATCCTGCTTTGACAACTGTTATTCAGGACCTTGTCTGAGTTGGTAGTTATAATCACAAGCACTGAACAATGGAACGTGTTTCAAAGTTAGCAAAGAACGTATATACTGGAAAGGATATGATATACTGAAGAGAATAAAAGGTGACATCCAGGCTAGTGCAATGGAGAATAGTCTACATCTAATATCTGTAGTGACGAGGAATGGTTCTATTATTCCAAGGCCTGTGAAAATACATATGGTAAACAGCTTTATAACTCTAACAATATTTTACCCTGGACTTGTTCAGAAAAGGCACGTATAAAATATTTAAGTTTTAGATTTAACGTCTGACAAAACAGAATTTGCATGTTCCCAAGAATCTTGTTAATTAATCAATTATGATACAAACATATTTTGCATCAATTGCACTTACGTGATGATTTTGAATTTTTTTGTTTAAATGGTTTATATTCTGAAACATAAACGAAAATATAAACCTGTATTATGGCCAAATATGTCGACTGCTAAAAAAAACAACAAAAAAACGACATTCAGATATGCCACCTGATGATCATAAGCAGAGAGTAAAAGTGAACAAGAGTTAAACCTACCTAGAAATAACCAGCTCAAGGCTTGGCTGATTAAAGGTGTCCTACGGTTTGTGGCTGCCATTTCTGCTGTGTGTCGCATTATAAACACAGACACTGCTAGTATAAATATCTGGGGGAATAAAAAAAGTAAAAAAATAATAAAAATGGATTTTCACATAGCAATTGCACTAGCCTTCTTGAAAAACATGTTTATACTAATGAATCATTAATATGCATTTCTTGCATATGAAATCAATGCCAAGGGATTAAATCTCGTAAGTTGTTTTTTAATTACAGTATTGTCTAAGTTCCCTGGGAAGATGGCAAATGATTATCTTGATAGATCAAGCTTGCAAATACAATTCAGGAATGTTACTCACTCTAGAGATCAGAGTTAACATTTATATTTTATAGACACGGTCAAAACAGTGATATTATTTATAATTCAGGTTACAATACAAGTAACCTGACAACCTAAAGAGAATAGAGTAGCAACGTGTCATATGACCACACCCAATAAGCAACCAAACGGTTATATTAGCATGCTAGATTTAACATTCATACAGGGCCATAAAAAAACTGAAGAAAGTTGATTTTTTTCAATTGCAGTACATACCTGGAAACTAAATATCAAAAACAATTTTCTCTTGGCTAACTGTTTTGATGCAAACCTGAAAAAATAAAGAAAAAATCATGCTCATTGTTTTGATTTGGAAATACATGTATCCGAAATTTGGTCCGTGTGTTGAGTGATTATTTATAATATAACCCCTAGCGTTGATAGACACAACATATTGTACTGTCTGGGCCTGGGGAAGACAGAAAGCCAATCAGAAATCATTTATCTAGCTGTAAGCCAAATCAGACCAAAGCTCATGTGCAAACTCCTCGCACCGGTTACGTCACGCTTTGCTACTTTAACTACTGCAACCACCATAACCCACGTGACGATAGGTTATCATGTGGCCAAAACAATCTACTTTCGTTATTTTTACGAAGTATTCTTTTTTTTGCATTTATTTTTTACCTTTTTGTACATTAAGCATAACAATTTAAGGAAAGAAAAGTAAAGTGATAGAAAGTATGAACATTTAAAATTAAAAGTGAAAAAAATACACTCGGTTCTGTAACGACCGAATTTTTACTTGTGGTGGCAGTAGTTTCTGTACTGATCAGGGGAAGTAACCGCTACGGGAGTTTGGCTCACGTGGGGCTAGATTCAGCGATCTACCTCTTCCTAGACGTATTACTTAACCATTAGTTCATAGTAAATACAGTTTTTGATATGTAGTCATCATAATGTTGTTTTTTTAATCCAGAAATAGTAAAACTGTGACAAGCAAAAGCTTCAGTTGCTGATGACTGATACAAAGGATTTAACTTACGACAAATACTTACTTTTTTACAATGAAACAGGCGACTGCTATCGCTAACAACCCTCCTAAAACTCTGAAATTAAAATTTGAAATGACTATTACAGTTCTTTAAGCAATCTGGTAATGTTCAACTTTTATCAAAGAATCAAAACATGAACTAATGTCCTTTTAAACAATATGCAAAACATGAACTAAAAGACGGAATAATGTGCAAAACATTCACAATCACATGAACTAAAAGACGGAATAATGTGCAAAACATTCACAATCACATGAACTAAAAGACGGAATAATATGCAAAAATATTCACAATCACATGAACTAAAAGACGGAACAATATGCTAAACATTCACAATCACATGAACTAAAAGACGGAACAATATGCAAAACATTCACAATCACATGAACTAAAAGACGGAACAATATGCAAAACATTCAC
This sequence comes from Cyclina sinensis, assembly GCA_012932295.1. Taxonomy (NCBI): domain Eukaryota; kingdom Metazoa; phylum Mollusca; class Bivalvia; order Venerida; family Veneridae; genus Cyclina; species Cyclina sinensis. The sequence goes on along the minus strand of JAAONU010000019.1, from coordinate 47,442,548 downwards.
AATCACATGAACTAAAAGACGGAATAATGTGCAAAACATTCACAATCACATGAACTAAAAGACGGAACAATATGCAAAACATTCACAATCACATACACTAAAAGACGGAACAATATGCAAAACATTCACAATCACATGAACTAAAAGACGGAACAATATGCAAAACATTCACAATCACATGAACTAAAAGACGGAATAATGTGCAAAACATTCACAATCACATGAACTAAGTAAAAATAGATCAACATGGTTAGAAGAATTAGCGACCCACCGTTCACATCATTTATTGTAAGTACAACGGAGTAAAGTTTATTCATTCTAAGCACATCTTCATAATCACTGGAAAAAGCTCACCTTTTGTAACACTTGTACTGATTTAAATATCAGTTTAAGTACTAGCTTTATCATTACACATACTTAATGTAACGTTTATTTATTACTTGAAAAAAAAACAAATAAAAAAACTACAGTTCATAACCTAACTTTACATTTTAACTTGGGTAAACTTTACTTAAGATAAAAACTTAAATAGAAGGAAAGTTCATTAAGGTAAACTTACACTAAATTAAAGTTAAGTTCACGAGTCCCTGTGGGTATAGCTGGAAAGAAGGCAACAGTGAGGCATGACACAGACCACTGTATTAATATACGCTGAAACGAAAATAGAAAAAACATCATTGTCAGGGTTATTTAGGAGTGAGACGAACATTACTATTGGTTATGCAGGTGTTTTATTTATCGACCTTCATTCTATATATGAATACAAGGAAGCACCTACATTTTTTGTGGAAGAAAAAATCTTGAATGCTGAAATGTTCTGAGTTGTATTATCGGGGTCTTACTGTATGATTTGTTTTGATGCTACAACATCCATTGATTTGGTAAATTATGTAGTAGTTAATTAATAACTTTTATGCATTCAGAAACAAATTAACACCCTTGAGGCGCCGAATGCAATCAGGATCAACGGATGCTTTAAAACATTCATTCAACACACATGACTCCATTATAGCCTCGGTAGATAAAGATCATTTCTAAATATCATCACCATACCCTGAGGGAAAAAAAGCGCGAAAGTCAAGTGTTAATGATCAGTGCAATCATTAGTAAAACTGATTCTTGCAATAAGATGGACAATATCTAAATGCAAGTTTGTATTAACATTTTGCAATATTTCGAATATTTACCTTTTCTATTTCATCTTTTTTGAATATCCATGGCCATGCCGCGAAGCAGACGATACCTAGTGACATCACCTCACGGTAATAAAAACCTAATACCTGCAAACAATAACAAAACATGAAACATGTGAAAATCGACCATATTTGTTGTCAAAACATTCGTAGCGTCAGGAAACAGTTCGTTTTTCACCTAAGAAAACAAATATCAGACATACTGCAGAATTACAAGGATCATGATTCACCAATATTATCACAAGAAAACATTTTGGGACAATGTACAACTTTCTGCTTTAAATCAAGTCATTGCATGACCAAGAAGTCATGAATTATGAAGAAATATCCTTTGTAAATGTAGTTTGGCTATTTAAACATGCGGATGCTTTCTCATCTAGCAAATTATTTACAACGCTTTGAATTTAAACTTAGTGCCGTACAAAAGACTGATGCAAAATGTCTGAATATCGTGACAAAACTGAGTTTTACTAAGACTGTAACTCATCTGTATACTCGACGGTAATTAACAGGTTACTTGTTTCTTTTTTATGAACGTTTAAGTGACAACCACTGGTCAAACTGCAAATTTTGAAAGGAAAGACTATTTTCTGCTAGCGTTTGCAAATCGAATATTATGCCCAATCAAGAACAGATTTTCTCCTGAAGTTTTATTGTTTTTTTTTTTTTTTCAAATACATAATTCAAATGACGGTATTTAGATCAGTTACTTCCGGGTTTGAGATACGTACTCCAAGATTATGGCCAATGTTTTCAAAGATGATATGGTGGGGTGTTTAAGAAAGGAGACACATGGAATACTTACAACAACTTCCAGGCCTATGAATGTTAACAGCAGGTAGGGAAGCAGAGGTAATATTGTCGACATTATACTCGTCATCTGCTTAAACACATCAAATCTGAAAATACAGGATGTTCTCAAAATACTTCATACACATTTTTTCTTGTACGATATAACACAGGCTGTGAAAAATACCCTCTAAAACATATGTTCAAATATGTATATAAAGTAATAAATTATTTGAACTGTTACCTCTGGAGATATTTACTTTGTATACATCAACAGATTAAATTAATTTTATTTCACTGCACTATTTCAAGTATCACAACTGCCTTATTTCTACAAAAATGATTTACATGTTATGTCGCTATTTTAAACAAATTCCTCTTTAACTAAAGTTTCAAAACAGTGTTTATAAACTCTCAAAATACTTCTTTCAGTTTAACAAAACGGTAAGATTTATTTTAAAGCTTTCTTTATTTTAATTGTTCTATCAAAAGCTGGAAGATTATGGCAAATCATTTGTTCTATAAAATAATAAATAACACTATAATAGAATTCACGAAAATTATTTACAGTGACACTGAACTCTCATGTTCATACATATAACGATCTACATGAGTATATACAGTGCAAAAAGGTCAGAATCAATATGTTACCTTAATAGAACTGCCATCCATATAGGACACGGTAACAAAATAAAGAAATAATTGGTCCACGCTGTTGACTGAACTGAAAAGATAAAAAATGTGTTCATTAGAAGATACAATGCTGAACTTCTCCGGAGCAAATTTTCAAGTAAACTATAGCTTCTAATCACGCATATCTTCGCAGGGTTATCATTCCTTATACCAGTTATTTGCTAATTTATTGTAAAAAAAACAACTTATGAACCATTGAATCTGGCTGCTGTGAAACAATATTTACAGTTTTTTTTTAAAACAACTACTGAATCTTAAAAACCAGTGATTTTCTAAGAAGACAACGCATGCTTGGACTGTCCAATACAGTAAAAACCCACTCATAAATCCACTAAGATTATTTCAGAATTATGTGAAGATTAGCATTTAAAAAGAACCAAAGTCTAAAATTTAGAAATAAAATAAGATCTACTGTTTAGACTGATTTTCTAATAAGACCACATTTTGACTGGCCATGCTAGCGAGATTTTACTGTATTTTTAGTAACTAGGAACACTTTTATAGTTATTCATAATTTTAAGAAACAGTATATCAGCAACAAAACTTACCATATAGGACTACAAATATGATCACGCTGAGTAGAGAGAAGAAACCAATGATAAGCCCTTTAAATCTCTTCGAGAGTTGTGGCCCTTGACACGATGTGGACAGCCCATAATGGTCTTCGTACAGCAACGAGACAAGATAGATCATCCATCCAATATAACTACTGACGATGCTAAACCTGTAACACAAACGTGAAGACATTATTTCATATATATTTAAGCAAGAAATTTCCAATCAGTGCCAGTAAGGGGAAACACTCAAAACGGCCTAAGAAGCCTTGATTAGCTCCATTTCAGCGCTGGAGTTCCGCACGGGTAACTACGTCAAATAACACGTGATTCTACTGATAGTAAAGTAAATATTGATGTTATACGTGCTACACTTGTTAATGTGTCTAAAATGCTGAGGATTTTACGAGATTTTGGCCAATTTTATGCTCTAGATGAAAAAAATACTTGTTATAAAGACAAGACATTATTGTAAAACCAATTCTGTACATGATAACAACTTTTTCACTTATCCCTCCTTTAATGCATTTTATTTTTAGCTACGACTTTGCAATATTAAAATGTCTTTAATCTTTGTTTTATGTTTGTCTATTGACAAAAAGAAATTTACCTTGGCGAATGTTTTTTTTTTTGTTTTGATAATGTGCAGGTGTTTTTGTTTGTCTTTTTTGTGACCCGTCTGTGATTTATTGGTAGTTATTCAATGCTAACTAGACAGTGTATTTCAGACACTTTTAAACCTGTCACTAGATATGAAATCAGCAGTGCACTGATTCATAATAACATTTCGATAAAGATTTTCTATCGCTATCTGTTTTTTTACACGTTATCATAAAGCTTTGATCATAACACTTCATAAAACGTCATTTACACCATTAGTCAATGACGTATTCAAAAAACTGATACTGAGATGACGTCAGGAAAGTAGATAAAAAAGGAAAAGGCAAATCACGAGGCGCTTTCGATGACGTCATAAAAATCTTTAAAAAAAAAAAAAAGGAAACAAAATCTTTTTCATTACTATAAAAGATGGAATAGTTCCGATATGCCAGGTGAATAAATGATTTGTCTGCTATATCTTAATTCTAACTTACCAGATATTTTGCCTGTCATATGTTCGGTAGTACCTAATACCACGAAGTGCCGTATCAATACATCTTTTGGCTTCTTTAATCTGAAACGATTCATGTTACATCAGAAAGAAGGTCACGAAATTTAACATCGTATTCATGTAAAATGAATGGTGTCCAACAAAAGAGCACCAATTATAAAACACTCTTTCACTAACATTACTAAATGTCTTTACCGAGGTCCATGTAGGAGCGGATGTGGTCCAGTGGTAACGCGCTGGACTGGTAAACCAAGGGTCCTGAGTCCGATCCCCCGCTCCTCCACTAACATTACTAAAATAATTAAACTCTTCAGACGGCGTCGGTCGTATGGGCAACGAGTACCGACGATAAATAAACTCAAATAGATAGTTCATAATGCAAATTCAGATCAGAAATGGCCGTTCTAAACTAAATGGATCAAATGAATGAAACTTGATTGAATAATATTTTTTATAAGCAAAAAAGGTAGCATAAATCACAAATAAGCGAAAAATCGATCTAGAATAATATATTAACTAAAACCCTTTGTCAATTTGCACATGCTTTCGGGTACTTCAGTTTTCAACAATGCCTTATCAAAGTGTTTTATCAGCTCTATAAATGTTTCAATTACTGTATTCCCAATCGATGTAAAACAGATTGATTCAAACTGAACCGCTAAATTTATTTATTTATTGTATATTTACAATATACAATGTATTCTCAAACTTCCTCATTTCTCTATTTAACATGACGCATTACTTTCTTTTGCACTGTCATGTGTAAACTTTAATAAGTCATCCTCCCAACAATGCAACAAAATGCCTCAATATATCATTTTATAAGATAAGATTGTTCGTCAAAAAATATAATGAAATAAAGAATGTTTTCGTTTTTTAAGGCAAATAGAAAACTGACAGTGACAAAGAAAAACAACATGGATTTCTGCTTACTGCCTCTGTGTATTGCTTGTTGTTGATTTTGGCTTGAATAGCATTTTGCAGGTTGACCTGAAATATATGAAACGGGTAAAACTTCAAATTTCGTATGACTATTACAAAAAATACAAAGCAGTGTATGTCTTTAAAACGTATGTGTAAAATTATATGTATATATGTGTGTGTGCACATGTCGGAACGCTTAGTTGATGCGTAGTATGGGGAAATTCATATGAGTATTGTATCTTTTTTGCACGCCGTTCAAGGTTTACTTTGTATTTTTTGTAACCTTGAATGACATATCTTTATCAATAAAGTTAGCTAATTTGCATACATTGCACAGCATAACAATTTTCAAAATAAGACGTATAAACTTTTATTTTCGGTATGTAAAAATAAGCAATGGCTTTTTTTATAAATAGATTGACATCTTTTGTTCTCGAAATACATATCTGTCATCAGCTCTGGTTAAAGAATCTAAACTATCTAAGTTAGGCTTTAGGACACTAGAAAAACATTCATTTGAAATAAATGGTAATCCATCAAAAATGGTACAGCAACTCTCTAAATATCGATCGGCTGTAATGTTTTCAGTTTATCTGTTGCACTTGAAATTATTTTTTACTGATAGCTTAACATCGATTTATATTTCATTCAATATTACTTAAATTAACATGACGTGAAAGAAACGGAATGCTATTCATTTAAGGGTATGTCTATTTAAACAGTCTTTGTTAGAATAAAAGGTTTTGACTGTTTCACGTATGCACTATGGTTACTGGTAAATACTGTTTGTATGACATGCAGTTCGCTTTACAAAGCGACAGAAAGAAATATTACCCTATAACATTTTCTTACGTTTTTTTTTCTTTCAAATAGATATAATTGCATGGCAGTCGTTGACACACTTTACTGTGCAATAATTCAATTATAAATTCGAAACGTTCAGATTCAATATTAGATCATGCGACTGCTTTGAAGTTTCAAAAACATGCTCATGTATCACAGTATGGATACCAGTACATATAAATAAAGTGAGGTCATGTCTGACTAAGATCAGAATTTTAGAGAATACTCACTCCAGCATCATCACTTAAAGGTTTATACGGGCTAAAGGTCATCCTTAGTGCCGTTCTCTCTCTGTCCTCTCTCAGTGCCTGAAATATAAAGATACCTCGTTGGGCGGTAAAAATAGGGTATAGATGCACTGTACGCTCAACTGAATGTGTGAGTAACCATTTCAGTACAGTGATTTGTAAACAGTTTAGGTACGAATTACTGTGAAAGAAAAAAAGGGGCATTTAAGGCAAAGACAAATGCAACAGTCATAAGAACAAAACTAATGTGATAATCCCTCACAATAACATTACTGGTATATATTTTATAGTCATTGTTTAAAGGTGTTCAAAAAAAAAGTTTCAACTTTTACCTCACATTGTGCGAGTAGCTGCCTGAAGTTAGCAAACAGCATCTCTGACATCTCATGATCTGTTATATTAAACAACTGATCTGGCACAGGTAACTGAAATATATAAATTCGCATTTAGGTGCGTAATGGACAGGATTTATCCGTTGTTCCAGTACGGAACGGAAAGATTTTATCTCTACGAGAAAGCAGTTTTGCAAACGATCTTTTTTTAAATATGACTCCATAATAAGTGTTTTACATCAATCAGGTCAGATAAAAGTAACGGCAAGTTCAATTTTTATTTTTGTATTTCGATACAAGCAGCTTTTACCAAACTGTCTTACTATTAACTTAGTAACTAACGTGATGCAAGCAGTTTTATGTTTATGGGTCCTGAAGACTATTGTTTACAATATTTTCTACTATTTCCAAGCCGCATGCTTGATGAACTACTAGAAGATGCAGTTTATAGTTTCGTGTCAACGTCTACTAAATAAAGATTGTCGGTCTAATTTGGAGACTAAATCTGGTAAATTTCACGACAAAGCTGTTAATCTGAGACACCGGTAATTGTTTACTCAGACACTGTGTGCTTTCTTCAGGGCCCAAGAAAACCCACTGGAATCGATTTAACGTCAATAAAGGAAAACAATATAGATATGTTTTTCTTTCAAACTTGTCACGTTTTTTGTATCTTCTCAGACGAAAACACACTACACTTTGATCCTATCACTTAGCAGACTTTGGCAGTATTGAGACAAGTGTTCTAGAATATAGTTTTTTTCTCAGGTGTTTGAACCTGATATAATGGCACATAAAAGTAACCTAGAGAGAAGTGCACGTAAATAAACAACATGACGTGTTTTTTTAACCAGGTTTTCAACGAAAACCGGTTATTGTAATGCTGAAGTCGGCGGGCGGGCATCAACTTTTGGTTTCCGCTCAATAACTTGAGTTTGCTTTGGCCTATTGACGCCAAACTTGGTGTGTGGGTAGCTTATATCAAGAGGCAGCTTGAGGCAGGATTTCTACTAACCCTGCATAGATCACTATCTGCATGCGACCAAAATAACAGCATTATTTTTTCTTCACTGCCATCTTTCATTCCAAATTCCTGTCGCATCAATACTTGGTCGTTGAAAAACTGGTTTCGTCGCATGGCGGCGCTTTTTGTTTTCTTCTTTTAATTTATCGAGATTGCACTTTAGTCGCTTTTTACAACAGTTCAACTCAATAATGAGGTGTTGAAACATGTACATGTCTTGAGGTGATTAAGGTTGAACAAATAAAAAAAATGCGCGAAGATAATGTATTTCATTTTTTATCATTAAAACATGTTTATGTATACATTCATGTCTTCATTAGTAACAAATTTATACCGGCAAAACAAACATTGTCTCCATCTAGGTAAAGAAGTAATAAAATATTTGCACACATCTCAAAACACTTCATGCTCGTTGATAAAAGTTTGAACACTTAGGACGATACCAGAGAGTTTTCTTAAAATTAGAGATAAAACGTTACTTTACGAGTCAGAAACCAACTGTTTTCAAACAGACCTTGTGCACCCTGTACTTGCGAAGTACCGCACTCTTGATTATTAAGCAAATAACGTAAGATATTTGTCTAAATTCTTTAGCTTATCTTGATGAAGTCTTAAACTGTACTTTTGAAAAAAAGTCACGTCATATCGTGTTGAAGTAAATCGATAAACAAACTTATCAATACAAATGCATACTTAGAACTGTACGAGTAATTTACAGTGACAGTTTTTGTCGAAGTACTAGTACCACTTTTTTTTTTTACAAAAATAATCTGCTAAGTGTAGACTCCGAAAACCATTTTTCTACACCAACTGAAACGCAACAGGCTTTCGAACAATAGAAATCATCTCAAATTTCTATTTTCAGATCTGAAAAACACTCTTCAAAGAGAAGTGTTAATTGTTTTCTGTTGATACAAGCAGTTTGTACAAATACAGATTTTATTGAGCTGGGCAGATTATACCAATGTCATCTTCCAGAGAGGGAAATCACAGCTGGTAAAGATGTAATCGGAGTCATTGTGAACTATCCTCTAAATCTATCGTTACAAACGACTGTTTCTTTGAAAATATGTCCTCATCGTTTTTTCGCAGTATTGGTTTAATTTTTTTGTTGTTTCTCCTTAACTTACCTATCTACATATTTCTGGATGTTTTATTCTTTTCTATTTTATCTAATCTTTTTGCTATCTCTCACTCAAGTTTACTCTTTTGATTTCTATAATAAAGTTCCTGTATACGTTTTCGATGACTGAAGAGGCATACCCTAAAATCTACAGCATTCCATTTCCCTTTAAGAAATCAGGTAAATTTGAATGATTTTGAAATCATAAATACCAGATATTAAAGTGTCGGTCAAAAATTCTACTGCAGATGAACTGAAAACATTTATATCAGTCTATATATAGATAGTTGTTGTTGTAGTACCATTTTTGGGGTGACAGCAATTTACTCTAGTTGAACACTTCTTAAGTGTCTTAAAGCATATAGGAATTTTTTGAACACACGTTCTTTTCTAAATTATCAATTATTTATCATTTTACAGTGAAACAGCTAACAAAATAGATATACAGTATATCATCACCATACCAAAAAAATAGAAAATAGCGATGAAAGCAGAGGAATCCAAATGGAAGGACCAATGTAATATCAGAGAGTATTCGGGGTAGATAATCCGCTAATGTCCCCCATTGTAGGGTATGGTTTTTACACAGAGGGATGTCAAATTCGACGTGTTCATATTTTATGCTGTTTTACCGTTTCTTTTGTGCTCGTCAAACTGAGATAAAAAATTACAGCTTCATGGATGGATAAATTGGTCTCTCATTTTATTTCTCATGTTACTAGATACTTGAAACAGTTAATAAATACGAAAATACATTATCCTAGCACCATAAAAAACTGTTCATGTACATACGCCGCGTGAAACACCAAATGTCGCCGGTTTTAGGTCAAATATCTTGTCGAATATGGCAACTGGAATTTGCCCAGATATAATGATTATGTATTATGTATAATGTGTATCATGAATTCACGATTATAACCTCATGCTTGGGGAATATTGCTATAAAGAGTGATGAAAATTATCCATAATGTTGACCTATTGTATTATATCATTACAGTCCCCTTGGGGACCCTCAGTGAAATCATATTCTGGCATTAAGAACAACAGATAATCGCACAATTAACCGGCATGTTTTCATATGACTTGGAAGGTTAGAAGAATTATTTCAGTTACAATAATAGCTATAAATTCATTACCAACCATTCTGCATGTCACAAATATTTGTGATGAGCTGTTTTAAGTACATGGCTCTGAGCAGGAATAAGCTGATAAGTATGGATATTTTCATGTAGTTGACAACATCCTTGACTCCAAATGATGTAGATGATATTATTAAGAGGCATAGGCAACGATAAATCATTTTTTTATGAAAACACATGCATCCAATGAATTTCTTAATTTATCTTTTGTCTTGTGGTTTATGGCTTCCTTCAAGAACGCCGGTCACTAACCAACACAATTACAGTCAGATAGTATACACTAAACTTTTGAATTCCTAACTCACCACAGCGTTCATGGGGTATGGAATTCCAACGAGAGCTGCAAGGAATGCCGCCATACTCGCCTGGTTTATATCTGTCCTTTTATAGTTGCTCAGGCTCCAAGCTGTAATATACGAGAGATGAAGGCTTTTGTAAAAATCAATCAGACATTCTGGAACTAGTCACATTTTGTAAAGATCTTCTTTTGAATATATCTGATCTTTCCAATAAAACTAAGTCAGTTATCTGATTAAGTTGTGTGTCAACTCTTGACATGAGAATAAGACGGAATTAATTACAAGAAACTTTTTTTCAAGAATACAAGAACAATAAAACAAAAGCCAATGCCATCCCCTACATTTGTGCAGGTAAAGACTTATGCCCAACCAGACTTGTCATCAGTAAAAAAAATCAAAGAAAACAAAACGAAAAAAAAACAACAACAACAAAAAGAACATCAACAAAACGTTTGTACCCAACCGCTACAGCACTTGACGAAAACTGTATGATGCTGCAAAAATGAGCTTAAATTAAAGAATTATACTATTGCTGACCTTTCGACAGACCATCGGAATACTTCCTAGTTTCTCTGGTTGGTTGTCGAAGCCCTGGTCCCCACGCAATTAAAGGCGTCAAAACCTCGGCTGGCGTACCGTCTCCGTGTGCCCCTACAAAAATGTGAGAACAATTAACTCTTTGTTATCAAAAATATGAAGTATGAATCTTACTTAAATATCGCGCAAAAAGACGACAAAAGCTGTATAGAATAACGAGAGGTATATCACATTACAATCATTAATGATGTTAATTTACACCTTTGATTGAAGGCTTTACTCTGAATATATTCAACCAGTATACAAAGAAATCATCTGAATTTCTGTTACAGAAAGCTTGTCCCAAAACTGGGTTAATACTAAGAGTTTCATTTCTTAATATTTTTGAGTTCCAACATACAAATGTTTTGCACTCAAATTAGAGAAAATGGGTGAACACTTATTGACATTCATTCATTCATTCATTCATTCATTCATTCATTCATTCATTCATTCATTCGTTCATTCATTCATTCATTCATTCATTCATTCATTCATTCATTCACGCGCCCACACACCCATTCACGCGTTTGTTTATTCATTCATTCATTCATTCATTCATTCATTCACTCGTTCGTTCTTTCATTCATTAATTCATTCATTCTTTTTTAAATCTAAGTAGCATGTTAGATATTCACGCGCCAACACACTAATTCACTCGTTCGTTTGTTCGTTCATTCTTTCATTCATTAATTAATTAATTAATTCATTCGTTCGTTCGTTCGTTCATTTATTTATTTATTCATTCATTCATTCATTCATTCATTCATTCATTCATATTTAAATCTAAGTAGCAAGTTAGATCTGCATGATAAATTTCTATTCTAAAGAGAAGAAAAAGTTCCCCTTTCTCTTAATGAGAAAACCCATTAACTGCTATGGCGACACACCTGTCTTAATGAAGGTTATTATACTACTGAAATGTTACTTTAGTTCAACTGTTACTTTCCTTAATTGATCTAGATTTACTTCACCTCACATTGCTATGTGCTGTGGTTAACTATATTGACTTTCAATGTAACAGTTTCATGTGACACACATTGTTTCGAGAAACACGAAATGTCCATTATTTCTAGAATATTTCTAGACGTAAAATCTGTACCATGCTAATTAGACTTCTTTATCATCTTTTAATTTCATAAACAAAATGTTCATATTTTCTGTGTAAAAATAGAAGTCGCGAAATTTCTACAATGATAGCGATTTTCTGCATGCCTATGATCATGGCGTTATTGTTGTTTCAGTAACTGCTGCTGCTAGTAAAGCTTTTTCTCTTCGTAAAGCATTTATTTACTTATTGTTGTTGTGCCTGTTTGTTGATTTTGATTGTTATAATCATTATTATAATGTTTAATATTGCTGTTTATGTACTGGTTATAGCTGCATATGTGCTATTTATGTAGTGTTTATAAGCTGTATATGTGCTAGTTATGTAGTTTTTTAACAGTTTATAAGCTGTTAATGTACTGTTTATTAGCTGTATATGTGCTGCTTATGTAGTGTTTATTGGCTGTTTATGTACTGTTTATAAGCTGTATATGTGCTGCTTATGTAGTGTTTATTAGCTGTTTATGCACTGTTTATTAGCTGTATATGTGCTACTTATGTAGTGTTTATTGGCTGTTTATGTACTGTTTATTAGCTGTATATGCACTGTTTATTAGCTGTATATGTGCTGCTTATGTAGTGTTTATTGGCTGTTTATGTACTGTTTATAAGCTGTATATGTGCTGCTTATGTAGTGTTTATTAGCTGTTTATGCACTGTTTATTAGCTGTATATGTGCTACTTATGTAGTGTTTATTGGCTGTTTATGTACTGTTTATTAGCTGTATTTGCACTGTTTATTAGCTGTATATGTGCTACTTATGTAGTGTTTATTGGCTGTTTATGTACTGCTTATTAGCTGTTTATGCACTGTTTATTAGCTGTATATGTGCTACTTATGTAGTGTATATTGGCTGTTTATGTACTGTTTATTAGCTGTATATGTGCTGCTTATGTAGTGTTTATTAGCTGTATATGTGCTGCTTATGTAGTGTTTATTAGCTGTATATGTGCTGCTTATGTAGTGTTTATTAGCTGTATATGTGCTGCTTATGTAGTGTTTATTAGCTGTATATGTGCTGCTTATGTAGTGTTTATTAGCTGTATATGTGCTACTTCTGTACTATTATGTACTGTTTGCGCTGTTGGTGTAAATATAACGATTTGAGATCTCACTGATTTTTGTTGTTCCTTCTTACTTCCTATTCAGTTTGACTTAGCCAAATGTCTCCTATTACGCCTTTTTTATGTTGGCACTGCTGTTGTTGTCATATGTTTCCTATTTTATGTTGGCACTGCTGTTGTTGTCATATGTTTCCTATTTTATGTTGGCACTGCTGATGTTGTCATATGTTTCCTATTTTATGTTGGCACTGCTGTTGTTGTCATATGTTTCCTATTTTATGTTGGTACTGCTGTTGTTGTCATATGTTTCCTATTTTATGTTGGTACTGCTGTTGTTGTCATATGTTTCCTATTTTATGTTGGTACTGCTGTTGTTGTCATATGTTTCCTATTTTATGTTGGTACTGCTGATGTTGTCATATGTTTCCTATTTTATGTTGGCACTGCTGTTGTTGTCATATGTTTCCTATTTTATGTTGGCACTGCTGTTGTTGTCATATGTTTCCTATTTTATGTTGGCACTGCTGTTGTTGTCATATGTTTCCTATTTTATGTTGGTACTGCTGTTGTTGTCATATGTTTCCTATTTTATGTTGGCACTGCTGTTGTTGTCATATGTTTCCTATTTTATGTTGGCACTGCTGTTGTTGTCATATGTTTCCTATTTTATGTTGGCACTGCTGATGTTGTCATATGTTTCCTATTTTATGTTGGCACTGCTGTTGTTGTCATATGTTTCCTATTTTATGTTGGCACTGCTGTTGTTGTCATATGTTTCCTATTTTATGTTGGCACAGTTGATGTTGTCATATGTTTCTTATTTTATGTTGGCACTGCTGTTGTTGTCATATGTTTCCTATTTTATGTTGGCACTGCTGATGTTGTCATATGTTTCCTATTTTATGTTGGCACAGTTGATGTTGTCATATGTTTCTTATTTTATGTTGGCACTGCTGTTGTTGTCATATGTTTCCTATTTTATGTTGGCACTGCTGATGTTGTCATATGTTTCCTACTTTATGTTGGCACTGCTGTTGTTGTCATATGTTTCCTACTTTATGTTGCATAAAACATTTTGTAACATCTGTGTCATTGGAATTTCTTTTGACATTTCAATGCTGACGTTTTTGACAATATATCATATTAATGCTGTTTTTGTCGGCTGTCTTGCTGTTTCATTTTGTTTGTTTCTTAGCTGAACTGCTGTTTTTATTATCTGCTGTTTTGTTGGCACTGATGATGTTGCCATTTTTCTGTTGTTTTTGCTAGTACTTTTTTCTGTTGCCATATCAGCTGTTTTACTGTTGTCTCATTTCTGTTATATTTGTTAGAACTGCTACTGCTACGTAATTGGTGTTTTAGTTGGAATGATCTTTTTTTCTGAAAATTTGCTGTGTTCTTGGTTCTAATTCAGCTTCTAATGTCAGGACATGTCTTCGTATTGTTATATATATTTTTTAAAACTATTGTTGCAGCCACTTTACAACTGTGTGTTGCCTCTTTTAATGCTGAACCTGTTGCAATACCTTTTAATGCATTCTTGTACTCGTTGAAAACGTTTGCAAGAACTTTTTTCAGACAAACTTCTTTTGTTTTTGTTTAAGTTCCTAGATACTCTTTCTACAGATTATGTTTGAGTTGTTTCATAGCTTTTACGTTAAAACGTTAATATTTTCAAACTGCAACCGGAAATTAATTCTAACGACGGAAAAAATTTCTAACGACAAAAGCCCAACAAATCATTTCATCTACTGAAACAATATTTTCTCCAGTTTTTACTGGAAAAATCAATGGAAAATCAGAAATATAAATGGCGACTTGGTGAACAAATACAATAAGAAATCTAGTCGTTGTGAAAATTTATCATAAACAAAATACATTTCCATAGCGTGTGTATCATGTTGCTATGCTTTCAATATAAACACTTTTTAATCAACTCGTTTGAAATCTGAGACATGAAAACAATAAATCTGACGTCAGTATTTATGTGCAATGACTGAAGAGAATCTCCTATGCAATATTTTCCATCTTCTATCAGGCCTAGGCAAGCGGACTTTTTAACGTGGGTTTAAAAATCGATTCTCATATAATCGTTTTTAGACAAGAAAAGTTCTAACGATCTACTGACATTTTAAAGATGTTATATATTGATCTAGGTCACGAAAACGCTTTTATATCAGGTAAATGATTGATTGCAGAGCTAATAAATTTAATCAGCGTCTTATAATTCCAAGTCAGTGACTGTAGGCATAAAGATGCTTTTCTTCGAGTATCTAGCGTGACAGAGGGTTTGATCAGAGAACGTTTAAAGCACATCGGCAATGAGTGGTCACGGCATTATAATTATCGCTTTATTGTATCGGTGATCAGACGCCGAACTTGCAATTGGGCGATTAACCTAGCTTCCTTAAATGCGGTGACGTAAGAAATGACCTATATGACGTCAAATAAGCGTTTCTTATCTCCATTAGAAAACAGAATCAGCACCAACATCCGGTGATTTAGCCAACTCATCGTGATGACGTTTATAGCTATGGTATTGTGCACTTCAGGTACATTTTTTTTATTAACTGTGAGAGACCATAGCATCAGGTTACCATATTGCAAACGACAAATATTATTTGCACAACTAACTTTTATTTACTTTTTTATGGTCACAAGTTCCGCTGTAAGCATATTTAATTTGCAACTTTAGGTTCGTAAATTTTCGGTCCAATTCGTTTGTTAGCCTGATTTACATGCAATGTCATTTATAGCATAGTATCTTATACATCAATAAAAAACTACATATATTATTTGCCCAAACGGTATAAAGAAATTTACGACAATGATATAAAGTTTATTGACATACTGTTAAAAGCTGGGAACATGAACTGTCTAAATGACTGACTGATCACATGAGTACAGTCACGCACACATTTACAAAAAACTTCACAGGTTATATTGTGGCACGCAAACATAAAACATTCAAATTTATAACACTGCGTAAAATCCCAAAATAACTCATTTTATGAACAAGCTATCAATTTCAGTAAAATCAAATGGAAACCTTAGCCGCTACAACTAACTATGGTTATATTTTTAATAATCTCCAATTTCATTTAAGCAGGGTTGTCTTTAAGCCTGTCTAAATGATTTTTGGGTAAGACGAAAGGGCTTATTTTTCCATCAGTAATTTGGCTTACTTAAGCCAGAACCTTAATTGGTAATGTGAAATTGTGTATAAAAGATTTAGAAACTTAGACTTTTCAGTGGTCCACATTCAACTAACATTAACCAATAAACAACAGTGTAACCGAGTTTCTATTTTTAGGCTTGTCTTGCCCTTACAGGCTCCACCTAGGAGTACCAGAACCTTTGTTGTAAAATCCTAACCTACAGTGCTTAGACTCATGAAATTAAGGAACACAAGGACACAATTGGAATTTAAAAAAAAATGAGTACACACCCCAGTCAGTCATGCCGTGGTCCGACGTAAACACATAGGCCGTTTTACCATCATTGTTGAAATGTGCCTCAAACTCTTTATATACCTTCTCCACGCCGTCATCAACAAATGAGATATGGTTAAGGTAGGCTCTAGAAAAAAAGCAGTTAGCCATATCTTGATAAATACACATTTAACAGAAAAAAATATAAACAGAAAAAAATGGAAAACTGTTTTTGTAATTGATATATGAAGTATGTACAAACCATGAAGCGAAAGAAATTACAGCCGATTTCTAGGCTTTTCGATTTGTCAGATTAATAATGATAATAATAATATGCTAATAAATTTGACAAAACATCTTTATTTCATGTTTGTTACAGTATGTTCGTCCGTTTTTTTCCAAACATGAAATTAAACATTAATCTAAACTAGACGCTTACTCCGAGTTAGGTCTAACAATGTAGCCACTGTGGTCGAGACCTCCGAGGTGAAGAAAAAACAACACGTGGTCCTCCGCCATCTTGGCATTAAGAACAGTGTCTGTCTTTGCTCTCTCAAACAGTTTCTAAAAATAGAATATTGGTTTGTATGTATTTTGTTCACTTCTATTTAAATCATGACATTGAACAAAAGTTTTCTTTGCTTAGTATATTTATATTTATATATACACATTTGTATATGTTAAGCAAAAGTAAACAATCGTTTGAAAACTGCACAGCGTCTCCCCGATTAAAGACCCTACTGCACTTCTATAAAACAACTTTTTCTATCTTTATTGTGACTATTATCATTCTTGAACTCACGGGGAAACTGAATTCATGCAGGTTTTATCTGAGTACTGTTTCTATGGTAATAAATACATAAATCAAATGGTGAATAGATACGCTGACTTATTACGTTATAACGACTTGACATAACAAGACTCGGTATCGTATGCACATAGTTATTACGTTACAAATACCGAAGTAGGCATCATTTTGCAGTATTCTTTGGGAAACGGTTTTCATTCACCTTCATAAGAAATGATAAACTGTTTTTTATCACAAACTAAATTACTACTTCGCGTTTCTAAAGACTCCTCGTTAATTGTACAAGGCAAGTAAGTGATTCCAGACACTTTCACATTTTGTTTTCAATAACAAAATTGAAGAACAGGGGGTTGGTCAAAAAGTGTATGTAATCTTTTGAATGCGCCTGTACAATTCCAATTATCTTGTGAATAAATGTATTTTTAAATAGAACTCAAAACCGTTTACACCCTCAGAATGAACGTAACACTAAGTAACTAAATATTGAAAGCTTTATTTTTTCAAACATTTAAATGGACAGTTTCTATTAAAGTTACACGCGGGCGTAAAAATATTTGAAATCAATTAGCAATTGTTTTACTTCATATTTCAACTGCAAAGCTCTAGCATGTATTACTGGTGGGCTTATTAAATTATTGCCATGTGAATTGATATCTCACTCACTTTTGTCTCTGTGACTTAAATAATAAAATAACTGGTTTGCACTGGAATGTGCACAGGAAAGGCATTATTTACACGATCTATAAATGAATGTTTTATCTCAGTTAGGAAACCATGGAGGGAAATGTCTTTATTTATTTACACTTTTTAATGGCTGGCATGTAAACAAACAACAGGCGCTGGTACAATTCAATAATTAAAAACCTTTTAAAATGCATTAAATATTCATTATTTTTGAAAGAAATCATTTTGTTTACGTTAGAATACAGACACTTTCGCTTTTAGAGACTGTGCCCTTCTCTTTCGACTATCTTCAATTTTATGAAGTTGTCAAGAGTTTCCAAAATTGATATGAATAAGGCTACATTATTTACTATTATTCTGAATAGTGTAAGAATATACAGTACTTAGAATTGTCTATACATGTACAATATGCGTGTAAATATATGCACTTTTGGAAAGTAGTTGACAAGTTATATCATATTAAAGAATAAAGGGGTCATAACTCTTTATGCACGAATGTCTCGCAACTTTTTTATTATCGAAACACACAGTTTAATGCTGAGCAACCTTTTTTCCCAAACAAAACTGAATTTTACAAATCTGTTTTCTTTACAAAGATCTAAAACTCTAATGTCTCTTTAATCTGGCTCTTAATTACGTACAAAAATACTTAAAATGGCACGTGCAATGTCATGGAAACAAATAAAAATC
This sequence comes from Cyclina sinensis, assembly GCA_012932295.1. Lineage (NCBI taxonomy): Eukaryota > Metazoa > Mollusca > Bivalvia > Venerida > Veneridae > Cyclina > Cyclina sinensis. The sequence goes on along the minus strand of JAAONU010000019.1, from coordinate 47,423,915 downwards.
ATAGAAAGTGCTAGGTAATTCATTCCAAAATATATCAAAGCTCTAAGATATTTTGCTTATACTAAGACATTATTAATGTTTTATTAATATATCTCTACATAAGGAATGTGATCCTGAAGGTGGAGGTATTAACGATCCAGACACATGATCTTTTAAGAGGTCATATATACAATGCTATAAACTTCATGAACACAATTTGCAGCAGGAAAACTGACATGATAAATTAGTTAAATCTATTTAGTAGATATTTTTTTCGGAAGCAAGTGACTGCAGCTCACATTAATCTCTCTCGATGACTGCTTCCTGGACTCAATCCAGTACTCGCGCCAAGTGTGGAATGTGGAAAGAGACGCTCAACCCTGGTGGGACTCGAACCAGTGACCTCCGGGTCGTGAGTCTAAGATGCTCTAAGCCCTCGACCACTTCTACTCCTAAGATTAATATCTGTAACCTTAATGACTTTCGTACAGCAATTTCTAACCATGTGACACTTTGTTTTAATGTCAAGGTGACTACTGATAAGCCAAGCCTATACTTACATGTGTTTCTGAGAACACCCACGAATCCATGTCCTCTGCGTTAATACCAGCCAAAAACTTCATATGACCAGGATATTTCTCCGAGAACATTCGATTGTGATTACCTGTTAAAATAAATGAAATCTCAACAATCTTCCTTAAGCTTAAGTCGACGAGGCACTGGTGCATCTCTGCTCATGGCTGCTCCCTTCTGCTCAGTAAAAAACAATATGCTGTTTACAGAACATCTAGCCTATTCAACAAGATAAAACAAATCTTGTAAAGATCAGCCCTTCATTCTGATAAAGATTTTTGATTATTTTTTAATAATACGGATGTATTAGGATTCTCATTATAATTCCTCTCACCTTCTCAAATCCACTTTCATTTTCTGTGAATTTCGTCCCGTCAATGTCGTCCTAGCAGTGATTTTTTTCCCCAAAAATTTAGAACCAAATTGACATTTCTCTACAAATCTTTCTTAATTCAGTTCTAATAATGTTCTTATGCGTTTCGCATTTTTTTGTAAAGAAATGTCTCTTGCTCAAAAACTGACATGTCGCGCGCGCGTGTGTGTGCGGCGGGGGGTGGCGGTGGGAGCCGTTTCGGATTTTTCTATTTTTAGACACCTAAATAATCTCTAGTTTTCCTAACATTTTTTTTTCATAGGGAAACCAGAAAATTGTAAGGATGGCTCGCAGTCAGAAAAAAACACATATTTGACTACAGACACAAGAAATCCACCATCGCCTAACTGTATTGACTCATGTACATGTCCAGATGAATAAACCATATGTCTAATACCAACAGGTTTCATACGTTGCACAAGCATTCCTGTGTGTTTCTTTTTAGAAACCTTTGAGCACTGCACTCATCACGGTTGAGTGGAAATGAAAATAAGCATTTGCTCAGCCAGAATTTTAAACGCTTTGGCAGCAAAATTCTTAAACTTAACGGCTCATATAGACAACTAATTCGGAGGTTTTTACTTGTTTTCCAATAGTTTTACTGCGAAAACAGATTGCATATTTAACCACCTTGAAAACGTTATATCAAGAAAAACAGTTGATTTAAGAGGGATTCTATATTTCAGAAAGAGGTCAGAGACTCGAGGATGTCCTTTTCTCCTTATTGTCCATGAAAATAATATGAAATCATATCTAAACACACTATTATTTAAATCTAGAATAGGTCATTAAATGTAGAATGGAAGGTACAAGCTGTAATTTCACTTCTCAATCCATTGTTACGCACTTTAACCAGCGTATCCGTATAATAGGAACAGAGGAGTTGATGCACTGCATCAGCTCCTCATTATACGATCTATAGAGATCATTGGCCAGAGCAGTTGATGCACTGCATCAGCTCCTGTGTCTAAAAATAGATACTTTGTACGCTAGTCTCACTATACATTGTATAGGCAGAGGAGTTGATGCACTGCATCAACTGCTCTATTCAGTGTATTATCAAATAAGACGACCATTTTAACCCCTCTATCCCGTTATGTATATACATGACAGAGGCATTATATTATTGACCTGTGGTCAATACATATAGACTAACACGACTGGAGGTGCTAATGCGCAGTTTTGGTGTTATGCAAGAGGGGTACTTTAGCTAATGGTCAGTCTTGGTTTTTGGTTATCTCTACCTGTCTGTCGATAAATTTGAAATTGTGAATGTCTGACAGACTCGCTTGAAGCACAACGACCCACTGCGCACCCAAGGCACTGTGCCACGTATATAATGCGACGGGCACTCGAGATTGCGGAGCCTTGCCCGGCAAACATTCACATTTCCAAATTGTCATACCCTGAAAAGACGAGGCGTTTCCCTTCATGCCATCATCCAGGCACTTCTGGCATGAAGAGTTGGACTAACGTCAACCTACATACCTCGCCCGCTCGACAACAGGATTATTTAATAAAAATAAGAATATTCTCATAAACAATAACAGATCAACAGGGGTTACAATGTTCAAAGATGGTTAAATGAATAGACACAAAACAAATACACATTTTCTGCATAAAGAACCATAAATGTGTATGTTGCTAAGTAATTTACTGTGCACTGTTTCAATTCAAACTCAGATCTGGTGTTATCTCATTCTAATGCAGCACAGTGGAGAATGTACTAAGCTTATGTATTAAACCTGACACTTTTTATATGGAATTCAATGTTTTAAAGTATAAGGTACTTTCTTGTAACTGTTGTGATAAAACTGCCAATGTTAAGAACTCTTTCCTTTTTAGAAATAATTTTAGACAACAGAACCAGAACATATAATGTCTTTATCATTTTTGTGTCAGTAATGACCAGGGATGGGTCAAGTACTGAGAATCAGTACTCAAGTACCACTCAAGTAGTTGATGACTGAGGACTTACTCAGCAGGTACAAGTACATTTTTAAATGGTACTTGAGTAGTAATCATGGTACTTATAAGTAAATAATAAGTACTTCATAAGATCCATAACTCTTGATTTACTTTACAAGCACATGCTTAATACAATGACAAACATACATGTGACCAAAATTTAATATGCTTAGAATGCATCTGTCAGGGCAGAATAATTTCCCCCAATACTAAAGAGTCTTTCAACTGCAAAAGAGGAAGCTTGATAAAAGTCAAATTTTGTTCAATAACCACTTACCACAACAATAACTGAACCCTTGATTGTCATGCATACTGACCACATTAGATTAAACTGTTAGTGTTATAGGTAATTATATAATAATAGCCACTTAAATGACCTGTTTCTCCCCTACTAAAGACAATAAGAACATACCTACAGCAATTTTTCACACTTGCTGAACTTGCTTTAACCAGTTTGAAAGGATCTAGTTTATTTCAAGAAAAAACAAATTATTTCAGTACAAGTATAAGTAACCCATCCCTTGTAATGACAAGGAAATATCTGCTGTCTACACATATTTGTATCTAATACTTTAAAATTTTATCATATACAATTCTAAATCAGTTTTACTGAACTTACCAGTCGTGTTAGTCTATATGCATTGACCACAGGTCAATAATATAATGCCTCTGTCATGTATATATAGACATAACGGGATAGAGGGGTTAAAATGGTCGTCTTATTTGCTATATAAATACACTGAATAGAGCAGTTGATGCAGTGCATCAACTCCTCTGCCTATACAATGTATAGTGAGACTAGCGTACAAGGTATCTATTTTTAGACACAGGAGCTGATGCAGTGCATCAACTGCTCTGGCCAATGATCTTTATAGATCGTATAATGAGGAGCTGATGCAGTGCATCAACTCCTCTGTTCCTATTATACGGATACGCTGGTTAAAGTGCGTAACAATTGATTGAGAAGTGAAATTACAGCTTGTACCTTCCATTCTACATTTAATGACCTATTCTAGATTTAAATAATAGTGTGTTTCTATAATAATGCGAGGAAGTGGTAGGTCTCAAGACATAAGTCACAGTTTATGCCATTAGAAAATATTGACGCATATATATTTTTGAGAGTCTTGTTAAACCGTCGGAAGTGTCACTGACACAAATTTGTTAGTGTTTTAAAACCAACATAATGTCATATATACAGAATGTGGCTGAAATCACCAGAAATTACTGATTAAAATGAGGGAATACAGTCAGTGTAGAAAAAAATAGTAGAAAAAAATAACGGCAAACAAAATTATCTTATCTAAATTGAGATAATTTAACACTGGAGTATGATAAATGACATTTTAACATAGAAGTCATTAATGTATGTGACAGCACACACGTCGATAATACTAGGAAGCGCGGAATGATGACACTTTATTTGGCCAGATAAATATTATAATCTTAAGTCATTTCTTTTCTTTTGTACATTTGTTTCGTTGGCTGTTAATCTTGTTTAAACGGGTGTAAAATATTTTCACAAAATCGTTTTTCCTAGAAGTCATTTTTTTTCTTAAAACAAGATCTGGGCCATTCGGAAGCTTAGATAATACATACTATATCGACGAGCGAATTCAATGACGTTTTATTCCGTGAAAAGATTACGGCAAAATTGTAAAATTATTTTCCAAATGAGGAATTATCACAAATACTTTATACAAACCTCCTGTGACCTTTTGCAGGAATTTGGGCGTGTCCCAAGACCACGTGTACTGACTTTCATTGAATACTGTATCGAAGAGGACTTCCTTTCCTTGCAAATCTAAAAATAAATACAATTATATGACACGTATGAAAGACAATTTTGATTAAACTCTATTTTACGTAACTTACTTCCTTACTTCCCTCGTTTTCTGTACAATGTCTGAAATATATATCTGAAAGAAGCGTTTAATGGACGTCTCTCCTTCTTTGGCGCTGTAATCTTTTTACAGACGGCTCTGACTGATCAAAGCAGACGAACAGATCCTCATACCGGATGCCGTTAAATGTGGCTAAGTGGGCAGGTGATTTTTCATTTACGAAGGTGAAAATAGATTGAGTATTGAATGTTTTAAACATAGAAATCTTTTTACAGCAGAGAAGATATTTTTCTGGAATACAGAATTAGATTGCAATCAATCCATCATCTACTGACCTTTTGCGACAGATGTCGGATCTTCGTAAAAACCAGCAGTAAGAGCCACGTGACCTGGCCTCGTTGCCGTGGGAACCGTTGCATGAGACACTCCCCAGAGTCCTTTTGTTTCAATGATATTTCTATAACGAAAATGAAATTGTATGTTTTTAAAAATAGCCTAATTTCACTAAGATTACTGATAACAATGTCTTCTCTTAATAACTGACTTTCGACTTTTTTTCAGATAAAGATACAGATCAGAGGTCGTGATAACCATGCAAAGTCAGTCGCACAGTCAGTGAGATTATGTGCAAAGATCAAAGTGTATGGCGAAATGCACCTTTATTCTAAGTGGAACAATATTCAGAAAGTTTGTGTCAACATTTTTTACCATGACGTAATTTAGAGCACCGGGCGACCGTAACTTTTCATAAATAAACACAAACAGAGTGACACATGTATGAAAACAGTGCATCAAATACACGCTTGTGGTAACTAACTGAAAGTATTGAACAGATATTTGATATAAAGAACCTTTATTTATAACTGGTCTCATTTGTACAATGGAGTGATTACTTTCTTTTTCATATCGCTGTGACGTGTATGCAATTGTATATGTATAAATATTTGAATAATATTTCAAAACGAAAAGGCCGACCTGAAATATATAAAATATCTGCCGTATACAATATTTCCTCAATAATGTTACTGAGACATACCAATTAAATCATTTCTCTACAGATAAATCAATCACTATTTTTAAAAAAATACAATCAACGTGTTGTACTGTCCATTTAAGTCGTTCTGATTTATAAACCCGCTTATGTTTATTTTATTATTGATTGGTTATATTACAAGTGCGTTTTGTCATAAGCTCACCCGTTTCATAGGCCTGGATACATAATATTTACTTATAATAACAATACAGGCATGTTACTAGGAAAACAGGGAACAAAACTGGGGCAATTCCATACGAATTGGCATAATTATATACACTATAGAATTATCTGATCATGCTAGAAAGAAATGAATAATAATCAAAGGACAAATGCTCAACTAATCCATATTGATTTTATTACTTTATTATTAAAACATTGAATCAAAACCAGGTAATTCAGAACGTGTACAAAGATAATTCTGTGCTCAGCAAAGTACAGTAACATCTGGACAAATTGATCATTGAGTAACAGCTTGACATGATCAAATCAAAACTACATCTGATCTGGAATAATTAAGAACGGGTTCATGTATATAACAGACATAACAAAGAAAACACCAAGAAACCTTCGATCTTATCCAGTGGTATTGATAGGTCATTCTCAGGGGCATAGCTTGGTTTTCTAAATATATTACACGGTGTGTTATGACAAATATTTTTTGCTTAAAGTTACACTGAATATAAAACATCTATCATCTCCTGCAAGGCTCTCGAAATGTTTTACTGTATCTATTATTTTTATTTCGGTACCTCATTTCATTTTTTGTCGATCTTTTTTTATTGGAAACGAAGAGTTAATTAAGAGCCAATCGCGTCATATCAGAGCTACGCTGGTGCCTTTAAATAAGTTGTATGTTTCTGCTTCATTTAACTAACTTGTCCAACTTGTGAACAAAAAACATCTGCAACTTTTTGGACATTGGTGCATAACTATTCCTAATTTGCCCACATAAACGCATGAGTATCCGAAATATAAACGATGACGTCACGCCGCCATGAAAAACACCAGTAATTTGTTATTTCATCTTTTAGCCGTGGAAATAGACTCAAACCAAAATGTTAACTTGAAAATAAGTTTCTTATCAGCATTTCAGTCTGTTTATCAACAAAGTGAAGTATGTTATCTTAAAATTCTGAAAAGTACAAAATCCTAATCGCACGCCACCTTGCAGGAGTGCTAAACTTCGATAACTGAACTTAAAAAAAATCATAGTTTCAAATAAAACTAAAATATAAACAAGTTTGACCTCGGACTTTAAAGAACCATACAACTCATTATAAAATTCTCTCCAAAAAGAACGGGATATTAAAAAGTTGGAAGTAATCTAACGGTTACTGCTTTGTCCTGGTAGAACTTTTTCTTCTGTCCAGCCTAAGCGCATTACACATTTTAAATATAAGCCATTTCCTGTATCTAGTATTTTCATTTCCTTTCGGATGAGACGTTAATTGTAAGTTCTATGCACAGTGCAAGAAGAAATGGACCCTTCAATGGGGTTCTTTCCACAACCTAAAACAAAGAATTTACTCCGGGAAGGGTTGGTCATATGGTCCATCGGACCCGGCGATGAATAAACCCAATTCGTTAAATTGAAAGGAAGAAGGCTACTCGATATAATATTATCATTTTGAAACTTTTCAGTTTTATGTCAGTTTATATTATAACAGACTAACCGAGGGTATTAAATTTAATAGAGTTGTGCATAAAAATAAAAGTAAAGTGCAATCAAACAAAACCTTGAAATACATTACAGTGGAAAATATCAGAACTATAAATAGCATATGGGGTTAAGAAATGGTGCAGCGCACTTAATGCGCACATATTTTGCAACAGGTTAAAAAGAAGAACTAAAACTTTCGTGTTTTTTTTTCTTTTTCTTTTTGCTGTCAGGTGGCGTAACAAATGCAAAAACGTTTAGTGTATCAAGTTAGGCAAGTAAGTAAGATTGTCGGGTAATTTAGCACAGCCGTGGGTCACTTGATGAGTAAAAAAGGCCTTCAAACCACATTTGTTCACTGTCAAATTCTAACTCAGCATCGTGTAGACACAGGACATGCCCTCAAGAGTGTGGCAATTTTTCCTCAGTAGAGCAATCATTCTTGTATGTAAGTCTATCCTTTATGGCACACGTTAGTACCTCATGTACAATATTCCGTCATAAGTGTGTAGGTAACTGTTTCACATGTAGTAATCAATTTACGCATTTTGTTGTTGATGTTGAGATAGGTGAGGTTTTTTATACCCGAAAGGATGTGCATTTTAATTTTATTTTGAGAGTAAAATAGCAACTGCTCGGGTTGATACAGGTAAAATTCAGTGTCGTGAGTTGTACCATATCTTACACGAAGATATATCGGGCGAGTGCAGCTATGTTCAAAGGTCAATACCCTATTTTAAACACGGTTGAAACACTGACTTGAATAAGTACTTGAATGACAATTATTACCTGATACAGATAAATATACCATTGACATCACACGACCTTTATCACTAGTTTGCATAGCAAAGATAAAAGGTCTGTTCAGTTTTCAACATTACAGCATTTCATTTCGATCAAAATAAACTGAAAACTGAATGGTATCAAAGGAATCATGTCAAAATCAAGGTGTCAGTCAACTATTCGAAGTACAATAGGTTATATGAGCTCATGAGTACAAGTATGTCTACAGGGAGATTTTCAGTGGATAGGTAAAGAATACACGTCTGTCTACAGAGAGTTTTTCAGTGGATAGGTATCTATTATTAATGAACCCTTTCTTATTGCCTTTGTGGCCCCTAGGAGACATTTTTATTACATATGCTGCTTTACATTTTAAGTTATTTAATTAATGTGAAAACAAATCCTTAAAAATGCTCAGAGTAACAAAGGCTTGAATTTGAGAGTTCAAAATTTGTTCACCAAAAGCATGTATTCGAAACAGTTGTCGGTGATGTGTCAGACCAACTGATAAGGCGTAGAGCATGGGGTTGTCTCTGATGTGTCAGACCAACTGATAAGGCGTAGAGCAAGAGGTTGTCTCTGATGTGTCAGACCAACTGATAAGGCGTAGAGCAAGGGGTTGTCTCTGACGTGTCAGACCAACTGATAAGGCGTAGGGCAAGAGGTTGTCTCTGATGTGTCAGAACAACTGATAAGGCGTAGAGCAAGAGTTGTCTCTGATGTGTCAGACCAACTGATAAGGGGTAGAGCAAGGGGTTGTCTCTGATGTGTCAGACCAACTGATAAGGCGTAGAGCAAGGGGTTGTTACTGATGCGTCAGACCAACTGATCCACTGTTATTACTAATTGTCTTTCGGATGAAACATTCAATCAAAGTTCCATGTATCAGTGCTAGACATTGAGCATGGAAAAGAACCAGGAGTGTCTCTGAAATGGAATGCCTTCATTATCTTGAACTATCGCAACAACCTTAATAAATAAATTCTGCAGGGGGCGTCGGTCACATGGGCAACCGGTATTGACGAGAAATGGATAGCATCTGATCAAGTGTTCTCCAAACAGTTTTTAATCACTGCAGATTATCTGGCAATCTGTTGCAAAATATACCCGTCTCCGTGGCCTAGTGGTTAAGGCGTCCGCTTACGGAGCGGGGGGTCGAAGGTTCGAGTCCCGCAAGGGGCTTGTTCTGATGCGGCCGGTTGGTGAGCCGCCAGCTGGTTAAAGAATGGTTACTGATTGCCTGTCTGCCTGGCGCCTGGCACATAGGACAAGGAATCAGGGAGTAAATGTGTACACTAATAGTGGTGTCTCTTAAGCCGGGGAGGCTGGCCCTTTCAGTAGGGGCGACACTATAATAAAAAAAGCACTTTACTTTACTTTACTGTACCCACAGGTTAAAAGCTGACTTATCAAAGATTATAACTTCATACTACTTGAAGCCACTTCTAATTCATTATAGTGACTCTATGTGATGTTCAGCTGCCTCGGCCCAAATATCTTTTAAGCAGACTAAAATGAGTGTTATCTAACTAAGGAAATTCATAACCATCTGATATAGTTTAGAGCCTCCCTCACAAGTCTCTGGTTTCCCAGCTTAACCGATATCGAAGGAGTGGACAGAAAAAAAAACGAACCACTGAAGTCTAGTGAAACCGTGACCTTATATTCGCTGATATCAAAATATAAACCTGTCATATACCTTCTTTTTACGTTAGGGTTCCTTGCTCATTATGAAGCCTAGAATAAAAGGAAGTGCAAATTTACAGGTCAACTTGGCGCGTCGTCTGCTACAGCCAGTGTACATGTAAGAAACAATCATTATTCGGCTTCTTGGCTCTCGTTAAGACTCTGTGAGATAAATAATTGTTTGTCAAGATCCACGGCAATGCCAAGGTTAAAGGCAGGCACAGAATTGTAGGATTAGGTGTATTACGTATAATGTCACCTATGAAGCCAGTGACAAGTGAATCTGAAAAGATGCAGTTTGACAGGAAATGGTTTGTTCTACGTTAGTTTAACAATGTCAAAGACAAAGGGGCCTTGAACTGGTCACCAAACTGGAGTCTTGTATCGTGTTAATGTAGCCACAGAAAGTCTTGTGCCACGTAATTTCTCCAGGCTTCGCCAATGCAGGAATGAACCCTGTGAAGGGCATCTGTTGCTTACAGATGATTCAAAAGAGGTGTTTCTTTTTTCATTTCCAATACAAAGAAAATCGTGACATGTTAATGTGCAAATATTCGTCATGTCAGAAAATATGACACTTAGTCACAAACAAAAATGTTTCCTTGGCGATATTCTATACCATATTTTAACAAAAGCTGGGTTCATGTTACCTTATGTGAAAGATGTGAAGATAAGATTATAGTACGAGTAGGTGTTTTACTACAAATCGTGACTTCTGAAGTACATTCACCTTTTATGATAAGGCAAAGGATTCTGTTTTTAGATTTCATTTATAAGAAAACAATAGGATGAAAACAATCATGCATAAAGTTAGGAAAAAAGCCTTTTCTCAATCACTAGGAAGTTGTAACTCCCGTGTTAACAAACTTTGTAATGTCAGATTCCTATAATCAAGTGTAGCTGCGGTGAATTGTACACAATTTTATTCAGATATTCTGAATAACTTCTGTCTAGAGTAAAAATATAACTTCCTATTCATAGGACTTTGTTAGTGCTGTTCTGTCACAATAAGTAGTTGAGAAACGGAACTTAGATCTGAACAAATAACAAAAGACAAAATTATTAAAATCAATGAAAATTCAACAATAAAGTCTTTTAATAGACGATTAGATAACTATTCGAAAAAAGGTGGACGTTAAGATTTATTAGACTGTCGGTGACAGCAGACAATCTTTAGAACCGCAACCGAAAATCAGCCATCGAGGGGCATGTCAACTTCAACATTGAGTATTAATGCGCCAACACTAGTGAATCCACTTTTTCGAACCATATACAGGGATATTCTTGTAATTCGTAAACTTTCACACATGCTTTCCGAAATTAAAGACATTATGTTTGTTGTTGTTTTTTTCGTGTCATCATAAGGACTTCTTTTTTATGTTTCTTTTTTTTCATTTGTTCAGAAACACGCATTCTGCCCATTAGCAAAATGTGTGCCGCAGAATAAACTTTCACCTCCTATCCAGCCGACAGTCTTCAAGTGCATTAAACGCTTTGATGTTTCCTTTGTAAGGATGTTTGAATCAAAATAAAATGACCATTATATTCAATTCTAAACTTGACATTTACCTCTCTCCTAAATAAGGTTAAAAATACATACTCTCTTGGTAAAGATGGCCTTTATCAATACAACAAGAGAGCCATGATGGTCCGAAATCGCCCGCATGCGTATAACTGCTGCAATGTAATGGATTTATATTCAGAATGAACTAGACATTGTCGCATGCCAAATTTCGAAAGATTCTGGCGTTTTTACAGAGTTTCTTCTAATGAGGTCTTCGAAAGTAAATGGCTCCAGGGTGCAGTCAAAAATGGCCCAATGACTAACATTTAAACAATCTTGTTAGGGATCCACTGTGTAGTGTTTGGTGCCAATTGTCATAACTCTGAACATTTGTTTTCACACAAGAAGAGACTAAAAGACTTTTCAGTATATTTTTATGTGACACTTACGGCCCCAGGGTGAACACCTACAATGACCGTAGGGACATAATTTGATCAATCACAAAACAATGCTACATACCGAATTTCTGAAGTCTTAGCCTTATGGCATCTGACAAGCAGATTTTGAAGAGTCTGTCTCTATAACTGTAAGTAAAACAACTGATCTCCGGGGCAGAACAGAAATGACCCAATATGCAAAGTTTGAATAATCTTGGTAAAGGTCTACTAAACAATGTTCTGTGTAAACTGATCTTCCCGTTGTCGTGTGAAACGCGTGAATTAATGGGATCAGAATAACTTCCGCAGCGGCTGAAAGATATTTGTCATTGTCGTCTATCTCCTGCTTCACCCATTATCAATCGTCAGAAATTCTGTTTTTCTTTTACAAGGCAAGTGACTCTAGTTTAGAAACTGTTGTGTTCGTAAGACTATATCACTGTTTTTAAATTACTTTTTCTTAATATTAAGGACGAAAAGTGATGACGTACTCAGCAAGATGGCGGCGTTTATGACAAGCAAAGTTCTAATTTTCATAACACTGCGAAAAAATGTTACATCTTTATACATCTTTATACATCTTAGAAAATTGCATATTTATACATCTTAGAAAATATTTGTAAACTATAACAGCGCGGAATTTTTGTTTTACTTTGTAAATGTATCCGAAAAGAAGGTAACGCTAGATTTAACTACCTGCACATTAATATTGCAAGTTTAATTGCAAGTTTATTTGTTGTGGTTATTTGTAACTGAGGTACTGTGAAGACTTTGTTTTCAGATATCACAGATTAAATCTGGACTTATTAAACAAAGGGTGAAAAATCGTTGGTGCAAGGGGTGGTTGGGGACGTTAAATAGCAGGCACATCTATTGTTTCGAGACCTATTACGAGCACTTTTATTTCCTTATCTGAGGGAAATACGAATACTTGGCAGGACACTTTATTAGAATTTATGACAGAGAAAACTTCCTCTACAAGCTTTGCCTTTTGGCAGTCGTGAAAAATGAAATCGACCACACTTTTTAAAGTTAAGATGTACACAAGGAGAATCTCTCAAATGAAATTTAAAAAGTCTTGTGAGTAGAACTTGGTAACGTTGCTGTAAAACAATAACACAGCAGTCAATACCAGTACTTAACATGACCTTGACCTATTTGCCCTCTAAAGGAAAAAGACATGCAAAACAGGGTAACTGCAGAATACATCCGAATTTTAAGCTATCACGTGCTCTGACACTTGTCCGGAAATGCATGCTTTCAAAAGAATGAACGGGAAAGTACTTCAATTATTTCCATAGCTGAAGTTCAAAAAAGTATATTTCCTTCGCATTTCTAGAACGTTACAAGGAAAATATTAGCTCTATTAATGATTTATCTTTCTTGATTGGATATAATTATGTTAATGTGATATGTTGTTATTGGTTGTCTTGAAACTAATATTTCCCAACATTAAGCAAAATATATTGTCATAGTGATATTGTTTCCACACCAAATAACCATGGCGACCAGTATAACAAGTATTTGTCAAATCTTGGTTTTAGCTCATTTGACCTTCGGTCAGCTTTTGGTATGCTCTTTTGTCCGTCCGTCCGTCGCCCATAATAACAACATCTCCTCCTATACCACTGGGTCAATTGCAATTAAACTTTATAGAAATGATCCTTGTACGGTCTTCATTCAAAGTTATATAAAAAATTGGAATTCCATGCAGAACTCTGGTTGTCATGGCAACTGAATAGAAAATCTTTAAGAAATCTTGTCTGAAACCACAAGGCCTACAGCTTACATATTTGGTTGACAGCATCATCTAGTGGACCTCTACCAAAGTTATATAAATCAACGCTCTGGTGTCAGAACTGGCTCGAGCCCAGGGGTCACTTGATTTCACATACACTTATAAAGGAAAAACTTTAAAAGTCTTCTTGTCAGAAACTACTAGGCCTAGGATTTAGTTTTTTTTTTTGTTTTTACCATTGTCTAAAGGACCTCTACCACGTTTGTACAAATCATGGCCCTTAGATCAAAATTGACCCCGCCGCAGTGGTCACTAGTTTTTTCATTGAGTTATATAGGAAAAAGTTTCATAGGCAGTGAAAGGCCTTGAGCTTTGATACATTATGGTTCAGCATTGCCTAGTTAATTAGATGGGCTTTGGGAAATTTTGGCCCTTATCATGGTACCCAGCCCCCATCCACCTCACCTGGGTAAAAAAAATCATTGGATGGGGTACTTAACCTTCAGTCATCTTTGTCCTTGAATTAATGTGACCTACTGACATATAGGGGTTTGAAATTTTAACTACATACAGATTTCAAATTTGACTTTGGTTTACCTTGAACTATTGGCCTTCTTTCTTGGTTTAAAAATATTTTTATGCCTCCGGAGGGAGGGCATATGGTTTTTTGTCTGTCTGTCTGTTTGCCTGTTTCTTTGTCATAAAACTTTTACCTTGATGAGCTTTACCCGCCACACCCACTTTGAGGTCACGGGGTCTAAAGTCAACACCCTTCCGGGGGCATGACGTTCATTCGAACATAGCGCTCGTTGATATCTAATGTGGTATCTGAACTGTCTGCCAATTGACACATCCCTTGGAAGCCACCCCCACCCCAACTCCAACAGTTGTTTGGTAGTTTTTTTTCAGGTGAGCGACCCAGGACCATCTGGCCCTCTTGTTTTTATTCCAGTCAGAAAAAAGATTCATAAGCATTTCACTTCGTAAATAGAAAACAGTTCAAATTTTAGCTCTGAATATTTGAGCTATTTTTGGTCGGTTGAAGTAGGTGTAAATTCCAAAGTGACCAATGATTTTTAACATGATGCGAAAGATAATGGTAAATACTGTTTATGCCTGACCTCATCATAACCTTTAGGTAAATTACACCTTTTTATATGAAACCAGATGCCCTTTGATATAAAATCTATGTATTGTGTTGAAATAAAATACTTAATATGAAGCGTACTGGTATGTGTGAAAAATAGTTATTCTACAACTGGTTAATCTGGGTGACACTTTTCGCTTTTGGCACTGCACCACGAGTTATAGTGCTAGATTTCAAGCCAGCTTCGTAAGGATGTGTAGCTAAACGCTTGTGAACAAATATATATATGCTTTTGCCAGCAAAAAAAGTACATGTAATCATTTCGTAACACTTGTACATGAAAATGCATGTCTAAAAAAAACAAAAAACAAAAAAAAAACAGAGCGACAAACAAAAAAAATAGGCGACTTATGCGAAATTTATCACAAATTGAATTTATAATCTATAACAAACAAGCAAACAACGCATATTAATGTTTATGACATATTTATGAACATAAACCTGACATCATGCTAACTGTTATTCGTTCAATGTGTTTAACGCATTTACGTTTTTGCGGGGATATAAGTGGGGTGGGGAAGTACAGGGGGTAGTAGAGGGCGTAGAGGGGTTAGTCAACATAGTTACCCTTACCTTCGAATGCATAATTTTAAGAAAGTGTAGTGATAATATATAGGATCAATCATACACTAATTACGGGTCTTTGACCGAATGCATAACGATTTAAGGTTTAGTTTGTCAAAACGTCGTGTTACAATGAAAAATAAACACAGATCGCAAAACATTGTAGTATCGTTATATAGGCTTATTGCACACATAGCTTGGGAAAAAACCATGACTTACTTCCGTTTTACTGCCGATTAAAAAATAGTCAAAATGAAAAAATTGCAGTTCTGATTCGAGGCTGGTTCCTCCGTTAATGCCACATTTGGACTGAAAGCTATTTACGAATAGGTGAAGATTGGGTTAGGTTTGAATTCAATATCAACTCCCTGATAGCATCTTTTGTTATTTCGTCACGTGATAGATTATTGCTCTCGATAACTTAAGTAATTTTGACACATATCGAGTCTAACGTGTGGTGTACATTTTTAGCTTGGTTTATTTCATAACCATCGTTCATGAGAAAACCATGTAATTCGAAATTAGAGAGTCACAATCACTTGCAATATGTACTCCGCCTCGAGGGCTTGACTAGGATAAAGAGATTACGTAAGTTAAGACCGAGATTTTAACCTAAACGTTATCACACTAGATAGATAAGCTTTAAATAACTCGTACCATATCAAAGGCTTAATGTTGACTATAAATTTTGCAACTTTCTGTTTACATTTGTTTCACTTATATCTGATATGTAAAGTGTCTTGGGAGTGGGGAATACATTTCAATGGGGGTAAAACAAAGTGTTAGGTCTTCATCTTTTGACTGGGGAAGTTGGTATTTTCTTCTGAAGAAACGTGTTGAAAAGATCAAATTAAATTTAACATAAATGCTCCGATTTACGCTAGTTACCAAGAGCGATAACTTCTTGTTTGTCAACGACCTCATCTGCGAAGTAGGACAGAAAATCCGCTTTAGATTCGAACCTCGGGTGCATCAAAACCCATAACAATGAAAGAATATCTGAGCTACAAAGAGGTTTTCCCTGATTTGTTTATAAAGAGGTTAAGTCATCGATCTTATTTGCATCGTTGTCAAACTAAAGAAAGAAGGCTTACCTGAGAAAGGGCGCAGGGGATTTCCCATTCGGCATCAGCGACAAAATCTTGTCGGCTCTTAATCCGTCGGCAACAATGAACACAAGCCTCTTGGCGGGAGGCTCTAACGGGGACCTTTGCGGTGTCATTCCATTCACGAGCGGTGTAGTGAAATAGATTTCAAAAATTGAGAAAAAGAAGATGGCATGTATCACCATGCCCGCTGCGATCACTAGCCACAGTTTCATTATTATTTCCCTAGATTTCCAAAACTTTTAAAATGCTTTTAAAACCAAATACTTCAGGACGGAACTTTTTCACTTAATTGATTAACCTCCAATGACATGTCACGTATTTCACATATATCATATTCCCCTTTCACAGTTTTACAAAATGGTCTATTAATGTTGACTGTCCCTTGTTTGAATATTTAATCCCTCGGTGTTTCAATATCTTAGTCAATATAACATATACCCATAAGGTATAATATTGATTGATTCGTTTGAATATTTGTTTGTGGAGAATGTAGCTAATAGTTGCGTGCATATACACTTAGTCCATTATATATAATCGAACAATACTTGAAGGTACTTACAGCTGTTTAATAATACTGCAATAATCCGATATAGAAAAATCGGTTAAGCATACAATTAGAAATAATCTGAACTGATTTCTTCCAGAGATTTCACGGAGTTTTTTGTGACTGCCTGTCACGTGATATCTGCTTAAAGTACGTCTGTGATCCGTCGCAGGGGGACCGGCCTTGTTGATGATGACTTTCACTCAAGTATATCTGAAAAAAGTCAACAATACTTCGAGTTATTCCGCTATACAGAAAGAGATCTGGTGATTTATGTAACGATGGGCGGGGGCGTTTCCTCTCTATCTCCACTTCTTACTCTCTCCCACCCTCTTTTACTCATCTCACTCAAAATTTGTAGTCCAGTAAACATGTAAATATTATTGTCAACAGACTACACGTGTTTATATCACATAAATGCAAATACATGTACTGAAAATTACAAAATTTGATTCAGCATAATTATGAGGTCAGGTCTTTAAACCGACTTCACACATATAAACAGAATTTATAACCACGTGACTAAAATATTAATGTGAAGCTTATTTACGCCTCGTCAAAACTCTGTTAAAATAGGAGACGGGTAAGTTGTCCGTTTGTTATGCACTGAACTAATAAAACAGGGGTCGTGAGTTGGATTCCCTGCTCCTCCATTTCTCATTGTCTTTCGGATAAGAAGTTAAACCGATGTCTCATGTATCTGTGATTTGTTTCAGTGGCTGTATTAAAGATATGATGCCTTTTATTCTTTTTTTAAATTCCCCTTGATTAATTTTTTTTCACTGTTTAAATACATGTATAAGATGTCATTTTGATCTTTCGTGATGATGAATTTTGCTGAATATAAGAAAAACACTTGAAGTCTTACAGACAAGTTTTATATAAAACCTGATTTCTGTTTGCCATAATTTTCTATAAAAAATATCCTGTCTTCTTGTAATCTTAGGAACTGTGTGTGACGTTAGGAACAGTATGTGACGTTAGGAACAGTATGTGACGTTAGGAACTGTATGTGACGTTAGCGTGCAATAAACAGTAACAGTTTATAATTCTGGTCTTATATTTCAATTATATACATTACCATGTGCTGGCTGTATCTATGAGAGCTTTGCCACTTTCAGCTGTTCCTATCTAAGTGTGTGTTACTATGTTTTTGGTGTTGTAAAAACAAGCAACTTTGATAAAATCATACAGTTTTCACTGGTATGGAATTTATATGCGCTGCATTATTTACCTTATAAGGAAGAGGTGACTCTGCCTACTTCGTTAAATATGAATTCTCATTTCTCAATTTTCAGCTAAGCCCTTACTTAGTTAGAATATGTCGTTTTATTAATTTCTGAAAGACAGTACAGTTACAGGGCAGTTCCAAAAGGTGTCCACCATTTTATTCAGGAAGTTATATGCAGTGTTTTAATGGCTTTTCACAATGTTTATAACGGGTTATATATTTGATCACAAATTATATAATTCATATTGACTGTTTTACTTGCTCAATCAATACAACTACTTCTGATCTTATTGACAGTCAATCACCCATGATGCCATGATTAAAGAGGCTGTACTCCAGATTTGACATAAAAAAAATTTTCATAAATTATATATGTGAATGCCGTGAGATTATAACAACATAATATTTTACTTCAAAACTGATTATAAAAGTCAAAATAGAATAAAAAAAATATTTTCGTTCCAGCCTGATTTGAACTCTGGACCCTCTATGTTAACAAAATATTTCCAACGCTTTTACTGTCACCACCATCGCCGTATGTGATATTACAGATATTAACTTTAAATCTTATACGATATAGTTATACCGTCGCGTTACGGTATAGCACTTTGAAAGGGAAAAAATCAATTTATAATGTTATTATTTGACTTATTTTTTGTCAGTAAGTTATTTTTTAAGCATTACTCATAAATATTACAAGAAATTCATAATACAAGAAAACTTTCTTTTTTTGTCATCTGGAGCACAGCCCCTTTAAACACGGAATATATCATCGTCGGAAACCCACGTTCGTTCCATTCCGTTTCACTCTATTCACTTAATGTAGTTGTGCGGAATATGTACCGAGGATAACCGACGATGTGAAGATATCTGTTATGTGTACTTTAAAGTACAGTATACATAATCTGTCAGATTATATTAACGTTTGCAAGGCCGTTGTGCTAAATGGAAATTAGAAAATCATTGAGATGTATGTCGTCGCTTATTGTGTTTAGAATTACCATGACAGAAATATATGTGCAAACAAAGAATTAAAAGGTACTTTTGCTTATATGGAGAAGAAAATTCACCTATAAGTCTCTTTCATTATTAACGAATGTCTTTGGTTACTTCTAAAATTGAAAAATCAACTGAAAAACTGTACACCAAAAAGTGTCCACTAAGATATTGTTGTCGTATTTCATACAATATTGTTCAAAAATCAACTTGCGTTTCTTTTTGCTTCGTGTAGAGCTGCACAGAGAACTTTAAAATGAATTTCACAGGTTCGAATATCCGGATTTCTTTACATTATCTTCGAGCTAGCAATGTTACACAAAACGCTTATCATGGGTCGTAAAAGATTGAATTGTACAAACATTGATGTATGAAATCAATGTGAAATTGTAAATTTTGAAAAACACTATACAAATTTAGTTAATTTTAAGTTTGATTAAGTCCGTTGTAATACACACTATCTGTTGACCCATTTTTTATCATGATACGGAAATAGCTACCTTTAAAAATTTCTTCAGCAGTTAATAACAAGCCGTCATGGATACCTAGGAATTTGTGTCATGTTTACAAAGTACATCGGTCATTAACTTTTCTACTTCTGTTCAGATTTAAAGTACAATGGTAGTATTACAGTTCAAGATGACAGTCTTGCGTCATGGTCAGTTTAAGATACTGAACATTAATTGAAAAAAAGTAGTTCTTGTTATTAGTTTTGCTAAATCCTAGAAACTAGGTGTTATATTTTTGATGATCTCTGCTTTACACAATTTTTTCGAACGCCGACAAAATTATGCAAAGAAACATTTCTAATAAACATCTCTGAATGTTCTAATAATTTTAAAACGTTCATAAAACAGTACGATACTGGGATTTATGTCCATATTGCAAAACAATACTTGCCATTGAAGTTTCTATTTATATAACCATATTATCCTGAGTCACTCAGATATGTCCATATTGCTATACAATACTTGCCAGCGAAGTCTCTATTTATATAATAATATTACCCGGAGACACTCAGATATGCCCATATTGCTATACAATACTCGCAAGTGAAGTTTCTATTTATATAACAATATTACCCAGAGACACCCAGATATGTCCATATTGCTATACAACACTTGTCAGTGAAGTTTCTATTTATATAACATTATTACCTGGAGACACTCAGATATGTCAATATTGCTATACAATACTTGTCAGCAAAGTTTCTATTTATATAACAATATTACCCGGAGACACTCAGATATGTCCATATTGCTATACAATACTTGCCAGCGAAGTTTTATTTCTATGTTAATATTACCTGGTGACTCTCAGACATGTCTTTATTGTTATACAAAACTTGCCAGCGACGTTTCTATTTATATAACAATATTACCCGGAGACTCTCCGATATGTCCATATTGCTATACATTACTTGCCAATGAAGTTTCTATTTATATAACAATATTACCCGGAGAAACTCAGACATGTCCATATTGCTATACAATACTTGCCAGTGAAGTTTCTATTTATATATCAATATTATCCGGAGACACTCAGATATGTCAATATTGCTATACAATACTTGCCAGCGAAGTCTCAATTTATATAACAATATTACCCGGATCGACTCAGATATGCCCATATTGCTATACAATACTCGCAAGTGAAGTTTCTATTTATATAACAATATTACCCGGAGACACCCAGATATATCCATAATGCTATACAACACTTGTCAGTAAAGTTTCTATTTATATAACATTATTACCTGGAGACACTCAGATATGTCCATATTGCTATACAATACTTGTCAGCGAAGTTATTATTTATATAACAATATTACCCGGAGACACTCAGATATGTCCATATAGCTATACAATACTTGCCAGCGAAGTTTCTTTTTTAAGATAATATTACCCGGTGACACTCAAACACGTCTATATTGTTATACAAAACTTGCAAGCGAAGTTTCTATTTATATAACAATATCACCCGGAGACACTCCGATATGTCCATATAGCTATACAATACTTGCCAGTGAAGTTTCTATTTATATAACCATATTACCCTGAGACACTCAGATATGTCCATATTGCTAAACAATACTTGCCAGCGAAGTTTCTATTTTTATGATAATATTACCCGGTGACACTCAGACATGTCTATATTGTTATACAAAACTTGCCAGCGAAGTTTCTATTTATATAACAATATTACCCGGAGACACTCCGATATGTCCATATTGCTATACAATACTTGCCAGCGAAGTTTCAATTTATATAACAATATTACCTGGAGACACTCAGACATGCCCATATTGCTATAAAATACTTTCCAGCGAAGTTTCTATTTATATAACATTATTACCCTGAGACACTCAGACATGTCCATATTGCTATACAATACTTGCAAGTGAAGTTTCTATTTATACAATGATAATACCCGGGAATAGTTTCCTGTGAAAATCCTATTTATATAACCGTATTACCCAGGGACACTCAGAATAGGTGGCTGTTTGATAAAAATGTTTTTTTCGTTCTGGAAAAAACGAATATCTAAAAGGTGTGACCATTTCAAACGAGTCATTGATATATACAGGCAAAAATCATGAAAAAAAAAGATATTAAGTTAGAGGATTTGAGATAATCTCGGGTTTAAAGTGATTGCTACGTCGAAATATTACATTAAGGAGTGTTATAGCTAACACAAAAACAGAATAATTTGTTTTAAAAAATGGGTTTCTAATTAAATCCTCTCTGTATCATATCTAAAAAGACATTTATAAATAGACCTGACATCACAATGCAAAGTGGAAATGATAAATAATGGAACAGAATAGAAACAAACAGATGGAAATGATATGTAACGGAAAAGAACAGAAACAAATAGATGGAAATGATATTTAATGGAACAGAACAGAACCAAACAGATGGAAATGATATATAATGGAACAGAACAGAACCAAACAGATGGAACTGAACAGATGGAAATGATATGTAATGGAACTTAACAGAACAGAATAATGCTAGACACGCGGCGGCCTTGAAAGCACTTGACGTGTTTTACATACAAAAATATAAAAACGGGGAGTCTCGAAAATCGGATTACTGTAAATGCTACAGATACAGGCTTTTGGACACATACACAAGCATTACAGGATAGCCCACTGTCAATACCAAGTGACCGGGTCAGTGCATAAATCATTGGAATGGTTACAAATGTCAAGTTTAATCCTTTTGAAAAGGCTGAACTCCCATTAAACATTTTTATGACTGATTTGCTGCGTTGACATTGTCAAGACAGTGTCCATGTGTACCAAGGGCATTATGCCAGAGTCATTTTATTCGCTTAAACCGCGATCTTTCTCCAGTGACCTTCGAGAGTACTGCTGTTAAATACATGATAGTCTATAAGAAAAGGGGTTCTTTTTAATGGAATGAACTTGAAACTATTTTGTCAGATCTATTAATTGTGTGTCAATAACATGGAATTAATTATGCGGTCCGTCGTAATTATCGAAGATATAGATCTAACTAGTCTATCATTAATATAAGTAATATTACTTTTCTTAAATACAATAAAAAGGGACTGCAAAAGTAGTTTTTTGTCGATATTGTCTAACAGAATAATAATGATAATTAAATCACGGGTTGGCAGGATTGGTTTTCCTTTTCCAAGGGAAGGTCAGAAAGTGCGTGTGAAAGTAAACATTCGAGGAAGTTCTGACGTCATAGCAATGATGTCATATGTTTATAAAATTGAAATGATAAATAATTTCAATAAAACTTTGCTTCTAACAGAAATTTATCTAGATGCTATCTGAAAATTTATTCATTTATTTTTTTAAATTCGATATAGGTCTTATTTATTACATGTTACAAATTCCAGAAATGGAATGCCATGCTGTTATGTCAGCCACGTGGTCATCGACCTTCATAGATTCCATAACATTTAAATTAGATATAAAAAGGAGTAGTAAATGGGAAAAAGGACCTTAAATTTGCTTATGATTTAAATTATTATCAACTATCAATTCTTCATCTTTGCTTACAGTCTCAGCCATGCACGTGGTCATAGAATCTACTCCATGTGCGAGGGCATTATCCAGTTTAAAGAGAAGATTTTTAAAAACCAAAAAACAAGTTTAAGTTTTAATTCTTATGCGTTAAATTCATATGCATTTTAAAAGCCGACATATAATTATAAATTTATTCTATGGCTAAATTTTTGAAAAAAAATACTCTACCTCTTCTACCGAATTTAGTGTCGGAAAGACCGTTCTTGGAGAAGTTTCGTCTTATAGTCTGGGGGTTGTTCCCCCTTTTTACTCTCTAATAGGCCCTGTTCAGGGTTGTTATATGTAAAACATAGTGATTTACCAGTTGTATGTTTTGAATAAAAGATTCATCCTCTAACGGTTAAATCGAATAGTACTGGCGTAACAGCACATGGCTCTAGTTTAATTACATCTTCATTAAAAAAAACTAATGGATAATCTATTATAAAGAAAAGATAAAGAGTCAGCAGTTCTAATTTTTGATTATCTATTCGTTTACAATGAAGTGGTCAGAAATACATGTGGCCTCAAGTGCCTTGCCCAAGGTCACGCATCATTTGGGCTGACTTTGGTCCGAACACTGGATCTCAACGTCAACACTATCATATTGTTTTCAACCGATTTGTTTCGTTACAAACCGTGAATATTGTACAGTTGGTGCATTTCTCACAAGAAAACGTCTATCAGCATAAAAATCACAAAACTAAAAGCCCAAAGACTTTAAAAATTAAAATCACCTGTATACAAGTCAAATTTCCATTCCCAACGAACGTTCGCAAATTCTTGTATGTAAACAATTTTCGACCCAGGCACGTTAACATATATTAACTAAGTTTTACATTACACTGATGACAGAGAATAGAAATTTGTACTCGTTGGGCTAATTTCATTTACAGTTTTCCGCAGTAATTTTGAGCGAATCATCGCTATAAATACACTGTAGATAAAGACTTGACATATTATCTGAATGACAGCGTACAGTACAAAGGCTGTTTTTGGAATCCAAGTTTCGTTTGTAGCCAGGCACAGGTATATTTGTGATAAATAGAGTGATCGCCCTGTAAGCGGAAGGCGCTTGGATCGAGTTCCGGTCAAGCCACAGTTTTTTCATACCGTTATATAACAACCTGCACTCATCTACAAGCAGGCAGTTTATATTTTTATCGTTCCAGAAAAAAATTAGAATTAAATTCTCAAATTCGGAAGACTGTCAAATATAAAACGGCTTGGCCGGTATCGTAACTTGAACCCATGTCCCTGCCATGATAAACGAGTGGCAACAGTGTTTAGAAGCCAGCGTTCTTAACCAATTGGCCTACATATAAACTAGCAATATTCTTTGAAGAAGTGAAAGATATTTCATGGTTTTTTTTTTATCTCATGACTGTTTTAAATATACCTGTAGCTTCGTATTAGAAGGGTACTAAATTTTGCTTCAACCTGACTTATCACAGCAATAGAGCATGTAATAACTAATAAGTCAAATATTTGAATTGCTGTGTTATCTTTGAATTATACTTGACACAGAAGCAGAATACAGATCTTAAAATCTTTATAGCAAGTTTTATGGAAGAGCATTAAAAGTTAAGAACTGATAAAATGTCATCGTTGTGGTCTTGTAGGTATACATGTTGCGACTGAATGTTGTAAAGTTGCACTTATGTCATATCAACGCGGAAAAACAGTCTGTAAGACTCTCAACAACTCTAACTACTACATACAACGTGTATTAAAACGGACAGTTCTTTGCGTTTACAGTTCTGGATTATTTATAACAAAAAACACACACACACAAACCAACAACAATAACAAAAACAACAACAACAACAACAAAAAACGTCAACAACCAGACCACAAAAAGAATGTATAAAACATGACATCCTACTTACACTTTTTTTATTTTATCGCCATTTATATTACATTTTATCACATTTTACATAAAGCAAAACGTCCCTTATCATAGCCAAACTTTGGAGCAAATACGAAACGCCCCTTCTATGAAACCGAACTTTGCAGCAATTACAGAACGCCAATTCTATGATATCTAAATTTTGAAGCAATTATGGAACGTCCCTTCTATGATAATTAAATTTTGCAGTAATTATGGAACGCCCCATTTATATCGCATCTTCTATGATAACCAAATTATTATGGAACGCCCCTTCTACTATAACTTAACTTTGCGGAAATTCTGGAACGCCCTTTCTATCATAACCAAACTTGGCACAAATAATGGAATGCCCCTTCTATGATAACCAAACTTTGCAGAACGCCCCTTCTATGATATTTGCACTTTGCAGCTATTATGGAACGCCCCTCGTTACTTTGCAGCGTACAAATGCCCTTAAAATCGCATACTGAAACGGTTATTCAAGTGTGAAAAATAAAGAATTTGACCGACTTTTGTGCACATATATTTGATACAAAACAGAATCGTATAATACAATCCATTTTATGTTTGTGTTTATCAAAGCGTAAAGAAAAAAACTCAAAAAATAAAGGCAAAATACCTGAACTTGCCTGTGGGAAAGACGCAGTATAAAAATGCTGAACTAATCGTAAAAAACAAATCAATATCCAAGTTCACATTTTTTAAACATATTTATTTACAATTTTTAAAACTTTCTTTTTTTGAGTGCGAGAGATGAAGAGAGGGGGAAGTATAACAAGGATTGAAAATAACTGGCCATGAAAATCCTATGACTGCACTAACTAAAATATCCCAACATATCGACAACGAATATATTCTACTTTGTCTAATGTTCTCATTGTGCCTATCACTGTTTTGTCATGTCTTCATTGTTTTGGTGTTTATCCAGACAGGTACATGTACAGTTTTCAATAGAGCGGACTTATATAGGGTCGCGTAAGACAAGTTGTCGTTTAACACAGCAGGTTGTTACGATATTTTTGACCGTACTGGAAATGCCAGACAAACAACCAGCGGTGTTTTTATGTGACTAGATAATCTGTCGTACATGGTACTGTATACTTCTAGGTTTAGAATTACAGAACTATTTTAACAAAAGTTTTGAGTTACTGGAGTATTCAAACATTTAAATGTTAGCATTAGTGGACCGTGTCTTCGAAGAACTGTGACTTTGGTAACATCTTGACTAAATTCTACGTTAATTTTTGTTATAATAAAAATAATAATAATAAAACATATCACTAACTGTTCAACAAATGCATAAATATCAGTTTGCAAATTTATGTAAATCTCTTTTTTATGAGTCTCCAATACTGTAGACACCAAAAAATCTCAAGGAAAAAAAAAACTAAAACATTTATCATAATACACTGTGCACGGGATGTGGGATGTAACTTGGACTGTGAACTGTATTTCGACATTTAAACGGAATTTTCCATTTCACTAAACAGTATCAGTTAAAAGATTCAAAGTACACCAATAATTATTATATAAATTACGTCAGTGACTATTTTCTCTGATACTGATCTGGATATTGGTCACGCAAGTGCAAGTCCACAAAGTCCAATTAGTCGCGCATTTATCAATGTGCATTACTGTTCAGGGCAATCTTTACCTACTTTCCTTTCTGTGTCACTAACAAATTCAAATATGCCCTATGGCCCAACGATATGCTGAGTGGGTTGTATGATACAACAAAACCTCATAATTGCTGACCGTGATAGATATGGTGAGAGCGGTGTTATCTTGGTCGGTTTTCTGGATGTTTTCTCTATGAACACGTATGCTTTTTCCCAGTAAACACTTTTACTACTACTGGATAGTTAAAGATTTATTTAGAGCCGTATTATGCCGAAGCGTCGCAAGCTATACTACGTCACGTGAGTAATGATGATGCATGGCAGCTGGGAAGATATTTTACAAAAATGCATCTGAAAGATTCCTTTTTCATTCCTTCATTTTTTTTTCATTTCTCCATGGGCAAAGATAAATTCCCTTTTTTCAAGAACACACATTATCTTTGTTTCAAATGCAAGTGAAGGCCATGATGACGTTTGGAGATTATTGCGTGAGTAATTTGTGTCAAATATGCGTGAGATACTAACGCAGCACGTGCGAGCTGATGTATACGTGTCTGCTCTAATACATTATGCGCTACTGCCATACGATAGCTTAGTGATCAATGGAAATCGTTAGCTACCCTTGTGGGTAGGTTGTTTAGAAAAACTTTTAGAAAACATTATTTATTCATGATCCACCTTTATGGATAGATTGTAAGATGTATCGACCATACATGAAATATTACTGACGTATTTCGAGGGGAAAAAACGTTTTGACAATATCTGGTTAGGTAATTTACATATCATTAAAAATATTACATTCGTTAGCATTTCATTATGAATAGTTATTTCTTAAGTATTGTCTGTTACTTTATATTCTAAGTGGTAAGTTAAGCTGACCTCAAGTAGCTAAGTATTGCCTACATATATTTTAGTATATAACTGGGATTTCTATCGTTCAGTGCACTAAATCCTTGAAAATATACTCGTGCTAGTGTCTCATGCGCTATTCTGTCATCAAATAGGAAAATAAAACATTAACATCAAATAGCATATTGTTATCAGTGTTTCAATGAAGAAAAAAAACATTTCAATGATTTTATGCAAAATAACGTATGTACATAGCAAATAACAATGTGATACGTACAATGATATTCCATCAAACTTTCGATATTGTCGTGCCTGTGATAACATACAGATCTTTGTTTCAGAATATATATCTAAACAGTTGCAACAGCTTGTCCATTCTACAACGCGTGCGTACAAGGCCACCATAGGGGGAATTGAGAGATAAGATCATGCCATCGAAACAACGATTCCAGAAATAGAAAGTGCAGGCTGTTTCATTACCTTTGTCTGAAATAGAAATCCCTTCAAGTCTTTCAATAAGTAAGAATGTCTCCTCCCGCTCCAATCCCCTTACGCGCATCACGAATCCCTAAGATCAATAAGGAATGTCGACACATCGCAGTGAGCTTAAACAGTAGGACCCACAGTTACCGACTCATAAAACCGAACTATGTTTAAAAGTCCTGAATTCACTCGTTTTTAGATACTAGTAATTAAATTCGAAGACCACTGGAAATGACAGTGTGGTGGCAATAAGTGAAATCTAACTTCATTATGTTAGCTTCAGAATGTCACAAAATCTTTGTCCACCAACAGCTTTTGCTTCAGATAACCAAACGACTAGAATTTTATTCCTTAAGACCAATACCCTCCCCCCACCCGCCAAAAAAAAAATAGTTCATCCCTTTAACAGTTCTTATCATCCGCAGTTGTGTATAAATGTGACTGAAATAGCGTATAATTATCATCCACAGTTGCGAATTAAAGTGACTGGAATAGAGTATAACACCTGCAGGTGTGTATGAATGTGACTGGATTAGTGTATATCACCCTCAGTTGTAACTGAATGCGACTGGAATAGCGTATATCATCCGCAGTTGTAACTGAATGTGACTAGAATAGCGTATAGCATCCGCAGTTGTAACTAAATGTGACTGGAATAGCGTATATCACCCTCAGTTGTTACTGAATGCGACTGAAATAGCGTATATCATCCGCAGTTGTAACTGAATGTGACTGGAATAGCGTATAGCATCCGCAATTGCGAATCAGTGTGACTAGAAGAGAGTATAACACCTACAGTTGTGTATGAATGTGACTGAAATAGCGTATATCACCCTCAGTTGTGAATCAACGTGACTGGAAAAGCAAATGCCACTAGCATCTGCGAATGAATGTGATTTTTAATGTCGTATATCACCTGCATGACTTAGACTGAAATAGTGTATATCTAAAGCAACAGAAAATCAATGTGACTAAAATAGCGAATATCACCTGCAGTTGTGCATTTATGTGACTGGAATAGCGTATGAAACTTGCAGTTGTGAATCAGTATGACTGGAAAGCGTATATCATCTAAAGTTGTGAAACGACGTGACAGGAAAAGAGAATGTCACCCGTTATTGTGAATAAATGTGACTGGAATAGCGTGTATCACCGGATATTGTGAAAAGATGACAGGAAACGTATATCACCCGCAGTTGTGAAAAAGTAACTGTAATGCCGTATATTACACGCAGTTACGAATCATTATGACTGGAATTCCGTATGTCACGTGAAGTTGCGAATAATATGACTGGAATTGCGTAAGTCCCTCGAAGCTGCGAATAAAATGACTGAAATTGCGTATGTCACGTGATGCTGCGAATAATACGTCTGGAATTGCGTAAGTCCCTCGAAGCTGCGAATAAAATGACTGAAATTGCGTATGTCACGTGATGTTGCGAATAATATGACTGGAATTGCGTATGTCACCTGAAGTTGCGAATCAAAGTGACTGGATTTGCGTATGTCACATGCAGCTGAGAATCAATGATACTGGAATTGCGTACGTCACCTGAAGTTGCAAATCTATATGACTGGAATTACGTATGTCACCCGATGTTGCGAATCAAAGTGACTGGAATAGCGTATGTCAAACGCTATTCTGAATCAATGATACTGGAATTGCATATGCCACCTGAAGTTGCGAATCAAAGTATCCGGAATTGGGTATGTCACACGCAGTTGTAAATCAAATTGTCTTGAACTGCGTATGTCACCCGAAGTTGCGAATCAAAGTGAACAAGATTGCGTATGTCACCTGCAGGTGTGAATCAAATTGTCTGGAATTGCGTACGTCACACGCAGTTGTGAATCAAAGTGACTGGAATTGCGTATGTCACACGCAGTTGTAAATCAAAGTGACTGGAATTGCGTATGTCACACGCAGTTGTGAATCAAGGTGTCTGGAATTGCGTAAGTCAGACGCAGTTGTGAATCAAAGTGTCTAGAATTGCGTATGTCACACGCAGTTGCGAATCAAAGTGTCTGGAATTGCGTATGTCATACGCAGTTGTGTATCAATATGACTGGAATTGCGTCTGTCACATTCAGATGTGAATCAAAATAAATTTCACTCTAAACATTTTTCACATATGATATTTGTTCTTCTGAGAGTGGTTTTGTATGGAGATTGCGTGAGAACATTGTATGAATATATGAATACATGAATATGTTGTTTTGTCACATTTATAATATTTACAGTAAACTGGATGTTTTAAAAGCTACCAATAAATCACAGTAATATACTCAAAAAGATGGAGAAATTATTGGTATACAGTGCATTGTATCACAGACACGTTTACACATAACACAGACACGTGTACACACAACACAGACACTTGTACACATAACACAGACACGTGTGCACATAATACAGACACGTGTACACACAACACAGACACTTGTACACATAATACAGATACCTGTACACATAACACAGACACGTGTACACACAACACAGACACGTGTACACATAACACAGATACTTTTACACATAATACAGACACGTGAACATACAGATTTTTGTCAGGCCAGACATAAATGCGGTTATATCTCACTTTTTATCTGGAAAAAAAATCACTGACGCACGTATTTCCAAAAATGCTCTTAAAAAAATTCGTTCTTCAGATATACTGCAAGATATTCTGTAAGACACATACATTATCAGCTGAAAAGCAGCTTGCAATCCGAAGGACAAGGACAAAAAAACAGTTGACTGAATAACAAGGCGGTATGGTGCCACTGCGTGAATTCTTTTTATCCTGATGGGACATTAACATCAAATACACACACATCGTTAATCGGAAATATTTACTATGACAACAGCTTGTGTTGGCTACTAGATTTAAATGAACTTGAGAATATCTTATTAGTCATACAAAATTATATTAATATCAAAATTAGTTCAGAAATAGAAAGTTTTACTTGTTTCATAATATACAAGAGTTATTTTAGTTTACATATAATAAGTTATCCAACTGATACGCAACTTTCAACAAGTTAGCATGAATGAAGGTCAACATAGCATTGAAATCAATTTTCAAATTTACAACGCTGTATAACAACGTCTCATTTGTATTCATTCGCGAAATGAAATATGACTACTTATGTCTCAAGAAAGCTAACCGAATCTGTTTATTAACCATGTTTTTGATATAAGAGAAGATAACCAAAATAGGTTTAATGTATTCCTTCAAGTCAAATAATACTTCCTATAAGGATATTGAGGGATGAATTCTAAAAATGTCCTAAGTACTAAAATATATTTAGGATAGGATAGCACTTTTTCGTATTCAACTTTCTATATGTCGTAAAAAGTAGTTCTGATCATGTGCAATCTTGAATGAAACTTTACCCGAAGCTTCACATACAAAAGGTAACAGGATAGCGTATGTCAAACTGTTCGTGTTTATTTATCGTGGTCACAGGTTTCTCATATCACTGAATCCCCTTGAAGGGTTTAATTATTTTAGGTTGTGGTGGGTAGCACAAGATACAGAAATCATCCCGTTCCAGAGACACTCCTTGTTCTAGTACATTAGAGTACAATACCTATACACGGGACTTCGGTTTAAAGCTTCATCCGA
This sequence comes from Cyclina sinensis, assembly GCA_012932295.1. Taxonomy (NCBI): domain Eukaryota; kingdom Metazoa; phylum Mollusca; class Bivalvia; order Venerida; family Veneridae; genus Cyclina; species Cyclina sinensis. The sequence continues at coordinate 47,392,233 of JAAONU010000019.1, read as the reverse complement.
GACAATTAGTTGTGTTAGTGAAGAAGAAGGGGGTCGAACCCACGGCCCCTCACATCTTCGGTTAACCAGGATACACATTCCGTACAACTACATATTCGATAAACAAAGTGAAAAAGAAAGGATTTAACGCAGGTTTCCGACGATAAACCCCTGGATCACAAGCCACTGGTCCACTGACTGGACCATAGGACCACAGGATAGCGTCAGTGGAAGGAGCAGTTTAAATATTTGTCGAAGACGAAGCCATCCGCGAAAATAGTTATAAATAAAATACTTTCGTTAACATGTTTACACATCTACTCGTACATCATAAGTATTTAACGAATGTCAGTGCAGACCCCTTCCCCCTACCCCCAACCCACTGTAAATACCACATAAATGCATAAAAAAAACATATGCATACACTGGTAACTGAGACCCACATGTCAAACAAGTAAGTAATATAGTGATGTTGCTTCTCTAGAACTGCACACAAATGTTTTTAAAAAAAAAATTAAAAAAAGAAAAAGAAAAAAAACTCTTTAATTAAGAGTAATTACACAACGATGCTGTTGTTATAAATCATGGTTGTTGTTGTTGTTGTTGTTGTTGGCAAACCACTTTCCTATATTACTTCGAATACTAAACACAGTGCCAGCGACTCTTTAGAATGTAAGTTTTACAAATTTTACCAGACATGGTAGCCTTGTGGTTTTAAGTTCGGACGAAGTTGAGAAACAGTTTATATACCAACGTGCCAGCGAGAAACAGTTTATATACCTACGTACCAACGAGAAACAGTTTATATACCTTCGTGCCGGCGAGAAACAGTGAATTTACCTACGTGCCAGCGAGAAACAGTTTATATACCTACGTGCCAGCGAGAAACAGTTTATTTACCTACGTGCCAGCGAGAAACAGTTTATTTACCTACGTGCCAGCGAGAAACAGTTTATATACCTTCGTGCCAGCGAGAAACAGTTTATTTACCTACGTACCAGCGAGAAACAGTTTAATTACCTACGTGCCAGCGAGAAACAGTTTATTTACCTACGTGCCAGCGAGAAACAGTTTATTTACCTTCGTGCCAGCGAGAAACAGTTTATTTACCTACGTGCCAGCGAGAAACAGTTTATTCACCTACGTACCAGCGAGAAACAGTTTATTTACCTACGTGCCAGCGAGAAACAGGTTATATACTTACGTGCCAGCGAGAAACAGTTTATTTACCTACGTGCCAGCGAGAAACAGTTTATTTACCTACGTGCCAGCGAGAAACAGTTTATATACCTTCGTGCCAGCGAGAAACAGTTTATTTACCTACGTACCAGCGAGAAACAGTTTATTTACCTACGTGCCAGCGAGAAACAGTTTATTTACCTACGTACCAGCGAGAAACAGTTTATTTACCTACATGCCAGCGAGAAATATTTTATATACCTACGTACCAGCGAGAAACAGTTTATATACCTACGTACCAGCGAGAAACAGTTTATTTACCTACATGCCAGCGAGAAACAGTTTATTTACCTACGTGCCAGCGAGAAACAGTTTATTTACCTACGTACCAGCGAGAAACAGTTTATTTACCTACGTACCAGCGAGAAACAGTTTATATACCTACGTACCAGCGAGAAACAGTTTAATTACCTACGTGCCAGCTACAGAATAGTGCTGTAAGCATCTACAAATGTATTCCACGTGTATTTTTGTTTCCTTTTAGAACTAAAAACGCACGTACAACAAAGCATAACAGAAAACTTGGCAATTAGGTTATGCTTTCAAACAAAAGATTTCCAACGTCATTTTCTGTACTGGATATTTATCCAAACTCAAAGACAAAATGCTCTGTTTTTTCCAGTTATTTTTATTTCGTTAGTACGCAGTTACTTTAAGCCTTAGATATGCTTCATTTGTACTTATAAGATTATGTTGCCCTTTCTGACTCGTCTTTTTCCACTAATGAAGCAAAAGGTAATAGTTACCAAGCAATTTTCACTGGAGATCTGTATCACCTGTAAGATCAATTATCTGGGTCTGCTATTATCACGTAAACCGCTTGATGAAGTATTGATTGAAGGAAAAAGAAAATAAGAATATCATGTGAGGTGAACATATATCTACATGTATGTTTGTGTGCCTTGAAACTAAAGAATTTCTGGGTGTCTGTGGGTACAAAAATTAAGAGACTTTGAGTGAAACTTGACGCAATCAATATTAATTTAAAAAACAACAACAACAACAATAACAACAACAAAACACTGACTGCGCATTTTTATCGGGTTGGTGTTGAGCCTTGTTTATTTTTTTTTTCATCATTTATTTTCAATCATTACACATGTACAACATTTTTTAAGCACCTTAACAGTTGATAATGTAGTATGTATTTAAACCGTTCAATTTTTAAAAAGATTCTTTTAAAAATATATATTTTAGCAGATGTCCTTTCCAGGAAACACACACATACACACACAGAGAGAAACAAAAAATGAAGAAAAACAATTGTTCTGCAATCATCTTTTGCTATGGTATTCGTTTCTGTGGCAACCAATACATAGCGTATTTAAAATTTTATATATCTAGTGACAATAATGACCATTTTTCTTTCATACTCACAGCTGAGCCTTTCTTATTCTATGTTCTTATTTTCAGATAATGTTTAAATGTTTCAAAACTTGGGAACATCATTGTTTTTATTTTTGTTTGAAGAATATAAAATTTGAAGAGCAATGTCGTAATCAGAGCTCTTGAAACCTCTTCAAACCGAAAACGGTCATCAAATCAATGGACGTTTATTATTGTATAAAAAGTAGTCAGGAAGTGAAAGTTTGTATTATTATTTAGTTCTCATCAATTTTGAAAAATAGTACTACTGACTAATTCACTCAGTAAACCGTATGAATTTACAAGGTCAGGGACGGGTTATTATTAAAATCGACATACTGTGTGCAACGACAGAAAAAAGCGCGTGTTTTCGCGACCGAATGTGCGCATTTCCAGGGTTTCCAAATATTTCATGAGATAAATAGCAGTACTTGACCAAGGGGAGAAGATAAGGTATCTTTGTTCCGACCAAAAATACTCGGAAAATAAATGGGATGCTATGAATACGTATGAATAGAAATTAGAATATTTAATGTATGTCTCTTTAACTAACTGTCACACTTAAGAATAGTCCAAATAATTGTACTCAAAACGTTGGATATCGTGCTAGTTTTTGAATGGTCGATATCCGCCTTCATCCTGCCTGAAGTCGCAATATTGAGACTTACTTCAAGACCATAAGTGTAAACTAGCTGTATTGTTTGAAGAGTAGTTAAAACAAGTTAATGATTTCTCGAAGCTTTAAAATGATTTTTCATTCACTAGTTATGTTTCTAGTGCTAGTACCTATGGTTTAACCCGTTAGCGAATAATATAACTAACATCCTGGTTAAGACTTTGGCCATTGCAAATTGTACACTATTAAAAATCTGTACATTGGATTACTTTAACTCTATAAATATCCTGTGGCTATAAAAATTACCCGCAAGAGTACACAAATTAAATCTCCATCTACCCGATCCACCATAAACACCTGATAGTAACTATGTCATCTCGCAACATCGCTTTATTGTACATTTAAAGTAAACGTGGTATCAACAGGTTGTTAACCTTAATATTGAAGTAATTTGTACAATTACGAGATCACCTGCACTCCATTATTTTCGTGTAGACATCATTTCAAATTCGTAGGGACTATAGTCACATATATATACATACATAAATGAGGGACCTGATACTATTTCTACGCCCAAATTCGAAAAATAAGCACAGATTTGTATTGTGGTGACCTGAGAAAAATCAAAATAAGCCTACACATGTGCAAACAGTGGATAGCTCATTTTTTTCAGCTCGGTTTTACAACTAAATGCAAACACGTTGCGTCTATATTTTCCTCACGAGTGGGCGTGCCCGAAATCTTACCTTAAGATGCACAGGTAACATAAGGTGTAACTCAATTATAATGTAAACAAATGCTTCTTACCGTTTGTGTCAGTTATCCGTATTCTCACAAGCATCAAATATTCCGAACTGATCTTATTTTTATTAATAGTCCTTGACAGCATTCCCTTCTGCTATTCGTTAGCCGCTTGTCAATTTACTCCAGATCTCGCTGTTACAGTTCATGGACCAATACAGAGTCTGTACTGACTGAAGTATGTCCGAGTTTTTAAACTTGTTATACCTGATACCACCCGAGGTATTACAAAACACGCACAACCATGTGACTCTGTGTAACATGAACAAGCAGTTTATGCATTAAACACTTATGTGACAAATGTTTGTGCTCTATCAGTAACTAATTATCATACACACGTTTATTGTTTACAGTGACACGCTTCGTGGATCTATACATGAACTGTTTAAACAATTACAGGTATTTAAAATTCAGCCCTTTAACCATCTATCAATAATGGCCTCACAGCATTGAAATAATAGAAAACGCATGTGTCACCAATATTTCTGATAGAACATATGTATTGATTTAGACGTCAACATGTGAGGGCTGTTCGATATACAGTGAGAGTTATTGACGTTTTGTATGCAAGCTGGCTGGGAAATATTCCAGCGTCCGACTTAACGCGTAGGTGGTGATGAGGAGAGACAACTCTTTATAAGATTGAAATGTCTCAGGACGAGTTACGTGCCTGAAATGTAAGCGGATGTGGGGTATTCAAGAGTGCGAATACCTGCGCACTTAAGAGGTAAGTATTTTTTATCTAAAGCAAAACAGATTTACCGGTGTCCTGTAAACCAATTGTCGTCCTATCAAGATACATAAGAGCTATGCAGTCTTACAATAATGTTTTGAAGCAAATAAAAGTCCACAAGTAAAATGTAGTTGAAAAAATACTTGAAATCCTGACCTTTTTACACGAATCTGTGATAGAGTATGGACGCACACAGAGTCTGCATCTAAAGAAAAGTGTATTCGGCAATCCTACTGCTACTAAGATCATGCGATAGATAGATTCTTATTTTCGCTTCATACAGTGTGTGGTGTGTGTGTGTGTGTTCGTGCGTGCGTGCGTGCGTGCGTTTTTAAGAAGAGTTAATAAATACAGGGTAAAAAAAAAAGATCTATGCAAAAAGGACTGTAATGTTGTTAAGGAGACCATACTCATGTTTGAATGAGATTGTCCCCATGTTGGAAATGAGATTGTACCTATGTTGGAAATGCTCTGTATTTATATTTGAAATGGACTGTATCAATGTTGGAAATAAACTGTATTCATGTTTGGAATCGAGACTGTACGCATGTTGGAAATGAGACTGTACCCATGTTGGAAATAAGACTGTATTCATGTTTGGAAATTAGATTCCCCATGTTAGATATAAAACTACAAAAGTGTATACCCATGTTGGAAATGAGACTGTACCTATGTTGGAAATGAGACTACACCTATGTTGGAAATGTGACTGTACCTATATTGGAAATGAGACTGTATTCATGTTTTGAATTTTAGATTGTCCCCATGTTAGTAATGATACTGTATCCAAGCTGGAATGATACTTAGTCCCCATGTTGGAAATGAGACTGTATCTATGTTGAAATTGAGGCTGTACCCAATTTTCGAAATGAAACTGTCTCCATGTTTGGAAAAGAGACAGTACCCATGTTTGGAAATGAGACTGTGTAACCCTTAAAAAATCCTCCTGCCCCGAGCTGGGTTTGAACACTGGTACCTTCGATTACTAAGCAGACACTCTACCACGTCGCCATAAAAGCTAGCTGATGGGCAAGGGAGTAGAAGTGCCGTATTATACCTCTGCTACATACACCCCCTCCTTCTTAGAATTCGTCCTCAAATTCTTGGAGCACTGAATGTCTGTCGGACTTTCTAAGGGTGCCTTCACATCTACATGCGTGAGTTATTTACGTTTTGCGCCATGTTTTCTTCCAAAGTCCTATATGTGTAATAATGGAAACATTATTTCAAAAAAGTTAATTTACCTAATTAAACTATTTTCGCTAAGTTAAAATAATTCAATATTACATTTATAATATTCTTGATGAATTATACTGAAATAAAATAAAAGGACTGACTCGTATAACAATATCTCAAATCTTCAGTAATTTTCCACCTCTAATTTTTCACTATGTTAGCTTTTTTTTCACTAAGTGTATGTCACCACTAGCGGATCCAGGGGTGGGGGGACCCCCCTAAAATTCCAAGACCATAGGTGTTATTGTAGGTCTATTTTGAATATTTCTTTAAATAATGTATAATTTATTGTTCAACATTGAATTGAATAATCAGAGGACCTTGTGATATTGCCAAATCAGTATACTCACATAAACACAACCGTTGAAATGAGGTAGAAAACGGACACAAATTGTGTCGAACATTTTGCGCCCCCCCCCCCCCCCACCCCAACCTGAAATCCCGGATCCGCCCCTGGTCAGACTACTAAGTCCTTCATAAGCTAAACTTAATGTCGCCTTTTAATTGACCACACTATATAATACAGTATAATAATCTGAACTCTCTCGAAAACTTTCTAGACACGACTATTTTCTGTCTTTCTTATCCACAAAACACTCCACACACTAACAGTAGCACAATTTCACAATATTTTACAAAGTAAACCCAATATAAATAATTTCAAAAATTTTGAATGAATTTATAATATATGACAAGTTGTTATCTATATAATATATTATAAAATTATGGTGAAAAAAATATATATTCTAATATTTAGAATAAAAACTGTAGAACAGTACAACTAAAAGTAAGAATAGTAATGTGTTGTAGTGAACAATTACTGTAGTAATATGGTAATAGTATATAGAATAGATATGGAAATACAAAACTAGCCATACAGTAAAACAGTTTTGAGTATGTATGGTAATATTAAAATGAGTAAATATGGTAATTACTTAGCCAACACTAGAAAGTATACAGTAGAACACAAATAGTATTGAGTACCAAGGTTTTTGGGACGGGTGGAGGGGGGGGGGGGGATCTACAAAAAGTATGATACTGTCATATGGGTAATTACGGTACCAAAGCGTCTGTCAATGGTATCCCTATTCCCTATTTACCTGTTACACCACTGTTACGTCAAAGATCTGTATGTCTGGATATAAACCTGTGAAATGATGTATCTAAATTCAACAGAAATTAAAGATCAACTAATCAAATTTTCAACTATTCAAATGTAACACCAAATGCAGAAATTGCAAACAACATGTTTATTGAATAATATATATTTTGCCGGCAGCTGTTCTAATGCAATACTCCAAAGACAATTAATGAAACACTGTAACACTACTGGTTCGATAAAATAATTAATATCTGAATCTTTTCTATTGTATTGCAATGAGATTTATTCTTTATTAGTCTCCCCAAGTGATTTAGAATTTTCTCTCTCTCTTCACTGAAATGGTTATTACTTGCTATTATTGTAGAAATAGTTTGCTAGTAAAGAAATGGAGTTTTAAGTGAATAAGAATACTTCACCAGTTAAAAGTGAATCGTGCAAAAGAGAAGTTTTCCTTTCTTTCTAAAACTTACAATATCATTCTAATTTATATAAGAAACTGCAGTCATTAATTACTCTTGTTTCTGTTGACTGAATGATATATGTACCAAAAGTAGTTTTAAATATACTTAAAAGTATGAAATAACTGCATTCTCTGTATATTTATTATTTATTTATTTTTTTTACTCACTCACTGATGAATTATTGTACTTGACAAAACAACACTACTATAATCAGTCTTTCTGTGGCCACAAGAACTTGCTGAAACACTTCAACTGTCACTGTACTGTAAAATGCACTTTCACAAGTGTCACTTTTACACTAGAAAAATTTAAAAAGTTTAAATGTCACGCCTTGTTACTCCTCACTTCTCGGATTGTTGTCTCTCGTTTGTCACCCCTCAGATTGTTACTCGTCACATCTCGAATTGTTGTCTCTCGTTTGTCACCCCTCAGATTGCTACTCGTCATTCTCGGATTGTTGTCTCTCGTTTGTCACCCCTCAGATTGTTACTCGTCACTTCTCGGATTGTTGTCTCTCGTTTGTCACCCCTCAAATTGTTACTCGTCACTTCTCGAATTGTTGTCTTTCGTTTGTCACCCCTCAAATTGTTACTCGTCACATCTAGGATTGTTGTCTCTCGTTTGTCACCCCTCAAATTGTTACTCGTCACATCTCGGATTGTTGTCTCTCGTTTGTCACCCCTCAGATTGTTACTCGTCACTTCTCGGATTGTTGTCTCTCGTTTGTCACCCCTCAGATTGTTACTCGTCACATCTCGGATTGTTGTCTCTCGTTTGTCACCCCTCAGATTGTTACTCGTCACTTCTCAGATTGTTGTTACTCGTTTGTCACCCCTCAGATTGTTACTCGTCGTTTGTCACCCCTCAGATTGTTACTCGTCACTTCTCGGATCGTTGTATCTCGTTTGTCACCCCTCAGATTGTTACTCGTCACTTCTCGGATTGTTGTCTCTCGTTTGTCACCCATCAGATTGTCACTCCTCACTTCTCGGATTGTTGTCTCTCGTCTATCACCCCTCAGATTGTTACTCGTCACTTCTCGGATTGTTATCTCTTGTTTGTCACCCCTCAGATTGTTACTCGTCACTTCTCGGATTGTTGTCTCTCGTTTGTCACCCCTCAGATTGTTACTCGTCACTTCTCGGATTGTTGTCTCTCGTTTGTCACCCATCAGATTGTTACTCGTCACTTCTCGGATTGTTGTCTCTCGTCTGTCACCCCTCAGATTGTTACTCGTCACTTCTCGGATTGTTATCTCTTGTTTGTCACCCCTCAGATTGTTACTCGTCACTCCTTGAATCGTCATTAGCTGGGTTATTTGTCGCCCTGTCTTCCTTCAAAAACTGAATTATGTTTCTGTACATGTATGCACTCATAGGTATGATGAATGCTTTGATTGTTTCTATTGATGAATACAAATTTCAGTATTTCCAAAAAATATCACTTTTTAAAAATATATTACAGTATTTTGCTTCTGCTTTGAAATAATGTTTTGTGTTTTTACACTGAGTATTTGACTGTTTCACTAGCACAGTCTGTTTCTTATTCTGACTTCACTTCACTTTGTCACTGAATTATAGAATGTTTTGCTTTTAAAAGCACTAAGTTCAATTGATGTGTTTTTCCAAAATATTTTGCATCAAGATTAGTTAAAAGTTCAATCTTTTCACATTTACAGAAAACTGATGAAACGTTTTTTATATCTCACTAGAAATAGTGTCTAAATTGACTTAATATAATCACTAGAAATAGTGTCACTATAATCACTAGAAATAGAGTCCGATAATAATTTGACGTTGTCACTGTAATAAGTGTCCAAAAAATAAATCAAACAGACTAAACAACGAATGGCGTCCAAAGATCCAGAGGAACTACTTGGAGCTGTTGGTAGAGTTACAGGAGAAGAGGTCAAACTATTAGAGGCTTTACATCTTCTAGTTATTAAACCCAAGTTAAGTTCTCCAGAAGAGGTAGCAAAGATTATAAAAGTTTTTGGTGGTGTTTCCGTTGTTTCGAAATGTCACTGTATCTACATGTTTAGAAATTAGACTGTTTCCATGTTGGAAATGAGACTGTATCCATGTTGGAAATGTGACTGTACCCCTGTTGGAAATGAGAGAGTACCAATATTTGGAAATGAGACTGCACTTATGTTTCTAAATGAAACTGTATCCATGTTTGGAAATGAGACTGTATCCATGTTTGGAAATGAGACTGTACAAATGTTGGAATTATGCCTATACCCATGTTGGAACTGAAACTGTATCCATGTTTGAAATGAGACAGTACCCATGTTTGTAAATGAGACTGTACTTGTGTTTCGAAATGACACTGTATCCATGTTTGGAAATGAGACTGTATCCATGTTGGAAATGAGACTGTATCCATGTTAGAAATGAGACAGTACCCATGTTTGGAAATAAGACTGTACTTGTGTTTCGAAATGACACTGTATCCATGTTTGGAAATGAGACTGTATCCATGTTGGAAATGTGACTGTATCCATGTTTAAAAATGAGACTGCATCCATATTTGGAAATGAGACTCACCCATATATGAAATGAGACTTCACCCATGTTGAAAACGAGACTGTACCCATGTTGGAAATGAGACTGCACCCATGTTGGAAATGAGACTGTATCCATGTTTGAAATGAGACTGCATCCATGTTGGAAATGGGTCTGCACCCATGTTTCTAAATGAAACTGTATTCATGTTTGGAAATGAGACTGTACCCCTGTTGGAAATGAAACTGCACCCACGTTTGGCAATGAGACTGTACCCATGTTCCGAAATGACACTGTATCCATTATTGGAAATGACACTGTATCCATGTTGGAAAAGAGACTGCATCCATGTTGGAAATGAGACAGTACCCCTGTTTCAAAATAAGACTGTACTTATGTTTCGAAATGACACTTTATCCATGTTTGGAAATGAGACTGTATTTATGTTTTGAAATAAGAAATTTACACATGTTGGAAATGAGACTGTACCCATGCTTGAAAATGAGACTGTATCCATGACTGGAAATGACACTGTATCCATGTTGGAAATGAGACTGTATACATGTTTGGAAATGAGACTGTATCCATGATTGGAGATGACACTGTATCCATGTTGGAAATGAGACTGTATCCATGTTGGAAATGAGACAGTATTCATGTTGGAAATGAGACAGTACCCATGCTTGGAAATGAGACGGTACTTATGTTTCGAAATGAAACTGTATCCATGTTTGGTAATGAGACTGTATCCATGTTGGAATTATGACTGTACTTATGGAAATGAGACTCTTATCATGTATCGGAAATGAGACTGTAATCATGTTTTGAAATGAGACTGTTCCCATGTCAAAAATGAAAATATATCCATGTTGGAAATGAGACTGTATTCATGTTAGGAAATGAGACTGTATTCATGTTTAGAATGAGACTGTACTCATGTTGGAAATGAGACTGTATCGTGTTGGAGATAAGACTGTATCCATGTTAGAGATAAGATTGTACTCATGTTAAGAATGAGACTGTAACCGTAATGGAGATAAGACTTCTCCATGTTGGAAATGAGACTGTATTCATGTTTAGAATGAGACTGTACCCGTGTTGGAGATAAGACTGTCTAAATGTTGGAAATGAGACTGTATTCATGTTTAGAATGAGACTGTACCCTTATTGGAGATGAGACTGTCTCCATGTTGGAAATGAGACTGTACTCGTGTTTAGAATGAGACTGTATTCATGTTTGAAATGAGACTGTACCCGTGTTTGAGATAAGACTGTCTCCATGTTGGAAATGGGACTGTACTCATGTTTAGAATGAGACTGTATCCATATTTGGAAATGAAACTGTATTTACGTCTGAAAAGAGACTGTATCTATGTTTTGAATGAGACTTATCTGTGTCTGGAAATGAGACTGTATCCTTGTTTAGAAATGAGACTGTACCTGTGTTGGAAATGAGACTGTTTTCATGTTTCGAATGAAAATAAACTCACGTTGGGAAATAGTCTTATAACAATTATGTTGGATAAAAGATTCTGAATCTTTTATATTTTTGTTGGAAAATATCTAATGGCCAGGTATGAAGAAAGTTGTTTTAATCTGCACATGTAGCTGTGTTTTTTGCAAAATTAGTCTGAATGAACTTATAACAGAGTTTGTAGCAATATCTTACAGTGGCCCATTGTCGAAGGCGAACATACTAAACAAACAGTTTGAATCAGTCTTCTCAAAGCCTTCACCACTCAGTCTCAAACAAATAGCTAAAAGCTCAATGTCATCACTTGATCACCCATCCATGGCTCCCATATCCATCTCAGTTCAAGGAGTTGATAAGTTATTGACAGGACTAAACCCCCATAAAGCCCATGGTCCAGATGAGATCCCACCTAGGTTACTCAAAGAGCTACACACAGAGATAGCACCAATCCTCAAAAACATATTCCAAAGGTCACTAGACACAGGTATTGTTCCTAAGGATTGGAAACATGCCATCATCACACCAGCATACAAAAAGGGTCAAAATCAAAACCTAGCAACTACAGACCAATATCACTCACATGTATAGCATCAAAACTAATGGAACAAATCATTGTTTCAAACATGATGAATTACTTTGACAAACACAACATACTTTGCCCCCAGCAGCATGGATTCAGGTCAAAACATGGCTGTGAGACACAGCTCATCGGCTTCACACAAGAAATAGCTGACAACCTAGATCAAGGTCAACAAACTGAGGTCATTACCATGGACTTCAGTAAAGCTTTCGACAAAGTAGACCACCACGAACTCATACACAAACTGAAACACATGGGAGTTCATCCACACATCTGTTCATGGATACAAAACTTTTTTAAAAACAGATCAAAACAAGTATTAGATCAAGGTCAACAAACTGAGGTCATTACCATGGACTTCAGTAAAGCTTTCGACAAAGTAGACCACCACGAACTCATACACAAACTGAAACACATGGGAGTTCATCCACACATCTGTTCATGGATACAAAACTTTTTCAAAAACAGATCAAAACAAGTATTAGTGGAAAACAAGTTCTACGACAGGCTCCCATTGCTTTCTGGTGTCCTACAGGGATCGGTCTTAGGTCCGTGCCTCTTTCTCGCACACATCAATGATCTACCATGAAGTGTCAGGAGCTGTGGTGCGTCTATTTGCGGACGAGACCATAGTTTAATTAATAATTAAACTACACGCATCTGCACAAACATTACAAAATGATTTCTACAACCTTGAAATATGGGAAAAAGAATGGCCAATGGAATTCAACCCTGACAAGTGTGAAGTACTCAGAATACATAGGAAAAAGAAGGTCATCTTTCCCTACACCCTACATAGCACTATACTGAAAACCACAGAAATTTCAAAATACTTAGGAGTTACTGTAAGTAGTAACCTGAACTGGTTATCCCACATAAACAACATCACAAACAAAGCAAAAAACAGTTTAAGGTTCATCAGACGAAATGTCAAAACAAACAACTCAAAGAAGCAACATACAAAACATATGTAAGACCACAGGTCGAATACTGCTCAACCATATGCCACCCATGGCAGAAATATCTCACTCACAGAATTGAAATGGTCCAGAGCTCAGCTGCAAGGTACGTTCATAATTATTACCACTATACAAGCAGTGTAACAAACATGATCAAAAAACTAAAATGGTCAACTTTAGAACAAAGGCGAAACCATTCCAGCCTGGACATGCTACACAAAATAAAAAACAATCAGGTCAATGTTGATCACAATCACCTTACAAACACAAGAAACAACAAATTCCTCAGGGCCCGCAATAAAAAACACAACATCACATGAACTAATTTTTCCCACCAAGGACTTTAAGACTCTGGAACGAATTACCAACTGAGATTAAGGCTACCCTAACTGTGCCAGCTTTTATCAGTGGACTGAACAAGTTTTATAGATTTTAAACATTTAAAATAAATGAATAAGTAAGATCTTTAGTAAAAACTTGTTTTCTTTGTTATTATCTTTTATAATTTTAATGTTCCTGACACGCGCCTGCCTAGTATAGTCAGTATTGACTTTTAGCACTAATAAGTTGAAGTTGAAGTTGAAGTTGAAGTGTTATTTAGAAAAAAAGAAACACTGACACTGCAAGTCTGTAACTAAATTCTGTGTGGTTCAGATTAAAATCACAGCACCTGAGGTACCGACCCCCCCCCCCCCCCACTCCCCCAACTGTCCCAGAGTACCCAAGTCTCCCCTACTTAAAAAGGAATTGGTTTAAATCTGAAGTTCAGTGGTCCAGTGGTAACGGGCTGGACTGATAACCCAGGGTCCCAGATCGATCCCCCGCTCCTCCACTAACATTACTATCTTGTACTATTCCCCACAATATAAAATGACTAATATCTGCAGATGGGCAGCCGGTACCGACGGGGCGCCGGTCATATGGGCAGCCGGTTCCGACGATAGATAAACTCAAATAGATTGATTATAATGTTATTTTTCCGAAACCTTACAGTTATTGTTTTATACATATCCCGAGTCGGTCGTCAGTGAGGTAGTCGTCATTATCATACAAAATGGAAACAAATGAGAACGCGATTCGGACGAACACTGAAGAAAAAGACAATGATGTCGAAATGGAAAGCAATGACAGTGACCAAGAAGACGAAGACGATTCATCGTCAAGTGAAGATGACGATTCTAAAGAGACAGAATTAAGAAATAACTGTGACTTGCTTCAAAATAAGGTATCGCTATATCCACGTCGCGAAAACAAGTGATTCCTGAAAAAGCGGTTGTTTGGTTCTTAAATTGACAGATTATTTGTAGGTTTTTTAGGATAATGTTACAGAAATTGGCTTTGGCTTATTTCTTAGACTGACATGAAAATTTGCATAGTTAAACTATGTTTTATGTTTGTCACTGTATGGAGTAGTCTGACTAGGTTTCCAGACGTTTCACCCCCAAGACTTTTCCTCACCGAGACATTTCACCCCCAAGACTTTTCCTCCCAAGACTTTTCCCTCCCAGTTTTTTATTGTACAAGACATTTCACCCCCAAAATATAAAAGGTACTCAGATGGTGAATTTTATTTATATTTTCTTGTTGTTGTTTTTTAAAGTTAATTGAGTTCAGAAGATTATTTTCATAATTTTTAAGAGATAATGGCTTTTGAATGAGCGGATTAATCACATTATCAACACCTTTTTACAGTTCACACCTTTAAGAAGCATGCATTGTTAGGATTGTATATTGATTGGCAGTTACAAATTCTTCACACATTCCAGGATGAGGTGCTGATGAAACAGGGGTGTAATTAAAACTCAATCAGGCAGTTATTTCAAAATTTCTTCAATGTCAATTCTTGAAAATAAAACATCAGCAGGATTAATATAATTCATAATCCATCCATTAATAAACATGATTAAATTAATGACAAATTTTTCATTGTTTATGTTGTCACCTTTTAATATAGAGGCAGCACCCTCTGTGAGATGTTAATCAAAAAATTAAAGATTAATCCCTGCTCCTCCACTAACATTACTAATTGTCTTTCAGACAAGATGTTAAACAGAGGTCCCATGTATCAGTGCTGCAGTACACTTAGCATGCAAAAGAAACAGGGGTGTCTCTTGAATGGGATGCTTTCTGTATCTTGCACTACCTCCACAGCATAAAATAACTAATCTCTTCAGGGGGTATCGGTAAATGGGCAACCGGTACTGACGATAAATAAGCTCAGATACATTCATTTACAAATTTATCCTTGTATTACATCATCATTTCTTTAATATTAAGATAATGCTTTTTAGAACCTTAACTTTTTTATATCAGTTCAAAATTTACTAAATTTAATATTAATCATTTTTTGAATGATATATATTGATTTCGTAAAATAAAACATATTATATAACATATTTTCTATTATATACATTTATATAAAAACATGCATATAACGCAATTGATGATCATTTTCATATTTAATACACATTATATTTCCCTAATTTTTCAGAATTTTTACTTCAAATTATGATGAAAAAAAATCTTTTACTTGATTGTTATGTATGTAGTAATATCAAGGATATATCAATCTGAAACATGATAATGAATATGTATTGGGGGTGAAAAGACTTAATAAGTATAGACATTTCACCCCCAAAATGGGGGTGAAATGTCTTGGGAGGAAATGTCTTGGGAGGAAAAGTCTTGGGGGTGAAACGTCTGTCAACCGTCTGACTATTTCGCTTCCGAAGGTGAACCCATTTTATAGGCTGATATTTTATAGTTGTTCACCTTCAGCGTCTCACTTTGATCTGCATCTGGCTAAGCGGACTCGCCAAATCGTAGCCGATTGGGCACTTTTTATGGCTAGTTTGTCCAACAGTTCACAGAGTTTAAGGCAAAAATGATAAAAGTATGATAAAATATGATAACTAAATTCATACCTGATCCTGTAATCCAAGAAAACACACAAATACATAAGTATAGAACTGACACACTTATTTCGTACCTGATTAATCCACCATTTTATTCAAAATTTGGCAATCAGAATACTCGGTGTTCTAGGTTAATAGATAACCAGGACAGGGTAAAAGCCGTGCCGAACCGAGTCCGCTTAACCAGATGCAGATCGAAGTGAGACGTAGAAGGTGAACGATAAAATATCAGCCTAAAAAAATGGGTTCACCTTTGGAGGCAAAATAGTGAGACTATGTATGGAGGTGATGCAGACACAGTGTTATGATCATGTGCTGTACATTTAACTTGTTTTTATTCAATCAAAATTGTCACCATAAAATGGCTTGCATCCCAAACAGAAATATTGCTATGTAGTGTCTTATATAGTTATGTACTTTTTGTATATTTACTAATGAGATATCTCTTGTTCAGCTGAATGAAAATCCTTATTTGTATGACAACCATGTGGAGTTGATAAAGACATTGAGGGAATTGGGGGATCTGGACAGATTGAAGGGTGCTAGGCAGAAAATGAGTGAAATCTTTCCTCTTACAGAAGGTACTAGGAATACTTCACATTTACAAAACCGCACTCTTGAAGGGATACATAATTAACTTGTTATTTTCCTGTATTACATTTGAAAAAAAAATAGAACTGAAGACTTAAAGTTTGCTTTTATCAAAATCTTATTTATATGCCACCTGTTTATAAATCAAACCAATTTTCAGTTTTATTTAGCATTATTTTCCTTATAAAGTAAGTCAGATATTTTTTTTACTTTTCATTTATTGCCTTAAGGAATATATTATAATATGCTTGAAATCTAATTTCACTGAGAAATGTAATCTGTTGATCGCTTTGTCAGAACTATGGCTAGAGTGGTTGCAAGATGAGATGGGACTTGTCTCAGATGATAAAGAGAGAGAGGAGGTCACCAAGCTGTTTGAAAAAGCTGTCAGAGATTATCTGTGTAAGTAAAGAATTAGAATTGTTGTTGACATTTCTTAGGAAATCACTTTGATTAAGATTTTGCAATAATTCGATGTTTAAAGATACTCATGTATTTTATTTGATAGTTTGGATTTTTTATTTCTAACACTTTGTGGAAAGTTCTGTTGTACAGTTTAAATGTAATATGAAATCTTTGTACAGTTTTCATTTTCTTACAGCAATCCCAATATGGTTGGAGTATGTGCAGTTCTCCATAGGGGGCATGGGAGGTACAGATGGTGTCAGAAAAGTTAGGGAAGTGTTTGACAAAGCTCTTATTGCATGTGGATTGCATGTGACCAAGGGAGACAACCTATGGGAAGCATACAGGGAGTTTGAGAATGCCATCTTGGCAGGTTTATTGGTATGGTTTTATATATATATATATATATTTTTTTTAAACAACATTTTGTTTTTTGTTTTTTTTGTTTGTTTTTTTTTAATTTGAAAATAACTGCAGAAAATGTAAAACATTTAAACAGTAAGTAACAGAAATACGCAATCCAGATTTGTATAAAAAAAAATCATTACAATCATGGACAAACAAGTTTGAAGAACTATATTTCACTTTCCTTACCAACTTTTGTCTAAACCCACCTTGATGAAGTATTATTCGTATACCTTTACTACAAACAGTCATCCTTGCAACAGGATTTCAAAAAGTAGAATTAAGGGCAATAAACCAACCTTTTGTGCCACAGATGACAGGTTCCTAATTTGTTGCTCTTTATTTACAATATAAAGAAAGCCTTTATCCTGTAATTAATAAGGTAACAAGCATGTATTTACTGATGAAAATACAAAAACAACAATCAATTCTGATGTGTTTTCATCACAAAGAATAAGTCGGATGCTAAGATTTGGTGTGTTCTTTACAAATACAAGTAGAACTTCTATAAAATAAACATTTTCTTGTTTATGCATCAGCAAACACTTGAGTCAGTCTCTTTAATAAAGTCATTAGTACAAAGCTTGCATTGCACATAATGACTGTTTTGTAGATGGTAAATAATATATAATTACAGCCAGCACCAGGCCATGTACCAACGAAGGAACAAGAAGACAAGTTTACTGAACAACATGACAGGGTTCAGGCACTCTTCAAGAGACAGCTCACTGTGCCTTTACAAGGTTTGATGCTGGGCTTTTTTTTTCAGCCAGTTTTATAGCCAGTATTTGGTCATATTTCCAATGGAAAAAAGCATCTTTCTTTTTCTCCAATCTTACAGAAAAAATTCTCAGTAGCCAACCATAAAAAGACTGCCAAAAAAATATAACCAACTTCTGTGAAGAAAATGCAAGTGTCTTATACTTAATGTCTGAAAAATAATATCTAGGGCATAAACGAGATTTATAAAATGTATACACATAGTCGAATTTCGCAGAACTGCAGCAAATTTCTCTGAATGTTGAAATTTGTCAAGAAACTTCCAATTCGAAAGATATGGGTCATAATCCAAAAACAATGAAAAAAAGCCCCGTGATGTACAGTGTAACATTATGTCAGAGGATTGACAGATAACATGTGTTAGAAATTTTGCAGATCTCAAGCATCTGTTTTCCCTTGTTGTCTTATCAGGTTTATAAAGGAAGTTCATAAGTATACATGTGTTCTAATTTTTATATGCCCAGAGGGGGTATATTATGTTATGGTCCAGGGTGTCCGTCCATCCGTCTGTCCATGTCGAGTACTCTGGCCTACAGTCTTTTACCTTCATGTAATTATTGCCCACATTAAGTGGATGACCCCTATTGATTTTGTAGTCAGTAGTTCAAAGGTCAAGGTCACATAGACCTTAACATTGAAAACCATTTCCGCCATGTAACTTGACAATCATCTGTTGTAGAGACTTCAAACTTTATATCATGATTGCACACATTGAGTGGATGACCCCTATACATTTTGGGTCAGTATGTGAAAGGTCAAGGTCACAGTCAATCATTTACACTCTGTAACTTGACAACCATTTTTTCATAGACTTGAGAATTCATATAATGGTTGCACACATAGAGTGAATGACCCCTATCAATTTTGGGGTCAGTAGTTGAAAGGTAAAAAAATTCAAAATTTAAAGCAAATCATTTAATTTTAAAGCCTAAGGTTTCCTCCCTTATATCACAAATGCATCATACTTAGAGAAAACACCCTTCTGGCATATAATTCTCCATCCAGCGGTGCTCTTGTTACAAATTTGAAATTCTTTTTGTGAAAATAATGTGACTGTTGTAAACTTTAAATGTTGTTTATTTTCCATGGTTCACATTTTCTGTATATAATTTGAATGGAAACAGGTAGAGGTGTGTGTTTGGGCGATGGGGGTTGTGAGTAGGATTCCACAATGTCTCTAGCTATTGTTTTCCAGTATTGCTGAAGTGCTTTGTGTTCAAGTTTCATTACTGTAACACTGTTTCAGGTTTGGAAGAAACTTTTGAAGAGTACAAAGATTGGTTACAGGATGAACCTGACAAGTTTACGAAACAGGCATACAACAAAGCCCTCATACGACTTGAAAAAATAAAACCTTACGAAGATAAATTGGTACATTTTCATCCATCATTTTGTTCATCTATTTCACGTCAGTAATCAGGATGTCAGATGAGTTTCTAAACACCCTTTTTTGATTGGTTTAAAGTTTGTACACCATCATAGAATTCTTTAAAGTTAGAAATAGATCAATAAAACATTAAATATTCAATATCTCAGATTGGAAACTCATTTTTTGAGCGATTGGAATTGACCGTTTTCTTATATAGCAAGGGTAGATTTTACCTGTTATGCTGAAACAGCAGTGAAAACCCCGAGTTTCAGTCGTTATATAATATTATATACAGATTATTACTGCAAATAAATGAGACAGGTTTTGATATGAAAATGTCTGAAAAACTTTTATACTTTTAGTCAGAATGTATGCATACTTGCTTTGAAAAGTGTCGTACATACCTTTATACATGGAGGTTTTCCTTCTTTGCATAAAACTTTTCTCTTTTCTGGTCTGATTTTGATAAGCAAGGTACCATTTTGTTAAAAAAAAATACATGGTACAGTTTATTTTCATCAATCTTAAATCAGTATTGAGATATTTGAGTTATACTGCTAATGAGATCCTGTGAGATCTTATCTACCTATCTTGAGATTGTGCAAGATTTGCACAGGTATCCAGTCTCTGGTACATATAGGTCTTTGGAAATATTTTATGAAGATGACATTCAGTGCTGAATTTTGACTGCCAGCTTTGATTTCTTAACCCTTGACCTGCTGGAACCGAAAGTGATTAGCCTTTGCCACCAGTATAGAGCCAGGCCAGCCTGCACATCCATGTAGTCTGACCAGGTTCTATACAGTTGGTACCTCAGTTTTTGTATTTTAATATTGAAATCCCTTAAACTTTGCATGGATTGTTCCAAAGTCAAAGCTGGGCAAATGCATTAGAAAAATTCAGCAGGTTAAGGGTTAAAAATGTTTCCTGCTCTGGAATGATATGTGTATCAAGCACAAACTGTTCTAGTTTAATTAGTATATAATTGTATTTTATTACAGTCTCAAGCAGACCCTCCCAGGTTAGAGGAATACCAGGAATATATAAAATATGAAGAGAAAGAGGGTGACCCGGCTAGGATACAATGTTTATATGAGAGAGCATTACAAGAGAATTGTCTCAATTCATCACTGTGGCTACAGTACACTAAATATCTGGTATTTGAATTTTATGGCTTCAGTACCCTAAATATCTGTTTCAATTGATTTTCATAGTGCAGTAAGACTATGTCTGGTTTGACTATAGTCTGGTTGCTTTTCACAATGAAGGTGTACAAAGCATACTGAGATGGTCTGAATATAGTTATCATTCAGAATGCTTCTAAATAGTTTTCTCTCCAAGCTGAAAAGTGACAAGACTAAACCAAACTGATTTTTGGCATTGCCTAATAGTTACTGAAGTGTCCACAGTTTTCAGTAAATGTCAGTCATTATAATTTCCTGGCATCAGTATACTAAATACAACACGTACCTAGTGAAGTGATTATTTGGCCTCTGTACTATGTCAGACTGCATTTAGCCACAAATCATGGGTCTGTAGTGTTACTACTGATCTGGACCAATCATAACCTGTAGACAAAGGCTATACAAAAAGTGACCCTACTTTTGGTCACTACCAGTTATGTATGAATTAAGAATGTCTTTTTTATAGAAAATTTATTGTGTTGTACATGTTTAATTTGCTATAGAATAGTATACATTTTGTATTGCATATTTTCGTCGATATCTCTGTTTTAGGACCACACCCTGCGGGTGTCCACAGTTAGTGTGCCAGTGTATGAGAGAAGTGTAAGGAATTGCCCATGGTGTGTGCAGCTCTGGCAAAACTATATACTCACTCTAGAGAGGTCTGGACAGACCTACACCCAAGTTAAAGGTGAGAATAAGTTTATATTCTCCTTGTTTAGATTTTAGTATTCTGTGTTTAAACAGAAACATAATCTAAGAATGGTCTACATGTACATGCATCTTTTGTTTTTAGCAGGTTTTAAGATTTATTGAATTATCGTTATTTATCAGACAGTTGATTCTCCGGCCTTTTAAAAAGCAAATTACCTCTTCAGGGTCCTAAATAAGAACTGCAGCTGGAAAATTTGTCTGATTACAAACAGAATAAGGACTGTTAAAATTTGTCTAGTGGCCAAAATTAAAGAGTTCTCTTCTTTTTTGCCATCGAACAAGTACGGTAGTTGAACAACTTCCCTGTGAATTTCTTACTAAATTCTTGAGTACAGACTGGTTCTTATGCATCAGTATCATGTTTTACTTACTGCCCCAAAAAATTGTAAACCAGTCAAAGTCTATGAATTCTTGATTGCTAACCAGTGTCTATTCTAGGACACGCGATTGCGGGAATCACGCTATTTTTTCAAAGATTGGGCACATTTTTTAAACATGTGCATGAAAATCGCGCATCCAAATCGGTAAACTTGCACAAAAACTGCCGGAATTCCTAGTCGGTGATTAATTTACATGAACACGGGAAAACAAAGAGGGGTAATCCGAAGCTAAATAAAATAGATACAAAGTGTTTAACCGAACGAAAATACTAGTGTTTACATTAAACATTAGAAATGCTTAAACAATGGTGTTTGGTATTGGTCCCCCCATGTTTTTGAAAATCCCCCCTATTTTTTGAAGTGAGGGGGGAAATTCACCCCTATTTCTGAATTTCTAGAATAGACACTGGCTAACATTTTGCTCTGTTACTTTTCAGAATTAGCCTGTGACAACAAAACTAACTGAGTACTCTGCCTTTAAAAAATTGCCTTCTTTTAATCAGACTTTGTAACATTTGTATTTAGAGCAGGTTGGTGCTACCTGTTTCCGTGGCAATACTGAAAACGTATCTTTCAGGTAAACAGCAGTTAAAAAAGACTTTTAGTGTTCCATCATATAGGTTGTTCCAAGATGGAGAACTGTCCCTGACATGCAGGGACTTGGCTGTGTTACTTTGCCTGGCAGTTCTCAGCTTCAAGTACAAGATGTGTTTTGAAGAAGATAGCTTAATTGACTGACTTTTTAGGAATAAATTGCAATTCTGTGAAAATTTCATTTTCATGTCTGTTATTGTCGAGCCCGCTTGGGGATAGCTCAACATAGTTGTCACATTTGGTACCGCAGTTCGGTGTATGTACGTGCATGCATGCGTTCGTCCAGATTGCCTTGTCCGGGCCATTACTTCTCTGTGCATTAATGGATTTTGAAATACCTTGGCACATTTGTTTACTTTGATGAGATGTTGTGTCGTGTGCAAGACCCAGGTTCCTAGCTCAAAGGTCAAGGTCACAGTGCCAGGTCAAAGGTCCAAAATTTTGATGATAGATCTTGTCCAGTTCATAACTCTCCCTGCATGGAAGGATTTTAAAATACCTTGGCACATTTGTTATGCTTCCTGAAAGAGACATCATATAGGGCTGCCTTGTCCTTCCATCAGCTTCCCACAGTTTCCATTTCACTGTCCCATCCCCATAAGCAGCTTTCCATTGGCAACTCAACATGCTGCCCATGGGCATTCTAGTAATGACAAAATTATCATGAAAAGATACCCTTTCCAGTTGTAAATACAAATAAAGCCAATAAATAACTGCTGCTGTTTTTGTGAAAATCATTTTTGGTGTTTGTGTACTGATAGTTTATTGATGACACAACATAAACAGGAAGCATGCATCACTTAGATTTTTATTTGTCTGGTCAAGTTCAAATCCTTGCAACCTACCTGCATCTCATGATTTGAGAAAATAGCAATTAATTACAACAGATAGTGATCTAGTTTCTCTAGACTGCCAAGGAGCCTCCTATCTTAGATTACTTAACTGCAGGTCTGGTAAGGGGAAATGTCCAACGTGTGAAAACAGCAGGTAGAAGTGAAATGTTCTCCCATGGAAATACTGCAGAGCTGAACTACTGTTATGTGTTGTGGTTGTCAGATGGTTGTTGTGGTAGTAAAATTAATTGTCTATGATAGCTAGAGATAGTTTAAAAGGTATGTTGAAGATTGGATTTCTCTGGGAAAGAAACAGCCAAAAAAATTTAGACTTATGTCAACATTTTGTATACATGTAAAATGTTAATGTTGAGTATTATGTTTCAGATGTGTTTGAACAAGCTTTGACATCAGGTTTTTCACAAGGCAGTGAAGTGTTAGCATTGTGGACCACGTTTATAGACTATCTAAGGAGGAGAATCAAGTGGGAGGAAGGTTAGATATAGTATCAGTGTTTAAAGGTTTGCACCCAGTCATATTGCTCCTCCACTGTTTCCAGTTGAGTCTCATCTGCAGGACCTAGTACATCATTATATGATGAATTGTGATTCTCATATTGAATTTGACTCAGTCTACTGCATCAGTTTGGTTACACAATTGATTAAACAGTACTCCACACATTCATGGAATTCTGTACGTGTTGGCCCCAAGGTGTAGGGTTTGTATTCCATCTCTGATTCCAGATGGTGTGGATTTTAATCCTGAAAATCCTGGGAATAAGTGATTCAGTCCCTCTTGTTGGTGTAAGTACAGGTCAGGTCTCCAGGAAGAATTAGTGAATTGAATTAGTTACTACATGTTGTAAGAATTTACATGAACTCTGTGTAAGATCATAAATGAAGCTATTTGATAAATGCCGTATTTTAGTGTCAGAGTCAGTTAACTCTTAGGTAAAGTACAAAATGATACACAGTATAATGCACAGACAAGAGATAACAACAAATGAAGTGGAAAATCTTAGATATAAACATGATTTTTTGTTTTTACAGATCATACAGAACAGTTGGAGACTTTCAGATTATCCATGGAGAGAGCTGTAGAACAGCTAGATTGTAAGTTACATATAGTTCTTTCAGCCTCCATGATCTGTACCTAGCTTATGACCATTGTTCTATACATACATGCCAAGTCTCATGCCGTGAGGTAAAAACTCAAGTATTTTTACCCCTTCTAACAGCCTCATGGAAAGACCTTAAAAACTCATGTATTTTTTAATTTTCAAAAAAAAACAAAAACATCCAAAGTATCTGCATCTGGGACGGTCCGAGGATCGCCGATTTTGAATGGAGGTGACATGTTGTGTATTATTTCGTCTGTTTCAAATCATCCCTGGGGCAACGGATTAAGTTCGTTCATTATGATAAGGACACATATTAGAATGCAATTATCTATTTATATATTAAAACTGATTGGTTTACTTGATAATATCTGTGTCGCAGTAAGGGAAGCAAAACAGTATAAGTGTTAAAGTTTTCGCTGTCAACAGGTAAGCGTCTATGGGCATTTCTTTAAAGCTGTAAAAGGCGTTAAATGTTTGGGTTCTGCGGTTAATTGGGATTTAATTGATGTTTTATTTCAGATCTACTTAAAATTCAGTAAAATGTGAGGGTTCCCCCCCCAGTGTCATTCTGTTCTGTAGTTTTCTTTTATCTTTAACACTGAACATTCTTTAACAACTTGTTTGTTACTTGATGAAAGACCCTTCACGAAACATACTAAACATGCTAAGTCAGCATTGTGTTGGTGGAATGTATGTGTTCAGAGACGTGCTCTTCCATATGATGACACGAAAACAATCTTGAAAGTGATGTATTTATGTCTCCCCCCAAAAATGGGGGAGACATATTGTTTTTCCCCTGGTTGTCCGTCCGTCCGGCCGTCCGTCTGTCCGTCACAAAATCGTGTCCGCTCTGTATCTTCCAAAGCCCTTGAAGGATTTTTATGAAACTTGGGTCAGATGTTCACCTCATCAAGGCGACGTGCAGAACCCACTTTGTGGGTGTGGTGTCTCAAGGTCAAGGTCACACTTGGAGGTTAAATGTCAAATGCCACAAAATCTTGTCCGCTCTGTATCTTCCAAAGCCCTTGAAGGATTTCTATGAAACCTGGGTCAGATGTTCACCTCATCAAGGTGACGTGCAGAACCCACTTTGCGGGTGTGGTGTCTCAAGGTCAAGGTCACACTTGGAGGTTAAATGTCAAATGCCACAAAATCTTGTCCACTCTGTATCTTCAAAAGCCCTTGAAGGATTTTTATGAAACTTGGGTCAGATGTTCACCTCATCAAGGCGACATGCAGAAACCTCTGCGGGTGTGGTGTCTCAAGGTCAAGGTCACACTTGGAGGTTAAATGTCAAATTTTACAATCGTCTGACTCAATACTGCCTGCAGCAACTGGCTGGGGGGAGACATACATGTATGTTTTTGTTCAATCAAAAACCCATTTCTAGTTCTATTATCTCTTGTATTGAAACAATTAAAGATAAAGAAGAGAATATGTTGTTACTTTGTTTGATTTAGAATAGTTATTGTAATGTTTTCTGTGATAAAATGAATAAAGCACCCTGTCCTGATGCAATTTACAAAATCTCCCTTATTTTTACCCCAATCTTCCTTAAAAAAATTCCAAGTCTCACTGATTGCAACGAGACATACCTGGCATGTATGTCTATACCTCATAATCAGTGTAAACCATGATCAGCTTACACATCAGTGCATCCCGACCATGGTCTGCAGTGTTTGCTATTGAGCCATGTAGACATGATAAGGGTTAAAAAAGTATACTCCATACACTGAATGAAATGTCCTAAACTTGCCTGTGTTTGTGTTTTAAGTATCAGTATTCAGAAATTGCTAAAAGTAAATCTTAAATGTTAGTTCTAGTAAAAATGTACTGGTTCTTGTCGTCGTGGTTCTCGTCGTCAAGCAACAGAAGATGATCTCTGTTGTACAATCATGTATGCTGGATTCTATGAGTCACTATCTAAACTCTGACAATTGTCTTGTTGGCAGGCTTAAAATGACTGTTGAATGATAAGATAAGCAATTAAGGTGTGTTATCAAAGTATATAAATCAATGAAAATGTTAAATAAAAGAAATTGCCCCAATTTTTGTACATTTTGCAGATTACGGTGCAGAAGGTGACATAAATGGTACACTGAGACAGTTCTGGGCTGTTATAGAGGTATGTTTTGTACAAAGATGCAGTACTGATCATAATTGTGTTTTAAGTGAACTAATGTTGAAGGCATAGAAAATAAAAAAGTGTTACTATCTGAAGGTTTTCTGAAAATTTTGTCATATTACATGAAGGGTTATTCTATTACTTTTGAGAAGCACTTGTCAGTATATCAGGCATTTGATATAAGACTTTTTTAATAAGCGATTGAAAGAAGTTGTCTTTATTCAAGAATCTTTTATTAGTTTTTTAAAGTACCAATGAAATACCAAAAAGATTGATTTGCTATGACCGTTGAGCATTGTTGGTCAATTAACCCAGGTACTGTGTTAACTTCAGTGGAAGATGTAGTTTCTGTCCTAAATATGGTTTACTGGTACATTGTATACATATAAATGAAATGAAAATTTAATCAACTTGCTGCTAAAGAATTCAGTCTTCAAGTGACAGATTTTTTGTGATTTGCTGAAAACTGTTCAGTGTATATTACTGTAGATGCTTCTATATCATTATTTTTACAGGCTAAGTTTTGTAAGAATCTTCCAAAAGCGAGAGAATTGTGGGCAGAGATTATGGCCTCAGGTAGGGCCAATGAGGCAGCCCTCTGGATGGAATATTTCAGGTTTGAAAGGTAACCACACCATGATGTTTGTGTTATGATTTGTTTTACTAAGACAGAAGCAGGTATATGTTGGGACTAAACTCTTGTTTGGGTTATCGGTAAGGAATAATAAAAATTTGTCAGTATACAGAATTATACAATGTTTAGTTCTACTCGTGAATTAAACAAGGGCAGTCACAGTGCTGTAAAAAAAACAAGTCAGATTCAAACTTGGGGTATAATGTTGACAAAACTTGTGAAATAACAATTGTTGAAGGGTAGAACACCAGACTACCAATCCTGAGGTTTGTGGTTCAAATCCCACTGGAGAGAGAGTCGCCACTGACTTAACCACTTCCAGTACCTTTGGTGCAAGTACTGGTTTGAACCCAGGAAACTCTGTTTGGAAGGATTTTTTTTTCTGATGAATAACATTTATGCATTACAGACATATGTTTGTAAGAGATGGCATTTGAATAGTCTAAGTTTCTAGTTTTTATTTGAATGAACTAAACCCTCATGCTTCTTTCTTAGTCTTTGTAATAAAATCTTGTTTACAGGATGTATGGAGACAACAAACATTGTAGAAAAGTTTTACAAAGGGCACTTAACTCTGTCACAGACTGGCCTGAGTCAATTGTGGATGCATATGTCAACTTTGAAAGACTAGAAGGTGAGAAAATAGGAGAGACATTGAAATAAGCCTACAGCTTTCTACTCAATTCTTGTTAATTTGTCAATACTACATAATTAAAGTCGAGAATTTTTATAAGCAGAAATTTTAATAAATATTAGAATTTGTTCCTTCAGAGTTTTAAGAATTTGTTGATAATGTAAAAGTGTTCTAGATGGAGAAAAAATCCCCCTCCCACCCCCTACCATCTTTAGATGTGAAAAAAATTCATGAGAGGTGGCATGTATTCCACTTTCCTTCCTTAGATGATAACACTAGGATTTTCTTTCTCAGGTAATCTCGAGCAGTATGAACTGGCAGTCAGTAAATGTGAGGCACAGATGGAACGAATCAATGAAAGACGTGAAAAGGTAGTAGATTTATTCTTGTCCCCAACCTACCTATTTAACATATTAAGGGCTCAGAGCAGAACTATCATATCCATATATTGTTGCTCTAGTTCTGCATCGAACCCTTCATCTTCAAGATGCTGACTCACCTCACATTTGTGACCACAAATAATATTATCCTTGTCCTTAAAACAAAATAAAGAAGACATACATATGATGTATACATTTTACTTGTCTTACAGTTCACTTTTTAAAAGGCAAAGCTGAGGCTTTTGCCCATAGGCAAGCAAGAATTTAAATTCTTTTTTGCAATAATCAGTTTATCGTTAAGTACAGTAGTTTGGTAATGTAGTAAACCCACTTTATTGTTTTTCTCACTAGCAAGCAGAGGCAGGTGGTGACCAAAGAAAAAAACCTGATAAGAAAGGTCAGAATAAAGGAAAACAAAAACATGGCAAGTTTCAGCAGAAATCACAGACACAGTCCCCGTCAAACAAACAACAACAACAACAGCAGCAACAACAAATGAAAGAAATTAAACCATACAAGCGAAAGGTAAAATTACAGTTACAATTAATCCTAAAAATACTTCATTCTTTGATTTCACGTATGTAATGTTCTGTCATTTCAAAACTTCTTTTGTTGGGTTTTAAATGACCTATTTTTGTTAATAGTTGAGTAGAAATCCATCTTGATGACTGTATTGTATATACCATTGGTTGTAACAGTTTAAAAATGGGATTTCGGGAACTCTTGGTTAGAGTGATCCAGGCAACATGAATTGTAAAAAAATCTGATACCTCTTTTTCTGACATAACTAGATTGGTTAATTAAAAATACATGTATTGTATTGATTGGGAAACAATTCCTTGCAAGTTATATTATTAGTAAAGTTACTTTAGTGCTGCCTTAGATCAGACCAGTATAGTGTTGAATGTTATTGGAGACGCTAACCCTTTTAGGATTCAAACCAACAGCTTACAGCTTAGGAGTTTATGAAGTCCTGTCCATCATCTGATGTCCTCTATGATGTGAACCAGTTGAAAACGTCTTAAAGAAGAACCCTATTTAATGTGGTGCTTGACAGAAAGTACATGTATTTATGTTCAGAAAGAGTTATTTGACCTTCTAATAAAGCCAGGAACTAAAATGTTTCTTATTCAGCAAGTACAAACCACTACATAGTTTTTGTAGAAAAGTTTTGAAATTTAGTTTCAGGATGGAAAACAGGAGTTTGTGGAAACAACAAATGATGGCTTCAAGATTCCATCCCCTGTATCTGCAAAGGTGACCAAGACCGTAGTTAAAGAAGATACTACTGAATTATCTCCTGAGTCTAAAGAGGAAAGATTAGCCCCACCCCCAGGTTTCAGACAGGAAAAAGTCACACCTCCTCCAGGTTTCAAGTCAGAAAAGCCATCCCCACCCCCAGGTTTTAAGGAAGAGAAATCAGCCCCGCCCTCAGGGTATAAAAGGTCCCATGAAGTTGATGAGGATACTTCAGCAAAGAAAGTCAAAACAGGTAAATTGATTCCGACTTACAGGTATGTTGTTCTGATTTTAATTGGAATACTAAAAGTCGGTTTCAGCCAGTGTCTTGTGATAGCAGAGTAATGATAAAATTATCATAGTTTAGTGGAAGTTAAAGAAGTTTATAGTAAAGAATAAATATGTTTATGCTTCTTCCATAAGCAATATAATTTATACAATGAAATTATTTACACGTATATATGAGGTTACTGTTTTGATTATTTAGTGATTATTATTATTATTTTGACTATTAGTGTTCTCTGAATTGAGTAATTGCTCTTGAATGGAGTAATTACTCTTGAATTGAGTAATTGCTCTTGAATTGAGTAATTGCTCTTGAATGGAGTAATTGCTCTTGAATGGAATAATTGCTCTTGAATGGAGTAATTGCCCTTGAATGGTGTAATTGCTTTATCAGTTTATAATTGAATGATCTTAAACAAATCACGACCTGATGTCAGAGTATCAATTAAAAATTAGAAGAAGATTTGGTGACCTGCATGCATGGAAACTTGTCTTTATATAGAGTTCTTGTACAATTTTTAGGTTGATAGCCATTAATTATGAAAGAATATTTTTTTAATGCCTTTGTGTCATAAGGAGACATTTGTTAACATATATTCTTCTTCACATAATAACATATAATAAACATAATTAGAGAACGTGCCTGTAAAATACAAATGCAATAAATCATGTATTACTTCGAGTTAATCTGACCAAGGACATGGTAATGAAATTAAAGGCTAATAACTAATTTTCCCAACTGCATAAATACAGAAAGACATCAGACAGGATGAAACAAACTTTAACAATTTGACATACTGTTCTAATACTTGATTCTTTGGAATGAAATATTTTGTTTTGTCTATTGCAGAGCAGGATGTAAGTAATGTTTTACCATCTACAGAAAGCAAGGACAGCAGAACAGTGTTTCTCAGTAATCTCTCGTATGATATTGACGAGGAACAGATCAAGAAATTCTTCAATAAGGTATTATATAGAAAAATAGTGTAGAATTTCAATATTCATGCCATAAAATGTTATGTTTAAAAAAGATTGATCATGACAGGGTGTTTTTCAGGTGTTCCTAACCATACCTAAGAGTTTTATATCATATATATTATATATTTCCATACACTGCTTTATCACCTTCATTGTCTTGATAATTATGTCGAAAAGTGGGTTATATGTGGTCAG
Organism: Cyclina sinensis; assembly: GCA_012932295.1. NCBI lineage: Eukaryota > Metazoa > Mollusca > Bivalvia > Venerida > Veneridae > Cyclina > Cyclina sinensis. The sequence goes on along the minus strand of JAAONU010000019.1, from coordinate 47,361,421 downwards.
AAAAGTGGGTCAACTGCCTAGAGTTCATATTTTTTTACCAGATCTTAAAACTTTTTAAAATGTTTGTGTAAATAACATTTAGGTAATGTTTGAAATTGGGCATGTGGAGTCAAAAGGTAGGTCACCTGGCTAGAAGTTGTTTTCTGTCTGATCATAATGAATAATTTTATTGATGGTATGTAGGTCATTTTTATGCCTCCTGAGGGAGCATATTGTTTTTGGTCTGTTTGTTTGTCACAAAACTTTAACCTTGACCATAACAAGCAAGTCCTTCCACCTACATCCTCCAAGCTTCACCTTGCATACACCTTGATGAGCTCTACCTGCCAGACTCAGAAGTGACGGGGTCAAAGGTCAGCACCCCCCACATAGTGCTTGTTAAATTTTAACTGGGTCATTTGGAGTCAAAAGTAGGTCACCAGGCAAGGGGTCTTATTTTCTAACAGGTCATCACATTTCAGATGAAAGAGTACTCTGGTGAGTGATACGAGAGTCATTGCCCTCTTGTTTGATATGTGTTTTAGTGTGGTGCAATAGAAGAGATTAGACTTATCAAGAACTACAAGGGGCGATCAAAAGGGTATGCATATGTGGAGTTTGCAGACCAATTAGCCGTCAGTAATGCGTTGACTTATGACAGGACACCTGTGGAAGGCAGACCCATGTATGTGTCCAAATACAAAGCAAAGGAGGAGTCAGCCAAACCTGATTTTAAGGTAATACCCTTCAATTTTATTCAAAAAGATCTTTCTTTTTAATTAGCATTCACAGTTTGACTAAAATCACTTAATGCAGAAAAGATTCTAATTACCTTGACCTTTTTAATGAGAGTGAATTTTTAATATTATGTCAGAAAGCTTGTGCAATTTGTTGTTCAATTAAAATAAAAGTTACGGAATTACTTTTGATGCTTTTCTTTAAAACTGAAGAACATCTAATGTTGGGAGGTTTCATTAAAAACCTGTGTTTAACTGTTTTATCTTTTTGCAGTATGCCACTTCTCTAGAAAAGAATAAACTGTTTATAAAAAATCTTCCTTTCACCTGCACGGAGGATGCTCTCAAGACATTGTTTTCCCAGGTAAGTACATTACATAAAGAGTCTGTTTTACAGACATGTATATTTCAGTTGCTCTCAGACGCTTTTTTCATAGAAGTGTCCAGTAATACTGTTTTATCAGTTGGTTGAATATAGTTTAGTAAGTCTGTTTCTTTTGTGTATTTATTGGAAGAATAGTAGAGATATTTCAAATGGGGGATGGGGGGAACTGAGGGGAGGGGGACTGTTAATTACAGATGAGAACAAGGTAGTAAGATTCACTGATGCATTTCTTTTAGGTTGATAAAATTTCCAGTATGCAGCGTTTAATGATGCTGAAATAAACATGCTTCATGAATAGTAATTTAAGATAAGCATTCATTTACTTAGTGTTTCATGGTTTTTTCCCCAGCATGATCTCTCCTTGCATACTTCAACTTTTCATTAAATTCTCTTAAATATAGTGACCAGGAGTATTAAGTAATAAAACATGGGAGTTAAATGTATAAAATGTTCCATTTTTCTAGCATGGGGAGGTAAAAGATGTTCGACTTGTGACATACAGAAGTGGAGCCCCAAAAGGACTTGCTTATGTAGAGTTTGCAGATGAGGTTTGTTAACTTTTCAATAAATATGTGATTAAGGTAACCCTCCTTTATCTTCTGGTTGGTGTAGGTTTTTCTGTTTCTTTAGTAACTTTCAGGCCTCAAAGAAAGGAACGATAAGTAGCATAAAACACTACTTGTAAGAAGACTTACACTACCACATATTTGGTGAATGACATCTGTTATAGATAGCTTATATCGAGGGATCAGTGCCAAACAATTGTATCTCTTTATTCAATACGTATTAATGCTCAACTTTGAAGAAGTCAGGGCACAGCTTAGCTCATGTTAATTGGTCAAGCAGTCTGTATACCAAATGGTTTCAAACAATAACTGGAGAATGCATAGGCATAGAGACATCACAGTTTGTTGGTAGGTTATGAATACTGAGAAAAAGACCATGTTTTAAGGCTATGTGGTTCAAAGGGCAAACATATAGGAAAATAGTTCCCAATCAATACTTCAAGAACAACTGAACCAGGACTCTCAAACTGTACTGTATGGTTTGGCAGGAAAAGGTGTACAGAAAATGACCCCTTTCGATTTTTAGGTCACTGTGTCAAAGGTCATGCTGACAGGGCCTGTTTTTGAAAACTATTTCTAATTAATAAATCAAGAACAACTGAACACACATCTCTTTTCTTTCTAGAATGGTTAAGCATGATTAGTTTAATTTCATTTTGACTGTAAATCATTGCTGCAAAGATAATAGTTACTTCCCCTTAACTTAATAACTTTACACATAAAGAGCTTTATTGGTCATGTTGCAGCAAAGTGCCGCCCAGGCTGTGTTGAAGACAGATGGTATAATGGTCGGGGACCATGAGATCTCTGTTGCTATTAGCAACCCGCCAACGAGAAAGGCGCCAGTGTCACAGAGGGAGGAGTCCTCATTTGTACCTTCTCTCGGAGGAGGAAAGAAGGAAACGCTAAGGTCAGCTGGGTAGAATTATATAAAAAAAACGTCTTTGTATGATATATTGGCAAATATATCACAGTACTTAGTTCAGAAGCATAGTAATTGAGCCATGAGGGCTCCATTCAGTGTGGTTGATTCGTAAGCATCTGGATGCCGTACCATGGTATATTCACCTATATAACAGGATATATTGTTGTCCATTTAATTCTAATGTGATGAATCTTTGAATCTCCTAATATGACGTTGCAAGGAATCATTTTATAATAAATGTAGAATTATTCATAACTGAGATGATAAGTTGTTGTTTTTCCAAAATTCATTCCACATATGTAAAGAAAAAAAGATTGAATTCAGTATGTAGTATGTTTGAAGAATTTGGAATGTTATAATTTCATTATTTACGTTATATTCTTTACTCTAGGTTTTAGCAAGGCAATATTAATAATGCATTATTGAATTTGAACTCTCCACCTTTCAGTCGCCATGCAAGAACCCAAGTCATGCTGATGCCACGAGCTGTAACCAAAAAACCTCACATGCAGCCAAAGACAACAAGCTCCTCAGCTACCCAGAGCACAGATCAAAGCTCCTCAGAGACACCTAGTGATTCTAAAAATAGCACAAAGACTACTGGCATGAGTAATAGTGACTTCCGGAATATGCTGTTGAAAAAGTGATGACTTGAGTATATCATGTAGTTGTTAGTGATTCAATAGATGCTGAATTTTATTAGCTGGCAGCAGTTCAAATTATGAATTGTTGTTACAGGACATCTTTCATAATGATGTGTCATCTGAAATGATCATTGTTTTGAAATAAAAAGAAAGTACAACAAGAAGTAATTCAATATGCAATGTATTTAATACTGATACTTTTCAGCTCAAAAATGAGCATCGTGTTAAATGAAATAGTAAAATACCACATAAACAAGATATCAAGAGGTTAATTTAACAAAATCAGATGAGTGTAAAAATGATTATGACCTAAAGGGGCATGCCCTAAAATTGTCCAGTGAAATGTTATTCCTGTATGTTATTAGCTCATTTTCTTTGAAATCAAGTATCAAGACTGTAAAGAAGAATTTGTGTTCAAAAATGTTTTCCTAGGGCATACAGACACTAAAACAAGTATAAGTTTTGATAAATGAATATCAGCCTAAAAATCGTACAACAACTGTGAATCTACAGACTTATTGAAATTAATGCATTCAGTATTTCCTGTTGTATTTAGTTTTCTTTGTCTGGCATACTGACGTCAGATAATGATTCATTTAATACCATTCACTTGGCTATGACTCTGAAGAAATTGGTGTAAAATACTAGAATTTTTTATTAATATAAACTTAATTTTAGGGTATGCCTCCTTAAGAAGAACTTAAAAAGATGGAGAAAGGTTCCATGTCCACAAAAGTGATGTAATATAAAGATAATTGCATACAGATCAGTACCAACTTGTTTACCATGATTTCGTAAGAAACTAAAGCTTTTTGCTTGGTTGATGAAGCTTTAACCTCAGTATGTAATAACTGACACAGTGTGCAGTTAATGCAACATTATATGAACTTCTATATGATGAAGTGACACTGTGTTATACAATTGCAAAAAAGGCATGAAACATTTTACATGTACATAAAAAGAAAATGATACCTTAAAATTTCACAATAAACAAACAAAAACGAAAATAATTCAACATTTCAAATCAATCTGAAATGTGTTTTTGAATATAATGTAACAGTCGTAGTATATCCCTCGATTCTCAGGACTGCTACATACTGAATCTTAATTACAAAATGGCCATTATCAATTCTTCTAAGAGGCTGTTATTATGACTATAGGATTTGAATATATCAAATTATTGATTGCAAGGGTCAAGTAAAGCTTATTAGCATCCTGTGAATTTTCTTTTCTTTACAATATCTAATTATATCTTTTCTGACTGAAAACATTTGTGTTAACTAATAAAATACAACATGATTACCCAATGTTTACTGTCCACAAAACATCATACATATAGCTTATAAACAAACAAACTGTAAACATTCTTACTATTAAACTTTTATGACTCAAAATTTAATTACTTCAACAATTTTAATAACTCAGTTTTACTCCAGTTCAAGTCTATATTTAACTAAACAAATCCGTCCTACTAACTTTATCAAAAATATTAATTCTAAAAATCATTAAGGCAGTTTGAGTTTCTGTGTATACATCACTATTTGAAAAAGCTTTCTCACATTCTAATAGGACACATTTATATGCCACATTTTTGACACTTCTTGACTCCAACCTATGCCCCACATAAGTAGGTCACAATTTATTATAATGCCTTGTATATTCATACTGTGAACACCTTGCCTACACAGGTTTGACCACTAAGATAGGCAATTTAAAAAAATGTCATATTGCAAATGGATGTATATACGAGAAATAGGTAAGACAAAACAGTTATCAATCTATTTTAAATCGGCTCCTAAATCACGCTCTGCTATTAGTAACCGTAGTTAGATCGTGTACTTCAGTCAGATTGAAACAGTAATAATTTTGTAAATTATGAAGTTATTGTTACTGCCCACAGAATACGAGCATAACTCTCATATGCACTTAGGCTATTAACAAATTAACATGATTTTATTTTTCTTGTAATTTGTAAAAAATCCCATATCTGCATCGATGGACACTACATAATGTGGTTTTATTTTTCGTGAAAATTGTAAACATTTACATAATTTAAGAATCCTCTACTACACGATACGAAATTATTCTAATTACCAATCAGAGGATGTGTGTAACTCTCTGTGTTAGAAAATTGTACATTTAGGCTATAAACCTATAAAAATGATTTTATCTTTCCTAAAACTTGTAAACATATACATAGTCGCATGGTTTGTCACTACTCACATACAATTTCTTCGTTTGATTGTCAAGTGCTAGGGATAATGGACAGAAGGTTTTATCCTTTATTTCCATAAAGATCCTGCTGTCCTTGAGGTCTGCTGATATCAGACGAATGTTGTTATTAACACTGTCACACACCAGTATAGATCCATCCTCTAACACAGCCAGACCCTGTGGTGAACACAAGTTGTCATCCACAAACATATCAGCGACTACTCCCTCTTTGTTTAAACAGACTATTTTGGATTTGTCGTTTTCAGAGACATAAATCAAATTCCTTCTGTCACATGTAATATACCTAAGCGTAGAGGGCTGTTTGTTCCTGTACAATATTTTAGACAGTTTCCCATAGAGATTTACTACTTGGATTTTATTGGTTGACAATCTATTATATAATACTATTAGGTTTCCATCACTGTAAACTAACCTTTGGCAGTGCATGCCTACTTTAAGTTTACTTTTTATTGATAAACCATCTTGAATACCAAGAATCAAGATAAGCCCCTCTGTGGGAAGAGAAACTGCAAGTTGATCACCAGGCAACAGTGTCATATCCCATGGATTTGATGATAATTTGAGGGCATGTATGATGGTTCCTTGTTTCACTTCAATAATTTTTATAATTATGTTGAAACGATCTGCTACTGCAATTGTATCTGTGTTTATCACAGCAATGGCAGATACAAAACAAGAACAGTGGTCACTTGCTGACTTTACACTGATCTGACCTGATGATGAATCAGAAACCATGTAAGACAGCGGCTTTGCTCTGGTATGTTGAGCCGATGTCCTTGTTTCATGCACCTTCATTCTTACTACTTGTTGCTCAAAGAAATGTTGCTCTTCTTCTTGTTTTATAATATATCCCAAAGATTCCGCGGTCTGTAACAGGTCTATTACCGCCACACTTGGTTTAAAGTCGACCCTTTTGACCTGTGTTTTTGGTAACAATTCCTGTTCATCTGACAAGTGTTCATGTAATGGCTCTTCAGCCCTCTTACATTCAATGTACAACATGTTAGTTTTGCCGTCTTTCTCTAGCTTTTCAAGGCCTTTCCGTGTGGTCTCAATGTCATGTGCAAGTTGTTGCGATTGATTCAATAGTGAATCTGCTTTGTACTTTTCTACTGAAAACATTGTTTCCACTTCACCATAAATTTCAGCTTCCCATCTGTCTAAGGTATGATTGATTTCCTTTCTAAATTTCTTTATTTCTTCCAGAACTTTTTCTTCATTTTGTTTAATGAGGATTTTATTCTTTTTTGCAGCTTCTGAAATTTCATTGACACGTTCATTTAAAGTCTCAAACGACTTCAGTAGCTTCCTGTACTCCAAACTGTTAGTAAACTTGCCGGAAATCTCTGGAATGTAATCTATCTTGCAGGTTCTATGTTCCATCGTCATGCATGGGCTACATCCTAACACTTTATGATCTTGGCAGAAATACTCCACTAGTTTCCCAGGATGTTGCTCACATTTCACAGTCAAATCTACAGGTGTGAGCACACGATTAGAACTCTGTGACTGTCGCATCTGTGTCCTGTCTAGAAGAACATGGTTCCTGCAAGGTGCTGGTTTCCGGTGGCTATGGTAGCACGTCTTGCACAAGTGTTCAGCGCAGTCCTGACAGTAGCCATATGCTGGTACCGAGGAGTTTTCCTGCTGACACGGTTGACAAAACACCTTGGCATCTTCAGAACTATGTGACTGTAATAATGGCAAATTCCCTCCTTGTCTCCCAGGCACTTCCATTGTTTAGATCTCAATCTAAGTATCAAAGTAAAACAGAATAGTTGATAAAATACATGCCAGTCAGGGGTAAGAACGATAAGCAAATTTTCTCAAACCTAAAGTAATATGTAATTCACTTTACAACTCTCTAAAGAAATCCAAAGTCCAGGTTTCAAGCAGATATAAGCCTAGATAGAATGTACACGTATTACAAATAAGACATATTTCATTTCGTATTTTCTCATGTTTACATTACAATTATTTAGTTTTTGTGGTCTCCATTAATGATTTATTTTGAACCAGTGGCAATACTTTTATTGACAAATTTCAAGTCCACACACTGTTCTATCTGGCATTATTTGATGTTCACTTCAAAAAGATATAGTGGCAGTACTACTTTCTTGAGTAACATTTGTAGGGAAACATATACATATGTCTGTCAGTAATTTGCTTCAGTCAAATAAAAAAAGACTTAAGAGGTCCTGATTAAAGACAATGTGTTTCTAAATATTAAAAAAATCTGCAAACTAAAAGAAGAGCGCTGACTCTTGCAAAATACGCCTGTTCTATTGTTATGGCATCAGATTATGATTAAAAGAAAGCATGGTTTTAGTAAACATTATTAATCCCTCGATAAACAATCAACGGATATGTATATATTTCAAGTTCTGATGAAATGTTCCTGTTTAGAGAACGGACAAGACTTATTTGGCATATTTTGTACAGTTCAAGAACCATAACTCTAGAGTGCCTGAAGGGATTCGACTGGTTATCGACTTTTGACGAGATATTATGCCAACAAACTTTATCAACAAGTTTTGGCAAAGATCAGATGACAGTTCTTTCTCTTAGAGAAAAGAAACCTTGTGTGTGCTTCTAGCCGCCCATCGTAGATGCTAGCCTCAAATATAATCCGTTCGAGTGCCTGAAGGGATTCGACTGGTTATAGAATTTTGATGAGATTTTATGCCAAAAAACTTTATCAACAAGTTATGGCGAAGATAACATTATAACACTTTGACTAAAAGAAGGAAAACTTGTGGATGTCTCTAGCCGTAGATGTTAGCCTCAATTAAATCCGTTCGAGCCCCCAATTTCATTTAAACGTTTATTACCTGCCCTAAAACGACCTGAAGGATATTCTCACCAATATCCGGAAACGGAGAAATTTCGAAACTAGTATTGACCTGGCTAGAATTTAGGGCGAGTATTTTTTGAAAACCTATTTTTGGAAATGTTACAAAATGACATGCCTAAGCCTGTTATAAAAATATAAAGTTCCAAAAACCTTTAAATTCCAGATATTGTACAGGCTCTAGTTGTGAACTTGACTATTAAAAACTTTATGTAACTATTTACTCTTACCAGAAACTGAGGAGTCCCTCTGTGCTTATCATAGATATATAGAAGGCAAAACAATAATCAAAATTTTACAGCGAACTGTGTTAAACTTCCTTGTCCGAAATAATGGGAGGTAATTTTTCTTTTCTAAAAGTAGCTTCCCAATTATCTCCCTTTATAAGTTTTAAGTATTAAAAAAAAAACTGATCGTATTTTTTTCCTTTTATATATATATATAAGAGATCGTCGGATAACCACGGTTGATTATTACATGATAAATGTTAATGGATCGGCCGTGACATCCGACGATGGATAAAAGGATGAGTAACATTTTCTGTTTTGGAAAATGTAATAGGAAATACTCGTAAATTTTTCTTCTGATTAAACATGTTCGTTCTTATTAGTTCACCTGACTACAATATGCTCAAAATAAAAGAACAAGTTTACTATCCGTAGGTTACCAGCCGTTATATGCGTGTGATACTCTTTGTCCGTTGTCATATAATTCTAAGGAAAGAGGATCTAAATAATTGAAAAAGAGACCCTCTCCCATTTATTTAGATCCTCTTTCCTTTTAGATCCTCTTTCCTTAGGCTGCACATTTAAATTTAAAGGTAAACAGTGAGCACCTTGTTAAAATCTACTTACCTGTATCTAAACTACACTCAAACGAAAAAGAAATTGTTCAGAGGGTTTATGTTAATTTGTCTGATTTTTTATTTGAAATTATATGATTTTAGTACCATTTTTTAGATTATTTATTTGCCTTCAAAATGATATACATGTATATATCTTTTTGAAAAAGCGGTTGCAGTAGATGTGTTAATTGGTTTCTTGTGTTAAAGGTCAAAATGAAAAATACACAAAATGTGGTATTTGTGTAACTCAGAATCAAAATACTGTTTATGACTTTCTTAATGATTTTATTCAGATTATTTCATTAATATCGGGTGTTCCCACCAGCGTGTCATATTACCTGTATACGACGTCTCGGGGGAATTGACGTAACGTTGTACGACGCGTGGGGGAATTTTGTTCCATTCGATCAGCATTCGCTAGCTCGGCAACATGCCTTTACCTAACTCTACGACCAAGAAGATCCCAAATACCCAATTGGGCTGAGATCAGGAGAAACGACAGGCCAAGGCAAAATGTAAATGCCATTTGCATTTAGATATTGCTGTATAAGTCGTGCCGTATGCAAACGTGTATTGTTATATATCAATGTCACACGAACATACTGATTAATGAATGGAACAGCTACAGGTCTCCATACCTGCTTAATGTACTCGACTGCATTGAGATAACCATTCACAATAACCAGATCAGTTTCCTGTTTTTCTTGTTCCCACCTAAACCATAGCACTGACCCTGTCCCTCCCCACCAAACCTGTTTCTAATCTGGCGTTAGTTACGCGAGGCCTGCCGGTTCGAGGACGATCGGTACTGCTCCCGTTTGCTGGAACCTTGCACGAAGACTAATTATAGTGTTTCTGTGACAATTAAATGCCTGCGCAACATTATCGAGGGAGTCACCTTTTTTAAGCTTGAGAAAGTCTTGGCATTGCGAGTTTTGAAATTCTTTTAATTGTTTTGCGTTTTTCAATAGGTTTGCTTGCAACCTGTTCAGTGTAAGCAGTAACCTGGTCTCTTGTCACGACCCGTGGATATAAATAGTAACAAATTCCGGGCGGACTACCATCATTTCAGAATGTCCCATTGAACGATGTAGTTCTTGAATTTCATTTTGTTTATGGCCAAAAGAGAAAGTGAAAACCAGTTTGTTTAATGTATTTGAAGCGAAATGTGTGTGGAATTATGTGTAATTTGAAGATATGGGCCGAAACAAATAGGGATATACAAATCTCCATCAGAGTTAGGCACTCTGTTTGTATGCGATATTTGACTGGCCAGTCAGTTTGTTGATTTGAATAACAGAACCCGTCATACTAAACACCACATAACACACACTTAGACTACTAACACACACAAAGACATTCAATAAAATCAGGTAAAGAATAGCAGACAAACTAAAACTAAATAATAGCAGAGAAACTAAAACTAAAGAATAGCAGAGAAACTAAAACTGTCGTCTTTTTCTCTCTCTCAAAGTATGGTTTCAGTAAAGGATTTTGATTTTACATTTACTATTTACAGTGTCGTCTATGCATGTCCTTATGTTAAAAAACCATGAGATAGGCCTCAATTTGAAATCACGGTGTAGTCATTACCAATGTCGTTTTAATGTAGTGTAGGTGTAACTAGTTTACAGACATGCACGCTGACGTTATGTTTATTTCAATAATTTCTTCCAAGGTTGACATGTTCTTTCTTTGTCAGAATGGTGAAAAATTCTGTAAACATATCCAACTTTTGGTCTCTTCACAAAACCCTGTTCTTTCAGCGCAATTAGCACTCTGCCCCTTACTTCTAGGAGTTGTAAGAAAGAAATGAGAGATTATTTGACTGATTTCACATTTGTCAAGACACTGCACGGGCAAATCGTGCAAAGCATTTGCTTTGGGACGTTACGTAACATTAACCTAATACTGACGTGACGTTTCCATCGTTCGACAGGCGTGCTTTACATGGTATACACATGGCAGGTTTATGACCGATATAAGAATAATTTTCCGAAACAACTGAGCAGAGTTAAAGGCCTATAATTTTCAGGTTTTGTTATTTCCTCTTTGTTTTTATAAATAGTACTTATAATTCCAGTTGTCAAAGAATCAGGGATTATTCCACTATCTAGAAAAAAGTTGAATAGTTTAGGATATAAAAAAATAGATATCTTAAAGAAAAGGATATGAGTATTTCATTTGTTCATTAACAATCTTATCAATTCCACAAGCTTTGTTGTTTTTAGGGATTTAACTGCTTTTAATATTTTACCTTCGGTGACAGTTAATAGGTTCATTTAATCTCTGGTTGAAATTGGTTATGGGTTAAAAAAATATAATCTCTAAAAATTGTATAAATTATTTATATCACATTCTACTTTTTCATTTTTGTTTTCCTGTTATATTTTCCAATATTTTCTATCTAGAGTCAGAGCTCTTCGATTTTTTTTTAATTTTCTATATTCTTATTTCTAGATTTATTATAAAAAATTTCATTATGTCTTTATAATGTTTACTTTCTATTCTAAGATTATCTTTGTTGTTTCAGATTTTCTTAGTTTATAAAGATATCTGGCTGTGTGGAATTATTAACACGCAGTTCTGCATTTATGTCGGAACTTTGTTGGCGGGTTAACCGTTGAATCATTATTAATGTTTTTGTTTGTTCTTATAAAACCAAATGGTGCTTCGGAAGTTCGTAGAAATGGCAAAGCAATGTCTGACAATATTTTCAGTAGCTTCCTGACTAAAATTATTTATAGTCTCTGGGATACTTCTCTGATATTCAACTTCTATGATATTCAACTTCTCTGATATTCAAGTTCTCTTATATTCAACTTCTTTGATATTCAACTTTTCTGATATTCAACTTTTCTGATATTCAACTTTTCTGATATTCAACTTCTCTAATATTCAACTTCTCTGATATTCTACTTACTGTATTCAAATCAATATTGTTTAAATATTCATTTTTCTTTGTATTACCCCATAATTTTACGATAGGTCCATCATTTTATTGTGTCGCCCTTTCGAAGAAAAGGCGATACATAGGGATCACTTTGTCCGTCGGTCCGTCACGAAAACTTAACGTTGGCTATAACTTTGCCATTTCTAAACATTATCTTATCAAACTTTCAAATTGTATTGCTTATGACAACAGGGTCGGGATGATGCCAAAATTTCTAGGTCAAGGTCACATTTGACAGAGTTATGCCCCTTTTTATACTTGGATTTTGTCATGAAAACTTAACGTTGGGAGTAACTATGCCATTTCTTAACATTTCAACATCAAACTTTCAAATTATATTGCTTACGACAACAGGGTCGTGATGATGCCAAAATGTGTAGGTCAAGGTCACAATTGACAGAGTTATGCCCCCTTTTGTACTTGAATTTTGTCATGAAAACTTAACATTGGCTATAACTATGCCATTTCTGAATGTTTCTTCATCAAACTTTCCATTTGTAATGCTTACAATTGAATCACTTAAGACAACACCATTTCTCAAGGGCAGATAACCCTCAAATTTATTTTTGCAATGTTATTCCCCTTTTTCAAGTTGAAATTTCTTGGTTAACCTTTTTCTTTATGTCCATGTCTCAAAAAGTGTCAATGATATTCCATTCAAACTTGGAATACTTGATCACCAGCAAGACCCCTGCAAAGGTTGTTGGTACCCATGTCCCTGGGGTCACAGTTAGCCCCACCCCCAGGGGTCAATTGATTTTGCTAATGCTTATATATAGGATAAACTTCTTAAGCCTAGAAATAAAATATTAACTGACATGAGATGGGTAAGTACTCCCCCCCCCCACCATCCCCTCTGCATGGGGACCCGCCCTCCCCCCCTTTTATTTACCCCCCCCCCCCGGCCCTTTTTTTTCTTTTACATTTTAATACATATACATAGGTACTTGACTCTCCATCCACCCTAAATGCCCACCGGGGCCAATTTTTTTTCTTTATATCCCCCCATTTTTTTTACCCCCCCCCCCTCTGGGGGCCTTTTTTTCTTTTTTTTAAATTTTAATACATAGGTACTTGACTCACCATCTGACCCCCAAACCAGTCCGCCCCCCACCATTTTTTACCCCTCCCAGGGCCTTTTTTTTTCAAAATTTAATTCATAAGTACTTGACTCCCCATCCCCCCTCAAACCTCCCCCCCCCCCCAAACCAGTCCCGCCCCCCTGGCCCAATTTGTTTTCTTTTTTATAAATACATAACTACTTGACCCAATTTTTTTTTTATCTTGTATGACTAGGTACTTGCCCTGACCCAGTCAATTTTTTTTCACTTGGGACTCTTGTTTAACTTGGCTTATAATTAATTATCCAGCACTGAGAGAAGTGGAGCATGCTGTCTGTGGACAGGTCTTGTTGTACTTTGACTAGCATGCTGTCTTTTCCAGCAGGCTCTTGATTACCTTTTTAGTTATTCTAACAGAGTACCCAAGGGCGACACACGTGTTCCACTGAACACCCATCTAGTTTTCTTTTGAATAACTTTCGGAAATTCAAAGTTAAATGTAATTGGGTTATGTGCATCGCATAACAATTGACAGAAATCTAGAATTAGCGTTTTCTTTATAGAGTTAACTTAAATTAAATAGCATGAAAAATAATTCACTGTACTTGACGCTTTACATGTCAGCATTCCCGTTTCATTGCCCTTCGTTCAGCCATTTAATACATGATGGAGAAATTCCATTAATCTATATCTATAGCTATTTGCTATTTGATTACAGTTTCTTCGAGATAGCGTCACATTTCTTGCATTTTCAAACTTGTTTATTTCTGAATACTATTCATTACAAATTTCATATAGATTTTGCATGTCTAAAAATCAGAGTCAAAGATTATGTGATCATTTAGTTCTTTAGTTCTAAAATTAAAGTCTTAGAGTAAGCAATGACATGAATACTTCCCAGACAAACTGTTTAGTTCTAACTGGATCTCTAATAACGGGTCTTCAACCGAGTAATCTGAACTTTCCGGTGGTATGTTATTTAAACCACACAATATATTTGATTCAGTTTTAATAAGTGTTTTAGAGACAGCAAAACAAAGAACGAGACTAGATTTTGATTCTATAGCTTAAAAATATTTGGACAATTTACTTCTACATTGATAAGCAAGAGCAATTCCAGCCTATTTGCGTTTACTGATAGCTTTCCTGTTTTTAAATTGAATTCTGTACCGTTTAGGTTAAATGTGGTCTAGATCATGTAATTGTGTTGCTAGTAGTCCTATAATTTGTTAACTTTTTATCAATTCAGTAAATTCAAAGTATTTCGTCTTTGATTTTAAACCGCGTACAGTAAGTGAAAGAAGTGAAAACTGCGATTCATCTTCAAGAATTAGGGAACGGGTATGTAGATCTCCAAAGCTATTATTATTATTGTCATTATTATTATCGTCATTATTATTATTTATATCATCATCGTTATGGTTGTTATCATCATCATCATCATCATCATCGACGTCGTCGTCGTTGTTGTTGTCGTCATTATTATTATTGTTGTTATTGTTATTTTTGTCGCTGCTCATACATCTAGTTTTAGATTTCACTTCTTTAGAAACAATATTTGTTTTGATGCAATAGTTTATATTTAAGTTATTGTGCAAAAACACTTAAGATATATATCTAGAGTAAAACATCAGAACATTATAATGGTAAAGCAAATGAACAAATGAGGTACGTGTAATAAGCAAACATGTATATACCGATGTGCCTGTGATAACAATTCAAACTCACATATTCGTATATACTAAAACAGTGTCCATTATAATTACAAAAAATAATTGTGTTTACAATTCTAGTCAACATAATTTAAAATCATTCATGAAAAGTTTACTGTTTTGAATTTACACCTTGTAAATGTTTCACTTTTTTCATCCATACATTATGAGTTTAATTTCAAATTATTCGCGCAGTAATGGCTAGAAAACGCGCATGAATAGAGCATTAAAAACGCTTGTATTATTCTCATATTCTGATAACAAGAGAACGCGTTGCAAAACGAAAATATAAAATTTAAAATGTTTATTCTGTACTCTTCATTTTCAAAAATGTAGTTGCATCCTATATTTGTATTAAACATGTTTTCATTTTCATTTGACAAAGAATTATATTCTACGATGCAATTTTTTTACTTACAATAATCAGGTACGAATAATCTACTGACAAAATTGAAAAATATACCATGAAATATATAATATAAAATTAGACATGTATTTATATTGTGCTGATTAATCAACCATAAATAAAACAATCCAAAATAAAATAAGGTAACGCTCAAAAGCACAAATATATTCATTAATATCAAAGATCATCTGCTTCGGATCACGTGACTCTCCACACTTGTCCTACAGTACCTCGAACTGAGGCGGGTGCGGGGATATTACAGGATCCTGTCCAGTAAATGAGTCAACTAACATTTCGTCACTAACTGGTGTAACTAATGGTACACTTTTTCCTTGTTCATTCAGTTTGATCATCTTGTCGTTTCATTCAGGGGATGCACTGTCGTCAACGCGTTTTGTTAATGTTTCTGTCTCTGCGGGGGAATCATTATTGGTTGATAGCGGTTTGGAGTGGTAAAGTCCAGAGATCGAGGAGCATCGTGTCCTTTTCGAGACTGCGCACGTTGTTTGTAACCGTACGTGTTTCCAGCCTCTCTAATGTCGGGGATTAAGATGGAGATGGATTGCTAGGTTGTTTTTGTAGCGGTGTTGTTCTGTACCACAAACTGGTTGCGGATGTTTCGGCAGATAGCGATCAGTACATATTTATCCGTATATTTGTAAGTTTCCGGATTGAACATTTTGTTGTTAACATAAATGTGGTCTTTCACTAGGACCACCTCTTAGCCTTATTCTGAAAGTTTTCGAGCAGGATAGTATAGTTTCTTTTGCCGATCTTCTACTTCTCTAGGGAAGTGCTCATGTATTTTGATTTCTATATGGCTTCTCTTAGATAAAATTCCTGCTTTTCGTACTCTTTCGCGATCACTCAATTATGGCTCAAATGTTTCTATCATTGGTCTTGGGCGATGCGACTCGGTTGCATTCACTGGATTACCTACACTTTTTAATTGTGAGAACTTTATTGCGTCTACATTAACTGGCGACAACCTATTTATGTCATTGTTATTTTCTATTTTCAGTTTTTTTCTAAGTGTTACTTCTGAAATATCTGGTGCGATTTTAGGTATACTTGGATCTTGGTTAACTTCACAACAGGCTTCATTTACACCGAACACAATTAGGTTGTTTTTCACCACTATAGTACCTACAGAAACTTTCAGCTGCAGTGTTTTTCGTGGACACAGTTATTTTCCTCTGAGAGCGTTTACATACCCACTTACAAATGCGTGATATTTTGTTCAATAGTCGAGATTTTATATGCATTTTAAACAGTTATTCAGTGAATGCATCGATTTGTTTAATTGTTGCATGAGATCGAACAGCTAGAATTATCGTTACAGTTATCATAACTATATGAATGGGTAGGAACACCTCCTGGTGTAGTAGTGATGGAGGTTGAATATCCTGGAGATACAGGATGTATCTTTCCCAGACATGATTTTCACAACAATATCCACATAATTCTAAAAACTCTCCAATAATCCAGTAAATATGTCACACGGGTACATTTCCTTTGTTAAATTATCCAGAAATAAAATCAATAAACAATACTAAATCTATTTTCTGTTACTTTTTAGTTTTCAATTTTCAAAATCAGCGGCCATTATTTTGAGTCTCGTTTTCGCTCAATTGTCACAAAGTGTTTAAACACAACATACATTCGGATTTAAGCACTAAACAATAGTCCAATAAATATCTTACATAATATTTATATGAATAAGTAGTTTATAAAATAGACAGTTAAACACAATTAAATCCAAAAATAAATTTTGAAATAACGTAACTAATAAATAGATATTCTCAATAGTAACATTAGACAGTACTGATATAAAATATCTATCTATTTGAGCTTATTTATCGTCGGTACCGGTTGCCCATATGACCGACGCCCGCTGAAGAGATTAGTTATTTTATGTTGTGGGGGTAGTGCAAGATACAGAAAGCATCCCATTCCAGAGACACCCCTGGTTCTTTTGCATGCTCAGTGTATAGGACTGATACATAGGACCTCAGTTTAAAGTTTCATCCGAAAGACTATTAGTAATGTTAGTGGAGGAGCGGGGGATCGAACTCGGGACTCCTGGTTTACCAGTCCAGCGCGTTACCACTGGACTACATCCACCCCTGATATAAAATATTTTCTTAAGTAAGCAATTTATACAAACCTTTTAACTCAAAAATTCTATGTAATCCTTCCTAATTATCGAATTTGCAAGCACGAAAACATTTTAATTTAACATAGAATAAAGACATGAAAGAGACAAAAAATAATGGCTTTGTTTTCATGCTAATTGCTAATTAATATATTGCTCATAGTTGTTTGTCTATCACCTTTGATTTATCCTTTAGTGATTGACTTGACCATCCGTACTCTAACACAAATTTAAATGTTAAAACTTTAATTGATGTAATTAAGATCGCCGACAAAAGCCAAATATGTCTTTTAACTATGATTCTATTATGTCAACATTGTAAAGCATAATTTTCAATAAGCAAGATTTTTTTATGTACACTGAAAAAAAAACTAAAATAACGTATTTTGAAAATCAATTTTGAGGCCGAATTTACCAATTTTGGGGCCGATTTGACCAACCGGAAAATGTTGTGGGGACGGATTGGCCAATTCTGGGGTCGGGCTGATCTATTCTGGGTCCGGATTGAATATGATCCTACGGGTTGGCCTGTAGCGTGAACCCCGTTCACTCTTCTTGGTCATTCTAATGTTTCTTCTTGATTAATAATATTTCCCAAAGATTTCTCGGTTCGCAACAGGTTTTTTATCGCCAGACTTGGTCTAAAAACGACCGTTTTAACCTGTGTTTTTTGTCGCATTTCCTGTTTAACTGACAATTGCTCATGTAAAGACTCTTCAGTCCTCTTACATTCAATGTACAACATGTTGGTTTTTCCATCTTTTTCTAGCTTTTCAATCCCTTTCCGTGTGGTCTCAATGTCATGTGCAAATTGCTGCGATTGCTTCAACAGTGAATCTGCTTTGCACTTTTCTACTGAAAACATTGTTTCGACTTGACTATAAACTTTAGCTTCCCATCTGTCTAAGTTATGATTGATTTCCTTTCTGAATTTCTTTATTTCTTCCTTTACGTTTTCCTCATTTTGTGCAAGGAGGTTTTTATTCTCTTTTGCAGCTTCTGAAATTTTCTTGACATGTTCATATAAAGTCTCAAACGACTTCATGAGCTTCTGGTACTCCAAACTGTTAGTAAACTTGCCGGAAGCTTCTGGAATGTAATCTATCTTGCAGGTTCTATGTTCCATCGTCATGCACGGGCTACATCCTAATTCTTGATGGTCTTGGCAGAAATACTCCACTAGTTTACCAGGATGTTGCTCACATCTCTCATTCAAATCTACAGGTGTGAGCACACGATTGAAACTCTGTGACTGTGGCATCTGTGTCCTGTCTAGAAGAACATGGTTTCTGCAAGGTGCTGGTTTCCGGTGGCTATGGTAGCACGTCTTGCACAAGTGTTCCGCGCAGTCCTGACAGTAGCCAAATGCTGTAACAGACGAGTTTTCCTGCTGACATGGTTGACAAAACACCTTGGCATCTTCAGAACTATGTGACTGTAATAATGGCAAATTCCCTCCTTGTCTCCCAGGCACTTCCATTATTTAGATCTCAATCTAAGTAAAACAGAATAGTTGATAAAATAGATACCAGGCAGAGGTAAGAACGATAAGCAAATTTTCTCAAACCTAAAGTAATATGTAATTCAACTTACAACTCTCCAAAGAAATCCAAAGTCCAGGTTTCAAGCAGATATAAGCCTAGATAGAATGTACATGTATTATAAAAAAGACGTATTTCATTTCGTAATTCTCACCTTTGCATTACTGTTATTTAGTTTTTGAAAGTCCCCTATTAATGATTTATATTGAACTAGAGGCAATACCTTTATTTACAAATTTCAAGTCTACACACTGTTCTATCTCTCATTATTTGATGTTCACTTCAAAAAGATATAGTGACAGTACTACTTCCATTAGTAACATTTGTAGGGAATACAAATACATATGTCTGCCAGTAACTAGCTTCAATCAAATAAAAAAGGGTTAAGGGGCCCTGATTGAAGAAAGAATGTTCCTAAATATTTTTTTAAATCTACAAACTAAAACAAAATACGCCTGTTCTATTGTAATGGCATCAGATTATGATTATAATCAAGCATGGTTCTAGTAAATCTACTTAATCGCTCGTAAAACAATCAGCGGAAATGTATATATTTCAAGTTCCAATGAAACGTTTCTATATATACAACGGACAAGACTTAACTGTCATTTTGTATAGTTCAAGAGCCATAAAGTGCCTGAAGGAATTCGACTAGTTACCGACTTTTGACGAGATATTATGCCAACAAACTTTATCAACAAGTTTTGGCGAAGATCATAAGACAGTTCTTTCACTTAGAGAAAAGAAACCTTGTGGGTGCTTCAAGCCGCCCATCGTAGATATTAGCCTCCGAGCCTCCAATTTCATTTAAACGTTTATTACCTGCCCCAAAACGACCTGAAGGATATTACCACCAATATCCGGAAACGGAGAAATTTCGAGACTAGTATTGACCTGGCTAGAATTTAGGGCGAGTATTTTTTGAAAACCTACTTTTGAAAATGTTACAAAATGACATGCCTAAACCGTCCAAAAACCGTTAAATTCCAGATATTGTACTAGCTCTACTTGTGAACTTGACTATTATAAACTTTATGTAACTATTTACTCTTACCAGAAACTGAAAGGTCCTTCTGTGCTTATCATAGATATATAGAAGGCAGAACAATATTCAAAAATCAAAATTTTTTCAGCGAACTGTGTTCAACTTCCTTGTCCCAAATAATTCTGAAAGTACTTCCAAATTATCTCCCTTTAAAAGTTTTAAGTCCGATCGGTTTTTTTTTTCTGTTTTGGTAAATGCAATAGGAAATACTCGTAAAGTTTTTTTCTGATTAAACAAACTTGTCCATTCTTAATTCACCCGACAACAATATGCTCAAAATAAAAGAACATGGTTAATATCTATAGGTTACCAGCCGTTATATTCGTGTGATACTCTCTGTCCTTTGTCACATAATTCTAAGGAAAGAGGATCTGAATAGAGAGCCCTTCTCCCATTTATTTAGGTCCTCTTTCCTTTAAGATCCTCTTTCCTTAGGCTGCACATAATCATTGCAATTCAAAGGTAAACAGTGAGCACCTTGTTAAAATCTTCTTACCTGGATCTAAACTATACTGAAACAAAAAAGAAATTGTTCAGAGGGTTTATGTTAATTTGTCTGATTTTTATTTGAAATTATATGATTTTAGTACCATTTTTTAGATTATTTATTTGCCTACAAAATGATATATATCTTTTTGAAAAAGCGGTTGCTATAGATGTGTTAATTGGTTTCTTGTAGTAAAGGTCAAAATGAAAAATACACAAAATGTGGTATTTGCGTTACTCAGAATTAAAATACCAGCTGTTTATGACTTTCTTAATGATTTTATTGAGATTATTTCATTAATATCGGGTGTGCCCACCAGCGTGTCGTATTACCTGTATATACGACGTCTCGGGGAATTGACGTAACGTTGTACGACGTGTTGGGGAATGTTTTCCATTCGATCTACATTCGCTGGCTCGGCAACATGCCTTGACCTAACTCTACGATCAAGAAGATCCCAAATACGCCCATTTGAGTTCAGATCAGGAGAAACGTCAGGCCAAGGGAAGATGTCAATGCCATTTGCATTTAGATATTGCTGTTTAAGTAGTGCCGTATGCTGACGTGTATTGTTATATATCAATGTGACAGGAGCATACTGATTAATGAATGGAACAGCGAATGGTCTCCACACCTGGTTAATGTACTCGGCTGCATTGAGATTACCCTTCACAATGACCAGATCAGTTTCCATGTTGCCATTCCAAACCATAGCACTGTCCCAAGCCAAACCTTTTTCTCTCTATGAAATAGGCGCCAGTAAATCGCTCCCCTGTCCTAATTACCCTTACCCTCCCTTCATGATAACTCAGGTTACACCTTGATTCATCAATAAAGAAAATTCCAAACTACTTGCGTCTTTCTCAGCGGTGATGCTGCTTTACCCAGATCAAACGAGCATCGTGATGGCGTCGTGTGAGCGCATTTCCAACGTAAACTCGTCTCGGTCTAATAGGACGTCCAAAGTGGCGCAGACGCCTCAGAACGGTGTCTCTGCTAATACCGTACTCCCTCGCAGTACTTACCGGTTGGAAACGACGTCTGGTATGCGTCCGTTCTAAAAGACGGTCTAATCTGGCATAAGTTACACGAGGCCTGCCGGTTTGAGGACGATCGGCAACTGCTCCCGTTTGCTGGAACCTTGCACGAAGACTAATTATAGCGCTCATATCACAAATGCCTGCGCAATATTATCGACGGAGTCACCTTTGATAAACTTCAGGAAGTCTTGGCATTGCGAGTTTTGAAAATCTTCAAATTGTTTTGTTTTTTCTTACTCGTAGAAAATAATTGAACGATTTCATTTGTCAAGACACTGCACGGGCAAATCGTGCAAAACACGTGTTTTGGGACGTTACGTAATATTTAATCTAACACATGAAATAACGTGACGTTTCCGTTGTTCGATAGACTGACAGACATATGCTTTACATGATATAAACATGGCAGTTTATGACCGATATAGCTATAGTTATTCTTAAAATGAAACATGCACAGTTTCTTTTGCGTTTAAGTATTCTTCAAACAGAAGAAATCATACATATCTATACAGACCTTTCGAACATGGACCTGTGGGAAAAACATTTAAATAGCTTTACTAGAACTATATCACCAATCTTTAATAATAGTCTGTTACTTCTGTCAGCACATTAATTTTCACGAAAAGCCTATAAAAACAATACACTGAATTCTTAGCGATTTATCTGGACCGAGTTGCTGAAAAGATGTCACAAAAAAACACTGTTAAGGCTTATTGCAAGGACCAGAAATGATTTAATTTCTTGTCACTGAAGTATATGTAGTAAAATGCCTTGAAACAAAATTACCTATTCACAGATTAAGTGCAAAGGGTCCAAAATCCCAGAGGCAAAATGTTAATACCTTACTTATTATCTGATGATGAATGTGGCCACGTGATAATGATAACTCATGAGCAAAGACTGTGTACACTTTTATTTCGATATACATTCTTTAGGGAGGACCATCCGACACCGTGATCCATTCAGCAGTTTCAAGAGTTTGGGTAGGCATTTGAATGACAAAATTTATGTCTAAAAGACTTTTTGCACGATGTGTTTATAAATTGTGTACACGAGAAATGCCTGATGTGTTCAGAAAGTTTGTAGACAAGTAATATAGGAACTTTTATTTCCGATATGTTTACAAGTTTTGTACAGAAGAAATATAGGGACTAAATGTTTGGTAATGGTATGTATGTTTATACGTAGGGATTAAATGTTAAAGTTTGTATTCAAGCAATATAGGGACAGAATGCCCGAGGTGTTTATAGGTTCTGTACGTAAGAAATATTGGGACTAATTGTTTGATACGTGTTTGTACCAGAACAGTGTTTTTCTAAATTTCAAATACTGGATACAATTAGGACTCGAGAATTCAGGCTGTTTTGCCCCCAAATATCTTGAAACATGATATACAGTCAAGTACATGCAATCAAATACGTTTATGATAAGTAGAAAAAGAACAAATATGTACGAAAGCAATAATTAATTTGTTCATAATGTAGCACAAATACACAGCCGACTTGCTGATCTAGTAACTTACTGTTTTACTAGTGTTTATAATACTTAAATAAGTAAACTTTCAAAGATTCATTAAATAAAGGATCCATATAGATTTTTTTTCATAAAAAAGTATTACATGGCTTGAATATTTAACATTTTCAACATTATGTCAATAACTTTTATACCGATTTTGTTTATTTTTAAGCGCAACAAATATGGGCAAAAAGTGCACAAAATGTACATAAATCAAGATGAGAATATTTCTAGGACAGTTTCTATGGTAACAAGGTATTAATCTCCTTTAAGTGAACTCATTCCTGCTCTCATGATTTCATCCACCAGTAAGAGATTGGTTGCTATAACAGTACTGAAAGAAAACAAAAGTAACATATAAATGAAATGAAAACTGAATTTTGAAAGACTTTGGTTAAATGTGGAAGCTCCATCTAGTTTTAATACATGCAAGGTAAATAAAATATGACAGCAATAACCTTCCAGCATAGGTAAAGCTTTCATTGTAACGTTTGGACTTAAAATACCACTTTGAAAGCTGTTATAGCAGTCAATATTCAAGTTATCAACAGAACCATTAAAAGCATGAAATACTGATTCAGAATAAAGACCATGTACTGGTTTTATAATAAAGCTGAACCCTACCTAAGCTTCTTACGAAAGGTAAACTGAATGCTAGCGAAGTGCCAGGAGTATTTAACCCTGACCACATTTTTGTGTATAGTTCTGAACAGTCACTCCCCCCCTCACCCACCCCACACAAAAAAATGTCTGAAATCTCTCTAAAACGGTAACTAGGCATACTGAACTTGTTCAAGTACATTCAACACGCTGAAGGGCACAAGAAATTAAAAAGCAAAAATACAAATATAACCTTACCATGAGTGTAAAAGTTGTTTTTTCACTCTATAATTATCTAAAATTCCCACATCTACAGGTACCAATGCTTCCCCTGTGAACAAATCAAACAAATATTATTATATCTACATTTCCATAACAAAATATAGTTAAATTTTTAGAAGACAACAGTATTTGAGTAATATTGTAGCAGTTTCCTTTACAAAGAGTTGCTAAATGAAGTTTACTTGACATTGTAGTATAGTGCCAAAATGGTAACAGAGTTTAATTTTTTCCTGCAAGTGTTCACTTAAAAGCAAAGCCTGAACTATCTGCTTGATGGGTTTTACAGCACATCAAAACACTTAAAGTCATAGTGTGCCTAAGTATCTGTGACACATCTGCAGCTATACTACTAGTATTTGAATTACCTGTTTTAATATCAAGGCCTACAGCCTGTTGTGGCCCGGTGTACTCTTCCTGTAATTTGACAATAGCATCTTGTGGATCCAGTCCCGAGTTCTGTGCCAAGACTTTGATGATCACCAACAGTGCATCAGCAAACGCTTGAACACCTGCAGTATATATAACCTTTATAACAACAGTGCATCAGCAAAGGCTTGAACACCTGCAGTACATATAACCTTTATAACAACAGTGCATCAGCAAAGGCTTGAACACCTGCAGTATATATAACCTTTATAACAACAGTGCATCAGCAAAGGCTTGAACACCTGCAGTATATATAACCTTTATAACAACAGTGCATCAGCAAAGGCTTGAACACCTGCAGTATATATAACCTTTATAACAACAGTGCATCAGCAAACGCTTGAACACCTGCAGTATATATAACCTTTATAACAACAGTGCATCAGCAAAGGCTTGAACACCTGCAGTATATATAACCTTTATAACAACAGTGCATCAGCAAACGCTTGAACACCTGCAGTATATATCACCTTTATAACAGCTTCTTTTTTACCTTAATGTATCTATTTCAACATTCTGAAGTTATTTCAGCAACAGACATTTTTTCTTACAAGAAAGATTATTTGCATAACATAATTGCAGACTTACTTAACCAGTGTCACTGAACAAGAAACATGACCAGACTTAAATGTAAAACAGAATGCATTCTCAGAACTACTCACAGCTGAATAATGAAATTACTTATTGCTTGTTTCGCATCTCTTACTTCTTACATTTGAATATTCTGTAAACAATTTACCTAATCTGGCACGACCCTTCACTTCATTTTTATATTTCATCAATTCTTGATACGCAGCAATCTCAAAGGCACCGGCTCCTGGCAGTACACATTCGTCTTCGATGGCATTCTTCACAGCACGCAGACCATCCCTGATTGCATCCTTCATCTGGGTCAATGTGTGTTTGTTAGGCCCCTTCAGTAACAGGGTGACAGAGCGGGGATGCTTGCACTGCTCAATAAATGTATACTTGTCTTCTCCCTAATGATATAAGAATAGCTAATTTATAGAAATATACACACCATTTAGCACTAAACATGATAAAGTACACTGTCTCAACCATAATCAGATATATCATTCCTGTTACTGATATAGGTAATATGTTAAAAGCAGATACAATGACTTTTTAGGCACATTATTTATTTCCAAGTTCTTAAATGTTCCAAATATCATGAACATAACCCCTTCACAATACAGGATTTTTTGTTAGCAAGGCTTGCAGAAAACAGTCTGGGACACGTGAATCCTTTATGAACACGAAGTAAGAAAGAAAATAAACACCTCATATTTTTTTTTATCCTCTTAGTTAAATGAACCTGAATCCGCGTACATAGATGTGAATATGTTGTGAAGATAATTGTAATACACATACCAATACATGCTCATAGACAAGACCTGCATATCCAAGTATGTCTGGAGTAAGGTCATCAACAGAGTTCATGGCCACACCTCCACATGCAAGTGCCAATCTCTCCATGTTACGCCTCTTTGCACGTCGCAGCCCCACTATTCCCTCCTTGGCAAGCATGTCTAGGGACATTGGATCTATACCCTAGAAAAAAACAATGTGGTGCCAGTGAAGTTGCCATGTACATTTTAGTTCCTTTTAGTTTCACTTTTATAAAATATGGTTATATCAAAAACAGCTGAAAAAGGTGATTAATTGATATAAAATAAATACCTAAAGTTTTGGATGATAAAAAGTTAAAACAACCATGTGCCCACTCACAAAAACATGATACACAAGATGGCAGCATTTGACAAACAGGTAAAGCATTCATAGAAATAAATCTTAAATCAGATTAATAGCTACTACCTGACAATAATATCATCAAGACATGTTCTTACGAACATTGAAGTTCTTTACAGAAAGATGCAAGGCATCTTGGAAATGACCACAAAGAACTGGATTCAAACACAGGTCTTCCCACACAGAAAATCAATGCTATAACCACTGATTCTGTGAGGCAGTTGTCAGATGCTGTATTTATATAATTATAGGCCGGTGAGAACTGGCCTATAACAATGAACATCTCTTCAAACTGTAGACATCATAATACCTTCTGGTTGATGACAATAAATCCCTTGTTGTTTCCCTCGCACACTTGTTTCTTCAGGGCAATTATCTTCTTCACTCTGTCGTCAATGAATTGACGTTCTGCTTGTACAAGCTTTTCCCGTTCTCCTGCACTCTTGTAGAAGAATCCCGAGTTGACCTCACTGTAATACAAAGAAATATTAAGTATATAATGTCACTGATTGTCACTATGCCCATGTTAGACTTACCAGTTGCCAACACAACCAACAGCTACAAAAATACATGAAACTACGTGAAAATGACTTCTTTATTACCAATTTCGTACCAATATTATCTCAAACTGATATGCTTGCATTCTTATTTTTACTCAACTCAAAAATTTGGGTGCCAAGTCTCTTTTTGCCAAACTATCGATGGAATTTTCACATTCTAACTTTTGATTACTAATAGAAGTATATTAAGATTCCAGGATTTAAGCACTGATTAATCTCTTAAAACTACAAACTGTTCTTAGGAAAAGTGACAAATAAACAACGTTGAAGCATGGTCATACTACGATGGTATATCACAGAATATACTGTACTTGATGCCCTTATCTTTCAATAGGATGTCATGAAGTATCATGTTAGAATATACTTTGGTTAATGTCAATTTTCTTCGTTATTTGCGTTTATTTCAGATATATCATGCAGATATATCAAGCCATATTATAACTGCGGGATTCATCAGTTATAGAACGGCGAGTGATTTCTGACTTAGCGCCAAGTAAACTGATGTCTCTTCTTTACACTATGGTATAAAATATTTTGTTTAAGTGATTACACTACACATACAACTTACGTTTTCTCATACTCCAGTGAGACGTTACAGGTAAGGATGAAGGCATCTTCTGTTCTTTTCTTCATGTCAGGATGACGGGCACCATGATCTAGTACCAAACCCTTCACTAGACTGCAAAACCAGAATAACATGCAAAATCTAACACCTGCTTTATTAGTCAAATTTTCTAAAACACATAGAAAATATTTATTTCTCTGGTTATAAATACAGACAATAAACATCATCGTGTTATACAGAGACTCAGAAATTGCTTGAAAATAGACTTTCTTACATTACTGGTAAAAAGTATGAGAATTCCATTTCCATAGCTCACTTCTGGACGATGCAACTCGTACATTTATGGCTACATGGAAGCACAACAGAGCATAGCATTATAGACAGATAAAGGGATTTTTTTTTTATTTTCTTGAAGACCGTAGATTTCTGATTAAAGTCTGAAGACATCAAATACAGTAGAAGTTTACTTACGTGGTATCCATGTCTGTCTTATGTTGCATTTCCATGATTTCAACCATGTGTAAATCTACTGGTTCCTTGTCAGTTTTGATGGACAACACGGCATCTACCACATGCTGTAACATACAATGTGAAGTATGTCAATCAAAACGTGAGAGACAAAAACCTGTTCTAGTGAAAAGTCCTCTAAATTACACTTGAAGTCACAGTTCGTCATATATATATTGTAAAGAGCTTTATAACTATCACTCTCTTTTACTTGATCTTAACATCATCACAGTTGGAAATTTCCTCTTCGAGGTAACTTATCAGGGCCATTCCATCAAGATATCTCTCACAATAGGACGGCACTTTCAAAATGACCACAAGTATAGACCCCACCCCATTTATGTAAAAAGGCCATTCCCAAGACAAACTTTCCATATTTTTCCATCCTAGGTTGAGATATAAGTTTCACTAAAATGACTCTCAGTCAGTTTGACCTGATTTTTCTACAGATGATAATGTGTTTAAATACCTCAGTGAGAAGGTCAGCTAGTTCCTGGTGCACTTTGGTCCTCAGAGATGTCCTCGCAACCTGTATCAGAGTGTCACGGTCCACCTCACGTTTAACCTTCACCTCTTCAAGCACTTCCAATGCCTTGTTACGTGCCAGCTCAAAACCTTCTGTGATAAGTCTGGGGTGGAGACCCTGGGTGATAGAAATTCTATTAAGACTACATGGCATATTAAATCAAAACATGTATTTTCCTGCAGAACACTAAGCAACCACTGTCATATATGGTGCACTTAGAAATTTTGCAAGAATGAGTTAAAAATATATTCTGACTCCATAACTAAGGATCCAGATAAAGTAAAACATGCACTGACCAAAAAACAAATTCACTTTCAGTAAAACCAAACAAGCCATCAAGCTCTGTGAAATAAGCAACAGGCCTGAGGCTTGTAAAATTCTGGCTGTGTATTTTCTGTCCTCAAAAGATTAAATGAACAACACATTTAAAAAATTATTTCAAAGACTGCAATCAATCAAACTGCTATACCTAGAAAATAACAAGTGAATTTAAATCCGTGAGCATCATGAACAGAATACTTTTAAAGAAAATATGAATATTTCATTGTCAAATACAACAGTATTCTTGCCATATTTTACAGGGAGTTCATTACAACATTTTTCACCACAGAATGAAGAATCTAGTCTGTAAATTGGTAGTATTTGCAGCAACAAAACCATCACCATTGTTATAATAAGTCCAACAACATGCAATGTGGTACACAATGGTATGTTCTGGTCCTCTGCCATGGATTCTTTGAAGACATTCTAAAATATGCTGTATATTAGCAAAATTTCAAATACCTCAGATATATAAAGATCAGCCTGTTTGAGAAGTTCTCCGATGATCAACACATTAGATGTCGTCCCGTCTCCTGTGATATCATCCTGTGCAGTGGCAACTCTAGCAATCAGCGAAGCAGTAGGGTGTTGGATTTGCTGTAATAACAGAACAGAAATTTACTGCCAATGAAGCAAATACGAACATTTGTGAAAAATAATCTAACATGTTTTCCTTCATATTCTGAGCACATTTAAAATTGTATGACAGTGTGAGTACAGAAGGTAAGATCTCTCGATATATTTACTTGATAACTACTGTAGTAAGAAGTACTGTTATGTCTGTAAAGAAGGGCAGGGCGTATCAGCTAGTGCCTAGTTCATAAAGACCAAAGTCAATATATTACTGAGGCACAATTTATCTTCCAAAACCAGAGCAATTATTCTTGAAGATTATCAAGACACACTGTGGTATTGACTTGCTAACAACAGAGACCTAAAATACCATTAATTTTGTCACTATCAATAAGCTTCTTGGAAAATTACAGCAATTTAAATCTAGTAAAGCTTAATGAAACTTAGAGACGTAATTGCCCTTACTATATTCTCATTACATTTAATGTCCTATTGCCCTGCACTTTGACGATAAAAATAAATGCAATTCTGTCAGATATTACCATTTCATGCAGCAAAACATTGCCATCTTTAGTAAGTTTGATATCTCCTGATCCAGACACTAACCTGGAAAAATAAACAATTACATAAATGCTAACAAATATTCATTCAATGGCCAAAGTCAGTAAAACATTCAGTGTATTGTAAACTAGGCAGGCAAGGGTACTACCATTTGTTTTTATTTTTTCGTATACCAGATATTTAGTTTGGTACATGTATGTCTAAGTATGGTCATTAACCTGTGTGAATGTGATTCAGACCGCCTTAGTCAGTGGCAGTCAAATCCAGGCTGGCTAAGCTGTACAGAGAAAATAATGCTGAAAACAATATGTGTGATGTCAAACAAATTAACAGCTATCCATAACACACTTAAAGCCCCATCATTTGAATATCTCATATGTACAGAACACACCAGGAGGAACTCTCATTTTCTTTGAGGTTGTCATAGTCAACCCATTCTATAAAATGTGACCAAGTCCACAATATATCAAGGATTCCCGCAACAGACGTAGTCACCAAATATCACAGTGGATGTCAGCCAAATGGTTCCAAATTTTTATTTTGCAGGTAACTGATACTGAGACACACCATTTCAGTGAAGTTAATGCTTTAAAATTACGAAACAAATATTAAATGCTCTCATTCTGATAGTTTTTTTTTTTAACAACCGCTCCTATATATTTACATGAAAATTCAAAGCAGTTGCTTAACGAAACAGCTGATCATAACTTCATATTATGAACTGACTGGGTATCTATATCATTTTCCGATCAGCATGTGCTTAATTGCTTTCCTTTTGCACAAAACCGTAAACTCTTCCGCTGTGACATCTGTATCATCTAGGCTCTTGGTAAAAATTATTGATGATTTTCCTATATTAAAAACAAGGGCTTTGAAAAAATAAAAACCAAGTACACAATAAACTTACACTGCAAATGTTTATGGCATTTGGTTTTAATTTTACCAAAAGTCAATTGGTAGACCTAAAATGTACTTTTCATTAAGGTTATTTCATTAAATATTCAGATAATCCAGGCAAGTTTTGACTCTAATAAAATATCAAATATTTCTGAGATATTTTTGTGACATTGTGACATCGAGGAGGTCCATCTTTTTCCGCACAAAAAAGCGGAAAATGTGAGCTTCCCCTGGTGTATACTGTAGTCTGTCACTAATGTTGTTAACTGTGGAAAAGGACAAAAATTCTTAGTTTGCAAAAAATAGAAGTCTGCCAGAAACAAACGTCCAAATGTAGTCCTAAGAAAAATCTTACATAAAGATGACTCATTATTTTCTAATGCTATGGTAACATCAAAACAAAACAAAAAAACAAGAGGGCCATGATGGCCCTAAATCGCTCACCTGAGTCTCATTGCTCGTGTTACAAATATCATTATTGGATTTTATAGGTGCAAGTCTGAAAAGCTTTGCAATAAGTTTAAAGACTCTGGGTGTAATGGTACTCAATTCTTTTAGCAGAAATAGTTTTACTCTACAGGTCCCACTGACTTTGACCTACACACCCAAAAAAACAATAGGGTATTAACAAATAGGAGAGTTCATAAACAAATGCATCAGAATGAGAGTTTTTATACATTTATTTGATGTTCATAAAGCTTAAAATTCAACAAAATGCATGTAATCAGGAACTATGTGAGCCCCATATCAATAATAACCTGTGAAAAAGTTCGCGGTACCATTTAGCAGACATCTGCTGCGATATTTGTTGACCATGTCCACAGTGGGGACCCTCGAAATGCAGTGGACTTGGTCGCATTTTACGGAATCGCTAGTCCGCGACGACCTCGAGGAAAATTAGAGTTGCTCCTTGCGAGTTCTGTATGATAAACATTTGTATCTTTATACTGAGAAGGCATATTTGACAACTTAAAAAATTATTGAAACGTTCTCAGACAGGCACCAAACTTGGTATACAAGTGCCTCATGGCTACGCATGTGTGAAAACTTACAATTTCTTCACCCCAAGTGTCTGTAGTTGAACCTTCTTGACAGGGGGTGCAACCTAACTGCTTATTTTTACATTCCTACGGCCAACTGGAGATAAACACCGGTCCAGATTCAAAGAATATTTTTCTGTTCATTTAATGAATTTAAGGACTCTCGTGCCAGTGATATTTCATGTCAGTCAAGTCCTGTCATGTTGAAGTTCTCTGGTTCTCGAACCACAATGGACAAGTCTTGGATTATTCTGATCTTTTACAAGAGAGAGAAACAGTGTAACCATTAATATCACACATGTGAACATGATCAAGTAACAAGTACAGATGTTGTTTCTTTTAACTTTTTCTGACAACAACTAACAAAGAGGCAGTTCCCCACCCACCATGCCCACACACGTGCTTCTCGAATATTCTGTAAAACATGAATGGTAACATAAATTTATTTACATTTTCAAGGTCCCTTTTGGCCCCAGGTTGGATTTCAAAACATCTTGAAGACCTTTTGCAGCAGATATATTCACTGCTAAAGCCTGGGAGGCCCTAGCAACCTCTGCTTTTGGATTCAGTGACTTGATCGCCGACATGTTTGGCAAATTCCCTAAAATCTCGTCGGTTATCGCGTCGTTCGATACTAAAATTTGTAGACTGGTTCCCTTCCGTAATTTGAGAAAGAGACGA
The DNA here is from genome assembly GCA_012932295.1 of Cyclina sinensis. Lineage (NCBI taxonomy): Eukaryota > Metazoa > Mollusca > Bivalvia > Venerida > Veneridae > Cyclina > Cyclina sinensis. Next base: position 47,329,052 of record JAAONU010000019.1, on the reverse strand, counting down.
ATAGGGGACCAGTCTATAAAATTTGTAGTACATTGTAGTTCAAAAACCTAAAACAGCTAATCCTGCTAATTCCTGTCACTGCATTCAAGTTTGATCCTCTCGACGGATATTTACAATATCCAAATTTTAAGGAATATTGTCATTGTAATGAGATATAAACCATTATATAAAATAATCTACATTTCAGGTATAGGTACTAAAGGAAACGTGATACTTACTTTCTTAGACTTCAATGATGAAAACGTTTACACCTAGTGTAAATAAAATTTATTCTTGCTAATATTAAAACAAGTTATAATAATCTAGCAAATCCAGTATAACAATTTTTACTTGCTAAATAAATCGACTTTAATCTGTAGTCATACATCACAGTTAATATTTAGACTTGGGGAAACAAAATGGTGTTCCTTACACTATATTTTCTTACTCATAGTCCGTAACAGAAAGATGCAATTAATCTTAGAATACACAACCCAGAGCGGGATTCGAACTCTGATCTTAGCGCATCGAAGACCAACACTCTAACCACTGAGCCAACGAATCGATTCACTGATGCAGTTGTCAGATGTTGTATTTATACAATTATAGGAAGGATGCACTATAGACCATATAACAAATCCCCTCTTGAAAAAGTCACCATTTATGATGACAAATGGTGTTGTGTATTTATTTTTTTAGATCAGAAGATCAGACAAAAATATTGAAAGATCCTTTTTTATTTAATTTTTATAACTAAGTTCAGGAAAGATCATTCCGGACGAGTTCCCATCTTACGAAAATGAAAGTCCGTAACAGAAAGATGCAGTTCATCTTAGAATACACAACCCAGAGCGGGATTTGAACTCCGATTTCTCTCTATTTAAGCTTATTTATCGTCGGTACCGGTTACCCATATGACCGACGCCCCCTGGAGAGATTAGTTATTTTATGTGGTGGGGGTAGTGCAAGATACAGAAAGCATCCCATTCCAGAGACACTCCTGGTTCTTTTACATGCTCAGTGTATAGCACTGATACATGGGACCTCGGTTTAAAGTCTCATCCGAAAGACTATTAGTAATGTTAGTGGAGGAGCGGGGAATCGAACTCGGGACCCCTGGTATACCAGTCCAGCGCGTTACCACTGGACCATATCCGCTCCGATTTTATTTTTGAGGTTGCATTTATACAATTATATGTACGTATGCACTAGACCGTAACAATTTCCGTATACTTGAACACATGGGAGCAAAACATTACAGACAGGAGCGGATGTGGTCCAGTGGTAACGCACTGGACTGGTATACCAGGTGTCCCGAGTTCGATCTCGCGCTCCTCCACTAACATTACTAATAGTCTTTCGGATGTGACGTTAAACCGAGGTCCCATATAACAGTGCTATACACTGAGCATGCAAAAGAACCAGGGGTGTCTCTGGAATGGGATGCTTTCTGTATCTTGTACTACCCCCACAACATAAATTAACCAATCTCTTCAGGGGGCGTCGGTCATATGGGCAACCGGTAACGACGGTAAATAAGCTTAAATAGATAAGATAAGAAATTACAGACATATAATTAACAACATGTGATGAACACGGTAAGTGCTCGGTCACATGACTTATGCCGGCACCGAGGATAAACAACCCCAATTTCATCGAACAAGATAAACTTATTTCCAACGGGGTCTTTCATTTTACAAAAATTTCTACCAAAAATAAATAAATAGGTTCCATTGCAATAATGCTTCTGTTGTTCTGATAAGCATAATATTTTATCACAGAATGACTAGAAAATTGCTTCTGAAGTGCCAAAACAAATATGGACAATTGTAGTGATAAAATAATAATGAATTTAAACAAAAACCAACACAACTAATAGTCTAAATTATCATTGATTTTCATTTTGTTCACCAAAAACTGCATAACTGCACGTTTAAATGCAAATATACACTATATTTATATCTAAAATGTTCGTCGACAGGGCATGTTTTTCATGGTTATTTGCCAGAGATATGTTAGCAGACAGAAAGACAAATTGACAGACAGATATGAGAAAAAAATATTTGGTGCGAAATAAATGACATGACAATTTGTGAAAGAAATGAAGGGCACACTTTAATTTTCGGAAAAAATATTAGTAATTATTGGCGTGTTTATATAATTTCTTACTTACAACTTAATGTTAAATTCAAATAGAAAAATGACAGAATTTAATTAAAATAAGTTTTAAATAAAAGCTCTAATTCAGAAACAGTCTAAGAAATCCTACTGGGACTACATGAACAACATTGTCTGTAGCATGGAAGAAAACAAACATGTTACTACTAAACGTTTCTGGAGTTACAAATATAAGTAGTCTAAAAAATGTTTCGAATGATGTAGCTCCCTGAAGAGAAAATGGTGTACTGAAATCTAGCTTATTAGATAAATCAGAAATACTTAATAGCCAATTTTTCTTCAGTTTTTACAAATCCTACAAGTACCACAATGCCAAATCTAGGGCCTAGCCCATATATGAGCATGCATAATATCAATGTCAAAGTAAATGTTGTTAAGAAATTGTTGTTAACTGTAGATCCTCAGAGGACCAAAGGCCCAGATAAGATCAAACCAATAAATTTGAAAGAGTGTTCTGTTGTCGCACACCGATCTTTTAAAAGGGTAAAAATATCATGTCTAGACTAACATGCATTGTACGCAAGGTATCAGAACACACTGCAGTTAGTAATATTTGGATAAATTTTAAAAAATTCAAATCATAGTGTACGATCCACATGTTTTTGCTCACCCACCCAGCAAACATGTTCATATGGGTCCCATAAGGGCAACATCCTGGCAAGCCCATATGGGTTTGCCCATACAGTACCCATATGGGACCCATATTAACAAACTAGCAGGTCTTGCGAGATGCAACTTGTCGGATTCATTCATGACGTTGCTGATTCCATGACTGGGAGCCAGAAGAATGTTGCCATAATGGATGTTAGTCATGCTTTCAATATCATTCATCACGGCAGATAGCCCTTGAAATTAATTAATTAAGGTATTAGGGTCTCTACTCTCTCGTGTATAAATGCACTGCTCCGGTATTGCTAGGTGTGCCTCAAAGGTCTGTTTTGCGGCCGCCTTTATTTCTGTTCTTCATAAATGACCTCAAAGCCTCTGTTGCATAAAATGTTCGTCTCTTTGCCGACGACTGTGCTATTTATAGAAAGATAAATCACAGACCGTCTCTATCCTGGTAAAAAAGATCATGACACTTATCATTATGGGAGGAGAGATTGAGGATGCCCTTCTACATAGCCAAATGTCAGATTATGCAGTTTACAAGGTCAAGCAAGCTAACAGAAACTGTTTACATTTTACATGATTAACCCTTATCAATAACCAACAGAGCAATATATTTTGGTATTGAAATTAACTCAATTCTCTCTTGGACGGCTGAAGTAAACTCCAGCTCAACGGTTAGGTTTTCTAAAACAAAACATTCATTCATTAAGAATCTTAACAAAAGCCGCAGCATATAATTCATGTGTAAGATCTAAACTAGGGTATGGAGCATGTATTTTGGATGCCTACCGTCAGAATGAGACTCATAAATTAGAACATGTTCAAAAACTAGCTGCTAGATTTGTCACCAATAATTACAATAAAAGTCCAGGCACAGTTACAAATATACTTAAATATCTGAAATGGAACACGTTACTGGACAGAAGACAATACAGTAGGGTTATTTTATTCCATAAAATGGTTTACCACCATGTAGACATCAATCTAAGCAACCCGAACTGCAGTCTTCGTGAGAGGACACCCACAAGCAAGCTACAGAATCCAACAGCGAAAGACACCCCCAGAGTCTACCGAGAGGGGGGGGGGGGCGGATGATAGACTCACTTGGACGGATTTCATGGAATCGACGCGGCCCGCACAATCGACTATGAAAACAGCACCAGAAACAGTGACTTGCAAATGCGGAAAGGTCTGCAAGAACCAGCGAGGTCTACGAATCCACCAAGGCAAGACTGGTTGTCAACGTGTGAGGCCCCGAGAACAGCGCTTAGTCAGTTTGACTAGTGAGACGCAGGAGTACCCCAATCTGGACTCAATCCACAGTATTGAGGAACTCTCTGTTTTCGAGACAACACACGATGTCTCTCATGACCCAGAGGTGGAAGCAGAAGACCCTCTCCTAAAACTACTTAAGCTTCCGGGACATTGCAGCCAAGAAGCAGAGCAGGTAGCTGTTCTGGATAGACTACGTCTAGACCCCGCCACTAGTCACAGGAGACAAAGGATTATGTGACCCAAGGCGTCAGACAAGACACTATGGAAACTCCTAGACGATGACCAGGATGTTATCCTCGAGACATCCATGCAAGGACCAGTGGACCGGAAACTACACACCCTCTCTACCTTAGTGTACTCTGTAGCAAAAGAAAGGTTTGGAGTGGAGGAAGCAAAGGTATGAAAGGAGGCTTCAAAACCTAACAGACGGCAATTAGGCATCGAGAACCTGAGACGGGAACTCAGACAGCTGAAGCAAAGATACCGGAAGAGCACATCGTTAGAGCGACTTGGGTTATCTCAGCTGAGAGACACAGCACGAGCACAGCTGAAAACTCTGCGGAAATCCGAAAATACGAGGAGGAAGGCCCGGGAGAGAGCCAAGAAGAGAATGGCGTTTACAGCCAATCCCTACAAGTTTGCAAGAAATCTACTTGACAAAGAGCGATCGGGTGTTCTTGAAGCCCCACTGGAAGAGGTTGAAACATACCTTCACGAGATCCACTCCGACGCTAGTAGAAACAATGCATTAGGTGACTGCGAACGCATAGACCCAGCAGCACTTCCAGAGATTGAACTCTTAACTACAGAGCCAACACTGGGGGAAGTAAAGGAGGTCATCAAGAAAGCAAGATTTGGTTCCGCTCCTGGACCTGACGCCATCCTGTACAAAGTGTATAAGATGTGCCCACTTCTACTGAAAAGGTTATGGAGGCAGAGGGAATATTTACTCCCAAGGAAAGGAACTCCAAAAATGTCAACCAGTTCCGGACCATCTCATTACTCAATGTTGAAGGTAAGGTTTTCTTTGCTATCACATCCAACAAGTACATCAACACCTCTGTCCAGAAGGGAGGAGTGCCTGGGTTCTCAGGTTGTGTAGAGCACACAAGCGCCATTTCACAGCTCATAAGAGAGGCAAAGGCAGGGAAGAAGAACCTCACAGTAGTCTGGCTTGATCTAGCTAAAGCATATGGTTCCATCCCACACCAGCTGATATACACAGCCCTCCGACACTACCATGTCCCAGATCATGTCCAGAAAATCATCACCAGCTACTTGGATGGCATCAAACTCCGTTTCTCTGTTGGTGACCAGCTGACAAAGTGGCAGAAGTTGGAGAAAGGTATTGTAACCGGATGTACAGTTTCCGTGGTACTCTTCATCATGGGAATGAATCTCCTCATCAACGCTGCTCTTAGAGAGACACGCGACCAAAGACAGATTCAGGGATTTACCTGCCATCCAGCCGAGGTTTCATGGATGACCTCACTCTCACCACGACCACCCACGTAATGGCGAGATGGATGCTAACAGCCCTGACAGATGTCTCTTCATGGGCTCGAATGAAATTCAAGGCCGTAAAGTCCAGATCTCTGATTATCAAGAATGGCACAACTACAGATAGGTTCATTCTCCGAGTACAGAATGAGGAGATCCCATCAATCACTAAGAGTCCAATCAAGTGCCTAGAGAAGTGGTTCGATGCAAGCCTGCAAGATGGTGACAATGTCAAGAAGCTAGAAAACCAGGTGGAAGACGGGCTTAAGAAAATAGACCATAGCAACCTTCCTGGGAAGTTCAAAGCCTGGTTATACCAGCATGCCTTACTTCCAAGGCTAATTTGGCATATGATGCTGTATGAGATACCAAACTCAACAATTGAAGCCTTAGAGAGGATTACAAGCAGACACCTCCGCAAGTGGTTAGGAGTACCACCCAGTTTCTCCGGTGTAGGACTGTATGGAAAGAGCAATCGGCTTCAACTACCATTTTCCTCACTGGTAGAGGAATTCAAGACAGCGAAGACAAGATTGGTGCTCACCCTAAGAGATTCCCCAGATGAGCAAATCCGGGAAGCAGGGATTGTAACCCGTACAGGCAGGAAGTGGTCAGCATCAGAGACCGTAAACCAGGCTGAAAGCTCACTTAATCTCAGGGACATTGTGGGAATAACCGCTGTGGGACGACAAGGAATTTGCGCTACCAAGACACCCCTGTGGAACCAGGCAGACCAGAAGGAGAGACGTGCAGAGACAAGATGTGAAGAGGCGTACGAGAGGAAGAAAGCAAAGTATGTAGAGCTACTCATCCAATGTAGACAGAAAGGCTGGCATACATGGCTGTTCCCTATTGAAGTTGGAGTCCGAGGGTTCTGTTCACAATCTGTGTGCCGACTGATGACAGCGATCGGAACTACTGGAAGGGATAGACGTAGGACGATCCAGAGACTGAGCCAAGCTGCCGAGCGTGCGTCTAGCTGGCTATGGCTGAGACGAAAGGAGAAGGGCTGGAAGCAATCGACCTCCACACCGTAATACGGTGGGCCCACTCGCCAGCAGATATACATGGATAAGGGCCGAAATATCTATGACGGCGAGCACCATGCTGATGATGGAGGTCGACCAACAATCTAGAAGCACCACAGGCAGGAGATCTACAAGAGATCTAAATTAGGTGCATTCCAGACTGTATCTAACTTAAACCGATATGTCACACCATACCCCACAGAATCAAGTCATTACAACCACTTAGCCTACCACATACTATTATCCACACAAAAAATATATATCACAAAACTCATTCTTCCCAAGGACAGTAGAACAGTGGAACTTGTTAGCGTCGAAACAATCTTTGGATTCAGATCAGCGCTGGATTCACACATGTTACTATAATAATCTGTTCTTATTCTTTTTATAACGCTATTAGCATCTTCCATTATGCACTTAATAAGTACACAATATGTATATAATTCTATCTAAGGACTTGAATCTTAAAAAAGTAGATTTTGCACTTTTTTATTAACAAATTGCTAGTGAGTATTGGGTGGACCGAGTAGCTCAGGAAAGTTGGCAATACATCTATTTAACACTCCCCCACCTCCCCCACCTAGCACGGCCATAATGTTTAAATTATTGAACGTTTGTCATTATGATCAAAGAAAAAAGACCGTTTATTATAACTAGAATACCCATGGGCAGCATGTCGAGTCCGCCAATGGAAAGCCGCCTATGGGGATGGGACAGTGAAAAGGAAGATGATGATCGAAAGACAAGGCAGGCCTCTATGATGTCTCTTTTAGGGAGCATAACGAATGTATCACGGTATTTTCAAATTCTTCCATGCACGATCTTATAATACTAAACAGAATAGAAATATTTTTTTTTATATTTTATTTATCTTTTTTTTTTGTAATATTGTATCTTAACATAATTAGGTTATTGAAGACGTGACTATGCAACGGAAGTGAACCATAAGAGTCTAGTCAGCTGTAACTAGTAAGTTGAGTGTAGTAATCTCTGTCTGTCAAAACTTGTTTGCCGTATTATTGAAACTAAATCAGCCAGGTATATCCTTTAGTTTTATTTATTGAGTCTTACTTTTACACTTCGAAGTGAATGGCAGAATGTTACGGTTTACATAATCGGCGAAGAATTCTGATGACCCATTTCTTAACCTCTCAGCAGTTTGTATATGAAAATTGGCACGTATGTTTGAAAAACTTAATCAGATGTATTTTTGAACAACTATTTGAAGTAGGATTTCAAAGTACCATAGATTCTGGTGTTTGAAAACAAAACAAAATGGTCACTGTTTTTGAGATTCTCAGGAAAAAATAGTTAGATCAAAAGAGAATATATTAAAATTTCAAAGTACGTCAATTTTTTTTATATTTCAATCTTACATCTAAATTTATCATGACAGGTGGGTATGATCAGATCAGTTTATGAAAGGGGGTAGTAAATAACATTTTCAGAAGTTCTTTATGTTTACAATATCAGTCATAAGCTTCATCATCTATTCGTTCAGTTTGTAAATGACTGAGATATTCATGAAATCTGCTAAACACTTTTGAATTACTTTGATGTTTACTTTCGGCTCGCTTGCTGAACAAACTTCCCACCTACTTAGCAATTAAATGATCAGTTGATAAGACTAGATCAGCAACCAATTCTCACAGACTAAATCCAGCGGTTAAACTAGAGGTCAGTTTTCCCTTATCTCCCTGTATATCTCCAAAGGGTGACAATTTAATAAGGAGTCTTTTGTGTGTATTTTTTAGTTTTATTTATCTTTAGTACTGGTTGCCCATATGACCAATACCCCCAGCAGAGATTAGTTGTTTTATATTGTGGGGCAGGATAGAGTATGAATGTCTGTGGGACTTTCTAAGGGTGCCATCACATCTAAACTCGTGAGTTATTTACGTTGGGCGCCAAATGTGACCCGGAAAAATCCACCTGCCCCGAGCTGGGTTTGAACTCGGGTACCTTCGATTACTAAGCGGACACTCTACCACGTCGCCGTAAAAGCTAGCTGATAGGCAAGGGAGTACAAGTGCCGTATTATACCTCTGCTACATCTCATTCCAGAGACACTCCTGTTTTTTTTTCCATGCTCAGTGTATAGCACTGATACATGGGACTTCAGTTTGAAGTCTCATCCAAAAGAAAAATTAGTAATGTTAGTGAAGAAGCACGGGATTGAACTCACACCCCTGGATAACAAGTCCAGTGTGTTACCAGTGGACCACTGATTACCTCAGTAATGAGTGGTGCACATGTCAGGTGATAAAAATTAAGTAAAAGGCTGACATGCTTTTTAACCCTGGCTTCCATTGGCTAATGATGATTACTTACCCAGTGAAAATTTCTTACAGTTGGGATTATGGTGGTGTAATTTGCTGATGAATGTAACAGATAAAATCATGTCAGTGAATTCTTTATAATATTATTAGCTCTTGAAATCAGTAGATTTGGCACTACCAGTAGATGCATTGAAAAACCTGTACATTGTAGATTTTATCTGCCAGTGGTAGAATGCATAAATACAATGTATGCAGTAAATGAAAGCGATAGTTATTCCAATCTAGAAAGTTTTCTTGTTGTTTTTTAGCTCACTTAAGCACGAAGTGCTCAAGGGTGAGCTTTTGGGATAATTGATTGTCGGCATCTGTCAGCGTGCATTGTGCAGTGTGCATCGTCAACAATTTGAATTCAACAATTTCTCCTTTTAAACCACTTTGCAAACTTTGTTAAATGTGGGATATACCTGGCATGAAGCTCTACCAAAGTTGTTCAGAGAATTGAATTCCATGAAGAACTCTGGTTGCCATGGCACAGAAAGGATAATCTTTGAAAATCTTCTAGTCTGAAACCATAAGGCCCTGAGCCTGAAGATTTGGTATGTAGCATTTTCTAGTTGACCTCTACCAACTTTGTTCAATCTATACCACTGAGTCAAAACTGACCCTGCCACAGGGGTCACTTGAGTTATTATAGGGTTATATAATATTATGAAAACCTTAAAAATCTTCTTATCTGAAATCACAAAGCCTAGAACTTAGATAATTTTAATGGAGCATCAGTTAGAGGTCCTCTACCAAGTTTGTTCAAATTAAGCCCCTTGGGTCAAAATTGGCCCTTCACCAGGGTCACTTGATTTTAATAGACTCATGTAGGGAAGACCTTAAAAATTCTTGTCGGAAACCATAAAGCCTAGAACTTAGATATGTTTAATGGAGCATCAGCTAGATGTCTTCTACCAGGCTTGTTTAAATTATGCCCCTGGTGTCATTAATGGCCTGGCCACAGGGTCACTTGATTTTACATAGGCTTATGTAGGGAAGACTTAAAATACATCTTGTCTGAAACCACAAGACCTAGAACCAAAACATTTTGCATAGAGCATCAGCTAGAGATCCTCTACCAAATTTGTTCAAATTATGCCCCTGGGGTCACAATTGTTAGCATCACGGGGGTCCTATTTGTTCAAAATATAAATCTTTAATAATCTTCTAGTTGGAAACTGTACATTTTAGACTTAAGATTTTTATGTCGCCTGCTACGAAGTAGCCGCGATGTATAGGGATCACTTCTCTGTCGCATTTCCATTCATCCGTCACAAAACTTGTCCGGACTACTCCTCAGAAACTACCGGTGCGATTTTATCCAAACTGTACAGGAATGATCAGTTCCAAGTCTAGTTGTGCATGTCTTCGACATTTTCCAGTCCAATGATTTTTGTGAGAGTTATGGCCCTTTTATGATTTTTATTTTTAAAGTTTGGCCGGACTACTTCTCTTATACTACTAATGCAATTTGAATGAAATTTTACGGGATTGATTAGTACCTCAAGTACTTGTGCATATCTAATGGGTTTTTCGGTTGAATGATTTTCGGCTGAGTTATGGCCCTTGAATGAAAAAGGCATTTTGGCCAAATAATGATTTTTGTGTTGCAGGCTTCACAGTAGCTGTGACATGCTAAAAAGTAGCCATGACATATAGGAATCACTTCCACATCATCTGTCTGTCTGTCCATTCGTCAATCTATTTGTCCATCACAAAACTTGTCTGGACTACTCCTCAGAAACTACTGGTGCAATTTCATCCAAACTTTACAGGAATGATCAGTATCAAGTCTAGTTATGCATATTATCAGCATTTTCCAGTTCAATGATTTTTGTCAAAGTTATGGCCCTTTGATGAATTTTATTTTTTTAAAGTTTGAGTGGACTACTTCTCTTATACTACTAAAGCAATTTAAATGAAATGTTACAGGATTGTTCTGTACCTCAAGTTCTTGTGTCTTACAGGTTTTTTGGTTGAATGATTTTTGGCGAGTTAAGGCCCTTGAATAAAAAGAAGCGTTTTAGCCTACAAGCTGTCCAATCACCTCTCAATACTACTGTTTAATTGGCTATCATCAGGCGACACATGTTATCACAGATTGCCCTTGTTTACATTGAGCATCATTTGAAGGTCCTTTACTAAGATTGCTGAAATAATGCCACTTGGGTCATCAATAGCCATGCCCCAGGGTCACTTGATTTTACAAATTATGTCCCTGGCGCCAGAATTGGCCCTACCCCTGTTTGTGCCCCGGGGGTCAGTTGATTTTACATAGACTTACATAGGGAAGACTTTAAAAAAGTCTTTTTGTCTGAAACCACAAGGCCTAGAGCTAAAATAATTTTCATTGAGCACAAGCTAGAGGTCTTCTACCAAGTTTGTTCAAAATATGCCTCTGGGTTAAAATTGGCCCTACCAAGGGGTCAGTTGATTTTAGATAGGCTTATATAGGGACAACCTTAAAAAATCTTCTAGTCTAAAACCACAATACCTAGTATTTAAATATTTTGCATGGAGCATCAGCTAGAGGTCTTCCATAAAGTTTGGTATATTACAAAATGTATGCACCCTGGGTCAAAATTTGCTGTACCCACAGGTTCACTTCATTTTACATGGTCTTAATATAAGAAAAACCTTCAAAAGTCTTCATGTCTGAAACCGCAAAACCAAGAGCTAAGATTTTTGCATGGAATATCAGCTTGAGGTCTTCTACCAAGATTATTCAAATTAAGCCCCTATGGTCATTAATGGCCCAGTCCTGGGGTTACTTGATTTTACATAGGCTTATAAAAGGAAGACTTAAAAAATCTTCTTGTCTGAAACCACTAGGCCTAGAACTTAGATATTTTGCATAGAGCATCAGCAAGTGGTCCCTTACCAAGTTACAGGGTCACATGTTTTATATAGAGTTATATAGGAAAAACTTTAAAATCTTCTTTTCGGAAACCACAAATCCTGGAACTTAGATATTTTTAATGGAGCATCAGCTAGAGGTCATCTACCAAGTTTGTTCAAATTATGCCCCTCCTAACCCTTGGCTCTACTCTGGGGGTCACTTGAATTCATATAGATTTACATGTATATAGGGAAAACCTTATAAAAGATTCTGATGTTTGCTTAACAGCAGACCCAATGGCAAAGTATTCAGGTGAGCGATCTTGGGCCATCATGGCCCTTTCTTTTTTTTTTCTTCTTTTTTTTTTTTGGTTAAAGAAAAGTAGTTCGGTTTCAACCACAAAGGCATTGCAGATGGTAGTACTTTAGATCATTGTGAAATTACATAAAATCCAGCTGCGTTTCTTATAAAGATAAATGCTATCCTAACATTCTTAAACGAAATACTAACTTTGTTGGAAGAGAAAAGTCTTTAAAATAAACCTAAATATTTTTCTTTAGGAATGAAACTGAATCATCGCAGTGCTAATTGTTAAAAAAAGGCATATCAGGAAAATCCACAGTAAAACACCACACTCTTCCTACACTGTCAAAAAGTAGAGGAAAAGATGGAATAAATGTATTTATAGATCAATTAAAAAGACCACACAAACAATTAATGAAAATGAGAATCTGAGGGGATACTGCCTCTAAATGGAAGGTCAGTGGCAAAACCTAAGGGCTGTTCCAGGAAAAATAGCATTGGTGGGGGTGGTACATAATTAAATGATAATCTGAATTTGTAATATGTAAAAATATAATTGTGTTAGTGATACCTTTTGAACAGCCCTAAGGTCATAAAACAGTTATTTCAAGTCAAGTCAAAACTGTTGTTCCTCGGGTTTGAGGATGACATTTTGAACTGTTGCCCTCAGCTCATTCTTATCCCCTTCACCTTGGTTAATAGTTTTATGACATAACTTTATAGTGTCATACATTCCAAACGTCATCATTATATATTTTGTTGTCGCCTCTCACTTTTGTTAAAAACATGTCAGTTATACATGTACTGGTCTCTTGTAATGGAAAATAAAGGGAAAACTTGAAATTATTTGATAAAGAAAAAGGAAAGAAAGTTAAAAATGAATATAAAAATCGAAAGTATTAAAAATGTAAACAGCTGTCCTTATGGTCCGAAACTTTTTAAAGTTTAATCAGATTGACAAGGTACCTGGTAGCATAATTTTGATCTACTTTCATGTTTAATCTGACATAGATAAAACAAACTGCAGTTCTAAACCTCTGTCAGGGGTTAGTCAGTACATCTAAAGACCCAATAAGAAGTGCTTTATTGGTGGAATTTCAGATTTTATAAAGACCCTTAGAGTTTTATATCTGGTCTTAAAACATGGAATTGATTGGTGGAATTAAGTACAACATCCTGATAAAGTGTTTTAGGAAAAATACTGATATGTCAAGATTTCAAAAAGAATTGAAACATGTCAAGATTTAATCCTGATATATTTATTTTGGTATTATATACCAGTAGCCAAAGTAGCACTTGGCAAGTAAAGATTTCAAAGTAATTTGAAAGCAACACCTGTTTTAATGGTATATGTTTATGTTGTTTTAAAATGATAAACGTCATTTGTGATAAATTTGAAAATTTAGCTTCTAGGTTTTATGTCTTAGTGCCAACATAGATAATCCTGTGTAAAATGCACATGATGTGCTAATATTAGAATAAAATGTTTATTCAGCTCTTTGCAAAATTTATAGAAAAACACTTCTATAAATTACTGTATTTATTGTGTTCTCTTACGTAAATTGATCTTGCAATACAGTTCGCTGTTTGCATGTCCATTAAGCAGTTCATTCAAAGGTCATTATGTAGCTCACAAGGTTAAAAATGAGAATGCCACACCAGTGAATAACCGTCATGACCTTTTTATGTATTCTAATTTCTAACATTTACAGGATTGTTGTAGATTTTCCCTGTAGCTGTAAATTATCATTTACAGTTGTAAATGAGGCAGGCAGTTCAAATATCTTTAAAAGCTAACATGTGTTAATGCATTTATAAGATGTAAATTTGAGAGATTGAAAGTGAGTTTTTGGATACGTAAAATATCACAGATGATAAAATAATTCAGAGGAACATCTAAATTTTGAAATGGTTTTACTGCTGATATATCATAATTGTATTTTGAGTTGACAATACTCTATACAGATAGGAATATGTTAATATTCAGTAATACAATGGACTCTTTTTGAATAAGATAAAACTGACACTTCTAAGACATGTGATCGTTATTGTGAGAGTAGGAACATGTTGTCAGAAATACACATTTTAATTAACAGTTTGTCTGAGATTTTTTTTAGATTTTTTTTTAAATCCTAGTAGAGCATGCTTTAACATAAGTTTTTTTTTCTATTTTCAGTCATCTGTGAAGGAGTATAAAAGCAAAAACTGACGAGAAAAAAAAGATAAAGAGATAACTTAGTCGGAAAACGTTTTGCAGGATCAGAGCCTTTTAGCCAACAGCAGAAAACAACAACAACAAAACTACAACAACAACAATGGCAGAGGAAGGGGAAGCAGAAGCAGCCCCTTATTTTTCTAATTTGGATTTCTTCATTCTGTCACTCATGGCTGGAATGGCGATTTACTGGTACTTCTTCAAGAATAAACAAAAAGAACAGCCCACCTTTAAAAAGCTTACTGTGGCGTAAGTAAATATTTAATTAATGTTATTTGCTTAAGCTCAGGTGTGATGGAAATAATCTGAGGTTGTTTTAATCTTATTAGTCATGTAGTATACACTATTTTTTTTTTTTTTTTGCAGCTAAATAGATTTAAAGAGTCAGCACCTTATAAAGAGTGTTTTATAGATTTCATTTAAGGAAGAATATTTCCCTGAAATCGCGTAACTGTCTTGTATTATCAATGAGATTAATTTTAAGAGAATAGGTTATTGAAGGGTTGATTGATCATGGCATAAAATAATAGTTTAGGGTAAAAAATTTTTATTTTTTGAATCTGCTAGATGGCAAATTCTTGCAACTTTGACTGTTTCTGGGATTTAAACCATTACTGGTGCCGAAAGTGTGGAATACAGACAGTCACTAGAGACTCACCCTTAGAAGGATTCGAACCAGTGACCTCTGCATCTTCTAACCCCTGAACTGCTGTTCCTCCACGTAAAAGGAAATGATTTAAATATAACTCGAAACATAATCTGATACACACAGAGCCTTATTCTGTTACTGATACATTGCGTATTGTATTGTGTTGGATGTGGGTATGTAACGATGAATTTGAAAGACATTGCACATTGTGGATGAAATAGAATTATCTGTTCTCTGTTAATTTCCAGAGGAATGCTAGAGTCAAATATTTTAAGATAACCTGTCATTGAATTGTATAAAATGTTTTATTTAATGTGCTCTTTTTGGTGCATAAGATATACTTAATAAATGTAAATGCAAACAGTTAAGTACAGTAATTTACTCTAGTTTGCAATGCTTTATGAATTCTCATAACTTTTTTTTATTGGTTACACAAGTGGAACAGTGTATTAATACTGGTTGATGAACTTTTGGTTCTGCACATGTGCTTGTAAGAAAGCATTTAAAACCACTTGCACACTTAATGGAAAACATGTGTATACATGCAGTAAACTGCAAATTGTTAGTTTATCAGTGAAATATCGACTGAAACTAATAAATTCTGTAGTTGAGAGCTTGACTCTAAGTTCGATGTTGTGTTGTTTTTTTACAGGCCACTAGCACGCAGTTCATCCTACGATCCCAGTTTTATCAATAAAATGAAGAATTCTGTAAGTGCTGTTTAAACATTCTCTTAACATTTTAAGATTCTGCACTTCCTGCAAGGTGCACCAAATGACATAATGTGTTGATACATATGCATGATACAGCTGCCATTAATCAGCCCAAATCCCTAAAAACAAGCATGAGAAACCAAATATATAGAGAATAATAGGTAAGTGTCTTAATATGAGAAAGTTTATCTGGCAAGGCGTAGGAATTTATCGGGTGAGCCGAAGGCGAACCCGATAAATACCGCAGCCGAGCCTGATAAACTTTCTCATTTAAGACACTTACCTATTATTCTATTTATCCTGTCACATCTGGCATTTGTCAATAAATTACTAGGATATTGAAAACCTATCTTTAAAGTGTTTCAAATGTCAAGATTATCCATCAGGTGAACATATACACAAAAATAGTTCCAAAATTTCGATATATGTTTTCCTTAAATGATCGTGCTATATTATAAGGTCTAGATATTGAAATATTTATTTTTTATTCAAGTAGTCTCTGTTTGTAATAACAACCATTTAATCACTTCCTTCTGATTATTTATAATATTGTTTATAAACACAAAACTAGTCCATGACGTCACCGGTGATGACGTAGCATGTGCCGTATAAAGCAAAATTTATACGACCCCCCTTTATCGGGTCGGATATGAAATAATTGACAGGATAAATTTTATTCTATTCACATGATATTTTAATTTAGATGTAAAGCATATAGGAAGGGTTAAGTTTATTTTGTAAACCTTGAGTACGGTACTTAGGCTGGGTTGTAAGAAATCTAGTTTTTAAGACTTTCTGAAAACTGGTAGATGGCTGAGATTTTGTTAGGTATAAATGATCTAGGGAATATTCTGTTCATGAAATTCACACAATATGATAGGTTAGCTATGAGACTTATACCCACAACCCTATTTTAGTGACAAGTTACAGTGAAACAAAGTCAGTAAACATGGAAACTTGTATTCTCTATTAAAATCAGATGGATTCCTCTCATTATTTTATGTGAGTAGATACAGCAACACAATAAGCAATGTAACTAGTTATAAGGAGACATATTTTTTTTGTATTCGGTCTAAACTATATCTATTGATTGTAACAACTCATTAAGCCTGATTTGAAAAGTTTTCAAATGTATGGTCCAGTCTTCAATCTTCAGCAGTTTTCTAAAACTTGCGTATTTCTTCTGGTTCTGATTTTTTCATTTTCTCCATGTTTCACCTCGATTGAACTCCCTGATGTCGGCCTCCTGGAGGTACATGTAAGCCTTAGGGTATAATGAAAATAACTGCGGAAGGTTTAAATAACAAGTGCTAGCAGGTGTTAACAACCATTCAGAAAAAGTGGTCATCAAGTGTATTGTAAAGTGAAACCTCAGTGTGAGAAGTGAAGTTATTTTGTTGAGTCATTATTGACTATAATCAGACATTACAATGGAAGTTAAAAGCAATTCATTACATGAGTCAAAGATACAAAAAAAGAAAGAGAAAATTATACATTAAGTTTTTGAAAAAAAAAGTTTTAAGTGAACCTTATTTTGGTCTTCACACAGAACTGTATTTCTGTAAATCTTCGAAGTTTTTTTTACTACATGACTGTTATGCAGTGATTTTTAGGTCTATTTCCTGATTGTATTTACCTTTACTTATTGAGTTGAACATCTTTTTATTCCCCCGAAAGGAGGCATATAGTTTTTGAACTGTCCGTCCGTCCGAAAACTTTAACATTGGCAATTACTTTTTTATTAGTAAGTGAATTTACTTCATACTTGGACACAACACCCCTTTGGACAAGACCTTTCCACTGACCTATATTTATTTGACCTTCACCCCTGAATGACCTTTACCTTGAAGCTCCAATTGTCCAAAAACTTTAACATTGGCAATAACTTTTTTATTAGTAAGTGGATTTACTTCATACTTAGACACAACACCATTTTGACAAGGCCTTCCCACTGACCTATATTTGTTTGACCTTGACCCCTGAATGACCTTTACGTTGAAGATCAAATTGTGCAAAAACTTTAACATTGCCCATAACTTCCTTATAAGTAAATGGAATTACTTCATACTTGGCCACAACCCCCTTTGGATAAGACCTTCCCACTGACCTATATTTATTTGACCTTGACCCCTGAATGACTGGTTCTCAGCTCAAAGGTCAAAGCACCACATTCGGGGGCATTGTCATCTTACAGTGACAGTTCTTGTTGTTGCTGTCATTTAAAGAGACTATTTTTTTTCCAAGCATTGAATGTGTCTTATAAGATGTCTTATGGACAGATTTCTTCTGGTTTTGCCAATATTGCACTGTATCAAAAGCATAGCTGTCTTATACAGTTGCTTAACCTAAGTTTAGACTCTTTCTTATTACAATGTTTGTATGTTGTAGGGTCGCAATGTGGTTGTGTTTTATGGGTCACAGACTGGGACGGCAGAAGAGTTTGCGGGTCGTCTTGCCAAGGATTGTGCAGGATATGGCATGAAGGGAATGGTAGCGGACCCTGAAGAGTGTGAAATGGTAGGTGTAATGGCGTAATGTTGTTAAGATAAATATGTGAAATGGTAGGTGTAATGGCGTAATGTTGTTAAGATAAATATGTGAAATGGTAGGTGTAATGGCGTAATGTTGTTAAGATAAATATGTGAAATGGTAGGTGTAATGGCGTAATGTTGTTAAGATAAATATGTGAAACGGTAGGTGTAATGGCGTAATGTTGTCAAGATAAATATGTGAAATGGTAGGTGTAATGGCGTAATGTTGTTAAAATAAATAAACTAATTCTTGGCCAATTGGTACAAAAATGTTTTAGATAGAATTATTTGAAATAGGAGTAATTAAATATTACTCTGTTGAATAAAATGCCAGCTTTAATTGTTATATTTAATTAATCAAAAGATAAATTTTGGAAAGATTTAATGCTATTTTTATGTCAGACAATGTTTGATATTGATATATTTCGAAGATCATTCACATTGACACTTAAGTGACAACTTGATGTTGTTTTTATGTAGTATATTTTCATCATTTCATTGATAAACATTTACCTCCCTTTAACTGTTCATGTATGAATTTTTGTAAAATTATGATAAAATGCATTTCAGATTTGCATATAGATTAGAATTTAAATTATGTTGAGATATTTATGTAAAATTATTTGAAGACTAAGAGAAAATTACAGTTTCTGTTTGTTAGATTAAAAATACACAAAACCTTTTTGTTTTGTAGGAAGATTTGGCAAGGCTTACAGAGATAGAGAATGGAATGGCCATATTTTGTGTGGCTACGTATGGTGAGGGTGACCCCACTGATAATGCTCAAGAGTTTTACGAATGGCTACAGACAGGAGATGTGGAGCTTACAGGCATCAAATTTGCCGTAATATATAATTATATTGTCTCATTATCTGTTGAAAAAAGAAAACAGTTAAAATACCCTGTTGCTATGTGCTTTTTTCGGGCTTGTTAAACATACCAGCTAAAATAATAATACTGGTACTGTAAGCACAGATGCTCATGCTGTTTAATGTTTGTACTACAAGTTTGGTCCATCTTTGGTCAGTCGGTAAAGTTGACTTACTTGTTAACCTTTATAAGTGTTCAGTTATTGGTTTGAGCCCTTTATCAAACTGACTACAGGGTCTTTGTATATACATGTGAATCTTAGCAGACTGCTACAGTGGATGGGAGTTGGGCACTATTGCTTCCCAGAATTAATGGTCATGCTAACTGTTCTTGTTTTGAGGCTAGAAAGTAAATGGATAAAGAAGAAGGTTTTAGATTACTTTTAGTATTTTATGATGACTAAGGTATGTACTGTGTAATTAAATGTCTATCTTACAGGTGTTTGCTTTGGGAAACAAGACGTATGAGCATTACAATGCAATGGGAAAATATGTTGATAAAAGAATTGAGGAACTTGGTGGGGAGCGAGTGTTTGAGCTTGGCATGGGCGATGATGATGGAAAGTAAGATTTCTTTCTGTTGTATTCTGTGTGTATATCTAGGCTTCTGTTAAATCATAACTTCTCTTCTCCTCATTTTCAAGTATTTCTGCCTTTAGCCCAGCTTAAATTATGATCAGGTTATTCACTGGTTCACCATATTTCATCTGTGAATTCTCAGTTAGTCTCCCTTCGAACAGTTCTTAGAAGGAGTAATGTCAAAAGTAAAAAGCAAAAGGGAAGAGTCAAGTTTGTCCAGAAAAGTAAGCCTAGGCAGGGTTAAATATACAGCGATTTTCATTGAGATTCAAATATTGAGAACCAAGCAACAGTCAAAACTGATTTTTGAAGATACCATTGGAATACTGAAAAAAACATGTAAGTTAAAGAATACAGGATACTCTTAAGAAAAGTTCTTGAAAAATCAAGATGTCAGTATTCAGAGAATTAAGTAAATTGAGAAGATTTTTTTTAAAAGAGCAGTGTTTTGTTGATTCAAAGAAGTTAAATCCAAACCCTTGATTACAGTATAGAGGAAGACTTTGTGACTTGGAGAGAGAAGTTTTGGCCTGCAGTGTGTGAGCATTTTGGTGTTGAAGCAACTGGGGACCAAGTTAAGTAAGTATGAATTGTAAAACAAAGATTTGTTAGGTTTAAATTCTAATAACTTAGATTTGCTGAAGGTTGACACAAGAAATGGGTTCTGGTTGAGAAATAAGGGTGTGTCTTCTCAGGACCAACCTTGTGTTCTAAATGAAGATTGAATTGAATATTGAAGGGAGGTCCGCTGCATAAGTTTATATCTGAGATTCAACTACAGTCAGAATCTTGATATAAGAATAGAAGTTCCTTATATCTGTTCTATTTGTTACTCCTGTTTTGTGCACCTGTTTGAATCTTAAAAACCTTACATGAATTAATAGCTCTTTGATCTTTCCATCGAGGAGTATTTATGATTACATGTAGGTGAATAATTAACACAATGTTTTCCCATCAATCTTGTAAAAGTATGCACATGTATAAATTTAATGGATAGCATTATCATTTGAATATACAAGGCTGCTAGTGGAAGCTTAGCTATCAAGTAATGGTAACAAAACTTCTGAAAGAAGAATGACATTTCCTCTGTGAACTCAAGTAACCTTACTTATTAATAGAGAACATACCAATATAAGTGTCAGGAAATATAAGTGAAAATGATATTCAGTTGAAATACAATTCTTTTAAATACCAATTCATTTATTTGTACAGTTGCATCTTTCATATTATGGCGTCTTATGTTCCTGTATCTTGTAAAACATTTTGAAGGGATTAAAAATTGTTTTTCGTAAAACATACATGAACATGTAGTAATTTTTGTTCAATAGCAGTTTATTTGATCTGATTTTGACGAGATCAGAGAAAAGATTTCAAGATAAAAGTGAAAGTTAGTATAAAATGTACATATATTTTCAGTGTTCGTCAGTATACCTTAACAGTACATGAAAATGAACCACCAGAGAAAGTGTTCAAAGGAGAAATAGCCAGGCTCCGTTCATTTGAAAATCAAAGACCGTAAGTTGCTACAAATAACTGCAGATGTTAACAAAATTCTACTAATAAGACCAATTAGATTGTTTAAAAATCATGCGTGAATCAGCAATTTGAAAAACTGCCAGTAATTCCTCGCAAGGGAATTTGCCAGCCAGTCTGCTGATTGGGCCCTGTCGTGTTTGCTTAGTTTTATTTTTTGATTATGAATGTTATCAAGGTTTATTTTTTACAAGTGATGAAAAATCTTACATTTATCTATGGTGTTTCAGTAGTTTTTCAACATTTTTTTATAGATATGTAGTTGGGATATTTGAATACCGCTTCTCGTAGTGCGGTTGTCATTCATCTCAAGTAGTATTATTTGATGTCACAAATGGTATGGAATACGGCGCCATATTAGTGCTTTTTTAAGCACTGCCGACCACACATGCAGAATTGCATTGTAAAGAAACAAAAACAATGACCAATTTACTATTGAGACAGTTTTTTGACAGGTCTTACTAATGGAGCTTTCTATGTCTCAACTCCACACATGATCTCGAAACAACTAAAATAAAGTTTTCTTCTGTTCGAAATGATGATCATACTGCTACAGAGAGGGGTTGCTCTGCATTGAATTTTATTTTTAAAAAATCACATATTTACTAAAAGACAAGGTTGAAATTCAAAGTACATTGTATTAAGTTCAAACCTATTCATTTTACAACAATTTTGAAACAAGTTATTACAACTTAAATTAATCCCTCCTAGTGAGTGCTTCCTGGATTCATACCAGAACTTGAGCCAAGAATTTTAGAATTCAGATAGTGATTGGAGAATGTCACACCTGATTCAAATCAGAAATGAATCCAGTATTATAAAAGTTCAGATCCATCATCGGTTATCATTTTAAAAGGTTTTTTTTCAGGCCGTATGATGCTAAGAATCCCTATTTAGCCCCTGTTAAGGTGAACAGAGAGCTTCACAAGAGTGGGGACAGGTCTTGCATGCACATAGAGTTTGATATCTCTGGATCCAAAATCAGGTTTGTGTTTTTACTTTTAAAAGAGTAAGTACTAAAACTTATGAGAAGCTAAGATATCCTGCATAGATCTCTTTATATTTAAACAGAGAAATGATTTATTTATATATGTAGTTTAATTGAGATTTTGTGAATTATGCCATACAAACTAAGGTATGAAAAGTTGGTCAGAATTCTTCTTCGACGTGTAGTTTGCAGATATTGTCTTTACATAGAAAAATTTCTAGTTTCCAAAGATCACATCAAATTTCTTAGATTAAAAAAAGAAAGTGTATATCAGATATGAGGCTGGTTTAATATGTTGTTAATCTACAGATATGAGGCTGGTTTAATATGTTGTATATCTACAGATATGAGGCTGGTTTAATATGTTGTTAATCTACAGATATGAGGCTGGTTTAATATGTTGTATATCTACAGATATGAGGCTGGTTTAATATGTTGTTAATCTACAGATATGAGGCTGGTTTAATATGTTGTTAATCTACAGATGTGAGGCTGGTTTAATATGTTGTATATCTACAGATATGAGGCTGGTGACCATGTGGCTGTCTATCCCATCAATGACACTGAAATTGTGGAGGCCATTGGCAAACGTCTCAATATTGATCTTGATACAGTCATTACACTTACAAATGTTGATGGTATGTTCAATTCAGTTTTTTATTTGACATTAATTTTGAATGTGATTTTCTTTTATCTTCTATTTACCATAATTGACATGCAGAAAAAAGAATTAAAAGAAGATATATTTATGTACATTTCAAGAAACTGATTATTGATGTCTTGAAGAAGTCTGTGTCTGTCTGTCTGGCTCACTTGGAATCTAGTACCTGGTTAAGCTTTATTGAATTCAGAAACAGAATTCTTAAGATAGCAGAAACAGGAATTATCAGGTTGGTAAAAATTACAAAAAGCTCACACTGGCAAACATTTGTGCTATATTAACAGCAGTTATTTAATTTTATATCGGTGTTAGATTAACTTTGTTTTCAGCATTGTTGCAGTGTCAGAATTGATATTTTTTGATGCATTTGTAAAAGTACAGCACCAAAGAAACTCTCTGCACAATTAATATTAGAGTCTAGTACTGGTGTTTGCCAGTTACAACATTTACCGGTAGGTAAACTACTAAGCAAATATCTCCAGGACTTTAGAAATGCTAGCTAGAGCCATTGAAAGACAAATAAAAGACAGATAGGTCACAACACTTGCTTAGTGAATGATGTCTCAGAAAAACTGATTTAATGCAATCTTGTTTTATGCTTCTCAGAGGAGGCCAGTAAAAAGCACCCATTTCCCAACCCGTGTTCATACCGTACTGCTTTATTACACTACCTGGACCTCACGCACTGTCCACGTACCCACGTGATTAGGGAACTTGCAGAATATGCCACTGATGAGAAAGAAAAAGAATTTCTGCTGAAAATGACTTCACCCACCCCTGAAGGAAAGGTAAAAAGATGTTTTACTGGATTTTGTAACAACAGTTTTTCTCTCAGGACAAATGAAGACCTAAAATAACATTAGGGCCGTTGAAACTTTTCTCTTGCTTAATTCAGCTCCATTTGCAGACAGGTTTTTAACAGTAAGACTTTTTGTATCTTTCTGAAAATTCTTAAATAATCAGTAAATGGAAAACTTGAATGACAAGTGGTGTTATGTTAACAGTAAATTTGATTTTATTCTTATTGTGAATTTTTTAACAAATGAATCTTACGGTAAGTTTGTCAAGCACTGAAGTCAGATTTAGAACATTTTAGTCAGGCATTGAAAAGTTTTTTTTTTTTTTGAGAATGAATAGCCAAACTCTTAAATTTGTAGAATCTTTATGGAGACTGGGTGCTGAAATCACATAGAACCATTCTACATATCCTGGAAGATCTGCCATCACTGATGCCACCAATAGACCATATCTGTGAACTGTTGCCACGGTTACAAGCTAGATACTATTCCATCTCCTCATCACCAAAGGTAGGATCTCAATCATTTGTTTGATGGGATGGTACAGTGTAAAATTACTAAAGTTTTTCGTTTATCCATCGACTACCAAAAGGCAAGCCTGAGGCAAGCTAGTATGGTACCAAGAATTTTGCTTGATATTATGAAATGCTACATTTTCTAGGCTCTGTAAAATATTTTAATTTGTAGTTAATCCATATTACAACTTTGTAAATGTCTTAAGAGTCATAAATGATTATTGTTCAAACCTGTTGAAAGGGAAATACTAAAATTTTGTAAAACCTAGTTTAAGCTGAATAATAAGTTGAAACACCTATATATTGATGAACCACCTCATACTTCATGAATATTCATAAGAAATGATTCAATTTACTAATGTTTTAGGAACATCCAACCTGTATTTCAATTACTGCTGTAGTGGTTAAGTATGAGACTAAAACCGGCCGCACAGCAAAGGGCGTGGCTACAAATTGGCTGGCAACAATGAAACCAGACAACGGAGATAAATACACTGTACCAATATATGTGAGGTAAGTGATTGTTCCAAATTTCATACATTCCTCAGAAAAGTTGAAACATACCTAGTGTGTCATAAAGATAGATGTAAATCTTAAAACAAGATTCAAAAATTTTCAAGAAAATTTTTCTCCTTGTGCAGGAAGAGGTGAGTATATTTCATATGTAGAATTCTATAGGGAAATACGAAAAGAAAATTGCTTTTTTTGTCGCCTGCTACAAAGTAGCCACGACATATAGGGATCACTTCTCTGTCGTCTTTTTGTCCATCTGTCTGTCTGCACTACCAAAAAAAAAAATAGGGGGCCATCTAACTGTAAACATAACAAAAGAGAACAATAGAGTTCATTCCATAACAGTAGAATAAGGGGTCAATGACCTTCAGTTAAACAAAAGAAAATAACAAAAGGAAAGGCCCCCTATCCAGTTTCGGCCAGATGTCCGTCTGTCCATCCGTCACAAAACTTGTCCAGACAACTACTGGAGTAATTTCATCCAGACTTTACAGGAATGATCAGTACCAAGTCTAGTTGTGCATGTCATAGGCATTTTCCAGTTCAGTGTTTTTTGTCAGAGTTATGGCCCTTTAATGACTTTTATTTTTAAAGTTTGTCTGGACTACATGTACTTCTCTTATACTACTAATGCAATTTGAATGAAACGTTACAGGATTGATTGGTACCTCAGTTTACATTTGCAACAAAATGTCCAGTCACCCCTCAGTACAACTACTTAATTGGCTATCATCAGGCGATACGTGATCACTGATCACTCTTGTCTGAAGAGATTTAAGATAATGGGATCAGTTATCCATTATATTATGGCATTTGAATTAAGTAAGACATGAACTGAAGAAGTTTTAGGATTTTGACAGAATAGAGAGGTAGACCTGTTGTCAGGAGAAATCTTTATATTTCAGGAAGTCCCAGTTCAGACTACCCTTCAAGACCAACATGCCAGTTATAATGATAGGTCCTGGTACAGGTCTGGCACCTTTCAGGGGGTTTCTACAAGAACGACATTTCCTCAAAACGGAAGGTATTCATCCAAAACTAAGTACCATGAAGACTTTGGCTTTTCTGTAAAGTTTGTATGTTAGAAGGATAGCTTATACTTGTAGTTAATTAAATGGGTTTGGTTTAAAGTCATATACATGTATATATATATATCTACATGTATATAATGAAGGTTTTGCTTCATGGTAAATTGAGACACTTACAGGAAAATTTGTTTTAAGTTAGTGAAAAAATGTTAACATGTTTTTTAAGCTTAACAGTATTTCAGCTTGCTTTTTTTTCTAAACTTGAAAAAAGTCTTGTCATTATTATGTCTCCCCCCAAAAATGGGGGAGACATATTGTTTTTCCCCCGGATGTCCGTCCGTCCGTCCGTCCGTCCGTCTGTCTGTCCGTCACAAAATCGTGTCCGCTCTGTATCTTCAAAAGCCCTTGAAGGATTTTTATGAAACTTGGGTCAGATGTTCACTTCATCAAGGCGACGTGCAGAACCCACTTTGCGGGTGTGGTGTCTCAAGGTCAAGGTCACACTTGGAGGTTAAATGTCAAATGCCACAAAATCGTGTCCGCTCTGTATCTTCAAAAGCCCTTGAAGGATTTTTATGAAACTTGGGTCAGATGTTCACCTCATCAAGGTGACGTGCAGAACCCCCTTTGCGGGTGTGGTGTCCCAAGGTCAAGATCACACTTGGAGGCTAAATGTCAAATGCCACAAAATCGTGTCCGCTCTGTATCTTCAAAAGCCCTTGAAGGATTTTTATGAAACTTGGGTCAGATGTTCACCTCATCGGGGGAGACATATTGTTTTTCCCCGGTTGTCTGTCTGTCCGTCTGTCTGTCCGTCACAAAATCGTGTCCGCTCTGTATCTTCCAAAGCCCTTGAAGGATTTTTATGAAACTTGGGTCAGATGTTCACTTCATCAAGGCGACATGCAGAACCCACTTTGCGGGTGTGGTGTCTCAAGGTCAAGGTCACACTTGGAGGTTAAATGTCAAATGCCACAAAATCGTGTCCGCTCTGTATCTTCAAAAGCCCTTGAAGGATTTTTATGAAACTTGGGTCAGATGTTCACCTCATCAAGGCGACATGCAGAACCCACTTTGTGGGTGTGGTGTCTCAAGGTCAAGGTCACACTTGGAGGTTAAATGTCAAATTTTACAATCGTCTGATTCAATACTGCCTGCAGCAACAGGCTGGGGGGAGACATATGTTTTTGTTCAATCAAAAACCATTTCTAGTTTCCATTACTGTCATCGCTAGATCTGGTTGTGCTATTCGTCTCTTATATTTTTATTTTGCGCAAGATTTTTAAAAATTATTTTGAGTACTTTCTATGGAGTACAGTTATTTACTTTGCATTGAATTATATGAAAAATGTTGAGTTTTTTTGTTTTTTTTTTGACAGGGAAGCCAGTTGGAGACACTGTATTATATTTTGGTTGTCGTAAACAAAGTGAAGATTTCCTGTACGAGAATGAGTTAAGAGAGTATGAAAAGAATGGTACACTAACCAAACTACATCTTGCTTTCTCTCGGGACCAGTCTGAGAAAGTTTACGTTCAACATTTACTCAAGAAGAATGCAGAGGAAACATGGAAGTTATTAGAAGCTGGTGGACATTTGTATGTTTGCGGGTAAGTGCACATCTAGAAGTAATTTGAAATATATTAACTCAAGGCCCTTTTGGAATAATCTTTTTCTGTTTTTACTGTGAAAAATAATGCAATATCCATTATATTTTAAATGAAATGTTATTTCATGATAATTATAAAAAGCATTTTGAGTTGCTAGGGTGGAGGTGGAAACTGTTGTAACTGCAATCAAATAAAGATGGCAATACAGTTATAGTTTCATACTCAGCTTTCAGAATTTATAATCTTAGCCAGAATTGTTTAAAAGTGGTCATGTATAACCTTATGGTAGCTTTAAACTGTTTGATTCTTTGATATTTTTTTCAAAGCCTTTTTGAAAAATTGACTGAAAATTCTTTAGCAGTATTTTTGATGATGGTATCATTTTTGCATATTTTGTACTAAAAAGACTGCCATACTTACAAACATGTGAAGGTTTCATATAGATTATCTTGAATAGAGAGTCTGCTATTTGCCTGGTAGACGAAAGAAAATTCCTCTGTCAGTGATTGGTTTTCTGACTACCATGTAAGTAAGTAACAAAATAGTATGTGTTTCCTTATTTTTTTATTGACAGAGATGCTAGAAATATGGCACGGGATGTTCATGATACTTTGATGGCAATTATACAGGAGTTAGGTGAGATGGATTCAGCAAGGGCCGCTGATTATATAAAGAAACTGCAGAACAAGGGACGTTACTCTTGTGATGTTTGGAGCTGAGAGCAGTCATTCCTGGAATTTCATGAACCTTACAGAATTAAGAAATGATTACATTGACTCGATGAGATGTACAACGTTAAAACCTCTCAGTGTAGTTTTGTTACCAGTGTGAAATGCAGATTTTTTAATATTTTGATAATATTCATCAAGTATAGACTTAAATGACCATACGCTAAAATTTACCAGTGAAATACTGCCTAGGCATGTTATTCGCTTAATCCCTGTAAAGTAAAGAAAACTGGTACTTAAAGAATAACATGTATGTTTATTTATTTCCATCAGGCATATTGACACTGAGCAAGTGTTTATTTGAAATAAATTGCTATCCGCTGGAAAACGTTACAACAAAAACTCTACATAAAGACGCATGTTAATGGATTCTGTTTACTTACTGGACGGAGAATTCTTGATGGCCATCTTGATGTTCAGTAATAATTCTTTCAGTATCAAGATCATTTACATGTTGTTGTTGTTCTTTTTATTTGAAGAAAATGGAATGATATAAATTCTAGGGTACACCACTTTAAAGGAAATCAGTAAACAGAGAAACCAGGTCTAATATGCTGGACATATTGATATTGAAAGAAAAGATCTTTTATTAAATGTCCTGGTGCTTTCAGATATCTGTTCATTTCAAATAGAGACATTCCAACACATTAAGAGATAGGACTGTTTATAAGTCTTCACTTTTATACTATTAAACATTTTTTTTAATGCTCATATTTTTATCATGGTACATTTAAGCAGAGGCAGTAATTATTATTAAACTATAATTAAATTTTGAACATAAGTAATTTACATTGATTTGAGTACATGTTTTTGCTATGTTCATGTCTCATAATGACTTCCCTGAGTTTTGACAAGTATTTGCAGCCAAAGAGGGACCCAGGAAGTTGCAGTCAGATTCTCTTGGCAGGCTTTGTACGGAAGCTCTTGCCATATACTCTGGTTTATACATCTACAATGGTGCGTCCTGAACACCATAACACATTACACTGATGGTTTATATGCACACCATAACCATTACACTGATGGTCTGTTCACACAATGGCACCTCCCAAACACCGTTACACCGATGGTCTATACACACAAAATGGCGCCTCCCAAACACCATTTAACTTACTGTTAGGGTTAGAGTTGTTAGAAAGCATCTGTGAGACTTTCGCAATGTAAGATGTATGAAAGGGTTGTTTATAAAGTCTCTAGATAGAACCATGTTATTTGTCAGAAGCAATTTTAATATATAGGGTATTAATGATAAAAGCTTAAAAGCAGGTTTAAAAATGTCATCTTTGTTCTACAAAAGTTGTTGTGGCTTTTTAGGAAAGTTAGTTTGTATCCCTGTAAAGTTTGGTTCATCAGGGCTGGCAAAATTTCTCCGTGATAATTGATCCTAGACAATGCGTCTATAGGTCATTTGTCCCTCACCTCTGCAGCAAGTGAGGAAGTAGTCAGCCACTTGCAGAGAAATTGGTTAGCAAACTGGTTGGATAATCAGGAACACTTGTTAGGTGGACTGACTGCCAGGATATGATCTTGGCATTTAAAACTGGCATTAAACCCTAATAAAACCTTGAAGTTTGGTTAATTTGAAAATGGTCTTGTATAAATTGTCATAATTTTTGGTTGTTACATTCTCATCTGCTGTGGAAGTCAGTTGTCTCTCTAGCCTTAGAGCTAAGGTCATAATTATTTAACCCTTACCCCCCTGAATTTCCAAATGGATTTGTCTGCTTTATAATATGGAGTGACTCACTTCTGTTTTAAAGGAATATCAGCTCTAAACTATTTGAACAGCATTAAAAGCAGATCATGATAAAATGGCACACAAGTGCAGCCTTATCTTTGTTTGCATTTCTGACAAATGCAGATACTGTTGGTAGCATTAGGGTAAAATTAGAAAGATTTATATTGGTGCTTGTATGTATCAACTAACAAGGAGAAATCATTGTAAAAAATAGTTGTTTTTTGTAAATATTTCTACAGAAGGTGTTCACAACAGGCTTTAAAGTTTTTCATTCAATTTGATTATGTTCTGTGTTTTATGTGTAGTTTGTGTTCTTTTTACCTGTATTGCTTGATAATGTGCAAGCATGATTTATCTGTTAACATAATCGAAGGCTATTGTCAAAATTCTTAATGATTCTTGTCAAATGTATGTATTTGTCATATGTGAATTGTCTTGTTTTGTAAAATTTGATTCAAGGTTTGGACTGTGATATGTGCACCATATAAATCAAGTTTATTTTTATACACAGTAAAATCATGATTTCTTTTCAGTGGTATACATGCAGTCAGAGTTTTAGTCATTTACATATTGACCATGATTATACTTAACATTTGAGATATAAAAAAAAACCCACAGCTATTAAATTGAAATAAGTAAAATCTAAGGACAGCAAGCCCTAGGGTTTTCACTTCTCTCAAAACTTTTTCTGTTGATCCAAAACTGGTGTCTTAAGCAGCACCAAATAGTAGTGACTAGCAATATGTGAGAATAAACAGACACATTAACCCTATCCAAATTGCAATAGGCTGTTTAAATTTCACTAAGTCCTTAAACACTTAATTTTACAGTCAAATTTTTTAAGTGAAGAGGTATTGTGTTAATTCTTTTTTTCAAGAGTTCAGAATAATCAGGGTTTTCTTTTGTATATAATGTTTGTTCTGATATTATGGAATAATATTAAATGTTTGAAATGAAGTTTTAGTCAAATGTCTGTTTATTTTTAGGCAGTATTCAACTCAGTTTTCTGCTGCTGTTATTCAGTTATGTCTTGCTTGACACAATACTTGGATATTTGAACATGCTTAATGAATCTCTGGAAAGCTATGTCGGCTCTTGTAAATCACTTAGTCGTCAGATTTTCCATTTACTCAAAAATCAATATCATTTTGAAATAATTCTGCTAAACATGGTGAAAAAAGGTGTCAGTTTGAAATACTATCTTCGAAATTAGTAGATACTGTTTTGGCTCCTAGTTACGCCATCACAGATCAAAGCATTAATATGTACATTAACTCCTTACATAAACTTGTTGAATTTTGGAAAATTACAATTTTCATATACCTTTCAGCAGAACAGTATTTTCTTAAAGAGTGGAAAATCTTCAGTTTACCTTTGAATTATGTGCGTAAGAAGCTAGTTTCTGTATTGAAAACTGTTGAAAGTTTTAATGAATGCATGTACACATTTTATTGTCAATATTTTAAATAATGAATAAATATGAAGTCAAGTATATGTAACTGTTGTAATTTTTTTTCTGTCAGGCTGTGTTTTACAGTATGGTCTAATCAGCTAACTTGAACATCGCAGCATTTTCCTACAGATAAAGAGATATATATATTGTAGCCCAGGTACCAGCATAAGTGGAGAAATATATTGTAGCCCAAGTACCAGCATAAGTGGAGAAATATATTGTAGCCCAGGTACCTGCATAAGTGAAGGAAGTGCCAGTTTCTTAAGAAAGTATGGATCACGTATTGAAAACAATTTCACAAAAAATATTTACCCATCTCAGTCTGATACCTTAGAAGCAAGTCTTTCTTCATAAGGATAAATTGCAGATTTTTTTCCTTACATTAATTTTGCTCATGTTATTTAATGAAATATTTAAGTTAACTTTTTGTCCTAAATCTTTTTTGAAGAAATTACTACCTGTATAAAAGAATATTGATTTGGTAAATAGGATTCTGACCCAATTTAAATCTAACAACTCTGTTGAAGCTACCTGGAGTTTCATCAGATTCTAACCCAAAGACCAAGACTGGATTCTAAAAAAGAATTGCTGACGGGATTCAAAGTCATAGACCAAAAATTGGGATTCTAACACAGAAACTCAATCCCAACATTGCAGAGCCTGCATGATTCAATTTTGTGTCAGTGGATCATTAATGTAAACTAGAGATTGTTTTAGAGAAAGACACATCTCCCTTACATGTCATTAACCATGAAGAATATCAAAATTATATGACAGGAACGTGCAGATAATCTGCATAACTACACTTGGTCACCATCATTGCTGTGAAGTTTTCTCAAAATCCAACCAATGGTTATAGAGATATGCCCAACTGTATTCAAATTTGGACAAATCGAGGGCCGAAACTCTGCTTAAAATCATCCGACCGGACCGGTATTAGCCAATAAGTGTAAGTACACTTGCTTATGATTATTGCATCGAAGTACAATAGACTTGAAACAGGAGAAGTAATGGTCAAGGGGTTAGAGTATAGCACTACTGATCTAGAAGTCACAAGTTAGAGGAGTCTTGTGTCTTTTCATATTTAACACTTTTGGATTAATTTTAGCTGTAACTTGATTTCAAAACAATGTAAAATTAGAGCTATCACTAAATGTGATAAATACCCCCACAAGACTGCTTTGGAACTGAGGAAATTTTAAGTTACAGAATACTTTGTAAAAGAGTTGAAATAGAGTTATGGTTGTGGGCATTTAAAGATAGTTTTGGTTCTTGTACATTGCATTTTCTGTCATTGTACTTCACCATTGTATGAAGTTGCATTGAATTCCAACCAATAGTTTTCAAGTTATGCTCCGGACATGGAAAACCAACAAAGGGCAATAACTCTGCAAACAGTGAAGATGGAATTATAGCTCTTGAACACTGCACTATCGCTGTGCTTGACCACTGTATGAAGTTGCATTGAATTCCAACTATTATTTTTTAAGTTATGTTCCGGACAAGGAAAACCAACAAAGGGAAATAACTGTGCAAACAGTGAAGATGGAGTTAGAGCTCCTGTACACTGCACTTCCTGTCATTGTGCTTCATCATTGTTTGAAGCTGCACTGAATTCCATGTTATGCTCTGGACAACGAAAACCAAGAAAGAGCAATAACTGTGCAAATACTGAAGATGAGTTACAGTTCTTGCACACCGCACTTTCTTTCATTGTGTTTGGCAATTGTATGAAGTTGCACTGAATTCCAACCATTAGTTTTTAAGTTATGCTCCAGGCAAGGAAAACCAAAAAAGGGCAGTAACTCAGCAAATAGTGAAGATAGAGTTATAGGTCTTGTACTATGCACTTCCTGTCATTGTGTTTCATCATTGTATGAAGTTGCATTGAATTCAAACCATTGTTTTTCAAGTTATGCTGCAGACAAGGAAAACCAACATAGGGCAATAACTCTGCAAATAGTGAAGATGGAGTTATGATTCTTGAACACTGCACTTCCTCTCATTGTGCTTGACCATTGTATGAAGTTGCACTGAATTCAAACCATTAGTTTTCAAGTTATACTCCAGACAGGGAAATTGCAACAGACCGCCTGTCTAACTGACTGACTGCCTGACTGCCCGACCAACCACCTGGTGACTCCTATATACCCCCAAATTTCTTTTAGGGGGTTTAAATAAAAAACAAGAGGGCCATGATGGCCCTGGATTGCTCACCTGAGTACTTTGGCTGTAGGTTTGCTGTTAGGCAGTATTTCATTTTTTAACTGAAAATATGTAGTTGCCTACAAACCAAATATGTAAAATATCAGTCAATAAATAAAGGCTCTATGACAGAAAGTAGAAATATCTATAATAAGCTATGGTGACTTTGACCTTGACCCAGTGACCTCAAACCCTACCCATGGGTAGAGGTCCATGCAAGGAACCTCTATACTGAATATCAAAGATATTGGTCTATAAATGAAGGCTCTATGAGGTACAGTAGATAAATCTACTTTTAGCCCTCGTGACCTTTAACCTAATCTAATAATTTGAAAAAGCTTGATAAAGCTTGCTTCGTGCCAAATTTTAAAATTCTAGGCCCTGTGGTTTCAGACAAAAAGATTTTTAAAGATTTTCTTCTATTTTGTTATTTAAAACTTGTGACCCCTCGGGCGGGGCCAATACTGACCCCAGGGACATTTTTCTAACAAACTTGGTAGAGGTCCACTAGATAATGCTGCACACCAAATATCTTAGCTCTAGGCCTTGTTGTTTATGACAAGAAGATTTTTAAAGTTTTTCCTATACACCTCTCTGTAAAACATTTGACCCCTTGGACGGGGCCATTTTTGACCTAGGGTCCATGACTTAAACAAACTTGGTAGAGGTCCTCTAGACAATGCTTCATACAAAATATCTTAACTATAAGTCTTATGTCTTCTTCTGTGAAGATTTTTAAAACCTTTTCCTATATAACTCTTTGTAAACAAGTGACCCCCAGGGCTGGGCCATTTTTGACCCAGAAACCATGATTTGAACAAACTTGGTAGAGGTCCACTAGACAATGCTACACACCAAATATCTTAGCTCTATGCCTTACGGTTTCTGACAAGAAGATTTTTAAAGTTTATCCAATATAACTCTATGTAAAACAAGTGACCCCTGGGATGGGGCCATTTTTGACCCAGAGGCCATGATTTGAACAAACTTGATAGAGGTCCACTAGACAATGCTACACACCAAATATCTAAATTCTATGCATTACGGTTTCTGGCAAGAAGATTTTTAAAGTTTTTCTTATATAACTCTATGTAAAACAAGTGACTCCTGGGATGGGGCCATTTTTGACCCAGAGGCCATGATTTGAACAAACTTTGCAGAGGTCCACTAGACAATGCTACACACCAAATATCTAATCTCTATAACTTACGGTTTCTGACAAGAAGTTTTTTTAAGATTTTCCTATATAACTCTATGTAAAACAAGTGACCACTGGGACGGGGCCATTTTTGACCCAGAGGCCATGAATTAAATAAACTTGGTAGAGGTCCACTAGACAATGCTACACACCAAATATCTAAGCTCTATAACTTACGGTTTCTGACAAGAAGATTTTTTAAGATTTTCGTATATAAGTCTATTTAAAATAAGCGACCCCCGGGGCGGGGCCATTTTTGACCCAGAGGCCATGATTTGAACAAACTTGGTAGAGGTCCACTAGACAATGCTACATACCAAATATCTTAACTCTAGGCCTTCTTGTTTCTGACAAGAAGATTTTCAAGTTTTAACTCTATGTTAAATCAACTGACCCCTGGGACATAAGTTGAACAAACTTGGTAGAGGTCTACTAGATGATGCTTCATACCAAATATCAAAGCTCCAGGCCTTGTGATTTCGGAGAAGATTTTTTAAAGATCCAACTTATAAAATCTATTTTTAGCTCCAGTGAAACAGAAATGCAATGGACCAGAACCATTTGAACAATCTTGGTAGAGCTTCATGCAAGGAACATCCCAGGCAAGTTTCATTAAATTTGCCTATTGGTTTCAGAGGAGATGTCGTTTGAATGAAAAGTTGACGACGGACGGACGGACAGACAAAGACTGATCAGAAAAGCTCACCCTGAGCACTTTGTGCTCAGATGAGCTAAACCAAAAAAGATTTAAACTGACCAGTAGACTATTTTTCTATATCCGAATGGTCGCAAGTTTACAAGACTTTGGTGGTTGTTTAAAAAGAAGAAACAACATTACTCAGATCTGGAATTTCTTTACAATATCTTTTCAAGATACTGAATCATTAAAATTATGCCAACATAAAATATATTTTTCATTAACATGAAATTACACACTATTTAATTCTACATGACTCTCAAAATTAAATTCCTTTTAAAGAGAAACCCACAAAATGATCATTTTTGGTTCTTGTAAGAAATATAAATACTAGTACAATACAACGACAATAACAAATCTTGACAAAATGTAAAGGAGACAAAACTAATACCAATTTTTTCTGTATAAATCATTCTCCTACCAAAATCATGAAAACAATATCTTAGCAAGATTGAACTGCGAAAGATATATATACATTTTTAACATTGGTATAGCTTGTTTGTAAAGTTAGAGCAACCCACTTAAAATGAAAGAGGGTGCATACATCATGTACATGTATACAAAAACAGACCATGAGTAAAGAGATTTAACCAATCCAGTTACACCAAAAAATTATACACATACATGTACGATCTTTGAAACAAATTTTTACAATGACATAGTACATGCAATAGGTTAAAAATTGTTTTCAAATGAACATAACCAAATTATGAGGGGTGTTCTTTAACTACTGTGACTGATGTTATTCAAGAAGTGGTCTGGTCAATGAAACAGTCTTAGAAGGTGTCTTTTGTTCTAACAATTATTCTTTTGTTCCTTCAAATTTCTTATTTTTGTATGACTTTGAAATACTAGTAAACAAAGTGGCTTATAGGCTAGTCTCTACTGTACAGTATGAGGTCACATCGTATATTTCATAAGCAGAAAGTAATATTTTAACTAATTTACATTTCTTAGTATCAATACTATATACAGGTGTCTTTACCTCATCAGAATATATTGTTTAACATTAATACATATAAATAAAAACAACAGGGCCATGATGGCCCTAGATCGCTCACCTGAATACTTTGCCTTTGGGTCTGCTGTTGAGCAAACATCAAAAGCTTTTTTCAAATTTATATAATTCTATATGAATTCAAGTGACCCCCGGGGTAGAGCCAATTTTCACTCAAGGGGAATAAATTTTGTAGATGACATCTAGCTGACGCTCCATTAAAAATATCTAAGTTCTAGGCTTTGTGGTTTCAGAAAAGAAGTTTTTTTAAGTTTTGCCTATGAAAGCCTATGTAAAATCAATTGACCCCCGTGGTGGGGCCAAATTTGACCCCAGAGGTATAATTTGAATAAACTTGATAGAGGTCGACTAGACAATGCTACATACCAAATCTTAAGGCTCAGGGCCTTATGGTTTCAGACAAGAAGATTTTCAGAGTTTTTCCTTTCAGTTGCCAGAGCAACCAGAGTTCTAAATGGAATTCAATTCTTTGAACAACTTTGGTAGAGCTTCATGCAAGGAATATCCCAGGCATGTTTTGTCAAAGTTGGCTCAGCAGTTTAGGAGGAGAAG
Source organism: Cyclina sinensis (assembly GCA_012932295.1). NCBI lineage: Eukaryota > Metazoa > Mollusca > Bivalvia > Venerida > Veneridae > Cyclina > Cyclina sinensis. The sequence goes on along the minus strand of JAAONU010000019.1, from coordinate 47,292,229 downwards.
TCATTCAAGTCAAATTGTTGACAGTGCACGCCACACAATCAATGATCCCAAAAGCTCACCTTTGAGCACTTTGTGCTCAGGTGAGCTAAAAAGCTATAGAACTATTACAGAATGAAAGGACAAAAAATAAAACAATACATAAATGTTATCCTTTCCAAGAAAACTTTCACAATAAATAAACACACAGGGCATTGTAAGCCATGATAACAACTAAGGTGGTAACAGTACCTGACAAAAATGAAAAACATAATTTGTAGCATGAAAACAAGAGGACACAAACAAAAGTACAGTTTATTTATTGCACATCAATGACTTCAAATTCATCTAAAAGTATCTCATGAGATAGAACAGCCATGTATCAATCCCCAGAGTGTTACAGCAGGTGCCGGAGTCCATAGCTTCAAATCTACTCAATGCTGTATTTCTTACAGGCAGATATGTGAATACTTTTTACCCCATCCCTGTATTATACAGGTACTTTGGTCCTTAAAAACTTTCGAACAAATTAATATGCTCAAAATTTCATCTGAAAGGCTACGAATTACTTAATCTTCAAATCAGTTTGTGAAAGTTAACTTCAAATGTTTTTAACAATGATTGGCCTACATATATGTCAATTATTTAGAAATGCATTAGGCGTTAGAGCAAAGACAGCAAGTTAGAAAGTTTCTAAAAAAGAATAAACCTGGTGCTAATTATTTTTTCGATAAACCAATTAGACTCTTATCTTGCAAATTCACTTAACAGTATGCATGTCTACAGACTTTTTATCACACATGACTTGAACACAAAGAACAACACGTTCAGGAAAGACCAACATGTCTAGAGTTAACCTATAAAAGTCTATGTATAACATTTGATCCCCATGGCAGTGCCAAAAATGACCAAAGGAGCCAAGTTTTAACAATTTACAATGCTTTGTGCAAATGGCCTTGTGGTTTTATACAACAATTTTAAGATTTTTGTATATATTTCTATGTAAAACATGTGACCTCTCAGGCAGAACGAATAGTGTTCTCAAAAACGTAATTTTGATCAAAATTTGGTAGAGGTCCAGTAAACAATACTGCACAACAAATTTCAGAGCACTGGGCCTGGTGGTTTCAGACAAGTTTAAAAAAAAATTCATTCTCACTGCAATAGCAACCTGTATTCTTCACAGAATACAATATTCTTAGAATATTTGGGAAGAACTTCATGCAAGGAAAATCACTGCCAAGTTTAATCAAATTTGAGCGAGTGGATTAGGAGATCTTGTTTAAAACAAAAAGTTGACAACAGCTACAGGGCCTAAAAATCAAAGGCACACATTTTTGTGGTTTTCGTACAAATTATGTCTTCAACAGGAGGTACATGTAGACTTGTGGATTTATGCTGGCATTAAACGAATATGAATTTCATTATTTGGGTTTTGTCCACAAATAAAATCCATGAAAATCCACTGAACATGACAATTACAGTATATGAATTCAGAAAAAAAAAAGAAGTTAATTAATATACATTAACTGTTCTGTTTTTTACTCCCTCAATTACACCAAGACAAGAATAATATTTTACTCTTCACCCAAATGCATAAAATCACGACAGAAAATAACAAGAAATCGGAAGAATCTATGGATGCTCCCAGAATAAATGCCAATTCCAAAAGGTCTATTGTTCAATATGTATTTTTTTAAAGTATGAAAAATAACAAAGGGCAATAACTCCTAAATTATACAAAATAGAGTTACGGTTCTTGCACGCTGCAATTCTCCTCATAGAGATCTATCTACCAACAAAGTTTCATGTTAATATCTCTTATACTTTGTGAGATATGCCCTGGACAAAAAATAAGTATGAGAAATTTCAAAAGGCAATTACTCAAAAATTAATAAAGCAAGAGTTATGGTTCTTATGCAATGCACTGCTCATCAATGAGATCTATCTACTTATAAAGTTTCAAGTTGATAACTCTTATACTTTGTGAGATATGCCCCGGACAAAAAATAAGTATGTGAAATTTCAAAGGGCAATAACTCAAAAATTAATAAGCAAGAGTTAGAGTTCTTGTGCACTGCACTGCTCTTTAATGAGATATAACAACCTATGAAGTTTGATCTTGATATCTCTCATAGTTTTTGTGTTATGCTCCGGACAAAATTATGACGGATGGACGGACGGACGGACAGACAAAGCGGCAACTATATGCTCGCCCTTCGGGGAGCATAAATATGCATAACAGACCACTAAAGTATAGGTAAGGGATATAAAAATAAGGTTCTCCCAATGCTGCATCAATGTCCCCATGTCAATGAGGTCATTTAAGGACTCTTTGCTGTCTGTTTTGGTAGCATAAATATATATATGTCAACCACTCTCTGTTCCCTCACTGTCAACAATATCTTTGAGGCCTGCAAAAGCATCACCACCTTTAGATTTGGCAGGTTTTACAGGGGAAATAGTTCTTCTTGCCCAAATACTCTTCACCTTTCTCATGACTCGACCTGTTTAAAATAAAGTTACAGATATTGTATATTATTATTCATTTTCAAATTATTACTGACTGTCATTTTATAGCATTACTTATTATCTTCAGCAGGTTTAGAGATATCCTTTCAAGATCAGTCACTGTCTCCCCTAAGAGACCAATGCACCTACCAAAATTTCTTTGGTTTGCTTTCCTGGGGTTGGATATAGGTTTTACTGGTATCACTGATGGCCCCAAGTTATTCTGATACAAAGGAGGGAAAATTATGGCTTATAACAAGGACAAAAGAAAAGACTTAGAATCTTGTATCTGTCTTTGTTACAAAACTTTGCGGTCTTTTAAATCATTTTAAAATAGAGTATATATCCGTTACATTACAGTATCACTCGCCAGTTTCACTAGAGATAATGTAATTACATTATCACATACCAGTTTCACTAGAGATAATGTTATTACACTATCAAATACCAGTTACACTTGAGATAATGTTATTACACTATCACTCACCAGTTTCACTAGAGATAATGTTATCAGCACTCAGTTCCTTAGCTTCCTTCATCAACTTGACTTCTTCTGCTTTCTTCAATGATGGCTTTCCTAAAATAAGAATGGGATATGTCTGAAGAGCTCTGTTTAAGATTAAACCTCACTTATTGCAACATCTGAAGAAATACTAGAAGATTCATGTGGACTAGACGCTTTATTTAAGTTTGGCAATAAATTGTTCGGTTTAAAAACACTTCTTTTTCATTGGTCCCATTACCAGGTTTATCATAATATTATTCAAAACTAGGGAAGACTACTTGACCCAGGGCTCTCGCTAGACTCAGAATTTAGGGAGAAGTCACTTCGCCCTGGGTTGAAGGTTAGGGAGAAGTGGACAGACTTCAGAGCGAAGTGGATATTGTTTCGTTACTATTTGTTTCGGACAACGTATGCTTATGTAATAATAAATTTCCCTTTAAAAATTGATTCCTTTTATCAACTAATATTCAGAAACATAATGAAACAAATATCAACTATTGATACGCAGACCTTTTGGAAAACAATGATCGACGATCAAAATGTACTGTAACACTTCCGACGATCAACCTTTCATTGCTGACTTGTTTTTTCATAGAAAACCTGATAGATTGCACCTTTTTTTGTCTCGTGATACAATATACATACCTACACAGTTTAATCACCGTCATTGCTCAGAGGGTACCTGATCTTAATCAAGTTCATAATTGCCGAATCATCGCAATCAAATAGTGATCAATTAGTGGTAATTTATAAACATTGAAATCAGCTAAAAATTGGTTTATTTCGCCTAAGTGTCGGTATCGAATGTTCTGGTTGAAAAGATATAAATAACATGGGCGGAGTCTTCGTTTTGTACGTCACATATGGCTATAAGGCAAGAAATAGCGAGAGGCGGAGTTTTACGGGGATTCCCTAATGAGTGGCTGGAAAGCGATTGTTTATGTGTATTGTAAAAAAAAAACTGTGTATCTTAAAAAAACTGCCACATTTTATGACACCATTGACTCTTATCCATGTTTGCCAAGGGCAACTAAATTTTGATAAGGCGACTTGATTTTCGCTTTGATCTTCATGTAAGGCGAAATTTGAGACAGCGAAGCGACGACTTCGCCCGAATCGCCCCCTTGCGAGAGCCCTGTAATGACCTTTAAAGGTACAATTCACAATTTACTGTTCTTTTCTTTACTTAAGGAAATGAGTTTGTTTCAACTAAATACTCCTCATTTCAGAAAGATCTGTCACTAAGTTTTAAAGGCACACACATTTTAGTGTGGGATAAAAAAATAAAAGACAGAAAAAATAGGAATAGACAAAAAATGTAAACCCTCCTGTCTAAATGAAAACATGAAAAAATTTCATGATTTTTCATTATTACCATTAAAGTTTAAACTATACTTAAGAAGTGAAAAGTGATATTAAACATCAAGGTACCTTTCATTCCAACATTCTTTAACATCTGTTCCATTTTTTCTATTTTATCTCTGTCAGTGTTACAGCCAGCCAGTTCTCGGTCGTTCCGAACAAACATCTGGCACTCTCGGCAGATCTGACGCAGCAATCTCACATATGCTACATCTGACATGGGACCTGATGGTTCCTACATAATGCAAATAAATCACAACACTTCAGCTAAGAATTGTAGCTGTTTCAATGTTTCAAAATTAAAAGAAATTTTTGCACTTGAATTCCATTATATATGTGCTTGAAAAAAACCTCGTGTGTATTTCCACTTTGCAATTTCTGTAAATTCAAACTGTTTAACAGTATCAACAGTTGCAAGTGCCAACCCTTGGCTGTCTCAGCTGTAGTAGATATTTGAAAATGTAAAGTTCCTGCATGCAGACGATGAGGGAACTATCAGAATACCTTGACGTTTTCTTCGAAACAGTAGAGCTAAAAAGTCTAACATTTCTCATTCAGATGATTTGTCTGTTATTATTCAACACTTGCAAATGATTTTTTTCTTTGTGTCTCATCTTTCTTTTCTAGCAAAGCCTATAGAGTGTTTTTGCAATATGCCATAATCTATTTCATTTGATATTTGTTCGATCACATTTTGACTGTGCAATAGTGTTAGAATAATTTCCATAAACAGAACAATGACTTGAATTTCTAGCATGTTATTTGACTGAACTATTTTCTCTTTAACCTTTAAAACATTATGAGTCTTTTTTCCTTAAGGCATGATGTCTACAGCAACTGGTGTATATTGCCATCTTATCATGACAAATATTTCAAGCAAGCTTTTTTTAAAAATGCTCAAGCAAGTAAATAATAATCTACATACAGGCAAGTGTGCAGTAATAGCAACTTCAAATATGAACTTTCCAGATGCATTTTCATTGTGACCTTTACCTTGTAACATGTTTTTTTCAGATATTTCCTTTGACATCTCAGTATAACCTTGACCTTTGAACAGTCTTGCCATGGTACATATTTATGCAATATGATTTTAAAATCCCTCAAGAAAGTTACAGCTCAGAAAAGATTTGACAAACCCACATACACTTGACTAAAATAACGACAACTATGTAATCATCACCCCAGGCAGGCTCAACGACAACTGGAACCTATGTTAAAATTTTTTACCTTTTTGTCCTTGGCATTCTTGTCATCATGTTTCCCTTGAGCTGCCTTAGTTTTACTGAGTGGTATATCATCTTCACTATCTGATGACAAATCATACACCTGTAAATATATTTGCATGCATTATCTGGAAAATTATTATAATGTATCTTTCCCTGAGTGCAATCATTTTCTATAAGTACATGTATATATTTTCACCAAATTGAATACAGTTTTTGAAATCAGTTTTACAAAGACTGTTATCAGTTATCCTTAAGCCTTTTCAGCTTGAAATACATGTGGTTTTTCTATATTTGGTAACATGTCTTTTTTTCTGACAGAATGAACTATTTAATGGCTCAAAAGTACAAATCAGTATAAACTGACATTCCATTTGAACCTGGTAAAGGATCTTCCTTTAAAATCTGTATTACAGTAAATGTATTCAATTTTTCATCTTACTAGTTTACACTGGATGGTTGAGAAGAAATCTCGAGAGAACTTGAAGATCTTAACTGGAGGAAATTTTGTACAGCATTTCTAAGTTCACAGCGAATACAGAAATAATGTATGTTTAGAAAATTAACAGTGAGAGGAAAACAACAACAACAATACCTTGGTTTTCACGGGCTGTTTAAACTGTGCTAGTGGAACATCATCTGAATCATCTGAGTCAGCATCTGGGTCACTAGGTGCATCATCACTCACCTGGTCTGACTGACTGCTTGTACCATTCACCTGACCGCCTCGTGTAGGTTTCTTCCTTGTAGATCTCTAAAGATATTATACAGATTTAGCTAAGATCATTAGAATTCCATGAAGGTCATAGCCTCTCATTAATATCAAATTCCATTTCCTGATGCAGAAGTTCTACTACAAATGACTGAAAAAAGCATGTTTAGTGTTTGAAAAATACATTTAAATTATTAATCAGGTCTGTCTGAAAAGATAACACAATTGTTTGACAAAATTGAACAGAAAACTAGTATTAAACTACAGGCAGTGAATAACAGAAACATTTCTGACAGTATTTTGCCCTCATTTTCTTTCATTGAATCTGACCCATCTAATTATAAAAATGCAAGCAAAGCATGATGTTTAAAATCCTGATACACTTTAATCTTTTTCCTGCTGGCAATAATTGTGTTTGTCTTTGTGACCAGTGCAGACCATGCAGTCTGATCATGGTCTACACTGTTTACTATTCAGTCAGTATTTTCACAACTAATGCCCCTATAGTTGATAAATGGTACTGCTCTAATCAAAAGATGGACAAGTCCATTTTAGAAGGGTTAAAATTTTCCCTTTCTCTGTGCATGAAAATACAAAGCTGCTTAAAGACTGTGCATTTGAATAAATCAATGTATTTTTTACAACCTTAGCTGGTCATAGGACAAATAACTGTTACTGATCGACCTTGAATTATCATCCAAGGCCTTTGACATAAATGAGCTTAGTTTGACAAAAAAAAAAAAACAAAAAAAAACTGATCTTATTTTTGTTTCTGTACCTTGTTTCCTTTTGAACTTCTTGTTGATTCTTCCTCTGAACTACTTTCTAGTCTCGTCAATGTTTTACGCTGACCTCGGACTACTTTCAATGGAGAATCTTTGTCAATTGTTTTATCACAGTTTTCGTCTTCTTCTTGTGTAGCACTTGAGATTTCTATTATACTTTCCTCATTTTCACAGGTGTCAGAATATTGTGAGTCACTTGCATTTATTTCGTCGGATTTTTGCGGCTTTTTGCCACTTTTAGTTCCAGAACTATCTAAGTGCATGTTTTTCTTACCACTCCTGAGTGTAAATTTTTTCTCAACCAAAGCTATGTTACCAGTACTCTCATATCTAACCTCTGAATCTTCCTCTTTACCTGCGGACTTTTCAAGTCTGCATTTCTTACCCTTTTTAGTGTTTGAGGCATCTCCAGCACTAATGTTTGAGCTTTCTGATAACTTCCTCTTTCTTTTCACACTTGAACCTGTTTCATTCTTAAGTTTACTTTCCTGAGAACTTTGTTTAACTAATGAATTATTCATGTTTTCAGTTATGTCTTTCACTTCAGTCATATAACTTTCCAATGACTTCACAGATGGTTTTCCTTTCTGCATGGATTTTTCATCTGTCATTCCATCATCAGATTCTTTCAACCTCTTTTTCTTGATTAAAGGTGTATCCCCAGTGCTTACATCTGAATCACTTTCCACCTTGTTTTCTCCGATATGTTCTTGTTTATTTTTTAAAGGAGTTTCCCCAGTATTAGCATCAGAATTATATCCTAGAGACTTTTCAACTTTAGAATCTTTTCCTCTGGCAGCACTGTCTTCAGTGTTAACAGATTTGGAAATAGCTTTTTTGGTCTTTTTAAGTTGAGCTAAAGGTGTATCACCACTACTTGATTCAGATTTACTTTCATTTAACTTGTTCTTGGTATCAGTGGATTTCTTAGACTCTTCAGTACTAGTACTGGGAATTTTTCCTTTAATGGAATTCTTAGGTTTTGCAATCTTCCCTATCTCCTTTTCATTTTTATTCACATTTCCTTTGGTTTTTTCAAACCTTTTCTTGACTAAAGTTGTATCACAGGTTTCAGATTCAGAATCTGTCATTAACACTACGTGTTTCTTCCTTTTCTTACTGACTAAAGGTGTATCCCCTGTATTGTCCTCAGAATCACTTCCGTTTTCTAATTTCTCATGCTTTTTCTTGGCTAAAGGTGTATCTCCTGTACTGCCCTCAGAATCACTAACTTTTTCTAATTTATGTTTTTTCTTTGCTAAAGGAGTATCCCCTGTACTGGCCTCAGAATCACTGTCTTTTTCTGATTTTGTATGTTTTTTCTTTGCTAAAGGTGTATCCCCTGTACTGGAATCATGTTCTTCCTCAGACACTACTGAAGAACGCCTTCTGGTTGATTGCTTTCTTCTGGTTTCAGGCTTTTCTTTATCAGATGTTTTTTTCATGTTTTTCTTAGCTGCAATTTTATCTAAAGTTTCATTTTCAGAGTCAGTGTCCATATCATCATAAATATCAACTCCTTTCTTATTGCCCCTGGATTTCTTCTTCTGTTTCATTTCCTTCAATTTCACCGGTGTTTCTTCCTCACTTTCTGTATCAGATTCACTTCTGTCCTCAACTTTCTTTCCCTTTCTTTTCACCAATTTTTTCTTTTTCACAGACGAGTCGACCAACTTAGCAGTCAATTCTTTTCTTTTATCATACCGCTTCGGAGTTCTTTTCACCGTTAGTTCCCCAGAATCAGAATCTTGTTTCATTAACTGTTTGACAGAATTTTTCTTCTTGTCTATAATCTTTTTCTCTGCCGCAGTGTCTGCTGGTGTCTCACTAATTACAGAACTTACACTGATGATGCTGATGGCCTCAGAGTCCTCACTCACATCCTGCTCCTTTGGTGTTGTGTCTTCCATTGCAAGGCTTCTTCTTGCCTTGATGTTCCCTTAAAGTAGTCAAAATAGCGATCTGTTAATTACATTACACCATCACTTAAACTAACAAAACTGAAAAAATCTGTCTCAAATGTATCAACATTAAATATACAAAGTAAAAAAAATCAAATGGGTGAAATTTGTGCCTAGAACTACAAACTTACATACATATCGAGATGAATGAAAACCTTATAATGATAATAATGCCAGGTTTTCCATTAGTCATTTCCCATTACTTACCACATGTCAACTTTATCCATCCTACTCCTACTAACTATCGACAAACACAGTACATTTACTTGGTTCTAGCAGACATCCCACAAAAAAACTCAAGTAATTTTTTCAAGGACTATAAACACTGCTGTGATGAACCTACATTTTGTACCACCAATGATTTTTGTACCAAAAGAAGCTGGTATGTTAACAATATCTAAAAGTATATACTGTATTTGCCCAATCTAGTGCCCAGGGCGCTTAGAAAATTTGAGAGAAGTGGGGCAATTAAAGAGGTACTAATATACAGCTTCCTGTCTAGTTGAAGACACAAGAAAAGTTCGTAAAATCGAAACTGGAAGTTCGTTTTGCCAGATGGGAGTAAAATCTGTATGTGCTGTAATGAAATGAAAAAGAAAAAAACACATGTTTATTCATGAATTTCCTAGGAGGGCGGACTGGTTTGGGGATCAGATGGGGAGTCATGAACCTATGTATTATAAAAAAAAAAATATAAAAAAATTGGGCCCGGGGGATGGGGAGTAAAGGACCTATGTTTTAAAATTGAAAAGAAAAAAAATTGGGCCCGGGGGGAGGGGGGGTGACTGGGGGGCGGGTCCCCATGCAGGGGACGTTGGGGGAGGGGGAGGGGGGGAGTACTTACCCATCTCATGTCAGTTAATATTTTATTTCTAGGCTTAAGAAGTTTTTTCCTATATATAAGTATAAGCACAATCAAGTGACCCCTGGGGGTGGGGCTAACTGTGACCCCAGGGACATGGGTACCAACAATCTTTGCAGGGGTCTTGCTGGTGATCAAGTATTCCAAGTTTGAATGGAATATCCTTGACACTTTTTGAGACATGGACATAAAGAAAAAGGTTAACAAAGAAATTTTAACTTGAAAAAGGGGCATAACATTGCAAAAATAAATTTGAGGGTTATCTGCCCTTGAGAAATGGTGTTGTCTTAAGTGATACAATTGTAAGCATTACAACTGGAAAGTTTGATAAAGAAACATTAAGAAATGGCAAAATCCAAGTACAAAAAGGGGCATAACTCTGTCAATTGTGACCTTGACCTACACATTTTGGCATCATCATGACCCTGTTGTTGTAAGCAATATAATTTGAAAGTTTGATGTTGAAATGTTAAGTAATGGCAAAATTATTCCCAACGTTAAGTTTTCATGACAAATCCATGTATAAAAAGGGGCATAACTCTGTCAAATGTGACCTTGACCTAGAAATTTTGGCATCAACCCGACCCTGTTGTCATAAGCAATACAATTTGAAAGTTTGATAAGATAATGTTTAGAAATGGCAAAGTTATAGCCAATGTTAAGTTTTCGTGACGGACCGATGGACAAAGCGATCCCTATGTATCGCCTTTTCTTCGAAAGGGCGACACAAAAAGTGTGCTTGACTGGCAGCTAGTCAATCGATTATGTTAACAGGTGTTGAAAAATTATAATCTTGTGAAATCTGCGCTACTTCTGTTTTTTACTTTCCCTTTGAACAGAACATTTTCACAATGTCAACAAACCAATTAACGCAAATATTATAAATCAATTTTAGTTGTCAGTGATGACAAATTGTTCATATTTTTCAATAAAAGAAAAAGCTTTGAAAACATAATATATAAGGCATACTAATGTTAAACATTGTTTCTGGCTGTTTTATTTCGCTGTGATTTTTCTTTTTTGGTCTCGGACTGACTGAGATTTGAAAATTTCCAGAGCACTCATGCCGTTCATGTACATATTTTCCTTTATCTGCATTTCATAACTTTCCTTTTGTGATAATCAAATGAACTTTTGCTGATCTAACCCTGCTGAAAGCCTATTGATGCTGATTTCAGCTCTTAATCCTAGCACAAGCTTGTAACCAACCTTTTCCCTGTTGGTTAATTTTCTTTTTTTTCTCTAAAGACATCTGTATTTTCTTGTCTCTAGCTGCCTTCAGTTTCTCCAGGGCTTCATTGATATGTTCCCCTGCCTCCTCCTCCTCCTCCTCCTCAGAGAGTGATGTATCGGTCAAGCTGCTCACACTGGACACCTCACTTGAACTTTCACCTTTATCTGGGCCTAGAAATTACAAGCACTTATAAAGTTACATATTATAATATTAATAAACAGGACAACAATTAGCTATGCTTTTCATAGTATCATGAATTAGCATGAAGGCATAAGGTGAAATTTATACAATTTTAATTATGCAGTAAGTGTGTGTTATTAGTAAAAAATATCTTTCACCAATTTTAAAGACAAGTTTACTCACCACAGTTCAACTACTCAAAACAAACTGAACTTTCTTACAGAAATGCAATTCAAATAAAGTCTTTAAAGAAGAAGTCATTGGAGTACTGCAGGCAATACTGATGTCCCCATCCTGTCAGAAACCTTGTTAGTAAATAAACTCTGCAGTACACAAGTACATATTATATCTATTGTATGTAGCCACAGCAACCACCATTTTATCTTACAAAATAAAAAATATTTAGAGCTGTGCAATATTTAGATGTTGTAAGCTAGTACAATCCAGTTAGTTTTTTGGACAGATGGAAGGATGAATATCTGAATGAAAAGCAAAATTTCAACTTGTATACATTATCTTCATACCTATCTAAGGATAAAGGTTTATGATACTTTCTTCTATACATTTTAATGCCCTCATCTTACATAGTTTTATGAATATATTTTCAGTACTTTTGGTGTTTTAGCAAAATCAATACTTCTGGACAGAAAGAAGGACATACTGACAAAAATAGTACTATCTGCTTGCTTCAGAAACATGAAAATGTCTCATTTCATTTTCTGCAGCAAACTGTAACACCTATACACTGCATTTCTTACCTAATACTGCTGTCATTACTTCATTAATTCTGAGTTTAGCTGCTGTGGCTTGTTCTTTCGTTGGAACTGTTTTCTCTAGTCTGGTTTTACTGGCAGCATCATTTGGCTGTCTATCTTTGTCACCTGTCTGCTTTACATCAGGAACTGTTTTCTCTAGTCTGGTTTTACTGGCAGCATCATTTGGCTGTCTATCTTTGTCACCTGTCTGCTTTACATCAGGCATTGTTTTCATTTTGTCTTTGCTCTTTGATCTATACAAGCTGTTTCTGTCAACAACTTGACCTGAAATTTTAAACCAAAAGTGAATGAATAGTATTTACTGTATGGAGTAAGCTGGTCATTTACAGCATGGTGTAAGCCAGTCATTACCTCATGAATTAAGTCTGTCATTCACTGTATGGAGTTAGTCTCCCATTCACTAGATGAAGTGTATTCTGCTTCAGTCATTTAAAACCTACTAACCCTGTTAACCCTCCGAGCAACAATTACCTTTGATAATGAAGGTTGATGGTTTCTGATTGGACTGCTTATTTTCTTTGTTACTAGGTGACTCATCTTTCGACTTTGAATTGGGTGTTGTAACTGGCTTGTCAACTGTAGTGCTCTCCTGAAATATATAATTTACAAAACTCAATACTTTATCACAATATTTACAACAATTAATAAGAGTTAGAATAACAAGAGGGCTATCATGGTTCTAAATTGCTCACTAGTGTCTACATTGTAACTTCTGAAAATGACATACCAATGATCTGAAAAATTTTGGTCTGGCACTAACCAACAATGTTACAAACTAAATATCAAAGCTCTAGGCATTACTATTTCAGACAAGTCTTGAAGAGAAAATACTACATATGTTAAATGAGTGACCCAAGGCTGGTTTACTTCTCATCCCATGTGTATGATTCCAAAAAAAATTTTGGAAGAGGTCTACTAAACAATGTATTTTTGCCAAATATCTAGAATCCAGTCTCATAGAAGAATATTATTTTTTTCAAAGTTTTCCCTTTAAATGTTTTTGTAAAAAACAATGACCCCTTGGGTGGGACCAATAGTTTAAGTAGCAGTTAAACTTGAACAGACATAGAACTTGTTCTTTTGGCAAAAGGAAGAATTTAAAATCTTTGTTTCAAAAAAGTGTAACAAGATGATTACCCCACCCCAACCCCACTGCCATTAAAATCATGTGTACTATTGTGTAAGTGTACTACCTGTTGCACTGCTGCAGAAAGCTCTTTCACAAATGCATAGACCATGTCATTTATTTTGGATTTCTCCTCTGGTATAAGCTCTCTGCCAACATGCTCCTTATATTTCATACGCACATGCTTTTTTGTCACAACCCTGAAATAAAATTTGTAAAAGTGACAAATGTGTGTTCCTCTTGTACTGATGATGGAACGAATATCATCTACATAAAACTAAATTTAACAGACAGCTCATTCCAGCAATCAAGAAAACAGTTCAGCGGCCTTTCAAATTGGGAAATTTATGTGCGATAATTGTTCATTTTGGGAAATTTATCAGACATTTGTTTCTGCAACTGGAAATAAACACCAATTTATCTCCCCTGAAACGGAATAAAATCCAGACTTTCGGAACGTTTGACTGTTTCACTGCGCATGTTTCTACTTTTATTTACTGATAACTACTGAGTAAGAGTCTATCGGAACTTAACGGATTAGACTGGTTTTGCGTAACACGGGTACCGTGGGTTGTTCGGCTATAGTACGACAAAAAAGTTGATAGCAGACAAACGCTTCTTCCGGAAATAACAAATGTAAACAAATTGATCGTTTTTTAAACTAATCTAGGGGGAATTTCTAAGATTTTGGGAAATCATGTCTTGCATTTTGGGAAGGAACTCTGCCACAATTGGGAAAATCTATATTTTTCGGACTGGGAAGTGGCCGAATATCGGCCTCTGTTATATAAGGATGAAAAGCCCTGAAACTTGAATTATTATCTTAATATTAGAGAGCGAAAAATGGCTGGCTTTAATTTCATGCATCAATAAAAAAAATTTGACTTAAGCAAACAAAAAAATTGGGAAAAATGGTTTAAAAGATTTGAGCTTTCAGACTGGCATCAGGATTAATTGATAAATCAAAGAAGTACAAGTGATAACCTTGGTTTATTTTATGGGACCTGAAGCTGAAGAAAGAGTTGCATCATTTGGGCTATCTGCAGCTGATCTACAGAAATGGGAAACTGTTGTGGGTTATGGGAGAAACAAATTAGTAATTTATACCATAGGAAAAGGTAATATTTGAACGAGCGAAATTCATTCAGCTACCAACTCTCTTACAATTATAAACATCTCGTCTTGTTAAATAGTACAACATGGATGAAATATAATACAAGAATGAGACATTAAACCTACATTCCATACTTCAGGACAACACACATTGAAATACAAAGAACCAGGATATCTCTGGAATGGGGATGATATCCATTTTATTCTATCTACACTGTTCTTCCGAGCAATCATGAATGATTTAATATTACTGTTTCTTCTATATACCTAACAACCTAAAATCTGCAGGGGATGTTTGTCATATTGGCAACAAACTATAAAAAATAAATAGTGCATCTAGGAATCTTAGTATTGGATGAATAAGGTTTCTCATTTCGGCAGCACCCAAAATACATCTCAGTGTGTCCTGACTTTGTGAAATTTTATAATTTATTCTAAATGATCTTTGGTAAAATCTATGAGAAGAATGAGATTTAGATCAAAAACAAGTATATCGCTCTATAACAATCCACATGTTTCCAATGAATCGATTTCTGAGGGCAATATTTAGCTTTTTTAAATAATACCCAAGACTAGAATCTTCGTCGCGAAAACACATGACAATAAGATATTAAATGACATAATTTGAAATTTTCAGCTTCAAATTATTAATTTCAGAAATAATTTAATAAAAAAGAGTTGTCTTATTAAAATTACGTCAAGTCTGCGTCTTTTAACAACTGTCTGACATAGCTTTCCATCTTCCGTTCTTGAAAATTCTGAGAAAGTAGAAATTAAGCGGAAGTACAGTTGGCGCAGGTGTAAAATGCTAAAATCCGTATTGGGACGGTTAAATGTCAACTTCTAACCAAAGATGTGTGCCAGGTTAGAAAGGTAACGGAAAAACAACAACAAAAGTTAAAAGTTAATAAATATAAAAAAAATTAGAGACACTACAGTCTACAGAGAAATGTCTTGACGGTTTGTACTGATTTTTTTTTGGTAAATGTTTCACAGCCTAGAGGTCTTTAGAAAAAGGATTTTACATGGTAGGAAAAGAGATAGACAGCTATTTGAGTTTATTTATCGTCGGTACCGGTTGCCCATTTGACCGACGCCCCCTGCAGATATTAGTTATTTTGTGTTGTGGGGGATAGTGCAAAATACAGAAAGCATCCCGTTCCAGAGACACCCCTGGTTCCTTTGCATGCTCAGTTTACAGCACTGATACATGGGACCTCAGTTTAACGTCTCATCCGAAAGTCAATTAGTAATGTAAGTGGAGGAACGGGGGATCGATCTCGAGACCACTGGACCACATCCGCTCTAATTAATGCTGCACATGTTAATTATTTTCTTTATTTAATTGTTTCCTCTTTTAATTTCTTCCATACAATTAGGATCTTTTTAACACTCTGAATTTAAGAATCCTCAAGTGCTAAACAGAAAACTAAATGTTATTTAAGTGATCAGTGTGACCCTGAATATAAAAAAATCAATTTGAAACGATTTTTTATCTTTCTAACACTGATTTTAAGAATCAGGGGTGTCTCTGGAATGGGATGCTTTCTATATCTTGCACTATCCCCCATAACATTAAATAAGTAATCTCTGCAAGGGACGTCGGTCATATGTGCAGCCGGTACTAGCGATAAATAAAATCAAAGTGATATAAGAAAATAATTCTTAATTCAGAACAAAAGTGTTGAAAATTAAATGTATTTTCATTTTATTCAAACGTATTTAGATAGATAAAATATTTCCAAACTGTTTTCAAATCAATATTTAATATATATATTTACATTATAATTTGAAAAAAAAAAATCATTTTATTTTTAATCAGAAATTTGTTGAACCTTTTTTTTCTATGTATTTTATTCGAAGAGACAAAATAATGAATTTTATTTTTTAATCAGAAAATGTTTCAGGACTATGATTTCACATACAAGAATTAAAATATAAGTATTTTTTAATAAAATGTTTTTATTTCAGTATCCATATCTGTTGCTAATGATATTCCTAAACTTATAACATAATTAAAGTTTGAGTATTTTTATTATTTCATTAAAATAAACATATGTCTTAGATGTCAGCATGCTACAGTGGAGGACATGGGGGTCGATCTCGGGACCACTGGACCACATCCGCTCCTTAGAATTAATGCTCCACATGTTAATTATTTTCTTATTTGTTTCATCTTTTAATTTCTTCCATACAATTACGATCTTTTTTACACTCTGATTTTAAAAATCCTCAAGTGTTAAACAGAAAACTAAATGTTATTTAAGTGATCAATGTGACCCTGGATATAAACAAATCAATTTGAAACGATTTTTTATCTTTATAAAAACAAATACTACCATTTTCATTTAAATATTTTCATAATGGAAAAGATTTTCACACACTGAATAAAGCTGAATACGGTAAAACTCTTCTATAACTGTCACAGCCATAAATTAGATTAACAATTAATCTGGGAGGTATGCTTGCATTTCTATAACTCTAAGATTATAACACAAGATCTCAATTATATGTACTTCTTATTTTACAAAGAAAAATGTCTTACCGGCGGAAATGATCTTTATTTGTACCAAAATCATTTCCATCTTTGCTTTGTGAATCGATGAACACGTTAGAAATATAGTGCAGTAATTTTCAAGGATACTGCAAAAAAAGTAAGAAAGGCTTTCTCATGAAAAAAAAAATGAATCCGAGAAAACGATATTTCCCAACATTGTTTTAGAGTGAATAGAGCATGGTTCGGTCGGTAGTCTGTCAGTATATTTATATTTTTATATCAGTAAAATCAATGGATTTTAATGTATAATCAAACAAATTTTGTCCTATATTAAGGTGAAACTTAATTGTTTGTGTGTATGTCACAATTCTGATTGATTTTTTGCTTTATTTCTCATATATCTTTTTAAATATACTTTTGAAAGTACTATTTAAGTATATAAAAATGTATGTCGCCTCAATAAAATTTTAGTTGTACCTCAAGTCTCTCTTTTACAACTGATAAACATCTTTTTTAACAAGTGAGAGGTTGTGTAAACGTGTAAAAACTATTTCGTTTAAAATGTTTCAATAGACCACACACCAAAACAGAAATGCACCAGTCTATATAATGTTGACATGCCCATTGTTGTCTGTCTCATATTTTAAAAATACCTTTAGATATATCGGGCATTTAAATAGATATATGTAATATGAACAGCATTTTCAGAGCGCAATTCAGCCATATCTATCATTTTGCAGTTAATTTCGAGCAAGCGCATGGAACTTGATAAATACAAATATAGGTGAATATTTAGTTTTATGAAGAAAAAAAGAACGAAAACCAGCTTAAATCCCATTTAGAAAATCCCATAACTGAATTTAGCCCATACATGTAGTTATTTTTTCAGTTCCTCTCCCTTGCGTTTGAGCTGATGCCTCGCCATTTGAGAAAAGTTCTTCTATGGTAACCACCGCAACACCAGCAAAAATATTTGTCATTTACACACGACATTAACAATAATATAGGAAAAGCATAATCAATTTCTTGCTTCGGTTTGACATGTTCTTCGTATATTTTCCTTTCTTCAGCCATCAAGATGTTGGTGTCACTTTCAATCCTTCGCAAACTATCTGCATATTTTCTCTCGCTTTCTTCAGTTGTCTGTCGCCTCCCATCATACCTAGACCTAGAACGGTCTTTAAAGTGATGGCGGTTATTCCAAGGTAAAGCTGTGTCCCCTGTCCAGGAAATGGAGTTCACAGTGTCCGTGGATACTGCTTGTGTCTTCCATTTATTGCCTTGCCTAACTTTTGTATCCATTCTGTCACGTTGTTGTTGAGTTGTAACTGTACCCGCTCATCTAAAACGGAACAGTATCATTCAATACATTGATACATTTATATAGCCTCTTAAACACTATCTCCTATCTGCAGTAATACCAATTTATACGAAAATACCAGAAAAATATACATAATTACGTAACGGTTAAAACTGAAAATTAGAAAAAAGCAAACACTTGAATTTCATTTTAAAAAATATGTACGTTTTTTTTTTCTTAAAAAATCCTGGAGTTAGATTAATATGGAACAGAAAAACCAGTTATATTTTTTACATTGTTTTAAAAAGTATTTTACCTTGAGAATTTTTTCAGACAACACAGACTTTTTACAGTAAAACCGTGAATGACGAAGTTGTCCTGAACTTTGAGTGATCTACTTGGAGTAAAGACCCAAAACAAATTGCCGTCCCCACCTATCTAGTAAAATGAACTCTTTCAAACAGGTGTTCAGCTATTTTCAAGAAAAATTCAGTGTCATTTCCAAGGTGTCAAAAATTACATATAGATACAACAAGCGGGCCGCAAGCAAGAGGCAGAGTAAATAATGATCGGCCAAATTAAAGCTCACATACTAGAATTTTTATCAACTAAGTGCTTAAGTTGTTTACGCTTCCTTGCACTCAATTTGTCAAGAATAAAATATATTGAACCTTAACGTATAGTTTATGATTTTGCTCAGCAAGATTTTGAAAATATTTTAAAAAATACCTAGTCAAAAAGTCCAGAAATTTGAAAATCACTGGTTGCTAATTTGAACAAGAACACACAAAGAGTGAAATATTTGTAAATGAATGAAAGCAAACAAATTATTTAGATGGATATCTATTTGAATTCAAAACCGTCAGATATATTTGTATGTTAAAGGTCATGTGACATGAATTTTTGAACTCGAAATTTTCATATGAGCGAAAAATATATATCTTACTATGACTGTTTTACAAAATTCTGCAGGTAATTTTCATCTTAAAGATGTTTTATAGCAAATTAAAATCCATATTTTACGCACTTGGTCGCGCGCACCTGTCACGAGCGAAACTGGAAGTGACGCACATTTATCCCTTGCCACTTTACACAGCTGCCTGGATTGTTAACAAAAACTTTAAAATTATGATGGAAAGTGAAAATGTAGACTGAATATAGTAAAAAAAATGAACAAGTTAAGCTAACATCATGAATATACATTGAATATTTTTTAAATAAATAATTTGAAATTTTGATGGAATTACGAAGCCAGTGAGCAATATTATATAGAGGCTAGTTTAATCAGGGTTATAGAATTAAAAGATACATCAGTGAAAATATCTAGACTAAGAGATATTTTTCAAGTAACTGATCCAAAAAGATTTTTAACATGCTTATTTTTATCCGATGCAGTTTGTTGGAAGACTTGATTAACTAACTCCAATCGAGAGATTTTTTTTTCATAAAAACATTCTCCTTACAGTTATGTGTTGCTTATTTGTCTGCGGTATATTTTGCCTGAGGTACGTGTAAGTAATCTTTGACTAGATCTATGATTTCTTTCATTATAAATGCCTATCTTTTTTTGAGCTTATTCATTCTACATTTTTTTAAACATCAAAGAACAAATAATAGGAAGAAGCCCTAAAAACTATGTCAAAATCATAACACAAACACATTGTTTTTTGTTTTCGTTTTTTAAAAATGATTTGTTCACATTTAGAAGTCGAATGATTTTTATTTTCATCATAAATAGATCCATTACATTTGATTATCTAATTAAAATATGTATCTAAATGGAAGCTTCTTAACTAAAAAATCATTCAGACATGTTAATTGGAACAAGCTAGTACATAATGTTTTCACAAGTGTGACTGATCAAAAGTAATACAATCAATTTGTAAGATCACTTGCTATAAAATTTTGCTATTTGTCTCAACTTTATCATTGATTGGGGCATAAACAATTTTTTTTTTCAGGCCCTCTAATGAGGTAACCCCATTTATTCTCCCCGTCATAGGTTCAGATGAGGGTCGGGGGTCCATCCCTCATTGACCTTACAATAAAAAAACTGTATTAAATAACATAAACAATTTAATTGCTTTGTTTTGACAGCTATGCAGAATATACAAGGGTCCCATTTGGGCAGGTTAATTTCCATAAATCCCACAGTATAAGGCGTGATTTATGGATCTTTGACATTTCATTGGATATTAATTTATAAGCAGACACAAATTTCTACTTGATGGACATGCCATATTATTATGTTTCAAACAATATCCCAACGTGAAAATACACTGTAGTATGAATTTCCATTCCAGTGAAACAAATGTTAACACATTAGATCACCGAAATTCACTTCAATTTTACTACACTTCAATGAAATATAATTTGTTTATGACATAAACATCAAGTGAGGAAGTGTTACGCAGCATGTAAAAACGTGGAGGAGATAGTTTAATAGAACCACAACATGAAGGAAATTGGAATACTTATCAATATTTATTAAAGTAAAATTACAATCCGTTCTCCCGGCACAAAGTTTGAATTTAATTATAAAAATGGAGGAGTAATCACGTTATTTTATCTAATTAACAATTTATAGCATGTTATCTTTATAAGTGTGCCTTTATCGTGTTTCTTGCACTTGTGCTTTAGATTTATTGTTTCATTTAAAAACGAATGTGTTATGAACAGTGTAATTCTGCACTACTGCTTGGTACAGTAGGGATAAATCTACGTCAAAGCCAAAAATTGCGGCGGAAACTACCGATGTCGAAACGGAAACAGCCGATCATCAAAACACGTTTTTTCTTATCAAAGAAATTTTCATAATTTCGCAGTTAAACAATTTTAATCAGTACATTATGATTATTTTGAATAGACAAAGTTGCTATAGTCGTGTCACATGACCTTTAAAGGAAACGGCGGCATTTAGTTTCTTTTTTAAATTGTAATATGTAAACTTTGACCGGCTCATAATTTGCTCCATTTCTTTCTCGCGACTGGTTTGATGTATTTCAATATTTTCTTACAACTGTGTAATGAAGCTGACATTTATTTTATCTACATAAATATGTTTTGGAATGTAGCCTTTACACCGACTTAAGAGAGTATTCAGTACCATCATATAATTGGAGACGTCCGAATATGCTTAAATTTGTTGATAAATTTAGAAGGTAAATAAAAAATAACAATAAAAAAGGTTGCTATAGATAAGACTTTCCATCAAAGGTCACATATATTTGTTAAGAGTGAACTTTTCAAGAATAAGACGGTAAAAGACTATATTATATATTTTTCATGTCATATAAACCCTTGAAATTTAAGAGTTAATCCTATTTTACTCTATCTTTTCGTGTTTAGAAATTTCGAAATTTTAGTCATTAAATGTCTTGTAATTCACAAGCCACATCTTGTTAATATCGTTTTCTAACAACATGTGACGTTGTTTATCTTTATAAATCCACTTGGTAATTATGGTGTTACACAACAGTAACACATTGTTTATTTTGATTTCGAATAATATGCGGTAAAAAGAAAAAGAACTATTTTACCTAACTTGTTAAAAAAACAAAATTGAAAATTAAAACTATATACTCTTTTGTGTTCTAGTTTCACAACATATTTTTTCTTGGCATTGCATTAAACGAATAAAAGGAACTTCATGTATAGCAATTATCAGAAATCAGATTTTAATAACAGATGTTCAGTTACTCTAAATTCATTTTACATTGACCTCGACGTTAACTTTTTTAGTATGTTGGTTATTTTATTTTTAGCTGAAATTAAGTATTTTTGAACATTTATTATATGGTAAATGCATGTTTTTTTTTTCATTTCAATATTGCTAGGTATATATGTTTCGTTCGAAGAAAATGCTGTCAAATTTTCAAGGACTTTTGCCAAAGTTGCATATAAACTGAAAAGCAGACTAAATAACAACAAGCATAGACTGTTTTTTTTTTCTTTTTAATCGAACTTTAGGCTTTATTTTGTAACTGTTCTGGTCTTAAACAAATTAGACAGTAAAATCATTGAAAATCTATATGGTGCATGTATTCATTTTCAAATTTCCTAAAATAGAAATTAAATAGGATGTTAAACATGTCTGCCTTAATGTTGGTAATGCCAGTAATCTGCATCTCTGGTAATGTAACACCGTAGCCTTTGTCAAAGAAAGTAAACCTTGACTACCAGTGTCGTAATAACTATACATAGCTCTCTCAAAACTTGAGGCAGATATTTGATAGAACCGCCACATAGATATATTTCTGTTAAGAGCGAACCTTTCAAGAATTGCAATATTTGATGCATTTTATTGTGCTTAAATGTTTTTTGAGGTTTTCTCTCGGACAGAGAATGAAAAACGAGATAAGTTATAAAAGTAGACTGAAATTCTAATTTACACATAGAATGTAAATGAAACTTACAGAATCTGAATGTCCACATTATTTTGAGCAAGAAGAAACTACGTCAAGCGCTGGTCATCTTCTGAAACTGTTAACTCTGTGGACACTAGGTTATATACCCTGAAAGCAGCGTGTAGCATCTTTAAATGTCAATATTTAGATTATATGTTTTCGTTCCTTTTGATGTCTTAAAATATTAGTTTTATATGTGTTAATATACGATTTATGCGTACAAACGTATTTTGATAATAAATTATACTATAACATGAATCGTGCTATTAACATAGAAAGAAAGTTATAGTTCCTTTTTCTTGAAATTTGTAGGAGCGAATCTTTGATGGTTGATTTCATAACCGACCTGAGGTACATTATAATAAATGCAAAGTTTATATGTTTTATATCAGATATACAGATTGCTTGTATAATAATAAATTATGAATTTAAACACAAGAACTCTGTACGAATTTAGAGCATTTTTGTTGAGTGCTACAAGGTAATTCAGGTAAATCATTAACAACATAACTACAAAATATCAGCAGTGAAAATTTTAGTGAACTCGGACAACATTGATGTACAGACTGATCTTAGAATGAAATGATATACAGCCTAATTTTGGACAATATAGATATTTGACAGCATTGGTTTACAGACTAATTAATGTACAAACTGATCTTCGACAGCATTGATGTACATACTGATTTTCGTCTGAACTGGATTACAAACTGACTTCGGACATTACTGATGTACAGACTGATCTTAGACTGTATTTATGTACATACTGATTTTCGACTGAACTGGATTACAAACTGACTTCGGACATTACTGATGTACAGACTGATCTTGGACTGCATTGGTGTACATATTTATCTTGGAATGTACTGAAGTACAAATTGACTTTAGAGTGCATTGTTTGTCAAGAGAAAAACATTACCGGCGGTTTGCATTTATCTAGTAACATTTTTATGCACCTTTCGATGAAATAGGGGTTTATTGTCATGTCTATTGGTCGCTTTTGTCCGTTGGTAGACCAAGATATTTCCGCTCAATATTTTAACAATGCATTGACACAGCGACTGGATACTTGGTAGTTTGGTTTGGCGTCTTGTGTAGATGAACTTGTCGTTTTTCAGCCCACTGTGTCAAATGGGCAATGCAACAGGGACCTGCAGATGCAATATAGTTTCCGATTAATAACTCAAGAATGACTGATCAGAGACTTTCAAACCTTACCTGATGAGTAGATGCCCAAATGGTTTTTGGGCCTTACAGGTCAAATTGTCACACTTTGAAAACAGTTTCAACAACTGACGAACCACAGCTTTCAATCCAACGGTAGTTAATTAAATCCTAAGCCACTGAAAATCCCGCTGAACAAATCAATTAAAATCAACCTCATGTGCTTCCACCTATCTGCCCCAATGCTACATTGCCATTCATAGAGTTGCTTCAGTTTCACATTGCATAAAGGGCATATATGTCGGTCAGATAGCTCTTTTTCAAATCTGTTGTAGTGAACTGAAAATAATTCTCTTTAAGAAGTTAACTTAACTTCAAAGTATTTTTAGTACATGGTAAAAATATGCATGCAATGCTCTTCAATGAAAAAATTAAAATCGTAAATATTATCAAATTATTTACAACACGTCATGTTATCATAAAAAAACTTAGACATTTTGATTGAGAAATATGTTTAGCAGTAAGATAAACTCAGTATTTCACAATACATTAAAAAAATTATAATGTCTTCATCAGGCGAATGTAACTACCGGTATTATATCAGCATACTGTGTCTGGAAAAACGAAGCTATAACGACAATCGCAATGTCTTTTAGTGTCGGAAAATGGGATTTGATCTGGCACTTCCTATAAACAATGCTAAGGTAAGCCGTTAACTGCGTACATAATCAGATCATTCACAATATCAGACCAGTACTACTAAAGAAAATATTTTATAAATTCTCAAGAACAGACAGTTATTTTACTTTTGTGAGTTAGGCTAAGCCTATGTTACATATAGATAACATAATCAACTAACATTGCAAACATATAAGATTGATAGAGATAGACTGGCAATGTACGGTGATTTTTGTATTTTATATGACTTTTAACTGACTCTAATAAACTTTATTTCATTATAAGGTATGTTTCAAAAGGCATTAAACAGTACTATCTTACCACAATATACGTAAAAGATACAGTATTCTTCATTTATGTACAAAAAAATATTACTGTAAATTCATCCAAATTATATTACAGAATGAATATGTCAAGTCTGAACTATCTTCTAACTGAACTTTCATAAACACCCTATGGATATTTTTTTTTTTTGACAGAGTTTATATCCAACAATTTTCGATAAATAAGTTTTAATTCCACAAGATTTAGATGTTTATCTCCTAAAGTCATGGTTTTAAGGCAGTGTACATTTCGGGGGATGGCCGATTGCTGTCTGATTAAAACAATTCACTTACATTTATAATAAAAAAATATTTTAACAGTTGGTATTTACAATTCCGTTTCATTTTAATTTTTAGGCTTCTAACAGGGCACTTTTCCTCAAAGTGTAGGTTTTATTTAGTTTCAAACTTTTTTTTACGAAAAAATCATTTTTTGACAATATTTTTTAAAAACTAACTTTTTTTTCAAAATAAATGAAGAAATATGAATTGATTTTTTTTAAGGTAAGTTCTTTTTGCATACAGACCAATTATTGAGACGTGAGACTAGAGAGATAGAGTTCAAAACCAGTTCTGTATCTTAAACATTACTTATTATTATTCAATGTAATTATATAAAAAAACTAATATTCTTAGGTTATATTTCTCTCAAGCATGTCAATTAACTTAGTGTGTTATTACATGTATGTTCGAATGACAATTTAATTGTGTGAGGACAGAAAAAATAAATTAAATTTTCTCAAGTTATACCAGAACAGAGACAACATTACTTTTACTTTAAGGAGTAGCGGCCGAGGGGTGAGAGCACCGGAATAACCTGGTTCGAATTTCAGCAGGAGTGAGATTCCCCAGAGATTTTCCGTAATCTTCAATTTTGGCCCAGGTAATGGTTTGAATCCAGGTAGCAGCCACCGTAAGAGAATAATGCTAGTTGCAAGAACGTGTTTCCAAATCGATGGGAAATAAATAGGTATAAAAAAAGGTAAATTTATGAAAGTTTCGTCATGACAATTTAATTGAATCAATATTATTCTGACGATTGATATGCACACTAAAATCGTTTGTAATGCTTCTTTTTGAACGTAACGGCAATACATACTCAGACATTGTCAAACTTGTAGAATATTTCTCTCCAGTTTCTGAAAGGACCAAAACAATAATGACCAGGAGATGGAACTTATATTTTAATTGATAAGTGATAGAATTAAAATAGTATTATAAACATTTTGTTATTACCTTCACTGAACTTACTTCACGGAGCAATTGTGCCAAAGAACCTTCTCCAATATTTGCCAACAGTTTTCGAGCTGTGAAACAGAAAGACAGAAATAAAATGTACAAATGCATTTCTTAATTTGGACTAATATGAATATTTGTATTTAAAATATTCATTTTTTAATAGAGAGAAGTGCTTCCGTCAATAATCATGTAAACTGACAGGAATAATAAAAGTACATATTTCTTTATCAATAAAACTCCTTTTCAATTAGAGCAATTTGGTGTTTAATGTCAAGAATTTAATTAAAATCAGATTATCAGCATTTCTATATATATATATCATTCTAATTATAAAATACCCATGACTCGCTGATTCA
Organism: Cyclina sinensis; assembly: GCA_012932295.1. Lineage (NCBI taxonomy): Eukaryota > Metazoa > Mollusca > Bivalvia > Venerida > Veneridae > Cyclina > Cyclina sinensis. Next base: position 47,265,940 of record JAAONU010000019.1, on the reverse strand, counting down.
AAACAGTCATAAATGTGTGATAAGATATATAGTTTATAGAATAAAATGTGCAGTGCATCACGTACCCAGGAGATAAAAGAGAACTCAGCAACTAAGTTTTGTTTTATTTTTTCTTTCATAAACTCTTAATGCTCTATATATCGTCTGGAAATATTAATTTTATAGCAACCGTTGACTGCATCGTCAGGATAATAAAAGTATGAACCTTTTAACGGCTGTTACAAATATTGTTTGAGAATTAACTTGCGATCTTTTTTTTCCTCCTTGTATATCTTAAATGTTTAGATACAGAATAAATATTCTATGTTATTTGCTATTTTCTTTAGTAGAACTCTGTGAAATAATTTTAAAATTGAATGAAATAACATAAATTTCAAAACATACCTTAAATAAATCCACAGCTTCTGAAATACGACAGGTTCCGGCTGATTTAAACAGCATGCAGATAAGATCATTGTTATAAATTTATGTTACTACTAAAATTAATTTTAATGTTTCATTACAAGCACGCACACAAACCTACGCATTTATGCACGCCAATCATGTAAATTTTAACAAATAAAAATGTGATTTTATTTTGCTCCGAGGTCATAACATTTTAATCAGTATGTCATCGTTTTCAAAGTTTAATTACCTCACAGATACAGAGACAGTACAGTGTTTCTACATTTAAATATACTAAATAAAGTCAAAGATAAAATTGTCCTGTCGCAAAATTTAGGCAGCTTTCGTCGGAGTCGTATATAGAAATAGCTTTTTATCTGTAAAATATTACGTTTGAACAGCAGATATTTTTCATTCCTTGCTTCAATGCCAGTATCTTCAACTACGAAATCTTACATTCTTGGTCGGGTCAGAAATTAAGGGTTTCGCACTTACAAATTAAAAATGTTACAGCCACAAAAATTAATTAAAGAACATTATGAGGCAGCGATAAATCATGTTTGAATAATATATATAATACTTTGATAATTTTTTTTATATAATTACTTCTTTGAAGTTACAAGACAAGTTCTAATAAAATTCCATTAAGATGGATTTAAGCTGATCACTGTTAAGAAACATCTCGTTTTCAGATTTGATTTAGATTGCAAGGTGAAATAGCACACGACGTAGAGGTCGCAATATATGGCAGATTTTGAATATGTACACCTGCAGCCTCTTTAAGACAGTTAGCAATGTTGAAAAAAGACCATGGGAACCGAATAGAATAGAACAAAAACTTTATTATCTTGTAAGACACATACATATACATCGTTAATACATATAACACATATACATATTGATATAAAACAATATTAGGTCTATATGCTAACGGTTATATCAGAATCTGTATTCGTATACAATATAGCAACAAATAGAGGATGTCTGGGTATTTTAGTTAATTCTATCTAATACTTATCAAATGCAAGTTTACTGAATTTACAGAATAAAATGAGAATATTTTTAACATTACTTTTTAACAATTCCCTAAGTTTCAACGTACCGGGCTTACATAGTAGTATTCGACGGAGATCGTTTAACCAAGGACATTTACATATAAAATGAAGCTCATCATCTATGCCATTTAAATCACAAAACTGACATATTTTTTTCATTTCTTAGTATTCTGGCAACACTATACCTGTTTGTAAACATAGTGAATGTGATGACACTCTAAACTAAATAGTTATTTATACCAGATGACAATATATCGAGATACATTTTATACTCAAATCACTCTGTTACATGACCCTGTACATTTAAGATCGGACAACAAGATTTATTATTGCACCATTCTTGAATACAACAAACAAGCAACAGTTGTCTGAAAACAGGTATTTACAAATTCTGAGTTGCCAAGTTGTCAAATACACAATTGAAGCCATTTTTAGATAACAACTTTTGTATATTTAGTACCCAATATTTCCTTCTACTTATAAGAATGGAGATCCCAGAAAAATGCATTTCAGGGTCAATTACAGTAGATTTAGATGTTATGTTTAAATTAACTTTTTTAAAGTTATATGGTATCTGCCGTTTTGACCTTGTATGGTAAAGTAGAAAAAAACTTCTTTTTTTTCTCAAAAAAAAGGGGGGGGGGGAAGCACATTCTCTTTATTCATGAACTTTAAATTCCATTCCTTACCGTTTTGTATTGTTATTGAACTATGTACTATTTTAACGGCAGAAAACAAAACTTCATTCTTCAAATCGATGTTAAGGGTAGTTTTAGGTTGTAAATGGGTGTTATTCCGGTGCTTTTTTTACGACGGATAGTACGCTGGGAACCATGCTTTTCGACGGACAGCACAATCTCCTCGCAGTGATTCGCCTTCATCCTTTGGAAAGATCTCTGTCGACACGCGTAAACTTTAGCTGGATTTCAGCTATATAGTAGTAGTTTATGAACTTTTTAAAATATTTTTTTCTTTATTGTTTAGTTACAATTGTAATTGCATCGATTTAATTACTGCAGTACATGCCTGGATGTAATGAAATTTAAATACAACAAAAAAAGTAACTTGAAAAAAAGTTTAACATTTTTAGCTCACCTGTCACATAGTGACAGGGGAGCTTTTCTGATCGCCTTTCGTCCGTCGTCCGTCCGTCGTCCGTTCACAATTGTTGTCCGCGCTCTAGCGGTCTTAATTTTGGTGCGATCTTCTTTAAACTTGGTCAGAATGTTTATCTCAATGATATCTAGGTCAAGTTCATAATTGGGTCATGTGACCTTGAAAACTAGGTCACTAGGTCAAATGATAGAAAAAAGCTTGTCCGCACTGTAGTAGTCTTAATTTTACTCCGATCTTCTTCAAGCTTTGTCAGAATGTTTATCTCGATGATATCTAGGTCAAGTTTGAAACTGGGTCATGTGACTTTGAAATTTAGGTCACTAGGTCAAGTTATGATAAAAGCTTTTCTGCACTCTAGTGGTCTTAATTTTGGTCTGATCTTCACTTTCATTACCATAAGATCTTGGTTCCATTCTTCAAATTGCCATATTGCATTATTGGTTCCAGAGTTATGGTCCCTGAAAGTGCCAAAATTAACTTTTTAGACCTTGTCTCCACAATAGCAGCAGCATTTTTGATATGAATTTAATCAGACTTGTACAATACTTGAGTTAATATAAGATCTTGCAGGGTTGCCAGGGGACTTGCAAAGTCAGGGAAATTTGATTTTTTTTAAGGTCAGGGAATTTTGAAAATTGGTCAGTGAAAAATAAAAATCCAGAAAAGTTAGTGAAAAGTCAGGGAAAATAATTTTGAAGGGCTAATATTGTTTTATTTTATTAAAGATTGCATTTACACATTTTTTCCGTTATGAATCTTTTTCTTTATTATTGTGTACATTGTATTTTAATAAAAGTTCTAGTATTATAAATAACATTACTTAAAGACTGAAAGTCTCTGCAACCCTTAAACCAAAAATTAAAATAAGTATGTGTTACACTCGAAACCCATGTTCCTCCCTCCAAGATCCATGTCATAGCAACCCTCTGAACTTAGTAAGTTCTGCTATATAGGCCTAACTGCTGATAGTTTGTGTCTTGCCCATATATTTTTTGCATCTATGGTTGGATTTTAAAATAATTAGCAGAATTGGCAATAGAGTGAACATGTGTCATGTACATAATCCCTGTTTGGAACGGTGTTCCAACATTCAGTTCACAGCAACCTAGTTTTTTGTATAACGGCAGGATTTTTTAAAAAATATTGCGGCACAAACTTCTGCATTTTTCAAGATACTGCTTTAGGTAGAAACATGTTAGGTATCATGTGTATACGTGCCTGATATATTTTTTATGAGGCTCAGTCCATTATAGTCCACGTTGTGCTTTAACAATCCTGATGACGCACGACATCCACTGAAACTCTACCAAAGATGACCCCATGGTCATAATTGCCTGCACCCTTTGAGTCAATTGGCAATTGTATTTGTATCCACTGACTTCAACTTCAACTTAATACTGCCAAAAGTCAATACTGACTATACTAGGCAGGCGCATGTCAGGAACATTTAAAATTATAAAAGTTAATAACAAAGAAAACAAGATTTAACTGAAGATCTTACTTAAACATTTATTTTAAGTACTTTAAAATCTATAAAACTTGTTTAGTCCACTGATAAAAGCTGGCACAGTTGGGGTAGCCTTAATCTCGGTCGGTAATTCGTTCCAGAGTCGTATAGTCCTTGGGAAGAATGAGTTCATGTGATGATGTGTTTTTGATTGTGGAATGAGGAATTTGCTGTTTCTTGTGTTTGTAAGGTGATTGTGATCAACATTGACCTGATTGTTTTTTATTTTGTGTAGCATGACCCGGCTGGCATGGTTTCGCCTTTGTTCTAAAGTTGACCATTTTAGTTCTTTGATCATGTTTGTTACACTGCTTGTATAGTGGTAATCATTATGAACGTACCTTGCAGCTGACCTCTGGACCATTTCTATTCTGTGTGTGAGATATTTTTGCCATGGATGCCATATGGTTGAGCAGTATTCAACCTGTGGTCTTACATATGTTTTGTATGCTGCTTCTTTGAGTTGTTTGTTTTGTGTTTTGACGTTTCGTCTGATGAACCTTAAGCTGTTTTTTGCTTTGTTTGTGATATTGTTTATGTGGGATGACCAGTTTAGGTTGCTACTTATTGTAACTCCTAAGTATTTTGCATTTTCCGTGGTTTTCAGTTTAGTGTTATGTAGGGTGTAAGGAAAGATGACCGGTTTCTTTTTCCTGTGTATTCTGAGAACTTCACACTTGTCGTGAGGTGATTTATGGCACAGGTGCTAGTATCAGATTGGTCAAAAACATCAATTTGATTGAAAAGAAATATTTTACTTCTGGTGAGACAGGGGCTTACATTTTTAAACAAGAGGCTTACTAAATCATTTAAAGCCTTGTAAAGAAGGCTGTTTACTTCAAAATCATATTTCCAGCACTCTTGTAACCATTGTGCAGTTGTTGGCAGGTGAGCGACCCAGGGTCCCATGGACCCTCTTCTTTTTATTTACTTTCGACCATAATCACGTGACATGCCTGTCGGGGGTGATTACTGTACTGAAAGTATGAAAGGGAAGTACCGCTGTGTGGAGTTTGCGGACAGCAAAAACATACCGTACTACACTAAGGCGTTTATCCCGTTCAACAAATATGGCGGGTAACATGGGTAATATGGAAGAAGAGCTGTCACAAGAATTGCAACAGGACTTTTACGACATTTATGCTTCAAGTAAGTTGAAACCGGCCCGATTCAAATCTTCTAACGACTACAGTAACGTTATAGCTGTCATTTTTTGATATATCTCATACGGTTGCTAAATTTTGCGCTCACTATATTTTGACAGTAACCCCTCCCAAAGAAACTCGCTTGAAGTTTGAACCCAGCCCACTTCCTAATTTGCACAAGAGTAAAGAAGCATAAAAATCATGATGACATCTACATACAACTGTTTCTGTCGTTATCAAATACAAATTTGGCCATTTAAAAAAATCCCACACCCAATATCCTACCCTATCACTGTGTGTGAGGTGGGGGTGGGGGTGAAGTGTCTTATGTGGTTAACTATCTGCAAATTTTGGGAAGTGTCTTGCTACCCAATAAAATAAACACAAGTAATGAAACATTCCACCACAAATCACCTTTGCTGCTCATGGTTTCCTTGGATTTCTGAATAAAAACAAAGGTTTGGAACATACTGCAGCATTACTGCTAACTACATGTTGTATTGGGTGTTGGTCGTTTCGTCAAACCGTTGTTTCGTCAAACTTATTTTTCTGTACAATACAGGAAGTTTGTTCATCAAACTTAATTTTTAGAGTAGATAATTACCGATTTTACCGAAGTGTCAAACAGATGCAATCACAAGCAAACAGACTATTAACGTTAAAGCTGTTCACATTATACGTCGCGCAAAGGTACCGCTGATTAATTGTTTGTCTTACTGGTAATTATACAAATTAGATTATTATCCCGCTAATTAGGTTGATTGCACATTCATTTTAATGAATTACAAACACACTGCAGCAATCAATTATAATTTGATTTCAATAGGTGTGAAATACTATACAGTATATTATTAATTTGACGAAACGACTTTTTGCTTGCTATATAGAATAAGTTTGACGAAACGACGGTTTGACGAAACAGCCATAATTCGTTGTGTTCATCGTATGTTCCAGACCTATGTTTTCATTTAGAAATCCAAGGAAAATATTGGCAGCTGAGGTGATTTATGGCACAGGTGCTAGTATCAGATTGGTCAAAAACATCAATTTGATTGAAAAGAAATATTTTACTTCTGGTGAGACAGGGGCTTACATTTTTAAACAAGAGGCTTACTTAATCATTTAAAGCCTTGTAAAGAAGGCTGTTTACTTCAAAATCATATTTCCAGCACAGTCTAAGAAATGTTGCTAAAAGTCTGCTAAATTTGCAAAAAAATCAAATCTAAAAGAAAAGAAATGATCACTTACAGAGCTCGACAAATCCACTCGTCCACTCGTAATAACGAGTAAAAATTGACTAAGGGCGAGTGGATCTTTTGGCAGTGCTCGTCCTGCAGGACGAGTGGAATTTCTAGCCAAAAATAATAAAATTTGAAGTTTAAAACACACTTGAAATGGAACATAAAATAATTCTTGCAGCCGATGCGCGAACCGGATGTTGATTTATTGCATGCAGTACTAAAATCTGTCCAGTTCCGTTATGATCACATAGGTAGCTAAAAACTCCCTGCGGAAAATCCGGTATGTACCTGACACACCGAATTTTATTGCTGTAAAAAAAAGATGTATGATTACGTGAAAATTTCAGAACTTTTTTAAATGTCACAATGCAATAATCGGCGCATATTTGGCAGGGAGTAGGGGATTTATACAAAATTATCAGTTTACTGCTTTTTCCTTAGTGAACTACAGGACGTGTACTAATTGCAGCAGGGCGAGTGAAAATTCTGAGCTGCTCGTCCTGCAGGACTAGTTGCTTCCAAACGATTTGTAGAGCCCTGACGTAAAGTAGTAAGTGTCCAGATAACTGATTGGTTAATTGATATATTGTCAGTAAGTAGATATTCTGTATTAGAAAGTTGATAATAAATTATATGTTTCATTAATCATTATAACAGTAATAAATTATGATCTTATCAGCTCGACTTTTCCAAAGAAAAAATGCAGTCATTGCTTCAGTCATGGTGTCGTTGCCGTTGCTATCCGAAAACTTTCACATTGATCATAAGTTTTTTTATTTATCCCCCTGCCAAAGTCGGAGGGGATATTAGAAATGGTCTTCGTCCGTGCATCTGTCTGTTTGCACTACCGAAAATGAATAGGGGTCCATCTAACTGTAAACAAAACAAAAGAGAACAATGGACTTCATTTAGTAACAATAGAATAAGGGGCCAGTGGCATAACTCCAAAAGTACTTGAGCGATTTTCTTCAAACTTCATACACTGACATAGCACATTGGGAGGGAGTGCAGTGTGTAAGAATAATAACTCTACCTTGCCTACTTTAAGTGTTATTCGTCTTTATCAGATATAATTGAAAAACTTTGTCCGAAGCATAACACCAAAAGTACTTGAGGGATTTACTTCAAACTTAATACACTGACATAGCACATTGGTAGGAATTGCAGTGCACAAGAACAGTAACTTTACCTTGCCTTTTTTAGAGTTATTCCCCTTTATCACATTTACCAGAAACAATTTTTTCAGAGCACAACTCCAAAAGAACTTGAAGGATTTTCTTTAAACTTAATACACTGAAAAGCACATTGGTAAGAAGTGCATTGTGCAAGAACAATAACTCTTCCTTGCCTACTTTTAGAGTTATTCATCTTTATCAGATTTACTTGAAAAACTTGTCTGAAGCATATTTCCAAAAGTACATGAGGGATTTTCTTCAAACTTCATACACTGACAGTGCACGTTAGTAGAAAGTGCATTGTGCAAAAACAATAACTCTACCTTGCCTACTTTTAGAGTTATTCCTGTTTATCAGATTTACTTGAAAAAAAAATCCAGAGCATTACTCCAAAAGTACTTGAGGGATTTTCTTTAAACTTAATACACTGACATAGCACGTTGGTAGGAAGTGCAGTGTCACGTACGATAAATCTACCTTGCCTAATTTTTGAGGGGTTTTCTTCAAACTGCATATGCACATTATTACATTTGTACATATAGTTTTTGAAAGTACAACCTTCAGGTTACTTCTTCCCGGCTTGGGGATTAACCATGTGTAACATGGCTCTTGTTCCATAATGGATTGTCTTCATACTTGGACACAGCAACCCTTTTGACAAGACCTTCAAGTAGACCAGACTAAACTTGACCTTGACTCATAAATGACCTTCACCTTCAAGGTCAAAATATTGAATTTTGCTAAAATTGACCATTACTTTATTATTAATAGATGGATTGTCTTCATGCCTGGACACAACAACCCTTTGGACAAGACCTTCAAGTAGACCAGACTTAACTTGACCTTAACTCATAAATGACCTTCACCTTCAAGGTCAAATAATTGAATTTTGCTAAAATTGGCCATAACTTTATTATTAATAGGTGGATTGTCTTTATAATTGGACACAACAACCCTTTGGACAAGATCTTCAAGTGAATCAGACTGAACTTGACCTTGGCTCATAAATGACCTTCACCTTCAAAGTCAAATTGTTGAGTTTTGCTAAAATTGGCCATATCTTTCTTATTTGTTGTTGGATTTTCATCATACTTGGACAGAACAACACTTATGATAAATCCAACATTATGATTTTTTCAAGTATGATCTTGACCTTTAAATGACCTTGACAGTCGTGGTCAAATTAATGAATTTTGCTAAAACTGGTCATAACTTTGTTGTTTATGGTTGGATTTAAATGAAATTTGGACAAAACTATACTTATGACAAAGCCGCCATGTCAAATAATTCAAGTATGACCATAACCTAAAAATGACTGTGAAGATCATGGTCAAATTATTGAATTTTGATTAGATTGTCATAACTTTCTCATTTATTTATTGATTTGATTCATACTTGGATAAAACAACACTTATGACAAATGCAACATTTTGATTCTTTCAAGTGTGACTTTGACCTAAAAAATGACCTGGACAGGCAAGGTCAAATTATTGAATTTTGCTTAAATTGGTCATAACTTTGTTATTTATGATTGGGTTTGATTCATACATTGTACTTGGACAAAACAACACATTTGACAAAACTGACTTGTTGAATAATTCAGGTATGACCTTGATTCTAAACTGGAGTTGACAGTCAAGGTCAAATGATTGAATTTTGCTTTAATTGTCTTAACTGTCATTTACTTACAGATTTGATTCATACTTTGATAAAACAACGAAACCGACATTTTGATTTATTAAAGTAAAACCTTGACATTCAAGGTCAAGTTATTGAATTTTGCTTAAATTGGCCATAACTTTATTATTTTTGTTTTTGTTTATTCATGTTAAATTATTCAAGTTTGACCTTAACCTTAAAATGACCTTGACAGTCAAGGTCAAATTATTGAATTTAGCTTGAATTGTAATAACTTTATCAATTTACAGATTTGAATCATACTTGGACAAAACAACACTTATGACAAAACTGATAGGCTGAATAAAACAAGTATGACTTTAACCTTAAAATGACCTGGACCTTCAGGGTCAAGTTATTTAATTTGGATTTGATTTATATTTGGACAAAACGACACTTATGACAAAACCTACATGTTGGATCATTCAGGTATGACCTTGAACTTTAAATGACTGTCAAGTTCAAATTATTGAATTTTGCTTAAATAGCCAAATTTATGTTATTCATGGACAGATTTGATCTGTACTGGGACAAAATAACACTGAGAATAATACAAACATGTTGAACAGTTCAAGTACAATGTATTACCTTGACCTTTAAATGACCTTGACATTACTTAACTTTGCTATATCTTTGTTATTAATGGATGTAGTGTCTTCATGCTTGGACATAACTACCTTTTAGACAATACGTCCAAACAAGGTTAAACTGAACTTGACCTTGACCTTTAAGGTCAAATTCAGAATGTTGCTAAAATTGGCCATAACTTTGTTGTGTATGGATGAATTTGATAATTATATTTCCAAATGATGTTTCATTTGAAATCCCTTCACCACAATGTGCTTCCACTGATGTGTTTGGAAATAAGAAAAAGTCGAGCATTGCTCCCGTTTGCGGTGGCTCTTGTTTTTAGCTCACCTGTCACGTAGTGACACAGTGAGCTTTTCTGATCACCTTTTGTCTGTCGTCCGTCCGTCCACAATTAGTTTGTTAACACTCTAGTGGTCACATTTTTGCCTCAATTGTCATGAAACTTGGTCAGGATGTTTGTCTCATTGATATCTCGGACGAGTTCGAACATGGGTTATCAGGGTTGGAAAACTAGGTCACAGAGCCCAAATATAGAAAAACCTTGTTAACACTCTAGAGGCTACTTTTTCAGTCCAAATATCCTGGAAGTTTGTCAGAAAAGTTCTATTGATGATTTCTAGCTCAAGTTCAAATATGGGTCATCTGGGTTCAAAAACTAGGTCACGGAGCCCAAAAATAGAAAAATCTTGTTAACACTCTAGAGGTTACATTTTCAGCCCAAATAATCTTGAAATTTGTCAGAAAGGTTGCTTTGACAATTTTTAGGTCAAGTTCAAATATGGGTCATCTGGGTTCAAAAACTAGGTCACAGAGCCCAAATATGGAAAAACCTTGTTAACACTCTAGAGGTTACATTTTCAGCCCAAATAATCTGGAAATTTGTCAGAAAGGTTGCTTTGACAATTTCTAGGTCAAGTTCAAATATGGGTCATCCGGGATCAAAAACTAGGCCACGGAGCCTAAATATGGAAAAACCTTGTTAACACTCTCGAAGTTACATTTTCAGCCCAAATAATCTGGAAATTTGTCAGAAAAGTTGCCTTGAGGATTTCTAGATCAAGATCGAATATGGGTCATCTGGAGTCACAAACTAGGTCACAGAGTCCAAATATGGAAAAACCTTGTTAACATTCTTAAGGTAGCATTTTCAGTCCAAATAACCTGGAAATTTGTCAGAAAGGTTCTATCGATGATTTCTAGCTTAGTTTTGAATATAGGTTTTCTGGGGTCAAAAACTAGGACACAGAGCCCGAAAGTAGAAAAACCTTGTTAATGCTCTAGAGGCTACATTTTTAGTCCAAATGTCCCTGAAATTTGTCAGAAAGATTGTTTCAATGATTTCTAGCTCAGATTTGGATATGGGTCATCTGGGATCAAAAACTAGGTCACATGGTCCAAATATGTAAAAAACTTTTTAATACTCCAGAGGTTACATTTTCAGTCCAAATATCGTGGAAATTTGTCAGACAGGTTCTCTTGATGATTTCTAGCTCAAGTTGGAGTATGGGTCATCTTGGGTCAAAAACTAGGTCACAGAGCCCAAATATGGAAAAACCTTGTTAACACTCTAGAGGTAACATTTTAATTCCAAAAAACCTGGAAATTTGTCAGAAAGCTTAATTCTATTGTTTCTAGGTCAAGTTTGAATATGGGTCATCTGGGGTCGAAACATCTAGGTCACAGAGTCCAAATATCGAAAAACTTTGTAAACACTCTAGAGGCTACATTTTCAGTCCAAATGTCCTGGAAATTTGTCAGAAAGGTTGTTTTGATGATTTGTAGCTCAAGTTTGGATATGGGTAATCTGGGGTCAAAAACTAGGTCATAGAGCCCAAATATGGAAAAATCTTGTTAACACTCTAGAGGTAACATTTTCAGTACAAATAACCTTGAAATTTGTCAAAGAGATTGTTTCAATAATTTCTAGGTCAGGTTCGAATATGGGTCATCTGGGGTCAAATAACCAGGTCCATAGCAACTTTGTTTAAAGCAGTCATACTCAGGTGAGCGATACAGGGCCATCATGGCCCTCTTGTTAAATCCTGTGGCAAATTTTCTTTGCTACATTTCTTACCAAAAGTTGAATCATTTGGGGAAAATTACCATACACTTTTGGCAAGATGAAACGTTTTTTGATATGCACACTTAATGATGATCATTTCAAAAGAAAAAAAATATACTGGGTTTATTCAACTTTATGCAAGTGTTTTCGATTTTCCTGAATTCACATTTTTCTTTAAGGTATAATTAAGACTATTAAACGACACCTTTTCAACACTTGGTGAATGAGCATTTTTAAAAAAGTATTCTGCAATATAAAAAATATAGTCAATACAAGACTTTTTTTAGAGTTTTAAAAGAAATGACGAATATTAACTTCAGTCCGCACATTACTTAATGCTGTCAAAGTCGATTGTTCGTTGTTTTTTTGTTGGTTTTTGTTTTTCATCGTCTGACCATAAAATGCTGTCTGTAATTGATCATCATTATGAAAGCATTGTAACTGCTGACAGAAAACCACAGTAAGTACATATGTACATATGTTATATATTTATTATGTACACCTAATATGAGAATGAATGTCAGTGGGATTACATTACATGGTTCCAATTTACCCCACCCATTTCAGATATGGAAAAGATATGAAAAACAAACTTCAAAATATAGATATGGTTTCAGATCAGCTATAATTATTTCTTCACTTTTCTTAATATATAACTTTTGGGGGAAACTAATATTAAGTAGTGTTTGAAAAATTAATAACTGAAAATGTTGATACCAGATTGTCATTAACTAACAGTGCTTTGAGGTATATAGTAATCATAGCATTATAAAAAAAGAAAAAAGAAATTCAGTCTAATTCCAATAAAAAATGAAATTCAAAAACTGAAGAAAACATTGATCATCATCATTGGTGTTTGAACCTACAACCTTTAGTGAAAAGGAACCGTCACATGTTGAAATGAAATAGAGTACTCTTCAGGTTGAAGGTAATGCTTTAGGTATCGACTATATCAAAATGATGTGACTAGGATTGCAGATAAACATGATAGAATGATAGAAGAAAAGGACATAGGTGATTTTTTCATCACTCTTTCTAGGGAAGAATAGGTCAGTCTTGATCATTGTTTCAGAAATAATCATTTTAGGAATGTTTTACTTCTTTAGTAAATTATACTGATAATAATGAACACTGCTGATTTTAGTAAGAATGTTGCTTACAGATGACTGTGTCATGCGCACAATCAGTCTCCGGTCAAGGTCATGTGTTGTTAACTTTGATTTGTTTTCACATAGTGTCTTTGTGCACATAGTATAATTTATATACGTATAGAAAATTTTGAAACACTGTAATACAAATGTTTATCGTATCTAGATACATGTGGAATGTCATACCAACAACCAGTGTCTCAGATCTAGTTCAGTCTTTTATATGTCCATATATGTACAAACAATTTTTTTCAAAGGTGTAGGCTATTAGGGAATGTGGCAGAAGAAAATACACAGGTCCATAGGTCCTAACATAAAAACCAAGGTCTTAAAGCTAAATTCTTATAGGTCCACTGGGTCTGCAGTCTGGAAAGTATTTTGAGCCCCTGGTCAGAATTTTTCAAGCCAGATATGGATAGACAGATTAGTAAATTGTCACCTGTGTAAGTGAGTGTACATAGTATCTCAACAGACCTCTTGTTATAACATGGTAGCCTAATTGTTTAAAGTACTGTGACATATGATATCTTTTTATCATATCAGACACTTGCATTATACAGATAAAATACTTATACTAGAGACTACTTTGTCAAGTTTACTATAAATAGTAAATCACTGTGGGTCATGTAAGGGAGATAATGTGCTTTTATTGTTTTGCATTAAATATAAAAAACAATTTAACAAATGTGTCTAGAAGGAATTCAGAGTTCAGAATATAGAGGTTTATCATTAATAAGTTGAAACATAATTTAAAAATAAAAAAATAACTTTTTGCTTTGAAAGTCAAATTGAAGATTGAAAGCAGGAGCTTTTATTTTAGTATATACAGTACAACTTTGGGTACATTTGCATGTTATCTTAATGTCTTCATTTTTAGGTGTTTATCACCTTTATTGATGACAGTTATCTTTGGTAAACCTTATTCGTGAAGAAGTAACTGTTAAAAATGGTTTGAAATAATGATCCAGTTATTTCGTGATAAAAAAAAAAAAATTGGGAAAGGACTTGTTTATTACCTTTATTAGTTTAACGATAAGACAGAAACTTGTTACTGTTTTTGTGCAAAGAAGGAGTGTATAAAATAAGCTGTGAAGAGAAAAAACTCCTGTCGAGGAATTAATTGAAAAAAAAAAAGAATTAATATTCAGAGGTTTTTGAAACGTGATAACAAAAAAATCATATCAAGCATAAAAATGCAAAATATGGGAGAAATGGAAGAAAGAAGCTAATAGAATTTTAGATTGAAGAGAATTTTTTTTTATTCTGGTATGGAAAAAAAAGAGTCACAAAAGATAATGAAAAGAAAACTTTAGTGTAGAATGGTGAAGAGAAGAAATTGAGCTTAAGGAAATTGAGTTCTTCAGTGTTGAAATTGTGAATTGTTCCTGTACAGTGTATTGTCAAGTGTCAAAATGATGATTGACCTTTCAGATGACCCTAACAATGATGTTATTGGGGAGACAGGAAACTTTGCACTTGACCAACCAGTGTACAATGAGAGAAGGAAACAGTCGACAGTGTGGAAACTGAACTATCTGGTAAGCTTAACTTAAGTGTTTCTTTATTCAAGCTCATGTTTTTGACTGGTTCTTTAACCATTACTTTTAAACATGATTTTTTCCTGTCCAAGTATTTTCTAAGAAGTGAAGAATCTCAAATTTGAATAAGATACCAACCCAGGATCTAGAATGAGATACATGTTCAAAATTAATAAATTTTGTATATCCTTATTCTTCAAGTGTAACAACCCTAGTTTTTAGTGATGACAGATAAGCTGCCTTGTGATAGCAGAGTTCATTTCAGTATTAATTATTTCATTTTGGACATTTTTTTTTAACAACAATAAAGCACAATGAATTTCATGTATATAGGTTGCATTTGTGTGCATAGGATGTTCAATGTCACCTTAATACGTTTACAAAGAGATCTGTGAATAGGCTATTAAAACATAAGTATATCCATTACTGAACACTAACGTCCTAATTTGTTGAAAATAATGTAGTTATGCCTTAGCCGATGAATAAGGTTAGTTTCTCAGGCGACGTGATTATGTGCAACACTGATTAAGTCAAGTGGTTTACATGTATGCTTGAATGTTGCAAAATAATATAAGCTGCATGGTAAATAGGAACTTTAACACAGTTGAAAAGTTTGTTTTAAGTTTTATAAATAATTTTGCTACAAACATAAGGTAATATATTTTGTAACCATGGTGATAACCTGTACCATTTCCAGCTGTAACTGTTTTCAGAATTTTGTGAATTAAATGAATATATCTGTTACCATACATCTAAAAATGGTAAAGAATATTGCATGAATGTTGGTGATTGTAAATGGGTTCCATATTGGGTACCAAAAAATATTGCCCAGTATGGATAACTTTGACAAAATCTATCATTTTATGTTAACAAGAAAGCCATGATGGCTCTATATCACTCAGCTGAGAACCATTGTAGCTGTTGATTGATTTTTCCTTGCTGTAACTTCCAAAAATAGAATGTAAGTAAGAATGTCAAGGTTAAAATCGGACAAAGGCTACCACAGGAACAGTTCTGTGAAATTATTTTGAAATTGGGCCTGGGGTTTCTGAGAAGATTTTCAAAGTTTTTCATATCGTCATATATACTGAAAACTTGCCCGGCCCCGGTGAGCCAAGTTTCTATTACATACCAACAATTATCAAATGAATTTGATAGAGAAGCAGCTCAGAAACATTTCTGTGAAATTATTTTGTAATTGAGCCAGTAGATTCTGAGGAGAAAGTTTTCAAATTTTTACATAATGGTCATAAAGTGAAAACAGACTATGTTTTTAAGGACTAACAAGGCGTGAAGGAATTTGATTAAGGGCCACATAAGAAACATTTCTGTAAAGTTATATTTGAAGTGGCGCCAGCGGTTTCTGAGGTGAAGATTTTCAAAGTTTTCCATAAAGTCTTATAGAGAAATCAGGCCCCACTCTCTCTAGGTTTTGTTTGAGGGACCAAAGTGGCTTTAAGAAATTTGATAAAGGACCAACTCAGGAACATATTTTTTGAGAAATTATTTTGAAATCGGGCAGGTGGTTTTTGAGGGTAAGATTTTCAAAGTTTTTTCTTATGGTTGCCATTAGAGTTCTGTATGTTTGCCACATATTGGTTGCCATAGCAGCCAGAGTTCAGAATGAAACCATTTAATTTTAAAGAATTTGAAAAAGAACCAATGGAGGAACATCCCTGTGAAGTTTGCCTAAAATTGGATCAGTGATTTAGGAGGAGATGTCATTTTAAGGAAAATGTTGACAACAGACAGTTAACCCCCTATGAGCAATTTGTGCTCAGGTTACCTTAAAATAACAATGATAGAGTTGACTGTTTTAGTTTTTTCACATTATCCATGTACCAATGGGCATGAAAATTTTCAAGATAGAAAAATGGACAGTTAATTTCAGTCATAGATATATTTTACATGAGGGTAAGTCTTTATACATACAGTATCCTAAAGCACTCTCAATATTGAATTGTTAAACAGTTTACCTATTGTGTTCAGTTATTTAACTTTACTTCAGGAAGCAGCTATTTATTTACAAGAAGGGGAGAATAATGACAAGTTCTACACACATCCGAGAGATCATGATGCCTTACCAGCGTACCAGATTGCACACAACAGATGGTTCCATGTCCTTGACCTCTGTGCAGCTGTTCTTATTCTACTCTTAGCCGCGTGTGAAAGACCAGCTGTGGACTTCTTACGTCTTCCAGTCGGGGTAGGTTTTGATCCTTGATCCTGCAATTTGGAAATAAGGCTGAGTTCAGTTTTATGGGTCGAAAAAGCATAAGTTTGTAGAATTTCTAATTTTTAAATAAACGTAGAATTTATGAAGTCTTTATTAAAAGCTGAGCCATTTTGTAGCAGTTTGCTGTTTTCAACACTCTGGTCTTTTACAGTCTTTCAGACTGGAAGCACACTTTCTCCCTTGATTTATAAATAGTTAAAAGAAATCATGTCAGTAAGTCTGTGAAACTAGATTTAGTAATATTATACCTAGCATCAATTACAGGTGCATGGTTCCCTGGAGATTTTAATGTTATTATTTCTGAGCCTGGAACTAGGTATCAGAATGAAATGGTTGAGCCTGCAAGTTTATATTCGACATCCAAGAACAGTAATGAAGGTAATTAAAAGGTTCATTTTCCACTATTTTAAATAGATTGAACATATTCGGGGACATGTAAAGAAAAATTAACTTAAAAAATGGACAGGTTACCAGAACGTTCTTAAGAAAATAAATCTTATATTGCTTGTTTTGAATTGGATGACTAAATCTAAATGCTTTCATAATTATATATTTTTTTTTTGCTGCTAGACTGGATGCATCTTTGAAGGCATTTGTTTTGTTGAAAAACAGCTTATCTTTAGAGTACCAATATTTAAAATTAAAGTTTGATTTTTCTAATGGTTTCATTTTCATGCACAGGATGGAATTCATTGTTCATTTTTACATTGCAAATGAATAATGTTTTTTTTTTGTCTCTTTGTAGACTGTTATGTTATGTATAATGCTGGTGGAAGCTGTGGTCGTGCTAGTACGGCAGACAAACCATTTTCGGGTGACTCGTGCCCTCAGACCAATATTCCTGCTCAATTCTCATTATTGTAGGAGTGTGCGAAGGTAAATTTTAAGCTGCTGCAGTATTTTGCATAATGTCTTAACTAGATTTTATGGTCAAACCATGTCTTGGCCACATGATCATAAAAATAATTTTTAGAACAATTTGAATTTCGCTAGATAAGAAATAAACATCTTTTGAGCTTTCCCTGTGAGACATGGAAAACCTCATGGCTTTATGAACTTGAGCATTGGTGCATATTCTCAAAAATTTAATATCACTATGCCGGGTGACCTAACAGGAAGAGATATAATCAAGTTATAGATATGAATATATTGTTTCCAGAAGGGATATTCCAATACACAAGGTTGTTTTTAGTTAAAGTTTATTTGATATAAACAAGTTCATGCAACTTATATTAATTCTGCTCAAAGACAGCTTCCTGCATTCAGACCAGTACAAAAGACTTTAAAGTGTAGAGTCCGGAAACTGACTTGAGAAATCTTGCACCTGATTGGGTATCGTCACACAATAAGATGAACACTATGTTTTTCAGGATTGCTAGACAAACGCTGCAGTCACTTCCACCTATAATTGACATGCTTGTACTCCTGTTGTTTGTAATGCTTATTTTTTCCATATTAGGTAAGTATGTGTTTTAAATGTCCATGTCTGAATTCAGCATTATTGAATTATGGTGGCTGTACTCATGGAAAAGTGGCATATTTGTACAAAATTACTGGGACATATAATGAAATATAGGAAATATTTGAATCAATCAGACTAGCATTTCTTTGAAAGTTTATACAAGTTAATAATAGTTTATGAATTTATAGCATTTCGTTTTGCTTACAGTGATAATACCCCAACATGTATAATATATTTGAGTTGATGTCTCCGCCGGTTTATTAAGAAGGATATTAGAGGAGTTTTTGTGTGTTTTTACTGATGGCTTTCCCTAATTACATGTAGAACGTATTGACAGTATTTTAATTGATTTCTTATAAATGCTATCTTAATTAAACCTCTGTACAAATCACATATTACATCTCTCAAATTATACTCCATACATCAAGGGAGATTACTGTTGTTCTGTATTTTATTGTAACTGCAGTTTTCTTACTTGTAGATTTATGATTCCCTATGTTTTACCTAACTAGAAGATTCTATGACCCAAAGTTGTTTTTCTTTATCTTGCAGGATATTACCTTTTTTCCACCGTGCCAAACAATCCAGTGAGTTATTTCCATTTCTTTGGTCTTTTATTTTTCTGTCTTGATAATTAAATGGAAACAAGATGGTTTAATTTGAAAAAAATAATATTAGAAGTCTGAAAGTTATTGCTTATAAATCTTATATTTATGAAACCCAAGCCTAGCATGGTTTTAGTTGTCGAGCATAAAGTAAAACAGGTTAATTCTCAATTAGTTCAGACATCAAATTTTTTTTACTTCTTCAAACCTTTCTGTCCGTAATTCTATTCTTTCCTTAAAAAGAGACTATTATTCTCATGGATGTCAGATTAAGGTGTTAAATATATACTGAATGTTTTCCAGTTCTTGCTTAGAAAATCTTAAGTGGTTTATTGTTACACGATTTCTGCAAAGATTAGATTTTTTTCCAGTGATATTTGGTTTCTGTTAATGAATTACATGTTTTGGTACAGTTAAGGTCAGTTTTTGTAGAAGTATGTCAGTAGTTCACAATTCTTTGAGTCACCTTTGAACTTTGTTACTTTTTATTTTTCTGCTAATACTTTGCTATCTAGTTCTCAATGTTGAAATTACTTTTCTTTTTCTGCTGAAAGCAAAACTGTAATTTAGTCTTTATTTTCCGTTTCAGTATTTTGCAACACTGAAAGACAGTTTTATAAGTCTGTTTATTCTTCTTACCACTGCGAAGTAAGTTATTTCATTTTTTGTATATATTTAGCTCACCTGAGCACGAAGTGCTTTGCACAAGAATGAACTGTTGTAGAAGGTGGTTCTGCAGCATCTATTAGTTTATACCAAATTTATTTTAGTTCGATTGTGTAGGAAGCTTTAAGCTTATAGACGCACTCTCGAATCCGTTCCTGGAACTAACCAGTACTAAGCAAAGAGTGTAAAGTTTCTTGCTCAAGAAAACAACGGCTTGCCCCTGACGGGGTTTGAACCCGTGCAGCTAGCAATCCTTTGAATACTAGTCCGACACGTTAACCACTCGGCCACGCCGCCACTTGCATCATCTATTGTCAGCCGTGTGTTGTCAACTCTTTCTTCAAATGACATTTCCTCTTAATCCCCTTGATAGACAGAGAAAACTTCTAAGAAATGTTCCTTGGGTAATCCACTACCAAAATTTCTAGAATTTGATTCTATGAAAATCCTATTGTCTGAAACTGTAAGCTCTAGAACTAATATATTCAGTATGTAGCATTGTAGAATTGTAAAGTGGTTCAAAGTTGTCAAGTTGAATCAATCATGGCCAGACGTTCAAAAGTTTAATATGGAAATTTTTTATGGAAACACTAAAAAAAGCAAACAAATACTTCTTTGAAGCGCTTTTTATTAAAGACATCCAACCTGTATATCTTATGAAGTGAAAACTAGTTAATTAAGCTGCATTTTAACTTGTAATTTTTTGTCTTTTATTGGTAGCAGCTTAACATATAAAGAGTCATTATTACTGTGGTATATTTAGCTTTTAAAAACTGAATATTAATTATGTAATAGGTGTTGAAAAATCGTGGCTCGACCAGGACTTGAACCCAGGGCCTTCCGCTTACAGGGCGGACACTCTACCAACTGAGCTACAAAGGTTTTGCCTTATCGATTTATCACCTATAAACTGGTACCCGGCTACAATTAAAGATATAAATAGCTCAGAGATGATTTCTGTTTTCAGTTACCCAGATGTGATGATGCCAGCTTACAATGATAGCAGATTCTCAGCTTTCTTCTTTATAGTTTATCTGTCAATAGAACTTTACTTCATCATGAATCTGGTAAGCCAAATTAATTATTGTGTCTTACAAGATCATTAGTTTGAAAGGTGTTCAAGGGTAAAAAAATGGGAGGTTAAGTTTGAATTTTGATGCAATTAACCAAAACTTGCAAAAAAATGGTTCAGTTTTTCTGTAGTGTTAGAATTTTCAAACAAGAAAAGGTTTCTTACCATATCATATATAAAATACCAGCTCTGTTTAATGTCAAGGTCCTTGTAAACCACTTTACATGTATTTGTAACCTCTCATGTGGAAGTCTGTGAGTTCAAGTCCTACTTGTGATTTCTTGATAGAGTGTATTGGCACTTGCATTTTTAACCTCTCATGTGGAAGTCTGTGAGTTCAAGTCCTACATGTGATTTCTTGACGGAGGGTAAAGGCACAAGTAATCTACAAGAATGATAAATATTTCATATGAAATATTCCTGAAGATTATTTTTAATACATGTACAAGGTTACTAGTCTTGATTGTGTGAGGGAAATCTGGTCATTATAAAAAGATCATTTTAGAGCAGTGCCTGAAATTTCAGCAAATATTCATGATTTCTGTGTTTACTTTTACAGTTTTTAGCTGTCGTGTATGACACTTTCTCTAGTTTTGAGAAGAAAAAACTTCGGAAACTTTTCTTCCATAAAAGGGAGGGCTGTCGACATGCTTTCAAACTGCTGGCAACTAGAAAGGTAAGTCCTCACATCCTCATTATGTTAGTGACCTGTGAATTACAGTTCTTACTGTTTGATGGTGAGTCTTGGGTCTTTTCTGGCCATCTGAGTATAGATAAAAATGGCTGATATTTCAAAGAGTATATGCATAGTACTGGGTCTTTTTAGATATTGATAAGTTAGACTGTTACTATTATAAAGGTCTGTTATACTGAACACCATGAAACCAAACCAGAAAATGCTGTTGACAGCTAGTAATCTGTATTCATATGCTTGATTGTTTATTTAAAATATGAATAACATATGTTCTACCGAAATATTCTAGTGTATAGTGTACATTAAAATTTTGCTCCTAAGAGCCACAGGTTTCGAGAACAATGTTTGTTTAATACTGTTGTATTTACTTGTGATATCTTAAACATTTAGGCAACACTTTTGTCATCCAGTCTGTTTACATAGTTGAAAAAAGTCCCTTTTCACACATACCATACATTTAGCCTGCTTGCCCTTTCACAGGAGTATGTATGAGGTTCATCCACACGTACTATACCTTTGTGAAGTATCAGGTTTTAACACAGTCTCTTAGTGGCTTCTGATGAGTTTGAAACATGCATTGAACATATGTTGCTTTCTTAGGCCTTTAGGTAGTTTGGTAGTTATGTACAAGGCTGCTTACTATTTCTCAGATTCAAAATACGTTTTAGTAAATAAAGGTTTTTATATCTGTTAATTGCTGAGATGGGTACACTGTATAGTGAATATTTTTCAGGAGAACAATCTTATAAACCTGAGGTCATTTCTTGGTATGCTTGAGTACTTCAGGCCAAAACTTAGTAAGTATACTTCAGGCCAAAACTTAGTAAGTATACTTCAGGCCAAAACTTAGTAAGTACACTTCAGGCCAAAACTTAGTAAGAATACTTCAGGCCAAAACTTAGTAAGTACACTTCAGGCCAAAACTTAGTAAGTATACTTCAAGCCAAAACTTAGTAAGTATACTTCAGGCCAAAACTTAGTAAGTACACTTCAGGCCAAAACTTAGTAAGTATACTTCAGGCCAAAACTTAGTAAGTATACTTCAGGCCAAAACTTAGTAAATATACTTTGGGCCAAAACTTAGTAAGTACACTTACAGTCAAATTTTAGTAAGTATACTTCAGGCCAAAACTTAGTAAGTATACTTCAGGCCAAAACTTTGTTAATGTACATCTGGCAAAAAAATGTAATAAGTCTGCTTCAGGCCAAAATTTAGTATGTATAATTCATGATGAACTTCAGTTTTCAGTCTTCAGGCAGATTTATAGTAAATATTCTCCAGGCAAAGACTTGCACTTTCCACCTATTTTTGAGGTTTATTTAGTATGTAAACTGCCTATTATGATTGTTTTTGAGTAAGTGTAAATATTTAACTGAGAAATGTTCTATAAACATAAGGTTTGTTTTATTAAATTGAAAGCCTGGCTGTATTTTGATATTTGATTTTTTTTTTAGATTTTATTTAATGTTTTCTTTATTTGAACAGGCAGGAAAGAGGGTTATTTGATGTTCAAGACACTCAACAAACGGAAGAATGGAAAACTGAGTTTGGAAGAGTTTTATGAAATTTACGACTTCTGTGATCTTAAATGGCGGGTAAGATGGAAAGCATGAAATAAGAATGTTTATTTTGGCCAGTTTATGTACCATATCTGTATTTAGTGATGTTTAGTTTTAGTAGTTTGTTTCATAAAGCCTTCAGAATCAAACTTTACATAAGAAGTCTTAGAGCAGGTTGGATTTCTGATTGTTTTTGTTAAAGCTTTAATTGTGACATGTTGTTAACAATCAGTGTTCTTGTCATTAGACAATATTTTTGATTTAATCATTGTTTGTATTTGTTACATATGTAACAGTTATAGGTAGGTTCAATGAGTTATATGAAACAACATGTATATTTAGTTTGTTTTTCATTGATGCTCATTGCTGTTTAAAAAGATATCGGAGCCTTAAATGGTTGTTAAATTCCTGGTCATGATAAAATGTTAGGAGCTTAATAGCTCAGTGGTTAGGGTGTTTGCCTCTGATTTGGAAGGTCCCTAGTTTGAAACCTTAGCTTGAGCAGGAGATGTGTCCTTAGGCAAAAACTCCTGCGTCATTTATGTCTTGGTTCATCTAGATGTGAATGAGTTTCTGCGATGAATGTTACTTGGTTTACTCTGAAGTGATTGGTTCCCTCTTGGATCAGATGGTATTTCAAGAGCGATTTATGCAAGCATGGATGGTTTTTTTGTTATATTCAATTTAAATCGAATTAGTGTAAAATAAATTTATTTTTATGCCCCCTCTTCAAAGAAGTGGGGGTATATTGCTTTGCATTTGTCTGTCTGTCGGTCGGTCCATCGGTCCGTAGACCAAATGGTTTCCGACCAATAACTAAAGAATGCTTAGGCCTAGGAACTTCAAACTTGGTAGGATGATTGTCCATCACCAGTAGATGACCCCTATTGCTTTTGGGGTCAAGGGGTCAAAGGTCAAGATCACATTGACCTTGTAGGTAGAAACGGTTTCCAACCAATAACTAAAGAACACTTAGGCCTAGGAACTTCAAACTTGGTAGGATTATTGTCCATCACCAGTAGATGACCCCTATTGATTTTGGGGTCAAGGGATCAAAGGTCAAGGTCTCATTGACCTTGTAGGTAGAAACGTTTTCCGACCAATAACTAGAGAACGCTTTGACCTAGGTTCACCAAAATTGGTATGCTGGTTGGTCATCACCAGTACATGTAGATGACCCCTATTGATTTTGAGGTCATTAGGTCAAAGGTCAAGATCACAGGGACCTTCATCCTAAAAACGGTTTCCGATCAATAACTAGAGAACGCTTAGACCTAGGTTCACCAAACTTGGTATGCTGGTTGGTCATCACCAGTAGATGACCCCTGTTGATTTTGAGGTCATTAGGTCAAAGGTCAAGCTCACAGAGACCTTCATCCTAAAAATGGTTTCCGATCAATAACTAGAGAAGGCTTTGACCTAGGTTCACCAAACTTGGTATGCTGGTTTGTCATCACCAGTAGATGACCCCTATTTACTTTGAGGTCATTAGGTCAAAGATCAAGATCACAGAGACTTTCATCCTTAAAACAGTTTCCGATCAATAACTAGAGAAGGCTTTGACCTAGGTTCACCAAACTTGGTATGCTGGTTGGTCATCACCAGTAGATGACCCCTATTTACTTTGAGGTCATTAGGTCAAAGATCAAGATCACAGAGACTTTCATCCTTAAAACGGTTTCCGATCAATAACTAGAGAACGCTTTGACCTAGGTTCACCAAACTTGGTATGCTGGTTGGTCATCACCAGTACATGTAGATGACCCCTATTGATTTTGAGGTCATTAGGTCAAAGATCAAGATCACAGAGACTTTCATCCTTAAAACGGTTTCAGATCAATAACTATAGAATGCTTTGACCTAGGTTCACCAAACTTGGTGTGCTGATTGGTCATCACCAGTAGATGATCCCTATTGATTTTGAGGTCATTAGGTCAAAGGTCAAGCTCACAGGGACCTTCATCCTAAAAACGGTTTCTGATCAATAACTAGAGAACGCTTTGACCTAGGTTCACCAAACTTGGTATACTGGTTGTTCATCACCAGTAGATGACTCCTATTGACTTTGAGGTCATTAGGTCAAAGGTCAAGATCACAGCGACTTTCATCTTAAAACGGTTTCCGATCAATAACTAGAGAACGCTTTGACCTAGGTTCACCAAACTTGGTATGCTGGTTGGTCATCACCAGTAGATGACCCCCTATTGATTTTGAGGTCATTAGGTCAAAGGTCAAGCTCACAGAGACTTTGACTCTAAAAACGGTTTCCGATCAATAACTAAAGAATGCTTTGACCTAGGTTCACCAAACTTGGTATGCTGGTTTGTCATCACCAGTAGATGACCCCTATTTACTTTGAGGTCATTAGGTCAAAGGTCAAGATCACAGAGACTTTCATCCTTAAAACGGTTTCAGATCAATAACTAGAGAATGCTTTGACCTAGGTTCACCAAACTTGGTGTGCTGATTGGTCATCACCAGTAGATGATCCCTATTGATTTTGAGGTCATTAGGTCAAAGGTCAAGCTCACAGAGACCTTCATCCTAAAAACGGTTTCCGATCAATAACTAGAGAACGCTTTGACCTAGGTTCACCAAACTTGGTATACTGGTTGTTCATCACCAGTAGATGACCCCTATTGACTTTGAGGTCATTAGGTCAAAGGTCAAGATCACAGCGACTTTCATCTTAAAACGGTTTCCGATCAATAACTAGAGAACGCTTTGCCCTAGGTTCACCAAACTTGGTATGCTGGTTGGTCATCACCAGTAGATGACCCCCTATTGATTTTGAGGTCATTAGGTCAAAGGTCAAGCTCACAGAGACTTTGACTCTAAAAACGGTTTCCGATCAATAACTAAAGAATGCTTTGACCTAGGTTCACCAAACTTGGTATGCCGGTTGGTCATGACCAGTAAATGACCCCTATTGATCTTGAGGTCATTAGGTCAAAGGTCAAGGCCACAGGGACCTTGATCCTAAAAATGGTTTCTGATCAATAACTAGAGAACGCTTTGGCCCAACCACTAGCAATTAGGTGCTGCCGGGGGGCATTTATGTTTTACAAACATTTCTTGTTTCAGTCTGTTTCTGCAGAGGAAGAGTTGTGGTCATCAAACTTTCGTCACCCTTGTAATAACATATTTAAAGGTAGGTATTCACAATTTTATGGTTTGTACATTAGCAAGGAGTGAAGCGTATCTAAAATCTTATTTTTTTGTCTGTTTTATTATCATATTAATTTCTATAATCAGTTTATTGAAAAACAAAGAAGAATTTTTCAACAAGATTTTTCTTTTAATGGGAGATCAATTTAGAAACAAAATGTGTACAGTTGTGTCTTTTAATTACACAAAACTGTATACCTATAACAGTAATGCATAATCAGTACCTGATGAAGATGTGTGAAACAGATTACAGTGTGTTAGTATTTTCTCATAATTTTTTTCATTTGGCAAAAGTTATTTACAAAAGAATGGAATTATTTACACCATATTCTTTTTAGCTCACCTGAGCATGCTCATGTGAGCTTTTAGGATCCTTGATTGTCCGGCGTCCGTCCGTCCGTCCGTCCGTCCGTCCGTCCGTCGTCCACAATTCATTCAAACGACATCTCCTCTGAAACCACTGGGCAAAATTTAATGAAACTTGCCTAGAATGTTCCTTGCATGAAGCTCTACCAAGTTTGTTCAAATGGTTCCGGTCCATTGCATTTCTGGGTCACAGGAGCTAAAAACAGATTTTAAAAGTTGGATCTTTAAAAATCTTCTTGTCAGAAACCACAAGGCCTGGAGCTTTGATATTTGGTATAAAGCATCATGTAGTGGACCTCTACCAAGTTTGTTCAAATTATGATCCTGGGGTCAAAAATGGGCCCGTCCCAGGGGTAACTTGTTTTACATAGAGTTATATAGGAAAAACTTTAAAAATCTTCTTGTCAGAAACCGTAAGGCGTAGAGCTAAGATATTTGGTGTGCTGCATTGTCTAGTGGACCTCTACCAAGTTTGTTCAAATCATGGCCTCTGGGTCAAAAATGGCCCCGCCCCAGGGGTAACTTGTTTTACATAGAGTTATATAGGAAAAACTTTAAAAATCTTCTTGTCAGAAACCATAAAGCATAGAGCTTAGATATTTGGTATGTAGCATTGTCTAGTGGACCTCTACCAAGTTTGTTCAAATTATGCCCCTGAGGTCAAATTTGGTCACTCCTTATGGGGTCATTGGTTTTACATAGGCTTATATAGGAAAAACTTCGAAAATCTTCTTGTCTGAAACCACAAGGCCCTGAGCCTTAAGATTTGGTATATAGCATTGTCTAGTGGACCTCTACCAAGTTTGTTCAAATTATACCCCTGGGGTCAAATTTGGCCCCACCCCGGGGTCATTGGTTTTACATAGGCTTATATAGTGATAACTTTGAAAATCTTCTTGTAGAAGTAACATTTTCAGTCCAAATAATCTGGAAATTTGTCAGACAGGTTGTTTATATGATTTCTAGCTCAAGTTTGAATATGGGTCATCTTGGTTCAAAAACTAGGTCACAGAGCCCAAAAATAGAAAATCCTCGTTAACACTCTAGAGGTTACATTTTCAGTCAAAATATCCCGGAAATTTGTTAGAAAGGTTGTTTTAATGATTTTTAGCTCAAGTTCAAAATTGGGTCATCTGGGGTCAAAAACTAGGTCACAGAGCCAAAATATGGAAAAACCTTTTAACACTCTAGAGGTAACATTTTCAGTCCAAATAACCTGGAATCTGTCAGAAAGGTTGTTTCAATGATTTCTAGGTTAAATTTGAATATGGGTCATCTGAAATCAAAAACTAGGTCACAGAGCCCAAAAATAGGAAAAAACTTGTTAACACTCTAGAAGCTACTTTATAGTCCAAATATTCTCCAAATTTGTCAGAAGAAATGTTTTAATGATTTCTATCTCAGATTCGAATAAATCTCATCGGGGTCAAAAACTAGGTCACAGACCCCAAATATGGAAAAACCTTGTTAAGACGCATTGAGGTAACATTTTCAGTTCAAATAACCTTGAAATTTGTCAGAAAGATTATTTTAATGATTTCTAGCTCAGATTTGAATATGGGTTATCTGGGGTCAAAAACTAGGACACAGGGCCAAAAAGTAGAAAATCCTTGTTAATGCTCTAGAGGTTACATTTTCAGTCCAAATGTCCTTGAAATTTGTCAGAAAGGTTGCTTCAATGATTTCTAGCCCAGATTAGGATATAGGTCATCTGGGATCAAAAACTAGGTCACAGAGCCCTAAAATGTTAAAACCATTTTAACACTCCAGAGGTTACATTTTCAGTCCAAATATCCTGGAAATTTGTCAGACAGGTTGTTTTGATGATTTCTAGCTCAAGTACTAATATGGGTCATCTTTGGTCAAAAACTAGGTCACAGAGCCCAAATATGGAAAAACCTTGTTAACACTCTAGAGTTAAGATTTTAATTCCAAATAACCTGAAAATTTGTCAGAAAGGTTGCTTCTATGATTTCCAGCTCAACTTTGCATATGGATCATCTGGGGTCAAAAACTAGGTCACAGAGCCCAAATATGGAGAAACCTTGTTAACACTCTAGAGACTACACTTTCAGTCCAAATAACCTTTTTGTCAGAAAGATTGTTTCAATAATTTCTAGGTCAAGTTCGAATATGGGTCATCTGGCGTCAATTAACCAGGTCCATAGCAACTTTGTTAAAAGCAGTCATATTCAGGTGAGCGATATAGGGCCATCATGGCCCTCTTGTTTTTTCAGCCCTTCACTGGTTTGCCACATGGAAATGGTTTGACAGAGCTATCTGTAAGTTTTCTTAATCCGTGTAATTGTTTCATCTCTTCAAAGCTCAGATTTTTTCAGACATTCATTTTTATATCTATTTTGAGTCATCAAGAGGGATTACTATAAGTTGCAAGGACTTGTTTCCTAGTCAATGTGAAATAAATAAGTTTAAACTAATCTAACCTAAACAGTGTCTTGCCTTGGATAATTGCTGTCTGGAATTAAACCATTACTTGTACTAAAATTTGGAACTTGGTGTAAGGTCTTATGACAGTCTGACAGACAGACAGACAGACAGAAGGTAAACCTGTAGTCCCTTCTGGTGATACTCGTAGGAGACAGATAAACTTGCAGAACACTGTGCCTAACTAGCTGACTAGACAGCTAAGACTTGACCAAGGTACATCTTCCATGCAGTAGCTGTTCTCCAGAATAAGTCAATATATTTGCCTGGAAATAACTTGGCAGATCTGTGAAATCTGGACATTTTTATATGAAAAGGTCAGATTTATGACTGTCACAAATGAAATTGTTGTAAATTTAAATGTACCTTTCCAGTTTGATGTAATTTGAGTGGCTATAAATTTTGGCAAGCATGAGTCATATAAAAAAAAACCCATGAATATCTCCATTACCAAAATAACCACTTACAAAGGAAGAAAGGCTACAGTATTTATAGGTTATGACAACAGTGTCTACCTTGCCTTTGTTGAGTGACCTTAAACCATTCATTATATCATGCATTAGGATTTCATTTCTACCTTTTTTTTCAGATTTGATAATATCAGCCAACTTTATATCAATACTGGTGGAGACTATACAGTTATCTCTGAAAGGGGTGGCAGTGAGCTCTCATACATACAATCTGTCATATACCTCCATTGCCTTTGTTGTTGGTAGGTAATTCTCGTAGGCTGGGCTTTCATGCCATTATTATCGTGTGAATAATGATATAATAGTCAAAATAATAGACTGGCTGGATCATCTGTCAGCCGCTTTATACAAGTCGTTTAAGTGTGATTTGCATCATTTACTCCTTATGTGTATTGTTATTACATGTATTTAAAGATTAGAAGTAATTTAGTTGTTTTAGCCTTTAACTCATTTCTTTAAAGGCCAGTTAAATTTTGCATTATGCTATCTATATATGTAACTGTTCTTACGGACTTTGAAGCTTGATTTTTGTATAAACTCATGTAAAGTCATCGTATCCAATCTTATAGATACATATTGAATAGAGTCTGAAAAAATCAATTGAATATGACTATGAAATACAGGTTCATCTACATTGTATTTTACAGTTAAATGTAAGCTCTGCTAATAACACCAGTCAGGAAATGGTTTTGATAGAGAACCAGCCTTAATAACAGACCTTACTGGTTTTATATATGTTTTGGTTCTTTCAGATCACTGATTTTCTCATGATTTAGAAATATTAAGTGTTATTAGTAAAAACTATAGTGTACTTTAAAATTTTGTGACTGTATTAAGAGACTACTTGTCACCTGTGACCTTATCCAAGGTCACATAGTTTCAGTTTGTCTGTACTTAAATATAAATATAATAATTTCATGTATATAAGTGTTCACCTTTCTATTTCAGTTTATTGTGTAGAGGCCATGATCAAAATTTTAGGAAAGGGTCCACTAGAATATTTCACAGACGGCTGGGATATGTGAGTAAAACTTACCACTTGTGTATTTGGAGTTTGTCTGTGGCTGCAGTATTCAAACATTAATATTTTACGATACATGCAATCTGTGATCTAGCTAAATGACAGCTAAATTCATTAATATTTCTGCTTGGAAGGTTCAGTTTCGAGTCAAAATGATTTCAATAGTACATAGCCTTTTTGTCAGCTCCTTTGACTTAAATGTGTTTTTATTTTTATTGCACTAATACTTACTTTCAAACAACTTTTTGACTTTTCAGATTTGACTTTCTGGTAACCGTACTCAGTTTAGCGGGTGTGCTAGGAGAGGCATACTACGATAGTTTTTACTATGTCACAGTTCTCAGACCCTTCAGGTTATTAAGGTCAGTGTAATAGAGATTTTTTTTCATATTGTGTCTCGGTGATCAAGCTATGTACTTTTCTGTTTTACTTTGGTAAGCACCTCCTCTCTTATAAGACAACAGCTGTTAGTAGAAGCGTGAGGAAATAATTTGTTTTCTTTGGAAATGGAATATGTCTCATTATATAGAGGTTGTTTGTTTGTTTTCTATGGATATGTAATTAAATCTGTTTCTGCAGAGGTTATTTGTTTGTTTTCTATGGATGTGGGATTGTATCTGGTTATGTAGATTTTATTTGTTGTGTCACCTGCTACAAAGTAGCTGAGACATATAAGGATCACTTCTCTGACATCTGTCTGTCTGTCCGTCACAAAACGTGTCCGGACTACTTCTCAAAAACTACTGGTGCAATTTCATCCAAACTTTACAGGAATGTTCACTGTTCAGTATCAAGTCTAGTTGTGCATATCATTGGCATTTTCCGGTTCAATGATTTTTGTCAGAGTTATTGCCCTTTAATGATTTTTATTTTTAAAGTTTGTCCGTTCTACTTCTCTTATACTACTAATGCAATTTGAATGAAATGTTACAGGATTGATTGATACCTAAAGTACTTGCACATATCTAAGGTTTTTTCGATTGAATTATTTTTGACTGAGGTATGGCCCATGAATAAAAAAATCGTTTTAGCCAACAAACTGTCCAATCACCTCTCAATACAACTGCTTGATTGGCTATCATCAGGAGACACATGATCACTGATGGCCCCTGTTTTCTACAGAATTTGTCTGGTTATGCAGAAGTTATTTGCTTGCTTTTATTGATATGGAATTTTGTCTTGTTATGCAGAGGTCATTTGTTTCCTATGGATATGGAATTTTATCTTGTTATGCAGAGGTCATTTGTTTCCTATGGATATGGAATTTTATCTTGTTATGCAGAGGTCATTTGTTTCCTATTGATATGGAATTTTATCTTGTTATGCAGAGGTCATTTGTTTCCTATGGATATGGAATTTTATCTGGTTATAGAGAGGTTATTTGTTTTTATGGATATGGAATATATCGCCATTTAGAGGTTTTTTTTTGTGGAAACTGAATTTAACTCATTGTAAAGTTTATTTGCTTGTTGTCTATGGATATGGAATATATCTCTTTGACAAGTGATATAATTGAATATTTTCTCTATGAGATATGAAATCTCTATCAATATTTCATGTTAACTTACTAAGTCCTGTATTCTTTCTGATGCTGTCAGTATCATGTCAGATAGTCATGAAGTAATTTCATGTTGTCTTTCTTTGTTAACCTTGCAACAAGTAAAAGGTATGTTGTCTGTCTGTCTGTCCACACTGAACCACCATTGTGGTAAACAGAGGCATTTGTCCAGTTGACATTGCTGGTGATACAATCCATTGTGAACTAAGTTTATTTTTAGGCTTTATATATTGCAGGCTGTTTAAGATAAAGAAGAGATACAGGGATGTGTTGGGAACTCTTTTTATGCTCCTTAATAGACTCTCAGGGTAAGTTCTGTACAGGGCCACTAGAAAAAACACACAAACAGAAAATAGCAGTTTGCCAATATATTCAGAATAAGAAAAATCAGTGTTAAAAAACTTTATGATATGATTCTTTTGTTAGTTCACTTGCTTTAGATTGTTCATAAATATTAAAATGTCTGCTGTCAGAAATTCTGCATGAAGCATTGGCTAGTGGACCCCTAAACAAGATTGTTCAAATTATGACACTGGGGTTACATAACGTAAAAATATAAGGGAAAATACAAAAAAAAGAGAACATCAAGGCCATCTTGTTTACTCATTCCCATTGCCTTAACCAGATCATTATACATGTCATAGCTTCATATTTGTTCAGTTTGGGTTTCTTGTTTCAGACTTGTGATAGTTATTATACTGGTCTATTATTTCTTTGCTATCGTTGCCATGGAGATTTATCTATACAGTGATCTGACTAACTGTTGCAAGTAAGTTACTGCTATTGTAAATTTCTCTGTATTTGCTAAATAAAATAAAACTCTCTTGAGATGTAAAGTTCGTCTGTTTTGCAGTTACGGTTTTCATAGTTTTCAAATATTTCACTATATTCAGTTAATCAGGTTGTTCTTTTCTGTGTTTGAATTTGGTAATGAATTGTCCAAACATTTTGACTGTTGCTATGAATAGGTAATCTAATTCCAGGACACTGTGAATTTAAAAAGCCAGACTGCTGATCTGGGATCATAGGTTACAGAGACTTTCTATGTCGCATACTTTGCTGCAAGTACTGGTTTGAGCCCAGGTGCATCATTTTTCACAAACTCTTTTTTGTGTTATCCTTGATATATAATGTTGGTTGACATGGCTGAATATGTGTAATTCATACATGCTCTTGTTTATTGTTAATTTCATGTATGTTTTATTTGTATTTTAATGCCATGCTGTCACATTTTATATTGAAATAAATCTATCTGTCTATCTTGATTTATTAAAATAAAATGCAAGAACTTGTTACACAACTCATGTTAAATAAATAGATTGAAACTAGCTAGACTAGACTTTATCACTATAAACATTGTTTGACTGATAGGAATACCAGTGTAGAAGGTTACTATGCAAAGACAAACAAAACGCAGGGGTACTACTACCTCAACAATTTCGAAAACATCTTTTTGTCAGGAGGTATGTATGATAAAGAAATTTTGGAATAATTTGAGCGGTGAAAGCAAAAGGGTTTTAGCTGACACTAAATAAAGGAGATAGAACAGTTTCCCTTTCATCCTTAGATTTGTTACAGAAAAGTTTATTTGTTTATGACGTATTCTGAGGATATTTTCTTGTAATACATAGACAATTTTTGTTTCCATTTCTGAGGAAAATTTCAAACCCCAGCTTTAAAAGGAAAAGACACCAACTGAAGAACTAAACTTGAGCTGTCTGTGACATTTTAAGCATTCTGGAAAAAAATTGGTCCTTTTTTGTTGTTGCTTTAAGTGAGAGTCATGCAAAAGCAGTTGAAAGATGATGCTTGTCCTGGTCACCCTGTCACAACAACAACAACAAAAGAAAATCATTAAATCCTGAAAACTTGTGTTTTCAATATACAGTTAGAACATTAGCACAGATTTGACATTAGCTGTGCATTAATACTGAAAAACATCTGAAACTTGAGAAAGTATATGCAAAATGGATACACGATTTGTTGAAGTGACATGAAGTGAAGTCAGTGGTTACAACATGCAAATAACTTTAGAAAAAGCATCCAAAATAATTATAAATTTTTGGTGAATTTGGTTAAAGGGTGATGCAACCCAAGTCTATTATTATGACCCAGAAAGGAAAATAAGAAATAGAATTGGGACCACAAAAAAAGTGTAAGATGACTAACTATTGCCAAATATATACAAACTGTTACGAAGATTTTGCATGTAAAACTTTTCAGTAGCAATGGTGTCATTATAATAACAATAGAACTGTTAGATGATGGTTTTGTAAAAACATTTTCTGAAACATCTGAAGAAGTACTAAGAATAGTGTCACCATGAAACAGGTCTTAGGTATGTTTGTTTTCTACGTTACAATGCACCTAGCTACAAAGCCCTTATTGTAACAAACTTCCTGGAGTCAGTACAGGTCATCTTTTTCATCTCTTCCCAAGATTAAAAGAACATTTATCTAAGAAGAAATATACTCAATATATGCCCCGGGATCTACATTTTGCCAGTGCCTAAAGGGTGTTCCTGTGAAAAATGTTTAAAAAATTGAATAGTTTGGCTCAAAATGTGTGGTTCATGTAAGGAGGGTTCTGTGAAAGAAATCATAAAAACAGTTGACCTAAAATGATTTTAGTATTCACTTTATTATCAATATTTTAGTATTCACGTTATCATCAGTGGCATTATATATAGAACAGCCCCGTATTTAATTTATGTTGTATTGTATTCTGAATATTGTTACATCATTAATAATTACCTGGAATTAATATTAATAGTTTCCAGCCAATTAATTATTGTTTAATTGATTTACCTGTAGCAGTAACAATTGCGAATAGCACTTGGAAAACAAGATCTATTTCTTTAATACCAATCATTTTTATCGTTGAAAATCCTCCGCTAAATCTGTTAAAATAAATATCAAGATCTTTTTGTTCCAGTGACATTATTTGAGCTGACTGTGGTAAACAACTGGTATATTATAATGGAGGGGTATGCCCACCATGTCAGTGAGTGGACACGTGCCTACTTCATGTCCTTCTACATAGTCATGATGGTATGTTTGATTAAGTATTAACATATGTCATTATATGAGTATGTATGTATCATGTTAGTTGAAAAAGTGTGACTATCATGACAATAATTTAAAGGACTTTTCTGTTCAAATTAGTCCTTTTAGTTGAAAAAGTGTGACTTTCATGACATACATGTAAATTTCAAAGAGCCTTTGTATTCAGTCTAGTCAGGTTAATTGAAAGAGTGTGACTTTCATAACATTTATTTAAAGGACCTTTCTGTACGGTTTAGTCATGGTCTGAACTGATCACTGTTCAGTCGGTAAATTTTCAGTTAATATCCCTTAAAGGGAAAACTGGTAACATCTAAATTGAAAAATAGACAAGTCCATTGTGTTAATTTAGGGATCTGTTTTGTGCCTTTTACAGGTTGTGATGAACATAGTGGTTGCCTTTGTTCTTGAGTTGTTCCTGTTCAGAATCACCTACAGGAGAGCTATGCATTTGCAGGATATTGATGGTACATTAGGCCTTATCATTTTTAGTCACTGTAGTTAATAACTCTTATAGTTAACGTACAAATTATAACTTTGTTAACGACAGTCTTGTAGGCAAGAATAACTTAGTTTTTATATTGCATGGTAAACCTTGGCCCACAATTTCCAAGAATAAAAATGCTACACCACCCAGATCTGCAGTAAACCAGAAGAGCTGAGGAGGTGAAAGGTTTATTCACACATTTCAAGCTTTAGATAAACACCAGAATGCTCTGTTTAAATTTGAAAAACTGAAATTTTCATGGGGATACATAGACTCCCAAGCAAAGGGGGACTATATTTCCATCTGGGTCAAGCTATGCCATGATTTTCTTGAAATGCATGTTGTTTTACAGATCATTTGAAGATACAGAAGCAAATACATCTAAGCTTAGAGGAGAAACAGATGTGTGATGACCCTGACTTAATCATGACAGGGAACCATATCATTAGTCAAGCTAATTCCAGTGATGTCAGAGTAAGTAGTGAATTATACATACCTAGTCAGGCTTTCTTTACTTGTTTCTTCAGCATGATGGTGACTTACTCAGGATTGATGTTAAAAACATGATCACAGGAGAGTCAGAGGTAGCCTCCTGGAAAATTGTGTTTAGTAGTGCGAGGTCTTTCTGAATAGAAAAAATGTCTACTTATATTTGTGTTATTGTCAAGTCTACTTCATACTGACAGCAGGAGATATTTTTACGACTTGATAATGCACCATGTACTGGTAAATGACAAACAGTTTGTCCCAACAATATCAAGAAATGCTTTTATATCATTTTTGTTTTCATTTGAAGCTTAAATATCTTGATTTTAGTTAACAAGACATTTAGCACATTAAATATATTTATACACTTCACTTGTAGACACCTCTTCTATACAGTGGAGAGAGAACTAGAAGTAAAGAAGACTTCAGTCTGAGGATGTATAGGGATGAAGTCAAGGTATGGTGGGTTTATAGGTTTAAGCCTGGCTACAGACACTGTCTTTTTATGTAAAATCTGCTTGTTACTTATGAAAGAGGGATATCTAGTGCTGGTCACTTATGGAGGAGGGAGATCTAGTGCTGGTTTATACATGAAAGAGGGAGATATAGTGCTGGTCACTTATGAAAGAGGGTGATCTAGTGCTTGTCCTTCTCAGGAATGATCCTAACTGTTTGTAAAGAACTGAAATGAAGTTACAGTCGGTAACAGACCCAACAGCCAACCAGCCACACTATGCTTGCCTAGTGAAAGAGAGTATGGTTGCTGAGTGTCATATAGTATTTGTTGAATGCAATAGAATGTGATTGGCAAATATCATACAGTAAGATTGCCAAATGAAATATAGTAACATTGCTGAGTGTAATACAATATTACTGCTGAGTGTAAAATAGTATGATTTCCAAGTAAAATATACTACAATGGCCAAGTGTAATATAGTAGGATTGCAGTGTGTA
The DNA here is from genome assembly GCA_012932295.1 of Cyclina sinensis. Lineage (NCBI taxonomy): Eukaryota > Metazoa > Mollusca > Bivalvia > Venerida > Veneridae > Cyclina > Cyclina sinensis. The sequence goes on along the minus strand of JAAONU010000019.1, from coordinate 47,228,989 downwards.
AAATTGTAGAATTTCTGAGTGTAATATAGTAGGATTGCCAAGTGTAATATAGTACCATTGCAGAGAATAATATAGTACCATTGCAGAGGGTAATATAGTACCATTGCAAAGGGTATCATGGTAATATTACAGGGTGTAATATAGTAGTGTGTGCAGGGTGTAGAAAAGTACCATTAGAGGGTGTTATAAAGTACCATTGCAGATGGTAGTATAGTACTGTTTCAGAGGGTAATATGGTAACATTGCAGAGTCATATAGGACCATTGTAATATAGTAGAATTGCAGAGTGTAATATAATAGGATTGCAGAGTGTAATATACTATAGTATAATTGCCATATGTTATACAGTACTTTGTTAACAAGAGTTGTAATTTAAGATGTTCATTTCAAGTCCCATGCCACTTTTATTTTTTTTGCTCACCTGTCACGTTGTGACAGAGTGGGCTTTTCTGATCACCTTTTGTCCGTCGTCCGTCCGTTAACAATTGGTTTGTTAACACTCTAGTGGTCACATTTTTGCCTCAATAGTCATGAAACTTGGTCAGGATGTTTGTCTCATTAATATCTCGGACGAGTTCGAACATGGGTTATCAGGGTTGGAAAACTAGGTCACAGAGCCCAAATATAGAAAAACCTTGTTAACACTCTAGAGGCTACTTTTTCAGTCCAAATATCCTGGAAATTTGTCAGAAATGTTCTAATGATGATTTCTAGCTCAAGTTCAAATATGGGTCATCTGGGTTCAAAAACTAGGTCACGGAGCCCAAAAATAGAAAAATCTTGTTAACACTCTAGAGGTTACATTTTCAGCCCAAATAATCTTGAAATTTGTCAGAAAGGTTGCGTTGATGATTTCTAGCTCAAGTTCAAATATAGGTCATCTGGGGTCAAAAACTAGGTCACAGAGCCCAAATATTGAATAACCTTGTTAACACTCTAGATAGAGGTAACATTTTTAGACCAAATAATCTGGAAATCTGTCAGAAAGGTTGCTTCAAAGATTTCTAGCACAAGTTCAAATATGGATCATCTGGGTTCAAAAACTAGGTCACAGAGCCCAAAAATAGAAAAATCTTGTTAACACTCTAGAGGTTACATTTTCAGCCCAAATAATCTGGAAATTTGTCAGAAAAATTGCCTTCATGATTTCTAGATCAAGTTCGAGAATGGGTCATCTGGGGACACAAACTAGGTCACAGAGTCCAAATATGGAAAAACTTGTTAATATTCTAAAGGTAGCATTTTCAGTCCAAATAACTTTGAAATTTGTCAGAAAGATTCTATGGATGATTTCTAGCTCAGTTTTGAATATAGGTTCTCTGGGGTCAAAAACTAGGTCACATAGCCCGAAAGTAGAAAAACCTTGTAAAAGCTCTAGAGGTTACATTTTTAGTCCAAATGTCCTTGAAATTTGCCAGAAAGGTTGTTTCAATGATTTCTAGCTCAAATTTGGATATGGGTCATCTGGGATCAAAAACTAGGTCACATGGTATAAATATGTAAAAAACTTTTCACACTTCAGAGGTTACATTTTCAGTCCAAATATCCTAGAAATTTGTCAGACAGGTTTTTTTGATGATTTCTAGCTCAAGTTGGAGTATGGGTCATCTTGGTTCAAAAACTAGGTCACAGAGCCCAAATATGGAAAAAACTTTGTAAACACTCTAGAGGCTACATTTTAAGTCCAAATGTCCTGGAAATCTGTCAGATAGGTTGTTTTGATGATTTGTAGCTCAAGATTGGATATGGGTTATCTGGGGTCAAAAACTAGGTCACAGAGCCTAAATATCGAGAAACCTTGTTAACACTCTAGATGCTACGTTTTCAGTCCAAATATCCTGGAAATTTGTCAAAGAGATTGTTTCAATAATTTCTAGGTCAAGTTCGAATAAGGGTCATCTGGGGTCAATTAAAAAGGTCCATAGCAACTTTGTTAAAAGCAGTCATACTCAGGTGAGCGATACAGGGCCATCATGGCCCTCTTGTTCTGAACATATAAATGTTGCAAAGCAGGTATACAGTTTCTTATGAGGAAGGAACAAAATCAAATTGGTTAATGATTTTTAAAGGGGCTGTGCTCCAGATGACAAAAAAAGAAAGTTTTCTTGTATTATAAATTTCTTGTTATATTTATGACTAATGCTTAAAAAATAACTTACTGAAAAAAAATAAGTCAAATAATTACATTATAAATTGATTTTTTTCCCTTTCAAAGTGCTATACCGTAACGCGACGGTATAAGTATATTGTATAACATTTAAAGTAAATATCTGTAATATCACGTGCGGCGATGGTGGTGACAGTAAAAGCGTTGGAAATATTTTGTTAACATGAGGGTCCATAGTTCGAATCAGGCTGGAGCGAAAATATTTTTTTATTCTATTTTGACTTTTATAATCAGTTTTGAAGTAAAATATTATGTTGTTATAATCTCAAGGCATCTAAATACGTAATTTATGAAAAAAAAAATTTGATGTCAAATCTGGAGTACAGCCTCTTTAAATTTTTTATCTTGTTATAAACAGAAAAGTAAGAGACATTCTGAAAGAGGCAATTTATTGATGAAAGACCAGCTTCTTTACATAACTATGCTTATATGAATATCCTGTTGTCTATCAGTTAAAAGTATGAGATGTAAGTTGTTTCTGAAAAAAAGCAACTGCCAAAAAAAGTTAAAAAAAAAAAATTGTCCTTTGTCCAAGTTGACAGCTGCTTTTTATCTGTGATGCTTAAGTTGGAAATTTTGAAGGGTACTGTGACCAAGTCCTTACATGGATTTGTTTCAGGCTTGGATAGAGGAAGATCAGGCAGAGAGAGATGAGATGATACAGGGTCTAGAACAGATGAGACAAAGCCGGAGATCCACAGCAAACTCACACAATGAAATCATGTGATGATACAGGAATATAGTATCCGTGGAAACTCCAGTGGTCACTTGTAACAGAATCATGTGACATGGTTTTAGAATTTCCACTGCATAGGAACTTCAGCAAACTAAGAGGCTTTCGACATGTTCATGGTATTCTACATACTTTTACCATAAGAAACATTTGAGAAGAGTTTTGTTGTTTTTTTTTCTGCAATAATGTTATGATTCAGAAAACAGTGGGTTTGCAAACATAGCAATATCTCGTATCTGTAATTTTAGGTGATCCCATTTCAAATGTCAACATTTTACTTTAAATGATTTTTTTTTTTTTAATTCCACATGCTGCTGTGAAAGAAGGTCATTGGCTACACATGAAAGCGGAATATATATTTTTTCTCACTGATGCAAGAGAGCCATTGTTGTCTCCCTGTCTGATCAGCGAATCTGAGGAGTAGCTGTCTCAGACTATGTGCTTATGCAGTCTATGATTCTTCAAATTGTTGACTTAACCTAATTAATTTTTTTTTTCTTTTCATTTTTTTTTCTTTCTTTTCATTTTTTAGCTCGACTTTTTTTGAAAAAAAAAATCGAGTTATTGTCATAGTCATGGTGTCGTTGCCGTTGCCGTCCGAAAACTTTAACATTGATCATAATTTTTTTTATTCCTTGATGGATTATCTTCATACTTGGACACAACAACCCTTTGGACAAGACCTTCAAGATGACCAGACTTAACTTGACCTTGACTCTTAAATGACCTTCATATTCAAGGTCAAAATATTGAATTTTGCTAAAATTGGCCATAACTTTATTATTAGTTGGTGGTTTCTCTTAATTCTTGGACACAACAACCCTTTGGAGAAGACCTTCAAGCTGACCAGACTAAACTTGACCTTGACTCATAAATGACCTTCATATTCAAGGTCAAATTATTGAATTTTGCTAAAATTGACCATAACATTAGTATTTATGGTTGGATTTGATTTATACTTGGACAAACAACACTTATGACAAAACCGACATGTTGAATAACTCAGATTTGACCATGACCTTAAAATTACCTTGACTGTCAAGGTCAGATGATTGAATTTTGCTTAAATTGTCATAACTTTCTCTTTTATTTATAGATTTAATTCAAACTTGGACTAAACAACAGTTGTGACAAATCCCACATTATGATTATTTCAAGTTTGACCTTGACCTTTAAATGACCTTGACAGTCAAGGTCAAATCATTGAATTTTGTTAAAACTGGCCATAATTATGTAATTTATGGTTGGATTTGAATCAGACTTGGACAAAACAACACATTTTCGTTTCGATTTCAAAAAAGTCATCGCATGACCTATATTTTTGACCTACTGACCTACTTTCTTGTTTTGGGCTACAGCAATGAAATTTGGACCATGTGCACAGTTTTTCCTTCCGATTTCAAAAATGTCATTGAATGACCTATATTTTTGACCTACTGACCTACTTTTTGTTTTTGGAGCTATGGCAATGAAATTTGGACCATGTATACAGTTTTTGTTCAGATTTCAAAAACGTCATAGCATGACCTATATTTTTGACCTACTGACCTACTTTTTTGTTTTAAAGCTACGGCAATGAAATTTGGACTGTGTGTACAGCTTTGTTTGGATTTCAAAAATGTCATCTCATGACCTATATTTTGACCTACTGACCTCCTTTTTGTTTTTGGAGCTAAGGCAGTGAAATTGCATTGGTCCATTTCTGTGATATGCATTATTACATTCATAAAAATTTCTTTCATCTTTGAACCCAGGTTAGTGCTTTAGGGCCATTGGCCCTCTTGTTTATTAATACTTGGACAAAACAAGGCTTATGACAAAACCTACATGTTAAATTATTAAAGTATGACCTTAACCTTTAAATGACCTTTACAGTCAAATTTCTAATTATTGCATTTTGCTAAAATAGCCAAACTTGGTTTTATGGACGGATTTGATCTATACAGGGACAAAACAACACTGAGAATAAAAGAAACATGTTAAACAATTCAAGCATTACCTTGACCTTTAAATGACCTTGACATTACTTAACTTGGCTATATCTTTGTTGTTAATGGATGTAGTGTCTTCATGCTTGGACATAACTACTTTTTAGACTATACCTCCAGAGAAGGTTAAACTGAACTTGACCTAGACCTTTAAGGTCAAATTTCTGAATGTTGCTAAAATTGGCCATAACTTTGTTATGTATAATTATATTTCCAAATGATGTTTCATTTGAAATCCCTTCACCACAATGTGCTTCCTCTGATGTGTTTGCCTTTGGAAATAGGAAAAAGTCGAGCGTGGCCCCCGCTTGCGGTGGCTCTTGTTTTGTTCTGTTGCATATTTCTATACTGATAAAGCTCTGAAGTGGCAGATTTTTTTGTAGTATGTCATACTTTCTTATTTTTATTTTTAAATCACTTTTCAACTGTATTTGTAAGATTATGTGTTTCATGATGTACTTTTGTATGTTAATTTTTGTCTGCTGTTTTATAATATATTTTTAGTCTGTGTTTTTTTCTTTATATTGTACTAAGTACATGTATGTAAATAGTTGAAAGCAGTTTTGTGATATTTTACTGAAACAGTTCCAGTGCAGAAGACACAGAGGCAGTATTTCTTTCATACTTGACAGCTGTTGTCAGTAAATAAATGGTAATTTACCAATTTAGTATGGAAGCTCCCTTGTTATTACTTTGAATTGTAAAATGTTGGACTGAAATGCAATATTTTTATGTAGTAGCGGTAATTTTAAGACTAGTTCTGCTGTATTGAACTAGGGGAGTTTAAAATTCTTATTCCTGTTCCTAGTTTTAGTGTTGAACATAGGTAAGATCCTATATTTTACAGTACGACTTCGTGAATGAGCATAATTGGTAGATCAAAGGCTAGAATGTGCAGGTTGATTGCAGATATGAGAGAAATCGCTGTAAATACTTTATACCAGTGTGAAATAGTTATGATGGGAAGCACTCTTGTTGTTATAAGGGATAAATCCTGCAGTTTCAGTGCTTGATAAACACCTGCTCACTACATCTGTAATAAACACTGTTGACAGTAAAAAATGAAAACAGGTAGTGTTTACAATCGAATTAGTGTCAAAACTCTTTCTCTAAATTTTTGAGAATATTTCATGGTGATTGTACCCTTAATTAAACAAAATGGGAGGTACCTTATGGGAGGTAAAGGGACAGGGAGTTTACTTGGATTTACATGTAGCTAATTTTTACAGCACAAGACACACTTCTTGTGTATCTAGCTCCTTCATAATGTATCCATTTTTGCTTCCAATTTTCACTGATAGCATGAGAAGATAAAAAAGATATTTGCTTAGTTATTTTCAACTCGAATATTTCGAATTCTGCTTAAAACAGACTGCAGAATAAGGGTGGATGGGGATAAAAGTCTGTATTTTATACATGTACTAGTTTGTCCTGTGAATGTTCTCTTCTCTTGTGCAATATAACCTCTGGTGTTTATAGCTAAAAAATGTAATTGATCTTGTCATGTCTTACTTTGGGATCATTCATGAAATTATTCTCAGTCTTGTACATGATAAGATGGAATTTATTTTTATCACAAGGCTCTCAGCCTAAATTACAAAGCCATGTCAATGCAAAATATTGAAAGTTGTATCAGTTCATCATGACTAAAGCATTTGGTGCCATAATACCTGTTCATCATAACATCACAAAATTCTTGTTATCATGACTACAGCAATTGGTGTTAATAATTGAACCTGTGTTAGACGTGACATTGATTGGAAGTTAAATATACTTCACTCAAGTTTGATTGTGTATCAGTAATTACTGTATTAATTAAAGATGAACCCTTTTTACAGCACGAGATCGAAGTCTTTATTCAAGTTCATCTAAGTGTTCTTTTCTTAAGTCGTATTAAAGAAAAAAAACAGAGTTAACGATAGAACAGAACAGTAAAGATCAGTTAAAAACACTTTCTCGCCCATGAATAAATGCTTTTGGAGAGGGAGGGAAGAAGTTAAGCATATCCATTTGGAGGGGAACGGGGTTAAGCATATGCTTTTGAAGGGAAATGGTTGAGCATATGCTTTTGGAGGGGTGAGGGAAAGGTTTAAACATATATTGATTGGGGAGTGGGGTACTAGTTAATTTTTAAAGGTGCAATATTGATAGCATGTTTGTTCTTAATCTTATTAGTTTATTTTACCTGAAATTTGTGTTCATTTTCTTTTATCATTTGCAAGTAAAGGTACTGAAACTGAGAAAATAAATAATACAGAATGTCACATTTGACTTGTAATTCTTTTGTTCCAATCACAGTTGCATACCATAAGACTGCTGTCGGTCCAGATAAATAATTAGGGATAAGGTTTACCAAAAACAAAAAAGTAAAATGAAACAGTCCAATGTTAATGTACATAAATGGGCCATGAAAAGCAAATTGAAAAAGTTGGTCAATGTTCCTAAGAACATTTGTATGGTATTGCTTAAGTTTTAACCCTTTCCTCCATATACATGTATACACCTTTATGGCTTGGGCAAACAGTGCAGATCCAGATCAGTCGGCACATCCGTGCCGTCTGATCAGGATCTACACTGTTTGCCTTTTGATACATTAGGTTATTTCTGACCAAAAAGCGAACAGTGCAGATCCTGATCAGACGGCACAGATGTGCCGGCTGATCTGGATCTACACTGGTCGCACATGCGTAAAAATGCGTATATATGGAGTAAAGGGTTAAAACTAAACAGTGCATCAGTATGGCAGGCCTTCTCCCATGTATTTGGGTAGTGCCCCAATAAAGGAAATATCATTTTCAATGATTCAATGTACTGAATAAGAAAAAAAAAAAAATTTCCTCTTAGGTTTTTGTCACTGAAAGTCACTGAAACAACCTTTCTGACAAATTTCAAGGATATTTGGACTGAAAATGTAACCTCTAGAGCATTAACAAGGTTTTTTCTACTTTTTGGCCCTGTGACCTAGTTTTTGACCCCAGATAACCCATATTCAAAACTGAGCTAGAAATCATTGAAACAATCTTTCCAACAAATTTCAAGGTTATTTGGACTGAAAATGTCACCTCTAGAGTGTTAACAAGGTTTTTCCATATTTGGGGTCTGTGACCTAGTTTTGAATGTACTGAATAAGAAAAAAAAATTAATTTCCCCTTACTAGATGGAATGTCCGGTAAGTGGTGCTCATTATATATTAAGATTGCATGAGGTTTTTGTCACTGAAAGTCATTCAGTTTTGGGCATTCAACTGACAAAAAAGACATTATTTTGTCTGCATTATATGTAAATCAAAATTGGGGATCTGTATGTATATGTTTATATGTAAATATTAAGATGGTATAAAACAAAGTGATTACAATGGGGACAACTTATAGTACTCATGCCTTTTGCACTTATGTCCCCTTGGATATGATCTTTTCATGACACTTATACAAGGAAACTTTAGCAGTGAACTTCTTCTACAGTTTTCAATCAATATTCTATACTATAAATTCATAAGGAAACAGAAAAAATACACTAACAAATCTCTTTTCAATTGAATTCTCTTCTATTAGCAAGTACAACCTTTTGGCATATATTGATCCGCATTGCAAGGTTCATGTAAATGATAATCTAATGTTACAGATAAGAAGTATACTCAATAAATCAAGGGGGTACGAAACAGTTCTAAGTGCCATAAGATAAAGAAACTGACAGCACTTTTTCTCATTCATTCCTTGATTAATGATTTTAATAGAAGATTATGTTACTTTTTTCTGCAAATATTCTTGTATCCTGTAGTGGTTAACTTTAAAGACATATCCCATTTAACCAAGTAGAATTGGTGTGTCTTTCTTTAAGTCACTTCAGATTCTTGGATGATACAACACAATGCTCTGTTTGTTAATTTGATGTTGTAAGTCCCTCAGCTCAAATCTCGAGAAATAAAAATTGCTAAGAACTTTAAAAAGAAAACTAAAATAAAATTTCTTAAAAAAATAAAACATAACTGTTTCCCTATTCAATAAAATACAAAAACCAACCATCTATTACTTCACCACTGATAACTTCTACACGTAGCAATCCAGACAACACAATTTTACAAAACACCTCTTACATCAAGTTTGTTTAACATCACTTGTATCTCCATTCCCTTGGTATTCCGTATACTTGTGACTTTTACCGTAAACTATATCAGCGGGATATTTCTGTTCATTTTGTTTCATCTTGTTCCGTACAGCAGTAGGTAAGTCTATATGACATTTCTCAGCCAGCCGGATAAGGTAAAGTAATACATCACTCATCTCTTGCCCTACGTGTTCCCGCTCCGAGTCCGAGAAATCTACAACATGGTTACAGTCTAAACGTAATGCCTTATATCAAGATCAAATGTCATTCTACAACACTTTCTTTGAACATCGTCTTGACGGTTCAACAATAATTTACCAAATATTTATAACAGTTTAACCCTCAAGGCTTCTAAGATGATTTTAATTTCTGACATTCTGTGTAAAATTACCTTTAAGAACTAAAATAAGATTTTGTTACAGCTACATGTATATATTAAAAGAAAATTTTGCAGATTTAGTCTGGATGAAGACTTGCTAACTTTGTTTTGCCAGAATACATGTTTTAACAATTATTCTAAATGGAAAATGATAAGATTGAAGAGGCTATCTACTCAAAGACTAGCAGAAGATATTTTTAACAGCTTCATGAAACTTGTTCTTTGCTTGATCTTGGAAGAATTTTCTCTAGGTAAAAAAGCACTGAGCTGTTGAACTAATGGACATCAAATGCTGAATGTCTGAAGTTAGCTTCAAGTTTGGATGGTTCCTGGATCAAATTTTAGCTGGAGCACAAAGTGTCGCCTTAAGGAAATAGTCAACTAAGGCCAAATGTCTCAGTCACTGACAGCAGCTGTAAATGGAGTCTAGATCAGTGTGGCCATACCACATGGTAAATGATGTCATTTAGGCTGTTCAAGCAGCATTTTTTGCCTCGATTCCGAGCCTAGATGACATCATACACCATGTGGTATGGCCGCACTGTAGATATGAATCATGAATGGTGCTGGCTCTGCTCTCTAATGATAGGTTACATCATAAGTGGTGTCTTGTGGGTGATTAAAATAAGCTTGGATTGTAATTAAACTAGAACACATTTCTATAAATTAATCAGAAAACAAACTTTACCTGGAAGTCCTTCCTTAACTTCTCCTTTCCACTGACTGTAAAATCATATAAAAAGAAAAAGTAACATTGGAGGAAAATAATTACAACTTACAAGCAGCAGTCAGCCTCACAAAGTACAGAAATACATGTATCTCTGTTAATCAAGAAATCAGTACAAAACTACTCGTCTTATTTTGTATGTGTTTACAATAGTCTTACATAGAGTCTTAAAGTTATTATCTGAATAAATTTTAACGTTTCTTAAAAAAGGGCAATAACTCTGTAATCAGACAAAGCACAGATATGGATCGTGTAAGCCATGTTAAGTCAGTATCTTGATAAATGTTTATAGAGATGTCCTTGTGCTTCGTTGAGCTAACATTCTTACTGTTACTGAAGGTGATCAATATGCCTAACAATATCTTTTGCAGACAACCAACATGTACATCGTCGTGGCCTTCAGCAAAAAGCATCTATTTTTAAGCTGGAGGTTGAAGCTTAAATAGTTAATAACTGTTGCCTGACTTGAGGCCTGACATAGTATTAGGGAATACGGGTGTAAATAAAGAGGTGTCTAAAATGTCTATAATAAACCAATGTTTTACTTTGCTTCATGTTTTGTACAATCTTAGGACAACATGGAAAAAGTACTATAAATCACAGTAAACTCAAAAGCTTACAAGATTTCAGCGAGTTCACCAACCTCTCCAACCAATGCTAACAGCAAGTTCCTTGGGGAATGATACTGGTCCCAGTTCCTGTCTGCAGCAAACTTCCTTTGTAGTTCACGACTGGGAAAATAAAGAAAATATATACATAAACTTCAATGACTGCTCCATGATAATGTTATAATTCATATCCTTCAACAATGCAATTTTTTGTGTCAATAACTTTATGTCATGATCTGAACAATGTATTCTGTTTTTCGTAGTTGACTTATTATCACAACATTACAGCATCATTTCTTTAAGTTTATTATAATATTATCATCTATAAATAGATGCAGATAAACTTGTCTAGTCATTTTAGTACAAGTCAATGCAAAGCATCTGATCCTCCAGGCAGAGCCAAAAATGACGCCAGGTGCAAAGTTTAACAATCTCTGTAGAGGTCCACTAGACTAAGCTCAAAACTCTGGGCCTTGTGGTTTCATATAAGAAGTATTTTTAAGATTATCTACAATATTATTATGTACAACGTGGGGCCAGTAGTCACCCATGGGACATCATTTAAGCAAACTTGATTGCAGTTTGGAAGTCTCACTCTTGCAACTAAGCCAATGTGAATCAATGTAAAACATCTGACCCCAGTTGCGGAGCCAAATGGGACCCCAGGGTAAGGTTTTAACAATCTTGGTAGAACTCCACTAGACTATGCTTCAGGACAAATTTCATAACTCTTGGCCTTGCAGCTTCAAAAAGAATTTTAAAGATTTTCATCTATATTTTATTGTAAACACACCTAACATAATTTAAACAAACTAAACTAGAGCTATCACTAAATGTGATTTATACCCCCAAAACACTGCTACAGAACAGAGGAAGTTATCAATTTAGTAACAGAATACTTCGTAAAAAAAATGAAAAAGAGTTATGGTTGTGGGCAATTAAAGATAGTTGTAGTTCTTGTACACTGCATTTCCTCTCATTGCACTTGACCATTGTATGAAGTTGCATTGAATTCCAAAAAAATAGTTTTCAAGTTATTCTCCAGACAAAGAAAACTATCAAAGGGCAATAACTGTGCAAACAGTGAAGACAGAGTTATAGCTATTGTACATTGCACATCCACTCAATGTGCTTGACCATTGTATGAAAATGAATTGAATTCCAACCACGAGTTTCCAAATTATATTCTGGAAAAGGAAATCCAAGGAAGGGCAATAACTCTGCAAATAGTGAAGATGGAGTTATAGCTTTTATACAATGCACTTTCTCTCATTGTGCTTGATCATTGTATTAAGTTGCATTGAATTCCAACCAGTAGTTTTCAAGTTATGCTCCAAATAAAGAAAACAAACTAAGGATAATAACTCTGCAAATAGTGAAGAAGTAGTTATGATTCTTGGACACTGCACTTCCTCTCATTGTGCTTGTCCATTGTATGAAGTTGATCTGAATTCCAACCAGTAGTTTTCAAGCTATGCTCTGAATAAAGAAAACCAATAAAGGGCAATAACTCTGAAAATAGTGAAGATGGAGTTAAGATTCTTGGACACTGCACTTTCTCTCACTGTGCTTGACCATTGTGTATAGCTGCACTGAATTCCAACTAGTAGTTTTCAAGTTATGCTCCGGACAAGGAAAACCAATTAAGGGCAATAACGCTGCAAACAGAGAAGATGGAGTTATGTTTCTTGGACACTGCACTTCCTCTCATTGTGTTTGACCATTGTATAAAGTTGCATTTAATTCCAACCAGTAGTTTTCAAGTTATGCTCCGGACAAAAAAAAAACAATAAAGGGCAATAACTCTAAAAATAGTGAAGATGGAGTTATGATTCTCGGACAATGCATCTCCTTTCATTGTGATTGACCACTGTGTGAAGTTGCATTGAATTCCAACCAGTATGTTTCAAGTTTTGCTCCATACAAAGGAAAACTAACAAAGGGCAATAACTCTGCAAATAATAAACATGGAGTTATGATTCTTGGACACTGCACTTCCTCTCATTGTGCTTGACCATTGTATGAAGTTGAACTGAATTCCAACCATTAGTTTTTAAGTTATACTCCGGACAAGGAAAACCAATAAAGGGCAATAACTCTGAAAATAGTGAAGATGGAGTTATGATTCTTGGACAATGCACTTCCTCTCACTGTGCTTGACCATTGTATGAAGTTGCACTGAATTCCAACAAGTAGTTTTTAAGTTATGCTCCGGACAAGGAAAACCAATAAAGGCAATTACTCTGAAAATAGTGAAGATGGAGTTATGATTCTTGGACACTGCACTTCCTCTCACTGTGCTTGACCATTGTATGAAGTTGCACTGAATTCCAACCAGTAGTTTTTAAGTTATACTCCGGACAAGGAAAACCAATAAAGGGCAATAACTCTGAAAATAGTGAAGATGGAGTTATGATTCTTGGACACTGCACTTCCTCTCACTGTGCTTGACCATTGTATGAAGTTGCACTGAATTCCAACCAGTAGTTTTTAAGTTATACTCCGGACAAGGAAAACCAATAAAGGGCAATAACTCTGAAAATAGTGAAGATGGAGTTATGATTCTTGGACAATGCACTTCCTCTCACTGTGCTTGACCATTGTATGAAGTTGCACTGAATTCCAACCAGTAGTTTTTAAGTTATGCTCCGGACAAGGAAAACCAATAAAGGCAATTACTCTGAAAATAGTGAAGATTGAGTTATGATTCTTGGACACTGCACTTCCTCTCATTGTGCTTGACCATTGTATGAAGTTGATCTGAATTCCAACCATAGTTTTTTAAGTTATACTCCGGACAAGGAAAACCAATAAAGGGCAATAACTCTGAAAATAGTGAAGATGGAGTTATGATTCTTGGACACTGCACTTCCTCTCACTGTGCTTGACCATTGTATGAAGTTGCACTGAATTCCAACCAGTAGTTTTTAAGTTATACTCCGGACAAGGAAAACCAATAAAGGGCAATAACTCTGAAAATAGTGAAGATGGAGTTATGATTCTTGGACAATGCACTTCCTCTCACTGTGCTTGACCATTGTATGAAGTTGCACTGAATTCCAACCAGTAGTTTTTAAGTTATGCTCCGGACAAGGTGAACACCGACCGACCGACCGCCCGACCGACCGACCAACCACCAGGTGACTCCTATATACCCCCCAAACTTTGTTTTGGGGGTATAACTAGAACTATCACTAAAGGTGATTAATACACCCACATGGGTGCTTGATACTGGAACTGGAAAGCTTAGAATCAATGGTATAAAGTGACATAAGAAACATGGAAATATGTATATATTTTATATTTAATAATATAGTATATTTATAGAGAAAACAATTTCCAGTAGACCATTGAACTGTATATTTTCTGATCTCTTCTAGAATAAGACATCTAGAGCATTCATGAGCTTTACTTCAAACACGATCATCATCAAATTTTACAAGTACATATTTGGGCTTGAATGCATCCTTATCCATCTGGGAATAAATCCCTGACTGTTCCTGTAGCTCATGAGGTATCATCCAGAGACTGTTTTTCTATTCTTAGTTTAAGTGAACAGTGACCTTGATCCAACTGTCCCAGTTTTCAATCCCAAGCATTGTCTTTGTAGAAACTATCTTTAAAGAAAGTTTCATCATAATATCTCATTCGTAACTCAAGTTTTTGAGCAGAAACCTCATTTTTTATTTTTAACAGTGTGACCTTGACACTGACCTCAGCAGCCCCAAAGTCGAACTTCACCTGTATTTTATGATGTTACACCTGTGTACCAAAAATGGTTTAAATCTGTCAAACCTTTCATGAGTTATTATCCATAAACCAGTTTTTCTATTTTTAGTTTAAGTGAACAGTGACCTTGACCCAACTGGCAAATTTTCAATCACAAGCGTCTTCTTCGTAGAAGCTACCTTTACAGCAAATTTCATCATCACAATATCTCATTCTTAACTCAAGTTATTGAGCAGAAATCATTTATTTTTTATTTTTGGTAACAGTGACCTTGACCTTGGCCCCTCCAGCCCCAAAATCAAACTTGACCTGTATCCTGTGATGTTACACCTGTGTACCAGTAATTGTTTTAATGTGTCAAGATTTCATGACTTATTATCCGGAAACAATTTTTCAACTGTTTTATTATTTATAGTAACAGTGACCTTGACTTTGGCCCCACCAGCCCCAGTATCGAACGTGACCTGAATCTTATGATGTTACACCTGTGTTCCAAAAATTTTTTAAATCTGTCTAGCCTTTCATGCATAATCATCCAAAAACCGTTTTTCTATTTTTAAATACAGTGAACTTGACCTTGGCTCCACCAGCCCCAATATTGATGTTACACCTGAGTTCCAAAAATTTTTAAAATCTGTCACGCCATTCATGAGTTATTGTCCGGAAACTGTTTTTCTATTTTTAGTAACTGTGACCTTGACCTTGGCCCCACCAGCCCCAATATTCAACGTGACCTGTATCTTATGATGTTACACCTGTGTACCAAAATTTTTTTAAATCTGTCCAGCCTTTCATGCGTAATTATCCAAAAACCGTTTTTCTATTTTTAGTAACAGTGACATTGACCTTGGCACCACAAGCCCCAATATCGAACTTCACCTGTATCTTGTGATGTTACACCTGTGTACAAATTTTTTTTTTAAATCTGTCTAGCCTTTCATGAGTTATTGTCCGGAAACCGTTTTTCTATTTTTAGTAACAGGACCTTGACCTTGGCCCCACCAGCCCCAATATCAAACTTGACCTGTACCTTGTGACGTTACACCTGTGTAGCAAAAATTTTTTAAATCTGTTAAGCCTTTCATGAGTTATTGTCCGGAAACCGTTTTTCTAATTTTAGTCACAGTGACCTTGACCTTGGCCCCACCAGCCCCAATATCGAACTTGACCTGTATCTGATGATGTTACACCTGTGTACCAAAACTTATTTCAATCTGTCTAGCCTTTCATGAGTTATCGTCCGGAAACCATGACGGACTGACAGACCGACCGACCGACCGCCAAGCTCACTCCTGTATACCCCCTCAAACCTTGTTTGTGGGGGTATAATGATTGCAGTCTACTAGATAATGCTATACACTAAGTTTTGAAAGTCTCACACCTGCAGTCTCTGGCAAGAAGATTTGGCCAATATGAGTCTATGTAAAACATCTGAAGCCTGTGGTATAGTCAAATATGACCCCAGGGGCAGAGTTTTAATGATCTTGGTAGAAGTTCACTAGACTACAATGTATGCCCTATGACCAATGTCTTGGCCTTGTGGTTTCATTCATACACAGAGGAAGATTTTAATGATTCTCATATATATATGTTTTTTTTTTTGTAAAACATATGACCCCTCAGAAAGGGTGAATAATGACCCCATAACTAGAATAAGAGCCACTGCAAATGGGGGCAATGCTCAAATTTTTCCTATTTCCAAAGGCAAACACATCAGAGGAAGCACATTGTAGTGAAGGGATTTCAAACGAAACATCCTTTGGAAATATATTATCAAATTCATCCATACAAAACAAAGTTATGGCCAATTTTTGCAACATTCAGAAATTTCACCTTAATGGTCAAGGTAAAGTTCAGTTTAACCTTCTTTGGAGGTATTGTCTAAAAAGTAGTTATGTCCAAGCATGAAGACACTACATCCATTAATAACAAAGATATAGCGAAGTTAAGCAATGTCAAGATCATTTAAAGGTCAAGTTAACACTTGAATTATTCAACACGTTTGTTTTTTCTCAGTGTTGTTGTTTTGTCCCAGTAAAGATCAAATCCGTCCATAAATAACAAAAATTTAGCTATTTTAGCAATATTCAGTAATTTCACTTTGACATTTCAAGGTCATTTAAAGGTCAAGGTCAAACTTGAAATAATCATAATGTCAGATTTGTCATAAGTGTTGTTTTGTCCAAGTACAAATCAAATTCAAATAAAATAAACTGACCTTGAAAGTCCAGGTCATTTAAAGGTTAAGGTCATACAAGTTTGTATTATTCAACCTGTCAGTTTTGTCATAAGTGTTGTTTTGTCCAAGTATGAATCAGATCTGTAAACTGATAAAGTTATTACAATATAAGCAAAATTCAATAATTTGACCTTGACTGTCAAGGTCATTTTAAGTTTAAGGCCATACTTAAATAATTTAGCATGTAGGTTTTGAAATGAGTATTGTTTAGTCCAAGTATTAATCAAAAAGAACTAAAAATGACAATATGGCCAATTTTAGCAAAATTCAATAATTTAGCCTTGACAGTCAAGGTCATTTTTAGGTCATGGTCACACTTGAGTATTACAATATGTTGGTTTAGTCATAAGTGTTGTTTTGTCCAAGTTTGATTCATATCCAACCATAAATAACAAAGTTATGGCCAGTTTAAGCAAAATTCAATAATTTGACCTTGACTGTCAAGGTTATTAAAAGGTCAAGGTCAAACTTGAAATAATCATAATGTAGGATTTGTCATAAGTGTTGTTTTGTCCAAGTATGAATCAAATCCAAAAATAAATGACGAAGTTATGACAATTTAAGCAGAATTCAATCATCTGACCTTGACAGTCAAGGTCATTTTTAGGTCATGGTCAAATTTCAGTTATTCAACATGTCGGTTTTGTCATAAGTGTTGTTTTTTCCAAGTACAAATCAAATCCAACCATAAACAACAAACTTCTGGCCTATTTTAGCAAAATTCAATAATTTGACCTTGATCGAAAGGTCACTTTAAGGTCAAGGTTGTACCTGAAAGAATCATAATGTCAGATTTGTCATAAGTGTTGTTTTGTCCAAGTATGAATCTAATCCAACAACAAATAACAAAGTTATGGCCAATTTTAGCAAAATTCAATCATTTGACCTTGAAGTTGAAAGTCATTTATGAGTCAAGGTCAAGTTCAGTCTGACTGACTTGAAGATCTTTGTGTGAACAAAGGTTTATCTTAGTCACCATGCCCCTAGATGGGGACTTCTATTGCCATACCAACCAGAGTTCTGCATGGAATGGAATTCTTTGAACACCTTTTCTAGTGCCTTATAAACATAACATCAACGTCAAGTTTTATCAATTTTGACCAGGTGGCTTAAGAGAAGAAGTTTTAAGTTAAAAGTTGATGATGCACAATGCACAACACACAACAGATAAACCATAGGTACCAAAATTTTGAAATGAATGAAAGAACATATATAATTATGTTTTCTCTTGAAATTGCTATCAATTCACACATATAAATTTTCATACACATTTTTCATATATTTTTTGAGTAAACCATGGATCTGCCTTTTCAGATTTTAATTTGATTACTTGTGTTACCATTATAGCAATAATAATTCTGACCCAAGAAAAATAAGAAATGATGTTCTTAATTTGTCTGTTTTTGTTCATGAAAATGGAATCAAAATAAAATAGAATGTTCTGGGTTGAAAATTTATATGTTACATGTATAAGTTCTAACTCCCAATCAAGAATAATAAATTATCTTGGATTTTTATTCCACAATCATGTAAAAATTTAAATTTTTTTTTGGAACAAACAAAATTGTATTAAAACAAGAAAACTAAGTTCTAAAACATAAAATAGTTCCAGATGGCATTTTAATCATTATTTATGTTTTTTGTGTTCTATCATAAAATTAACTGGCTTACAAAACAAGACTGGTTCAATCTCATGTGTTACATAAAATATGATATTACATTATATGAGTAATAAGAAGGCAGTTATATTTAGACCAAAAATTATCATTGCAGTTAAATTCAACAATTTATGTCAAAGGCTCAGAGAACAGACTGACAAGTAAAGGCACAAACAATGTCACTCCATTTAAACAGTGCGGTAGACAGTCAAATAAATGCCTACTGCACTTTGTCAAAACCTGTTTCAATTAAAATTGTTTATAATTTCTAATAATTCCTTTCATACTGCCCTATTCACTTCCTGTTCATGACTTGGTTTAACAAAGATAAAGCTTGATTATGACGGTGCACATGTGTTTCAAATGAGTAAATGAACAAATACTTTATAATGCTATGACAACAGCTTTTCCTAGGGTTATAAAGAGAAAACTAATACCATACAGGTTGTTAAAAATACACTTTTTCAAAAGGGTTGCATTTAATAGAGCAGTCATTTCAATGTACAACTGTAGTCAGACATTGCTGAATGTAATGATAATCAAGCAATTCATGCTAAACCATTGTCTAAAAACATTTAAGCACTTCAAAGATGTTTTCAAAGATTTTTTGGATATGGTACGGTAATCCTTTCATTACATCACACTATCAGGCAGTTAAAAATAGCAGGGGGAGAGGGCATTTATTAGATTGGGAGTGTTTATTACAACCAATACATGTCTATGGTTAGGGTAAATTAATTTCAGTGGCAGACAGACAGACAGGTAGACAAACAGACTGATAGACACAAACAAACTCTATACATATTAGCTTCTGACAAGATAATGGAAGAAAAATTAAGAGCACAAAAAATGTTGATGTCACATCATAAATTTTCACTTTTACTTTTCAATGCCTCAAATCAATTAAGTATTTTTGTGTCTGCCGTAAAATAGAAAAAATACAGTAACTATACTAGTCAAAATTTGATAGGGATCACTTTTTATTTCTTAATATCTTATTAATGATAACCACTAGATAACTGATTTTTTCTCATACATGTAGTTTATTCATATGGCAAAGCCGACCTGTCCAGCAGATTTTGATTGTTTACCTGCACATGGCTCGAGATGCACGGGAAAAGCAATACCCCTGGAGAAGTGGTGCACCACAGGTATGTACCTTCATGTACACATCCATTTTATACAGACTTCGCTTGTGCATGGTAATGTTTATATCGAACCTAGCACTGGTCATGGCAAATCTACGGCAAAGAGAGCGTATTGACGATAAGGGGGTAGGGATGCTTGAGGCTGGGTGTTCCCAACGGCAAGTTGCAGGTGTCCTTGGGGTGTCCCAGAGCACTGTTGCCAGGATGTGGCGACAGTTTCAAACTTACAGGCATGTCACGCATATGCATGGCGAAGGGCGTCTGAGGTCCACAACTCAGCGTGAGGACCGGTTTATTGTCGCTTAAGCTCGACGTCAGCCCTTTGTTACCGCTACTGCCCTCCAAAATGACTTCCAGAATGCCACTGATGTAAGACTTTCCACTCAAACCATCAGGAACCGTCATACAGCTGGCATGAGGGCTAGAAGGCCAGCAATCCAAATCTCATTGACGCAAAACCACATCCAGGCACGTCATCAATGGGCCAGCGATCACCCCAGGTGGACACTGCATGACTGGACCCCAGTGCTGTTCACTGACAAGTCTAGATTTTGTGTGGACTACACTGATAGGCGAGTGAGGGTATGGAGATCTGCCAATGAGCGTTTGGCACCCGTATGTGTTGCTACCCATGACCGTCATGGCGGGGATCTGTCATGGTGTGGGCGAGCATGAGCATGCAGGGAAAAACCTGCACATTGTTCCAAACGGCACATTGACGGCTGTACGATACGTCAATGAGATCTTAGATGTGTATGTTCGTCCGTACGCTGGTGCTATAGGCCCCAAGTTCATTTTAATGGACGACAACGCCCGGCCTCTCAGGGCAAGGGTCACCGACGAGTACCTGGAGGCAGCAGCCATAGAGAGAATGGACTGGCCAGCAAGGTCTCCAGACCTCAATCCAATAGAGCACGCCTGGGACATGCTGCAGACTGCAATATCTGCTCGCCCAGTCCAGCCAACCACGGTTCCTGGGCTACGGCAGGCCCTTCTGGACGACTGGGCTCGAATCCCACAACAAAGCATCCGGAGACACATTAGCAGCATGAAAAGGCGGTGCAGAGCAGTAATCAAAGTAAACTGACACCACACGCGATATTAAAGCAAAATACAAGCCATAGACTTGATTTTTCCAAAAAGTTCCATTTCATCTCATGTATGTGTTATCCCTTATTCGTGCCCCTCAACCTCTGTCACGCTTCAAAGGTTTACAGACTTACTCATTTTTTGGTACCAAACTGTTGTCATCTGAACATATTTTCAGAATCACAACAAAAAATATAACCTTTCAACCTTATGTAGTAAATATACACATTCTTTTAAGTGATCCCTATCAAATTTTGAGTAGTATAGAATATAGATCTACTTGTCACCTTGCACAACAGTCTGTGTAAATACATTATACTGTGTTTAAAATAGTTAGCTGAGAATACACAAACATTATATACAGAACTCAGTCGGAAGTAGTTTATAACGATAGGTACTCAGTGTTTAAGAGGTACCACTTTATCTATCATGTTATTTTGAAACAGACTGAATGTGCTTGTCTTATTGCAAAATGCATTTTTTGTTTGTTTGTTTCTTTGTTTGTTTTTACTTTTACAGTTTTTAAATCTTTTTCAGGGAATTGAAAAACTTAATCTCATAAAATGGACTATGACTATGGATCAAATGTAAGTATCATTATGAATCATAAAGCATTTATGTTTAACTCTTCACACTGAGTAAATGAATCTAAACCAACTTCCTTAGTTCTATTGTCAATCGGCGGGGAAAAATGATTTAACAAATGTATAACACTAGCGATTTGGAAGGGTAGGTGGGGATGAGGGTGCAGTGTGCATGTGTTGATGTGCATGTGTTGATGAGTGTGTGTGTGTGTGTGTGAGGAGATAGAGGAAGGGGTGGGGCCAGGGAATCAAGGAAGTATAAACAGTTCAACAATTCAGCTTTATGAGTACAAAACTCAAGACTCTACCTTTTTAAGCTCATCATGGTGAGTCAACATTCCTTACTGATCTTAATGAGGCTGTACTCCAGATTTGACATAAAAAATTTTTTTTCATAAATTATAAATTTAGATGCCGTGAGATTATAACAACATAATATTTTACTTCAAAACTGATTATAAAAGTCAAAATAGAATAAAAAAATTTTTTTTGCTCCAGCCTGATTTGAACTCTGGACCCTCATGTTAACAAAATATTTCCAACGCTTTTACTGTCACCACCATCACCGCATGTGATATTACAGATATTTACTTTAAATCTTATACGATATAGTTATACCGTCGCGTTACGGTATAGCACTTTGAAAGGGAAAAAAATCAATTTATAATGTAATTATTTGACTTATTTTTTGTCAGTAAGTTATTTTTTAAGCATTAGTCATAAATATTACAAGAAATTTATAATACAAGAAAACTTTCTTTTTTTGTCATCTGGAGCACAGCCCCTTTAAGGGTTTCTGATGCACATAAGGTGAGCATCAGTTTCATTCTCACAACTCCTGTTAAGTTTTAATTTGGTGGTATTTTTTTTATTCCTTCATCACCAACACCGTTAGTCCAACTAATCAGACTTGTCGAAGAGACATCGAGAAATTTTTTCGAAAGGCGATGTCTTTATTCCAAGTCAAACCACGAGTTGCATTTTAATACATGTAAAATGCCCAATTAGAAGTTGTTGGGAGCGCTAACTAGCATACTTTGGGAGAAATGACAAACATTAGCTTTTAGAAAAATAATTTTATACAAGTCTCAAAATATCACTTTTCAATGAACAACTTCAGATATGAAATTTGACTTAAATTTCAATTGCAACGCTAATCGTCTATACAGTTGACCATATCTGAATATCTGGAATGAGGTATGAATGGTGCATATGTAAACATTAGCCACAGTGTATAATACAGGTATCCAGATATCTGTCATTTTGTCGAGAATTTATATATTATATACATCATCGAAAGCTGTGACTTCATTAAAACAAGAGCCACCGCAAGCGGGGCCATGCCAGACATTTTCCTATTTCCAAAGGCAAACACATCAGAGGAAGCACATTGTTTTGAAGGGATTTCAAATGAAACATCATTTGAAATATTATTATCAAATTAATCCATACCAATTTTATCAAATTCAATAATTTGATCTTGCCTGTCAAGGTCATTTAAAGGTCAAGATCATACTTGAAAGAATCAAAATGTCTGATTTGTCATAAGTATAGTTTTATCCAAGGATGAATCAAATCCATAAAAAAATGACAAAGTTATGACAATTTAAGCAAAATTAAATCATCTGACCTTGATGGTCAAGGTAATGTTAAGGTCATGGTCACATCTAAGTTATTCAACATGTCGGTTTTGTCATAGGTGTTGTTTTGTCCAAGTATGAATCAAATCCAACAACAAATAACAAAGTTATGGCAAATTTCGGCAAAATTCAATTATTTCACCTTGGCTATCAAGTTCATTCATGGTCAGACATGAAAGAATCATAATGTTGGATTCGTCATAAGTGTTGTTTTGTTCAAGTAGGAATCAAATCCATAAGTAAATAACAAAGTTATAACAATTTGAGCAAAATTCAATAATCTGACCTTGATGGTCACAGACATTTTAAGGTTAAGGTCACACTTGAATAATTAATCATGTCGGCTTTGTTGTAAGTGTTGTTTTGTCCAAGTATGATTAAAATCCAACCACAAATAGCAAAGATATGGCCAGTTTTAGCAAATTTCAATAATTTGACCTTGACTGTCAAGGTCATTTAAAGGTCAAGGTCATACTTTAAAGAATCAAAATGTCGTATGTGTCATAAGTGTTGTATTGTCCAAGTATGAATCAAATCAATAAATAAATGAGAAAGTTATGACAATTTAAGCAAAATTCAATTATCTGACCTTGATGGTCAAGGTCATTTTCAGGTTATGGTCACACCTGAGTTATTCAACATGTCTGTTTTGTCACAGGTGTTGTTTTGTCCAAGTATGAATTAAATCCAACCATAAACAACAAATTTATGACAATTTAACCAAAATTCAATAATTTGACCTGGATGTTCATGGTCACACTTGAATAATTTAACATGTCGGCTTTGTCATAAGTGTTGTTTTGTCCAAGTTTGATTTAAATCTAACCATAAATAACAAAGTTATGGCAAGTTTTTGCAAAATTCAATAATCTGACCTTGACTGTTAAGGTCATTTGAAGGTCAAGGTCAAACTTGAAATAATCATGTTGTATTTTTCGTAAGTGTTGTTTTGTCTTACTATAAATCAAATCCATAAAAAAACAAGAAAGTAATAACAATTTAAGCAAAATCAATCAGGCTGGAGCTTTGATATTTCATATGAAACATTGTGTAGAGGACCCCTACAATTATTGTTTAAATTATAGCCCAATGGTTGAAAATGGGCCTGCCCATGTGGGGGTGAGGTCATAGTTTTGCTAATATACATATAAGAAGATTTTTTAAGTTTATATATACATATAAGGAAAACAATGACCCCTGGGGCGGGGCCAATTTTGACACTAGAGGCATAATTTGAACAACTTTGATAGAGGTCTACTAGACAATGTTTCATGCTGAATATCTGAGCTCTAGCCTTTGTCATTTCACAGGAAAGATTTTTGAAGTTTTTACTATATACATATGAGGAAAACCTATGACCCCCTGGGGCAGGGCCAATTTTGACACTAGGAGCATAATTAGAACAATTTTGGTAGAGGACCTATAGATGATGTCATATGCCAAATACCAAAGCTCTAGGCCTTGTACTTTCTGAAAAGAAGATTTTTTTAATCTGCATTTTTGAAAATTCTTTTTTGGCTCTGTGACCTACTTATGCAACAGAATGGAACCATCTGAACAACTTTGAAAGGGGACCACCCAAGGATCATTCCTGTGTAGTTTGGTTAATGTGCAGTCATTGGTTTCAGAGGAGATGTTGATTTTAAGAAATTGTTGATGCTGGACAACGCACAACGACAGATGCCGGACACAGGAGGATCAGAAAAGCTCACCATGAGCACGTTGTGCTCGGGTGAGCTAAAAATACCTGAAATATGATGAACTCATGCTTATACTATCAGATGCTGTGACTGCAAAATGGATTCTATCCTTTATTAATTCAACTCTACAAACTGACTGTGTGAACTGCCTCTTTTCACTATTAAGTTTTTTAATTTTCTTATAAAAGCCTTAAATATTCTTCAGCAAATGATCCGAAATCAGCTTCAGCTGTCAGATGATATACAGCTGGTGTCGCAGAGGTTAGAAGTATTGGAAAGTCAAGTCGAGACATTGGTTAGTGGGCAGCAACTTCTAATAGAGACACTGAACAAAATGGCAAAGAAGGATTCAAGAAACAAACCACCACCTGTGCGTAGAAAGTCACAAAAGAAAGGTCAGTTATTTCTCTGAAAATAAACAGAATGATAGCAGTATTTGTACAGATGGAGATTTGAAAATTTCTGGAGCTCTCTGTGTCAAGGATACTGGGAAAAGAGAGTGGAAAGGTTTAGCCAGTCTATTTAAGCAAAAACTCTGCAGATATTTTGTCCAGATACAACCTGCAGCTTTTCACAAGTATCACTATTCCAGCATTTTGGCAAAGCATAGTTAGGGCTTCTGAAAGAAATATTTGTGTCAAAGAAGTACAATTATTATGTCATCGACAAAGATGATCCAAATTTTTTGCTTTAACTTCATTTCACTATCATTTGGGTGAATATATGACTATTTATGTACACACCTATAAATTAACAGAAGATACATATCTTCCGTTAATTTATCATAGACAAAACTGAATATCTGATATTCAGGTTTTTTTTCTACTAATAGAATTTGAAAAATTGAAATTTTAGGAAGTAATAAAAAGAAACCATGCCAATCATTTAGTATTTTACCAGTACTTGTATCTTACTTTATATATCTAAAAGGTTTTGGACAATGTGTGGCTATTTCTGTACACTTATATCATATGGTGTTTTCAAATTGGTCGGGGAAGCAGCGGTCAAGAGACTGAACATAGATCTCTCAAATGACTACAAGTCACTGTTTCAGATCTCACTAGGACTGATGGTCGCTTGTGATTTTCTACATTCCACACTTTTGGCACAAGTTCTGGTTTATATCTAGGGAGGTGTGGGATGAATATACATTGTAGAAAGTTCTTTTCCCAAAATTATGTCATCACATAACATCATTTAGTGCAATGGCTTTTGTTGCTATTGGACAGCCAAACTTACATGAATTTTATGAATATGAATCAGATAATTCAGAAGATACTGATCAAGTCACAGTAATGAATGACCCTCGTATTTTCAAAACTTAAACAAAGAGTAAAAACAAGCACATTTAAAACCAGAAAAAAATATGTTTAAAAAAAAAAGCATGGTTTAATTAGAACTGTTTTCTTTTCTGATGAATTAAGGTAAGCAACCATCAGCAAGTGATGTTTCCAAACTGCTACATTTACCAGAAGCATTGCAGAAGTCGGTTCAAATTTTTACCGAAAATGTTACATTAAACACCACCGATATTCCTGATGATCTTATTTCTGCGGATATCCTCAGCGAGGATGAATGCACTACCTTACTTAACAAACCAAGCAAGAAAGATCAGATGAGACTGCTTCTTAGGAAAATAAAGGCAAGAGGTCCTCGTGTAATAAAGAAATTTCTTAATATAATTGGGAAAGATCATCCTTTCATACCAGAAGAGGTGTACAAAACCTGTGAAATAATTGTAAAGGAATACAAATTTAAACCAGTTTGTGTAATATGCGTCATGCAGTCGACAGTTGATCTCAAAGATATTGGAGATTATCTTTGGGCGCAAAAAATTATATCTGATGATATCTTTGGCGATATCTATGAGAGTGGTGGCATATACAGAAACAAAGCTTTTATCTGGAGTAAAATAATAAACTTTCTAAATGGTTATGAAAACACCATGGAAGCAAAAGAAATACTTATCAATGCCCTGAAAACAAAATATGAATATATTGTTGAATACTTGAATGAGAACAGCGAGAGGCAGATAATTAGCTGCTCATGCTGTTCTAGAAGACAAAGAAGGCAAAGACCACTTGCCTCAGACTTTGGTAGCCAGACAGACATAAGCAATACCGCTATACCATTTATAATATATGATGATAACTCATCTGAAGACAGTCATTGGGATGTGAATTCTGATGAACCACCAGGAAGTAATCTTCAATCATTTGACCTTCTGGAACATTTTGAAAATATCCAAGAACAAGGTTTGCAAATAACAGGCAAAGAATATGACGGAAAAGCAAAAGGCAACACACATGAAAAAAGTACAGAAAGACAATTTTTAAAAGGTTTTAAGCCAGAAACTAAGACAGAAACAGCAAGTCTGGGCAACTTTAAACAGGAAGAATCATCCAGAAATGATTTGGATGATGAGGAAAGGCAGGAACTGAAACACAGTTTAAGCGTCATAAGCACCACTTCCACCATATGTGCAGCACAGCCACTAGATACAAATACTGATGATTCAAGTGAGGAATCTTGGAAAAGCTTTGAAAAAGAAGCAGGCAAGGAAGCTGATATTTCTTTGATTAATGATGGAAATGAATCTAAACCAGAAATTAACACAGACACTGAAATTAAAACAGATTTTGAACATGAGTTTGAAACAGCAAGTAACATAGGCAGTGCAGTATTTCAGGACAGATTTATTCCAGTATCTCATGAAAAAGACTCTGAAGATGAACAAAATGGTATGACAGAAACTGATGATGGAAGATATATTGAAAAGGCAGCTGAAAGTAAAAGATTCAGTGAAAGAGAGGCTCAGAATGAAAATTCAAATGATGAAATCAACAGAGGAACAGATATAAATAATGAAAGTATGGGAAATACTGAAAGAGATGCTACAGATGAAAGACATACTGAAGGAGATGCTACAGATGAAAGACATACTGAGAGAGATGCTACAGATGAAAGACATACTGAGAGAGATGCTACAGATGAAAGACATACTGAGAGAGATGCTACAGATGAAAGACATACTGAGAGAGATGCTACAGATGAAAGACATACTGAGAGAGATGCTACAGATGAAAGATGTACTGAAAGAGAATCTGCAGATGAAGGGTAGTACTAAAATTAATGCATAAATGAAAATAATACTGAAAGAGACGTTAACAATGTATGTCAGACAGAAAGAGAAGATAACGTTGGAAGTGCTTTTCAAAGAGATGCATAGGAATGTACTAAAGGAGATGCTTACAATGATATTTAAAATGTTCAAAACAGAATTGATGTTTTAGATGAGAGAAATGCTGAAATAGGTGCTAATGATAAGAGTAATACTAAAAGAAATACTTATGATGAAAATTATATGGAAAGAGATGCTGTTACAATGGCAGTCATACAGAAACAGGTGCTAACAAAAGGTTCTTATCTAATACCTAATATACTGTATTAATGTTTAAATGATGATGACAAAGAATAAGTAGAAAAAATAAATACAGTATAATTGCTCTTGTTAGCAGGTTTTTTTTATGCCCCCACCATTTTTGGGGGAAGGGGATATAGATTTGCCCTTGCCTGACTGTCCACTGTCACACTGGTTTGTGTAACTCCAAACATGTAACTGATAGAGCCATGAAACTTTCTAAGAATGGTTGTCAGCACGTGAACTTACACATCTGGTTATTTTGATGCAAATTAATTGGAAATCAGCAGAGTCATGTCCCCTGATTAAGCAAAAATATAGCATTTTAGACTTGTGTTGCATGTAACTCCAAATGTATAACTGCTAGAGCCATGAAACTTTCTAAGAATAGTTGTCAGCATGTCAACTTACACACTTGGGTATTTTGACACAAATTTAATAGAGATTGACAGAGTTATACCCTCTAAATCCACTAGAGTGCCACTGTTAACAACAAGGGACCTGAATCCATTGAAGTACCACTGTTCAAAACAAGAGCGATCAGAGATCACATGTGTCACCTGATGATAGCCAATAAAGCAGTTGTATTGAGGGAATATTGGACAGTTTGCTGGAAATGTAAACTGAGGTACTGATCAATCCTGTAACATTTCATTCAAATTGCACTAGTAGAGGTATAAGAGAAGTAACAAACTTTAAAAATAAAAATCATTATAAGGGGCCATAACTCTGACAAAAAACACTGAAATGGAAAATGCCGATCACATCCACAACTAGACTTGGTACTGATCATTGGTTGGATGAAACTGCACCAGTATTTTTGAGGAATAGTTCGGACAAGATTTGTGACAGACAGACGATGGAGAAGTGATCTTTATATGTTGTAGCTACTTTGTAGCAAGTCACAGCTACTGTGTAGCAGGCAACTGCACAAAAATCATCAATGATCCAAAACCCCCTTTTTATTCAAGGGCCAGAACTCAGCCAAAATTCATTCAACCGAAAAACCCATTAAATATGCACAAGTACTTGAGGTACCGATCAATCCTGTATCATTTCATTCAAACTGCTTTAGTAGTATAAGAGAAGTAGTCCGAACAAACTTTAAAAATAAAAATCATTAAAGGGCCATAACTCTGACAAAAATCCTTCAACTGGAAAATGCCGACAATATGCACAACTAGACTTGGTAATGATCATTCCTGTTTAGTTTGAATGAAATTGCACCAGTAGTTTTTGAGGAGTGATCTGGACAAGTTTTGTGACAGACGGGCAGACAGACAATGGAGAAGTGATCCCTATAATTATGTCACTGCTACTTTGTAGCAGGCGACACAACAAGGGCCCTGAATTCACCAGAGTATCACTATTCAAAATAAGAACCCTAAATCCACCAGAGTACCACTGTTCAAAAACAAGTACCACTGTTCTAAACAAGGGCCCTTAATCCATCAGAGTACCACTGTGCAAAAACAAGTACCTCTGTTCTAAACAAGGGCTCTAAATTTACCAGAGTACCACTGTTCAAAAGAAGGGCCCTGAATCCACCAGACTACCAGTGTTCAAAACAAGGCCCTGCATGAATCCACTAGACTACCACAAAACAAAAGACTGGTGCACTGACATTCAGTTTGAAATAAAAGAAACAACCAGACAGTGCTGCATCATATTCATAGGCTATGTGGTCTATTTTGACCATTTTAAAAGCTTCCATACATATGTCTACCTAAGACTATAGCGAGATACTGGAGTAGGACTAATAATGACACCAAGGTTATTTTACTGTTAAGAAAAAATTTAAGTAAAGTTCTATTTGATATTTTTTTTCTTCATACTTATTTTGGAAATTGAGAACTCAGGGCCTTGTGGTTTCAAACAGGTTCTTTTGTAGTTTTCTTATACAGCTGAAACACAATCTTGAAACTAGATGGCCACTGGCAACATGCTGAGCCCACTGGGTTTCAAAAGTACAAATGGATAAAAAAAATCTGGAATAGCCTCACAGAGTTATGCCCCTTGTACAGTGCACTTTGGTTTATTGTACCTTTTCACTGTGTGAAGCTTCAATAAAGTCCTTCCAAAAACATTGGAGAAATGTGCTTGAAAATGAAACTAGATGGGTGTTCAGTGGAACACTTGTGTCACCCTTGGGTAAACAAGAGCTTGCTGGAAAAGACAGCATGCTAGTCAAAGTACAATAAGACCTGTCCACAGACAGCATGCTCCACTTTTCTCAGTTCTGGATAATTAATTATAAGCCAAGTTATGGGGAGTGACTGGTTGGGGGGGGGGGGGGGGGGGGGGGGGGGAGAGGATGGAAGTCAAGTACCTATGTATTAAAAAAAAAAAAATTAATTGGACCCTGGGGGAGGGGGAAGTCAAGTACCTATTTATAAAAAAAAAAAAAAATGGGGGGTCGGGGGGGGGGGGTGACTGGTTGGGGGAATGGTTTGAGGATGGATAGGGAGTCAAGTACCTATGTATTAGAAAAAAAAAATTGGGGGGGGGGGGGGGGGGTGTAATAAAAAATGTGGGGGGGGAGGGGAGGGGGAGGAGGGCGGGCAGGTCCCCATGCAGAAGAACGGTGGGAGAGGGGGGGAGTACTTACCCATCTCATGTCAGTTAATATTTTATTTCTAGGCTTAAGAAATTTTTTTCCTATATATAAGTATAAGCAAAATCAAGTGACACCTGGGGGTGGGGCTAACTGTGACCCCAGAGACATTGTACCAACAATCTTTACCAACAATCTTTACAGGGGTTTTGCTGGTGATCAAGTATTCCAAGTTTGAATGGAATATCTTTGACACTTTTTGAGACATGGACATAAAGAAAAAGGTTAACCAAGAAATTTTTACTTGAAAAAGGGGCATAACATTGCAAAATTAAATTTGAGGGTTATCTGCCCTTGAGAAATGGTGTTGTCTTAAGTGAAACAATTGTAAGTATTACAACTGGAAAGTTTGATGAAGAAATATTAAGAAATGGCATAGTTATAGCCAATGTTAAGTTTTCATGACAAAATCCAAGTACAAAAAGGGGCATAACTCTGTCAATTGTGACCTTGACCTACAGATTTTGGCATCATCATGACCCTGCTGTCGTAAGCAATATAATTTGAAATTTTGATGACGAAATGTTAAGAAATTGCAAAGTTATTGCCAATGTTAAGTTTTCATGACAAAATCCAAGTACAAAAAGGGGCATAACTCTGTCAAATGTGACCTTGACCCAAAGATTTTGGCATCATCCCAACCCTGTTGTCATAAGCAATACAATTTGAAAGTTTGATAAGATAATGTTTAGAAATGACAAAGTTATAGCCAACGTTAAGTTTTCGTGACGGACCGACGGACAAAGCGATCCCTATGTATCGCCGTTTCTTCGAAAGGGCGACACAAAAATTAATCAAGGGAATTAATTCAAAATCAAAGCCAGTCAGAATTATGGGTCTTGTACTCGGCACCTGAAGTTTCAACAAAGTCCCTCTTATAGTTACTGAGTTTACCTCCAGTTAAAAAAAATCAATAAAGGGAACTTAAAATAAATCAAATATTAAAAAGACTGAAATAATGAAGGTCTGCTGAGACAGCATTTTTGATGCTACATTTGTGTGACAATTATTTCACACAGAACTGATTCTATTTGATAAAATATACATGGGTGGGAAAAAAGTCTTTCAAAATACAAA
The DNA here is from genome assembly GCA_012932295.1 of Cyclina sinensis. Classification (NCBI taxonomy): domain Eukaryota; kingdom Metazoa; phylum Mollusca; class Bivalvia; order Venerida; family Veneridae; genus Cyclina; species Cyclina sinensis. The sequence goes on along the minus strand of JAAONU010000019.1, from coordinate 47,197,384 downwards.
AAAATCTCAGTCAGGTTGTTTACTTGTGATTTAAATCTAGTTGTTTTACATGCCATGTACATTGAAAAATTAACAAATATTGGGTTTTGTGTACATTTCTAGCAATTTTAAATGGTAACAGAGTTCATTGAAATATTTCAACTACTATCATTATAATTTAAACTTAAAATCAATTATGAAAACAACAAAGCAATTATCAAGTAAATCATGTAAATAAAGAAGCAATAAGTAACTGACAAGTTAACAGCTGACTGACTAGTAGCTTCCTTACAAGTTTATCACATGCAAAGGGAAATTAATAAACAAGAAACAAGAGTAACTGAAACGCAAAACAACCCTACAAATTAAGCAATACAGATCCTAAAACTTCACTACAGAATGTGCTGACCTAACCTTGGACATGGCGTCGACAGCAAAGACAGACCTATTCTCAAAAGTTCAACTGCAAAAACAGATTGACATTCACAGCTGTCTGCCTTTTGGAAGGATACAACCATTTGAAATATTAGTATGAAACTCAACCTTTTTGAACATGTGACAAATTGTACAAAAATTATTTATTTGTTCTGGTTGGAAACTGGTTGAACAAGTTATAACATATATCAGATCTATCAAAAGGAAAAGCTTTATTTTCAGCTATTTAAGCTTAATGTCAATGAATATTAAGCAACTGGTGCTACACCTTTCAAAGGGGTGACAGACGTTTCACTCCTAAGACTTTTCCTCGCAAGACATTTCACCCCAAAATGAGGGTTAAAAGTCTATACTTATTGAGATTTTTCACCCCCAACATAATATATTGATTAAAATGTTTTGAAAAAACATATCCATAATAATATTTCATGAAATAAATAATCATATTAGATAACCAAAATCAAGTAAAAGATAGACAACAGATTATCTGTATATCATATTTGAATTGCAGAGTCTGAAAAGTAATACAAAAATAATACAACATAAGAATGTCATGCTAGCTAGAGTAATTAATATCTTCACATCCTAATTTTTTTAATATCTTATTAAGATTTTGAAAGTTAATTAAAAGACACTTCTAAATATAATGACACATTTCATCTATTTTAATTTTTTTTTTACTTTTCTTACAGCAATTGTAATTATTCATAGTAGTTGTCAAATCCATACAAATTTATACATGTAACCTAGCTGAACTTTTTAGATATAACTGTAATTAATTTAATTATTACCTTTTTACATGAAAGTATTAATTAGATTCTTGCAAAAAGAAAACTGGAAACTCTAATAATAAAATGTATAAATCAGACATCTTCAGTACATTTTTCTGTTATGTATCTATACTACTATGTATATTGTTATTATGATAGGTTAAAAGCATTGTAATTATGCTTAATACCAAATAAACAATTATGAAATTAATTTTTTCTATCTCAAGGATTTGTAAGAGAATTAATGAATGGAATTTGAAATATTTGCCTGATTGAGTTTTAACTTAGGTACCACTGTTTAATCAGCACCTCATCAATGGATGTGTGAAGTATTTGTATATTGCCAATTATGTGGAGTTCATTGACAACCCTAAGAACACATGCTTCTTATAGGTGTAAACTGTAAAAGGTGTTGATAGTGTTATTAATCCAATTAATCATCAGCCATAATTTCTTTTAAACATATGAGAACATCATCTAAACTTCTTGAATGAGGGTCAGTATTATATGTTATAATTATTGACATAAAATAAACCAGAAATATAAAGGTAATTATCATCTGAGAACATATTACATTTGGGGGAGAAAAAGTAAGTCTTGGGGTGAACGGTCTTGGGGAGGAAAAGTCTTAGGATGAAATGCGCATGGGAATGAAACAAAATATTAAGTGCTACAAAATCAGTGGTATACTTTGGCTAAATTGACGCCTTAAAAACGTTTATTATTTCAACCTACATAGACTCTAAATTTGGTTCGTCGCTGAATTTGAAAGACATTTTTAGACTTTCTATAGGCCAAATTTCCCGCACTTCCTCCTTTTAAGAGTTGTAGTTTGGTTCACAAAAGCGTGATTAATGGTTATCCTTTTCGACAGAATTAAAGTACACATTGAAACCAGTCTATAAAGGGTGAAGGTCAGATTAAATTGTCAACAAAGATTTCAAAGTCCATGATGGGAAGACTTTAATCGCTGAAACATACGAAAAGTGATTAATATTTTCCTATATATATGTAAAACCTCAGAATATACTGGTGTAGGATTCACTTTTACATGATGTTAGGTCTGGTTGTTGGAAATCCAGGGTTTGTACTGGCAGTAATTTCAGCACTGGCTTCCATTGTGAGGTAAGAAGATTTCTGTTTGAGCTGTGTTATAAAGTACATTTAATTGTACTTTAACTTCTGTTAAAAGGTACGGAAAGTTAGAATATTGAAATATTTGAACCCAGATATATTTCACATTCAAAATAATAGAAATATCTTTTTACATGTAGTCTGATCAATTATTATATAATTAACAATTAACCACAGGAGCTTGAAGTTGTATTTTTAGACATTCAAAAGTCGAAACTATTCATCTAGCTTTTTTTCTGTATATAAAAAACCTGGTGTTTTTATATACAGAATTGAAGCTAGAAATACAGTTTCGAATCTTGAAGGACTAAAAGCACAATTTCATGCTCCTGTGAATTAACAAATGATAGATTCTCTGTCATAATCTATGTGTATAGGATTACTATATTCATATTTAACCTTAGGTAGAATACAAGCCATTCAGGGCATAACAATGCAAAATTATTGTAATTATATTTAAGATAAGGAGGAGCTAAGGAGGAGCAGTGGTCGAGGGGTTAGAGCGCCGGACTCCCGATCTGGAGGTTGCTGGTTCGAATCAAACCAGAGGTGAGAGTCTCCACTCCAGTGACGTTCCACAGTCCTGACTTTCGGCACGAGTACTGGTTTGTACCCAGGAAGCAGTAAATTGCAAGAACTTGCCTGCCTAGTATAGTCAGAATTGACTGTTGGCAGTAATAAGTTGAACTGTTGATAAGAAGACTCTACAAAAGTTTTCCACCAACCCTTGGAATATTCTTATTAATAGTGAATTGTCTTTTACAGTCACAAGCTAGCAAATGTCAGACTGTGCTCATGTCTTTCAGTGGTAACAAATGCACAAATGTTTTGAGGAAGACAGATATTGTAGAAGTGGTCATAAAGGAACCATGCATACAGAAGCACACAGCAAGATGTGGCTGGCTCAGCTTGAATTATTGCACATTTTATAAGTAAGCTCTTTTTTCATTACTTGCCAGTCAGCATATTTGATATTTTAAAATTAAGTTTTAGCTCACCTGAACACAAAATGCTCAAAGGTGAGCTATTGGGATCATTGATTGTCAGGCATCTGTCGGCTTCCGGTGTGCATCGTAAACAATTTGACTTGAACTACTTCTTCTCCTAAACCGCTAAGCCAACTTTGACGAAACATCCCTGAGATATTCCCTGCATAAAGCTCTACCAGTTGTTCAAAGAATTGAATTCCGTCCTGAAGTCTGGTTGCTATGGCAACTGAAAGGAAAAACTTTGAAAATCTTCTTGTCTGAAACCACAAGGCCCTGAGTCTTAAGATTTGGTATGTAGCATTGTCTAGTGGACCTCTACCAAGTTTATTCAAATTATACCCCTGGGGTTAAATTTGGCCCTGCCCTGGGGGTCAGTTGAATTTACACAGGCTTACATGTATATAGGGAAAACTTTGAAAATCTTTTTGTCTGAATCTACAAGGCCCTGAGCCTTAAGATTTGCAAGTTTGTTCAAATTATGCGCCTTGGGTCAAATTTGGCCCTGCCACGGGGGTCAGTTGATGTTAGATAGGCTTATATAGGCAAAACTTTAAAAAAAACTTATTGTCTGAAACCACAAAACCTAGAACTTAGATATTTTTAATGGAGCATCAGCTAGAGGTCATCTACCAAGTTTGTTCAAATTATACCCCTTAAGTGAAAATTGGCTCTACCCTGGGGGTCATTTGAATTCATAAAGATTTATATAGGGAGAATCTTGGAAAAGCTTTTGATGTTTGCTCAGAAGCAGACCCAAAGGCAAAGTATCAAGGTAAGTGATCTCGGGCCATAACACCCCTCTTGTTTTGTTTTTGTATTCATTAAGGTTACTAACTTCCTATTCTAGTACGTTAAATTGAGTGTTCATCTGTGTATGAATGTAATGAACATGAAAGTTCATAACAGAAAGATAGTTATTTTGTGTTTGTGGAGTGGTCCTAGAGTATTCATCTGTTTGTGTAGTGGAGTGTTCATCCGTTTGTGATAAATATGTATTTGATTGTTCATCTGTAAGTGAAAAAATCATTTGCAAAATTTCATCTGTTCAGCTATCATGCATTGACACAATTTTGGGCAATATAACTTCTTACTAACTTTGTGTAGAGGAGTGTTCATCTCTTTGTGGAGAGGAGTGTTCATCTCTTTGTGTAGAGGATTATTCATCTCTTTTTGTAGTGGAGTGTTCATCACTTTGTGTAGTGGAGTGTTCGTCTCTTTGTGGAGAGGAGTGTTCATCTCTTTGTGTAGAGGAGTGTTCATCTGTATGTGTAGTGGAGTTCTTATCTGTAGGTGTATTGGAGTGCTCATCACTTTGTGTAGTGGAGTGTTCATCTCTTTGTGTAGTGGAGTGTTCATCTCTTTGTGTAGAGGAGTGATCATTTCTTTGTGTAGAGGATTATTCATCTCTTTTTGTAGTGGAGTGTTCATCACTTTGTGTATTGGAGTGTTCATCTCGTTGTGTAGAGGAGTGCTCATCTCTTTGTGTAAAGGAGTGCTCATCTCTTTGTGTAAAGGAGTGTTCATCTCTTTGTGTAGTGGAGTGTTCATCTCTTTATTTAGTGGAGATTTCATCTCAGTGTAAAGAGGTGTTCATCTCTTTTTGTAGTGGAGTGTCCATCTCTTTTTGTAGAGGGGTGCTTATCTCCTTGTGTAGAGGGGTGTTCATCTCTTTGTGTAGTGGAGTGTTCATCTCTTTGTGTAGAGGAGTGTTCATCTCTTTTTGTAGTGGAGTGTTCATCTTTTTGTTTAGTGGAGATTTCATCTCAGTGTAGAGAGGTGTTCATCTTTTTGTAGTGGAGTGTCCATCTCTTTTTGTAGAGGGGTGCTCATCTCCTTGCGTAGAGGGGTGTTCATCTCTTTGTGCAGAGGAGTGTTCATCTCTTTGTGTAGAGGAGTGTTCATCTTTTTGTGAAGTGAAGTGTTCATGTAGTGATGTGTTTATCTGTTTGTGTAGTGGAGTGTTCATTGTCTGTTTTTGAGGTGAAGTATTCTGTATGTGTATTGGAGTGTTCATCTGTATGGCATTCTGTATTGGAGTGCTCATATGTACAGTGTAGGATAATGGAGTGTTCATCTGTATGGCATTCTGTATTGGAGTGCTCATCTGTATGTGTATTGGAGTGCTCATCTGTATGGCATTCTGTATTGGAATGCTCATCTGTATGTGTGATACTCAGATGAACACTCTAATACACATACAGATAAGAACTACACTACACATACAGATGAGCACTCCAGTACGCATACAGATAAGAACTACACTACACATACATGTACTTTCATACCCATGTTTGTTTGTATGGGTGTTCATCTCTTTATGTTTTTAATTGTTCATGACTGTTTCCTTTTCTTTGTGTAGAATTTTTTACTGATCTAAAGTGTTCATCTGTATTTTTAAGGATTGTTATCATCCCTATGAGATAAAGATTGTAACCATTGGTATGAATATGTATTTGATTGTTCCTCTTGTGGTGACAAAAACTGCAGAAAATTCTGAAAGATACTTAAATTATCTTCAAGGCACTGATGTTTCTGCATATATTTTATCTTATGCCCCAAATTTTTGTGTCCTGTATATGTAAAATGATTTAATATACTGCTTTCAGTAACATGTACTGTGACAAGAAGGTGAATGAGACAGTTACAACTTACTATATACAGACAGAATGCTGTAAAGGTTTTGTGATGGCTAGCAATGGCACTTGCATAAGTATGTTTGGTATCATAATTTTATTTTACCCTTTCATAATTTTTGGAGAGAAAAAAGATAATTGGAGCTGTTTTTGTTGGTTTTTTTAGACACAATTGTGTAGTTAGCAGTACGATATTTTGTTTATATGTTTAGCTCACCCAAAACAAGATATTGATGGTGGATATGAATATTATGCACTTGAGAAATTTTCATTGGGGAGCATCTATCGGTGTCACCGATTTTCTTGTCTTTTCTGAAGCCTCAGTCCTAGGCTGTAAAGAATTGTTAACTGTGGAGTCAAATGGTTTACAATTACTTTGAATCTTCATCTTTATATATTTATATTCCTTATTAGAACCCAGCGGTTTTGAAAATTCAAAAAGGGGGACTCAGATTAACTAGTTTGACCTCTGTTACAGTTTTTTCCCTTTTAGATATTAAGATTGACTTCAAGTAAGATACAGAGGAACATGGCCTTTAGTGTTTTTAATGATCAACATTATTTTTTGTCCAATCACATTGCAGTATTTTTCAAATTTCTGCTAAGTCTAACTTTGGTTAATGTTTACTAACTAAATTAAATTTACTTAATCAGGTCCATTTAACCAGTCTAACTAATTTCAGTAATGAGAGATGCTTTGTATTTAGTTGAAAAATAATGTTGATCATTAAATAGGTTAATGTTTAATGATACGCATTAACAAAAATAATTGGTCGCGTTACTATTGAAGTTATGTTAGTTACATTTTGTGTTATTGCAAACACTCAATTAAGGTCATAAAAATCAATAGCCAGTTAAGATAATTTGTTTGAAAAACCTTTGGGAACAACAGTTACAGGGGAGCTAATAAGAAACAATGGTGGCTCTATTCTTAGTTGAAAATTGTGAAGTAGCTTCAGAAAGGAGCTTAATTACATGTTGTTTATGTTGCTAGTAAATTTTGTTATGGCTTGTTTTGAACAGGATTTGAAATTAAGAGCCATTGTGACTCAGCTGCTTTATTCATTTATTTATTCAGCACCATTATTTGTGGTATTACTGTAAGTCAAATGTTTGTTCAAGACAAAGAGGAATGAAGTCAGAATGGGAGAAATAGTGAGGATTCTTTTACTAAATCCTAAATCTGGGTAATCTGCTAAATATCTAAAATGGACTTGTCCATTTTTCAATTTGGACAAATCCATAATTTGTTCATGGGGGTGATTTTTGAAAATTTTCTGACTGAATTGCAAATAGTGCAGTGCAGACCATGATCAGTCAGCAGTGGTCACAAGGGCAGAATCAATTGCCTCCAGCAGGGTAAGGGTTTTAGGTAGAAATTGGTCGTAAAGCACTTGTCAACAAAACATTGATTTGACTTACAGTAGGTCACAGATCTTCATTTTTTTTAGCTCACCTGAGCACAAAGTGCTCAGGGTGAGCTTTTCTGATCGGTCTTTGTCCGTCGTCCGTCCGTCCGTCGTCAACTTTTCATTCAAACGACATCTCCTCTGAAACCAATGGGGCAAATTTAATGAAACTTGCCTGGGATGTTCCTTGCATGAAGCTCTACCAAGATTGTTCAAATGGTTCTGGTCCATTGCATTTCTGGTTCACTGGAGCTAAAAATAGATTTTATAAGTTGGATCTTTAAAAATCTTCTTCTCCGAAACCACAAGGTCTGGAGCTTTGATATTTGGTATGAAGCATCATCTAGTGGACCTCTACCAAGTTTGTTCAAATTATGTCCCTGGGGACAAAACTGACCCCACCCCAGGGGTCAGTTGATTTTACATAGAGTTATATAGGGAAAACTTGAAAATCTTCTTGTCAGAAACCACAAGGCCTAGAGTTAAGATATTTGGTATGTAGCATTGTCTAGTGGACCTCTACCAAGTTTGTTCAAATCATGGCCTCTGGGTCATTAATGGCCCCGCTCCGGGGGTCACATGTTTTACATAGAGTTATATAGGAAAATCTTAAAAAAAATCTTCTTGTCAGAAACCGTAAGTTATATAGCTTAGATATTTGGTGTGTAGCATTGTCTAGTGGACCTCTACCAAGTTTGTTCAAATCCTGGCCTCTGGGTCAAAAATGACCCCGCCCCAGGGGCCACTAGTTTTACATAGAGTTATATAGGAAAATCTTAAAAAATCTTCTTGTCAGAAACCGTAAGTTATAGAGCTTAGATATTTGGTGTGTAGCATTGTCTAGTGGACCTCTACCAAGTTTGTTCAAATCCTGTCCTCTGGGTCAAAAATGGCCCCACCCCAGGGGCCACTAGTTTTACATAGAGTTATATAGGAAAATCTTAAAAAATCTTCTTGTCAGAAACCGTAAGTTATAGAGCTTAGATATTTGGTGTGTAGCATTGCCTAGCGGACCTCTACCAAGTTTGTTCAAATCATGGCCTCTGGGTCAAAAATGACCCCGCCCCAGGGGCCACTAGTTTTACATAGAGTTATATAGGAAAATCTTTAAAAAATCTTCTTGTCAGAAACCGTAAGTTATAGAGCTTAGATATTTGGTGTGTAGCATTGTCTAGTGGACCTCTACCAAGTTTGTTCAAATCCTGGCCTCTGGGTCCAAAATGGCCCCGCCCCGGTAGTCACTTGTTTTACATAGAGTTATATAGGAAAGACTAAAAAATCTTCTTGTCAGAAACAAGAAGGCCTACAGTTAAGATATTTGATATGTAGCATTGTCTAGTGGACCTCTACCAAGTTTGTTCAAATCCTGGCCTCTTGGTCAAAAATGGCCCCGCCCCGGGGGTCACTTGTTTTACATAGAGTTATATAGGAAAATCTTAAAAAAATCTTTTTATCAGAAACCGTAAGTTATAGAGCTTAGATATTTGGTGTGTAGCATTGTCTAGTGGACCTCTACCAAGCTTGTTCAAATCCTGGCCTCTGAGTCAAAAATGGCCCCGCCCCAGGGGCCACTAGTTTTACATAGAGTTATATAAGAAAATCTAAAAAAATCTTCTTGTCAGAAACCGTAAGTTATAGAGCTTAGATATTTGGTGTGTAGCATTGTCTAGTGGACCGCTACCAAGTTTGTTAGAAAAATGTCCCTGGGGTCACTATTGGCCCTGCCGGAGGGGTCACAAGTTTTAAATAACAATATAGAAGAAAATCTTTAAAAATCTTCTTGTCTGAAACCACAAGACCTAGAATTTTAAAATTTGGCATGAAGCAAGCTTTATCAAGCTTTTTCAAATTATTGGATTAGGTTAAAGGTCACGGAGGCTAAAAGTAGATTTATCTACTGTACCTCATAGAGCCTTCATTTATAGACCAATATCTTTGATATTCAGTATAGAGGTTCCTTGCATGGACCTCTACCCATGGGTAGGGTTTGAGGTCACTGGGTCAAGGTCAAGGTCACCATAGCTTATAATAGATATTTCTACTTTCTGTCATAGAGCCTTTATTTATTGACTGATATTTTACATATTTGGTTTGTAGGCACTTACATATTTTCAATTAAAAAATGAAATACTGCTTAACAGCAAACCTACAGCCAAAGTACTCAGGTGAGCGATCCAGGGCCATCATGGCCCTCTTGTTTGTATTTTGTGTTTATGCATGCATGTTGTACTGTTGCATGTTTCAGAGATGAGGCCTGGTGTGGTTTATGATACAAGAACCACCCCTGTATCCTTAGGTACAAAAACAGCAGGTATATTACATTTTATTTTGATCAGTTTAAGCTAAATAAATACATACAATGAATCTACTTTTGTCTGAATAAGAGAGTGGCATTTGTTTTGAAGAGTAGAAAGAATATAACAGGATTATCACTAAGATAACATTATAGACTAAGAAAGTGTTCTTTATGTTGTCTTCCTGAAAATATTCCTAAACAGAATAAAATTGCCTGTCAGATCGCAAATGAAAATATGTGAGAATTGAGAGCACCTAGGTAAAACCATCTGAGTAATGTAAAAGATTTGTTGTTTCATAGTCATTGTGAAAAAATAGTTTAAAGTAAAGCTGGAGTGTTGTTGTTGTTACTAGTGTTACATTATGCTTATATGAATAATCTTAAGTTTTGGGCACTTATGCATGTCATATGTCTGAGTTAATGCCCTTGTTTTAGCAGATGATATACAATGTACATCTATGAGTAAATATTCCACTAGTTTCTACTTATTTCAGTCTGCAAAATACTTCTTCCTTAGCGTAGGCACCATCAATGAAAATAAGTATTTAATGCTTAATTTTTATAGGTCAGTTGGCCATATAAACTGGCATGGTTCACTGTTTTATAGAAATTTACAAGACCGGGACTGTGTTTTAAAGACATTTACAAGATATGGACCTATGTTTTATAGAAATTTACAAGACCTGGACTATGTGTCATAGAATTTACAGTATGTTTAATAGAAATTTACAAGATGTTGGCCTGTGTTTTACAGAAATTTCCAGGATGTGGGACTATGTTTTGTAGAAATTTACAAGACAGTAGCCATATGCCCAGATGTATGTTTTATTTTGCAGACTTTAATCTTCTCCATATTTTTATCTTAACAAAAATAATTTCTCACTGACTGCTTCATAGATAGGCCATCATGCTGAATCCAGTGACTCCATCGTTGTTTTATTTGCTTGTAGGTGATCCACATTACAAACATGAATCAATGGTTGCTCAAAGTATGAAGGAAGTCAAGATGGAGATTTCAGGTGGAGGGTATGCTGGGATAGCTTGTGGGCTTGTTCTCATTGTGACAATAGTAGCCTTCGTTATTATTGCAGTAAGGAAAAGGTAACTACTAGACCTGAATAACTTTTAATTTTGATTTGGATGCAGATGATTTTAATTGTACGTAAGACAGAGATAGAATACAAGTTTTGCATTGAACTATTAAAACTTAAACATTAATTTCCAGCCTTTTAGACTGCTGAATGCTTCAGTTAATATCATTTTTGTTCACCTGAGCACAGGTTGCTGAGAGCGACCTTTTGTGATTGGCCTTTGTCAGTCATCTGTCATCCATTGTCAACATCTTAGCTTGTGAACGCTCTTGTACTTACATGTTTGACCAATCATTAATGAAACTTGCTTGGAAAGATTGCCCCGATGTTCTCTCTAATATATTTGAAACTGGGTCATGTGGTTTCAACAACTAGGTCACCCCTCAAAGGGAAACCTTAGCACAAACACAAAGGTCATAGTTTTGACCAAAACTTGTTTAGAATGTTTTGTCTTGAATACTTTTGTGAATTTGAAACTGGGTCACTTTATCAATCTTGGTTTGAATGTTTGTCTTTATCTCTAAGGTGATTCTGAATTGGGTCACACAGGGTCAGAAGCTAGGTCACAAGCTCAGATGAGTAGAAAACTTCATAAATGGCGTACATCCTTATAAAGCCTGTAACAGTGTTCTTCTTTTGTTGGTGATATTACTCAAAATTAAATTTTAATGTATAAAATATACAAAGAATTTTGTGCTATGTGAAACACAGAGAAGTGTCTTTAGTGACTTACATACCACAGAACATATGTCCAGTAACTGGATGATACAGCTACTCATATACATGTACTATCGCGTGTCTTGGTAGGTCAGTCAGTACTTTGCAGACAGAGTGTCCAGGGTTGAGACCTGTTTCAGGTATGATTTTTCTGAATGAACCACACATACATATAGATACTGGTATCTGGACAAAACCCCCCTAGACATAACCCCCTCTGCTCATTTTTGTATCGGTGGACGAAACACCCCTCATGCATTTTACAAGGTGTACAAAACCCCCTTCTTAAGTACAATAATGTCAGATAAACATAAGATTTTTTCAACATTTTATTGAACTTTATTTGATTAATAACATAAATATGTATTAGACAAAGCAAAGTTTTAACAGTTTTCTGCAATTATAACAGTCAGTACAAGTGATTTCCCATATTTTCCAAAAATTAAAATAAAAGAAAAGAAACTCCAACAGGGCAACTTTACCGGTATTCCTTATTGTTTTTCATACATCTGTAATTAAAAAAAAAAACATCTCTGTAATTAAAAAAACTGTTACAAACCTATTATATAAATGTTAGTCAAACCTAACACTAAAGTGGGAGCAGATCAGTGGTCCAGTCTGGTAACCCAGGGGTCCTGAGATCGATCCCCCGCTCCTCCACTAACATCACTAATTGTCTTTCGGATGAGACGTTAAACAGAGGTCCCGTGTATCAGTGCTGTACATTGAGCATGCAAAAGAACCAGGGGTTTCTCTGGAATGGGATGCTTACTGTATCTTGCACTACCCCCACAACATAAAATAACTAATCTCTTCAGGGGGCGTCGGTCATATGGGCAACCAGTACCAACGATTAATAAGCTCAAATAGATAGATACTAAAGTATAATTAGAGCTAAAAGATGAAAGTAAAATATATTCATTTTTTTTATTTTAAATAATAACCACAAGAATTGGTCTGAAAAAGGCGGATATTTCCACTTTTGAAAATGCATGAGGGGGTTTTGTCCACCTTGTAAAATGCATTAGGGGTGTTATGTCCACCTTGTAAAGTGTCTCCTTGAGATTAATAAAATATTTTTTTTTTTCCTTTAGGAAAAAAAAGAAACAGCAGCTTGAAGCTCATCTGGCTGAAAAGGTGATATACGTGGGCCCCATGACAGGGGAACAGCCCATTGTGAGGAGGGCAGGGAACTCTAGGACTCCTAGTATACAGTTTTCAAGGGAAGCAACTCCATCATCTTCAAAAATGGTTACCCCACCCACTTCTCCTGTGAAAACAACACATCCTGTTGAGATGCCTCTTATAAATAGAAATTTAGCTGATGAAGATATCCCAGAATCAAATGTTTAGTGATGCCTACAGTTTTTTTTTTTCCAGTTTACAGTATTATCTTGTTAATAGAGTTATTATATCGACGTAATTTTAGCTTTAACATATTACTGTTAAACGGATGCACAGAGGTTTAGATGTAACTGTGATAGTTGTAGAAGAATTGTTAGCAGTAAATTAGTTCAAGTTCTTTGACATGTTCAGGGCATTTTTTGTAACAAATTTTTTGTAACTGTAACAAAACCATTGAAAAAATGAAAATAAATGCCTGAATCCCAATACACCTCTCCCAACCATTTTTATAAACAAAATAAACTTCCCTGAAGCATTTATCAAAAGCCCTGAGAAACTTGTTGTATTGTAGGAATGACACAGAAAATCTTAAACTTAAATTTGAAGCTACTTCATTAGAAAACTCTACAAAAGTTGAAGCTACCAGTTTAACAATTGAAAATGTATTTGCACACTTTTTGACAGGTTAGGTAAATGTGATGAGGGGTGTTTAAAAACTTTTGATAAGAATTATTGAATTATCCAACAAAAACAAAAGGGCAAAGTACCTGTTTTATTTGTCTAATCATTTGGCTTATATACCATGAGACTATACAATATATTTCCTTATTTGTACGCAAAAATTCTGCATTTGTATGCTATGTCATCTCCCTGTGATAAACAAAGTATAAAGTGCAGTAGAACCCCTCCAAACTGGACCAGCTTGGGACTAGGCCCTTTGTCTAGTTTGGAAGGGTATCTGGTTAAAAGGGATTTGCAGACACAATCTTTGAAACTGAAGTGAAGTTTGTCTACACTTATTATTTAAATACAGAAAAATACAGACATACAAATAAGTCGACAATTAAGGCATCTGATAATGTATTGGAGTTAAAACACTTACTGCAAATTTGCTGCTTACCTAATCTGCTTGCAAAATCGTAACAATGAACACTTAATTTACCAATTTTACCTAAATTGTCTTGATTTACAGTATTAATTGCTTTCTTTCTAAATTAATGGACAACTGATAAATACAAATAAAACAACGAACTTGCACCAAACGTGTAAATCATCCAAATAATCACATGATCACCACATATTTACATTTTTATCGATAACTAAGACATTTTTTCACACCTTGAAAATTGACATATTTATTGGTGAGTCATCAAAGTTGGCATCAGTTAATAATTGCAAGGGAACATATTTTGGTCTTTCCAATGGTGGTGTTATACAGGTTTGACTGTACATTTTATTTATTTGTAAATGTTAAAAGCAACAAACATTTTGCTGTTTATTCTGATACATATATGTTATAAGTAAATGAAAAGTCAAGAAATGTCAGGGGTAATTATGGCTTACTTATTACATGCCACATGGAGTCTTGTTTGAGATAAAAACACAATGCTAATATTATCTCCACACTTGCATGTACATTTATTTATTTATTTATTTATTTCATTTTCATATAGTATAGAAGTATGTCCTAATGACATGAATAGTCTTTACATATTTGTGATATGATTATATGAAAACACTTCAAATTTTTGTAATTTAACTAATCTTTTGCTCGATTGATTTCATATTCAGTAAATTAAGAAAACTAATTCTTCATTAGAATTCTTGAATTAGAGGCATGCCTCATTTAGTTAAATTAAAGGCAGGTCTACAGAATTGTTCACCAAGTTTAATTAAAGATAGGTATACATATTTGTTCACCAAGTTTAATTAAAGATAGGTCAACAGAATTGTTCACCAAGTTTAATTAAAGATAGGTCGACAGATTTGTTCACCAAATTTAATTAAAGATAGGTCGACAGATTTGTTCACCAAATTTAATTAAAGATAGGTCTACAGATTTGTTCACCAAATTTAATTAAAGATAGGTCGACAGATTTGTTCACCAAGTTTAATTAAAGATAGGTCTACAGATTTGTTCACCAAGTTTAATTAAAGATAGGTCAACAGATTTGTTCACCAAATTTAATTAAAGATAGGTCGACAGATTTGTTCACCAAAAGCAAAAGGTGATTTAGTCTGAATTTTTTTTTAGGACTAGCAGATTATGCAAGTTCCTAATTTTAATGTGGGGAAAAAATGGTTCATTTTGTGTAGATTCTGTTATTAAAGTGTCTTGTAACTGAATGGTGTTGTCAAGTAAACATTTTTGTTTGTTTGTGTTCAAATTCACATTGAACGTGGCATTTAAGAAAGTCCTAAGAAGAGGCTAAAAATAAAGTGGGAATATCTGTGAAGTTACCAGACAGGCATATATTTTACACCAGTTTAAGAGCTATTCAGGCACTGACTTGTTGATATTTTTTGTCAAATTATTAACACCTTTAATGATTAAAAGCTAGTAATTTGTTTATTTGATGTTTTGAGGTTCCAAGTCTGAAAATACACTGTTGAATTTTTTTTTTCTAAATTTAGCAGGTGTAAAGACATCTTAAGATTCTGTGTCAAACTAATACGTGCCTCCTAATTGAAAGTTCATGGAGAAATTTTATTTCTGGATAAATCACTGACAAAACTCAGGGCTTCAATTTGAAACTAGTATATATGTGTAAATAAGTGTCTTATTTACCAGGCCTGTACTATTGCCTGTAACATCATAAGAATATCAAATTATGTTTTTTGTTTTTAAAACAAAAGTAATTGGTAATTGTCTTCCAAAATCAATTTTAAAATACCTTCTTATGTTATAAATATTAATACAGGTAGAAAAACTCAGAAATTTTTGTATGATCTTAAAATGAAAGGTTGTAAATAGAAAAAAAAAAGAATACCGGTATATTTATACATTGTGGAATACCAATAGCAGATTGTTCAATATGCTGTCAACAAAAAAAATCCTTTTACCCGTTACCATAGACCTGAAATACTACTGATCAGATACTCATTATGAGACAGTGAAATACGCTGTTTTCTCCTGTGGGAAGTAAAAAAAAATTGTTAAATGCTAGAAAATTTTGAATGTTTTGTAGAAATTCTGTTTTTATGTAAGTTAGGATGCATCCATACTGACAAATGCTATACATTCCTTACAGCACTTCATTGCAAGTTATGTTGCACCGAATATGTAACGATTCACCACAATAACGATTCACCACAATAACGATTCGCCACAGAAATTCACGATTCACCACAAGTTAGTTAACGATTCGCCACAAAGTAATAACGATTCGCCACAATTTCAAAAAGTGAAAGGAGTACAAATTTTAATCAGTTAACGACTTGCCACAAAGTAATATAACGATTCCTCACAGCTTTCAAAATAGAAAAATAATTACAAATTTATGAATTTGATGAAGGGCATGGCGTCCTGTAAAAAGGGCATGGCGCCGCGCCATGCTAATTTGCTTTAGATTTAACTCTAGTAAATGTGTGTGATATGCAATTTACTTTGTCACAATTGTGTGCAATTGTATTATATATTTATGCTAAATAAATTAATTGCTTTGTTTTCTTAGTTATTACGCGAATATAACATGAAAAATGCAAGTTGTTTTTTAACAAATTCGATTTTTTTTCAAGTGCAGAAAAAAGTCCGTGTCCATAAATTGATTACGTTTTTACTCACCGATGGAAGACATGTCTACACAGATATATACAAGGTGAACAATCAATTGGGTTTATTAAGTAAAGGGAAAAGTCGACTCTTCGATGCATTGATTGTATTTTATTACTACATTCATAATTTCTTTTTTATAAAATAAATCCTTTACTGCATACAACTTTTACACATTTTTGAAGTATATATACATTTTATTTAAAAAACACTTCACTTTTTTTAAAGTTCACTTAAACTGGTCCGTATATGTATGAACACCTTTTCAAGAGGTTACATGTCTGATTTTCCCACGACGGTACGCCTCCAAAATGTGCTGCCCAATTGGTCCCTGAATGGATTTGTCATTTTTGTTTGAGAACGTTTCATTTGTCTTTTTTGTCAATTACAGTCAAAGATAAACTTTCAACGCATATTTCTTGTACGTAAGGTTTCTTTTGTTCATTATCAAGAAAAAAAAGTTATATATAGTTATTATTAGGTCATGGATTAAACACACCTTGCGGGCGTTACTACTGTTACATGACACATAAATGCTTAATCAACACCTATATTAATGACATGATTATTTAATTAGCTTAGGGTCTTTCATACGATCTTACGTCATGGATTAAGTCTCTAACAGGCAATCCTACTGTGACATTTCACAAGTCTTAAAGTACAGTAAAATACAATACCAATTAACACCTATATAAATGACAAGGTTATATGATTAACTTCACTAATCCCTTCAAATGAACGCAGTACCATCGTCAAAAAAAATAAAAAATATTTTGATTTTGAAATTAATTTGTGCATTATTTACTATGAAAACCTTTAATAATTCATATTATATATACAATTTTATATTACATTCTTTTAATTAACTTGAGTCCCTTTTTTTAGGATGTTGTTCACGCCTAACAAAAACAGAACACATACATTTAATTAACATTTTCTTTTATGATGGTTTAATACAAAGATACAGAAAACATCCCATTCACCCTGGTTCTTCTGCATGCTCAGTGTCAGCACTGATACATGGGACCTCGGTTTAACGTCTCATCCGAAAGACAATTAGTAATGTTAGAGGAGGAGCGGGGGATCAATCTCGGACCCCAGGGTTACCAGTGCAGCACCACATAACCACTGATCCGCTCCAAAAAATGGTTAATTAATTTGTTTCTGCGTATTTATACTACTCGTTAACCAAGAATATTTATCACTCAGCGACACGCTTCTTACATTATTCATAATTATATAACAAACTGTGCACAATTATATTTGAACTTTCAATCAAGGTACTTTTTAACAGTAATAATAAGGAATATGATTATCACTTTAAAACCTTAATGTACAATGATTAAAAACACAATTTTGATTGATGTGTCATCGAACCGATCGATCATTCGGATAAATGTGATATTTTCAGCATTCGTATTTTCCACATCAATAATGAGATAAATGTGCGACGTTTTATTATAATGAAGCTATTACAAACCAAAATTTCTTTTTCCAAACATTTATTTTCTTCAAATTACTATACAAAAATAAATGAAAAATTTAAGTACAACAAAAATATTTTATTTTATTACTTTGTGGTGAATCGTTTTTTCTTTGTGGCGAGTCGTTATTACTCTGTGGTGAATCGTTATATGAAGCTGTGGCGAATCGTTAGTGGCGAATCGTTATTGTGGCGAATCGTTACATTTTCGTTGCACCATGCAATGCAATTTACTTTCATCACTCTTAAATTGTTATTTAGATATACTGTAAAGGAAATTTTGTGAGTTCTTAATATATACTCATGGCAAGATTTTTTGAGATTTGCACAAGTAGCCAGTCTTGGGTACATGTTAAGTCTCCTGTGACATACCAGTTTTATATTTGCTCAAAAGTGTTTTTATGAGAAACGATCATAAAATTTTGACAGTTTTAATGTTGTTCTAGCCATGTTCATCATCATATTAGTTTTTGATTAAGGTTAGATCAATGTATTACAGATAGTTTCATTGTGAAGTGAATTTTTTTTTGTCAGTTTCTTCACAGTGATTTTCAAAAGCTGCATCAAAGGAATAAAAGTTAGATAATCATAAAGCACACATTCTGAGTTATCCCCCTTTTGTTGTTAAATTTCCATGCATTTTGTGTATTTGAATTTTACATTTGGTTAGTCTATCACTTTTTACCTAGTTCAAAGGCTTGTCTCGTGCCTCAGATGCTTACATTTCACTTCCTGAAAACCATTTAATAGTTGACTTACCTCTGTGCTAAGAATTATTTTTTACTTTAAAATTATGTTGGAAACCCACTTTTGATTGTACAGAATATGTACTGGGGGTATACGACAATGCTTTAAAATATACAGTTTTATAGTTACAATTTAGTGTTTATGACTACATATTAATGAAATTAAATCAATTAGGTGTGGCCTAGCCGTACAGTTTAATTTTATTAAAAAGCACTAGTAAACAGTAACCACTTTAATTGTTGAAATTACCTTTTGTGTATTCAGGGCATTAATTGAGGCCCTGGTGTATTGACTAAAATCAATTGTACCAGCGGGTTACACTGATTAACCTGAATAATGTGTCAAGAAATTTAAAAACTGCAGTGTCATTGGAAAAAAATATGATTTCAACAATTAAAATATGCATACTGCAGTTTGCAAAGCTTTACCAGTACAACTGATTCTCGTTTATAAATCTCACAAAAAGACTTTGCAGTTAGCTGATATTGCATGATTTAAGGAAATACATATACATGTTGTATCCTGGTTGAAAATTGCAGGAGACAGTTATTAAGAGAAGCAGATACATTTAAATTGCAAGAAATATTTCTCTTCTAACAATGTGAAAATGATTATCCATAAGTCAATAAACAGTGGGAAAGGCAGCTGTAACTTAAAAGAAAATGTCTGTATCTGTTGTCTTTTACTTATACATTTTAAATGTCATATTTTCACTAGCCTTTTTACAAATCAAAATGGCATGCTCCTATAGAAAAGTTACAACGAAATTGCAAATATTTTTTTAGTTTTTTCATTGCCTTTTCTTGAGAATGAAACGAGACAATATTTTAATGATATGAGAATTATACTATAATGATGAAATTTACAAGAATATGTTATGAATTTTAGGTTGTATTACATCATCAAAGTTGTACTGTGGAATATACATGTGAAATTCATGAAAATATGTTTTGAATTCATATGCTGTGTTTTATGATAATATTTTCTGTTATGTGAGAACACATGTATTTTATATGTTTTATATGCATTGCACATGTTAAGGTATGCAAGTCTTTGTGCTTATGAGAAAAGAAAGTTAGAGAATTTTGAATGAGATTTGAACTTCGATTTTTGCTATCGTGTTAAAACCTGAAGTAAAGTTTGACTTTGGAATGATGAAAAAATACTCTTTAGATTTATAAATGATTTCTGTTGTTTGTTAAAATTACTTTTTACTAAATCAGCCATGTAAACTCAATAAAACCTATAGACAGCAGTTCTAGTTCTTTCCTTTGTCTCGATAATAAATCCATTAAATTGCACCTGTCATTTTGAGCATTTATACTAAGGTGAGCAATTTATGGCCTTCTTGTCTCTCTTGCTTGAAAATCTGGATTTGAGACATGTCTTAAAGACAAAAGCTAAGCTAAGGAGATAGTGTTACCAAAAAGTAAAGTCATGTTACCTAAAGGAATGGTCAGTTGCATTCTTTATTTAGGAGCATGATTTAGTTTAGTTTAGTTTTATTGGGGTTTAACGCCAGTTTCAACAGCTAAGGTCATATCCCGGCGGTCAGTCCACCTAACCAGTGTTCCTGGGTATCCAACCAGTTTACTAACCAGTTTCTCTGCAAAGGAGTTATGGAAGTGAATGCTCTAATCACTAAGTTGTTGAGAGTCAAACTAATATTAAATAGGTTAAAAAGTTAAATATTTCAGCTGTTAGTATTTAAAGAGAAAGTAGTTTACAGCTCCAATTAGAGTCTTTCTTGTCAAAACAATCACTAGATGACACTTTAAAAAGTTTCATCATTGTTTATTTGCCCATCTGTTAATATGGGATACATAATGTGATAACCTACAGGGGCAGCATCCAGTAGTTTGTCTATTCCCTACCTTAAACGATACTTATCCAATCTTTATCAAACTTGGACGAAATATTTATGGACAATATGTTGGCCCCATTCAACATCTAGTCATATTGCTTCAGAGGACAGAGTTATGGCCCTTTGATAGAATTTGGCAAAATGAAGCTTGTTGGCCTATTAACTGAAACAGTTCTTATCCAATCTTGCCTAACATTCGTCTCACAGTAAATTGGCATAATTATCACCACCAGGTTTGATACTAAACAAAAATGCCCCAGAGCCCTTATGGCCTTATCATTGGACATAACGTACATGTTAAAGATTATGGCCAAGTCTTATATTTATAGTTTTTATCCAATCATTACTAACTTGGACACAATACTAAATGGCATAATATCTCTGTCAAGTCCAATATTCAGCCAGATTGCTCCAGAGGAGTTATGGACTTTTGATAGTTAAAATTTGGCAAAACCAAGTTTGCCAGCTATCTAAAAAGAACAGTTCTTATCCAATCATCACCAAACTTGGACACAGCTGATTCTCTCAAGTGTGTAATGGAGGGTATGGTAAAAGTCTCATTGTGTGTCTGCCTTGAGCTCCTCAGTGGCTACATGCTCTTAAGAAGCTAAAAGAACAAAGAGGTGAACATTAGGGTAGTTACTTATTAAAATCAGAGCTTTCATTGAATGTGATTAATACCCCCATAATACTGCCTTGTCAGAGGCTGAAGGGGAAAATATAAAAAGAAAACTAAATGATGGATTAAAAAAATGTCAGTGAAACTCTGAAGATTTTTAACCCAGTGAAATCTCTATACTGCAGTCAACAGATATAAATCCTGATGTCATTGTAAATCTGGAATTCTGGGTTTGGAGTTTGGTAATAATAGACTGAATCGGAAAAAATGATATGATATGAATTACTGGCTGTGATGAAGTTAGTTGTGCCGACTTATTTCAAAATCCCTTCATGCATGACAATCTAATAGCCCAGACAAATGACCTATAAGTGTGACCCTGACTTATGAGATATATTGTCTCTATTTAGGTAATGTTTGTGCTAAGTTAGATGAGTATCCAATAATTCATGGTGAAGTTTGAGCCTAGACAACACAGCACTCAATTTCAAAGTTTGACATGCAATATGACCTTGACCTTTTAGGTAGCTCTCTGGTTCTTGCCTGCGACACACTATCTCTATTTGGAGAACATTTAGAACTGAGGTCCACAATCAGTGGTGAAGTCTGAGCCCAGACATACAAAGCAGCACTCAGTTTCTACCTTTGGGATGTATGACCTTGACCTTTCAGGTAGGAATCTGGTTCTTGCGCGCAACACATCGTCACATCATGACAAATATTTGTACTAAGTTATTTCAACATCCCTCAATCCAGGGAGAAGTTAGAGCCCAGAAAAAAAATCAAGGCAGTGCTCCACTTGAACCTTTGACCCCTCAGTATGACCATGACCTGTTAAACAGCAGTAAGGTTCTTGCGTGCATCACACTGTCTCATCAAGGCAACTATTTATGCCAAATTATTTTAAAATTCTGCAATCTATATTGAAATTATAGCCATGAGATGTTTTAGGACAGACATACCACTCACCTGTCCACCCGACAGACTTGACGGACAAGGTGGTTCCAGTTTAGCCCCACTACCAGTAGGTGTAGTGGGGTATAATAAGTATCATACATGTATACTAAACAGTCTTATATGGCAAAGGTAACAAAACCCTATTCATTCTTTAGTATTGCTAAAAGTATGATGGGGGAACAATGCTATAGCCACATTAGGGTGTCTGTTTGTCTGTCCAACTGAAACCAAATCATTTATGTAATTTGGCTTTTTTTCACAGCTATTTTCTTTTGTTAAGTATGGAAACACAAGAACTAGATTGCCCGTTTGCAGAGAAATTGTTCTTTATAAGAAGAGTTTATATGGAGCATTATGTATGCTGTAACCCTTGAAATTTTTAACTAAAAACTTACAGGAGTATTAGATCATCAGGGATTTAGAGGAAGTGCGGCACATATGATATACTTTAGACCTACCCTATTTTTCTGTATCTAAGAGTTACTGTTTTTGTTTATTCTTTGTAGCATTGTCCAGCAATAACTCAAATACCAGTTATGAATCTCGTTTGAAAACTTAACTTGAAAAAGCACATACATTAAGTTGGAATGAATGCAAATAGAAAAATATCCCTGTCCAGGAAATAGAGATAATGATAAGTTTACATTGCTTCATTCAGCAGTGATCTTGTTTATGATGTCAAGGTTTGTGTTTTCTCACAGTTAAAAGACGATTAAATGCTTTAATTGCACTTGTGTAACTACTTAGAATGGACAGAATTAATTCTAAATCTTATTCCAAATTTTAGTTTTGGTGCATTCAGACTCGCAGTTACCTAAAGGAAAGTATAAAGTTCTGTGTTAACTGCTTGAATTTTTTGGCTTATCACTTTTATGCCAGTTCTTAGCTGAACAATGAACATTCATACTTACTTGAACAGTGCGCATTTATTTTGCAAAAATTGTACTTCAGCTGTCTCTGTCCGATTTGCGGGACGTATTGAACGGCTTTTTCCCTTGCACTATCAAGCGCTCAGTTTGATCCCGATGAATGTCACCGAGCGGTTTGATTCTGTCAAATATTTTGAAATTTACTATAAAAATGTATGAGTGAGAGAATATTCCTGCAACATAAAGGTATTTTTCAAAAAAATTCCAGTAAAGAATATTGGATTTTTTATTTCTCATCCCAAAAATCACTTACTGGAGGAAGATAGCAATTAAACGAGAATGTTTACAGTTCTATACATGCTGACACTTGTTTCCATGCAATAAATTTAATGGTTCAGTCAAGATGAAGATCAGTATAATTGTTGTATGTATTGATGTTTCTGTCTAGTTAGCTACCATCAGCAATAAGAACAATTTCAGACTTGATAAAAAGGTGGTTAAATGCTAAATATTTTTCGCCAGTTACTGTAGTGTACAGTACATGCTATAGATAAGGCATTTCTAACAGCCTTGCTGTTGGGCTAGCTCTTTAGTGACATTGTAAGAGTATATAATGCATTTGCTAGTTAAGCATTTTCATCCATGGCAAGTATTTGGATGGGTGTCCATTTGCATTGTAAAGGCAAGGCTACTACATTGGTAGCAGCAGTATTCTGTGAACGTTTGTCGCCTCTTTACCAAGAGGCAGTGTGGTCCAGGGTTAGAGCCCAGGGCTCTGGATCCGAAGGTCGCAGATTTGAATCCCGTAAGAGGCAAGATTCTCTCACGATCTTCACATTCCTCCACGCTTCACAAATACTGGTATAGAACCCAGGAAGCAGTCATCGAGCGTGATCAATCTAAGTTGTAAGAACTTGTATCACAATCAGTGTAAAATAAATGTGTCTAAACTAAACTAAGCCTCTGTGTTAGAGCCTGTGTGCACTGGAATTGAGGGATAAATCCCTTGCACAGTTGGAGCAGAAATACTAGAGGCTATACTCAGTAGGAAGCTATACAGATAATGGCGTTCTTTTACGCCCCTCCCCCTTTGTCAAGTTAATTGTAAGCAAGTCAAGATATTGAATAATTTTTTGTATTGGTCAGTATCTCTTCCTCCAATGACCCAAAATAAAAGTATCTCAGAATATGGTCAAGATGTCACTTAAATTATTTTACTACCTACTACCAGAGACATAGATAACAGAGATAAGCAGCTCCTATTTACTCCATTGAAATAGCGCACATGCCTCTCAAAAAGTGAAAAAATTAGGCATTTTGTAGCAATTAAAACTCAATGGCTATTTGTTCAACCCTTTTAAGGTATACATCATTTGAAAGCTTAAACAGTCATCTATAGCTGCAAGTAAAAATACTGGCAACTTTCTAGCCCTTTAATTTAATATAACTTAGCAGAATATACCCACTATCCCAGTTTTTCACCATCTTTATAGTTTTGTGAAAAATGATTAAGTTGCTGTTCTCTTTAACACATGATGCATCATTTATTTTTACCAGGACTAAAATTATTTTACCTGCAGCAATAGACAAATGACTAGGCTTTCAGAATATGTATAATTTGTTTCAATTTGGCAACTAGTTAACAAGTTATACTTGCTACAAGACACTGTCTTAGCAGACACGCGTGAGACCTTAACTAGCTAGGAAGTTGCCTATCTCTGTTATCTATGTCTCTGCTACTACACATCTACCCCACCACTCTCTGAAACTTGTTCCTTTTGAGAAATCTGCTGTTCAGTCACAAATATGCACTTATCTCCAGAAGTGTTTAAGGTAGAGTCACAAAAGTCTGCAGCAATGTTTATCAGTATGTCATTGTGAAATTGTGCACCTGGTGTTTTGTTTTTATAAAAGCCCACTTGGCATACTCAGAATTAGCCCTTGATCACATAATTGACTTTATAAATATAAAGCTGCTACATAAATTACGTTTTTGATTCTTGTAATTTTACTCTGTCAAAACCCCAATAACATACAATGATAATGTGTGGAGGGGAAGGCATATGTTTTCGGTAAAAGAACAACCATCCAGTTACGATTCTTTTGATACTATAAGACGTACCTTATATAAGGACTTTGTAACATTTGCAGTAATACTGTATTGCCTCTCCCAGACCTTTAAGGCCAGAGGTTTTCTTTCTTTTTCTTAGTTGTATGTGTTATTGACAATTTGTATTTGGAAATCTTTTTGGTTTTCTTTAGATGGCTGAGAAAGAATTTGTGATGCAGAACCAGTTGAAGTTCAACCTGGGTATACCACTAGCAGCCTCCAATGTCGCTGTCAGGTAAGAGCATGGTTATTACCTTCACTTTGAAACATCTAATGATCTGTATTCAGAAAAAGAAGTAAATGCAATTCCTTTATAACAGAAGAGCGTCAGCTCAGTATTTACCGATGTGTAATAATATTTAATTGTATTCACATTGTATTACATTTAGAGAGGCTGCTATTATCTTGTGTCTTGACTGAAGCCTGGCTTTATGCATATTTCCAGTCTCCATGTTTGTTTTGTTGCAGGTATCATAAGCCTAACCCCATTATTGTAGAGAGAGCAGGTGGTTTGGTCAGTGTACCCCAGCCATCTAGCTATGCTCATGTTGACAGACCTTCCTCTGCCCGATCCTCTATAGGTGAGGACAGGATGGCATTAGCAGTGCGCCTTGCTCAGCGTGACTTGAAGAAACAGAGAGAGGGAAGACCATTTAGGAGTAGAACACCTTCTCCAAAATCAGTGAAAACTAAATTCAGTAAAGGTAACTTGCTTTAGATGATATGTCTTAACATTTTCAACTTGTGGAACATGAAAACAAATTTCCATTTATCTTCTTTGTTGTAGACTTTAAGAATACAGTTGCTGCAAAGGATGAGAAGTAGTCCTCTGAAGTAACATATGCAAAATTATATTTAAACAAGTTTTACATTAGAATGAATGCCATGTCCCCAGCAGTGCCTCAAAAAAGATAAGGTTTTGAGAAAAACAAACAAACACACAGACAGACCAAAAACAATATTTTTCCCTCAGGGGGGATAAAAAGTTTTAATATCTTATAGTGGCTGAAGATGGTGTTATGTGAAATTGAAACTTTTAACTTGTTAAGTTGAGAGTTTACTGTTTCTATAAAGACCAATCTCCATGGTTGAATGGTTAAAGACCCTGACTTCAAATCACTTAACCTCTCCCTGATTTATGGTCATGGCATTCAAGTCTGATACCCACAATTACCATTTATGTGAGAAAGTTGGCAGTTTCTTTTGGAAAATAGGGGTCTAGTACTGATCCTGTTCAGGAATGATGGTTAGAAAAACTGTCTGTCTGATATGAGTTTCAATGTTAGCAGGTGTAAAATGCAATTAGATCATTAAAACTTTTTTTAAAGCTATAATAGCAGTTATTAAGGTAAATTCTTTCATACATTTAGGCGGTACAAAAATGGTGTACACAAAGGAAGCAAGGGAAAGAGCCCAGAGATTACAGGAGAAAAGGGCCACAAAGGATACACTGAAAGTAAGGGAGCAGGGATGGAATTCCGGTACCAGTGTGGCTCGAACTCAGACCCCACCTAGAGATAAGATGGCTCGGCTTAATCTTCCAGGTAATTATTACATTGTCATTTTAGATTTCTTCAATGTTTGTTAAAATACTGTACTTGTAATAAGAGTTTGGTATACTTGCGTATGTCCAGAAATGGCTTTGAAAAGACACTGCTGAAAGATGTAAAAATAAAATTTTTAATTATTTTGGATTCACATTCTTTCTAGGATAAGCATTGATGTCATTTGAAACTCATTTCTGCCCTTTGTATGTAGGTGTAAGACCAGTAATAAGCTGAGCTAACCTTTTTACAGATCTAGGAACCAAGAATAATGAGGAAAAATGATACATGTACATGGTTTTTCCCCTGGTAAATAAGTCTTTGAAATTACTGAAAACAGTTCTGCCAAATCAGTTCAGCCTTTTAATTGACAAATATTTTAGCAACAACAAACTCACCACCTACCAGAGACACGGATCATTACCCAAGGTCAATGCCTACTGATAACCCAGCACAAGAAATTGAAAGAATGCAGAAAGAAATGGAAACTTATTTACAACAAATACAGGTCATTGAACAGAAAGCTATGAGTGGTAAGTGATAACATTTTGAATAGTTACATAATAATTTCCCAAACATGAAAACCAGTCATATTGTTAATATATGACAAGAAAAATGGCTACTAGATTTATTATTTCATTGAAAATTCATAAAGGCAAAACAATTGTAGCTAGACTTTCACCTGTTATACTTTGTAACCTTTCGGTACTTTCAGAGTTGAGAGCTAATTTGTCTTTATGACAAAAGAGATATTGAATTTAACAATTTGAAACAACTGAAAAAAATGTAGTGGAAGGTAATGATGATGACTTTTCGTAATGTAAAACAAATGTTGGCTTGATCTTCAGATGGAACAGGTGACATCCTTAAGCCAGCAAAATCACGTAAGAAGGATGGTTACCTAAGTGATGAGGAAGACCCTGCAAGGAAAGCCATACGTCAAGAAGAACTAGCAACACGTGCTGCACGACAGATTTACAACCTGAGACAGCAGGTCAGAGCATTACAGGATCAGGTTACTAGAGGTGAAGGTCGCAAGGTCAAACACACAAAAAAGGTGAGTGTGTCTGCTTTGAAGAATTTTGCACACTTTCAGACAAAACCTCTGACATGTGAAACAGGTTTAATGAAGAATAATTTCAGTGCAGTAAAAGTTTTAATTAGATTTTTTTTTGCAATGCTTGATTTAATTACCATTACAGAGCCAGGTAATGTTACGTTTGGCAGCTGCACACAGGGGTGCAGTGCGGGCCATTCAAGGATTTGTCAACCAGCAACTGCCCCAGCAAGACTTGCGCCAGGGTCTCCCCGCTGGTTACCATGAACTGGCTCTACTCATCAGGCAGCTGGCCCTGCTAAGTACACATATACGAACTCAGGAAGACACCAGCAAAGTTCATCAGGACCTGGTCAGCATGCTGGATAGGGTGGACGTGAGCACACTTTTTTATCTTAAACTTTTACATTCGCTTGGCCATGCTTATTTTCAAATCTAAAAAAACCTAAAAATAAAACTAGAATTCAGAGATGTTTTCATTTGGGTTGGGATCTTTTATTTGAGTTAATTGTGTAATTTAATTACTAACTAACAAATGTTCTGAATTCATTCAGCTGTTTAAATATTGTTTTTGATTTATTACAAGTATCTGCAAAAAAAAAAATCATTTACAGATCATAATTATGGGATGCTTATACTTACTGAATAGATTACATTCATTTTATCTAATTTCCAAGTCTGACCAAAGGAATTTCACCCATATTCTTGCCATAAATGGATTATGTTTCTCATGGTACAAGTAGAGGAGAAGTGATAACAGTTTTTTAGAAAAAATGTGGGGTAATTGACAAAATGACAATATTTTTATCAGTATACAGGTATACATATATATACTCTTATAGGAGCTAAACAAAGCCTGGTGCGCTGAGGTTGCCAGGAACAAGGAGGAACAGTTTACAGAGGAAAGACGACGTAAATCTCCAACAGGTAGACAGGCGGAGCCATCTGTCCAGGAAGCCAGGGGCAGACAAATACAGCCAAGAAAAATTGGAAAGGAAAACAGACCAAAAGGTGCTTATTGGATTTTTTTCATAGAAAGTTTACCCGGGAGGCTTTTAACTTCTTAGAGTTGTTATAGTACATGTATGTCTTAGTAAAAATGCTGATTAACAATCCCTGTTTTTATCTCAACAAAGGAACTTCAACTTTAATATTTCATCTGCAGTGATACTAAATATGGATAAGAAGCAAATTAACCATTAAAAACTGTGTGTTATGTTTCCATATTTCCTTTAACCAAAACAAAATTAAAATGACTAAACTAATGGCAGACAAAAGTATTTCAAAATATTCCACTGACTTTCTGATGATGTTATTTCTTAACTTTTTATTTCAGGGCTTCTTAAGAAGCAGTTTTACAAAGGATCGAAACCCAGTCACTTATCACAGAGACCAAGTATGTATCTCAGCTAAGATTTCTAAAATTTTGATTTTGATTTAATAAGGGTTTACCAAAGTATGTTGGTAAATATGAAATATTGTAATGCATGAATTAAATTTTTCAAGTAATTAGTGTGAAGAAACATTTGAGATGAGCAGAAAGTAACTCAGTGCTCAGATAGTAAGCTGGAGTTTCTGGGTAAGTAACTCGATTTTTCTGCTTGAAAGGTAGTTTGGAAAAGTTAAGCTGGCCTATAATATATTCATGTATGAAACAGTTCATATATGCTGATAGCAATAAGGTTCTATCAGTATGACCACTTCATGATTTCGAGATTAGGATAAAGAACAAATGAATAAATCTTTTGTCTCTGACTCATTTTTGCCTGGTTTTACACATTGTATGTGGAATTTTATTTATTTCTCTTTTAAAATATTCAGTTTCAATCATAACCTTTGAAACAGACTAAAGTGTATTTTCACACTTCAGGAAAGTTAACCCCAGAGAGACAAAACGTCCTCCAAGCAGGGCTACAGGCATTGGCACGAGAACACTTTCAGCAGGGTGATAGAAGACAGGGTGATAGTCATGTGGCATGGAATATTCCAGCTGATGACAGCATGGTCTCGGAGCCAGCTAACACAAGTTTAATACTTCCCAAGGGATTACAGTACAAACGTGAGAGAGCCCAACGCTCAGTGACTCTAGATGTACCTGAGACCCACTTCACAGACCCCACAGTGTCTTTTAGCTTGAAGACAAAGCAACAAGCGGAACATGACCATAAAAGGTATAGTAACATTACCTGGCAATGGTGTTATATACAGTTGAATTCCTTGGTTCAGTGTGTCCGCTTTGTACATTTTATTTAATGTACCGTGGTATAGTAACTTACTTTGGTATAGAAATATGAGATTGAACGGTTGTATGTTAGGAATAATTTGCACTCTTGAATGTTTTATTAATTTTGTGTTTTGGAGTTCAGAATTGGCTTATAGTCCTTTATTTCTACAAATATATAAACTGCGAAATACTGGGTTATACAATATTTTTTATTTCCCAGAATTTCTCAAAGAAGCGTGTGTTGTATGGCTTATTGTGAAGCCATAAACAATGCTAATAGTGTTACCCATGTTACACTGTTGTTTACAGTAGTTTATCAGAAAATGGGTAATGTTAATATAAGTCCTGTTTCTAGTAAAATACGCCTGAACATGTAAGCAAAATAATATTTGATCTCAAGTTATGTTAAACTATCTTTCATATTATGTCATCAGTTAATATAATTTTATGGGAAATTCTGACATTTCAATAAGTAAACAATGTATTCTTCCATCCAAAATTCAGGGGCATATCGCTTTGATGTCAATATTTTCTGTTGGGATAAGTAATACATTTGCTTGTAATATGTCTATGATTGCTGTGTGCATTTGAAATGAAAGTACTTCCTTTGAGATTTAAGAGGCACTGTATGTTTAATTGGTACAGTAACCAATTAGAACTTGGTCTGTGGCATAACTTTGTGTATTTACGTGAGTAAAATAGAAATATTTGTCCATGTTTTAGAGAAAGATGTTTGATCTTCAAGTAATTTTAGCAAAGAGAAATTGGACTATTTTTTAGTATGTCAAAGTCATCCAAAAATCTTACTATTACTTATCTGGCAAGTTTGAATTAAGAATGTTTTGTTAAAATGTTATGTCACTGTTTATATTAAAGATTTTGCTTACCTGTTACAGTAAGGAGCCATGGAAACCAGGCGGCAGTGTGCATAAGTCTCCCACTAGAAGTAGGTCAAGGGATAGAAGTAGGTCATTTGACAGAAGTAGGTCAAAGAGTCCAAGGTTGGCTGGCAGAGATTTTGTTATTCAAGACATGGATGCTGAACTAATGCAGTGAGACAAATGTTTACATTTAACATACTCGAGTACCAATAGATAAAAGTACTAAAATATCTTTTAGTCACAGTTGTGAGGTGAAGAGATTCTTTCTAGAAGCAGTTTCCAAAAACTCATTGTTTCTATGCCCCCACCAGTTTGGGGTGCGGGGAAATAGATTTACCCTTGTCTGTCCATCCGGCTGTCCCGCTGTCATGCTGTCCGTACATAGACTGTCAGCCTGTGAACTTATGCACCGGGGTATTTTGTTGCAAATTTATAGTAGTTCTACAGACTTATGCCCCCTGACTAAGCAAAATATAGCATTTTTAGACTCCTTAATGTTAAAAACAATGTTTATACTGTAATTATTTTGGATTTTTTGTGACAATACAGTGGAATGTGGGGGCATCAGTGTCCAGTGGACACATCTCTTGTTTCATGTATGTTCAATCTTATTATAGATTGTTTGATTGTGTAAATCATGCTATTTTGAATTTGAAAGTTTGAAAATATCACTAAGAGATAGAACTTGTCACAAGAGAGAAAGAGATAGTAATTTTCATTTCTGATTTCCACTTACACATCCCAAGTGCCATCATATGTCTTTACCTGAGATTACGGTGCAAAGAACCCAGACACAGGACCTATGGCTGTTAGTTCGAATGACCTGTGTGATTATGTCAGCTGATACTATTTTATACTATGCCATTTTTAATTGCCATTACAAGTATCAAACATTATTGGTAGCTTTAGGGCAGGTATATCAACCTTCATGGACAAGAGATCTGTTGTTATAGAATAATTTTAAAAGCTGTCAAAGTTTTTACAGTTTGATGAAAGAACTTTGCTTGACATAGTTGATATTTTTCCTAGGGAGTTGTTTCCTGAAGGGGTAGATGGGATGGGAGCCAGGGGCAGGTCAGCAAGTCCAAGGACACAGAGACAGAGGTCACTCAGTCCACCCAGGTCACCAGGTGCAAGGTATGAGTGTAGAATTCTGTGGGAACATACATGTATCTAATTTTGTTCTTAACAACTTGTAGTAAATCCTGAATTGTTGCTAGACCTTTTCTATTCAGTTGATTTCACTTTAGCTACATATATTCATGTCATGAGAAACTAATAGTCTCCAGCTCTGCCTTTACTGATATCAAGAGATTTACTGTAAGTGAAATATTGACAAAAATTTGGAATTCTTGAAAAAAAATGAAAAAAAAAAAATGTAGTGCTTGATGCATGTAGATTTTAAAGATACTTATATTCTGTTACACTATTACTGATAAAGTATCAATTTACTGCAAACATTCTCTATTTAGTGGTTTGGATAATTCAACTCTTGAAATATAGACAGACAGTCAGTTTCTACAGTCCATGTCTGCTGTTTCGTTATTTCTTGTGAAACTCTCTGTATGTTATAAAAAGCATTATTTTTCTCACAGGTCCAGATTTACTGCTCACCAGATGCGATCAAGACTTGACAAGCTTCAACAGAAAGCTGCGGTATTTATTTATTTTTTGAAAATACTAGTATATATCTATAATCAAGGAACCCTCTTTCTCAAGTAAATGTAAATGTTGGTTCCTGAATTTAAAATTTTAAAAAGCAAGGAATGACTTTAGATGAATTGTTTAAGCAAACTTTAATAACAAATTTTTACAAGTTAGTCTGCTGTTTAAACTGTTGTTCTTCATTAAAAAAAACAAAAAACAGAACCTCCATAAAAATAATGAACTTTAGTTGATTCTTCACTAAAATACTAAAACTATTGATAATTTTGAGTATTTGTTAGTTGAATGTGATAGTGTTTAAGTTGTAAGCAGGGTACTGAGTGATTGTAATGCTGTTATTTTTTGTAGGATTTAGGAATGGTGAAGGATCGTGAGAGAGAACTGTCTGAAATCAACATGCGACAGATGCTGGCAGAAAAGGCTCGTGAAAAGGTAAAACACTATTTGAAAGTGTGTAATTAAGACTAATTTTGTCAGATTCTTGCAGAAAGTAAAATAATAAGAGAGATAAAGATTGGAGGATGAATTGTTGTGTCGGGTAGAGAATGGAATGCTGTAAAGGTTGCTAGTTGTCATTGCAGTGGAGTTCAGTCATAGGTCTTCTTATTCAAAGTTTTAACATGAGAAATAGAATGAATTCAAGGAAGTTGTAATTGAAGGTAGTTTACATGTGTTATGAGAACTTAAACTGACATGGTGTGATATATAGGTAACGGTAAATTTATTACTGCTGAATGTCTGATCTTAATGTTTACACAGTTATATTTTATGTATGAAATCCTGTAAACTCACATTCTAACTCTTTATCTCAGGCTTATCAAGTCTTCCTGTACAATTAAACTTCAACCTAATTTTGGGTAGTTTTTTTTCCTCAACGTTTTTTTGTATAATATTATCTAAGGCTACAGTTGATTTTATATACTTAATGTTTATCAATTTCTTTCTTGTTATTCAAACTTGTTTGTTTATTTCAGGGAGAGTTTAATGGTGACATGATGACAGATATGATATTGAATGACATTTTACATGATACAGCCTCTGAACTGCAATCAATAGAAGATGATGGTGATATTCATGATGAGGCAGTCACCATGCATCATAACCCGACCCTAGAAAATATCTATCAAAGACTTGAACAGATGGAGGTATACAACAATACAAGACAAATACCAGTTTTAATTAATATAGGCAATTTGTTTTATCTTGTATGTAATTCAAGACCATTCCAGTGAAACATATGTCCCATCCCAGAAAGGCCAAAAAAAAGAAATTCTGTCATGGGGGCCTGAGATGTTTCTTGATAAATAAACTTTTGAATGTGCTATCCTAGGGTGGGATATAAGTTTTCCTGGAATGGTCAAGAGTTAACTGTTACTTAAGCCAACCACTTTTGAAGTATATGTGTTGTATACTTACATAATTACAAATATTATCTAGGCAGCAAGAAGAAATTAGCAGAAAATTTACATCTTGACAAATATACAAATTTTAGATATAGAGTGTTGCTAACAGTACATGTTTTATCTTTTTTTATCTGTTTCACTTTTTAGCTAGAGCAGATAGATATTAGACGCAGATGGGGAACTCTTCAGTTTGAAGAGGAAAGCTCTTCAGTAAAGAAGTTTAAAAACATTGAGAGACCTTCAGGACCTGTTGCTATGGAGATAACCAGAAAAGATCATTCCCAATCTCATAGAGTTCAGAGCTCAAGGTAATATTCTGTAATCTGTACCTATGTGAAGTGTCTCTGAAATTTTGTTAGTTAATGTTCTTTGTTTTTGTTCTTTCATTTGTTTTTACATTGGCACTTGATCGAGACACTGCTTGAAATTTAGTGGTGAAACACCCTGTAAATATGTAAGTTATTTAGGGCGAAGGGGTAAAACAACTAAATTTGTATCAGTTATCATTGATGAAATGCCAATTTTTTTTCTTTATTGATAATTCCCGTGATAAATTTTTTTACAGCACAGACTGTTAGTAACTTGGTAAAGGACTCATACATAGTAATGTTTATTTAAAGTGTCAGCTGTATTGAAAGGGCAAGCATCACTTGCTTCTTACACATGTATCATATTGCCGTTCCTAGATGTTTTTCAAAGACTTTTTTTCTCTTTTTTATTCACCAGGGAATATAGCAGAGACACAGATGCCCCAATCATTTTTACTAAGTCAGCTCCAGCACCACAGTACAGGCAGACAACAACACTGGTAGAATCAGAGGAGACTCTGACCAGTGATTTCCCACTTGATCTACCTACAAGGTTAGATCTTTTGTTTTTAAATACCTAGATTTGTAGTCTGAAGTTTTGTCTGAGGCATTGTGTGATACCAGCACTTAGGTAGGATGGACCATTTCTGTAAAATGGTAGATCCAGCAGTGAATACGAAAAGTTTCAACTGATATAAAGAAGCAGATAGCACGTTTTTGCATTCAGCTCTTAAATGGACTGTATAGAGCTAAGATTTGTTAGGGCACTGGTTGTTCTGCAATAGTTGACAACAGATATTTCGTACCAGTAGGTTACATCTGGTTTAACTGACTCTTCTCAGTTTTATTCAGCTTGTATGAGTCGTGTTTAAAAGATTTGACTTAGAACTCAGTTCTTGGAAGCCAAACTAGAAAGATCTTAGATATTAATAGCATTGATAATAAGCTCCAAAAATCTAAATCATATACATGTATGAGAATTATCACATTTTAACAACAGTCTTGTTCTTGTATAGGAGTGGTAAAGTGCGTTTGAAATTACCAGACTCAGCTGTCAGGGAGATCCATAGCAACCTAGAGAAGTATGAAAGACACTTGAAGAAAACAGCCCATCAGTCACATAGTAAATTTGATCCTTGGAAACTTGTTGAAGAGTAAGTGAATTGTTATTGATGTTCAACTCACCCCATTCTCTATGCTTTAGTTTAATATTGCCTGAAGATAAGGCTAAGTGACTTTTGCAAATTTTAGAAAACAGACACAGAATATGCCTTTACACTTCAAGGCTTTTTTAAGACTTAAACCATTTTTTCTTTGACAAGTCTCAATTTTGGCAGGAAGCACCTGTCTTTTCATAGATATT
Source organism: Cyclina sinensis (assembly GCA_012932295.1). Classification (NCBI taxonomy): domain Eukaryota; kingdom Metazoa; phylum Mollusca; class Bivalvia; order Venerida; family Veneridae; genus Cyclina; species Cyclina sinensis. The sequence goes on along the minus strand of JAAONU010000019.1, from coordinate 47,161,940 downwards.
ATAACAACTTTCATAGATTCTTACTGTGTTTAGTAATGATAGTATATATGTAGATAATTGCCTTTAAAAATAAATCATGAAGTTGACTTTATTGTCAGATTTAAATGTTTTTCAGGATATCTGACCAAGTTTTAACAGAGTGTCTGAGAGAGATAGAGAAAGAATTAGAAGATGTTGAAGAAAATATTGTCCACCAAGTGTGTAAAGCTGAGTTTGCTATCCCAGAATCCTCAGCACAGAAACAGGAAGTAGAGGAAGTAGCTGAGGAGTATGGGTATAGTTTCAACATGGAATCAGTCAGGGAAGCAAGACATGAAAATGTAGGAACCAGTCAAGATGAACATGATTACTTTAGAACCAGTTTGAGGGATGCAGAAGAACTTTCTGCTGTAAGGGAAAGTGGGGAGAAGTCAGTTCTTCAGAGTAGTGTAGAAAAATCCAAAGAAAACGGAACCAGCTACAAATCAAGAGAAAATGGAACCAGCTCTAAAAAGGAAGTAAGTTTTGGCCATGAAGTAAGTTATGACAGGGGAATTAGTTACGAGCGCGAGGCCATTTTTGATGCGGCAGACTTAGGGGCTTCTGAAGAGGAAAGGGACACTGCTAGAGATTTATATGATGATGATCAGTATGAAGATATTGATGATTATGAAGAAGATGATGATGACGATGACGATGAAATATCAGAAGTTTCACCAATAGAGAGTGAATATTCAACAGATGAAACTTGATTAATCCTCATATAGAGTCGATATTACCTAGCTATTTACTGTATTTTCAAATTCGGTTTTGTAGTTCTACCCGACATATGAAGATTGGATAAGAGATTTTTTTCGTAATTTCATAATCTTGCTATTCTGATATAAATGTACTCATTTGACTGTTAAATGTTAATTTCTCATTGTTAAGGATCTTGATTCATACCTGTAGTCGTGTGAGAAAAGAGCAAAAATTGTATGTGTAGGTGTTTCTGTTGATAGATACAGTACTCTGTTTAAATGAAAGATGCAAAGTTTTGGCATGGGCAGATTTTTATACATCTTGCATCTTTTTGTAATGATTCTTGAAGGAATGGATGTTTCTTTCTTTACATATAGTTCTTATTTGTACTTGTGACAAGAGGAGAAATCCAGTGGATGATAGTCAAACATGCAACAGGCTATTTAGCCAGACCGGCTAGCTTATTTGGTAAAGCATTGGGGTTCTCTGTTCAATCAGATAAGGGCAAAATTTCTCCATGATAATTGATCTTGGACTATCATCTATAGGTCATTTGTCCCTCACCTCTTAATCAAGTGAGGAAGTAGTCAGTTGCTTGTGTAGAGATTGGTTAGTATACTGGTTGGATACCAAGAAACACTTCTAAGGTACTGATCACCAGGCTATGACCTCAGCTGTTGAAAACAGGTGTTAAACCCCAATAAAACAAACAAACAGACAAACAAACATACAGACGACAAAAAACAAACAGAAGAACAAACAACAGGAAAGAAGTTTTTCACTTCCTCACTACTGCAACTCTTACAGACAGGCTTTGTGACTATGTACTGATTGAATAATACAGGCTTTGTGTTTTTAGATAATACAGGTTTTACTTAACAAGTGTTTTTACTGTGAGGATATAGAACTGTTTTAAGAATATGTTTTAATTTTTTATTTTTGTATTTTATACTACAAAGATCAATGCGCAAAATTCTTTGTCAGTGAAAATGTAACATTGAATTTGATGTGACTCAGAAAATATTGAAGAACATATCTAAAAGATGGAACAGAATGTCGATTGTTTTTGTAAGTATGAGTAAAATGTAAAGAATACCTTGCTTTAAAGAAGTCAGTGTTTAATACATGTATGGGTAAAGCTTTAGAAATTGTGATTACCACTTAATACCTCAGTTTGAGAATACAATCCTTTAAAGAAAAATGCATTGTATCTGCAATGAAAGGTAGTAGAATTTATCTAAAGATATTGCTCATATTGCTTTTTAACCAATTACATAATTCATATTACATTAATGATGAAGTTACTTAATCAAGATGGTTTATTGCATATCAATTTTATTGGCTCATTGACTATAGAAAGAAAAATAAGTGACAATTTAAAGAAGAATACATATTTTAAAAAGAATTTTTAGGAAAGTGTTCAATTGGAATAATGTTATTGGCTGTCCATGCAAAAATGGTACAATACCGTTCCCCTGTTACCTGTTGTATTAGAAATTTTGTCTGACACCTTGACATAAGGTAATAATTCATTTAAAATAATTCAGATTTACATGATAAAACAGGCAGTACACTGGGTTTTAGGGCAAGAAAAAAAGATTTCTGCAAAATTGTATTAGGCCTTCGTTCTGCTCTCTAAGATCAATTATAGTTAATATCCATTAAATAAATCAAATGACATTATTGGTTTAAGAACTTGATTTCCTGTTGTCATGGAAACATATTTCTGTTGACATGGAAACTTAATTCTTATTTATTTTTTTCTTCATAGGAAAATGATTTTCATCTTTTCCTAACAATAATACATGTATAACAACTATCGTTGTACATATCAAGTAATGAAAGAGTTGTCTTTCTTTGTTGTTATTCCAGAGATAGTCTGTGATAGTAAATTTTTATATAACTGAATAAACCATATAAAAGTTTATAAATATTGGTAATTGCTTTTTTCTCTGACTAACAGCCCTTGTGAACCAGTGAAAATCAGATGTTTGCCAAACACGTTAGGTTTTCCATATATACAGCAGTGTTGTAAGAATATAATTAACCAGACAGATAATATTTTTGTAAGTTGACTAAATTTCATGAAAACCCGTGTGAATGGTACAATATCACACAACTTTCAGCAGAACTCTACAATAGTGAACAAGAGGCATTTATAGCTATAGCGCTGTCTCTGTGTCCCAGTGGTGAAGGTGCCCGTTTATGGAGCAGGAAGTCGAAGCTTCAAGTCCCGTCAAGGGGTTGATTTGACGAGGACATCTGCTTGTTAAAGTTGACTAACTTCCAGTCTGCCTGGCATAAGGAATCAGGACGAAAATGTGGACTAAAGCAGAGGTGTCCTATAAATCAAGGAGGCTGTAAACTACACCACCAAACATCTTGTGACATCTGCCTGTAGATGCCCGTTGGGTATTGTTTTCCAAAATTATATTCCTGTTAGTAAATATTGCCCAATAATACATTCCAGTCAGGGAATATTACCCCACATAACATGTCTGGTGCAATTTGCTACTTGTGACCTGTTTTAGGTTTGAGGGTCAAGGACGAAGTCAAATTCTCACAGCAAATTTATTTTATAAATATTTACAGACGATGGTTCAAGTCACTATATAAACACATGGGCACAAATATTTGAAATTCATATAAGTGAAAAACTATTATTTCTAAACTACATTCCTAAAATAAGGTAATACCTAATAACCAAAAAGGTCTTTGGGTATTATATGCGAGCAAAATAATTTATTGTTTGTTACAGAACATTGGTCAAAATTTTAAACATTTTACACCATTTTTGGCAGTATTATCTGATTTTGAATGTTCCTTTTTAATTGGGGAGGGATGAATTGTTCACACTCCTACTCTCATATTTCTACATGTACAAGCGTACACTTTTACTGGCAAGAAAGGCTAGCTGAAACTCTCTGTACAATACACTGTACCAGTGCTTTGATGCAACTTACACAACTGCATTCAATACAAATTGTTTGCAAGGATTACATAAACAGCTCTATTAATACAGGCGGCAACAGCTGTTTTTCAGTATAACTGGGAAGTATGGATATGTCTTGTACTTGTAACCGAAAACTTGACCTCCAAAGACAATGTATATAAAATATTTCAAATGTTTCTTCTCCCTTCTAACTCGAACTATTACATGCTCTTAACCTTTCTGCTCTATATATAGCACTGGATGACAGTTCTAAATACTATTTATAAAAAACGCTGGCAGAACTATTTTCTTGTCATGCCTTCAATCTCAAATGACTGAAAGCTTAACTCCACAAAACTTCCAGATGTAGAATCTTTGGTCGTTGATATCTGAAGGAGTGTCTCTCTTAATGTTATTTTAATTAAGTCAGTATATCAGACTTCACTGGTAATAGCTTTCAACGTACATGTATTTTTTTCTTTTATCTAGACTTACTGTACTTATAGAAGATTAATGTCAGGTCTTAACTTACTGTCATCAGTCTTAGTGATAAATGTTACCATGGCAACGAGAAAACTTTGATTGTGTTCCTTTCTACATCAATCAGAGTCATGTTGTATTGTGTTACAAGAAGTTTGTCCGAGTTTGGAGTCAAAACTATCTTATGCGGATTGTTCACTCCTTCCACGATGACGTCACCCATGATTTCACCTTCCGTGTTTACCATCAGAATGTTGTGCGATTTGTTTCCGGCTACAAACAAACGGTTGCCATGCAACGCAATCCCTTTCGGCATTTTAAGGCCGTCATAACGTATTTCCCAAAGTTTTTCGCCTTGCGTTGTGAGGGCGATGATGGTTTTCTTGTAGCGATCTGTAACGTACATACATCCGGCTGTACGGTCTAGAACGATGTATTCTGGGAAAAAGAAAAGGTTATGACCTACGTTGTCTTTACTGATGACTTTGAGCTCGCGTCCGTCACGTGACATCAGCTTCACGCATGGCGGGGAGTCGTAACAGCAGACGGCTAGCATATAATTTGAGTAGGAGATGCCCCAACACTTTGCACCGGTTTGAATTGCTGCAAGGATCGTGACATCCGCTTCTCTTACCTGCATAAGCAGAAATCTTTTTTCTCTTGGCAGTGTAACAGCAATTTCTGTGCTTGATATCGCGGCAATGTCGAATGGCCGGGCAGAAAGTACACGCTCACCAACCCACCGATAATCCGGATCGTAAAGCTTGATCTTACGGTGTACCTGATCTGCAAGTACTATACGACCATCATTTAGGATCTCGGCTCCTGTTATACAGCAGTTATCTCGATCTTGGGCATTCCTTACCTTAAAATATACTTCTAGCTTGCCTTGTGGTATATCACGACTTTCTTGTACAGGAAGTGGTGTCATGGCGGGTGATTGCGGGAAAAGCTTGAGATCGGTATCTACTTTGTTCCTATCCTTTTTGTGACGATGGGTATGCTTAGGAGTACTGGAATCCGGGGATCCGTTAGATGATTCTACAATTCTTTCCTCGGGTATAAGAATCGTGTCAGCACGGACGGTGTACGGTGGCGGAATACGTACGTCCTGATGAGAGAGGGAAAATTTTCCCATTTCCTTGAGGGTACCTAGAAACATCTGTAAGCTCTTGTCCGGAGAAAAGGCTAGAACTACGTCTTTAGATGCTTCGATACTTCTTTCAAGCTCTTCTCACAGAAGTTCCCTTCTCGTTTTGCTTTGTTGTACGTTATCAGAACGTCTGCGTCAGTTCCGTGAGTCATGGAATTTTGCAACACGGCGCTAGCATTCTTTGTTGTGTTGACAAGATCTTGGGTACGTTCGACCTCTCTCTGGAAATGCACTATCTCACCTTTTTTCAAATCCTCCAGCTGGGCTAAAGCCCGTTCCTCCTGTGCGGTAAGTATATCATTAATCTGCTGCCGGATACTGGATATCTGCTTTTTTACATTGCTGGTTGCATCCTCGATTGATTGTATGGCGTGTTTTCTGTTGTCAAGAATACGAAGACCCCAACTGGTCTGATGTTTGAGCTTCTCTATGACACCTTTTGCCTCGTCCCGTTGTTTTGATGCAGCCTCCGAGGAACTCAGAATACTTGTACATAAACGATGAAAACCAGTGGCACAAGTTGAACATATCACCTACAACGTATCAATCACATAATTAACGTGATAAAACACAAACAGAACTGTTCTCTCTCTCTCTCTCTCTCTCTCTCTCTCTCTCTTGCACGAGCTTCTCATGAAACACGGCGCACTACATCGAACTACATTTTAAGCAATTGGGCACTGTACACAGCAAATTTAAATTTGTGAAAAATTATCTTAAAAAAACTAACATTTAAAATGAGATCTGTATACCACCGTGCACGGTGTTTCATTATAACGAACTTTTTCTGTCATATTTTTTGATACATGTACATGTCAGTAACACACCTTTTGAATCAGAAATTATTTCACGAGGACGTACAATGTTTTTCATCTTATACTGTAACGTATATATACCTGAGCGTGATCCTCGCAAGTAGAAGTCAAGGAATTTTCCCTCGTGTTCCTGACAAGGTGTCCTCAGCAGGGTGCTTTTGATTGGCTGCAGCTTGATACTAGCGATATCGACCAGGGTATGTGTCCTCGAGATTTTCAGGCTACTATGCTGGTTCTCACAGTCCTCACACATAGCCTCGCCGCAGTTCTCGCACCACGTGAATGCTAACGTGTTTTCACCTCTTTTGTCACATGGGTCACATTTACGACCTTCTGACCTTAGTTTAACAGCCTCAATCAAGCCGATGATAAACTGATTCTGAGGAAGGGACTCGGCCCATGAACTCGGACCTGCAAATAAAAATATAACCTTCAATTACTCTATAACAAGAGAGAAGCGCATTTTAGTTTCTTTTTATGATCTGCGTTCAATAAATGAATCTGTCTTTTAAATTTAGGTTATGAAATGTTGTAAACTGAATTTACATGGAAGGAATCAGGCATTTTGTATAATTCTAACCTTGTAGGACATTTGGGGAATCCACAAACTGGTGGCACTTCGGGCAATCGAAGCCTTTTGGCACGTGGACTCCTTTCGTGTTGGAATCTATGTGGTCAGCTATGCAATTCATACAGAATGTATGTAAGCAAGGCAACGACCTCGGATCATTGTATTCCTCAGTACAAATAGGGCATGACAGAAATTCTTCGCTCACATGGCCCTCCTCATCTCCGTCCTCCATGTTTGTTGTTGTTGTTTTTGTTTTAGTTTAAGTTCAAGCGACTGAAATTTGCAATGATTAAAATCAAGATAATATATGGTTAATTTATAATTTCTGCAAATTTGTATGCGTAACAAAGGAATATTTGACATATATTAACTTATTTTATTTTCCGTACTAGAAACCGACTGCCTTCGTTCAGGAATGGGCATGCAGTTTTGCGAGAGAGAAAAAAAAGGACCTAGGGAGAGAAGTTCATGTTGATTCAAATTTTTTCTATGGAAGTAAATTAAATTACAGCATTAGGGTAGTCAAACACAACTGTATATCAAAAGTTTTATTCTCAGGCGCTGCAGAATTTCTCAGGAATTGTCGTTTGGTGCAACTGTTTCGATCGAGCGGTGACTTTCACAGAGTAACTGTACATCAAAAACATGATCATGATTATCTAACTTTCATGAATATCACCATTGTTGAAGATAACGAAGGAAAAATTACATACCAATCTAACCAAAATATTTTCAGCATTATTCCACCATTTTGATATTTGAAACAATATGGCGATTAGGTTGTCGTTAGGGAGAGGTGTAGAATTTCTCGAAGAAAGTTTAGCCGACCAATGATAAACGGAGCTCAACATATTGATCTATATTTCTATTGTTTTAAAATGTTGTTAGTTTACCTATAAATGTAATTTAGTCCGCCGCCATTGTTTCAGTAAAATTTGCCAATATGTCGGATTTAAGTTCCCCAAAGTGATTTTTAGACATTATTTGAGAATATTTGCTATTTCAATGTACCGGTAAGTATTTTTTCATAATTGTATAATTATGTTGTAACATTTTTTTATTAGTCCCTTTAAGTAAATTACGAAGTCAACCGAAACCATTATGAGATTGCAAAGGGATTCTAATATTTCACATGCGTTGATTAAAAAGTCTTTCTATCTGTATTATCTGTCCTTGCTGTAACTCGACCTACTTGTGATACTCTGATCTTAACATTACGAAACTGAAAGTTCTACCTTCTCATATTATATTTACTACAAACACTTAAGCCAAACCGGTGTGTTCTGCGGGACACATAAACTGTCTATTTTCTGTATAAATTCAAACAACAGAGCTACCCAGATCCGAACCTGACACACCCGTAATAAAAAAAAACGAATTACATATCATGTTCAATGTATATGTTACCTCTTAGAAATTGCTGAGGGGAGGGATGTTGATTAGTAAGTCGGCTTTGCCATGGAAACACATTAAATTTAGCTAAGAGTTTCACCCTGGAAAACTATAGAAGCCATTGTCAAGGGATGAATGCGAGAAAATCCAAAGCGAGAGAGAGACAGAGAGAGAATAGGAGGGGTGAGGGCGGGAGGAAGCAGATAGCACCCCTTGATGTGCTGATAAGAAAGCGTAAATCATAGTCTTGAGATCCACTTCTAAGAAAGGACATTATTCTGAAAGAGCAGTGGTTAAGGGACTAGAGCACCTGACTCAGGACTCGATCCATGGGTTTCAGACTTCAGTTAGAAAGTACAACACATTTTAGGAAAAACAACTCTACTTGAGTCAAGATTTTTTTTTCAGAAACGAATTAAGTTCATTTATACATTATATGTAACTTTTTATGTTCATGTGTGTGTTGCAATAATGTGAATTTCGTCTATAAACCAGTGCTCATAAAAGAAAAAAAAACCGACTTCAGCGATACTTAATTGAAATACATGTACATTGTAGTTAAGAGGTGTGGCGTATACACCAAGGTGGGCTTGTCTTACACCATGTATCTGTGTTCGGACTCAAGGTCTCGTCTTTTCCTTTTTCTCCTGGATACCGTTATAAACTTATGTCCAAAAACGCCCTGACTTTCTAAAAAGGTTTATAGTTAAAAGGCAAATAGTCTAATGGGTGAATCAGAAAACCAGTAAATATTCAATGTATATTTTGGTCTGATTTTTGTTTAAACATTTCAACAGTGTAAAGATGTTATCTTTTTCATCGCATTCTCCAAAGTTCACGCATAATCAATTTCAAAGTTAAACTTTAAATCATGCCGTATAAATGAAATTCCATTTTGGATCATTTTTAACTGATATACCAATGAGTGATTTTAAACAAAACAAAATTGTTTACTGCATATTTTTTTCTTCTGTTGAAATGTGATACAGGTTTTACTTTTGTTACTGATATAACATAAATGACAATTAAAGGACGAAATCTTTTTTTCGTTGATCCTGAAAGGTAATTTTACAGTGCAGAAAAGGTAGGACTTAGGACTTGCATTTCTTCGCAAGCGGCAGGAATATTTTGTCGCCCGGCCTTATAAATTCTAAAAGAATTTCAATAGTGTGTATAAATATACACAAGACAAACAGAACAGAACAGTTAAATGTTATATCGTAAATGGTGTCTGTTGAATTAAAACACATATACAGTCTGTAAATTATAGTAGAATGCAGTTAAAGTCTTGTCCAAAAGATAAGGAAAAAATAAAGCGAATGAAGTAAGTGCAGAGTTCACCGACTGAAATAAACCTGAAATTTCTTTGTCACAGCCACGACTTTTGTCCTGGAACCATCCCTATGGTTCGTACATACACCACACAAAAACAACAGTACAAGTGACTTAGTATTATGGAATAGAGTATTCGAACTTTATTTCATTTCATATAATAGATATTATCAAAAAGTGAAATGAAATAAACGTATCAAAACAAATGAAGCTTTTCAACATATTTTCCGAGTCTAAAAATCGTAACAAGAATTTTATGAATATAACAAATGGCTGCTTTTGTCTAGATAATGGAAGATTTTTACAAAACATTTTGTAGGTAGATTTTCCCTGGCACTATGGATCGTGGATATAACACAATCAGTGAGGATTTTCTCACCTGCCCAATATGTAAAGATGACTTCACGGAACCGCGTGAGCTTCCTTGTCTTCATGCTTTCTGTAAGTCATGTATATCGGACCACGTGAACAAAACCACTAAAGGTCAAAGGGCACCAAAAGGATTTGACTGTCCAGTTTGCAAAAGATATGTTGATGCGTCAGACCCCCATCAAGCCCCAAGCTCATGGGCGGACATGCTTCAAGTCAGCCACCTTATCAACAGCTTGCTAGATAACGTCCGTCTACGGAATGACGTCAGCAAGTGTGATCCGTGCTTCCGGCGGAAGGACAAGGTGATTGCCGCAAAATGGTGTAAAGAGTGCGCAGAAGCCTTGTGTGAGCAGTGTGTTTCGTTCCATAAGTCACTGAGATACTCACATAATCATACTTTGCTAGAATTTGAGGAGCTGAGGCAACAACCAATCAAAAATACCCTTCCAAGACCCCCATGCCCTCAACATGAAAACACAACACTTGGATTCTTTTGTGAAGATCACCAGAAAGTCTGTTGCTCATCTTGCGTCACAGTTGACCACAGAAAATGTTCCCACGTGACAACTAGTGTCGACGCCGCTGCAAAATATAGGAACGAAGTAGACACATTGACCGAGAAATTACGTCATCAAAATGGATGGTCTGCAAGAATAATGGAGAGTCGTCAGCACAGTATGAAGCTTCTAGATGATGCAGAGTCGCAACTGAAGAGTCAGATCATCAGTATCAGACAGCAGTTTGACGAACTTCTGCGCACACAGGAAAAACAAATGCTCGATGAATTAAAGACCATAAAGACAAAAGAACGCCATAAGTACGAGAAAGAAGTCGCTAAATGCGAGGAGATGATTTGTACAACCGGAAATGCCCTAAATATTCTCAAGAACTCGCTACAACATGGTACAGACTCGGATATACTTATGTCTGTTAACAGCGTCAAGAAAGAAGCCAGGAACTGCGATAGAAACTTATCCGAGTTATCAAAGACATTAACAGACATTTTGTTAATATTCACACCTGATCGTCTGCTGTCACAAGTCCTTGGAACACTGAAAGAAATGGGAAAAATAACTTTCAGCCACACACACGTGCATGTACAACCTCCGTATAATCTCACTGTCCAAAATTCCACCATAGACTCAGAACCGGACTCGGAACGCTTCACCCCAGAATCGTCTATTCCTGAAAAAGAGAGATCAATGACTCACAGAAAAGTAGCAGAGGAGAAAAGACTTGTAGACGACACGCCGCGTTCCTCTCGGATGTCTCACCAATCCAAAACAAGTTCTCGAAGATCCCGTCATTCACCGTTAATAAACTCTTCAAGAAGTACAGTCATGACAAATTCCAGACAAAACTCTGTCTCAAAATTCCTTGACGATTCTCCGCGTTCAAAGGCCTCCAAAAATTCGGATATCTTCCACGCCACTGTTGATGCTATAGAAGACGAAACCCACCCGCGTTCCAACAGTCGTCTGCTGTCACCTATGACACCTATGGGGCGTGGGTCAGACAGACGTATTAGTAGCAATCCTGCATCACTCGAGTTCTTTTTCAAGGTAAGGGTGTTTCATGCCCCCTTTAAAAATGTGAATTCATTTCTCAGTGCGTTAATTCCTGCGAGATAGATTTTATTCTTTTTTTTCTTACTGTTAACTATGGTAAACTTAGCGACATATTATATTTATCCAATGGTAAAACTATGTTTCTTAATCACCAGTTCCATTTCATTTCTGTACAACGATAAACGCTTTGTTCATTGTTTTCAGGCTCGGAGCGCACAGGATCGCGAAAACTGTATACTGACTGGCGCCACCTACCTGTTGGATGGGCGTATAATTCTAGTGGACCAAATGTTAAGAAAGTTGAAGTTATTTGATCAGAACTACCACTGGATTGGAGAAAAGGTACTTCCGGCCCGGCCGTATGACATCTGTAATGTGACAGAGAACGAGATAGCAGTGACATTCCCAAGAGAAAAGAAGATTCAGGTGTTCTCAGGTAAGACTATATTTTATCACGTGAGCAGTCTTTTGGCGGTACTGGTTTTAGCAATCCTATACGACCTTTTTCTCTTTCAGTTTTCTTTTTTTTATCACGAAATAAAGCTGAAAGATTTTCAAAATCTCTTGATAGAGACACATGTTCTTCTGCAATATAATGGCACTGCATTCGACAGTTTTCCCGTCATTGGCGCGACTGTTGGTTTTGACTATGCTTAAGGAACGGGTACCGTGTTCTAAATATAAACATCGTATTTCCGATAATAAATAATAAATTTCTAGTACTGAGCGTGACAATTCAGCTGGTATTTACATATGTAGTTCCGAATATATTTTCGGTTTCCCGTATTTATTCTGCAGTTGTAAATGGTTGTCGCAAAAGCTAGAAAAGCTTGTCAGAAAATCGTTTCTAAAACTGGCCCCAACATTGTCAGCGGAAGGAAAATGCGTGGTTTTAGTTAATGAAATTATTTCAATTTATTTCCATATTTCAGTGAGACAAACTGATTTTCTACCAACATTTACGATCAGCACAGGGGCGAAGTGTTGGGGTATTGCATTCAATTCCGTGTACAAAAGATTTGCCGTCTGCTGTTACACGCAACCGCCATGTATCAAGATCTTTTCTAGGAGTGACGGGAGGGAAATAAAGTCATTGTCACGTGACAGAACCGGTGTCGAACTCTTTTTCTTCCCGGACTACGTTGCCATGGACAGTGCAGGTTAAACTTCTTAACTATTGTAAATATTTGATAAACATGTACATGTAACCTTAATCATATTGACCAGAGGACTATTTCTTATGGATAGAGGCTGTCGGGTATTAAACAGGGAGATCTCTTTGACAAATTTTAAGACAACAGTCTTGCGCCATTACATTGCTAAAAATGATATGGCAAGAGTTCAGCCATGCTCCTAATGCCACACATAAATCTGGTAAACTGCACTAGACAATTTACATTGACGTCCTAGTGAAGAAGACTTTGTTTTGATTTTTATATTCTAGGTCGGAACTTGTACGTGACCGATAAATACAAGAAATCTGTGATTGGTATAACAGTTGATGGAGAAAAACGCTGGGAGTGCAGCTATCAGGGACTCAAAAATCCACGTGGTATTTGTGTTGTCGGAAACCGTATCTATGTCGCAGGATGCCGTTCTCATAGGTACATTACAAAAAAATGGAATCTATAGTTTACTTGTTCTCTACACTGTTAATACACGTAGCTGCATTATGATCAGACTATCTTCGATTTTACAAGTTCTTCAGCATCGGTTTAGATCCCCTTAGAAATTTTACAGTGTTTCCTTGTAAAACACGGGGTAACTGGAAATCACTGAAAGGAGTCATAAGCTTCTCATCTGCTACATTTTTCTGGCAAAGCACTAAGTGTAAGAGTCACCATCTCTCGTGCATAAAAATTAAGATATATTTACATGCATAGCAGAAACCAAATCAGACGTTTTATTGCCTAATTTTGTTTAAACAGAGTAACAAACTTCAGCTTTTGTAAACGGTCAGAATAACTTCTTGTTGTACTAATTCACCTCGTAAGACGTGGTCAAGCCTTCTAGCTAACAAGGTATCGCATGCTTATAGTAATACAGCATGATTTTTTTGTTATATTTCAGCGTTGTGTTGCTGACAACCGACGGGGAGGTCGTCGGCGATATTATCATTGAAGGAATCTCGTTCCCCAACAAGATTTGTTTGAGTCCACACGCGGATCGTCTGCTGGTTACCCAGTTTCAGGGGACGCTTATTGACATAGAAAGAAACACTGTGAAAATTTACAGACTTGATTGACTGGACGCTTGATGTGTAGTGTAATGTCTTTTTGTTTCGTCTAACTGTGTTGCTCAAAAACAATGACAATCGGCTCAGTCGGTAATGGAGCAGTAACGGAATAAATCTTGTTCAGTTAAAATTCAAACGCAATGCAAAACGATATTCTTGTTGGTATTTTGTTATTTCATTGAGTTAAAATGGAGTGAAATTCCGCAGCTTTGCACGGTGTAAGGTTAACAGAGAATGAATCCCAATTATCACCCGGTAATTCAAAAAAGGTTTTGCAAGGAATACCAGACTTACTTTCTTAAAAATATTGATTGTTGAAATGATTGACAGGAAGTGTATTGTTTGAGATACCATATTTAAGCAGAAGTTTGTGAGCAGTTACTCCTTTCCTTTCATATGGTGGCTGATTTCTGCCATATCGTGTTCTCGTAACGGCGGGTTTGGAATGGCGCCGTCACGACACTACGCCGACACGCCAAATACTTTATGATGTATCGCGTGTGTTTAGCAAAGGTATGTTGATGTGAAAGAAACTATCCCTCGTTGTCGTCTGCTTTGTGAAGAACCTTCTTTATAATTATTAATTTGTCATGAAGGTGTATGTGTTTTTCGTTGTTTTTTATAACTAATCAAAACCTGTTGTCTTTTTAGTGTTTATTTTCTTTTTAAAGAGTTCTTTTTTTCAGATGACATGTATCTTGTAAAAGGATGATTTTTTTCATTTATTTTTTTAACGTTTGTGCACGCTAGTACATATATTTTATACGCGAGATTATTGTAAACTCAAACATCAAGAAGCCTCAAACTTACATTGGTTGAGAAGAGTCGAAGGTTCTTTTGTAACAGTTCTAGAAGGTGTCATGAGAGGGAACTTTACTTCAGCTGGGTAATTATAACGTTTTGAAAGGTAAATTAAAAGAGCTTTGTTTTTTAATATGCTGAAAATGTGAAGTTCATGTACATGTTTTTACATATTTATTTATCCACGTGAATGTATTTTGCTAAATAAACTAAGTGTGAATCAATTAACTGTTGCTTAACTTAATTATTCATTAGCATATTTTTATTATCTTTTGTTTTATACATGCATATCATTGTTACCAATCATAAGAACGGACGAAGCTCCTGGAAAGTTTCTCTAAGTAGGTTTTTTGGATGGAGTAAGATACAGCATACATTTCAGTTACTATGATCCTTTTCTTTTCATGTAAAGTCACAAGCACTGACCTGGGTGAATCCTTATGACCATTTGATTACGTGTAGTAATATTTGCGGAAGAACAGAATTTTTAACTTTCGACTTATTCATTCTCAATCTTATGAGTTACAAAAGACCGCGTATAATCGAGTTACCAATAGACAGCGGATAAACGAGTAACCAACAGACTGCGGATTATCGAGTTACTAATTGACCTTGAATAAACGAGTTACTAACAGACTGCAGATTTTTGAATTACCAATAACCATGGATTATAGAGTTACAAATAGACCGCGAATCATCGAGGAACTAACAGAACGGATTATTGAGTAACCAATAGACCGCAGATTATCGAGTTACCAAAAGACCGCGAATTATGGAGTTACCATAGACCGCAATTTATCGAGTTTCTAATAGAGCGCGTATTATAAAGTTACCGATCGACGGCGAGATTTCAAGTTACTAAAAGACCGCGAAATAGCGAGTTAATAAAAGACTGCGGATTATCGAGTTACAAATAGACTGCAGGTTATCGAGTTACTAATAGACTGCGGATTATCGAGTTACTAATAGACTGCGGATTATCGAGTTACAAATAGACTGCAGATTATCGAGTTACTAATAGACTGCGGATTATCGAGTTACAAATAGACTGCGGATTATCGAGTTACAAATAGACAGCAGATAATCGAGTTACAAATAGACTGCGGATTATACAGTTACTAATAGACTGCGGATTATCGAGTTACAAATAGACTGCAGATTATCGAGTTACTAATAGACTGCGGATTATCGAGTTACAAATAGACTGCGGATTATCGAGACACTAATAGACTGCGGATTATCGTGTTACTAATAGACTGCGGATTATCGAGTTACAAATAGACTGCGGATTATCGAGTTACAAATATACAGCAGATTATCGAGTTACAAATAGACTGCGGATTATCGAGTTACTAATAGACTGCGGATTATCGAGTTACAAATAGACTGCGGATTATCGAGTTACAAATATACAGCAGATTATCGAGTTACAAATAGACTGCGGATTATCGAGTTACTAATAGACTGCGGATTATCGAGTTACAAATAGACTGCGGATTATCGAGTTACTAATAGACTGCAGATTATCGAGTTACTAATAGACTGCGGATTATCGAGTTACTAATAGACTGCTGATTATCGAGTTACTAATAGACTGCGGATTATCGAGATACAAATAGACTGCGGATTATCGAGTTACTAATAGACTGCGGATTATCGAGTTACTAATAGACTGCTGATTATCGAGTTACTAATAGACTGCGGATTATCGAGATACAAATAGACTGCGGACTATCGAGTTACAAATAGACTGCAGATTATCGAGTTACAAATATACCGCAGATTATCGAGTGACAAATAGACTGCGGATTATCGAGTTTCAAATAGACCGCAGATTATCGAGTAACTAATAGACTGCGGATTATTGAGTTACTTATAGACTGCGGATTATCGAGTTACTAATAGACTGCGGATTATCGAGTAACTAATAGACTGCGGATTATTGAGTTACTTATAGACTGCGGATTATCGAGTTACTAATAGACTGCGGATTATCGAGTTACTAATAGACTGCGGATTATCGAGTTACAAATAGACTGCGCATTATCGAGTTATTAATAGACTGTGGATTATCGAGTTACTAATAGGCTATGGATTATCGAGTTACAAATAGACAGCGGATTATCGAGTTACTAATTGGCTGTGGATTATCGAGTTACAAATAGACTGCGGATTATCGAGTTACTAATAGACTGCGGATTATCGAGTTACAAATAGACTGCGCATTATCGAGTTAGTAATAGACTGTGGATTATCGAGTTACTTATAGGCTATGGATTATCGAGTTACAAATAGACAGCGGATTATCGAGTTACTAATTGGCTGTGGATTATCGAGTTACAAATAGACTGCGGATTATCGAGTTACTAATAGACTGCGGATTATCGAGTTACAAATAGACTGCGCATTATCGAGTTAGTAATAGACTGTGGATTATCGAGTTACTAATAGGCTATGGATTATCGAGTTACAAATAGACAGCGGATTATCGAGTTACTTATTGGCTGTGGATTATCGAGTTACAAATAGACTGTGGATTATCGAGTTACTAATAGACTGTGGATTATCGAGTTACAAATAGACAGTGGATTATCGAGTTCCTGTAGACTGTGGATAATCGAGTTACAAATAGACTGTGAATTATCGAGTTACTAATAGACTGTGGATTATCGAGTTACAAATAGACTGCGCATTATCGAGTTACTAAAAGGCTATGGATTATCGAGTTAAAAATAGACAGCGGATTATCGAGTTACTAATTGGCTGTGGATTATCGAGTTACAAATATACCGCAGATTATCGAGTGAGAAATAGACTGCGGATTATCGAGTTTCAAATAGACCGCAGATTATCGAGTAACTAATAGACTGCGGATTATTGAGTTACTAATAGACTGCGGATTATCGAGTTACTAATAGACTGCGGATTATCGAGTTACTAATAGACTGCGGATTATCGAGTTACAAATAGACTGCGCATTATCGAGTTAGTAATAGACTGTGGATTATCGAGTTACTAATAGGCTATGGATTATCGAGTTACAAATAGACAGCAGATTATCGAGTTACTAATTGGCTGTGGATTATCGAGTTACAAATAGACTGCGGATTATCGAGTTACTAATAGACTGCGGATTATCGAGTTACAAATAGACTGCGCATTATCGAGTTAGTAATAGACTGTGGATTATCGAGTTACTAATAGGCTATGGATTATCGAGTTACAAATAGACAGCAGATTATCGAGTTACTAATTGGCTGTGGATTATCGAGTTACAAATAGACTGCGGATTATCGAGTTACTAATAGACTGCGGATTATCGAGTTACAAATAGACTGCGCATTATCGAGTTAGTAATAGACTGTGGATTATCGAGTTACTAATAGGCTATGGATTATCGAGTTACAAATAGACAGCGGATTATCGAGTTACTAATTGGCTGTGGATTATCGAGTTACAAATAGACTGCGGATTATCGAGTTACTGATAGACTGCGGATTATCGAGTTACAAATAGACTGCGCATTATCGAGTTAGTAATAGACTGTGGATTATCGAGTTACTAATAGGCTATGGATTATCGAGTTACAAATAGACAGCGGATTATCGAGTTACTAATTGGCTGTGGATTATCGAGTTACAAATAGACTGTGGATTATCGAGTTACTAATAGACTGTGGATTATCGAGTTACAAATAGACTGTGGATTATCGAGTTCCTGTAGACTGTGGATAATCGAGTTACAAATAGACTGTGAATTATCGAGTTACTAATAGGCTGTGGATTATCGAGTTACAAATAGACTGTGAATTATCGAGTTACAAATAGACTGTGGATTATCGAGTTACAAATAGACTGCGGATTATCGAGTTACTTACAAACCGCGGATTATCGAGTTACTAATAGACTGCGGATTATCGAGTTACTAATAGACCGCAGATTATCGAGTTACTAATAGACTGCGGATTATCGAGTTATTAATAGGCTGTGGATTATCGAGTTACAAATAGACTGT
Organism: Cyclina sinensis; assembly: GCA_012932295.1. Taxonomy (NCBI): domain Eukaryota; kingdom Metazoa; phylum Mollusca; class Bivalvia; order Venerida; family Veneridae; genus Cyclina; species Cyclina sinensis. The sequence goes on along the minus strand of JAAONU010000019.1, from coordinate 47,143,554 downwards.
GGATTATCGAGTTACTAATAGACCGCGGATTATCGAGGTACCAAAACGCCTGCGAATTATCGAGTTACAAATAGACCGCAGATTATCGAGTTTCTAAAAGAGCGCGGAATAGACTGTGGATTATAGTTACCAATAGACCGCAGATTATCGAGTTACTAATAGACCACGGATTATCGAGTTACCAATAGACCGTAGATTTTTCTTTTTGACCAAAAAGGATAGCTTTGAACAACAGACTACTAAATTGGTCGTAGATTTTAAAGAGGAGATTAAACGACTTTTCTAATACGGTCCCTGTGAGAAGAAGAGATTGTAGCATTGATCAATCAATTATATCATGCAAAATAGATGACTTCAAAATGTATCAAGTAAGTCTGCCTATCTGATATTAGGTATGTACGACCTTGTAAATGGCCCTAAAATGTAAGTGTAAAATATTTGCTTGTAGTCCCATTTAAGAATGATTAAATACACATCATTATTATATCTCTTCGTCATAAATGTATTTCCTTAATTCAGTCATAAGACTGGTTTCACAGTTTCCGAAAAGACATTTATAAACGAGAATATGTAGGGGTGAGGGGATAGTGGTAGAGGGGATAGGCGAAAGAAACAATAACAAAAATAACAATAAAACAAGAGCACCGTGAAGCGGCTCAAACGCTCGTCTGTTTTATTTACCGGAAACGAGCTTGCAAGTACATACCCATCCTTAAAATAAGCAAAATAAGGAAATGAGAAAGAATTGCAAGTAGTTACTAATCCTAGAAAAAGAGAAAAGAAAAAAATCAGTACTTACCTATCGCAAAAAATGAAGAAATGATAAAACTAGGGTGAGAGCAGCAAGTACCCTCACATCCCTGAAAAAGAAAAAAAAAAGGAATTATATTTTACTTTTAGGTGGAAAGGGGAGGGGAGGTGGGAGGCAGAGGCAATTACATAAGCTTAAAAAGAAACAAAAAAAAAAATGGGGCGGGGTTCTGATGGAGTCGGGTTGAGTGGGGACGAGTACTTCCACATAAAAAAACATTTATAACAAAATGAATTTGTGTGAGTGTGTGTGTGTGTGTGGGGGGGCGGGGGTCTCATGAAGTGACAGGAGGGTGGGGAAGTACCTATGCAATTAAATTATTAAGTTATAGGCTTTGTGCTTTCCCATTTGTTTTTTTTTTGCTATATAAGTCTATACAAAACAAAGTGACCCTTGGGGCGCGGCTAATTTTGACCCCATGGACAAACTATGAACAGTCTTGGTAGAGGTCTACTAGAGGATGCATAACATCAAATTACAATGATCTGTGTCAAGCGGTTTTAGAGAAGAAAATTTTCAAAATATTTCCTATATAACTATATATAAGCCCCGGGGAAGGGCCAATATCGACCCAAGGGTAATGACTGAACCAAAATGGTAGAGGTCCGCTACACAATGCTGCACACCAAATATCAAAACTTCACGCCTTGTGGTTTATGAACAACCAGCAACATTAAAGATTTTGCACGACGACGACGACGACTCACTGACCATAATAGCTCGACCTTTTCTTCTAAAACAGGCGAGCTAAAAGGTGCTTAAATAATCTGTTTATCATATCTTTAAAATCTTTGTGTTGTACCATGACTCACCTACCAATGCCACTTTTTAAAGCTTCGATAACGTTTGTCTGTTTTATTTTTTCGGAGGAACTTTCTACTTATGCATCACATGTATTGCCGCTTACGTAACAAACTTAAAAATGAGTTCTCAATAATTCATCTAGTACTACAGATATTTTACAAACATATACTTTCTTCGACCAAACGTACCTTCCTTAAAGAGAGCAGATTCCAGTTATTTAACCAAACAATAAGTTAATAATAACGGGAGAAACGACAAAAACAACAACAACAACAGTAATAATACGTGTAATAATAATAATAGCCATCGCTATCACCATTTCTATAATTAAATGATAACTCTGTATTAGTAACAGATATAAGAACGTGTTTTTAATTTTGCTTTACAATTCTACATGAAGTAACAGACTGAGAGTGCTGTGTTTGTTCATAGCCACGCGACAGACTACGAAGGTGCGCAACAAATTATCTGGAAAACCTTTTCATACATGTCACAAATCATTTTTCCCGGAATACTGACAGAATCAAAAGATCAGCTAGGCAATAAATGAAGAAAATAATAGGAAATGGAACCGATAAATGGTGAATGGAAGGTTGCCATGGTAAACAGTTTATACCTATAGTAACGTTGGTTTTGTTCAATGAGGTATACTCCTCCTACAATGTTATTAATGTACTACGATCTGGAATTTTATTTCCGCTAACGATAAGTAACTTTGAAAATGATAGCTAATTCACTGACGACTAAAAGATGAAATATCAAGAAAGATATATTCATAAGTATCATTATGCAACACGAGATTTAATGTATTTACGCTGATTCAGATTATTGGAAACACTTTATTTGGAATGAAATATGACATTAGACAGATGTTTATGCTACGAACATCTGTCAAATTCATTAGTTGTCTTGTTTTGTTTTTGTTCATTTTTTTTGTTTTAGCAATTTTAACAAATCTATTCCTGCATGAACAAACAGGAAAAAGTAAATACATGTATGTGAAGAGAACGGCGGAAGATAGAGGGAAAAGGGAGCAAGAAAGAAACATGCAAAGAAGAAAACAAGGAATGAAGCCAGCAAACAAGGTAGAAAAGGAGAATGGACGCAAAGAAGAAAACCAGGAATGAAGCCAGCAAACAAGGTAGAAAAGGAGAATGGACGCAAAGAAGAAAACAAGGAATGAAGCCAGCAAACAAGGTAGAAAAGGAGAATGGACGCAAAGAAGAAAACCAGGAATGAAGCCAGCAAACAAGGTAGAAAAGGAGAATGGACGCAAAGAAGAAAACCAGGAATGAAGCCAGCAAACAAGGTAGAAAAGGAGAATGGACGCAAAGAAGAAAACCAGGAATGAAGCCAGCAAACAAGGTAGAAAAGGAGAATGGACGCAAAGAAGAAAACAAGGAATGAAGCCAGCAAACAAGGTAGAAAAGGAGAATGGACGCAAAGAAGAAAACCAGGAATGAAGCCAGCAAACAAGGTAGAAAAGGAGAATGGACGCAAAGAAGAAAACCAGTAATGAAGCCAGCAAACAAGGTAGAAAAGGAGAATGGACGCAAAGAAGAAAACAAGGAATGAAGCCAGATAACAAGGTAGAAAAGGAGAATGGACGCAGAAGAAAACAAGAATGAAGCCAGCAAACAAGGTAGAAAAGGAGAATGGACGCAAAGAAAAAAGCAAACAAGGAAGGAAGCAGGCATACAGGCAAAGAAGGAAGCAATGAATTAAGGAAGAAAACAAGGTGTAAAGAATGGAAGCAAAAAGAAAACAAACAAGATATGAGACTGATAAACAAGCAAATAGGGAAGCGATAGTAGAGAGAAGCTGACAAACAAGCAAATAGGGAAGCGATAGTAGAGAGAAGCTGACAAACAAGCAAATAGGGAAGCGATAGTAGAGAGAAGCTGACAAACAAGCAAATAGGGAAACAAAAGTAGAGAGAAGCTGACAAACAAGCAAATAGGGAAACAAAAGTAGAGAGAAGCTGACAAACAAGCAAATAGGGTAGCAATAGTAAAGGGAAGAAAACAATGACAGGAAGGAAGAATGGAAGCAAAACAAGGAAGGAAGCAAGCAAGCCTACAAGCATGCAAGAAAAAGATAAATGGTAGTTTGATCGATGTGATAGTCATATTTATACAGTCGTAAATGTTTTAGCAGCATCATTTCTGAAATATAAAACTTTTCAGATGAAAGGAATAGCATCTTAATGACGAACGATCAAATCGAGATATCGGAATACTTCGTAAGTATGTTACCATGACAATTCGGTGTCGTTTGATAAAACAGTTCTAGAAGATGTTTTGTTCGGCAGACGATAAATACTTACCTAACAAATGGCAGAGGAAACGACAATTCATAGTGTATCACAAATGTCGCAAACGACAATGGCTGTGGAATCCCAAGGTATGTAACTTTACAATATTTATACGACTTTGATTTAATCAAAATTCATTTCAGTATATTATAGAAATATAAAAGCCGAATGTTTTTATATCAATTTCAAACCGGTAGTAGGGTGCTATCAACAGCAGTTGGTCACGTGACCTTGATTTACGGTTACCTGATCATGTGATCAGCCGGACACTTTTTACTGATGTAGCTTGTTATTTTTTTGTCGGTAAAAGCAAAAGGATGAATGTGAATCGATAAATAGAATATTAGGTTGGTGCCGTGGATCGAAAAAGTTTTTATCTAGCTCGGCTACGAAATTTATCTGGTTCGTCTTCGGCTCACCAGATAAATTGCTAAGCCTTGCCAGAAAACTGTCTCCATCTACGACACTAACCTATATAATCTAGCACTTGCATGTTTTAATAAGGTCTTCTAGGTGACAAAGTAGAGCTATAACACATTATCTTCTTGAGGACACAAGCAACACAAAAAGGAGAAGAAAAGAACAATATAGATCGTATGATAACAAACACTGTGACAATAGACAATGGACAATGGACTAAATTTTTCTTTAAGTTTACGAACCAGGAATATGAAAAAAGCCACACTGTTTGAATTTAAAGTTTTGAAAAAATACTGAGTACAAAGTCGTTCTCACTTTTCTGACATTCATAAACAGAATGAAAAATATCGAATATTAAGCTGAATGTCGAACTGAATGTCGAGCTGATTCCACAGTAAGCCCGGCTTTCGTTCTTGACAATTTTGCATTTTTTTCGCTCTTTCGAAAGTCAAGCCGATTGTCAAGCTGGCTCAACATTTAGCTCGACGTTTTGTCTAAAAAAATGTTTTGTGTGTTTGTTTGATTTTATTGGTTTTTGAGAGTCGAATTTTGAGCTGTGGACATTCAGAAACATATAAATGTCAAAGTGAATGGCGACTTCCGATCTTAGAGTACAGTCTTAGAACTGCAATCCCTAAAATATATACTTGACCATAAAAAGTCAAAATCATCAGTTATATGGTTTGTAAAATAGGAGACACGTACCATGTAGGATGTGGTGTGGAACGTAAATTTTAGGCAGACTAGTAGATAATATAGTTTCTTTAACATTTCATATCAAAATATGTTACATTTCATAAAAAGGGTAGTCGGTAGATTGCAAAGGCTAATCTGTACCGCAACGTAACGTAACGTATGTAATGTATGAAATTATATTAAACAAATAGCTTAAATTAAATCAGATAGAATAAAGATATGCACTTGTTAACAGGATTCAATGTAATATCTTCGTTAAAGCAAAGCTACATAGTCATTCATTGCCGTTTAAAGGTTGTAATGAGGCAGAGGTCTTATATGAAGAAACTTTCTTTTCAAATATATATAAACACAAAGGTATATATAATTCCTTAGTTATAAAGATAATCAGTAACGTTATTGCTTTCAAAACTAATAAAACATTTCTGTGGTCAATTTGCAGAGATATTGTGTGCTTCTAAGACAATTATAGTCAAATTGATAAAACTTTCTGTTTTATTTCTCTTGTCTGTATTGTAACAAAAAATTCTTGTCGTTATCGATATTATTACCTGCTTCCTAGCAATCGTACAATCTTGAATTTCGTCATCGCATTTCTGCACCGTCTGCATAGGTAAAATTTATCCGCTCTAACTGCGCATGCGTCATATCCAAGTCAAAGCGACCGAATTAATAAACTCGTTAATAAATACATGTAGATATATTTCTTTTCAATGCTGCCAGGCATTATGATATCACATTCCATTTCTTTCAGAATCATATATTATAAAACTGATGTCAAGCTGCCAGTCAAAAAATCGAAGTACAGTTGGTTAATTAAATACATTGATTTTAGCCTCTAGAGTTGTTGTACAGTTGTTGTTTTGTTTTTTGGTGGAAAACTATTTATGATGAAATAATATTTTCTTAATGTCTCAGTGTCCTATGGAAACATTTTTGAACATATATTCTTCTTTACATTATATATTATTTTTCATTCTACAGAGGATGATCAAATAAAGTTTTGGGGTATGTCCCTTTAAGTCTATATTTGATGTACAAATTTTCTTTTCGTCATGGTCGAAGGTTCAAATCTCGTCTGCGAAATTAGAATGTGTCACTTCCGGTTTCTCCATTAATCTTGGACACTCGACTGACCTAAAGGAGCGAGTTAAATGTCGATAGTACTACACAAGCTGCAATTATAAACATCTCTTCTGCAATATATTTTTAATAAAAGGTTTGAAATGTATTTATAGGAGTCAAAATACAAAAATGGACGACAGTCAAGCGAGATACTGAAATTATAAATCGTGTAAAACGAAAGAGTTTTCACTTCGTAGATAATACAAAGGATCAAAAACAGCTACAGAACAGCTGTAAATTGTATTTATGAATGGTCATAAAAGATTTTTCGCAATTTTAAATTTTGCTCAAGGGGAGATAAACCATTTATTTCGCTAAGAATTTATCAAAGTTAAAAGACTTGTAATTCTTTCTTTTTAAAATAATTTTTCAGGTTTACTTAGACCACTAATATCACGTTTAGAAAATAACATTGTTTCAATGTAAGCGAAAATGTGACACCATTGAGAATATATTACCTTGGTAATAACTAATTGCGCATATAAGCATTCTTTGTAAGCACAGGATTTCTGCAGAGGTAACCTGACTCGCTACAGTTTAAAATGTCATCTTTCCGAAAAGCTTTATTTAACACTTTGATATTTGCCATTCAAGGATATCTTCTCGGCTAATAACCTTATCTTATCGGCTAATAGGCATGTAATTACATGTTCTCGGTTAACAGGCATAGAATGATATCTTCTCTGTGTGTCCTCTGCATTCAAGTACATCTTCTCGGCTAAAAGTCATTCAAGAACATCTCCTCGGCTAATAGTAATTCAAGGACATATACTGTGTTAAAAGTCATTCAAGGACATCTACTCGGCTAAAAGGCATTCAAGAACATCTACTCGGCCAATAGTCATTCGGTGATAAATTCACGTTAAATATTCATTCAAAGACATCTTTTAGGCCAATAGTCATTCAAGGTGATCTTCTCGACTAATAGGCATTTTAGGATATTTTCTCGGCTAATAGGCATTTAAACTTTTTTTAAAGATATTATCTCGGCTAAGAGTCATTCAAGGACATCTACTCGGCTAATAGGCATTTTAGGATATTTTCTCGGCTAACAGGCATTTTATGACATCTTCTCGACCAAAAGGCGTCTTAGGACATCTTCTCGGGTAATAGGCATTCAGGGACATCTACTCGGCTAATATGCATCTAAGGATATCTTCTCTGCTAACAGTCATTTAAGGACATCTTCTCGGCTAATATGCATCTAAGGATATCTTCTCTGCTAACAGTCATTCAAGGACATCTACTCGGCTAATATGCATCTAATGATATCTTTTCTGCTTACAGTCATTTAAGGACATCTTCTCGGCTAAAAGTTATTCAATGATAAATTCTCGTCGAATAGTTTTTCAAGGATATCTTCTTGGCTAATAGCCATTCACTGATAAATTGTCGATTATTATATATTCAAGGACATCTTCTCTAATAGGCATTTAAGGATATCTTTTCAACCATCTGTTTTATAACATAAACAATGCTAATGCCCGTGTAGAAATGTCTTCGTTTTAAGTTTACTGGCTTCTTCTATCCTTCTGAATTGTGTTGATGCTATTTTATCTCAGTGAATGTTACGATATCAAATTACAAAGTACGTAATTCTTTTATTTCTATGATAACGGTGAATAAAGCGGCAAAAAGATTTGGAAAATAATGATCATTTTCTGATTTTCTGTCAGCTTCCTTTTATTTATATTTTCCTGAAAGAAATGCTGATAGAAGCAAGTTGGAAAGAGTTGTAGCCATTTTTTTCCGCATTACATCAGAACTTATAATTTTTTTGTAAGTTTTTTTTTTCTTTTTTTTTTTTGCTTTAAGATCAACATGTGTGTGTGTGTCAAAACAATGAAACACGGCGTGCAACAGGTTGTGTTTAATCGATCTATATATTGAGATATATACATATATCTCACACTATATCCAGTGATAATATGTTCTGGGTTTTCTAACAAATAAATATGTCTCAAACATTCATATGAAGTTATTTGAAAACACGGAGGACAAAAACAAGGAAATTCTTACACTCATTTTAATCATTTCGTGACAGTATATTAATTAGTGTTCATTCATCAGTCGTAAAAAAAAGTAAACAGAATACAAAATTGATAAAACATGACATGGACTTCTTTACACCATTAGGGTAGGTATTATAAATCCTTTCATCGTGTAGTTTTTGCATGCTACATTCAATGTCAGAATGTTTTTTTTATGATAATAATTGTCTGATGGCTTACGTTTTAAACAAATCATGTGATGAAATTTTCCACTCGGAGAACATGTCGCCTTATATACACTCGTACTGGTATGAAGTCGTAACTTAGAACACATGTAATCCCCACTTGTGTGGTAACGCACTGGACTGGTCACCCAGGGTTCGCGAGATCGATATTACTAATTATCCTTCGAATGAGACGTGAAACCGAGGTCCCATGTATCAGTGCTGTACACTAAGCGTGGAAAATAACCCCACCCACCCACAACAAGAAATAACTAATCACTGCAGGGAGGAATCGGTCAAATAGGCAACCGGTACCGACGAAAAATAACATCAAATAGACTGACAGACGGACGGACGGACGGACGGACGGACAGACAGACAGACAGACAGACAGACAGTTAGATAGATAGATAGATAGATAGATAGATAGATAGATAGATAGATAGATTGATTGTACATTGTAATGTTTCATACTTTAATGACTGTTTTTTAGCTGTACTGAGATAACATCTTTAAATACATTGTCAGTCGGTCAGTCACTCAGTCCCACCGCATGACCAAAATATATGAAGTCGTTGTATTTTTCCCCTACCGGAATGTAAAGTTGTAAAGGTATCAACTGATTCATTATCTTCCATAATTACACTGGTAATTCTTATAACTAAAATGGAATCCTGTAGATTTTCGGCCTCTTTAAAGTAAGCCGTCATACTACTTGTAACAGCATTAAGGAACAATTTATGTATCAAAATATACGTGAAGTGCCCATGAAACATATAATCAACACCGATCAAAACCGTACATTAGTAAATAATAGTTTATTAGTAGAAAAAAGAAACACACGTTTTTTTATTTTCTGTTGAATATATAAGCATCATTAAATTTTATTAAGATTTTAAGCATTCCTTTATCAGTTTTATTAGTCCTATGTATGCTGACTTATAAAACATGTTTATGGCATGATTAACAATGAATATCTCAAAATCCTATGCATGTTTATCACTTCTTTAAAGATTAGACTTGCTCTTTCTTCTATAGTTTAAAATCACCATTTTAAAGATGTATAAACTATTAACGGTTTCATTCCACGTTGTACGTGTGGTTACCTGACCCTGTTATGCCCAGGTACGTGTGGTTAGCTGACCCTGTTATGCCGGGAAACGGGCTACTATTGCCCTATTATTATGTTAATAAACTTTAAACATAGCAGACATTTCAATTAGCAACCGTTTTCAATGGTATAATGGCGTGTGATTAAACTTAATAGTATGAAAGAAAGTGCAATTAATTAAATAAAATTAAATTGTTTCTCTGAGACAGGGTTGGCATAGCAACAGTAACACATTTCTGGTTATTCGTGTAGATAGAGCTCATAATGACGAAACATAAATTAATTTATATTTCTAATTTATTATTTTTTCTCTTTTATTGAATACGGTACTTCAGAATTTTTAGATTAAGCATTGAAAAAAGTTCACTATGACAGAAATATAAAGCTCGTCTCTACTTAAAGTTAAAGGTACAAAAATATAGGTTACCTTTGCAAAAAGGTGAGGGATATGTACTAACAATGGAAATAAGGGAAAGAAAATGAAAGTCTTTGTTACTCACGTCAGCTACATTTGGATTTGATTGCTGAACTTCGCACACCTGCGTTGATGAGTAGATATAAAGAAATAGAAAAATACAAGTACAATGGATTTGAGTCTTCTTTAAAAACTCGATCGATAAACAAATTTCTTTTAAAAAATTAAGCTTAAATAAAACATTTTCCTGGGCCACATATCCTTTAGTTAACTAGGACATCCATTGATATGGATACATTTTTTGTGCCGATCTAAAGATTTTTCTGCTTATCTAGTTGTACGGTCAGACTTTGAGCTTTAAATTTCAGCAGTCTGTAGGGAATATTTACGAAAATCATAAGATAAATTTATATATATTTCAAATATTTATTTAGATTTTAGTGATCGCCTCTCAGTAGCATTGGTTAAGATCAATACAAAATGCAGTTTTGTAAATATTACGTAATGACTATTTCTAGAGTATAATCAAAATGCATCTGTCGCCATAGTTTCAAACATACATTGCTGAGCAAACGTAAATATATATGGAGTAATATTCCTTCACAAGTTAATGTCGTCAGAAATGAATAGAGAAGGACAATGACAAATAGTAACAATAGTAAGTACATAAGAGACTAGATGAATGTTTTATTAAGTGCATCTTTTTTTACACAAGAAATCTGTATATCTAAATGCATGCCTCTGAAACAGAAGTGGAAACAATAGGTCATTTCCTAGGTAAATTATGACAGAACATTTGAATATTCTTGTTATAATTTCTGCATATGGCTTTATTCGCTTATTCTATTTCAGTAATTAGCTTTGTTTTTTTTTTCTATTTCAGTAATGACTGAGAAATGGTTGTTGGTGTTACTAATCGTCGGTTGTACTTCCCTCGTTTTTCTCGTCTGCTTCCCTGTTGACTTCTGTCTATACAGACGCCGGAAGCGGCTGGCAAGAGAACGCAAAAATGTCACGTTGCCATGGTACCGACCACAGACACCGTCCAGAGCAGCCCAAGTTCACGCGACCTTGACCGTAACACAAGTAGCTGCAGAAATTGACTTCGAAGAAATGAACGCTAAAGACCGCAAAGCATACCGTGCTCAACGCGGAATCATGCGTTTTCTAAGTAAGATTAGAAGAAAATCAAACAAACAGAAACTTCAACAGCGTTTGACTGAATCTAGGTCTGAAAACAGCTCTGATTGTCGAATGATCACCACGCCGGAAACCACTTATACCTTACCATGTGCAGAGTACTCTTGTATCAATAAAAACAACTTCCGTGGTCGCAATGATTACAGTTCAAGCACATATGAACAAGACTTTGATGACACAACAGGTAAAGGTAAACTTAGGATGGATACATTTAGTTCACATGCAGGTAACCTAGATCATGGTTCAACCAGGAATTTCTCATGGCGAGAAAACGACGAGTTAGTAGACCACGAGGTGAAACAGCTGAACTATGGTGCCTTTCAACCTCTAGAAAACATGACATGCTTAATTAACGAAACGAATGGAACAAACTGCTTTACTATTCCAGTAAGAGACAGGAATATCGTGCTCGTTAAACCGAAAAACGACGTATCCGAAAACAGTGCCGATTTGAAAAATTTGACTTACATGGTAGCTGTCAAGATATAATTGTGGAAAGGAAATTAAATTCAGACGATTCTGTCTTCGTATTAGAAGAATTTAGCATGAATATTACACCGAGAGAGAGAAGACATGATGAAACATTTGCTGATGGTGACGCAAGTGCTGAAAAAGTAGACCACATGGGGATTTTAGCAAACGAAGGATTAATTGATGTTAGTACAGAAGTTACTTCACTTGGAGGACTGTTTCATTCAAAATCAGACCAGTGTGTTTCATACAATTCTAAACAGTCTTACATTCCTTTCAAACCAAGAAGAAAATGGACTTCGATTTCTCCCACCGACAAAAAGACAAGTAAGATGGATAACTTCGGCGTTGATCAAGAAAGTTCCATCTTTGACAAGAAAACATTTCCCTTTTCAACGCCACTAGAACAGAGTTCGCTTTCACAAAAAGTTAAAACGAAGAATAAAGGTTCATTTCTGAAAAAACCGTCTGATTCCATGCCTGAACTAAAGTTCTATGAAAAACAAAAGTTTTGACGAGTGATTTCAAAGCTAGTAAATGTGACTTTTTATATCTATAATAATCAACGATGACGAATGAAGAGCATACCATACAGTGTACTTACAGCTGTTGGTAAAACAACAACTGCATTAAAGCAGGACGTTTAATAGACAAGGGACCTCATTCATGATGTAGAATGGAAATATTTCCTCTGAAGTTTAGGTCCCAGCTAAGATTACCAGCTAGAAGACGCGGTGTGTCCTTCTGCAGAACTGTCCGAGTCAGATGTGATTCATTACAGCCAGCTGTGAAAGAGTGTAAGCAATGAAAATACTTGGTGTTTTTCCTGTTACGTTTTTCATACTTGGCTTTCCCGTAAGTGACGCCTGATATAAACTCTCTACTTGTGGGAACTTGCAAAAGAACGAAATCAGAAATAAACAGTATGAACAAACAATACAATCGAATTTTTATAAATAACATGAACTATATACATGCAGTTTTGAAACCATTTCAAAGCTCATTGCGGACGGCATTAATTGGGTATATTGTAAGGCTATAAACCAGCTGTTGTCATTCTGTTTTACACGACAATTATTGGTGATTACAATCCGTTAAACACGTGTTACAATACATAATGCTCCTTTGAAAGTACATGTATTTGTTTGTAATAAAAGTTCTCCTCTCTATGGTAGTTATTTTTATCATGATAAAACTCATAGAATGTCCGAATTATGGTACCGACTGATCTGGCATTTGTTCTAGGCTATACATATAATATCGACATTTTATAAATAGAGGTAACGTCATATGAAGATCACGTGACCGGTGAAAAATCATCGAGACAAGTGAAAGTAGTTCATTATTCAAAGACGAATGAATTAAATCATAATCGTTCTGTTCAGAAATGAAAGCTCAGGTTAAGAGAAACAAGTGTAGAAGCGTGTACTTGTTAACTGCACCGAAGCCATTTATGAAAGGAAGTAAAATAATGACACAGTAAATTCTTTTTTTCTGCATACTTTATTTTTGCTCCATTTGAATATCGCGAAGCTTTTAGATCTGAATAAGCAAGAGATACATGAATAAGATAAACTAAAGAAAGTTGATAATGTTATAAAAAACAATGTTTATATTTCCAGTCAGGAGAAACTAAATGATTTTTTGTTTGCCACGCCATGTTGATACATCTTTTTTATGTTGGCTTTTCTTCCATCAGTTATGTCCTTTTGTCTTTTGTTTTCTTGTATCAACTTCTAGTACTAAACAGGTTGTGAACGCAATTAATACAGCATTTACTGGATTTAGTTTAATAAATTCAAGCTATCAATCATAGTTTTTTCATTTCGAAATTTGTCTCAGTTATGGCCCTGTGTCAAGATTTGTTTTCAAGTATTTACGTGTTAACCTTTCTAATAATATCAGCTAACCGACATGTACACGAAGTTCAACAATAAGTCACGTAGTGAATTACATTTTGTATTTCTATATACGAAAAAATAACAATGAGTAAACCCCTAATAAAATACACACACAATGAGAAAAGACTTTTGTTAATCGAATTTCTTCTACAGTTATTAAAAGGACTTGGTTCAGACTGACCAAAACTTAAGTTCATGGTATGTATTTGTGCGTAAAGGCTAGTTTTGTCAATCTGACGTTTCTTCCAGTAAAAAACGTTATAAGTGTACAGACAAACGCACGCACAAATTCACCCTTATTCGCAAACAACAATTACAGAATAGTCATTATCGGAGTCACATATATTTTCTATATCAGTTCAATCTACATGGCAACTGTAAAAAAATAATTTCTATCATTAAAAAAAATTAATTTCAACTTATTAATGTAAGAGACAGTCTTGCAGACACCTGGTACGTTTCAATTCTAAATATGGAGTACGGTGTCTGAACTGAAGTAATATAAAAAAAGATAAATAATACATCTTCTGGCAATCCTATTCAAACGATATTTCCTGAGCTGATGGTCAACTTTGACAAATTGGTTATAAAAACAGTTTCGTTGAAGATCACAAATTCAATGTTAAAAGACGATGAAAGAACAATATTAATGTGATAACGGGCAAAAAAATTCAATCCACACTTTTCTTGGTTTTCTTACTAGTACCCGGCGATGATACTGATTATATCTGCATAATTCTTGATTTTCCATCTAATACCCGGCAATGATACGGATTGTAACTGAACAGTTCTTGATTTTCAAGCTTATACCCGACAATAATACGGATTGTAACCGCACAGTTCTTGATTTTCAAGCTAATACCCGGCAATGATACGGATTGTATCCTCACAGTTCTTGATTTTCCATCTAATACCCGGCAATGATACGGACTGTATCCTCAATATTTTTAATTTTCCATCTATCACCCGGCAATGGTATGGATTGTATCCGCACAGTTCTTTATTTTCCATCAAATACCGGCAATGGTATGGATTGTATCCGCACAGTCCTTGATTTTCCATCTAAAATCCGGCAATGATACGGATTGTATATATCTTCAATATTTTCAATTTTCCATCTAACACCCGGCAATGGTATGGATTGTATCCGAACAGTTCTTGATTTTCCATCTAACACCCGGCTATGGTATGGATTGTATCCGCACAGTTCTTGATTTTCCATCTAACACCCGGCAATGTTACGGATTGTATCCTCAATATTTTTAATTTTCCATCTAACAGCCGGCAATGGTATGGATTGTATCCGAACAGTTCTTGATTTTCCATCTAACACCCGGCAATGATACGGATTGTATATATCTTCAATATTTTCAATTTTCCATCTAACACCCGGCAATGGTATGGATTGTATATATCTTCAATATTTTCAATTTTCCATCTAACACCCGGCAATGATACGGATTGTATATATCTTCAATATTTTCAATTTTCCATCTAACACCCGGCAATGATACGGATTGTATATATCTTCAATATTTTCAATTTTCCATCTAACACCCGGCAATGATACGGATTGTATATATCTTCAATATTTTCAATTTTCCATCTAACACCCGGCAATGGTATGGATTGTATCCGCACAGTTCTTGATTTTCCATCTAACATCCGGCAATGTTACGGATTGTATCCTCAATATTTTTAATTTTCCATCTAACACCCGGCAATGGTATGGATTGTATCTGCACAGTTCTTGATTTTCCATTTAACACCCGGCAATGGTATGGATTGTATCCGCACAGTTCTTGATTTTCCATCTAAAACCCGGCAATGGTATGGATTGTATCCGCACAGTTCTTGATTTCCAATCTAACATCCGGCAATGGTATGGATTGTATCCTCCATATTTTTAATTTTCCATCTAACACCCGGCAGTGGTATGGATTATATTCGCACAGTTTTTGATTTTCCATCTAAAACCCGGCAATGGTATGTATTGTATCCGCACAGTTCTTCATTTTCCATCTAAAACCCGGCAATGATACGGATTGTATCCTCAATATTTTTAATTTTCCATCTAACACCCGGCAATGGTATGGATTGTGTCCGCACAGTTCTTGATTTTCCATCTAACACCCAGCAATGGTATGGATCGTATGCGCACAGTTCTTGATTTTCCATCCAATATCCGGCAATGATACGGATCGTATCCGCACATCTCTTGATTTTCAGCTAATACACGGCAATGATAGGGATCGTATCCGCATATCTCTTGATTTTCAGCTAATATACGGTAATGATACGGATTGTAACCGCACAGTTCTTGATTTTCAGCTAATACCCGGAATGATATTTATTGTATCCGCACAGTTCTTGATTTTCCAGCTAATACCCAGAATGATACGGATCGTATCCGCAGAGTTCTTGATTTTTAAGCTAATATCCTGCAATGATACGGATCGTATTAGCACAGTTCTTGTTTTTCAAGCTTATACCCGGAATGATATGGATCGTATCCGCCTGGTTCTTGATTTTCCAGCTAATACTCGGAATGATACGGATCGTATCCGCACAGTTCTTGATTTTCAGCTAATACCCGAAATGATACGGATCGTATCCGCACAGTTATTGATTTTCCAGCTAATACCTGGAATGATACGGATCGTATCCGCACAGTTCTTGATTTTCAGCTAAAACCCGGAATGATTTGGATTGTATCCGAACAGTTCTTGATTTTCAGCTAATATCCTGCAATGATACGGATCGTATCCGCACAGTTCTTGATGTTCAAGCTTATACCCGGAATGATACGGATCGTATCCGCCTGGTTCTTAATTTTTCCAGCTAATACTTGGAATGATACGGACCGTATCCGCACAGTTCTTGATTTTCAGCTAATACCCGGAATGATACGGATCGTATCCGCAGAGTTCTTGATTTTTAGCTAATACCCGGAATGATACGGATGCTATCGGCACAGTTTTTGATTTTCAGCTAATACCCGGAACGATATGGATAGTATCCGCATAGTTCTTAATATTCAGCTAATATTCGGAATGATATGGATCGTATCTGCACAGTTCTTGATTTTCCAGTTTTTTTACGGAATGATACGGATCGTATCCGCACAGTTCTTGATTTTCAAGCTAATATCCGGCAATGATACGGATCGTATCCGCAGAGTTCTTGATTTTCAAGCTAATATCCGGCAATGATACGGATCGTATCCGCACAGTTCTTGATTTTCAAGGTGATATCCGGCAATGATACGGATCGTATCCGCACAGTTCTTGATTTTTCACCTAATACCCGCAATGATACGGATCGTATCCGCAGAGTTCTTGATTTTTAGCTAATACCCGAAATGATACGGATGCTATCCGCACAGTTCTTGATTTTTAGCTAATACCCGGAATGATATGGATAGTATCCGCACAGTTCTTAATTTTCAGCTAATATTCGGAATGATATGGATCGTATCTGCACAGTTCTTGATTTTCAAGCGAATATCCGGCAATGATACGGATCGTATCCGCACAGTTCTTGATTTTTCACCTAATACCCGGAATGATATGGATCGTAAACGCACAGTTCTTGATTTTCCAGCAAATACCCGGAATGATACGGATCGTATCCGCACAGTTCTTGATTTTTAGCTAATACCCGGAAATGATATGGATTGTATTCTAACAGTTCTTGATTTTCAGCTAATTCTTGGAAAGATATGGATCGTATCCGCACAGTTCTTGATTTTCCAGCTAATACACGGCAATGATACGGATTGTAATCGCACAGTTCTTGGTTTTCAGCTAATACACGGCAATGATACGGATCGTTTCCGCACAGTTCTTGGTTTTCAGCTAATACACGGCAATGATACGGATTGTAATCGCACAGTTCTTGATTTTCAGCTAATACACGGCAATGATATGGATTGTATCCGCACAGTTCTTGATTTTCCAGCTAATATCCGGCAATGATATGGATTGTATCCGCACAGTTCTTGATTTTCCAGCTAATATCCGGCAATGATAAGGATTGTATCCGCACAGTTCTTGATTTTAAGCTTATACACGGCAATGATACGGATTGTATTCGCACAGTTCTTGGTTTTCAGCTAATACACGGCAATGATACGGATCGTTTCCGCACAGTTCTTGGTTTTCAGGTAATACACGGCAATGATACGGATTGTAATCTCACAGTTCTTGGTTTTCAGCTAATACACGGCAATGATACGGATCGTTTCCGCACAGTTCTTGGTTTTCAGCTAATACACGGAAATGATACGGATTGTAATCGCACAGTTCTTGGTTTTCAGCTAATACACGGCAATGATACGGATTGTATCCGCACAGTTCTTGATTTTCAGCTAATACAAGGCAATGACATGGATTGTATCCGCACAGTTCTTGATTTTTAGCTAATACACGGCAATGATACAGATCGTATCCGCACAGTTCTTGATTTTCCAGTTAATAACCGGAATCATACGGATCGTATCCGCACAGTTCTTGATTTAAAGCTAATATGCGGCAATGATACGGATCATATCCGCACAGTTCTTGATTTTCCAGCTAATACCCGGAATGATATAGATCGTAACTGCACAGTTCTTGGTTTTCCAGCTAATACCCGGAATGATACGGATCGTATCTGCACAGTTCTTGATTTTCAGCTAATACACGGCAATGATACAGATCGTATCCGCACAGTTCTTGATTTTCCAGTTAATAACCGGAATGATACGGATCGTATCCGCACAGTTCTTGATTTAAAGCTAATATGCGGCAATGATACGGATCGTATCCGCACAGTTCTTGATTTTCCAGCTAATACCCGGAATGATATAGATCGTAACTGCACAGTTCTTGATTTTCAGCTAATACCCGGAATGATACGGATCGTATCTGCACAGTTCTTGATTTTCAGCTAATACCCGGCAATGATACGGATTGTATCCTAACAGTTCTTGATTTTCAGCTAATTCCTGGAAAGATATGGATTGTATCCGCACATTTCTTGATTTTCCAGCTAATATCTAGCAATGATTCGCATTGTATGCGCACAGCTCTTGATTTTCAGCTAATACACAGCAATGATACGGATTGTTTCCGCACAGTTCTTGATTTTCAACAAATACACGGCAATGATACAGATCGTATCCGCACAATTCTTGATTTTCGAGTTAATATCCGGCAATGATATGGATTGTATCCGCACAGTTCTTGATTTTCCAGCTAATATCCGGCAATGATATGGATTGTATCCGCACAGTTCTTGATTTTCAGCTAATACACGGCAATGATACGGATTGTAATCGCACAGTTCTTGGTTTTCAGCTAATACACGGCAACGATACGGATCGTATCCGCACAGTTCTTGATTTTCAGCTAATACAAGGCAATGATATGGATTGTATCCGCACAGTTCTTGATTTTCAGCTTATACACGGCAATAATACAGATCGTATCCGCACAGTTCATGATTTTCCAGGTTATAACCGGAATGATACGGATCGTATCTGCACAGTTCTTGATTTAAAGCTAATATGCGGCAATGATACGGATCGTATCCGCACAGTTCTTGATTTTCCAGCTAATACCCGGAATGATATGGATCGTATCCGCACAGTTCTTGATTTTCAGCTAATACCCGGCAATGATACGGATTGTATCCTAACAGTTCTTTATTTTCCAGCTGATTTCCATCAATGATACGCATCGTATCCGCCTGGTTCTTGATTTTCCAGCTAATACTTGGAATGATACGGACCGTATCCGCACAGTTCTTGATTTTCAGCGAATACCCGGAATGATACGGATCGTAAACGCACAGTTCTTGATTTTCCAGCTAATATCCGGAATGATACGGATGCTATCCGCACAGTTCTTGATTTTCAGCTAATACCCGGAATGATATGGATAGTATCCGCACAGTTCTTGATTTTCAGCTAATATTCGGAATGATATGGATCGTATCTGCACAGTTCTTGATTTTCCAGTTTTTTACCGGAATGATACGGATCGTATCCGCACAGTTCTTGATTTTCAAGCTAATATTCGGCAATGATACGGATCGTATCCGCACAGTTCTTGATTTTTCACCTAATACCCGGAATGATACGGATCGTATCCGCAGAGTTCTTGATTTTTAGCTAATACCCGGAATAATACGGATGCTATCCGCACAGTTCTTGATTTTCAGCTAATACCCGGAATGATATGGATAGTATCCGCACAGTTCTTGATTTTCAGCTAATATTCGGAATGATATGGATCGTATCTGCACAGTTCTTGATTTTCCAGTTTTTTACCGGAATGATACGGATCGTATCCGCAGAGTTCTTGATTTTCAAGCTAATATTCGGCAATGATACGGATCGTATCCGCACAGTTCTTGATTTTCAAGCTAATATCCGGCAATGATACGGATCGTATCCGCACAGTTCTTGATTTTTCACCTAAAACCCGGAATGATACGGATCGTATCCGCAGAGTTCTTGATTTTTAGCTAATACCCGAAATGATACGGATGCTATCCGCACAGTTCTTGATTTACAAGCTAATATCCGGCAATGATCCGGATCGTATCCGCACAGTTCTTGATTTTTCACCTAATACCCGGAATGATATGGATCGTAAACGCACAGTTCTTAATTTTCCAGCAAATACCCGGAATGATACGGATCGTATCCGCACAGTTCTTGATTTTCAGCTAATACCCGGAAATGATATGGATTGTATCCTAACAGTTCTTGATTTTCAGCTAATTCCCGGAAAGATATGGATCGTATCCGCACAGTTCTTGATTTTCCAGCTAATATCCAGCGCATTGTATCCGCACAGCTCTTGATTTTCAGCTAATACACGGCAATGATACGGATTGTTTCCACACAGTTCTTGATTTTCAGCAAATACACGGCAATGATACGGATCGTATCCGCACAATTCTTGATTGTCCAGTTAATATCCGGCAATGATTTGGATTGTATCCGCACAGTTCTTGATTTTCCAGCTAATATCCGGCAATAATAAGGATTGTATCCGCACAGTTCTTGATTTTAAGCTAATACACGGCAATGATACTGATCGTATCCGCACAGTTCTTGATTTTCCAGCTAATATCCGGCAATAATAAGGATTGTATCCGCACAGTTCTTGATTTTCAGCTAATACACGGCAATGATACTGATCGTATCCGCACAGTTCTTGATTTTCAGCTAATACAAGGCAATGACATGGATTGTATCCGCACAGTTTTTGATTTTTAGCTAATACACGGCAATGATACAGATCGTATCCGCACAGTTCTTGATTTTCCAGTTAATAACCGGAATCATACGGATCGTATCCGCACAGGTCTTGATTTAAAGCTAATATGCGGCAATGATACGGATCGTATCCGCACAGTTCTTTATTTTCCAGCTAATACCCGGAATGATATAGATCGTAACTGCACAGTTCTTGATTTTCCAGCTAATACCCGGAATGATACGGATCGTATCCGCACAGTTCTTGATTTTCAGCTAATACCCGGCAATGATACGGATTGTATCTTAACAGTTCTTGATTTTCAGCTTATTCCCGGAAAGATATGGATTGTATCCGCACATTTCTTGATTTTCCAGCTAATATCCAGCAATGATACGCATTGTGTGCGCACAGCTCTTGATTTTCAGCTAATACACAGCAATGATACGGATTGTTTCCGCACAGTTCTTGATTTTCAGCAAATACACGGCAATGATACGGATCGTATCCGCACAATTCTTGATTTTCGAGTTAATATCCGGCAATGATATGGATTGTATCCGCACAGTTCTTGATTTTCCAGCTAATATCCGGCAATGATATGGATTGTATCCGCACAGTTCTTGATTTTCCAGCTAATATCCGGCAATGATATGGATTGTATCCGCACAGTTCTTGATTTTCAGCTAATACACGGCAATGATACGGATTGTAATCGCACAGTTCTTGGTTTTCAGCTAATACACGGCAATGATACGGATCGTATCCGCACAGTTCTTGATTTTCAGCTAATACAAGGCAATGTAATGGATTGTATCCGCACAGTTCTTGATTTTCAGCTTATTTACGGCAATAATACAGATCGTATCCGCACAGTTCATGATTTTCCAGGTTATAACCGGAATGATACGGATCGTATCCGCACAGTTCTTGATTTAAAGCTTATATGCGGCAATGATACGGATCGTATCCGCACAGTTCTTGATTTTCCAGCTAATACCCGGAATGATATGGATCGTATCCGCACAGTTCTTGATTTTCAGCTAATACCCGGCAATGATACGGATTGTATCCTAACAGTTCTTGATTTTCCAGCTAATTTCCATCAATGATACGCATTGTATCCGCACAGCTCTTGATTTTCAGGTAATACACGGCAATGATACGGATTGTTTCCGCACAGTTCTTGATTTTCAGCAATTACACGGCAATGATACGCAATGTATCCGCACAGTTCTTGATTTTCGAGTTAATATCCGGCAATGATATGGATTGTATCCGCACAGTTCTTGATTTTCCAGCTAATATCTGGCAATGATATGGATTGTATCCGCACAGTTTTTGATTTTCAGCTAATACACGGCAATGATACGGATTGTAATCGCACAGTTCTTGGTTTTCAGCTAATACACGGCAATGATACGGATCGTATCCGCACAGTTCTTGATTTTCAGCTAATACAAGGCAATGATATGGATTGTATCCGCACAGTTCTTGATTTTCAGCTAATACACGGCAATGATACAGATCATACCCGCACAGTTCTTGATTTTCAGGTAATACACGGCAATGATATGGATTGTATCCGCACAAGTCTTGATTTTCCAGCTAAAACACGGCAATGATATAGATTGTATCCGTACAGTTCTTGATTTTAAGCTTATACACGGCAATGATACAGATTTTATCCTTACAGTTCTTGATTTTCAGCTAATACACGGCAATGATACGGATCGTATCCGCACAGTTCTTGATTTTCCAGCTAATATCCGGCAATGATAAGGATTGTATCCGCACAGTTCTTGATTTTAAGCTTATACACGGCAATGATACGGATTGTATTCGCACAGTTCTTGATTTTCAGTTAATATCCGGCAATGATACGGATCGTTTCCGCACAGCTTGATTTTTCAGCTAATATCAGGCAATGATATGGATTGTATCCGCACAGTTCTTGATTTTCAGTTAATACACGGCAATGATATGGATTGTATCCGCACAGTTCTTGATTTTCAGCTAATACACGGCAATGATATGGATTGTATCCTCACAGTTCTTGAGTTTCAGCTAATACACGGCAATGATACGGATTGTTTCCGCACAGTTCTTGATTTTCAGCTAATTCACGGCAATGATACGGATTGTTACCGCACAGTTCTTGATTGTCCAGCTAATATCCGGCAATGATATAGATCGTATCCGCACAGTTCTTGATTTTCAGCTAATACCCGGAATGATACGGATTGTATCCGCACAGTTCTTGATTTTCCAGCTAATACCCGGAATGATACGGATTGTATCCGCACAGTTCTTGATTTTCCAGCTAATACCCGGAATGATATGGATCGTATCCGCACAGTTCTTGATTTTCAAGCTAATACCCGGAATGATATGGATCATAACTGCACTGTTCTTTATTTTCAGCTTATACCCGGAATGATACGGATCGTATCCGCACAGTTCTTAATTTTCAGCTTATACCCGGAATGATACGGACTGCAACCATTTCTTGATTTTCAGCTAATTCAAAAATACATTTTGCAATTATTTTCTTGTAATGTTGAAAAATATGAGGTTTATATAAAATCAAAATACTAACGAAAACCAGCCTTTCCGGTAAACAATATTCGCAAGTGTTTGTTATGATGGTAACGATGTCAGCTTATTCATTATTAATATGGATACCTTCAACTATATTTAAGGTCATCTGCAGACACGTGATTCATAATTATTGCAATTAGCAAAACCAGTTAGGCAAAAAAAAACAACTAATTGTTGCCCTTGTATTAATATTACTTAGCATAGTTGTTCATAGAATTATGAAGGGATTTTCATCAGCCAATCAAGCTGTATCTGAATAGTTTTGGCATCGCAGGGTCATGGTCAGTCTGAATGATAATCCTAAAAATGGTTGCGGTTTTGGGATGATCATGTTCTTCAGCCAGACAGTGTCATTGTTTGACAACGACGACTGTATTTTTTAAAGTCCTGTAATAAACTAGAGGTGAATCATGGTTTTCTTTCTGCAGATATAGAAATTCTGTTGCTATACGACTTAAGGCGAAAAGACTTCCACTGAAGTCAAAATCTAACAAAACATACTAAACAATACAAAACGCAAGCCTACAAATACTTAAACCAATGGTAGAAAGAGGGGAAAGAACAAACGTTAGATTGTCTCCTGATTTCTTTACTATAAGAAGTAGACACTTTAACTGGAGCTAACAACTTTTCATCGGCAACATCAAGAAACGCTCTCAGATGGAGCTCCTAGAGTTAATATGATATTGTTGAATATTCCGGTCTATGGACCAGGTAATGTAAATAAATATCACATTTGGCTGGTCTGTGTTATTGACCTCTTCATCATACAGTTATGGTATACTACACTGTGGCCTTTGCGTAGCGAATATGGTCCATGGTCACAGCTACACATTAAGGACATTAAACTTGTAACAGTTTGTTTGGTCTAACGGTTATTATTGAAGGAAGCATTCGCTACTGTGGCTTGCATATACGTCACATTGTTATAAATATCCACACCAGTTACCACTGTCGCTATTGTGCAGTTCATTTACACTGAGCAGTTGTCTTTATTTCAATATAATGAAACTGTTATCAAGTGCCGAGAAATGCCCGCAGGCGAATAATTCTATAGAAAATTAATAAATCAATAAATCTGATCGTGTGAAAAGTAAATATAAGCGTTTTTGCGCACTGTGAATCAACATCCTCTTGCATTTCTTTGACACCTACTAAAATGGCACGGACTTAGAGGAAAATAGTTTGTGACGTAACAAACTTCTGTTGGAAAATCGATTAATTACTGTAGAAGATGTAAAATGTAACGAGGAAGAATATAATATCTTGCTGGGACGTATTCTGAATTTAGACTGAAACGATATTTTTAGTTAAAGTCGGAATAAAGAAATATATTTGAGATAACGAAACGTCGAGGGACTTTTTTTCTTTGCGGACAGGAAGAAGTCAACAGATGTGAGTAGTTGTAACAATTTTTGTTTTTACGTGTGAATTGGTCAGGTTGTAGAGGAAAATTTGTTAGTTATTAATTATTAATAATTTAAGATCATTTGTATTAAAGTCTTGTAAGTGTTCCTAAAGTTTTATAAGAATAAGAAATGAAGAAGTAAGGTTTTAGACAAATCAAAACTGACAAATTATGAAATAAATTGAATGTGTTTCAAATGCGTTATTATTATTTTTGTGCCATCAAGAATTCTTTTTCAAGTAAAGTAAAGGCCTTAGATTCAATCTTACATAAACGTCTTGAATTGGCGAGTGTTTTCTTGCTTTATTATTAAATATCTTATTTAGGCACTAGAGATCATTTGTTTTAAATTAATCGTCAGAACAATGGATGTATGACAGTCAGAAATATGACTAAACGGCTAACAGCACAAATCATCATTACCATCATTGTCTTAATCAATATCAGTAGCAGAAGCATCAGTATAATCATTATCATCATGGTTTTAATCATCAGCAGCAGAAGCTTTATTTTCATCACACTCATTATCATCATTGCTTTGAGCATCATCAGTAGTAGAATAATCATTTTCATCATTGTCGTGAGCATCATCAGGAGTAGAAGCAGCAGCAGGAGTACATGACATTTATATGTAACAGACTGTAGTATTATCAGATTTTTGTGTACATGTTTGATGTTACCAGCTCTGTCTTACCTAAGTTATGTATTGTTCTAGATGCCACCTACAGCTGCTTCAAATCAAGCTGTCGTTTTTATTCAAGCTAATTTCTGTACAATTTTGATTAATACAGACTACAGTTGTATCTGTTACTCAATTACTGCCACACATGATAACAAAAGTAACTTATTGATTAGCGTTCAGAAAAGAAACTAACGCTGTATGCATCAGATACAGTTTATAGAACCCTTTTTTCACCTAATTTTTACAACATTAATCGGCATTTGTTTTCAAGCTCTATACAGAAGTTATATATTCTGAGATGTTTTTGATGTTTTTTTTTCAGTGTCGTTTGCCTAATCTGTTCAGTACAGAAAACGTAGCCAGATCATTCAACGAATTCTCACCAGTTGGTAACGACTTTACGACTTTACTGGCTATTTCGCTGCAATTCTTAAGCATATGTCATTGTGGCTTTCCTAAAGGCGAGATTTCGTACAATGTTAAAAATATAAAACAAACTGTTTACATGTGGTTGTTTTTTTTTTTGCAAAGGGAAAGTATCTTCTTTCGCATGTCAATCTTCATTGTGGCATGCTCATGCCCAAAATCATGATACCGGTATGTTATTATAGACATCGCTGTTACAGTAGGACCGCAATGATTACCGTTTTGTGATTATGTTAACTTTAATGTAGTTTTTCTTTATTTCTAAGGTTTGTCTTGACGTGCAGAATTAAAAGAAAACACCCAAACAACAACAACAACAATGACAACGACGACGACGATACTGTTCGTCTGCTAAACGGATTGCAACGCAGTGTTACTGTAACTGAATGATCTCATCATTCTTGGTCAATGACGTCAGCAAAGCAGAATGAATGTGTTTCTTTGACGTACAGACCAGCAGACGACAATTTATAACTAGATGGACCATTCGTCTGCGGATGGATGGGATTCGGAAATGCTCGTTGTCAAATTGAATTTTCCTCGACAAGGTACATGTATATTCTTGTTTAAAGATTTCACTGCACTGATAAAAAATAACCACAAAAACATCAAAAAATGACATCAAAACAAAACAAAACATTTAGTTCAACAGCGATGAAAATTTGCAGTCAAATGTTTTACACCTATAAATGATGTGGCTTATTTGGTCAATTTACATTTGACTTAAGCTAGTACTTTATTTAATATAATAAACAAAACTCTGATTTGTTGCGACTTACAATACCTCCGGAAATACCACATTTAGGGACTTTATACCATTTGTTTGTGTCCAGTGGAGGGTACAGGTTTATACATGTTTCCCTGAGAGTTCTTTCAAATCTTTGACCGATGGCATTACTCAGTACACTGTTAGGTCAAAGCTTATTTTCTCACCTTACATTGATTCTCCCTAGGGGTCACAGCGTACAGACTGCTTCCTTCGCCTAGCAGTTATGTCCCATAAACATCTGACGCAGAACAAAAGAGGCAATAGTTAATAATTTATTAGATATACTAATAATCACTTTTCGTGCTATCGATTCAGCTTTTTCACAAACTTCGTATCATTTCTTTAGATAGCGCAGACAACATTTCTACTGTCTCTTTTGCATCGTAATAAGACCAGATAATTGATTCCTACTGGCACTTTTTAAGGTAGCACACACCGGCGTGATTCAATCAAATTGTTTATTATGTTATGTTATGTTATGATTATAAAACCATATTGCAATCTGATAAAGGTCACACTCTTAAGTCAAAGTTTAAAAACATAGTTTCAGGAAATGATTTTGCAATCCTACAAATCTGAAAAGAAAATGAATTATTATTATCATTATTATATGCGTTTTTCATATAATTAACTTGCCATCTTGTTTTTAAAGATAGATTTCGTTATATAAAAAAAACAAAAACAAAAAAAGGCTTAACAGAAGGAAATATGGAGTTTATCATACTAAATATTATGTAGGTGAATAAACGTCCCATTAAAATACCAAAAATCATACTTCTACTTGTCTTTCTTGAAGTACCCTGGATTTATTACTTGATTATATCAATGAACATAAAGACTAGATTATCGAGAAACAGTACAAACAGTCCGGGTTTCAAAGCCGGAAGAACAGTTTAGCCTTGTTTTTTTTCCATTTCAGTAATGACTGAGAAATGGTTGTTAGTGTTGCTGGTTGTTGGTTGTACTGCCCTAGTTTTTCTCGTCTGCTTCCCCATTGATTTCTGTCTCTACAGACGCCGAAAGCGGCTGGCGAGAGAACGCAAAAACCTGAACGCGTACAGACCACAAACACCTACCAGGCTGGCTCAAGCCCATGCCAAAGTTAATCTTACAAAGATAGCAGCTGAAATAAAATTTGAGGAACTTAATGAAACCCAAAGAAAATATCGAGCGGAAAGAAATGTCAGAAACATTTTGAGCATAATGAAAAGGATGTCGGACGCAGAACAGGAAGAGACATTAGAATTTAAGGAACGTCTGAGAGAGGAAACGGTTGAGAGTAATGCAAATATGCAACAAGTAATGACGCCGAAAACCGATGGCACCACTGAAAAAGTCAATGGGCCAGCTTTTAGTGTTTGTCCTGCTAAGGCAGACGATACTGTAAAAAGCGTTCCGCAGGTTAAAAAGCAGTTGTTAAGTAGTGTGAGTGAAAATGATAAAAGAGAAAATTTGCATCAGGGAAGTCCACATTACATTTCTACGAGGAAGTATTCAAATGTTTCGACGACATGGAAGGGAAATGAAGAGCTACTCCAACATGAAAGCAAGCATCTTAAGTGTGGATTTCGTGACCTTTATGGAAAAATGAAAAAGCAACAAGATAAAACAAAATCTAAGTATTTTTACAATGCAAGAAGAAGAAACACATTTCATTTAGGGGCGGTAAATTACCCTAGCGACAGTCAGCTTGAAGTCAGTGACACGAACAGAAGCCCAGACATCATTTTGGAAAACAGCACTGAGTGTTTCCCGGGGGTATTTGACGTGGATGCCACATGTGCTGCACCAACGCGACTTGGTAAATTCAAAGAAGGCAAGGGCGACATCAGTAACGATAAACTCTTTCAAACTGTTGTCAAAGCAGACGTTAATAAAGTTAAAAAACGTGATAAAATTCTTCCGCGATCCCAGTCTGAACAGAGTCTTCCTGAAGACTTCAAAAACTCGAAAGTCTGTTTTAAAACTGGTAGAAAGAGAAACGTGGTTTCACCAACAGTTAAAAACACATTTATTTTTCCAGAACTTCGGTCAAATGAAGAGAATTTCATTCCAAAGGGGAGAGCACTGAGTATGTCTACACTATCAGAAGAACATTCGTTTATGCCAAAAGTTACAAGGACAAAGAAAAAGAAAAGTTATTTGTTTAAGAAGCAGTCTTTTAATTCGATGCCGGAATTGCTTTACCAAAATGGAAAAATTTAAAGAATTCTTTTGTTAGGCCTATTGTATTTTTATGATGAATTTCATTATTTTAAGAAAAAAAGTTTTTTTATCAGATTTTAGTTGCATATCCGAGCGGGAGAACATATTGCTGGAGTAATGTGATTTTCTTTATATTTCAAAACCCATACATCATAAAATTTTATGATTCCATACACAGGTGACAGTATCAGTGAGCATACAAAATCTAGAATCGAAAATTTTTTTTTTTAACTTTTTACTTATATATCTACAAGGTGTATTACATACGGAACAACCAGGAACATCACTGAGGTGACTTTTGTTTTCAAAATGTTTGCATTTATTTTTGTTAGAAAATGGTGAGAAAGTTAAAGATCAACATCTTAAAGATGTATCAACATACTGAACAATTTAATGCACTGACACAGATTGTTCTGTTAAACATATCAGAGTGTTTTCTTCCCATAACCATTGTTTTGTTTTCTTACTGCACTTGATCGCTTTCGAAATATCCCGAATGTTTTTTGTTATAATTGTTTTCATTAGTTAATTATCTGGAGGTGTGTCCCAATAAGCCAATGACAAAACTAGACGTAAAACTGAATTTGCTGACGTCACTAACAAACATGGTGAAATGAAAGTAGGATTACCTGAAAAAATAAAAGATTTTAACGCGAAGCACAAACAAACAATATAAGTAAAGGGATTTAAGTGGGTAAAAATGATGATCTATTATTTTCATTAAATACTGACATAAATTACTATGCAGACAGTGCTAGAAAAACCAAATTTTAGGAGATTTCAAGGAATTTTACACAGATTCCTAGTCACCTCAGTGATGTTCTCGATTAGGTATTTTACATATTACGTCATTGCTCGTAAGGTTTTGGACTGATTTTCAAAATATCGTGCAGATAATTTATTTAGAATATATATATTGCGAAAATTACAACATTTTCAATATTGTTACTGAATTAACATGGATTGTAGTACTCAGAAAAATCGATGGTCCTGCATGAAATATACCTTGTAGATATATGTATAAGTAAAAAGTTAATTTTTTTTTTCGTTTTTAGAGGTTTTATGCTCATTGATACTGTCACCTATGATTCCATATGTTAATGTTCTAACACTGGTGTAAAACATGTTTCTACCACTGACTGTAGACAGTCTGGTTCCCGATAACGTAGTTAGGGGCACGTAACTCCATACTAGAAGACAGAAGGAATATATTTGACATATGGTTCTACATAAACGGAATAAAAAGACGAAAATCTCCGTTGGAAAACCTCAGATGCTAGCCACCAACGAAATGATACTTTTTCATAAAAAATAAGTGTTCCATGTTTGACAAAACGCATGATTTGAACAGGTGCAAGTTTTACACTAATTATTTAAAACAAAAGTGTTTTGTTTCACGGATTTACAAAAGAGCAGTGCAAATCAAACAAATACTTCCAGTGCAAGGTTATAAATCTATTACAATAACAAAAAAGCGAACCCTTGAATTTACAACATTTCATTTCCCTCAGTTTCATTGGAGAGGTCATCAGAATCTCCACAGTGTTGCGGCATCCATGTTTTCGTATCGAGCTGAAGTTAAACTTAAAAATGTGAAGCCCATATCTTTTGAACCAGTCTCCAATTATTTTTGTGCTTACGCTCTGCTTGAAAACACGAATTCGGGAAAACGAAAAATTATCATTACACATGATTACGTTGTCAAAATTTTCGACCAATGACCTTTCACCTTGCAATCTGCATATTAAAGTAGTTGCAGTTGGAGTAAACCTTTTCAAATATTTGGGAGGCATGACTTGACTGCTTGAATGTTTGCCGTGTTGGGACTAATTGTCTGTTTAAAAAAGCTGATATACTGAATAAAACAGACACAATTTTTCAAAGTAGGCTGATGAATCTCTCTTAGGCTTCTTTTTCAAAGCAGCTTACTTCACTTGAATAAAACTGAATGAAATTGAACGAACCATGCCTGGATGTCAAGGTGTCAATAAAAAATCCGAAATAAGACGCATGAACACTTGTTACTATGTACATGTGTAATGTGGTTGAACAATTTTGGGAGGATAACCATGTATTTTAAATGAACACATTCTTACCATGTACTCCTAGAAGACATTGTTTGCTAACATATCATTTTACATTAATACTCAATTATTTTCCATTTTACAGATAATGAACCAATAAAATTATGCAATTTATTGTGGGTTACTTCTATGGCATGTCCCTTTAAGATCATATGCTTCATCCAACCACCACGAGACATAGGGAAATGATTTTTGCACTGACTGGCAAGTATTAATAAGCGCGATACCTCTTAGGAACTACAGGTCACTGTGCGTCCTTCAGTCCTTTTGTTCGATTCCACTTCATATTTCCAAATTCAATTTTATAATACAGTTTTATTGTTCCTAGTAGGATGAAGAGGTGCCGCATGCAATAACCAGACATTTACGGTCACTGCAGAAGCTCAAACACAGGTTTGTGTTGCTACTACGAATAGCAATGTCGTGTCACGTCTTTGCCCCTGACCTTCCATGATCACAAATGAACTTCACACACGTGTACTTTCAAGGGCAAGGTCACAGCTCAAACATTGGTAAGAGTTGCTATTATGAATAGACGTGCTGTTTGTTGTCTCCGCTTGTTTAGAAGTAAACCTTTTTCAGGCACGGTCAATTTTAATTTGAGTTGTCTTGAAACAATAATTACGCACATTGATTTTCAGACAGCTGAAAATGAATTATATCGCGGAAAAATATATTTATAGTGCTTGGTGGCAATAACTCATGCGCGCATTCAATATTCTGTTGTCAATTGATGCGTTTATGATTCAAACCGAGGTTGAGTTCAATTAAAGCTGTCTTAAACTTTTTCTTTAGTTTATTTAATGCATGATAGAAGTCACGGGATGAATTACTATTCAAATAAAAAAAACCATAGCGCAACAAAAGGGTTCTTGACAAAGAAGTGCTCAGATTAAAAGAAATTTTTAAGCACTTAAAATTACCTCTGAATTCATTTCATTTTCGGTCGGAGTAATATAAATTGTGTACATTAATTCGATTACATTAAGAGCGCACAGGGCTTTTTTTTTAGATAACGTCAGTTCATTTCAAGCGTGCATTAACTGCGGGGATAATGCAGAATAATAATAATAAAAAAATATCAAACACCCAAATTCGCCATGACATTATAGGATATGATGAAGATCTAATACATATTTAACACTAAGACAAAATAATCGGGAAGCATGCTTCCGTATCCTCCCGCAAAGTTTATTTTTGCAGTTCGACAGCCCTTTGTCCTTTTACAATTGCCCCCTTTATTGTATCAAATTGTTGCCACCATTGACGGTGTGCGGAATTTTTCCTTTTAAAAACATATTTCAGTTCCACTGATGGCTTTCACAACCATTGAGAACTTTATTTTACATGACAATACCCCATTTCCTTTTCTGTCCTCATTCACTTACCTCGTAGTCAGTGCGTCCTGTACATCAAATGGGCAGTGAAAATCCCTATATGAAAATATACTATCTCCCAAGTTGAAAATATGTTATCAGTAAAAATCTTCATTGGCAGCCACAATTTGACTTCAGCTTAAAAGCATTTTATTAAAGAATTTGACGAGGTATAGTTTTGATGCCCTCTCGACTAACATGTCACTTTTAGCTTTAGGATCTTCAGTATCATGCTACATTTTATTCAACTGAGAGGATTTTGACTACTTAGTCTTCGTTGCCACGAGGATTTTGAGTACAATGTTAATTATATTGAAGTGGTTCAGAGTACCTATGGTTATTTTTTGCCACGAGGATTCTGAGTACAATGTTAATTATATTGAAGTAGTTCAGAGTACCTATGTTTATTTTTGCCACGGCGATTTCGAGTACAATGTTAATTATATTGAAGTGGTTCTGATTACCTACGGTTATTTTTGCCACGGGGATTTCGAGTACAGTTTTAATTATACTGAAGTGGTTCTGCCTATCCCGTTTTCTGTCATGGGGATTTCGTGTTCACTATGTTAAGGAGATTCTGACTACTTCGTTATTTGTGCAAAGGGGGATTTCAGTACCATGTCAATTATACTGATGTGATTTCGACTAGCTTTAGTCATTTTTGCCATGAGGATTTTGAGTAACATGTTAACTCTGTTGAGGAGATTCTGACTACTACGTCATTTTTGCCATGGGGATTTCAAGTATCACGTTTTGTTCTATTGACGGGAATCTGACTTTAATGTCAACTTCGAAATAAGGGAGTCTGAGCAAGGGTCACTAAAGAACAACAGAAATCGAGGGCACACTGCAAAATTACTGTATCTCCTTATTTTATATTTACATGTAATACAAAAATTATTTAACAAGGGACCGTATCTATGTTAGCTGGCTCAGCTTATAAAGATGAATATAATCTATATCAGTGTCTTTTATGAAAAAGCTGTTTCTGAGACAGATGTCAGATGGTCACTGAAAACTCGCAAGAGAAAACCAAGTTGCTTATATAAAAATAACTAGAACTGTGTCCATAGGACACGGATGCCCCCACTATGCATAAGTGCTCATAAACAAGAGCATGTATATCCTGTATGTAAGATTTTTTCTGTACATATACCTAAAATGATCTACAGGTAACCTTATGTACATGTTAAATTAAATTACAAATGTAAAATTTATATGTTCAATTATTTATATGGTATATAGTGAAAAAATCAACAAAGGGCCATAATTCTGTTAAATATGGTCACAGCAAAAATTCCTTCCTTTACTACCATCTACACATAAAGCTGTTCATCCCTGGAAGTTTAAGCAAAATCTGCCATCCGGTTTAAGAGGAGTTGCGTTCACAAAATTTCTATATGGTATATAGTGAAAAAATTAACAAAGGGCCATAATTCTGTTAAATTTGGTCGCAACAAAAATTCCTTCCTTTACTACCATCTACACATTAAGGTTGTTCATCCCTGGAAGTTTAAGCAAAATCTGCCATCCGGTTTAAGAGGAGTTGCGTTCACAAGATTTCGGGACGTACGGACGGACGGACAAGTGCAACGCTATATGCTCCCCACTTTGTGGAGGCATAAAAACAAAATCATCCTTCAATCTATTCAGCAACTTGTAGGCAGGCTGTGGTTGTAAACAAACTAAACTGTACATGCATCATTACTAGGCGGCGTATTTATAAATGGAAATATTTCATTTCACAACAATTCAATGACAAAATTCAGACAGTATTTTTATGAACTTGGTGAAGAATTGGTCAATTTCATACCATATTCACTTCACTGATCTCCAGTTAGCAACTAGAAAGAACTCATTTCACTGATCTCCAGCAAGCAAGTAGAAAGGACTCACTTCACTGATCTCCAGTAAGCAAGTAGAAAGGACTCACTTCACTGATCTCCAGTAAGCAAGTAGAAAGGAGTCACTTCACTGATCTCCAGTAAGCAAGTAGAAAGGATTCACTTCACTGATCTCCAGTAAGCAAGTAGAAAGGATTCATTTACTGATCTCCAGTAAACAAGTAGAAAGGATTCACTTCATTGATCTCCAGCAAGCAATAAGAAAGGATTCACTTCACTGATCTCCAGCAACCAAGAAGAAAGGACTCACTTCACTGATCTCCAGCAAGCAAATAGAAAGGACTCACTTCACTGATCTCCAGCAAGCAAGTAGAAAGGTATTATGTTATAACAAATAGGAATGTTCTCTGTTCAGTTCTTTTGTATTAATTTTTATCAGAATGCATTACACAAAGTTGGCCTTAACTGTGACCTTGACTTTGGATATGGGGGTACAACATCAAACTTTCAGGAACATCTACATTTTTAATTTCAAATGCGATGCTAAAAGGCACCAATCTTTGCTTCCGCAAACAAAAATTATATTCAAACATTTCAGAATTCCAAAGGGTTAAATCAAAAAATGGATCAGACAGTGTGAAACAAACCAGTGGAAACAATGATCTCTATGTAGCTGTCCATGATATCTGGACTGTACAACATACATGTACACTGAAATACGGGAGTTTGGGGAAGCTTTACAATGTATACTACATTTTGTAGACATCATAGGATCTTTATATACACACAATCATAGGCTTCTAGGAAATACTAGCATTGTGATGCTGTATTTAAGGTTTTTCAGAAAAAGCATGATGGTTCATAAAATGCCCTATCATCCATGATACCATTGCAGCAAATATTTCAACTTTAGCTTATTCATGTTATTGCCCAAATGAAAGATTTTGCTGAGTAACTTTTTTTTCCAAATCATTTCAGCAAATTATTAAGTGATATTTTACAGCTGGTTTAACCATGTCTGCATTTTTTCAATCTGTTTCTGTACACTGTCCAGGGCAGTTCCCCCATAAGCTTGATACTGGCTAACTGATGTTTCATAGTTCCAGATCTGTAAAACATCTTCTTCAAACTTGTCACTGCAAAAAAGTCAGAACTTTTGAAAAATTTTAATTGAAATAAAGCAAATTTAAGTGACAGAAGTACATACAATATTGCTAAGTATTGCAGGCAAAATGAAAGTCAGCTCAGAAAAACCCTACCTTGAAATGACAGTGGAAAGACCTTAATCTCCATGTTGCCTTTTATTTACAACCCTCTCCCCACATCTACATACACCACTGAAAATTTATTGACATAACAAGAATACTTAAGTATATCTTAACAGAATCAATACTGCACATTTTTTTTTAAAGTTTTAAGTTCCTGAATCTTTCTACAATGAATGATATTCAGTGACATGCTATTGTAATCCCACTTACACAGAGTTCTGTACTCCTAGCTCCTCTTGAGTATTATTTTTAAGAATCTGGATTTTCCTGATAAGACTGACAAAAACATTAACTGACAGAAGGACCTTATTTCCAATACAAACCTGACAGATTTAAAGTCCGCTAGGGTAAGTTTATCAAGAGAACAGCCCTTTGTTTCTGCTAGTGCTACACATCCCCCAGACAGGCCATGAGCAGTTCGGAAAGGAACCTGTAAAATTCAGAAATAGAATCTGCATTTTCATGTGTGGGCAAAATTATAAATAGTTAACAATTGTGAGAGGAGTCAAAGAAAGGAGACATAACTAACCCAATCTGAGAAAGAGTTTTAGACAATGCAAGAAATCAATGATCTGCCTTTTAAAATAAAGTAATACATGTTTACAAAGTCTGACAAAGGCTTCATGAAAACTTTTACATATTTACAACCATAAAAAAACTATGATGTTTATAAAAAAACTTTGTACATCTATAATTTGAATCATCTAAGAAATGTTCAATATTTCCAATATAATAATGAAATATACCAGTAAATAAAATATTATAATCATTTATAATCGTAAGTTAGCTGAGAAGATTTAATTGGAATGAAAAAATATTTATTATGGTGTGAATTATAGATTCTTCCATACTTTCAGTACTTTTAGTTAGAAACAAAGACCTCAAATACCAATATGATTTTTTAGGTCTTTGTTAGAAACAAAAGATAAAATAGAATGAAAAAAGCAATTCTAAGGCAAAAAAAAATCTTGGGTCTGTCACTGTTGTGAAGAATGGCATTTTGAGTGTGGGAACAGCACTGACCCCTTTCCTAACTAGGTAGTAAGCCAAATCTGTGGCCAACATGTCTGGACTCAGGGCTGTCAGCATTGCATCTTCATGTATCTGAATTACAGTAAAATTTTATTTATAAGTGAGATATTGCAAGATTATTTTTCTAGAATAGAAAAATACTAAGAAAGACAAAATTCTGTAAAAAAAACATTATAACCTGCCACTTTATTGTTAGTAGTGATTAGTACACTTGAAAATGTAAAAAAACTATAACTAAAGATATCTTCTTGTGAAGAGTATTCAACAGCAGAAACTATGTGCTGGAAAAACTACCAAATCATCTTCAGAGTTTGGTTTTATTGGAGTTTAACACTAGTTTTAACAGCTAAGGTCATATCATGGCGGTCAGTCCACCATCTTCAGACAGTAAACTGAAGGGTGAAAGCAAAAACTTTTATCTACTTCTTATTCAAAAGCACTTAGATTCTTTTTGCATCCACCCCCATGAAATGCTCTGAAAAATATAAGAAATATTATGAAATCTTAATTTATATACAAGACATCAGGAACAATACCTTGAGTGTAGAAATAACCCCAGTTGCTACTTGTAAGGTTCCCTCTAATGTGTCATATACATCAAACATGGCTTCTTTATCTTCCTATAATGTATATCACAAGACAACGACAGTTCTAATATGTAAACTCATATCAAAGTTCTGTAGGTCTGGTGTGTATTATACAGATTAAATAAGAACAAAGGGAATAACCTACTGAGTACATATTTAATCAAGAACAGTTTATAACTTGTTATAAATTATAAATTCTAACGTAGCAAGATATCATTAAATCTTCTTTACAGTTTTTTGTAATCCTTACTTGTGTTCTTACTTACAAGCAAAAATTGTACTTGGATCATCAAAATATTGTACTATTAACTGATTCCATATTGTTAAATATGAACTTGTAACCATTATTCAATTGGTTTAGCCTTACAAAATTTACAATACTATATTGTTTTTTCATTTTAATTCAGATTACTGTTCCTCCCTATTTTGCTGTATACATGTCACAACCTTACCTGTAAATCCTTGTTATATGTACTGGGAATACCTTTCAATGTCATCATAAACCCACAACACTGAAATATTCAAGGAAAAGTTGGTTTCTGAACTACAGTACAAGATATATGTGAAGTATGCATTGTAATTCACAGTAGCAAATCTGATTGTGAAACCAAATGGCCACTAACTAATTCATTTTCTAAAGTTGCCACTAAAGTGATGCCAGTCTGATTTTTACGAACACAGAATTTTTCTACAAGCATTTTATGACAGAGATTACAGTTGTGGATAAAATGTTTTACAAACCCTTCCAAATATTGTTCCAGACTTCCCACGTATTAGTTCCAGACTGTCAGAGTTCTTCTTCTGTGGCATTAGACTGCTTCCAGTGCTAAAAGGGATGTATGCTATTGTAAAATAGACTACTTTCAGTGCTTATTGGAAGTAAGTAACTGCAAATTTGACTACTTCCAATGCGTAAAGGGAACTAAGCTTCTGTTCTTCTTGCAGTGTTAGAAGGGAAATAAACTACTGTAAATTCCTGCCAGTGCTAAAAGAGAAGTTAACTTCTGTAAAATAGACTGCTTCCAGTTCTTAAAGAGAAGTACATTGTAAGGTAGTGTAAAATAGACTGCTTCCAATTCTTAAAGGGAAGTAAGCAACTGTAAAATAGACTGATTCTAGTGCTTATTAAGTAAAGTAAAATAGTCCTCTTCCAGTTCTTAAAGGGAAGTTGGCTACTGTGAAATATACTGCTTCCTGTTCTTAAACAGAAGTAAGTTACAACAAAATAGACTGCTGCCAGTGCTAAAGGGAAGTAAGCTACTCTAAAATGGACTGCTTCCAGTTCTTAAAGTGAAGTAAGCTGGTGTTAAATAGACTGCTTCCAGTTCTTACAGCTTTGGAAGTAAGCTACAGCAAAACAGACTGCTTTCAGTGCTAAAGAGAAGTCAGCTACTGTGAAATAGACTGCTTTCAGTGCTAAAGAGAAGTTAGCTACTGATAAATTGACTGCTTCTTAAGTTAGTAAATGTTAAATTGTCTGCTTCTAGCCAAAAGGAAAGACAAGTACTGTAATTTATTGCTTCTGGTACTCAAAGGGAAGTAAGCTACTGTTAAACTGTCTGCTTACAGTGTTAAAAGGGAAGTAAGCTACTGTTAAACTGTCTGCTTACAGTGTTAAAAGGGAAGTAAGCTACTGTTAAACTGTCTGCTGACAGTGTTAAAAGGGAAGGAAGCTACTGTTAAACTGTCTGCTGACAGTGTTAAAAGGGAAGTAAACTACTGTAAAATTTACTGCTGCCAGCGCAACTGAAAAATTGCATTTACTAAATAAACTACTGTAACATTAACTGACTCTGATGATTTAAAGGAAGTAAGCCACTGTAAAATTGCTTTCAGTGATAAAAGGGAAACAAACTACTGTAAAATTTACTACCCCAAATGCTTTTAGGGAAGTAAGCCACTATAAAATATCTTTCAGTGTTAACAGGGAACAAACTACTGTAAAATACATGTAGATTGCTTCCAGCTAAAAGGGAAGTTAACAACTGTAAAATAGGCTGTTTGGATTATTTAAAGCAATAATGCAGCATACTACCAAGAGTTTACAAACAACCACAAGGAAAACACGAGTATGGTGGGGTGTCTAACAAATTTTACACTATTTCATAGCTAAGACTTTGAATCTTTGTTTCTTCACAACACTTCATAAGAAGTATGTCAACTTTTAACATTTATAAAACCTGAATTCTTTATTCTGAAAAGATAAGAAGGTTGGTCATAGTGATGTGATATTCATAAAAGGCTTACAGATTAAGCTGTGCCTAAGTCAGCAGGTTTGCCTAAATTATTTGCAATCTTGATATGATCCTAAGGTAAACCAACTTTTTCATTTCATACCAGAATTTTGCTTCTATTCTCAAGAAGATACAGCCAAGACCAGTATAATGGGAAAAGAAATCTTTAGTTCAGTAATAAGTATAACAGTCACATGATAGGTATATCATTAGCACTTCTTTTCTTTGAGAGCTTTTTTTCTGACTTTTACCTATAGGCATCCGAAAGCGTGACAAAACCAAACTCTTTACTGGAGTACAGAATGAGATCTTCTGCCCATCTGCTCAGATGAAGGCTTAACAGACTGGCCCAGGACAAAAACTCAACTGAAATAAACAAACTTACTAGTTATAAAACTGAACTTTTGGGTTCTATTATGAGATAGCACTATGAAAGTACTTCATGAGCTGCAATTTGCAGTTACCTTGACAAGAACTGAGAACAAGCTATAATAAACACCATTGCTGATATGGTAAATGAAGTAATTTTATGCTTTATGCTTGGCTCATCTTGAAGTTTTTCAAGAAAACACAGAGCAATCTGAAATATTTAGCAACATGTGACTCATAAACTCTACAAGTGTTGAAAAAAACTCAATTCATTTGATTTAACAACTTAGCCATATTTCAGAAGAGCAGCTAGATTCACTATCTAAAGAAGAATTCACTGAACAGATCCCAAATCCTACATAAGAAAGTAACTATTTTTTGCAGGTATCATGTCCACAGTGCAAAACACTTGTCCTCTAACTATGGTAGTCATATCAAAGTTATGTTACATTAGTGAGATCTAAAACCTAAACCCACATGGCCACAGATGACAGTGTACAATGGCAGTCATTCCTGAGAGATTTTAGGTATTTTTGTTCACTCACCTATAAAATCTCTATCACTTACAGCATCTAAGCTATTGTCTGTCACACCAGAAAATCCAAGATCTGCAAAATATAAGAAGTCTACAGTATTGAATAAATTAATCCAATGTGTAAAGGTTGCTTGTAAGACTCTATAACATGTAATTCTGAAACCGTTTCCAGCTAAAAAATCACCACTTTTGTTACCAAATTTTGAATACAATACAAATACAAAGGAATGAATCATGACAAAATGATTTTAACTGAAGATGGAATGGAATGAATCATGACAGAATGATTTTAACTGAAGATGGAATGGAATGATTCATGACAGAATGATTTTAACTGAGGATGAAAACACTCTGAAATTATTTCTGAAATTCGTTGTAAAGAATGAAAGATGCATTACAAAGTAAAATGACCATCTACAAAAATAATGACTGCCATTAAGTTGAAGAATTGCATTTTGACTGTACTAGTATTATGTCAAAGGTCACATTTGAAAAAATCATTTATAAACTTATCATCAAGAAGGGTAACTCAATCAATTATACAAAAATTCTGATCATAGCACCCAACCAGTCCAACATAATCAGGTATGTGTTGACAGCAAAAATCTATGACTATAAACTTACCATTTGCCAGTGAAACCCTATCTATGTTAAAAGGGTTTCCAGCAATAGCCCCACTTCCCAATGGGCTGAAGTTGGCTCGTTCTGAAAGCTGAGACAATCTCTCAAAATCCCTCCTCAACATCCATACATAACTGAAATAAAACATTACAAAGCTTCATCATCTGTCCTACAGTCACTTCTCTGACAAACACTTATTTATTCTTTACGGTACATTGTAATTAGTAAAGGCTATAGCGTCCAACAAAGAGCTATAACATAACCGCAATATTATTGTACTACACTCGGACCCCGTTACTACGCGCCCCGTTACAACGCTAACCTCAGTATAACGCTCAAGGGTCATGGCTCCCAAAAAAAAAAAAAACCTATTTTACACCGACCATAATTATTTTACATGCATATCTTACGTGCTGTATCCATAACAACGCTTGTTTAATGTGTCAGCGAAGTACAATTAACTACGTAATTAGGACGCTCTAGGGCGGGAAAAGTGTGAAAAGCATGCAAAGTCTGGCGTTAATCCGCT
The DNA here is from genome assembly GCA_012932295.1 of Cyclina sinensis. NCBI lineage: Eukaryota > Metazoa > Mollusca > Bivalvia > Venerida > Veneridae > Cyclina > Cyclina sinensis. The sequence goes on along the minus strand of JAAONU010000019.1, from coordinate 47,102,251 downwards.
TCTTTGTTCGTTGTGATCGATGATCAGTAAGGTGTCAAACTGTTATTAAAACCTCAAATTCGAAGCTCTGACGCGCAAACATCGATGAACTGAGTAACAAACACAAGCCGAAAATATGTTTAAAAACCTTGCGTTTTCTATCGAGCGGCACTCAGTTCGTTGTATCTCATTAAAATATTACAGGACTGCAAAGAACTTCAAAGCGCGGCACCGTATCTTAAGTGCTGTATCCATAACAACGCTTGTTAAATGTGTCAGCGAAGTACAATTAACTACGTAATTAGGACGCTCCAGGGCGGGAAAAGTGTGAAAAGCATGCAAAGTCTGGCGTTAATCCGCTTCTTTGTTCGTTGTGATAGATGATCAGTCAGGTTTCAAACTGTTATGAAAACCTCAAATCCGAAGCTCTGACGCGCAAACATCGATGAACTGAGTAACAAACACAAGCCGAAAATCTATCGAACGGTACAAAGTTCGTTGTATCTCACGAAGATATTACAGGACTGCAAAGAACTTCAAAGCGCGGCACCGTAAAAAGTTCAGTCAGTATGAAATCTATACATGATGCCAGGATGGATGCGGGACACAAGTCAGTGCAGCGAAAGATGACTGAATTCTTCAGCAGAGAAAACAGGAACGACGGGTAGATACATCAAAATAGGTACAATGAGTTACGTGCAGCGTTACACATTGTAACTTACCGATTTTCACGGTTTTACTTTCGTAACGCTTACGCCGCCGTTTTCCCGGGAATCGCGTATGTTTACGTTTTTCTTATGCGATTTTATCTTTTTTTTTTTTTTTTTTTTTTTTTTTTTTTTTTTAAACAAAGGTAATATTTTACCAAATAATAATTTTCTCTATACAAAATGTATCTTCAGTGGTTAACAAACAAATTTGGTTATGTTTGAACTTTAACATAATGATACAGTTACATGTTGGTGGGTGGGGTAATACTAGCAAATTCAACAGGTCAACTATACGATCTCGGTAGGCGCGTTATATATCGGAACCCCGTTTATATCGCGGTCTGAAACCTTGGACCCCAACTAGAGCGCTATAACGGGGCCCCAGTGTATCTTCTTTTACTTTAAAATCAGACTTCAAAACTGAACAAATTGCTTGCATACTGAGCTTACAGAAGTTTCAAAAGGAGGAGTATCTTGTGGAAAAGTTTGCCTGGAGTTATCTTACACGACTGTTCAGATACACTCTATAATAATGAGGTCAATCAAAGAGGCAGCTGATGTGTTACATGTTTGTATGCATGATAGTGCAACTTGCAAAAAATTTATGATCTAAAATTTCTTATAAAAAAAGCCACAGAAGGCATAACCGCATTTCACATACAAGGAGACCTATGTTGAAAAGCAATCCTACGACTTGTCATCCAAGTATAATTATGCAAAACAGTAGCTTATATTACTATATTTAACTGGTTTGTGAAGAAATCATTCCAGTAAGTAGAACAGGTTCATGTATTCTATAAATAGCTGATCTTAAAGAATGTTAAATTATACTTTTAACCTCATGATCCAATGGCTCCATCTGATTGGCTGAGCTCGCTGTAAGTGGGTATAACCAGGCATCAGAACATTTAACTCACTGAAACAGAACATTTATCTCACTGAAAAAGAACTTATATCTCACTGAAAGAGAATGTTTATCTCACTGAAAAGAACACTGAAACAGAACATTTATCTCATTGAAAGAGAACATTTATCTCATTGAAACATAACATTTATCTCACTGAAACAGAACATTTTTCTCATTGAAACATGATATATCTTAACATTTATCTCATTGAAACAGAACATTTATCTCACTGAAAAAGAACATTTCTGTCATTGAAACAAAACATTTATCTCATTAAAACTGGAGTTTTATCTCACTGAAACAGAATATTTATCTCACTGAAACAAAACATTTATCTCACTGAAAAAGAACTTTTATCTCACTGAAACCTAACATTGATCTCACTGGAAAAAAGAATGTTTATCTCATTGAAACAGAACATTTATCTCACTGAAACAGAATGTTTATCTCACTGAGAAAAAACACTGAAGCAGAAAATTATCTCATTGAAACAGGAGATTTATCTCACTTATACATAACTACTATCTCAGTGAAATGGAATATTTCCTCATTAAAAAATGAACATTTAGTTTCATTAAAGCAGTAGGGCCTAGGTTTTTAAGCAAACTGACAAAGGTGACATTATTAAAAGGGGCAAATGTACACTTATTTACCTCGGTGATTCAAGTCAAGACAATGTCAACATTGAACAGATTAATATGCCAATCCAGACCATAAATCGACAACTCTTTCAAGAGAATGAAATGATTATGTGGACATAAGTGCTTTTATTTAGCAACACTGATTTGAGCTATTGATTTGTGATGCATAGTGCTCAATCAGAGAGTTGTAAAGAAATCAAAACCATCACCTGGAGCGATAGCTTATAAAATCCTCATATGGGAGCTGTAGCTCTTTTTGATAGAACAAAAAAATAATGAAGAAATGATGAAAAAATGGAATTCTATGAATCAATTATCAATTCTGTTGCTGATTCGAAGAATCATGTTAGACTGAATTCATGTCCTCAGTGTTGGTAAAGATTCTACAATCTTATTTACTCAGAACTCTTACCTCTGTGCTCTCTGTACCATTGTTCTTATAAGATCTGTTAGACGCGCTGTAAGAGAACCTGCTGCATTTCTAAACCACAGTTTCATATCTACAGCAACTTGATCATTCCTACTGCGGCCAGTGTGTAACTTCCCCGCAACATCACCTATCAACTCCTAGAAGGGAAGAAAAAAACAGAGGTACTGGAAAAAATGTTTAGAATTAACTGTTTTCCTTTCATCTAACAAATTTATTGTTTTAAAAATCATGCTACATTTTATGATCATTTTAAATTTTCTAGTACAAACTTTGACAACAACAACTAAACAGAAATGTGACATGATACTTAATATCTATTAACTGTGCCAGTCAAAGTGCTTTATTTGTCTATGAACAAGAGGTAAGACGTTTGTTGATTCAAAATGATCATATTATGCATTACTAAGGCTTGAAGTTCAAGTCAGGATTAATAAAGATTCAATAACTTGTACAGATTCAATAACTTGTACAGATTCAATAAGTTGTACAGATTCAATAACTTGTATAGATTCAATAACTTGTATTGATTCAATAACTTGTATAGATTCAATAACTTGTATTGATTCAATAACTTGTATAGATTCAACAACTTGTAGAGATTAAATAACTTGTAGAGATTCAATAACTTGTATAAAGTGTGTTAAATCAGATACTGGCATTGTTTTTCAACATTCACAGAAACGTACTAGTTGAAATACAACTAGACCTTTACACTCTTTTATACAGAGATTTTATACCACAACCAAAAGCCAGAATCATTTACATAAAGAATATTTCATCTGGTAGTCTAGGCTTAAATGACATTGTCATCAGTTGCTTTGAGACTGTAGAATTCTTCTGTTTACCTTCAGTCTTCGTTCATTAGCTGTGTGGATATCTTCGTCACCAGACTGTACCTGGAATGCGCCTGAATTCCATTCTTCTGCTACCTGGAAGCAAACAAAACAGCCGGTCACATGCAACAACATTACAAGACAGGAGAGAAGAGGCTAATTAGATGTATTATTGGCGATTTTAGGTTTAAAATACTGCATGTTTGATACAAGAGACCAGTATCTTCTTCCACTCAGTAAATATACAAGTGTTGGCCAGAATTCTAGTAATGTTTCATTATGTGTTCAATTCATGTCAACAGAATTTCTGTTATTTAGACAGGAAGTTTACCTTTTATCTACTACTATGTACACCTAACCCTATGACCTCAATGTAAAACTGGCATTTTCTTGACAAACTCATAGTCAAGTGAAGGGACAGATTGGTAATTTTTGAGTAAACAGCAAGGCATACCTTCCCATACAGACTTCTGACACAGTTCTTCAGAGTTAATAAAGTAAGACCACTAACAAATAAGACCCAATTTTTGTTTTAAACAGACACATTTTCATTTGTCTGCAAATGAAGTCAAATGCTAATTTTCTTCATGAATGGAAGAAGAACTGAAGTCTTTTTTAAGTACACATAAAAAATACCTTATCTAATCCATCAACAATTTTTGCCAGCTCATCCTCTGTGAGCAAACCCACCCTCTGAATACAACGGGCATACGCCTTACTGCCTGTAATATCTTCTTGCCACATACGTTTGTCGTATGATAACGACTGGTTGTACTTCTCCATCACAGGGTCTGTGGCCCCTGTGAACCTGCCACCCCATAACTTATTACCCTGAAATGAAAATTTACATACGACAGAGATGTTGACACAATGAGCCTCTGCTCACTATTTTTCTAATAACTGCAGAAATCCCATTTTTTTCCATAACTTATTCTACACTCTCAGTAAATCTTACGAGGCTTTAAGTTCTGTTATATTTTTTCAGTCTTCTTGTTTTTAGTGAAATTTAATACACATGCTTGATTTTGACAAGTTTAAAATACACCACTAAACATCTGCTATTTATGCAATGTCATGAAACTTGTTGTACTTCAGTGTAGTCTACATTTATTAAGTCTTCAATTCATCAAATACAGTGAACAAATTAATCAAAATGTTTTAGCCTATTAATTTATTGAGCCATGAACATGAAAATTTGAACAAGTGGGCCATGATGACCCAATATGGCTCACCTGTGTACCACTGCTCTTAAAAGCAAGGCCAGTGAAAAAAGTCTGTACAGGATACTCAGACATTCAAAAATTAATGATGACTTAATGGCAAGTTCTTTAAGCTTAAATGTGCTCGCAAAATTAATGATGCATACAGTTCAAATTTCATTGCTGAAGCTTAGAAAACAAGTTAGTAGATCAAGGTAAAGTTGGAGTTGAAATCTGCTTGCAAAACTCTACATATGGTCTGAATTTCATACAAATATACATACAAAAACAGATAGTAGGTCAGCAAGTCAAGGCTGACAAAGGTCAAAGTAATGACAAACAGGTGGGGTCACTTCTGACCCTGAGGACATGATTTGAACAACTTTGTTACAGAACCAATTGACAAGGCTGCATACCAAATATCTAAGCTCTGGGCTTTAAAGTTTTAGAAAAGACTTAGAAAATTAGTTTAATTAATAACCACAGTGCAGGGTCACTTTGGACCCAGGGACATGATTTGAAAAACTTGGTACAGAACCATTACATATCAAATATTTTTGTAAGATAAGCTTTTAGATAGAAAGGAGACCTATGAGACACTCAAATGAAAAAGGATATTGATGTTACAACTAACACATTTCTAGCTCACCTGAGGACCAAGACCCTGACCCTTGGACCATAATTTGAAAAATACTTGGTAGCAGTCCACTTAAGGCCATATAACACAATATCTAAACTTGTGGTTTCTGACAAGACAATTTTTAAACCTTTCTCTTTTAAATTCTGTGACCCAGATATGCAATTTATTCTGCTGTGAAATCACAAACACACATATGATGCAATCTAATATGATGTTATATTGCATCATACCATTTCTATAACTGTCACTGACTTTATTTCATTTATATATGCATCATACATGTATATTTACAGAATTATTTTCTGAGTGTTAGCCATTTATACACATGCACACTCGATGGCCGTAGCCTATTTTTACTGGTATAAAAATACAGTTTCAGATAAGAAAAGATGTGCTTACTGACAACTAAGTAATGTAGGCCATAGTATGCCAAAGTGTGCAGTATAAACATATGTACAAATGCAACTGCTGTAAATATCATATTACCTTGAGTAAAGTTATGTGTGAGACATATATATATACCATTAAAGAGCAAAAAATTCACCATGATATAAACCCAGTTTAGAGATAAAATTCTTTTTTTTTCAATGAAAGTTCCATACTGCAGTGAAAAAAAAAAAGATTTATAATCATTCTTTAAATCATATCTCTACATTTTTAAACTCCTTTTTAAAAGTTCATTAAAACTCTAATCAGTTACCATGCCAATCTTAAGGTTCCAGTAATGCTGATACAAAACTATTTTCATATTGTACATAATTAATTATTTATTAATTACCCATTGCATTATTGTTATGGTTTATCAGTTTAGTTTGAATTTTCAAAGACCTCAATTCTAGATGTAAAATTCTAAACATATATACCTCATGTGCCATTTGTTTCTGTGTTTCAGAAATGGTTGGAAATGGATCTGCACATTAGTAGTTAGCTTGCACTTGTATTTTCACAGTTTATCTGCATGTAACTCACTTTCCACACATCAAAACTTTCATACCTGCATATGGTACAAGAACACAGCATAACATGTTTATTGTCAACTATAAGTGAACAGAAATATTGTAAATTGTAACTATATATTTACAGATCAAAATATGGTGTAGCTTTATCTACAAAACCTAAGGTGTGATTTACTAAACATAGGAAGTTATCTTACAAACGTACTTGATTTTACAAATTCTTAAACTATTGTTGTAATACAAATTTTATAACATTTATAAAATGATACTTGGCAAACAATAATTCTTAGTTAATAAACTTACAATACTGTTTAATGTTTATTGCATTAAAGTCTTTGAAAAAAATCTGAAAAACTGCAAATTTACATACCTTTATTTTCACTAGAGTTATTGCAGAATTCTTGACAACTGTAAAGCTCATACAAAATCCATCTAAAGATTGTGAAAATTGTAAACTTGTAAATCAATGGCTAATATCTGCTGTGATATTTTGTCCAGTGAGAAGAGTTTTATTATTTAATCAATAGTTGAGTAGAAGATAAAATACAAGCAAATTGTCAGACAATATTGGTCTGTTTATCAAGCAATTTAACTGATGTACAGTTGCGTAATTCATACCACACACAATATGTACATGTTTTCCAATGAAATCAGTGTGAACTAAGCTATTTTTAGCTCAGAAAGTCGTCTGCTTGAAGTTTTACACTAGAGCTGACATAAGTTTGATACAACAGAAACATTATTTTGTATTTACCTTGTTAGAATTTCAGTGCTATATATATTTCTAGAGAAGTTATTCTAAAGATTTTCAGTTTATACTGTATCACAGAAACAAAACACTTGAAAATAGAATTCTTGATATTGTCAAAGTTATAACAAAAGTTGTGGACAAGTTGTTACTGATGATAAATAATTTTATTAATGTCATGTGATTAAACTGAATTAAAATAACCAAGGTATTAACCTGAAACAATGATGAAATATTTAATTTGTATAGAAATGAAAATATGTCATGTTTGATAATAATCATCATTTTCATAACATTTGATCCCTTCATAAAGTGAGTTCTTGCCTTTGCAGTAATCTCCCCTTAATACATTGTAACTGCTACTTGGTGTGGCTCTACTCATTATCAATCTGATAAAAATCAGATCCTAAATATCACACTATTAGGCTAACTGTAGTTAACATGTACTTCAGTCAGATTGTACATGTAATGAAATTAGGATTCAGTAAATATCGGCTAATATGATTCTGACCCATATTTTTCTGTTTTTTTTTGAAGTTACAACAAATAATGATTTGAAGGGTATGCATATTACAGTTTGGTACACACTTGTGTTTGTATTGATACAATCATTGGGAATTGATTCTTTAGCTCTTTGGTTAGGGAATTGGTTTAGGAAACTAAACATGGTCTAGGTGGCATAAGTACATATTGCACTCACATATGGACTAATAGTTTTACTGTTATATAAATATTTTGTGTGTGAAATTACATGTCTCTGTCACTTCACATCTTAAATCTCCTGCCCAAACTTGATGCATCAGTTTTTCTTTTGTTTTAGTATCAGCTGCTCTCAGTAGAAACTTAGCCATTTTAGGTTTATGGGGATGGGTTGGATCAATTAGTCAAATTCTGAAAACCCCAATGTAGCTGCCATTTAAGCTGAGAAATTTAACCTATGTTAAACTAAATCACTGAAATTGATAAGGCACTCTTTACTGAAAGTGATTAATACCACTTCACACAGTGATAAATGGCCTCCTTCACCGAGTGATAAATGCTACCTTGGCTGAAAGTGATTATTCTTTTTTGAAGGTTCCTTTACTACTATTGTCACTTAGTGTAATTTTTCTATAAATAGAAATACCACAGACACCCCAAATGCAATCCCTAACAACTGCTTACAAGCTACTTACAATGTTTTATTAAATTACATCTTTCCAAAGGGGTTATTGATTAGAAACTATTTTTATGGAGACGTATAGTTTTTAACTGTCCATGCATCCATCTGAAAACTTTACCACTGGCCATAACTTCCTTACTAGTAAGTGGATTTACTTCATATGTGGAAACAACACCTCTTTGGACAAGACCTTCCCACTGACCTATACTTATTCGACATTGAAGATCAAATCGTCCAAAAACTTTAACATTGGCCGTAACTTCCTTTTTAGTAGGTGGATATACTTCATACTTGGACACAACACCCCTTTGGACAAGACCGTCCTAGTGACCTATATTTAATTGACTATGACCTCTGAATGACTAAAAATATAACTTTTAACTCTTTATTATCTTCAAATATTATCAAATCATTAACAATAAATAACAAATCATACTTCACATTTGTAATTCTACCACAAAGACCAATTTCATCACCAGTGCCTCCAGAATGAAGTTTTTGAAATATAACAATGAAAAATTTATAGGCCTTCCATTATAAAAAGAAAACTATGAAATGTTGAAACATACACAACGTATATATAATCTCTGTAGGTGTAAATAATGCTAGCCAATATTCGGTCATTTCACAAATTTCAATGCAGTCACTTTTCTTAAATCCACCGAAATTTCTCCTTGCCAAGCTGAACAGACAACACTATATGTATATTAAATATAATATTTGATTTGTCTGCCATTCACAACGGGAATGCTACTCAGCATTAGATGGACAACAGCTTATGTTTTTTAGTTAAAGCTCCAGGGAAGCTCTCAGTGTTCTGGCTCGTCCATATCTTCATCCGGGGCACACTGCAATAGAAATGTTATATACATCAGTTTTCTGTACGGTCTGGTGAAGTATAAATGATCTTAAATATTACCTTATATATTTAACTTATACATTTTTAAATTTTAATATATATATGATATTAATACCACTGGATGACTGTTTCCTGGGTTCAAACCTGACTTACAAGGAAGTGTGGCAATTTGCTTGAGGCTCTCCTTTTGTGTGTAATTTAAACCATTGACCTTTAGATCAGAAGTCCATTTAAGTGTCCTTTTGTATTTCATTGATTTTAAATAAGTACAATTTCCATTCTTCAGAAGTACACAAGTAGCTTCCTCACATAAAGATGAATTGGAGAATATATTTTTTAACTACAGATAAGCTCTTTTTTGTGTGAAAATACAATCATGGTTAAATCCTGCAATGATCTAGAGGTGTTGTGAAGCATGGATTTACAAGATCCCATACCTGATGGCTTTAAAAAAAGTTAAAAACATGAAATACAACATATAAATCAAGTAAATAAGAAGATGCAAATTGACACACACATATAGATTGGGTATGGTGCAAGGACAGACTAAGTCAAGCGCTCTGTGCAAAACAGTTTTATCTCCTTATTTATATGTAGTTACAACAGTTTTGATCTGAACTCTCAAAGTGCTTTCATATTTTATCGCTACACCATTCCCTCAACATGTTACTGGTAAAAGCTTTCGATCATAACAGAAGTATCTTCTAATCTTCAACACTGACAAAAAGCAAGGCTAATATTCAATACAAACTGTAATCATCTTTGGTTTGGCACAGGTTTCTCAACATTTGAAGTCATGAATCTTTAACAGGTAAAATACAGACACAAACATATTTACCCTAGAAAGCTAATTATACCAAATACAAACAGCCAATGTAGCCAACTTACATAATATTCTACAAAGCACACTTGTCCGTCCTCATTTTTGATCATGTACTGTAGGGCAAGGAACCCTCTGTTATCTGTACGTATGGACACCCGTGATGACAATGCTAGTGCTTTCACGGATGGTTTCAGCAGCGATACTTTATACCTGAAGAAGACAAGTATCGGTTGTAGTTGTGCAAGGTATGAAGTTGAAAAAAAAAATCCAAAGATGAAAAACAAAGAATAAGTATTCCAAGTATTATGGCTATAAAAAGGATTTCTTCAACAGAAAACAAAAAGAATCACAGATTTTTATATTAGGAACAATAAACAGTCTTTCATGTTTTGAAAGAGATAGTTAATGTCATCTTTATTCCTTAAAGGTCATGTGACACGACTATAGCAACTTTGTCTATTCAAAATAATCATAATGTACTGATTAAAATGGTTTAACTGCGAAAATATGAAAATATTGCTTTTGATAAGAAAAAACGTGTTTTTGATGATCGGCTGTTTCCGTTTCGACATCGGTAGTTTCCGCCGCATTTTTTGGCTGTGACGTAGATTTATCCCTACTTTACCAGGCAGTAGTGCAGAATTACACTGCTCATAATACATCCGTTTTTAAATGAAAAAATAACACTAAACCACAAGACCAAGAAACACGATAAAGGCACACTTATAAAAATAACATGCTATAAATTGTAAATTATATAAAATAATGTGATTACTTCTCGATTTTTATAAGTAAAATCCAACTTTGTGCCGGGAGAACGGGTTGTGATTTTACCTTAATAAATATTAATAAATATTCTAATTTCTTCCATGTTGTGGTTCTATATAAAACCATCTCCTCCGCGTTTTTACATGATGGTAACACATCCTCGATTGATGTTTACGTCATAAACAAATGCTTTTTCATTTAAGTGTAGTAAAATTGAAGTGAATTTAGGTGATCTATTGTGTTAACATTAAATTTTGTTTCACTGGAATGGAAATTCACAGTACAATGTTTTTTCACGTTGGGATATAGTTTGAAAAATAATAATATGGCATGTCTATCAAGTAGAAATGTGTGTCTGCTTATAAATTAATATCCAATGAAATGTCAAAGGTCCATAAATCACGCCTTATACTGTGGGATTTATGCAAATTAACCTGCCCAAAGTGGACCCTTGTATATTCTGCATAGCTGTCAAACAAAGCAATTAACATTTTTATGACCCAATCAATGATAAAGTTGAGACAAATAGCAAAAATTTATGGCAAGTGATCTAACAAATTGATTGTATTACTTTTGATCAGTCACACTTGTGAAAACATTATGTAATAGCTTGTTCCAATTAACATGTCTGAATGATTTTTAGTTGAGAAGCTTCCATGTAGATACATATTTTAATTAGATAATTAAATGTAATGAATCTATTTATGATGAAAATTAAAAAAAGTCATTCGACTTCTTAATGTGGACAAATTATTGAAAAAAACAAAAACAAAAAACAATGTGTGTGTGTTATTATTTTGACGTAGTTTTTAGGGCTTCTTCATATTATTTGTTCTTTGATCATTATTGTTTTGTTTTCCAATAATATGTAGAATGAATAAGCAACAAAAAAGATATGCATTTATAATGTAAAAAAATAAAGATGTAGGCAGAGACGTAAATCTACGTCTCTGATCTAGGCAAAGATAACTTACACGCACCTCAGGCAAAATATACCACAGACAAATAAGCAACACATCACTGTAAGGAGAATGTTTTTTATGGAAAAAATCTCTCGATTGGAGTTAGTTAATAAAGTCTTCCAACAAACTGCATCAGATAAAAGTAAGCATGTTCAAAATCTTTTTGGATCAGTAATTTGAAAAATATCTATTCGTCTAGATATTTTCACTGATGTATCTTTTAATTCTATAACCCTGATTAAACTAGCCTCTATATAATATTGCTCATTGGCTTCGTAATTCCATCAAAATTTCAAATTACTTATTTAAAAAATCTTCAATGTATATTCATAATGTTAGCTTAACTTGTTCAATTTTGTTTGTTTTACTATATTCAGTCTACATTTTCACTTTCCATCATAATTTTAAAGTTTTTGTTAACAATCCAGGCAGCTGTGTAAAGTGGCAAGGGATAAATGTGCGTCACTTCCGGTTTCGCTCGTGACAGGTGCGCGTGACCAAGTGCGTAAAATATGGATTTTAATTTGCTATAAAAACATCTATAAGATGAAAATTACCTGCGTTTTTCTGTTAAACAGTCATATTTAGATATATATTTTTCGCTCATATGAAAATTTCGAGGTAAAAAATTCGTGTCACATGACCTTTAAGTATAACTTTGAGACTCCTCAGTTGAAAACCACAAGCTTTCTTATATAACTGTTTATGGGCAACAAAGCACCACCTAGTGGCAACACATCAACATTGAGTGGCAATATATTAACATTAAGTGGCAACATGTCTCCATCAAGTGGCAACAATTAACTGACCCATGGCAAAATGTCACCATCTAACAGCAACATGTCACCATTTATTGCCAACACATGGCCATCTAGTAGCAGCAAGTGGCAACACATACCATCTAGTGGCAACAAGTCACCATTCCAGTGGCAACATATCACCATCAAGAGGCCCCACATGAACATCTAGTAGCAGCAAGTGGCAACACATACCATCAACAGGCAACATATCACCATCAAGAGGCAACATATCAACATCTAGTGACAAGATATCACCATTAAGATGCAACATGTCACCATTCTAGTGGCAACATTTCATCATCAAGAGGCAACATATCACCATCAAGAGGCAACATATCAACATCTAGTGACAAGATATCACCATTAAGAGGCAACATATTACACAATCAAGAGGCAACATATCACACAATCAGGAGGCAACATATCATCATCAAGAGGTAACATATCACATCATAAAGAGGCAACATATCACAAAATAAAGAGGCAACATATCACACCAACAAGAGGCAACATATCACACCAACAAGAGGCAACATATCACACCAACAAGAGGCAACATATCACCATCAAGAGGCAACATATCAACATCTTGTGGCAACATATCATACCATCATGAGGCAACATATCACCATCAACAGGCAACATATCACCATCAACAGGCAACATATCACATCATAAAGAGGCAACTTATCACACCACCAAGAGACAACACATCACCATTAAGAGGCAACATATCACACCATCAAGAGGTAACATATCACACCATCAAGAGGTAACATATCACACCATCAAGAAGCAACATATCACCATCAAGAGGCAACATATCACACCATCAAGAGGCAACATATCACACCATCAAGAGGTAACATATCACACCATCAAGAAGCAACATATCACCATCAACAGGCAACATATCGCCATCAAGAGGCAACATATCACACCATCAAAAGGCAACATATCACCATCAAGAGGCAACATATCACCATTAAGAGGCAACATATCACCATTAAGAGGTAACATATATCACCATTTAGTGGTACTATATATCACCATCTAGTGTAAACATTTCACCATAAAGTGGCAACATATCTCAATATTATGGCAACAAATCACCATCTAGTGGTAGCATGTAAACAAAATACATCTAGTGGTAAAAAACTGGACTAGTAATACATTGGTTATGAGTTCAATTCACTGCATCTACTACTTATGGTCTTTTGGATTAGACTGAGGTTCCAGTTATCAGTGCTATACACTCAGCATGAAAAAAGATGCAGGTATGTCTCATGTATTTGATATTTTCAGCATCTCGTACTATCCCCTGTAACCTTAAATAACTAAATTGTTCACAAAGCCTGTGTCATATGGGCAAAAACAAAATAAACTCATACAGAAAGATAGACACATTATACATGCATATGATCATTTGACCATCAGCCTTCATAAATTTGGCTTAAGAACCAGTGACCATAACTATTAAACATCAAAGTGAAGTTAAAGAAATATAAACTGACTGAAAAAGTAACTTTAGCCACTTACCTGTTTGTTTGTGTCTGTGAACACTGGAATGATTCCATCATGTCTGAGTCTTTTGGAAAATCAGACTGAAACATTTTGCAGATAAAAACTTAACATATTTATTCTGTACTAAGTAAATACAATAAAGAGCTGTCCTTAAGACAGCATGCTTGTCTATTTCTAGCTTATTATTTTTTTCATGTAGGAAGATGATAAGGAAACCAAGTTATGATCTGGTAACTGATTTCTTATTTCTATCCACTGCGACCTTGACCTTTGACAGTATGACTCTTAAATCAAAAGGGATCATCCTTGACGAGGTTGAAGTCCATGAGTTAAGTTGTCATGCAAGGAGATACGAAAGCAAGTTATGGTCCCAAAATGGCTTCCTTATTTCAAGGCATTGTGACCTTGGCCTTGATGGTTTGACACCAAAATCAATAGGGATCATCGTTGATTGGGTTGAAGTACAGGTATATGTTTTCATGCAGGTACATGATAATGAGAGCAATTTATAGTCTGTAAATGACTGTGTCTATGAATAGGTGGACAGAGAGATGGACAAGCTAATTCCAGCATACCCTAGTAACTTTGTTGCAGGGGTTATCATGGTTGGTTTCTAAGATATACACATGAAAGCAGGTTGCATACAAAATTTAATCAAAATTTCCAAGTCAAAAAGGGTCATAATTTTGTAATAATTTTGGTCAAGAGTTATCTAGCTTGTTTTAATCCCCCTCAATACCTTAGTGAAGATTTTAAACAATATTCATAGTTGCTTATAAAAATATGTGCATACAAAACCTTAACTGAGGTGTGATATTGCCAACACCAGGGTGGGTAGAATACCTCAACCTACTTTGTAAAGCTGAGCTTCAAATCTGTTGATAGTATTATAATTATGACTCCTAATAATTGAGTCATTCATGATTGTCCACTCAAACTTATGGAATTATGATATACTTACAAATGTGCTACCAGCATTTCCAAATGTTGAGAGTCTGAAGTGTGGTGGATCAGGGGACATAAGGAACTCTAGTACATCACTTGTCATATCTAACTCACTGAATGCTTCCTTCAGACACTCGGACTGGAAATAATAAGAACAGAATTAACAACAGTAACAATAATGACCTTTATTAATAGTTAGCAAGGTACAAGTTCACAACAAACATAAGTTTCAAAGCTTTTTCAACCATAAGCACAGATACTTGTGAATGGTGGCCTTACTGTGGAAGGAAACGGAAGTGTACCAAGAATAACCATCTGGTAGGACTTGGTGACCATCTGGTAGGACTTGGTGACCCACCAACCATCTCATATGCTTCCTAGGGCATGAACTGAACCTTGGTTACACTAGTGAGAAGTGAGTGTGCAATATACTGTGCTTATTGGATCCTTTTTTATTTTGTGAAAATTAAAGTTTAAAAGTTTGCTTTGCTTTTTAATCTGAACTGGACAAAATTTTCCAACACTGGAGTGCTGTCATTCTGATGTATTCAAAATTAAGCAGAGCAAAGATAAGCTTAACCATTTTGTTGTTTTTTTAGGCTTTGACAGATAAACTTTCTCACCTTAGCACCAAATGTCTTCTCTATTTACAGCACATTTAACTAAAATCTAACTTCTACGACAGCATAAATATTCTCCCCAGACTATTTACAAAACTAAAATCTCTATCACATTAAACAAAAGGACTGACCTTCATAATTATTTTATTGATGACATTTGTACTACAGAAGTTAAAGTCGAGTACTTCGTCTGGTTCCAGTGTTTTAATGTTACAGTCAGTCAGAACTCCATCCTCCTCTAATCTGTAATGATCCAAATACCTTTATACCTACACTTTGATTTACTGGTTAACAATTTTAGTTTATCACACTACTCAACAAGCAAGAGTCTGAATCTCATATAAATGTGGTCTTTTTTCTCATTACAATTTCTGTTATACATATTGTAGGTAGAAGTATTTAAGACCATATAAATAAAACAAACTAGAAGCTAATCAAAGGTCCAATATACATACATGAGTGATAATGGACAACCATAGCCAGCATAACACATCTTTAGACTGGTTGCTGAGCCAGCAACAGGTCCACTTCCAAATATGGTCAAACACTCCTAGATAAAATAGAACAGCTTTAAATGATTATCTGATTAATGTATGAAACTGCAGATGTGAACAAAGTGGATACTCTCATTCTAGCTGAACTGATTTCAAAGTCAACATCACTCATAACTGAATACAGTCAGAGAAGTTCTTGTCTAACTGTATAGATGGCTTTACACTTACTCAAACTACAGAGGCAAAATGTCCATGAATGATGAAAACTAGATGGTTTTTGTAAACACATGCAAAACAAAGCAGATGTCTCCCCCATGAAATACAATAACTAGAGTATTAGATAGGACAAATAATGAATGAGGCTAACAAAAATATGAAGGCTCTGGGAAGCAGAAAACTGTTATCAATGTTTGAAATCACAGTGACCTTAACCTTTTACCTAATGACCCCAAATATTAAAAAGGTCATCTAATTTGTACAGGCATCAATTGTATGAAGTTTGAAGACTATGGGTCAAATACATGTACTATTCAAATTATTGACTGAAAAAGGTATTCAAAGTTTAAGTCATGCTGACCCTGACCTTTGACCTAGTGACTCCAAAAACAAGAGGGGTCCTCTCGTAAATATGGTCAACTCTCATATGAGTTTGAAGGCTTTGGGTCAAATAACACTTAAGTTAATGAGCAGAAACAGATTCCAAACTGAATGTCCCTGTGAACTTGACCTTTGAACTACTGATCCCAAGAACAACGAGGATCTTCTACATACTAGTTATAAGGACAATCATCTGATGTAATTTGAAGGCTCTTGGTCAAATGGTACTCGGTAACAATGAGTCGAAGTCTTACATCACTGATGACAATAAGGTTAATTCTTACATCACTGATATCACTGAGTCAAATTCTTACATCACTGATGACAATAAAGTTAATTTTTACATCACTGATGATGATGAGGTTAATTCTTACATCACTGATAACAAAGAGTCAAATTCTTACATCACTAATGACAATAAGGTTAATTCTTAATCACTAATGACAATGAGTCAAATTCTTACATCACTGATCACAATGAGGTTAATACTTACATCACTGATCACATTGAGTCATTAAATTCTTACATTACTGATGACAATAAGGTTAATACTTACATCACTGATCACAATGAGTCAAATTCTTAAATCACTGATGACAATCAGGTTAATTCTTACATCACTGATAACAATGAGTCAAATTCTTACATCACTGATGACAATGAGTCAAATTCTTACATCACTGATTACACTGAGTCAAATTCTAAAATCACTGATCACAATCAGGTTAATTCTTACATAACTGATAACAACGTGTCAAATTCATACATAACTGATGACAATGAGTCAAATTCTTACATCACTGATGACAATCAGGTTAATTCTTACATCACTGATCACAATGAGTCATTAAATTCTTACATTACTGATGACAATAAGGTTAATACTTACTTCACTGATCACAATGAGTCAAATTCTTAAATCACTGATGACAATGAGTCAAATTCTTACATCACTGATGACAATGAGGTTAATTCTTACATCACTGATCACATTGAGTCATTAAATTCTTACATTACTGATGACAATAAGGTAAATACTTACATCACTGATCACAATGAGTCAAATTCTTAAATCACTGATGATAATCAGGTTAATTCTTACATCACTGATAACAATGAGTCAAATTCTTACATCACTGATGACAATGAGTCAAATTCTTACATCACTGATCACAATGAGTCAAATTCTTAAATCACTGATCACAATCAGGTTAATTCTTACATAACTGATAACAACGAGTCAAATTCTTACATCACTGATGACAATGAGTCAAATTCTTACATCACTGATGACAATGAGGTTAATTCTTACATCACTGATCACACTGAGTCATTAAATTCTTACATTACTGATGACAATAAGGTTAATACTTACATCACTGATCACAATGAGTCAAATTCTTAAATCACTGATGACAATCAGGTTAATTCTTACATCACTGATAACAATGAGTCAAATTCTTACATCACTGATGACAATGAGTCAAATTCTTACATCACTGATCACAATGAGTCAAATTCTTAAATCACCGATGACAATCAGGTTAATTCTTACATCACTGATAACAATGAGTCAAATTCTTACATCACTGATGACAATGAGTCAAATTCTTACATCACTGATGACAATGAGTCAAATTCTTAAATCACTGATCACAATCAGGTTAATTCTTACATAACTGATAACAACGAGTCAAATTCTTACATCACTGATGACAATGAGTCAAATTCTTACATCACTGATGACAATGAGGTTAATTCTTACATCACTGATCACACTGAGTCATTAAATTCTTACATTACTGATGACGATTAGGTTAATACTTACATCACTGATCACAATGAGTCAAATTCTTAAATCACTGATGACAATCAGGTTAATTCTTACATCACTGATAACAATGAGTCAAATTCTTACATCACTGATGACAATGAGTCAAATTCTTACATCACTGAACACAATGAGTCAAATTCTTAAATCACTGATGACAATGAGGTTAATGCTTACATAACTGATAACAATGAGTCAAATTCTTACATCACGAATGACAATGAGTCAAATTCTTACATCACTGATGACAATGAGGTTAATTCTTACATCACTGATCATACTGAGTCATTAAATTCTTACATCACTGATGACAATAAGGTTAATACTTACATCACTGATCAAAATGAGTCAAATTCTTAAATCACTGATGACAATCAGTTTAATTCTTACATCACTGATCACAATGAGTCAAATTCTTACATCACTAATGACAATAAGGTTAATTCTTACATCACTGATAACAATGAGTCAAATTCTTACATCACTGATGATAATCAGGTTAATTCTTACATCACTGATAATAATGAGTCTAATTCTTACATCACTGATGACAATAAGGTTAATTTTTACATCACTGATGACAATGAGTCAAATTCTTACATCACATATGACAATGAGTCAAATTCTTACATCACTGATGACATAAATGTTAATTCTTACATCACTTATTACACTGAGTCAAACTCTTACATTATTGCTGACAAAGAGGTTAATTCTGACATTACGGATCAAAATGAGTCAAAGTCTTTCATCACTGATGACAATAAGGTTAATTCTTAATCACTGATGACAATGAAACAAATTCTTACAACACTGATGACAATGAGGTTAATTCTTACATCACTGATAACAATGAGTCAAATTCTTACATCACTGATAACAATAAGGTTAATTCTTAATCACTGATGACAATGAAACAAATTCTTAAATCACTGATGACAATCAGGTTAATTCTTACATCACTGATAACAATGAGTCAAATTCTTACATCACTGATGACAATGAGTCAAATTCTTACATCAATAATGTCAATGAATCAAATTCTTACATCACTGATGATGAGTCAAATTCTTACATCACTGATGACAATGAGTCAAAGTCTTACATCACTGATGACAATGACATTAATTCTTACATCACTGATCACAATGAGTCAAATTCTTACATCACTAATGACAATGAGGGTAATTCTTACATCACTAATGACATTGTCAAATTTTTACATCTGTCTTCATTTGATAACTGCTTCCTAATAGCTGCCAGTGGAGACAGCAAGCTCGACTATTCATGTACTTGATCATTAAGAAAGGGATAACTATAAAAAAAATCAAATTAATTCAAGATCTATAGATATATATAGACAAGAATCTTCACCATGGTAGATGAAATATCATGTAATATTTATTATTTCAAACAGCAATTGAAAGACCCTGGTTTAAAGGGGAGATAATTCTGGACATATGGGTGCTAGAGTAATGAACCTTACTGCATATGATTTGGGTGATGATAAGGAACATATATTTGAAGTTTGAAGTAAATCCCTGAAGAAATAAAGAAGACATAGTAAAAATTATTTTAAAGACAAACACTTTAATCAGAAATCTGGATGCAGATACTGATGCCGAGGTGAGTAGGACAGCTTTCCATATACTTCCTATAGTTGAGCTAAAAATGCTTTTTTTACTAAAAGATATGATATTTTCTTGAACAGTTCAGAGCTTTCACCTATGTTTTATTTTATAACCTATCCTAAAGCCATGACACAAATTACAAATTACTTGTGGCAACTGATGTTTGCTCATCTGCAAAACACTTTTTTTCTGATTATAGAATTTCTCTGAGAAATATCCACAAGCCCCTACCTACAGTCAGTATACATGTGATTACCCTGCTTCTCTAAAACCGTTGGTTTACCAACAACCTACCAGTAAGACTGTAAGGTTTATTTTGAATGTGATCTGTTCTTCTTTGATGGTATACTCCTGAAATATTCCTTCTTGTATGAAAGCATTAGCCTGGATACACTTGGCGTCTTCCACAGTCACTTTCAATCCCATAGCACTGACAATTACTGTGGCAGTCTGTAAGAATAACAAAAAAATGAGTGAAGAAATTTCTTTTTGTTTAAATGGTTGAACATTCTTTAACAAAACAAAATTACCTGTATGTAACCTGAAAGTATATTAGAAAGTAAGATTTAATGAAATATCTTTAACTTATGAATGCAACTGAAGAGAACTAAGAATAATTTCTCAACCACTGATTAAGATACAATTAAATATTTTTATCAGCAATTATCAGTAAGTTTGAAGATACATATACTACTTTTTTCATCATGAATTAACTATTACAAATTTCTGAAGTTAAAACCTAAAAGAGATGTCAGAATGGCATGTATGCCCCCCACCCTGGGAGTTTAAAGTTTGCAGGCAGTGTGTCAAATGTTACTCAAGTTATTGAAAAGAAACAGTTTTTAAATTCACCATGACTGTTACCTTAGACCTACTGACCTTAAAACCAATAGGGGTCTTCACCTCAAAAAAGGGCAACCACCCTACCTGTTGGTGTAATGATACTTGAGTTATTGAGTGGAAACCATTTTCAAATTCAAGATGGCCATGACATTGACCTTCTGAACCCCAAAACAATAGGGGTCTTCTACTCAATAAGGGCAACCACTCCAGGAAGCTTGAAGTCTGTGGATCAAATTTTACTTGATTTATTGAGCAGAAACCATTTTCAAATTCAAGGTGAGCATAACCTTGACTTACATGTACTGACATCAAAGACAATAGGTTTTTCTACTCAATAAGGGCAACCACTCTATGCAGTTTGAAGGCTGTGGGTCAAACGGTACTTTAGGTATTGAGTGAAAACCATTATCAAATTCAAGGTGACTGTGACCTTGACCTTTGCCCTACTGACCCCAAAACAAAAAGGTCTTCTTCTCACTAGAGGAAACCATCCTATGAAGTTTGAAGGCTTTAGGTAAAAAATACTTGAGTTATTAAGCTGAAACCATATTCAAATTAAGATGACCATAACCTTGACCTACTGATCTTAAACAGAACCAGGGTTTTCTATTGAATATGGGCAACCATCCTGTGAAGTTTGAAGACTGGGGTTCTAATGATAATTTACTGAACACAAACCATTTTCTCTTTCAGATGATGGTGACCTTTACATTTTTCTTAATGCCTTTCAAATCATTAGGGGTCATCTGCTCAACAAGGGCAACCTTTCAAATCATTAGGGGTCTTCTGCTCAATAAGGGCAACCTTTCAAATCATTAGGGGTCTTTTGCTCAACAAGGGCAACCTTTCAAATCATTAGGGGTCATCTGCTCAACAAGGGCAACCTTTCAAATCATTAGGGGTCTTCTGCTCAACAAGGGCAACCTTTCAAATCATTAGGGGTCCTCTGCTAAACAAGGGCAACCTTTCAAATCATTAAGGGTCTTCTACTCAACAAGGGCAACCAGCCTTGTATAAAGTGAGAGTGTTGTAAAAAATATAGATCAGTATAGCATGATTATATAACTTTAATAAATTTTTGCTGGATAATTTGAACATATTTTAAGATGTAAATGATTGTTGCATTTAGATATGTAAAAGTGTTTTTATAACATTGATGCAGTGATTTTTTTCACATTTTTGGGAAAGGAGGCGAGGCCCATCAGGTGGGGAAAAATAGTGGTTTTGGGGAAATTTTGGGAAACAAAAACCAAATCAGCTAAGTTTCAAACAATCTTTTTTTTTTGAGGGGAAAATTGTTCTACATTTGGGGAAAAATATATACATTTTTAGGTGGGGTATGGGGCCAAGTTTTGGCCCCAAAAAGGCCTTAAAAAATCACTGGCAAATGAATGCAATCATGAGTTAAACTTAACCATTTTGTGCCCAACCAAAACTGCTGTGTGATACACAGGGAAGGAAGAAAAAATATCTGCCACTAAAAAAACCTTAACGACCCTTGACGTGAAAGATATTGCCAATACCCAGATTTGATAGGATACCTGGACTACATTATATGGATGCTGGAAACCATGTCCGGAAATTCTGAAATCTTCATTCCAGATGTGCTTATGACTAGTAAATTTTTATGCCAGGAAACAGCTATGCAAATGACTGGTGATGTGTAACCAGGCAATAAAGTCAGCCATATTCTTTTACTAAAATTTGGATCAGAAATATAATTTTATGATTTTTATCATTTAATTTAAAATTTAATAGAATTTCAGTAAATATGTAAAGAATTTGTTTGAATAGAATTTTGGTTGTTTTGACATGTATTTAATCACAAATATTTTTATGGCTACAGTATTCTGTATCATTTTATCAAAGACAGTAAGCTTTTAGAACAGATTTTGCTTTTAGCACTTTACATCTGGACTATTGTTATCAAAACACATTGGCTTCCTAGACTGATTGAGAACTCAATTAGGTTACTATAAGCCTCTTAATATTAAGTAACAGGTTTCACCTTTTTGTTACAAAGATTTTCAGTGGTTGAATTCATAAATTACCTTAAAAGTTTCATTGGTTAAAATTGTTACCCTATTGTTCCAGGAAGAAATATAGGTTTAGGATTTTGAATTACTGAAGTATTCATTGGAATTTTCAACTAGTAACATCTCAAATTGACTATATTTACAAAATATTAACAACTACATTGAAATGGAAATGTAAATTCAGGTACCGATCAATCCTGTAACATTTCATTCAAACTGCATTAGTAGTATAAGAGTTGTCCTGACAAACTAAAAACAAAAATCATTTAAGGGCCATAACTCTGACAAAAATCACTGAACTGGAAAATGCAGATGATATGCACAACTCGGTACCGATCATTCCTGTAAAGTTTGGAGTAGTTTTTGAGGAGTAGTCCAGACAAGTATTGTGACAGATGGATGGAGAGAACTGAGAAGTGTTCCCTATATGTTGTGGTTACTTTGTAGCAGGTAACACAAAATTGGTCTAAGTGGTAAGAATAATGTCTATACTTAATAAATGCATTAGATTCCAAAGCAATTCTTGTCATTTAGTAGTCATATTCAGGCAATTTTTGAATCATTTTCAATGAGGACATCTCTATGAGGTGTTGTTGTTGTAGACAGGCTAATATGTTACCCAACAACACAAACATGCTATATATGGTATCTTGTTTTTCCCATAGTTTTTGTGCTGGGAGGATATTATGCAGATAAGATTTGTTGCTTATCATCACAGTTATCAGTTGTTTTTATGTGACTGCACCTTGTGATGAAAAACAACAAATCTAGTCGAATATGTAACGATTCGCCACAGTAACGATTCACCACAATAACGATTCGCCACAGAAATTCACGATTCACCACAAGTCAGTTAACGTTTCGCCACAGTTTTCAAAAGTATAAGGAATACACATTTTAAACAATTAACGACATGCCACAAAGTATTATAACAATTCAACACAGTTTTCAAAATTGAAAAATAATTACAAATTGATGAATTTGTAGATGTGTGTAATCAGAGACGTATATTCCCGCCCCCCCCCACATAAGTATCATATATATTTAACATTAATTTTATAAACTTTCAAGTTTCCATAAAACTTCTCACATGGAGTTCTTATTGTCTTTTTGTAATTAACCATGTTTGATTTTGATTGAATTAATTGATAGCAAAATAATAAATAGTCAAAACCGGAATATAACCTCATTACAAATGATATATGAAACATTTTCAGTAGCTTCATCAAAATATATTAAAAACAAAAAATATTGCTCCATGGAGCAAAGTTGACAATACTTTTAAAAGGTGATTAAATTTTCAACTGCCAATTCCACTACTAGCAAATATTAAAACTTATTTCAAATAAATTTAAAAATCACATTAAATGATGAAGCAAATACAAACCAAAATTTCTTTTTTCAAATATTTTCTTCATCAAATTACCAAACAAATATAAATGAAACACATAAGTACAACAAAAATATTCTGTTTTATTACTTTGTGGTGAATCGTTATTTCTTTGTGGCGAGTCGTTATTACTCTGTGGTGAATCGTTATATGAACCTGTGGCGAATCGTTAGTGGCGAATCGTTATTGTGGCGAATCGTTTCATTTTCATCTAGTCCTACAGCAAAATTATGGTAAAATCAAGAGACTGTACTGTATATAGCATGTTTGTGTTAAAATTACTAATTCCTGTTGATATACCGGTATACAGAGTAGACCAACTAATCGAAGCATGTCGAAAAATTGTTTTCTTTTTGTATGGGTCAATATCTCGCTTCCGCGAGATTCTGACCCATAACAAAAATACCTCAGAATTTTCTCAAGATGTCACACGTATTATTTTGACTAGAGTAAATGGTGCTTTTGTATGTTTGGTAAATTTATGAAGTACTGCTCCATGCTTTGTAATATTTGGCGGAATCAACTGATAATAACCGAAAGTACTGGTGGAAACAATCGAGAGCCTGTTGGCTGTAGAAACAATATTTTTAATACTATTATTAATAGTAAATAGTAAATGGCCCCATGCACTAAATACAAACCTCTTTGAAATGAATTGCCTTCAAAATGTTCGAAACGTTCCTTGCATTATCAATCTTCGCTACTAAAATATATTGATCATCATCATAAGCTGCCTGTGTTGATAAAGCCATTGGCATCCTTCAATATTTTTTAAGTGCATGTATTTTCAATTTCAATTTCGCGGACTTTTTAACCGGTGCGTTATTTCTTTCAATCGTGATAGTCAATAAATACTAATCGCCGGTCTCCGGTCCACGGTAACCGGTCTTCCGAGTCGGATTATTTACACGAGTAGAAATAAAAACAAACACCTATTGTAATCGAAAAAAGATGGCTACCAGAAATAACATATTTTCCCCTGAAATTTGAGAAATAAATACAGCATTTTGATGAAAAAAGGTCGGATTAAATGTAAGATTTATAAGTCCTTAGCCAATTTGCAAGTACAAGATTTGTTATTTTAATGAAAAAAATAGTAATCTTCGTCTGCAAAATGTAAGCAATCTGCAATGTCAAACTTTTTTTGTTGGTACCTTTAGTAACCCTAAATACCAGATGCAGAACGGAGATTTATAATAGCTTCCCTGTTAACCAATCATTTTCAGCTAAAATCCAGTTTGAGACATTTATGAAATGTGCTTATTTTACTCATTCTGATATGTAAAAGGAATAACAGTCCTAATTGTAGAGTTGTCCTTCACTTCAGCAGTTTGGATACTGTAGTCCAAATAACTTTATTCAAGAAGTTGAATACAGTGCTGTTCTTTTGAATGATCAATATCCGCCTTCAGAGATGTATAGGCAGCATCCTGCCTGAAGTCGCATTATTGAGACTACAATACAGGTGTTCACCGAATACTTATAATTCTACTATGTTCTCAATATTGGCCATGTTTAGAAGAGTTAAAAGCAGATGCATATATTACATGATGAAAATATGATACAGTTGGTTTAAAGAGAAAAACACTTACAAATACAACATGAATTCTGAAAGTAATTGAACATCTAAATAATGTAAAACTGAATAAAAGAAAATTTGCTGGGAGGACTTGCGAACATTTATTTTAGAGAATGTGTAAGGTTGCAAACTTGTGAAGATTGAGTGGTAATATTTCTAAGCTTGCAGACTTGTGAATATCTGTATGAATGAATGTGTTAAGTTGCTGCCTTGTTAACATCTGTATGTAAAATGTGTGGCGTTGCTGCCTTGTTAACAGATGTATGATAGAATTTCTTTGGTTGTTGACTTGCAAACATCTATATAGTAAAGTGCCTTAAGTTGCTGAATTGTATACAATCATGTGTACTGTAGAATTCATTAGATTGCTGACAGATGAACCTCACATAACATCTGGAGTGCCATTTATAAGAACATGATTTAAATTTCATTTTCTTGCAGAGACTGTCAGTTTGATTTAAACTTTTATATGTACATGTACCATAAAGGTATAAAAAGCACAGTATACATTGTATATATATAGTTCTGTCTTTATTTCAGACTGTAAATGAAGATGGAAGTCATTGATGTACCAGTCTATCCTTCAAATTTGTTGAAGGAAATGAATGCTTTATGGCAGAAAGAAATGTTTTGTGATACTTCCATAAAGTGCCATACCACCTCCTTGTCTGTCCACAGGTTAGTTCTTCAGTCAGCAAGTCCTTATTTTGAACAAAGTATTTATAAGCAGACAGCAAATGGACAGTCCCATCTTGACTTCAGCCATTTAGATGAGAAAATTTTGCAAGTAGTTATAGAATACATGTACTCTGGAAAATTAAAAGTTTCCAAAGAGACAGTGGAAAATGTGATGGAAGTTTGTGATGAACTGCACCTAAAATCTGCAGTTGATGCTTGTAATCTGTACCTTGAAGGTGAAGGTCAAAGATATAAAGAAATCAGCACACAGACTGAAGCAGTTGAGAATGAATCAGCAGAAAATGTCACAAGGGAGACACCTTTAAGAAAGAAACGCAAAATAGTGTCCAATCCATCAACTACACCAGACTTGTCAAAGTCCAAAACAACAGAATGTACCACACCAAAAAGAGCTAGAAAACCTGCAAAACCAAAACAGAGAAAACCAGTACTAAAGAAAAAATTGAAACAAAATGTAGCTGAGGTAGATGAAGACACAGATACTGTTGATATTGAACCAGGTGGTGGAAAGGTAGAAAAGAATATTGCAGATGCAAAAGAAGGAGCACAAACTTCTGAAAGTGCAACAATTGTTAAAGTAGAAAAAGAGGAGTTTGACATTGATAGAGATTTGATTGGAGATGAAACATTCTCTAAGGATGGTAGTGACACAGATGATTATGATAATAATCTTGTAGAAGGGGTGCAGGAAGTTGATGGCATAGATGGAAGTATTAAGACAATAGATGAGAATGGTTTGGTTGTGAAGAAAAGAGGAAGAAAAAAGAAAGAGGGAACGACAGAAGGCAAACAGAAAAAACGGAGAAAAAGAAAGTCATTTCCATGTTCGATTTGCCCAAAGACACTAACAAGCAAGAAAAGACAAATCTTTCATGAGTACAGCAAACATGGCACTCCTATTGATTTCAAGAGTATAACATTCACTGTTAGCCCCTGCGAAGTTCAGGCAAGTACTCGGTGAAGTAGAATTTCTTTTAATTTTTTCAGACTTTACCATAAAAAGCTATATTTTCAGGATTTGTTTGGCTAATCACATATTGGTACAGAGTTTACACACAATTTATAATGCCTAAAACAGATCAAACGTTATCACTTTTAAGTGTATTGAATGAATCCTGTCAAGGTTAAAGGAGTTTGCCCTATTTTAAAGACAATTCACTGTGTCATTGTAGAGTAATTTAACTCATGATGCCTGGAGTACAAGCCATGTGCATTTCCACCGCTGCAGAACCTTTCTAGTTTTTGAGTATATGACCATTCATTAGTATGTACTGGTTTCCCATATGTCTGAGGCCTCTTGCAGAGTATATATATATATATACATAACTCTGCAAGAGGCCTCAGACATATGCCCATATAAAGGCAATGGGCAAGGTACAGAATTGCCGGCCTGGCTAGCTCAATCGGTAGAGCATCAGATTTTCAATCTTGACGATCCTGATTCAGCGCCATCAGGACCAGCAAAATTTCTCTGTGATAATTGATCTCAGACAATGCATCTATAGGTCATAATAAGACTCATTTGTCTCTCACCTCTGAAGCAAGTGAGGTAGTAGTCAGTCTCTTGCGGCAAAATTGGTTAGTAAACTGGTTGGATACCCAGGAACACTGGTTAGATGGACTGACTGCTGGGATATGACCCTAGCTGTAGAAACTGGCATTAAACCCTAATAAACAGAAAACATCTTAACCCAGAGACACTTCTGGCTCAGGTACATCTACATGCTCAGTATATAGCACCAATACATCATTTGACCCTGGGTAACAAGTCTTGTGCATTCCCAGTTACCACTGGACCAATGATCTTCATCAGAGACAGTCTAAATAACTTTTTTCTCTTTTAATGTATTGATATTTTAGAGCATGGACAAAATGATTATATAATTATATTTGTACAGTATGATATGTGTTGATAAATTTGTAGTTGGTATCTTCATAATTCATTCTTCTTGCTTATGATAATAAAACCATAATGTAATTTCACAAGAAGGTTAACCGTTGAATGTGATTATATTTTGATACAGTTTTAATGCTTTTATTTTACCTCTGATTACTAAACCTGTTTGTTTGTGTGTTATAACTAATGCTATTTTTCTTTTCTGAGCAAAGTTCACAGATACATTGGAGTGTTCCTCTGGTAACAAGTATATGTTTGGTGGTTTTATTATATGCTTATCCAGACTGCGTGGTTCAGTGGCTACCTAATTAAATTCTTAAAACTCTTTGCAATTAGCAGTACGGGTACACTATGTCCCTGTTACGTTCAAGTTTCATATATGTTCATTTCAGCAGAACAGAAAATGGAACTTCACATGTATTCATACAATATACTTCCTGATAGTGCAGAGTAAAAGCCTGTAGTTGAAAACACTAGAAATATTTTGTACACATTCAAATGATTCATAGAGATGTAATTATCTTTAGAAAATTTAAGAAATTAAAGATTCTGTTTTGTTAAAGCTTTTTAGAATACCCACTAAATTATTTTTTTAACGCCTATATACTGTCGAAATTAACCACTTGTGTATGGCATGTGTCCTCATACGTAATCATCAGCAGGCTTACATGTATTAATTTCTGTACCAATAAATTGTCAGCTACAATAAAGAAATTTTTACCAATGAAAATTTTGTGAAGAATTTTGTAAGGTTATAAATAAGGTCAACAAAACAGAAAATTATTTTCATTGAGATTAATTTGCAATTTTAGGGATGTAACTATGTAGCTGCTAATCCACACAATCTTGATATGCATATGAAAAGTCGCCATGGTAACGCACGTCCACATATTTGTGAATTTTGCGGTAAAGCATTTAAGTTGCCCAATATTCTTGCGATCCACCTGAACATCCACACAGGCTCAAAGGCATGGAAGTGTGACCACTGTGGTGAGAGTTTTAACCAACAAAGTGGACTTCAGGTTAGTTGTCAGTGTTTCTAAAAGCCATTGAATTGACAAATATCATCCTAAAATTGGTGCTTATCTCTCTTTTGTTTTAAGAGTCTTGTGACCCTTGACATTGCAAAGATTTTTATGCCCCCAAAGGAAAGCATATAGTATCTAATAATATATAGTGCTGTTTGTCTTTCCATGTACAGCTTGTGTCCACTCTGTACCGCTGCCATTTTGATACAACTTGCTTCGAATGTTCATCACATAGGGAACTTCTTGCAAAAAAGTCGTGTTTATAAGGTGAAGGTCAGAAATCATTTTGGAAATACTATAGAATACTGTCAGCCTTCATGTTCTTTTCTGCTCTGTAACTGTTGCAATACATCAAAGGATTTTGAACTAAATTGACACAAATTGTCACCAGATTAGTATGCCACAAACCGTCTGACCCTTTGTAAGCCTGTCTGTTTGTCTCAACCACTAAATAACGTAGAAAGTGCATGTACCTTTGAGTCTGCTCCACCATTTTTTTTTAATAGGATTTTGATATTACTGCTAAAGAGATTTTATCTCATTCAGATAACAAGTGCAAACAAGACCCAGGTTTTCAAGGTCAAGGTCAGAAATCATAATTTGTCCAAATAATATAAATACTTCCTTCTCACTGGATCAGACAATCAAATGTTGTTACCCATGTAAGGAAGTGAGATCTTGTAATTTTACCAGTTAGACAGGTTTAATAGCATTTTTAACAAATTAAGATGCTTAACTGAAGGCTTTATCAAAACTGGTGCTATAAAAAGGTTTAACTTGGTTAAAATGAAATGATCAGTGGGTGTAAACTCTATTTTGGAAAATGTCTTTCAAACTTGTAATCCTTTTTTATTTGCTTTTCTTTTCTTGTTACCATTCAGATAACATAAGTCAATTATTACGTAACATCTAAAATAGTCAGCTCCATGGCATATTAATTCTAGTCTCTTGTACACTGTAAAATCATCAATGCTGTGTCAAGTACTACAAATGTCCCACATAGTCAGAAGCCTGTTATGAACATGCTGGATAAGTCTGTTGACCTACTTTGACTAAATGGTGTCAGTTACTCTTAATTTCTATTCCTAGGTTCATGTGAAGAGATATCATATGGGAGAGTCGTCATGGACCGAAATGTGTCACATGTGTTCAGAGAAATTCTTACAGAAGGCTGACCTTGCCTGGCACTTGTTCAAAGTTCATGGACAACCACTGCCTGATAACTATAAAATGTAAGTGTATATCTCATCATCCCCCCCCCACCCCCCCACACACACACCAACCCACCCCTGAACAGTATGCTCATGGTGAACATATAAAAGTTTTAAAGTCATTCTTTTGTACTTCCAAGCTTATGCTAAGGTAACCACTCAGGATCCATTTGGTTTAAGTATGAAAATTAATAACGTATAAAGACCTGCTAATAACAACACTTTATTAAATAATCATGTGAAAATTAGCAGTTTTGAAGAGCAAAAGTCTATAATTTAGAATGAAAGTGACCCACTGCTAAGACCAATTCATTAAATTCTTCACTGGATTAAAAATCTACTGTGAGGTAAATGTGTACGGTTGGTATATGAAAATCGACACAGTGATTGTAGCACATGTACAATATAACACAAAATTTACAGTATAAAACAGTTGTCAAGGCTTCCCATACAGGTTATGATTATGCATGGTTGACAAAACTGTGACATTTACTGAAATAAGGGGAAAAAAGGGATAAAAAGATGACTGATTGTGCCACAGTTTTTAAAAATTTTTAAGTTTGGTTGCTTGAAAAGCATTTTTGGCAGTGACAAAAAGAAGTAATAAATTTTAACTGGGAAAAGCCATGATTGTGTTAACACATTTGTTTCATGATGTTGTGTGATTTTGTATTTGTTGTATGCAGGTATGTTTGTGATATTTGTGGATTCAGTACGATGAAATCACAGCAGCTGAAGCAACACAGGGAACGACACGATGGTATGACAGTTCTTATTTCGTTTTATTTTGTCAATATTTTATTTCTCTCATTCGTACAACATGTAGTTTATACTAGATCTTTTGCAGTTTATCATTTTCTAATTCTCTCCTGAGAAACCATTTATGTCTTAATTAGTTAAATATCCTTATGGTCGAACAGAGGGTATCATCTAATTATATACATGTATTATTACCTTAAAACAAAATGTTTAACGGTTATTTAAAGTCGGACCCTAGTGTCAGATCTGGTTCCTTACATGTACATGAATGTGACTGATTTTCTCTTTCTGGGTATTCAAGTTTTATGTCAGAGTAAATAGTAATATTAGATAGGTTATCTTAATGCCTTCTGTAATGAAGTATTGTGAACAAATGTTGGCCGTAAAACACCGAACTTTGAATGTCTTCTTTCGTGAACATTACCAATAGATTTGATAACCATAGTTTTGTTGACTGCTGTGAATGTTTTCAGGTATAAAGAATTTTATTTGTCCAGTATGCGCTAAAGGTTGCAGTACTAAGAGTGAATTAAGACGACATGTTAGTTTCCATGGAGGTAAATCTGTCATTTTACTTCTATTTTTTTGAGTCATTGTTTTTTTTTGCAGTAAATCAATATTATCTCTACCCTGATGGTGTCTAGTCTTACCCTGAGCAAAGAAATGTAGTTAGCATTTTGAAGTTTGTTAAAAATCTCATCAGCATTTTTGAAATTTTAAGTGGGCAGCTTTTTTCTAATATTCATTTATTTTAACAATGTTGCTGTGTACTAACCAGGTTAAACTTCATCTTGAAATACATGATAAAAATTATATAGTAAAAAGCCTACTCTCAATGTATTGAAAACATTTTTAAATGGTATTTACAGACGGTCTTATAATCATTTTATGTTAAAGTTCAACTTTAGTTGGAGAGTCTTTCAGTCTAAGGTATTTATCGACACTCAGAAATATTTCTAGTATCTCAGAATTTCTTGTGATTTGTACCTGCATCACAGAATGTCATAAATATTATTTATTTATAAATTAAACAACATTTCAGCATGGTATATCAGCAAATATAGCATGGTACAAAGTTTAGATGCATAGTGATTTAACCATGAGGTTTTTATCCAAGTTGTTGCATTGTAATCATCTGAACACTGTACGATGATATTCTGGCCAGTATATCACTCTTCAGCATTGTTCATTTTAATTCCATCATGGTATATCAGCAAATATATCATAGTATATAGTTTAGATGCAGCATGATGAAACTCTTATTTTGGCACTGACTTTTCAGTTCTTATTTTTTGGTGTGACAAAAAACATGCTGACATCGTAATGAGATCATATGATATCATGCAGAATATACCGTAGTTGACATCCTCTGCCTGTAGAATGTCATGAAATATTATATTAGAGTTCTCATTGTTTCATTTTCTCAATTGTGTACAGTTTCTGTAAGATTAATTATGTTTCTGTTCCAGAAAAGAAGTACAAGTGTACATTTGAAGGCTGCTCGTATGCCTGCACTGATAACATAGGTCTAGATAAACATATCAAACTGATGCATACACACAAGGTAAGTGGTGAAATATGCATACACACAAGGTAAGTGGTGTAACAGTGATCTGTCATCAGTTAGATCTACAGATGAGATGAGATAACCTTTAGCTCCATTCAAGCCTAGACTTATATTGCATCTATCAATGTTTTCCTCAGGGGGGGAGGGGGTGGCAGAAATTTGACATTTTTCCTTTTCTTTTCTTCTTAATTTCCACCAATGGCACAGTTGGAGATGCTTTTTATATCAAATGACTTGGGAGATGTCTATTTTCCCAGGTTCCGGCCTGTCAGGAATTGTCTTCTGTAAAGTCCATTGTATACTTGCAGCTGCTCCTCCCCACCCCCAACCCCAGCCCCACCTTGCCCCTTGCTAAGTGCGTAATGTTTGAGAACAAACATAGACCCAAACATGCATTTGCTGGCAAGCGTATGTCTGTTATTGGTTGCTTATTAATGTAAGGTATAAAGTTGCAATACCTTCTCATTCATTTAAATTGCACTAGAGACCCCATTCATGATGGATCTGGGTGAAATTAGGTATATTTGGCTTTACTCTCTCTGAACAAGACCATCACATCTGAAATCTTTCAGACTGAAGGCCAGTACCTTTACGACTCAGACTTTAAGGTCACATGGTCTGTTTTTATGGTATGTTTAGTTGATAAGGAGTAAAAACTCTCCCTGCTTGCATTTGCCACATTCCATTTTATACTTGTAGTCCTGGATATATAAACCTACATTGTTTTTTTGTTTTCTTGTAACATTTGTGATATCAACATTCAAAATGGTAATTGATCACATGTATTTGCTTTATAAAATAATATTATGATTAAAAAAGTATGCTTTCTAATAAGATGTAAATATATATGTGTGAAGATGTGCATTTTTTCACTTCTGTTTCAGGATTTTAAGCCATATGCCTGCCCTGTGTGTCAGTACAGAACTGGAGTGAAAGGAAATGTTGACAAACATATACGCACTGTACATGATCTCATTGTAGTCACCAAACATACCGTAAATCTCAAAATGAAATACTCAAACTTTGACTCAGGTGATGTAATTACAAAAGATGGCCGCCTTATAGCCACAGCAAAGGACAGGAAAGCTTTACAGCATGTTCCAACGATAGATAAAGAAATAGGTCAGGAAACAAATGTCTTATCTAATGTGAACAGTTTGACCTACGCAGACTATAAAATGAAAGAATCAGCTGATAATACTTACTCATCAATAAAAAAGTCAAAACGCCACAAAGGATATCGTGTTGATTCAACACAGTTTGGTGACCAAGATGTTGCGAAACGCTTCTCTGACTCGGATTACGCAAATAATTCAATTCCCGCTGGTGCTAGTGACCAAACTGATACTTCCAAGATGGAGACAATAATTCATGATTTACCTCCCTTGTCTAATTATGTCTATATACATGGAGACATAGGGGGAGCCCAGGATCTTAGGCTTACAGGAATAAACCCCTCAGAACCCTCTGGTCTTTATAATGTAGGAAATGCTGAAATGTTTAATTTGCAGAATAAATATTAACCAGATACAGCTTTACTACTATAGAGGTTGGAATTATTTTTTAGCATGACTATTAAGTATGTTTGCAAAAGATTGTTGTCTCTTTATCTTCAGTGACTTTGTGACTTTTGTTTTTTTAGCTTACATTTTAAATTGATTTGAAACTTGAATAGTCTTATCTCTGGTATTCAGTAGTTGTGTGAATGTCAGTCAAAATTTCTAGGTACAATATTTTAACTGAATTGCCCTTTTGTATTTAAATTTTTGGCAGTCCTTAGGATGTCTGACAATAGCAAGCAGCTACACTCAGAAACCACTAAATGACTGAACCATTTACCTTAACAAATGCATCAAGGGTGTAATACTGCCAATACACTTTTTTTTGATGCATATAATTCTAACTTCAAAAACTCAGATTTTTTTTTCAAAACTTTTTTGACGATGAAGTTAGTTACTTTAATATTTATTTAAAATTTTTTAAGGAAACAGCATGTTAGAAGTACAAATGTACTTACATTATTTTTAATTATTGTTGGTTCAGAACTTAAATATACATATGTAGGTCAGTGTTTGAAATAAAACTGGTCTGGAACAGTGTTGTGCCAAAACAAACTGCCAGCCCAGTTGTTGAAAATTATATCTTTTGTAAGATCCATTGATAAACTGATCTAGGGGCTGACACTGATTTACTCATGTAAAGCATCCTGGAATTGACAAGATTGTTGAAGGTTATAGCAGTTGTTGTTAATATTGTGAGGACTTTGTTTTATAACAGAGGGAGATTTATTTTTTTATGCCCCCCAAAGGGAAGCATATAGTTTTTGAATTGTCTGTCCCTCCATCTGTCAGTCTGCCCATCCATCCACTGTTTGTCCAGTCCATGAATTTGTCAGTCATGGATGGATTTTGAAATAATTATACATAAATGTGTGGCACATTAAGACGATTTGTCACATGCAAGACCCAGGTTTGCAGGTCAAAGGTCAAAGTCACACTTGGACTTGAAAGGAAATTTTCATAAAAGTGCATTTATGGTCGTGTCTGGTCAACAATTCTGTCATTCCTGGATGTATTTGAAAAGGTCTTGGCATAAATGTGTTGGACATGATGACAATGTGTCGCACGCAAAAATCATGTGTCCAGCTCAGAGGTCACATTTGTACGTCCAAAGTCATGATATGAATATTTCATAAAAGTGCATTGATGGTTGTGTCTTGTCAACAATTCTGACATTCCAGGATGGATTTTAAAATGACTGGCATAAATGTGACATGATGATGTGTTGCATGCAAGAATCAGGCCTCCACCTCAAAGGTCATGGTCACACTTGTATGTCAAAAGTTGTGATATTGTTGTGAATATATGGTTGTGTTTTTTGCATAATTTTTGTTATTCATACATGGATTTTGAAATAATTGTGGGTAAATGTGTTGAAAAATTACAATGTAGACAATCCTGGATTTGTAGAAAGGGGTTAAGGTCACACTTAACTGGAAAAGAAATTTTTCGTAAAAATACATTGTAGGTTGTTTCGGTCAACAGTTTTGTTATTCATGAATACCTAGTTTGGATGTTCTCATGAAATATTTCTTGAAAAAACTATGCTGTTACAGTTTTAAGTTATTTGGTATCAACATTTATATGATGAATAATAATATTTTGTTCTAAAAGAATTTATTAGCTATCATATGTAATCAGAGCATTTATCTCAACTGACAAACAACATAATATGTTTAATTCTTTTGTTGTTTGTTTTCATTTATGATAATTACTGTCAGTATAATTATCTATGGTATTACAAATTTAACAGTGGGTAAATGCATTCCTATGCTTGATAAAATGATACAAGTTAAAAATGAATGATACAGTAATCAGATGTAAAAGGTTCTTGTGCTATGGCTGACACCAGCAATTTTTACAGACAAGTAACCTCCAAACTATAAATATGTTTAGTAATTTATGTTTTATTAAACGTGTGCCTACACCAACCTACTGACATGTGTTTGTTAACATTCCTTTCTCCTTTCACAATTCTTCTTTCATGCTTTCCTATAGTATCTGGCCTTCATTTCTTGTCCTAAGTGTGGCTTCAGGGGCATATGTCCGTTCACAAGGACAGGTCTTGTTACTTAAATGTTTTTATCTGCAGTAATACTGAATAGTTTTAAAGAAGGCTTTAATTAAGTTGCACAAGTTAATGATGAACAGGTTACTGTTTTAACTTTCAGTCTTTTTAAAGGTGTTATTGTGTGACAGTGTCTTTAAATGCTTTTAAATGAATACGTTATAGAAAGTGTCAAAGTACTGAGTAAACCTTTTGTATTCTTTATATAATGGGTTATTTGTTTCCGATTGGAAATATGCTAATTGCAGTGTTAATCTGTCTGTTCTTAACCTCAGTTTACTGTCTCATCTGAAAGGCAGTAATGTTTGTGGAGGGGCAGGGGATTTAACTCATTATCCCTGGGTTAAAGAGGTCCAGTACTTTATCACTGGACTACTGATCTGCTCCAATCAACTGGGTCTATCTATCTATTTGAGTTGATATTGGTACAGGTTACCCATAAGTCCAATGCCTCCTGCAGAGATTAGTTATTTTAAGTTGTGGAGGATAGTGCATGATACAGAAAGCATCCCATTCTAGAGACACCTCTGATATTTTTGCATGCTCGGTGTATAGCAGTGATATATGGGATCTCCTTTTAATGTCTCATCCAAAAGACAATCAATGATGTAAGTGGAGGAGCAGGGGATAGATCTTGTGACCCCTGGGTTACCAGTCCGGCACATTACCACTGGACCACTGCAGTCACTTGGTAACTTATGTAAGGTCATATATATATATGAAGTTTCAGCCTGGCTCCTGGTCTGTTAAAAGAGACTAGCTGGTCTGTGTTCTTACTTCAGTAACTCTTGTTGAATACCTGATAACTGTGTTGTACTGTTGTACATTTGTATTTTGAAAGTTGTAGGTGAAAAAAATCCTTCGATAGAATTGTATAACGCTTATTGGATACCTTTTATTTTAGAACAGACATTTTTGAAAAATCGAGGACAAATAAAAGAGTAGTTACCTGAATATATATCCCGACATATTATTGTGTTGTGATTTCAGATCAGTTTTAATGCATTTTTTTGCATAAATGCTGGGTTTGCCTGACCAGAAACTACAATAATTTATCATATATTTCTCATGTGTTATAGCTTTGTTTTTGAATAAAAATGATTTAAAATTTGAAGTTAACTTTAATTTACGCAGTTAGCCTGTTTTTTTACCTTGAAAAGCATTTTTTAATGTTATTGCTGTGTTATGTTGCTGTATTTTAACGTTGAAAGACGAAAAAGGACGGTTGGATAGCATTTGAGAAAACAGAAGTAAAGTGAACATGAGTGAAATGAAGAGAAATAATAAATGGAATAAATAATAGTGAAATAAATGAAATAAATTTCCTAGACTGGAGGTCAACTGTGCCCAAGAAAGTCTGTAGGAACAAAGTGGATATCAAAGGCTGAAAAATACTGCCCCTAAAAATAATAAAAATCTGGTAGTGAAACAAGGAGTAAAAGATGTATCTGAATTCTGTTGTAACAGTTTTTTCTGTAAAATTATCTGAAGCTTTCTTTTACAGAATCAGTGGACATACAGTATGACATAGTTTTATGCCTCAGAAAGAAATTTGCAAGCAAGTAACCTCAGGCCTGTAGCTTATTTTTAAGTATAAATTTAGTAAAAAACAAAAATCAAAATAATGAGAAAAGAAATGATTTTCAGGATTTGCTGCTCATTTTTTGTAATATTTTCATGTGAAGTATTTTTTTTCCAACAAACTGAGTGTATAAATATACCCCGACGTTCGATCGAGTTACTGTTTACTTATAACCAGCCCTATTTACCCCCCCCCCCCCAAAAAAAATATAAAGATCATTTGTATACTTCCAGCATATATTTCTGTGCTGTACTTGACTACGGAAACAGTGCGTCACTAAAGACGTTATTGAAAAAAAAAAACCCGCAGTGTCTTGATTTGATACTCTGTGTCATGAAGTAAAAGTAAGAAAACGTATTTTTTCCGTTTACTTTTATTTTTCTTGTTTTCAAATATGGGCTATTCCACTGATACGTGTATCCCACCCTAGGAAGGCAGTTTCAAAATGAGCCAGTACCCTTTAGAATTTTTATGCCCCTGAAGGATGGCATATAGAAGTCGCACTGTCTGTCCCTCTGTCCGTACCATCTTCTGTGCGCAACTCTTCCTACAATACTCATTTGATTTTCACCAAACTTTCAAACAATGGTCATTATCAAGTGCCGAAGTGATCTTCGGCTTTTGCAAATCAATTATTTTTAGCGAACTTATAATAGGCCCTTGTTAACTTTATTTAATATTGCTTCGTTGCACAACTCCTACATTTCTCATGCAATTTTCACCAATATTTCACTGAATGATCATCGTCAAGTGTTGCTGCAAATATTTTCGGGCTTTGGTGACATAGTCATTCGTGGTAGAGTTATTGCCCTTTGTTAAATTTTATTTAATATTGCTTCTGTGCGCAACTCCTTCACCTATGGTGTTCAGCTGGACCATAAAAGTCCAAAAGTTAAAAGGTAGGAAACAGTTTAGAAACACCTTTTCTGTAAAACACATGTGGTGGCCTAAAGATACTAAACACTAGATCATTATCTTTTGAAACGTACCAGTTATGGATTTTTATGCCCACGAAGGGAGGCATATAGTTTTTGAACTGTCCGTCCGTCAGTCCGTCCAAAAACTTTAACATTGGCCATAACTTCCTTATTAGTAAGTGGATTTACTTCATACTTGGAAACAACACTCCTTTGGACAAGACCTTCCCAATGACCTAAATTTATTTGACCTTGACCCCTGAATGACCTTCACCTCAAAGATAAAATTGTCCAAAAACTTTAACATTGACCAAAACTTCCTTTTTAGTAAGTGGATTTACTTTATACTTGGACACAACACCCCTTTAGACAAGACCAAACGATCTATATCTATTTGACCTTGACCCTTGAATGACCTTTACCTTGAAGATCCAATTGTCCAAAAACTTTAACATTGCCCATAACCTCCTTATTAGAAAGTCGATGTACTTCATACTTGGACACAACACCCCTTTAGACAAGACCTTCCAATTGATCTATATTTATTTGACCTTGATCCTTGAATGACTGGTCCTCAGCTCAAAGTCAAAACACCACTTCGGGGGCATTGTCATCTTACAGTGACAGTTCTTGTTTTTATTATTTTACAAGCCATGCAAATAAGTAAAGGACATGTAATAGTCGTACCCTTGGACGTATGGGTATTTGAACAGCTCACAGATGCCAAACATTTTTGTAAGAAATGATAAAGGTAACAACAAGTTGGAAATTACCATGTCTGTGACCATTGTCGTGTTTCGGGAGCATTCGTGTCTACACATTTCATTTCTTGTTTTTGACTTGAAAAGACCCCCGCCCCATATAAAAAGACCACCCTCCACAGAATTTATTTTGCCTTCCTTCTGTCGGATATATGTTTCAATGGAATGGCCCTAGATATATAACTTTTTTTCTGTAAACAATACAGTGTGTACTTAAAGCAAAAAAGATATGTAATGTTTCAAAGGAAAACAATACAGAAAGCAAAAAATAAAAATAATAAATTTATAAAAGTAAAATAAAAAGGAAAAAAACAAACAACAACAACAGCAAAAACAACAACACACAAACAAAACCGACTGAACCACTGAAAATAAATTCAAAGGTGTCAACGTTATCACTGAAACAAATCCATGAACGTCTGGATATAGTTAATACTAGTAAGTATAATCTATTACGGCTACATACAGTAACAACAATCAAATTGGAGCCTATGACAATTATATCACGTTAACATCACATTAAACCACGCTGCTATCCTATGTGATTAAAAATCAACATTTATGTCATTCGTATCTATCACAACAAAGTTCTTTGTGTATATACTGACCTTGCTTCTTCCTCGCGCTGAAGGTCAACACTGCCTGGGGTGAAACTAGACATGCAGAGAAAGGCTTTAGTTGAAAGCTATGCTCAATGCAGAGATAAAGAGTAAAATCACTGAAAATCTCGTGGAAGACTGGCCTAAACTGCTGTCTTAGTATTCAGTCGCTACACTTGCTCAGACTTAATTGACGTAAGGTTATCCTTACTTAAACAAGTACTCAATGGATATCTATAAAGCCAATTTACAATAAAGTTAACCAGTGATGCGAAAGTCAGCAATTTTAAAGAAGAAAGGTCTTAACTTCAAAATTAACAAGAGTCGCTTTTTTTTACTGTTTTACCACCATATCAAAATTTAGCCCGTTAGAGGAAGTGATCTGACACAGTCACAGATTCTGATCTAAGTGGTGATTATCTAAAGCTGTTTCGACACTGGCTATTATATATATCTAGAGTTAAAACATCGTAAAGTGGCTCACTTTAAAATAGACTACAGCTGGGAGTCCAAGTTTTAAAATTTCGGACATACAAATTTATTGTTACAAATGAAAAAAAACCCCACCGAGTACACAGAAAAACTCAATTGTTTTAAAATAAATCTTAATTTGTCCTTACCCGCTCCGATGAATTGAAAATGAAATTATCCTTTACTTGAAGGTGAGTAACTAAAACATGACTTCGCTTATATGTTACCCCTCATGATTACCTATATCTTGATTATTGTTTGGAATTTAATGAACTTGTCACAAACTGAATCTATAGTAGAAGTAGTAGTAGTAATAATAGTAATAATAGTTTGCTTCGAAAACGCCACGAATATTCGTTATTGACGAAGCGATGAACGGGAACGGAGCGTTCTTTATTCTAAATAGATACTTGCTCGTGTTATAACGACTATGATTAACAATTGTTTGTCTGAGACAAAACACTGTCACTAAAACAATTATGTACTACTAACATTATTAATAAACATTGTATTATATAATTGTTACTAATGGAAGAAGAAGACATATTTATGGCCATTTAACAAATATAGCTAAGGAAAAACACGAGTGATATCTCTTACACTACCCGTAACGACCGGGTGTCATGTACCTGTCAATCAAAACCTCGGGTGAAATTGGCAAAATGTCGTGTACCCATTATGACCGTTAATGGAGAAAAGACAATTACATAATTACTTGTCTTGTTACAGTGTTTCGCTTGTAATAACTGAGCAACAAGTCCATGATTAATGCCCTCGGATTATGTATATATAAGTAGGGAAAATGTCGAGTAGGCATCGCAGAAAGATTTGACCATTGCAAGGTACGTAGTTTTGCGAAACTAATATTATATAACTCGTTTTCCTCATTCGATGTTTTGATTGCTTACGTGTTTCTATTTTCAGAATTTTCTATAAAGAAATATTTTTTGGACTATGTTAATTTCAGGGTTATTATGCCTGCACAGATGAATAAACTAATTAAATAGAAAAATCTTAACAGTGTATATGAATTAAACTTATTAGTCTGAAATTTTTGTCATACGTTATGGGTGCGTAACAAGGTTTTGTTTGAAAATGTATTGGTGAATTTACCCAAGTCATTTTACAAAATAATTACAACGTTTATTATCTGAGCAGCATTTGTGTGTTTCCGTTTATAAGGTTTATTCGTTTTTCCCCTACATCGTTTCATGCTAGAAAAAAAAAGAAAAACATAAGCAAACATTAGCTGAAAATCTGCAAAATTCTGCAGTTATATAGACTTTATAATAATTAAGTGTTTTCTATATCTTTCAGATAACTAATTATTCTTCGGAGAGAAACGAAACACAGAAAGATGGCGTCTTACTTTGTACTGGCACTTGTAGCTTTTGGTGCCTTGGCGACAGTAAAAGGTAGTTTAACTGAATGAATACAGCTTTTGTTTTATACCTGAAAGTGTATAACAAAATCTTTTTTTCATTAATATCTAATAAAATTATGTAACTTGTCAAACGTTGCAATATTGTATTATGATTTTTTCGTGTTCTAAAAATATTTGTATTTAAAGAAATATATACAGTATATTCAAGTTTTTTCTATAAATACGGGATTTATTTTCATCGAGTGGTATGAAAATTAATATTTCATGAGTGGCGATAGCCACGAGTGAAATATAATAATTTTCAAACCATGAGATGAAAATAAATCCTGTATTTATAGAAAAAACTTGAATTTTCTGTTTATTATATACTTTTCTCTTTTTTGACCTTAAGATTCGAAAGAATTCCCCTTTAATTTAGTGTATTGGCTGAATTTAGAAGAAAGTAGTCCGGCAAGACACCAGTGAAAATACGGAAAATATGTTTCACTGCAGTGAAAAATAAATTTCTACATTGAAAATACGGAAAATGAAAATACGCAATTTATTTCATCAACATTTCTCAATATTTCATTTATAAGTATATAATAAA
The DNA here is from genome assembly GCA_012932295.1 of Cyclina sinensis. Classification (NCBI taxonomy): domain Eukaryota; kingdom Metazoa; phylum Mollusca; class Bivalvia; order Venerida; family Veneridae; genus Cyclina; species Cyclina sinensis. The sequence continues at coordinate 47,059,253 of JAAONU010000019.1, read as the reverse complement.
TATATATATATTTGTTCATTAGTAAAAATATTTGTACAGCAGTAGAACATCATGCATTCTATAAAAGATTAAATATTGATAAAATAAAAACAAGTTTTATGAAATAATTTCATTTTCAGTTAAAACATATTTTTACATAATAAATCGTTGTTTAAAAATGTTTTGAGTAAAAATGATTATTGATTAAATTGATAAACAAAATGTCCTTGACAAAATGTATGTATCTATATGGATGATAAACTATTTGTAGTTTAAGTTCAAAAGAAATAAATGATGTTCTGTTCTATTCTGTTTAAAATGTGTTGTAAAGGTACTAAAGATTTGTTTGCTTAACGAAATACAAGTTATTAGGTATAATCAAAAACGTATTGGGTATAATTAGAACCCTTGGGTTGCTTTGTTAAAATGGATTTCATTGGCTGATGAAAATCAAAATGACACTTGTTATTATATTAGGGTTATATCAGTATATTTTAGGATGAATTTTTTTTTAACAAGCAAAAGAATTTTTACACAACACAACGATTATTTTTTATGAAAATACACATTTTTACAGACGAAATATTTTTGTTTTATCAATACAATATTTTTTTATAGATTACATGTATTCTTAATTTTAATAAATATGTTTTTATTTTTGAATGAAGAAAAATCATTATAGAATATTGCAATGTTTGACACGACATATAGTTATGCGATCCCTTTTCTTCCAAAGGGTAAAAGCATCAACATTTTCTAAATAAACAGGACTGTACCTATTTCAATTATATATTTTATGTATCAATTAATCTGTCATATCATACGCTGAGTTTGTCTGTCTGTCTTTCAGGCACATATGTTAATGGTCGGTTCGAGAGAAGTTACTCGGACAATGGGTTCGATGATTCCGGTGTATTCTTAGGAGGTAAGATTTCACCTTTCAACATAGCAAACACTAAAAGCCCAGGTCATCACAATGAAAAAATGTAATATCTTGTTTAGTTTATACCAAATTTATTTTAGTTCGATTGTGTAGGAAGCTTTAAGCTTATAGACACACTCTCGAATCCGTTCCTGGAACCAACCAGTACTAAGCAACGAGTGTAAAATTTCTTGCTCAAGTTCCTAACTGTTGTTTGGTATTTCTCTCCAAAATTCAGAAATTTCTAGCAATCACAAAAGACTTAAATGTAACAAACAATATGGTGTCACTTTATTTCGCTGTTCAAACATTTATTCAAAGCCTGACACCGGGTACAGCTGACCTACTTCATAAATCTGAAGCCTCGCTTTCATGACAAGAAATGAACACTGCTGTTTTCACAGAGCTAATTGTATTATACAAGTTAAGGCAGACGAATATTTTTAAATCGATGATAGATCAATATCTTTCAGACAATAGATTTAATGATGTCTGGTCTTTGAACTAAGTATAAAATGTAGTGTGATTCGTTTGCCATGTAAATATTTATTTTAATTTGAAACTTTGGTTTCTACCACTCATACATAATACACGTAGTTTTGACACTGGAAACTCATAAACGGACCCTAAAATAAGTACATCTTCAAATTTGGAATAAACTTGAATACACTGATAAAATTTCACAATCCAAAATCTTTCAGAAAAATAAGCGACTACAGTTAGTCTTTATCGTACATGTTAGCCGTAAATAATTTTCCTCCGAGAACAAAAAAAAAAGTTTCAAAATATCTACCACTAGCATACTTGTTATTTATTACACGTGTAACAAAAAAAGTTCTCTCTGAAATTGGAATATTGACATTTTGTATCCAATGACTCAAAATATTCACTAGTAGTTCCAATACAAGTCCATTTAATTGGCATTAACTGTTAAAATCATTGAAATGCAAATGAACTGGCCATGTTTTCAAATGTTTGCAGACGACGGAATTTTAGGTTCCGATCTTGACGACTCGTACATGTATGACGTTGGTCCGTATGTTGGCGGTGGTGTACATAATCGAGGAATCGGAGAGAGTCTGTCTGGTGGTATTCTTGGCAGTGGCGTTGTCGACCCGGACTTTGGTGTGAGCCCAAAATATGCAAGAATACCAAGTATTGGAGGTGGCATCGGAGGAATACAGCGTGGTATTACAGGTATTTGCTGGAATGTTTTGTCAAATAAATGCTTTTTTTTGCTCTTCAAAATATCATGGAAACAAGCACATTATGAATCTCTAACTTGCGAATTAAATGACAATTTTTTGAAAATATCATAACAGCTAAGTATACCCGATACAGTGTGAAGTCATGGAGAATCTTGTGTCCATTTAATGTCCGCGGTCCTGATTGGACAGAAAGGAATTATCCGCGTTTGAAAATTTACGTTACACTGTCATTATAGCATACTGCATGGAGTTATTATTTTATATCTTAATTTTTGGCGAATTCTGCCTCAGATTTTCAATAGCGTATTATTTCACAACAAGAATAGACCCTCCCCAAACTGACTTAAACACTGTGCCAGAACTTATACGGCATTTCTTTTCACGATTTTGACGAAATGATTGAAAGAATAATACTCAGTTTAGGCCTAAGCAGAAAATTTACACAAGTTTAGACATTAACAATTAAATAATTGTAACGTTTTTGATATTTCTAGGTGGTATTCTTGGCGGCAGACGCAGGAGTTATGGCAAATACGGAAGAAGGCGTGTTACGGCAGGCATTGCTGGATTTGCTAGAACACCTCGCCGTGTTGTGGGTATGGGAGGAGTTCTTGGTCTTAGAAGACGATCCTGGAGTAAGTCACTTGTTTTTGTCTTAGGGGAACTCTGGGCAGGGTAGGAGTGGAAAGGAGTGTCAAGGATTGGACCGGGCCAAAACTTATATAAAATGGCGAGGTAGATGCCATATATGTGTTAAAACGAAACCGCAACATTTTCGTATTCAGAAATGAAGTCATTTTTTTTCAAACAAAAATATTAAGATTTATGCCAGAAGTTATCATGTTTTCTATAATTGCTTTCTAACACCAAGTATTCTTTATTTCAGAACTGTACTAATGTGGACATCCTTAGAAACACTCTGCCAAACAACATACAAGACGGATGTATTGAAAGATACGCTATAACTTATTCAGTTGATTGTTTCTTTTTTATACAAATGTTAAATAAATTTCTATTCTAAATATTAAAAACTGATTTATTTTTCCTTCTCCGTTTCCTAACTGTTCTGATTAAATTTGCCGGTATTCCGTGAAATGTATTTACTTTTCCAATCTCTCCATGTAACAGAAATATGCAAAGAAAAACGTTGACATAAACTAACCTAAAAAAACACGGACGCTCTTGGCCACTGAGCCAACAAGATGATTCTCAGATTTTCAGAAGTGTATATTTAACGGTTACACAAGACATTAGTTTTGGTGAGGGTTTACATTTCTGAAGATAGAGACATTTATTTCAACCACTTAGGCCTAAAGCCTATGATGACATTACTAATAAAGAAAACAAGACGGTACACATATCCTGACAGCAATAATACAATATTATCAACACATTTTTCTGATTTATGACATAGAGTAACAGAATAATACATGAATTGTTAAACTGCCTAATATATTGTGTCATTCTGAATTTTCCGTAGTTTGGTTTTACCCAGAATCTGTTAATACTAAGGTGCTTATTCTAATCCTCAAGGTATATCTGCTTCGTATTTATAATATTACCACCTGGCATGACAGTGTTGAAGTTTCGCTCTTGCTTGTGTTATATAAAGAACTAAATTTTTCATTTGAAAGAGCTTCGTACTTTAGTATTCTACAAGATAGAAAATAAAGAATTATTTTATCAAAATTAACGTTATCGTCACACAAGTTGTTCGTAGAAACAGGTCGCCACATGGCAATACCTAGAAACGAACGGTTGTGTACAGTATGTACTTTAAACTATCTAGACAATATATTTCATTTTACTGTTGTGTGTCCACTGTACAACCAGTTATGAAATACTTTTTAGACATTTTAAATTAAGACCTTGTATGATATAATTAGTCAAATTACTTAACAAAACTCGAAAAACAGACTGAACCAATTGTGTATTTTGTGTATAAAAGCGTTCAAGTGAAGAAATGAACATATGTACTAAATGGGCAATGAGTAAATAGCCTAGTAAATAACTACAATACAATTAAGTAATGAAGACATTTGTTTAATATTTCTAACAGGTTTTGGAAATTGTATTATTTTTCAGCATTTTCATTTATTTGGTGAACTATATACTTTTATACTTTATCAATAAGATCTGATTTTTAAAGTGCAGATCAAAGTTACTCATCTTTTACAAAAGTTTTCAAACATTAGAAAATATTTAGGGTCACAATTTTTATTATTATTAAGATATGAATTCTATATCATATATCCCTTGGCTATTTGAATAATGATAATTTCCCCGGGGCGATGGCCTTTATTGGAAATAAATTATGATCTTCAGGCAGTTAAAATCAAAATTTAAATACATGTTATTATATTAAACTAATAAAAAAATGTGTCAGCTAATGTGCAGTTTACTGGTACGATAGGGGTACAGAACTGAACAGAGCATAAACTATACGCGTCTAGATGAGGTCTTTGCACATATTTACAAGAATAAATAAACATACGAACATGATTGGTTAAAATAAGTCTTTCTGAGTGAAACATACGAAAATAAGTTTTATGTATAGCAAGACAATATCTTCTTTGTTACCTTTCTTATAAATAATTTAGAATGACGGAATTTAGGAAAAAACATTATTAAATGTGTGTGTGTGCGAGAGAGAGAGTTGTACATGATACATTGTCAACACCGTAAAATAGGTAATATGTATATTGCATTAAAAGAAGTTAGTGACTTTCAAGTCTGTGCCGATGTCACTTCAGAATTAATACCGTACAGACGCACACACATACACATATCTTGTTCTTTTATCTCTGAATGAGGAATTTAAGTATAACATAATCTAAGACTGTTTTTGATTAAGGCTTGTATTTTCTCGAATGAATATTTCATTTATACTTGATATAGCAACACAAAAATCAGTTGAAGTCTATTTTTTATTTCTGGTATTTTCTGACTAATTCTACACTTAAAATTAAAAACAAATGATAACAAAAATAATATAAATATGTATATGTCAGCCTGCTCTAACATAATAATTCAAATACAAAGTCTGGCCTCAATAAAATCACTATGAAACTTATCATTAAGCTAGTCACAGGCAACACGTTTTAGAAAACATAAAACCTAAGCCAACCAAACCAGATTTATTGCATTTTCTAAGCAGTTGCTTTTTATGCCAGCATCCTGAACTGGTTGTGGCTAATGAAAAGGTTTTCTACAAGATGTTTCTGCTCAAAACATGCAATGTATTAAAGCATGTATAATTTCATTTCTCACTCATTTTTTCCAGTGCCGAATCTGATTTCTAACGAAGTAAGAATGTGCTTTTCTAAGACAAAAAATAATTACTTTATAAATTTCTACAGAATAAAACAAATAATAGTGCAAGAAACAAATATAGGTGTAAACTATTTTAATAATCTTGTCTACTAATTAGCTGCCGAAAGTTGAATTATTTCGACCAAATGCTTCACATTGTTTTAGTGAACTGACCTAAACTAGTTTCCTTGTTATGTTTTCTATAACTGCTAGTGCAAATTGGGTTAGGGAAACACTTTTGAAAATAACAAACTTATACTGGAGTAATTTTTATTTCACTATTTCATACTAGAAATATCCTACTAATCGGGGTAAATCTTTATCTAGCTTTGTTAAAAGTCTTTGTGCTTGAATCAGAGCGTCCGTACTAGAATTTGCCATAACTATATTTTCTACGCTAGCCGTCCATGTGTTATGATAGTTTGAAATCTTACGTTGTTTATTGTCTATATACACATGTGGAATACCTAGAAGTGTACACAAAATGTGGCCATGAAGACGATCTGTTATCACAACTCTACCTCTTTGCAAGAACGTCAACCCATTGGTTGTCATAAGAAACACGTCTTCCATTAGTGAGGTGCCTGTCGGCGTTTTCCAAGACAGCCAATCAGCAATATGCACATGTAGGCTGGGTGGGATGGGAGGTTTGCTGTAAGTCGGCGTTTCTTTATCAGTGCGCTTAATCCAAAGAATATCGTGAGTTGGAGGCATAAAACGAGGAACGGAACCTATTTGGTAAGCTATATCCGGCGATAACAAGGATTTCACTTTCGGAAAAAGGCTTTTGCCGAGCCTATAAGAATTTGAGTCCCTCCATACAAATGTCAAATTACTATGTGAAGCGTAGAGTCTTTTACAAAATTCAATATGTGACTGAGGATTTATGTAAAATATACTTTGAGGAAACATAACAATATGGTAATTCATGAAACGTGGAATCTCAAAACTACGTCTTCTGTCAAAAGCTGGCCATCCTATTACATTGCCCCCACCATGAAAAAGAATAACAAGATCTTCGTTTGTATAGTTTTTGCTCATATTTTCATCTTCCTTTACCTTTTCCTGAGTACAAGAACGTACAGCACATGTAAATATCATCTTAATATTCAGTTTCTGCAATAGAATAAACTCGCCGACAGCTATGGCAGAGTCACCTTTGTTTTCCGACGGTGAGTAATCAAACAGCATAGCATATTTATACTTTCCTAGGAGAGTCTTGAATATATTCATATGAATTCTCTGCGCTTCTTGTATAACATCCGACCTAGTTGTCATCTGAACAGAAAGTTTATTGGCCTCCTCTGGGTGTTCCACAAGATTTATTGAAAGGAAATCGTCATTACCGAAATGATTTACATGTGATATAGAGGTATCGTTTAAAGAATTTGGACCGGGCTTATAAAGGTTGGCAATGCTGTTGCTATCTTCATTTGAACGATCTATCCATTTGGAAATTGAGGATCCGTTCGCATTTACGCTCAAACATAATATTGTTAAACCAGACACAAGCAAGATAAACATTTGTATTTTCCTTTTCGCCATTTCTGAATACAAAACAAACATGAATATATAAAAAAGACTTTAACGATATTTATATTTTTTCCAGTTCTCTAACAACAAGAATTTTAAATTGCAGCTTTCGTAGCCATAGAGATACCGTCTGGTTAATCGAAATATGCCACAGCAGTCCATACAAAAGAATTTCTTCAAATGACTTTATGTACAACTACATGTCTTTACAGACGAAAAACAAGATAATCTTTTCTTGAAAACTTCTCAGAGTTTGGATGAACATACCAAATATAAAATCACAAACGTTTTACGTACATTTATGTACCCACTTAACTAGACAATTTCCGTTGAGTGAACCTTGGCTATAAAATTTAGTTGTAAACATCAAAACTGCTTTTAATGGCGTGATATATATCAGCATTTGGCATCACTACTGCTTATCACTAAGTAGCAATTGCATTTACTTACTTCGGCATAGATTATTGAATTAATGTTTCCCAAGCAAAACTGTTCCTTACATTTCTTTCAAACTTTCAAACAATGGTCATTATCAAGTGCCGTCATAATCTTCGGCTTTTGCAAATCAATTATTTTTAGCGAACTTATAATAGGCCTTTGTTACCTTTACTTAATATTGCTTCGTTGCACAACTCCTACATTTCTCACGCAATTTTCACCAATATTTCACTGAATGAACATCATCAAGTGTTGCTGCGAATATACTCAGGCCTTGGTGATTTTTTCATTTATGGTAGAGTTATTGCCCTTTGTTAAATTTTACTTAATATTGCTTCTGTGCGCAACTCCTACAATTTTGTAATTGAACATTATTTTCACCAATCGTGTTCAGCTGGACCATGAAAATCCAAAAGTTAAAAGGTAGGAAACAGTTTAGAAACACCTTTTCTATAAAACACACGTGGTGGCCTACGGATACTTAACACTAGATCAATATCTTCTGAAACGCTCCAGTTTTTATTTTATTTTTTATTTTTACCAGTCATGCGAATAAGTAAAGGACATGTAACAGTCGTACCCTTGGACGTATGGGTATTTTGTTCAGTTCACAGATGCAAAAATCTTTGGAACAAATGACAAAGATAACAACAAGCTGGAAATTACCATGTCTGTGACCATTGTCATGTTTCGGGAGCATTCGTATCTACACATTGCTTGTTTTTGACTTGAAAAAACACCGACAAAAATATAAAAAGACCACCCTCCACAAAATTTATCTTGCCTTCCTTCTGTCGGATATATGTTTCAATGGAATGGCCCTAGATATATAACTTTTTTTTCTGTAAACAATACAGTGTGTACTTAAAGCAAAAATGAAATGTAATGTTTCAAAGGAAAACAATAAAGAAAGCATCAAAAGTAAAAAAAGGAAAAACAAACAGAAACAACAACAAAAACACAAACAAAGCCGACTGGCTACTTAAAATTAATTCAAAGATGGCAACATGATCACTGAAACAAAGACATAGTTAATAAGTATATAATCTCCTTTCATTGCATATCAATAATAGGGCTACATACCATAACAACAATCAAGTTAGAGCCTATGATAATGATATCACGTCAACGTCGCATCAAACTATGCTGCTTTGCTATGTGATTAAAAAAAATCAAAATTTATATCCTTCATACCTATCAAAACAAAGTGCTTTGCGTATATACCTCTGACCTCGTCAACACTGTCTGGGGTGTATCTAGACATGCAGAGAAAGACTGTTGTTGAAAGCTATTCTTAATTGAGAGATAAACAGCAAAATCACTTAAAATTTCGTGGAAGACTGCGCTTGAACTGCTATCCTTGTATTCAGTCGCTGCAATATTATCCATTGAAGATAATTTGATCAAGTCGACCACTTGCTCGGACTTAATTGACGTAAGGTTATCATTACTTAAACAAGTATTCAATGGATATCTATAAAGCCAATTTACAAAAAAGGTAACCAGTGATGCGAGAGACAGCAATTTTAAAGAACAAAGGTCTTAATTTCAGAATTAACAAGAGTCGCTTTTATTACTGTTTTATCACCATATCAAAATTTAGCCCGTTAGAGGAAGTGATCTGACACAGTCACAGATTCTGATCTAAGTGGTGATTATCTAAAGCTGTTTCCACACTGGTTCTTATATATATCTAGAGTTAAAACATCGTAAAGTGGCTCACTTTAAAATAGACTACAGCTGGGAGTCCAAGTTTTAAAATTTCGGACATACAAAGTTATTGTTACAAATGAAAAAAAACCCACCGAGTACACAGAAAAAACTCAATTGTTTCAAAATAAATCTTAATTTGTCCTTACCCGCTCCGATGAATTGAAAATGAAATTATCCTTTACTTGAAGGTGAGTAACTAAAACATGACATCGCTTATATGTTACCCTTCATGATTACCTATATCTTGATTATTGTTTGGAATTTAATGAACTTGTCACAAACTGAATCTATAGTAGAAGTAGTAGTAGTAATAGTAATAATAGTTTGCTTCGAAAACGCCACGAATATTCGTTATTGACGAAGCGATGAACGGGAACGGAGCGTTCTTTATTCAAAATAGATACTTGCTCGTGTTATAACGACTATGATTAACAATTGTTTGTCTGAGACAAAACAGTGTCACTAAAACAATTATGTACTAACATTATTAATAAACATTGTATTATATAATTGTTACTAATGGAAAAAGAAGACATATTTATAGCCATTTAACAAAAATAGCTAAGGAAAAACACGAGTGATAACTCTTACATAAATGTAACAACCGGGTGTCATGTACCTGTCAATCAAAACCTCGGGTGTAATCGGCAAATGTCGTGTACCCATTATGACCGTTAATGGAAAAAAAGATAATTACATAATTACTTGTCTTGTTACAATGTTTCGCTTGTTATAACTGAGCAACAAGTCCATGATTAATGCCCTCGGATTATATATATAAGTAGGGAAAATGTCGAGTAGGTATCGCAGAAAGATTGGACCATTGCAAGGTACGTAGTTTTGCGAAACTAATATTATATAACTCGTTTTCCTCATTCGATGTTTTGATTGCTCACGTGTTCCTGTTTTCGAATTTTCTATAAAGAAATATTTTTGGACTATGTTAATTTCAGGGTTATTATGCCTGCACAGATGAATAAACTAATTAAATAGAAAAATCTTAACAGTGTATATGAATTAAACTTATTATTCTGAAATTTTTGTAATCCGTTATGGGTGCGTAACAAGGCTTTGTCTGAAAATGTTTAGTATAAGTAAATTTACCCGAGTCATTTTACAAAATAATTATAATTACAACGTTTATTATCTTAGTAGCATTTGTGTGTTTCAGTTTATAAGGTTTATTCGTTTTTCCCTTACATCGTTTCATGCTAGAAAAGAAAAAGAAAAACATAAACAAACGTACCACAGGTCTTTAGCTGAAAATCTGCAAAATTCTGCAGTTTTATAGACTTTATAATAGTCAAGTGTTTTCTATAGCTTTCAGATAACTAAATATTCTTCGGAGAGAAACGAAACACAGAAAGATGGCGTCTTACTTTGTACTGGGACTTGTAGCTTTTGGTGCCTTGGCGACAACAAAAGGTAGTTTAACTGAATGAATACAGCTTTTGTTTTTTATCTGAAGGTGTTTCAGAAAATCTTTTTTCATTAATATGTTATAAAATTATGTAACTTGTCAAACGTTGAAATATTCTATTATGATTTTTTCGTGTTCTAAAAATATTTGTATTTAAAGAAATATATATATATATATTTGTTCATTAGTAAAAATATTTGTACAGTAGTAAAACATCATGCATTCTATAAAAGATTAAATATTGATAAAATAAAAACAAGTTTTATGAAATAATTTCATTTTCAGTTAAAGCATCTTTTTACATAATAAATCGTTGTTTAAAAAATGTTTCGAGTAAAAATGATTATTGATTAAACTGATTAACAAAATATCCTTGATAAAATGTATGTATTTATATGGATGATAAACCATTTGTAGTTTAAGTCCAAAAGAAATAAATGATGTTCTGTTCTATTCTGTTTAAAATGTGTTGTAAAGGTACTAAAGATTTGTTTGCTTAACGAAAAACAAGTTATTAGGTATAATCAAAAACGTATTGGGTATAATTAGAACCCTTGGGTTGCTTTGTTAAAATGGATTTCATTGGCTGATGAAAATCAAAATGACACTTGTTATTATATTAGGGTTATATCAGTATATTTTAGGATGAAATTTTTTTTAACAAGCAAAAGAATTTTTACACAACACAACGATTATTTTTTATGAAAATACACATTTTTACAGAAGAAATATTTTTGTTTTATCAATACAATATTTTTTTATAGATTACATGTATTCTTAATTTTAATAAATATGTTTTTATTTTTGAATGAAGAAAAATCATTATAGAATATTGCAATGTTTGACACGACATATAGTTATGCAATCCCTTTTCTTCCAAAGGGTAAAAGCATCAACATTTTCTAAATAAACAGGACTGTACCTATTTCAATTATATATTTTATGTATCAATTAATCTGTCATATCATACACGCAGTTTGTCTGTCTGTCTTTCAGGCACATATGTTAACGGTCGGTTCGAGAGAAGTTACTCGGACAATGGGTTCGATGATTCCGGTGTATTCTTAGGAGGTAAGATTTCAACATTCAACATAGTAATCACTAAAAGCCCAGGTCTTCACAATGAAAAAATGTAATATCTTGTTTAGTTTATACCAAATTTATTTTAGTTCGATTGTGTAGGAAGCTTTAAGCTTATAGACACACTCTCGAATCCGTTCCTGGAACCAACCAGTACTAAGCAACGAGTGTAAAATTTCTTGCTCAAGTTCCTAACTGTTGTTTGGTATTTCTCTCCAAAATTCAGAAATTTCTAGCAATCACAAAAGACTTAAATGTAACAAACAATATGGTGTCACTTTATTTCGCTGTTCAAACATTTATTCAAAGCCTGACACCGGGTACAGCTGACCTACTTCATAAATCTGAAGCCTCGCTTTCATGACAAGAAATGAACACTGCTGTTTTCACAGAGCTAATTGTATTATACAAGTTAAGGCAGACGAATATTTTTAAATCGATGATAGATCAATATCTTTCAGACAATAGATTTAATGATGTCTGGTCTTTGAACTAAGTATAAAATGTAGTGTGATTCGTTTGCCATGTAAATATTTATTTTAATTTGAAACTTTGGTTTCTACCACTCATACATAATACACGTAGTTTTGACACTGAAAACTCATAAACGGACCCTAAAATAAGAACATCTTCAAATTTGGAATAAACTTGAATACACTGATAAAATTTCACAATCCAAAATCTTTCAGAAAAATAAGCGATTACAGTTAGTCTTTATCGTACATGTTAGCCCTAAATAATTTTCCTCCGAGAACAAAAAAAAAAGTTTTAAAATATTTACCACTAGCATACTTGTTATTTATTACACGTGTAACAAAAAAAGTTCTCTCTGAAATTGGAATATTGACATTTTGTATCCAATGACTCAAAATATTTACTAGTAGTTCCAATACAAGTCCATTTAATTGGCATTAACTGTTAAAATCATTGAAATGCAAATGAACTGGCCATGTTTTCAAATGTTTGCAGACGACGGAATTTTAGGTTCCGATCTTGACGACTCGTACATGTATGACGTTGGTCCGTATGTTGGCGGTGGTGTACATAATCGAGGAATCGGAGAGAGTCTGTCTGGTGGTATTCTTGGCAGTGGCGTTGTCGACCCGGACTTTGGTGTGAGCCCAAAATATGCAAGAATACCAAGTATTGGAGGTGGCATCGGAGGAATACAGCGTGGTATTACAGGTATTTGCTGGAATGTTTTGTCAAATAAATACTTTTTTTTGCTCTTCAAAATATCATGGAAACAAGCACATTATGAATCTCTAACTTGCGAATTAAATGACAATTTTTTGAAAATATCATAACAGCTAAGTATACCCGATACAGTGTGAAGTCATGGAGAATCTTGTGTCCATTTAATGTCCGCGGTCCTGATTGGACAGAAAGGAATTATCCGCGTTAGAAAATTTACGTTACACTGTCATTATATAGCATACTGCATGGAGTTATTATTTTATATCTTAATTTTTGGCGAATTCTGCCTCAGATTTTCAATAGCGTATTATTTCACAACAAGAATAGGCCCTCCCCAAACTGACTTAAACACTGTGCCAGAACTTATACGGCATTTCTTTTCACGATTTTGACGAAATGATTGAAAGAATAATACTCAGTTTACGCCTAAGCAGAAAATTTACACAAGTTTAGACATTAACAAATAAATAATAGTTACGTTTTTGATATTTCTAGGTGGTATTCTTGGCGGCAGACGCAGGAGTTATGGCAAATACGGAAGAAGGCGTGTTACGGCAGGCATTGCTGGATTTGCTAGAACACCTCGCCGTGTTGTGGGTATGGGAGGAGTTCTTGGTCTTAGAGGACGATCCTGGAGTAAGTCACTTGTTTTTGTCTTAGGGGAACTCTGGGCAGGGTAGGAGTGGAAAGGAGTGTCAAGGATTGGACCGGGCCAAAACTTATATAAAATGGCGAGGTAGATGCCATATATGTGTTAAAACGAAACCGCAACATTTTCGTATTCAGAAATGAAGTCATTTTTTTCAAACAAAAATATTAAGATTTATGCCAGAAGTTATCATGTTTTTTTATAATTGCTTTCTAACACCAAGTATTCTTTATTTCAGAACTATACTAATGTGGACATCCTTAGAAACACTCTGCCAAACAACATACAAGACGGATGTATTGAAAGATACGCTATAACTTATTCAGTTGATTGTTTCTTTTTTATACAAATGTTAAATAAATTTCTATTCTAAATATTAAAAACTGATTTATTTTTCCTTCTCCGTTTCCTAACTGTTCTGATTAAATTTGCCGGTATTCCGTGAAATGTATTTACTTTTCCAATCTCTCCATGCACAGAAATATGCAAAGAAAAACGTTGACATAAACTAACCTAAAAAAACACGGACGCTCTTGGCCACTGAGCCAACAAGATGATTCTCAGATTTTCAGAAGTGTATATTTAACGGTTACACAAGACATAAGTTTTGGTGAGGGTTTACATTTCCGAAGATAGAGACATTTATTTCAACCACTTAGGCCTAAAGCCTATGATGACATTACTAATAAAGAAAACAAGACGGTACACATATCCTGACAGCAATAATACAATATTATCAACAGATTTTTCTGATTTATGACATAGAGTAACAGAGTAATACATGAATTGTTAAACTGCCTAATATATTGTGTCATTCTGAATTTTCCGTAGTTTGGTTTTACCCAGAATCTGTTAATACTAAGGTGCTTATTCTAATCCTCAAGGTATATCTGCTTCGTATTTATATTACAACCTGGCATGCCAGTGTTGAAGTTTCGCCTTTGCTTGTGTTATATAAAGAACTAAATTTTTCATTTGAAAGAGCTTCGTACTTTAGTATTCTACAAGATAGAAAATAAAGAATTATTTTATCAAAATTAACGTTATCGTCACACAAGTTGTTCGTAGAAACAGGTCGCCACATGGCAATACCTAGAAACGAACGGCTGTGTACAGTATGTATCCTAAACTATCTAGAAAATATATTTCATTTTACTGTTGTGTGTCCACTGTACAACCAGTTATGAAATACTTTTTAGACATTTTAAATTAAGACCTTGTATGATATAATTAGTCAAATTACTTAACGAAACTCGAAAAACAGACTGAACCAATTGTGTATTTTGTGTATAAAAGCGTTCAAGTGAAGAAATGAGCATATGTACTAAATGGGCAATGAGTAAATAGCCTAGTAAATAACTACAATACAATTAAGTAATGAAGACATTTGTTTAATATTTCTAACAGGTTTGGGAAATTGTATTATTTTTCAGCATTTCCATTTATTTCGTGAACTATATACTTTAATACTTTATCAATAAGATCTGATTTTTAAAGTGCAGATCAAAGTTACTCATCTTTTACAGAAGTTTTCAAACATTAGAAAATATTTAGGGTCACAATTGTTATTATTATTAAGATATGAATTCTACATCATATATCCCTTGGCTAGTTGAATAATGATAATTTCCCCGGGGCGATGGCCTTTATTTGAAATAAATTATGATCTTCAGGCACTTAAAATCAAAATTTAAATACATGTTATTATATTAAACTAATAAAAAATTGTGTCAGCTAATGTGCAGTTTACTGGTACGATAGGGGTACAGAACTGAACAGAGCATAAAGTATACGCGTTTGGATGAGGTCTTTGTATATATTTACAAGAATAAATAAACATATTTGGTTAAAATAAGTCTGAGTGAAATATTCGAAAATAAGTTTTATGTATAGCAAGACAATATCTTCTTTGTGACCCTTCTTATGAATAATTTAGAATGACGGAATTTAGAAAAAAACATTATTTAATGTGTGTGCGTGTGTGTGTGTGTGAGAGAGTTGTACTTAATACATTGTCAACACCGTAAAATAGGTAATATGTATAATGCATTAAAAGAAGTTAGTGACTTTCAAGTCTGTGCCGATGTCACTTCAGAAAAAGTACCGTACAGACGCACACACATATCTTGTTCTTTTAACTCTGTTACACTGAATGAGGAATTTAAGTATAACATAATCTAAGACTGTTTTCGATTAAGGCTTGTATTTTCTCGAATGAATATTTCATTTATACTTGATATAGCAACACAAAAATCAGTTGAAGTCTATTTTTTATTTCTGGTTTTTTTCTGAATAATTCTACACTTAAAATTAAAAACAAATGATAACAAAAATAATATGAATTATGTATATGTCAGCCTGCTCTAACATAATAATTCAAATACAAAGTCTGGCCTCAATAAAATCACTATGAAACTTATCATTAAGCTAGTCACATGCAACACGTTTTAGAAAACATAACACCTAAGCCAACCAAACCAGATTTATTGCATTTTCTAAGCAGTTGCTTTTTATGCCAGCATCCTGAACTGGTTGTGGCTAATGAAAAGGTTTTCTACAAGATGTTTCTGCTCAAAACATGCAATGTATTAAAGCATGTATAATTTCATTTCTCACTCATTTTTTCCAGTGCCGAATCTGATTTTTAACGAAGTAAGAATGTGCTTTTCTAAGACAAAAAATAATTACTTTATAAATTTCTACAGAATAAAACAAATAATAGTGCAAGAAACAAATATAGGTGTAAACTATTTTAATAATCTTGTCTACTAATTAGCTGCCGAAAGTTGAATTATTTCGACCAAATGCTTCACATTGTTTTAACGAACTGACCTAAACTAGTTTCCTTGTTATGTTTTCTATAACTGCTAGTGCAAATTGGGTTAGGGAAACACTTTTGAAAATAACAAACTTATACTGGAGTATTTTTATTTCACTGTTTCACACTAGAAATACCCTACTAATCGGGGTAAATCTTTATCTAGCTTTGTCAAAAGTCTTTGTGCTTGAATCAGAGCGTTCGTACTAGAATTTGCCATAACTATATTTTCTACGCTAGCCGTCCATGTTTTATGATAGTTTGAAATCTTACGTTGTTTATTGTCTATATACACATGTGGAATACCTAGAAGTGTACACAAAATGTGTCCATGAAGACGATCTGTTATCACAACTCTACCTCTTTGCAAGAACGTCAACCCATTGGTTGTCATAAGAAACACGTCTTCCATTGGTGAGGTGCCTGTCGGCGTTTTCCAAGACAGCCAATCAGAAATATGCACACGTAGGCCGGGTGGTAACGTAGGTTTGCTGTAAGTCGGCGTTTCTTTATCAGTGCGCTTAATCCAAAGAATATCGTGAGTTGGAGGCATAAAACGAGCAACGGAACCTATTTGGTAAGCTATATCCGGTGATAACAATGATTTCACTTTCGGAAAAAGGCTTTTGCCGAGCCTATAAGAATTAAAGTCCCTCCATACAAATGTCAAATTACTATGTGAAGCGTACAGTCTTTTACAAAAGTCAATATGTGACTGAGGATTTATGTAAAATATACTTTGTGGAAACATAACAATATGATAATTCATGAAACGTGGAATCTCAAAACTACGTCTTCTGTCAAAAGCTGGCCATCCTATTACATTGCCCCCACCATGAAAAAGAATGACAAGATCTTCATTTGTATAGTTTTTGCTCATATTTTCAGCTTCTTTTACCTTTTCTTGAGTACATGAACGTACAGCACAAGTGAATATCATCTTAATATTCAGTTTCTGCAATAGAATAAACTCGCCGACAGCTATGGCAGAGTCACCTTTGTTTTCCGACGGTGAGTAATCAAACAGCATAGCATATTTATACTTTCCTAGGAGGGTCTTGAATATATTCATATGAATTCTCTGCGCTTCTTGTATAACACCCGACCTTGTTGTCATCTGAACAGAAAGTTTATTGGCTTCCTCTGGGTATTCTACAAGATTTATTGAAAGGAAATTGTCATTACCGAAATGATTTACATTTGATATAGGGGTATCGTTTAAAGAATTTGGACCTGGCTTGTAAAGGTTGACAATGCTATTGGTATCTTCATTTAAACGATCTGTCCATTTGGAAATTGAGGATCCGTTCGCATTTACGCTCAAACATAATATTGTTACACCAGACACAAGCAAGACAAACATTTGTATTTTCCTTTTCGTCATTTCTGAAAACAAAACAAACAAACAAAAATATATAAAAAAGACAATAACGCCATTTTTTGACATAAATTTTTTCCAGTTCTCTGTCTAACAACAGTTGCAGCTTTCGTAGCCATAGAGTTGACGTCTGGTTAATCGTAATATGCCACAGCAGGCCTTTCAAAAAGAATTTCTTCAAATGACTTCAATATATCTTTTCTTGAAAACTTCTTAAAGTTTGGTTGAACATACCGAGTATAAAATCACAAACGCTTTTGATTTATGTACCAACTCAACTACCAACTCAACTAGACAATTTTAGCTATAAAATTTAGTTGTAAACATCAAAACTGCTTTTAATGGCGTGATATGTTTGAGCATGTGGCATCGTTACTGCTTATCACTATGTAGCAATTGCATTTACTTACTTCGGCATAGATTATTGAATTAATGTTTCCCAAGCAAAACTGTTCCTTACATTTCTTAATTTTCTTATTTATTTCTGGAGAAAAGATATACTCTCCTCAAAGTCAAACTTTGATTTAAATTATATTATCTGACTCCTACAGTTCTAACCGAAACATCCTTTTATATATGGATGTGTTATCAAATACCTATTATCTCACATTCTGAATTCGAACAGTAGCCGGTTTTCATTTCTTCGTATAGCCTGTATTCTCGTTAGTATAGGCGAGTGCAAATAAGAATGCTTTAATGAAATCAAATTATGTCCGCGCGACTACCTTAATTTAATTGAAACATGATATTAAACAGTAACTGGCCACCGGCGTATGTTGACTGTCAACTGTATGTTGACTGTTAGTCAACGAAGTATACTGCAATGCAATTGAACCAAACAAAATTTCAACCACAAAACATTTCAAGATATGTTTGTCAGTCAGAAACTAAATTCTGCACCCGTACCCCATTATAACGCTTTTTTTGGTTGTCAAAACAAGTGTTAACTGATCAACAGAAGAGAAAAAATAGCGTTGAGCTAGGAAATTTGAATATAGAAGACTTGACAAATAATCATTTTTTTAAAATTAAGTATACTGGTATGTTTCGTTGCCGTCCTTTCATTTCATGTAACATCTTTTAGTTTTTTACTAGGTAAGTGACAGCGGAGTAAAGTAATACAGGAATATTTCCTTCAGCGTTTGTTTGCGTGTATTTTCACTCAGCGTAAGTTAGCCTAAAATAACAGTTGACTGGACATTATCAACAGGGTCTTTCCAGATTTCCCAAATATTCCAAATGTGTGAACATGTACTGTATGAAGTTTTCTGTATGATCAAAATTTCCATGTGTTGACTAATTGACTTAATGAAAAGCAGAACTTAATCGTTTCAGCGAGTGAAATTAACGACAAGGTCCTATCGGAACAGACTGGACCGGGGATCGAACCATCAGCTGCTCATTCTTAGTCAAAAACGCTAACCACGAAGCTACCAAGGACTGGCCAGTCCCTTTGCCACGATTAACAAAACTTACAATATCGAATTCTTAAAAAAAGTCAGATATTTTAAGTTTTCAATATAGTGTCGTTACAAGAACTCCTGTAAGAATTATCTGAACTAACTTAGGTATCTGAGTTTAAGATATACAATGTAATTTGTTTTATTTTTTTGACTGTACAATAGTATAAATGGTCTGTATATGAACTCTTAACAAATTCTAAAGCATGCTTTTTGACAGTATTCATTTTGATTGTATCATTACATAAATAATATAAAATGATAACTATTATGTTGATTTCATTATCATAATTTCACCAAAAAAAACAATGAAAGTTAAAAATGACCATCACAATAAAATAGAAAATTTTAAATGATCATCAGAAATGTGTCGCTTCATTTTAATTGCTTGTCCGATAGCGATCTTAAGTGTTCTTGGCCGAGTACAGATATCAACAAATCTATGTGGTAATGATTTTTATTGACTTTTTATGATCTGAGATCGTATTTATTAGTGCTGTTTGTACAGTCATGACCGCACTATTCTTAAAATGTTGTTTATCTTTTATAACCTTATGTATTTTGTTTTTAAATTCACGATACAAAGACTTCATGTATTGCAAACATAACAATTCTTCACACACATCTTGTATGTGTCATGTTACTGTCTGGTGAATACTTTCCTATAACTGTATAAATAAAACCTCTGACAAATGCGTCAGGGAGTCGATTCTTTGGCTCAGTGGTTAGAGTGTTGGCCATCGATGCGCTAAGATCGGAGTTCGAATGCCGCTCTGGGTGGTGTATTCGAAGATGCATTGCATCTTAATGTTACGGACTTTCTTGTTCGTAAGATGGGGGCTCGTCCGGGATGAACTCTCCGAGACTTAGTTGTACAAATTAAATAAAAAAGAATCTTTCAAGATTTCTCTCTGATCTTCTGATCTCAAACGCACAACACCATTCGTCATAATAAATTATTAGTTTCTCAAGAGGGTAATGTATTACTGGCTAGTGAATACCTTCCTATAGTTGTATAAATACAACTTCTGAAAACTGCATCAGGGAATCAATACTTTGTCTCAGTGGTTAGAGTACTGGCCTTCGATGCACTAAGATCGGAGTTCGAATCCCACTCTGGGTTGTGTATCTTAAGATGCATTGCATCTTTCTGTTACGGATTTTTGTAGGTAAAACATGAAGTTGTCAGTAGCAGTAGACAAAACACGAAGTTATCAGTAGCAGTAGGTAAAACATGAAATTGTCAGTAGCAGTAGATAAAACATGAAGTTATCAGTAGCAGTAGGTTTAACATGAAGTTGTCAGTAGCAGTAGGTAAAAATGAAGTTGTCAGTAGCAGTAGGAAAAAACATAAAGTTGTCAGTAGCAGTAGGAAAAAACATGAAGTTGTCAGTATCAGAAGGAAAAACATGAAGTTGTCAGAAGCAGTATGTAAAACATGAAGTTGTCAGTAGCAGTAGGTAAAACATGAAGTTGTCAGTAGCAGTAGGTAAAACATGAAGTTGTCAGTAGCAGTAGGTAAAACATGAAGTTGTCAGTAGCAGTAGGTAAAACATTGAGTTGTCAGCAGCAGTAGGAAAAAACATGAAGTTGTCAGTAGCAGTAGGAAAAACATGAAGTTGTCAGCAGCAGTAGGTAAAACATGAAGTTGTCAGTAGCAGTATGAAAAAACATGAAGTTGTCAGTAGCAGTATGAAAAAACATGAAGTTGTCAGTAGCAGTATGAAAAAACATGAAGTTGTCAGTAGCAGTAAGAAAAACATGAAGTGGTCAGCAGCAGTAGGTAAAACATGAAGTTGTCAATATCAGTGGGTAAAACGAGAAATTGTTAATGACAGTTGATAGCAGTAAGTAAAACACGAACTCTTTGCAGTTAACATGACTGAGACTTGATCCCTCCCCTGCACCATCCACCCTGCTTTTGTACTTGATTTGTCAACCCACTGTCATGTTAATAACATGGTGCACATGTTTTACGTATTGCTATTGGCAACTTCACTGTTTACCTACTGCTACTGCCATCTACTGCTTCTGCAAAATTTAGTAATTGAACGTAATTAAAAATCCTTACTTTTTTAATATCAAAATAACTTATTACCTCGTCGAAGACCGGTTATCATGACATCGAATCAACTCGTCTTAAAACTCAAGCTTATCTTCTAGAACTAGTTTCCTTATGTCTTTCGTTTAGTTTGTATGCCACCATCGCATATACCTTAAACGCTAAATAAGTTAGCAATGCTATTAAAAGAAACACCACCATTTACATATATTATAATTATAATTAATTTTATATAGCCCGGGGACGCTTAAAGTTATATCCAAATATGCCAAATGTCCGAGATTTATGATGGTCAAGATAAATATCGAACATACTGTCAATGTTCAGAAATACTTAAATAAACAATTACAAAGACCCTTTTTTCAGCTCTAAGAAGGAAATAATGAAAACATACCTTCAAGTATATCTGTTTCTTAACTGGACCAGTCATAGAATATAAATTCAATTGAACACTTCTGCTTTAGTTTAGCTTGTATGAACTTAGTTACTGTGTTCTTTCATTTCTGTGTGCATGATAAAGTCAAATTTCTAATAGGCCGAGAGGTTAAAGTCACTTAACCCTTCACTAATTGATTGCCATGGGGTTGAGCCCTACTACCGACTAAAACTATTTTTGTGAGGAAGTTAGCAGTTACTTACGAAGAATGGGAGTATAGTACTGGTCCTTCCCGGTAAACTGTCAGCCCGATATGACTTTGACAGTTCGAAGGCATTAAACTCAAACTAAGTAAACTGTTTGTTTTCCACATTAGAAAAAGAGTTTGAAATATCATAGCGTATAAACATTATAGACGGTCTCTGCGAAATCTGCTTTATCGGTGGTCTTTGGGTCGGCACCAGTTATTCTCTGGTGCGATGTTAGAAAGTCAGTACAATCAGACATATATAAATATAAACAAACGAGTTGCTTAAAATTCAGAAGTGCGTGGAATACGCGAATATCTTTTTACATGTATACGCCCGTCTACTTTCCAGTTATTAATCACTGCGCTTCGAAACTCGGACAAATTATTAAGAGGTGTACTCACCTGAAACACAACTTCTGCACTTTCTACAAGCAGACTCTTTGCACACAGCACAGGCAAGCTCTATGCCAGCCTTTGATTAAAACATCCCTGCGTTGGATAAGGAAATATAAAGTTTTGTTAATTGGTATATGCTCGGATTTATATCTTCATGTCTTAGCCCTACATGGTCGGAAACGACCACTGTCAGGAGAAATATAAACTTTGTTCCTGAATCTCATTGTCTTAGTTTTTTAGTACTTTTGGTCGATTATAATATGTCTTGAAGAGAAGAAAATATGAAAATAATGAAATAATGAAATAACATTACCTTTTTTACCTTATGAATTATTTTTATCAAATTGGGCACACCCCAAGTGGTTATGTTTTTGACAAATTATCGAAATTGTACTATTCATTCATTCATTCATTCATTCTTTCTTTCTTTCTTTTTTCGTTCGTTCGTTCTCTCTCCGTCTTTCCTCACTCCCTCCCTCGTTTACCTGCTCATTCATTCATTCATTCATTCATTCATTCAGTCAGTCAGTCAGTCAGTCAACTGTGATTCAAGTCCTGGTCATTTTGTTAAAATCTATTATTTTTATTGTAATAGAGACAATATTTATCAAATCTTTATATCGACAAAAATGTGATGTTCATTTTAGAGCTAAACAAATTATACATTCATAGATGCTTTGTAGATTAATACACTATGCTCCGTTTTCGACTGTGAAACTGGTATTACGTTGTGCTTCTTGCATAAACATATTTTAATGTCCCTCTTTGATTAATTTGTAAAGGCATTTCCCCGTGTTTCCGCCTTTTCGTCCGGAAAATGCCGTTATACAACATGGCACAAATCAGCCACCATAGAAAAAGATTTTGCAAAATCTTGTTCTATATCAGTTAAAGATTTTAAAGCCCCTGACACAGAATTTAGCTTATTTTTTTCTAAAAAATTAAAGAGACTTTACGAAAAAAAAAAAACGAGAGGAGCGACCTTTACCACAGCCATTAAGCCAAGTTATTTAAATTCAGAAAAATCAATAAGTTTTAACCCGTGAGTGTGTATAACTTTATATACTGTTCACAAAAAGTAGGGGATTTTATGTTATTTTGTTATGATATGGGAAATGTACTCTGTATAGGCAATCATAATGTATATTTAACGTTGGTCGTTCATGTATAGATAGCGTAGTCACTAAGGTATAGAAATCTCCTTCAAGTTTGTGCTGCACGTGTAATTTTAAGACATAATGGGTAGCACTCGGATTTTAACATTGAATGTGTTGATGTCGAGCACAAAATCACAATCAAATTTGCAATTGGAATTTTGAGACGTCTAACGGAACGTCAACGTTGGCGGGCCATTGGTATGACCGGAAGTACACAGGCCCCGGCTGCAGCTGACTTGAATGTTTCACAGTCCGTTGTCTGTCGATTGTGGTCACGCTATCAAACAAATAGTGACGTGATTGATATTCAAAGAAGTGGACGTCCAAGATGTACTGACGTCCGAGACCACCGCTATGTTTTTAATCAAGCTCTCCGTAATAGAGCACTGTCGGTCATAGACTTCAACAACGTCTTCAACATGTAAAGGGTCAATGTTTCGAGATAGACAATCAAAAATCGCCTTGACTCAGATGGTCTTAAAGCTAGGCGCCCTCAAGTGGTCTTGCTGTTGTCAGCAAAGCATCGTCATGAACGTTTGGCGTAATGTAGAGAGCTGCATCGGTGGAATATTAACCAGTGGTCACATGTGATGTTAAGTGCCGAATCCAGATTCAACCTACACTTTCGTGATGGTCGAAGAAGAGTTTGGTGTTGCCCAGGTGAACGTTTTTGCAGACGCTGCTAGGGTTGCCCACGACCGATATGAGAATGGGTCCGTTATGGTATGGGGTGGGATCACTATGACTGCCAGAACACAGCTACATGTGTGCCATGGCAGTTTGATAGGCCAGTACTTACGTGACAACATGTTGGTTCCGCATGTTGTCCCGTTTACTCAACGTCATGGCAAAATATTCATCTTCCATGATGATAACGCTAGGGCCCATAGGGCAAGACTTGTCACCGAGTTCCTGTAAAAGCAAAAAGTACATATTTACCATGTCAGCGATGAGGCCGCACTTCTCACCTATTGAACAAGTGTGGGACATTCTTGGAAAATGTGTCCGATGACGCGATCCTCCAATCAGAACATTACATGAACTCGGTGCGGCGCGGCAGGAAGAGTGGGATGGAATCCCTCAGTACACCATATGTCGTCTTATTTGGAGTATGAGACGTCGTTGCATAGCTTGTTGCGACAACAGAGGTGGTCCAACACGTTATTGAGGGAATGTGAAAATGATGACGTTAACGTTATGACTTTGGACGCTGTTTGAAGTACCTAAAGAAGTCAAGAAGAAGCCAAATTTTTGATTAAAATGTGTCAATGAATTTGTTAAATTGATTAAACAAAAATCAAAAGGTAAGGGTTTTCTTAATTATTCGCAATAACAATATTACCTACAACATCCCCTACTTTTTGTAATCAGTATATTATAATGTGTTTCTGTAACAAAAATGAGAAACTTACTTTAGATATATTCTTCTCAACTAGAATTTTTACAAGTATAAATATTTTCTTTTTATGCATCGTCGACCCATCTGTGAGTCAGTCGCTTTAATAACTTGCTTTACTGACTTTCGACTTTTAATATCTTTCATAAGTTTATATCAAGAAACCGTGAAATGGTATCAGATGTACATGTCGTTGCAAATATATGTGATCTTATTTTCATTCTTTAAAGTCTAGTATATAGAACAAAAAGATACCTTGCTCGGTCACTTATTTAAAATAAGTCTGGTATTAATATTGACTAAACTTACTTAGTGTTTGGCAATGTTCCAGAATATTTTTAGATAGTCACAAACACAATGTACGTTCTGCATGTTGCCTTGATAAGAGAAACATCTAAACAAACTTCACCAATATCTTACATGGGGTTTTAGGGACAGCCAGGGACAGGAATGGCTTAATAATTGACATTGAACTGTGACCTTGGCCTTAGATTTGTGGGCTTTAAATATGGATAAAATGTAGGTTCTTTTCGACGTCTCAATAAGATAAACATTTGACAAAAATTTCATATCTTTGAAATATTTCAAGTGATACGAATCGGGTTAAAAATGGCTAACAGGCGGACAGGCGGCCGGAAGAACGAACAGGGGCATAACATAATACATCATTTCGGACGTATTAAAATAAGATCTGACCAAAGCATTAAAAGAAAGCGATTACATAACGCTTTAATAATACTTTATCAGGGATTTCAATAGATTTTTTTTCCAAGGGTCAGTGACCCCTGACTTGAAATTTTCAGGGGTCAACATGAAATTCAGTGGGGTAAAAGTTTAACAACTTGGGGTCAAAGTCTGAACGCGAAGACATGCCTTCGGGCAATTAGTAGTATCCAAGTGCTTTCTTTATCAATACAATAACAGAAACAAATTTTACTTTTCATCACTATTTCCTTTATATTAAAAGCCATTTAATAACCAGTTAGCATAATTATAGTGACAATTCATTAATAAATGAAATATAAAAGAATACAAGTCTCTTAATACACTTGTAACTGTAGCCAACAAGCAGAGATCAAACAGAATACACTTTAGCACATGCCTCGCTTAGCAATATTAAAACTGAGTTAACTTAAACTCTTCTATATTTAAAAGATTGTTCTGAACCTAAAGACTTAAAAAATAACGTGCCAGTGTGTAAATTCAACTAGGATACGTATCAGAATAAAAAAATAATTATAAATTTTACGTGAATCGCGGAAATAAATAAAGTGCACGCAACAACAACAAAAAGACGAGGAAAAAATATTATTTAAAAGTCAATTACACTCTTGGGTACTATTTATAGACGCTCTGAATGGTTAGCGGCATCGTCGGTGACTCCCGGTACATATTCCGCACAACTACATTATGTACCGTGGGATAATTGACTGCAGATTATTCGTTTTCATGAATATTTATTAGCAAAGGGAAGTAGCTCCTCGTCGAATGAGATTCTGCAATACAAACAGATACTCTTCAGTGTGAAGAGTATGAATAATGACAAGTTACTTAAAATAGACGTTTTTCCCAAGATTTAAACATGGGCGCGAAAGACAAATTGTAACGAGTACTTTCACTGGCTGAGATTGCGCAAGGGAAATCTTTCGGAAACCAATCATAGTAGGTAATGAATTATTCATGAGTACGAAATTTTTACCAACCAATTAGATAAATAGAGTGAAACGGAATGGATCGAACGTGGGGTTCCGACGATGGGTTAGCGGCTGTTGTATTGGTTTTTTTCAACGCTCATTTTTTAATACTGCGACGGTAGTCGGTAGTTTGACTGGGGGAACCCCAAGCATTATTTTGGTGTAATATTTAATGGTGTTTCAGCAGAATACAAAACTGTATCAAACAGTAATAGAAAAATGACATCAACATGCAGGTGAAAGAATAGTCGGCAATTAAATTTCAATTTTAAGCTGAATAATTTATATTACGATTTCGCTACGCCGCAGTTCACAGACACTTGGATGCAGTAGAGCGGTTCTTGCCCCAGAATGAATCTTGAACACATGCTGTGACCCCCTACAGTTCATAACAAACATGTTTTGCCCATCAAACAGCACTTCAGAAAATAGTTTATATTTATACTTCGGCTTTATCCTACCCCAAGAAACATGTGGAGGTAGTGGTTACTTCAACGAAAAAAAAGTGTAACTCTATGGAGAATTTTGACATGTTTGTCAACTGTAATTTGGTCTGTCACTGTCTGTTTTCAAGCCAAGACTGTCGATTACTTCACATTATCTCCACTAAGCGTGTAACTTCTTGTCAGATATGCTTTCTCAGCTCTGTACACATCCAAATATATCGTCGTATCGTCTAGTACAAAATCGGAAAATATAAAATGCCCTGCTGAAATTGACAAAATAAAAATAAAGTTACAAATGAATGAAGAGTTACAAATTGAATCTCTGTCATCTTCTTTTGATTCTAATATTAATCGATTACAAAAAATGTACAACGCTCTGGATTACTTTGTTTTAAACTGATTTTGCTAAAACTATCATAAAATGTGACGTTGGTTGGGCATTTGAAAAGCTATCTCTTGTGAAAGACAGACCAATATGGAAGGGGATATCCGCCACTGTATGTCTACTGCTAAATTTATTGACAACTTCATTAAAGTTTCATATATTCTATTTATAAGTAATTTGTTTTTCGTGTTTCCTATTGCTATTGTTACAATTCATTCCCATATTCAACTAACTCTTATTTGCACATTTAGATTCCGTGGTTTAACATTTTTTGTACCGTTGTGATCTTGAAATGTTTATCTGTAAAATTACAGACTGAAAACTATGTATGTGTAAATTCATTGGACTTTGTTGCTATTGATTGTGACAAGTAGTTAACAACTACTTAAGTCTTTTATGTTTCTTAATTTGAATCTATCGGCTTTTTTATTCAACATAATTCTGTTTGCTGCCACATGGCTGTTGTTTAAATTGAATATTCCAGAAGGTAATCATTAACAACATGAACGATAGAAAAATATGTTTAAACTTCAGGAAAAGAGGTATTTAAACATGATGTATAAACTTAGTATAATAGTCAATCGGTTGTTCAACGCATCATGTTAATGTAAATTTCGAAGGGAACCAGTAAAGATTTTAAGATTCTAGCGCAAATTATTATACACGGGAGATAACTGTAGAAGAAAAATTTGACATTCGGTGTTTTCCGTGGTTTTACGGTGAAATAGTAATTACTTGCCCGTGTATTTTGGATGAAATGCTAAATAATGGCGAAGTAAGTGAATTAGTAAATATTTCTTTTTCAGTGGTAAAATTCTCCCATCTACACAATAAGTACAAGTTTTGACCTGAGGTCATTTATAATTTGATATTGTCAATTGAATTTCTCGGAAACGTGGGTCAAATAATGAAGATTAGAGGTAGAAATCTAGTTATTTGTTTATATTTATACATGTATAATAGGATTATATTAAAAAATTGTGGTCTGTGGACCGATTAGGTTTGAGAAAACTTTTCCATTTTTCTGGGCAAATCACCCTTTCTTAACGGAATGAAGGAAAAATTTAAAGAAATTATATCTTATGCATAGCGTCTATATGACTGAGAATCTATCTATCTATCTATCTGTCAATAATGCCTAACGCCCCTCTCGGGTATGACTGGAGGGCAATATTGTTGAAGTACATAAGTAGAGAAAATAAACCTAAGGGTTCTCACGGGAATTGAACCCCAACCGCTTTCATGAAGCTCCAACACTGTTGGCAACAACAATGTTGTTGGAAGTGGCCTAAACAACTACATTGTAGCAGGGTCTTTAAAAGAGACCCTGATTGTAGATAGATATGTCTATAAGTTAAAGAAACCATTTGAGTATTTAGTCAAAATGTCAATCGGAACTGGTTCAATGACTTAACTCTGAGATGAATTTATAAAAACAGGAGTCTTTTTCATTTTCTGGTATTTTTTCAGCTAACTGAAAAATAAATTGTCATGAAAATGTTTTAAATGTCATTTTGAATGTTTTATGATTAAGCTTTGTTTTTGAGTGAACATTAAAATGAGGGATTTTATCAAAAATGCTTAAGTGTGTAGAACTGTTCAGAACTGTTCCTTAAGACTGAAGATAACCTGTATGAGGCTGGGTAGCTCAGACAGTAGATCAGCGGAACAGTATTCCAAGGGTATGGAGTTTGAGTCCTGGTAGGCTGCACAGTCTAATATACTGAAAATTGTAGCATTATATTTTTGAGAAATTATTTATTAAAATTTGGAAAAAAGTGGGATTTTTCAATTGGGAACGTGCCTTTATAGCATGCAAAAAAGAATGAATAACAAAGTTTTCAGCTTCTACTTAATTAGGTCAACTTGTACCTCAGTGACTTTTTGAAATGGTCAGCTCTTACCTTGTTACTTTTTTATTGATAAAGTAAATACAGAAAGCCAAATTTATGATTAATGTAGCTGATAGATTATTTGCATGGGTCAGCTTATGCTCTTGCTACTTTTAGTTTTATAGAATACAAGAAGAGAAAATTATTGTTACGAGTTTACTAACCTACGTGATGACGACGGAAATAATAGTCGGTCAGTGAAAATGTAGGTGCCTGGAGTACTTATGTCGGGAGGAAAGTGCAAATTTCTCAACGAAATAAACTTTTGAAAAAGCAATTTACCTTTGTGTCCTGTTGTATTAGCCGTCTTGGATATCACTAGTTTGCCATGTATTTTTTTGTCAATACACCGTGCATGATTAACCTTTTTACGGAAACTTCCGAAAAAATGGTTCCCAGCGTTATATGAATACATGTTACTGATGCATTCGGTTAGTTTCATGTTTGCTATTGCTTTGTGCTAACTGATATCTTTAAGTGAATATGAAAATTTGTTTTAATACATTAATAAGCATTACACATAATTGAGTGCAAAACATAAATTCCAGGCTGAATCGTGTACTTTAAAAGTCTTCTGAAATAAACATTCAACGTCGAAATTACCGAAAGGAAATAATAGATGTTTAAAAGCTTGTGTGTATTAAACGATAGTCACAAATAATCACGTCAAAACTAGTAAGAACTTCTAAGCATCAACATTTCAAGGTTATACACAATCGAATAACAACCGAATATGCATTTTCCTTTTACATTAAAAATTGTATGATTTACATACATCTAGTTGCAAAAGCTGCAAGATATTTGCAACACGCAGAGGAAATAAACTCAAAGGCACGGGGAAATGCAGATTATAATAAAGAATTAAACAAAGCAAAATGCAATTGTCATACAGCAGTATGCATACACTGGCGGATATCCCCTTCCATAGACCAATGAATTGATCACAATTACAGAATATGCAAAACTTTAAAATAAAATATCTTTTTGGGAAAGTAAAAAATCAAAATGTTGCTGAAGTGCGTTACATATATACACTGACTTTTAAATATTTAAATATCAGGTCTATATATTCAAGTTAGTTTTACTTATTAATAAAAGAGACATTTTTACGTAAAATGAATAAATGTACATGTGTATCACTTTTGTACATAAAAGGCTAATCATTTGAAATTAACAACCGAGGAAATGCAAAACAAGTATTAATTCGCTTGTCATGAAACCTTAAATGCATTTTAAACGTACCTTTGTCTCAGACACGCGAAACCTTTACGATTTTATACTTCTACATGATAGATAAAATGAAAATGAACCGTTAAGATAAGAAAATGGCGCAGGTATTAGGAAAATACACAGTAACCTAAATATTGCAATTGGGCTGACCCATAAATGACCCCAGGGGCAAAGTTTGAACAATCGTAACGGTGGTCCGATGGTCACTGCTTCTTGCCAGATCTTGGTTCAGTGTACTAAATTTATGAGCTCTGTTGTCGTTTTTTTTTACAAAAAGTTAAAAAAAACACAATTCTGTTGCAACATGCAGAGAACAAAGATCAATTTATTTAAAATGTAAAATGTCTTTACTTTAAAAGGTTTTTGCCCCGATAACGGTTGATCAATTTTCTCCTTTTTTCTTGAGTTTTTCTTTAAGTTTCTAAGTCTAATGTCAAGATTATTACTACTTTTTTTACTTAACTGTATATCCGGGGTCATTGTTTCAATAGGTGTGTTAAGTGATCAGTGTTTGAAGGGAATGTTTGGTCATCAGACTTAATCAGCTCAATATAAATTGTGGTCGGCCATCTTTCAGAGGGAAAGGTTTTGTTCCGGGTTTCTTCTGCAGCTTCCCAGAGTTGGAAAGAGGTTTTGTCAGGGTTCGTTCACTCTAGAAATGTAATAGTTTATCTTCTTTTTGAGGTTGTATTTATATTGCTTTATTGCAATGATTTGAATTGTTCAGAGCTGAAATATTGTTTAAGGTCTAAGTCGTTTAAACACGATTTTCAGGTAAGTTTATTGAACTTGAACTCTTACAGAGATTACTTCTACTACGTTAAAGCTAGCATGAACACTTTTTGCAATCTGAATAACAGCTTTTACATCAACACCTGTTAAAAGGATGCATAGAGATTGAGCACATGTGTATGGGGATTGGTTCCATACAATTGAAAGTGCAAGGATTGTATTGTACATGTTTGGTATTTTAACTTCAAAACAAGTACAGTAAAAACCCGCCTTACGGCCACTCCGAAATTACGGACGACTTAGTTCAGAACGGACGTTTTCGGCACTGTATTACAATAACGATGGACCCCGGTATTGCGGCACTCCTCTATTCCGGCATTACGGACATAGCTGAAAGTAAAAACGATCATTTTGTTCTGGATAAATTTCCAATTCAGTCTATCAGAGCTCTAAAAATGGTACCAGCATAATGGCAGCTTTAAATAGTTCTCTGTTTTCTTGGTTGTTTTTAACATTTTGCCCTTATCTGTGTATTCTTTTTGCTGGAATCATTTTGCTTGTACTATTTCTGATAGTGTGGTAGCAATTTTATGCTCAAATACATTCAGAATAGAACACATGATAGGAAGTTCCTTCAAACACCCCAATCTGAAAATTGGCCAAGATTTTTTCTCAATTTCATGGGTAAGTTTAGAGCAGAAATATATTTCTTGTTTGAATCATGACCCCCACCTTTCTTGTTAATTTTCAAGAGTCAGTTCAAGCCAGTTAAGTTTGGTCTTGCTATTTTTTTTACAGCTCTGTGAATTTTATAAATTTTAGGCTATAAAGAATAAGGAAGGAACGTCTTTGGTGGTTTAATACTTTCAACACATCCCGCAATTACGGCAAATGTCTATCTTTCGCGCCATAGATTACGACACGCCTGATTGTATAACGATTTGTGTTAAGTGTTTGTTGAAAGTCTAGAAATCGTAAGCAAAATATGTTAAAGGATTATCATGTTACATTTGTGTTTGTGACAGAATCATTTTAAACGGCTCCTTAATTTGTTTGTTTCTTATAAAGAAAGCAGACCATCTGGAGTGGTTCTAAATAGAAATCCATACACATTAACAAAGGTATTTTATTTCGCTTATTTCTAAACAACAATAAGTAAGTGGGAATCAATAATAAGGCACTTAAAAATAATTTTTGTTCCTCTACATTCTTGCAAAACTATGAAACCTGTTTAAAATTTAAGAGTTTTACCATTTTTTTATGAATATGGGAGCTTTAAATTTGAATTTAGATATTAGATATTTAAATTTGCAGCGTTAATTTAACAATTAATTGAGTTTTGACAAGAAATGTTATTGGATGGAGAAATTACTCATAATAATTTCAATTATAATCAGTTCTTTCTTCAACACACATGCAGACATACAGACATTACCACAACGTTAAGTACTCATTTATTTGGAAATTGTTTTTAAGCACGTTTTCTAAGTTGAGATGGCCACAAGCAAGATAGATATCCATTATTAAGGACAACCCGCAATTAAGACCACTTTTTGAAAGAACTGTGACTGTCCTTCATTGAGGAGTTTTACTGTATGCAAAATCTTATATATTACTATGTACCTATATGTATTTAGCAAGTATGTAATTAATAAATACATTTAATATGAAAAAAATTAAGGGTAGACTGTTCATGCTAACCTAGGACTATTATATATATATTTGCAGATTATATCACTAAAGATGTTGTAACAGTGTTGGTTTAATTTAAAGTCATTCGTGTTATTGAAAAACAAATGGATTTCTCTTTGTCGTCGCGAGTGGCAACACGTCTGAGTTATATTTGGACATAAAACCCAGAAATGCTATAACACAATTTACTTTAGGTAGATTACACGTACAGCATAAACACAGTAAAGATAAAATCAAACATTCTAGGTTAACGGCTGTAACATATATTGTTTGTACCAAAGAATATTTCGACCAGTGAAATATTAATACTGTTTTATGACTTTACAGGCCACCCAAACCAGAAACCAGTTTTCTTGCAGTACATTGGTTGGAATACAGCTCATCATACAACACGTTGTAAGACAGACATGTTCGGGACTTTCTAAGGTTAAAGGAAAGGCATGGACTATTAGCACATAAGTCGTATATTGATTATGATATAGTTAACACGTGCATGACAAAAAGATACAAATCAAATCTTGTCATTAGGGCATAACATGTACAGAAAGAGTGATCTTCAAAAAGAATTTTTTGGAACTGAAATTGTTGACAATTCATTACATGTACAAAAAGGCCAAAAATGAAAAGGTCATACCCTGTCAGCCCCTGGAAATGCAATACAGTAAAACCCCTCCAAACCGGACGATCTCGGGACCAGGCCATTTGTCCGGTTTGGAGGGGTTTCCAGTTTGGAGGGGTTTTGTTTAAATTTTCATGAAGGGACTTTTTTGGGTGTGTGTGTGGGGAGGGGGGGGGGGGTATGCACCTTTCAATAATATTTAGCCATATGCAAATACCAGTGCATGTACTAGGGATGTTAAACATACAAGAAAAACATTGATGTAATTTATTTTGATAAAACATTTCATCAATCAAGTTGAAATGAACAGTTACAAAAAAAATCATCAATCAAGTTGATACGAACAGTGCATGTCCTGATCAGACTCCTGAAAACATCCTACATGTAATTCACTTATATAAAACACTTGTTCTAAATATTTTGACTAAGTATTAACATGTTTGCCTACATCATGGTTCAGACATAATTATCAGACACAATGTTCATTTCTTAAAGAAACTATCTAACGTTATTTTTCTCCCGAGAAGTCATGACTGGACCGATTTGGAGGCGTAAATTAACGTTGAAAAAAACCTTTTTTCTTAAAAGTCGGCCGGTATTCGGAATTCATGGGTGTCCGGTTTGGAGGGGTGAAATATATATAGAAAATTTCGGGCCCGGAAGAATCGGCCGGTTTGGAGGGGGATCCGGTTTGGAGGTGGACTGGTTTGGAGGGGTTCTAATGTATAGTGGTAAGGAATAATTAGATTATAAAAAATTGTCAAGACTTTAGTCATTTCTTTTCAATTTTGAACTGTCACGTTCTGCGAGTTGACATGGACTACAAAACATTCGTACTACTTATGAGCTAATGGTAGTTTGAGAAGAGTGTCCTCTAGAATTATAAACTTTCTTCAAAAAAGGCAAATACAAAACAAACTATGTTTGGAATGTCTGCTGGTTATATAATGCTACATGTTTGGGGAAGTAAGTCTGCCAGAAATTTGACTGTGCTTTTCAGTTCTGTGTCTGTACATTAAAAGGAGTCTGGATATCAAAAACAAATCAAGTTTAAAGACAGTTTATGAAAAGTCGAATTTATTACTGACAGACCAACAACTGAATGAGTGAAAACTGTCATTAAACACCTTAATTTAAATTTAGAATTGGATATTAAATTTATACCCGACATCACTATTCTCGCGGTATCACTAATCTCGCGGTATGTCAGTCGCGCCATATGGGCTGTGTTTACAAACAAAGTTTGTGACCAATTTTTCTCCCGCGAAGACATAACGCTCTAACTTGCAATCATGAGCAGTTTCTTGGAAAGTTTTAGTCCATACTTTAAAAAAATCCCATTACGATGCATTCGTTTCCCAGACGAGTAATTTTGTGACAGTGGCTCCGTAAACAGTGTTCATTTAGTATTAATTTTGATGTTGAATAACAATTTATCTTTTTTAAGCTATGTTTGATCATTCCCATTAGTGATTCGTTGACAGACTATAAACATTAACTGCAATATAATGTTCTAGAACCTTTTGACCTATTTACCGCGAGATTAGTGATATGACGTAATTCAACAATATGGCTGCCCACTGTGATAAATTTTCCACATGATTGATTTTCTTGACATATTTAAATGGCATTTTACACATTCGGCGATGGAAAAAGGATGAAATATTGTAATGATTACCAAAATTACTAATGTTTATTGTTTGCTTTTTAATTAAAGTTAGCCAAACGGTAAGTACCGCGAGATTACAGATGAGCAGTATAGAATTTAACGCAAATGTTGTTAAGGTAAACAATAAGGTAGCATATATATGTACATTCTCTCTCGATGTTATCAACCTTGTTTTGCATCCCTTCAACGTTATTATCTAAAAAAGAACGTCCTTGAATTTAGATTGAGTATTTTAACCAGTTCTCGAGTAAGAGATTTAGAACTTGTTTTGCCTTTAATGTATTTAGTTCAAATATTTTAAAGGTAGATTGTGTTTTGCTTACAAACACATAAATCAATATGTCAGTCCATGTATAAGTTCTAATAATGTACCATGTTTAAGACCAATTTTGCTAATTTCAGTACATTGTGCCCAGGTTGAGCTTTTGATATCCCATGCGTCAATAGGCCTCTCTATATGCATACCTTGCATTCCTTCACCAGAACGAGGCTAACTGAGCATGAATGTAAACAGGAATGGCTGACCACATGATAAGCCCAAGCATGTTAATGTACAGGGAAAGTCTGACTTACATTGTTGTGTTCCACTTTGTAATTCAGATTCTAGATATTATGATAATGCAATTCATTTTCATAAATACCTAAAGATGCAACTATGAAAAAGCATTGATTGTGAAAATAAGATGAAATGAAGGAGAACATTTCAAGGTAAAATTCCATTGTTTTTGTTGACATCAAGCTAATAGCTTTTTAACATTTCATTAAATACTCTGATTTTACATTATCTAAAAAGTACATTTTGGCTATCACATAACTGTAGATAAGTGCAAAAATATATTTATTATATTTTATGGAAATATCATAGGTATATAACATTTAAAAACATGTAAGACACTACAGAATCTTTACCAATACCATATTCATACTAAACAGCACTCACATTGATGTTTTCTACTATTTAAGATCAATAAGATGACAGTTGTTTGTTGTGGCTTGCTTGACTGCAGATTTTAAAGGACAAGTTGTTAAATCATGGGCGTCATGAATTCAAATAAAATGGCTGTAAAAGAAATCATCTATCATCTTGTTCCACACATCACTGTTAAATTTTAAAATATATAGTTTCACAATGGCTGTCATTAGTACACAAGACAAGCAAATCACACCTGTGTAATCCTGTCACAGTCAGCTTTGCTAGTAGTTGATAATAACACTGGTGGTCGCTATTCAACGTTAATGCAGCCGTGTCATATTTCTGCAAGTTAGGACTTGCCTCTAAAACACAATTGTATTGTATTGTAAACTTTACGATCAGGACTGGCTGCTAATCAGGGCACCCAAAGATTCACAACAACCCCACATGGATAAATATTCGCATTTGCTTTTTGTGTTGAACATGCACTGGCTGCAGTGGGCTCAGATGCCAACCCTTGTCGCCTGGCTTCAGTTGTGATATGTTGAGTGGATTCCAAACGCTGGACAAGGCTTGATGGTTCTTTTTTCCACTTGAATATTTCTCCTATTTTCGAAGCAGTCTGTCTGGTTTTTTTTCTGATTTTATACCACATTGGACTCTGACTCTGTAACCGGGTCTGTTTTTCAACCTAACTGATTCATTCCTCGTTAGCTTTATGTTTTCCAAGCTTTTTGATTTGCTTTAATCTAAAAGTGTCTGATATAAATTTAACATATAATTGGATTCTGGCAAGTGTGGAAACTTAACTTCATCATAAACATTAATAATGTACCCTGGATCAAGTTTTTGCTGGTCACTTAAAACTGACTCCTTTGGTGATTTTCCGAATCAAATATCAACAAGAGGATAGTCATTTGCTTGCAAAGCTGGCGACATCAGCCTATTTGGTACAGCAGTTGCGAATGTGTTGGCATGCCCTCTTATCGGATTATATAATGTTAAATGAATATTCCATGGGACAACCGAGGAAGTGCTGCAATGTGCTGCTCCCTTTCCAGAATAGCCTCTCGCTTCGATGTCCTGAACATCTTTGCCCTGAATTTTCACTCCTCTTGGAACATGAAATGTCTGTGGTTGGTTTGTCCTGGCAATATCCTTAGGAAGTGCCTTGTACCCTAAGGATTTGTACTTAGCTAGCTGGTACAGGGTTCCAACAACATGACCACATAATCCAGACAGACCAATTGGACAGGAGCAATAAGCTAACGATACCTCAGTTTCTTCTTTAGGTTTGAATGATATCTGTAACTGAATAAATGTAACTGGTTATAGTATTGTAATACTGTTATTATATAGACTTTATCATATTTATATGTATTAAGTATTTGACAATATGTAGCATTCTACGTTCCTTACTTATTCAGTATTGCTAACTACTAAAGTAAAAACAAGACTGTAATTTCATTGAAACGTTTTTAAACAAGGGATGTCACATCTATAATGTTACTATAATGTTACCTTAATTTGATAAGGCTGCTCATTCTTCCTCTGTGATCTGTAACATTTACCAGTTACTTGACAGCCATCAAGAAATTTTGACACTGTAATATGAAATGAAGATTTTTTATATAGCAAACAAATTTAGTAAGTATGGTACACGATTTAGCACCCTCTTATCTATATACACATATGTTATCAAGTCAATCAATTAAAACATTCTTAACCAACTATTTGGTTAAGCAATAACACACCGATAAGAGAGATGTAAGTAAGTATATATGTTACAAAGAGTTAACCCAGGAATCAGAAATAACTAAGAAATGATAAACTTTTACTCACCCCTCAGGTCTTGAATATATCCTTCACTATAGTATTTAAACCCTCTGTTTATTGATTTATATCCAGAAGATTTTTTGTTACATTTGAAATAATTTTCTACAAAAGTGAATGTAATTAATGGTAAAAGATCAAGATCTCTATCACAGTAAGAAAATCCTTCAGCCATATTGATACATAGTGTTTACATGAAGATACTGAAGCTTGCTTAGTTAGCCTCGTTCTGAGAAATCTATAAATATTCATGAAGTTATAATAAGAAGGGTCTATATCTAGCTTGAAACAACAGCTCCTCCTAAACAATTTAGTCAAAGTATATAAAACTTAGTAAATGTTCCTCGCATTTAGCTCTGCCAACTTTGTTAAAAAATCTATTCCCTGCACTAGCGTGCACGTATTCTACACCACATTCATGCTCGTTCACAATAAAATGTACCATGTACCAAAACGAGAAACCACATGCTGTGTAAACTTTCAATACACACAGAAATGGCCGGTAAAACAAGCACATTGTTGACAATTTTCCATGTGCCGACTTAAATGCTTAAAACAATACAGTTTTCAGGATCTCACTGAAAATTATGTAGCCAAAAAGATGTTGCAAAAGGCATCCTCAACAACACAAAATATACCCAAACAGCACAAAATATACCCAAACAGATTCTAATACAAGCCTGGTTCCAGATGTTTTGCCAATGGAGTCGGGTGGTAAGTGGGGGTAAGATTGGCCGGACTTCTTTAATTCTTCCTCAAAGGAAAAAGTATCTTTGGCAACTGCTTATCAAGCTTGATTAAGAGTCTTTTAGCTTGTAACAGAGCATCGTTACTAGAGTTTGCTAAAACTATATTTTCCACGCTCGCAGTCCATGTGTTGTGATAGTTTGAAACCTTACGCTGTTTATTGTCTATGTACACATGGGGAATGCCTAAAAGAGTACTCAAAATGTGTCCATGAAGACGATCTGTTATCACAATTCTGCCTCTTTGCAAGAACGTCAACCCATTGGTTGTTCTAAGAAACGCATCTTCCATCGCTGAGGTTCCTCTATGTGTTTTCCAAGTCAGCCAATCAGAAATGTGCACACGTAAGCCGGTTGATATTGAAGGATTTGAGTAAGATGCCGATTCTTTATCAGTTCGCTTGATCCAAAGAATATCTTGAGTGGGATGCATGAATCTAGGTACAGAACCAATCTGATAAGCTATGTCCGGTGCCAACATTGATTTCACTTTGGGAAATAGACTTTTACCAAGTTTGTATGACACTTTGTCTCTCCATACGAAAGTCATATTGCTATGCGAAGCGTAAAGCTTTTTACAAAAGTTAATGTGAGCCTGAGGTTTGATATATAATATGCTTTGTGGAAACATAACAATGTGATATTTTAGAAAAAGTGGAATCACAGCCGCACGCCTTTTGTCGCCAATTGGCCATCCTATGACATTGCCTCCACCATGCAACAGAATTACAAGTTCCTCACTTGTATAGTGTTTACTTATTGTCTGAGCTTCCTGCAAATGTGTACTATTGCAATGATTCTCGGGACATGCAAATATTATCTCAATATTCAGTTTCTGCAACAGAATTAACTCACCAACCGTTATTGCAGAGTCACCTTTGTTTTCAGACAGCGAGTAATGAAAGAACATAGCATACTTATACTTTCCTAGGAGAGTCTTGAATATGTTCATATGAATTCTTTGGGCTTCTTGTATCACAGCCGACCTGGATAGTCAGCCGAACAGAAAGTTTATTGGCCTCATCTGGTTGTTCTAGCAAGATTTGTTGAGAAGAATTCTTGAATACTGAAATTCAATGGTTCTAATACCGGTAAATTTCTATACAATGTTGTTTGATTTAAGGGAAGGATCTTTGGGTCATATTCTGTAGCGAAAGTATATACTTCATCTGTCCTTTTAGTAAACGTTGATCGGTTCTTATACAAAGAAAATGTAATCACAGCAACGGAAAACAAGATCAAAACTTTGGCCTTGGTTCTACTCTTTCCTGAAAAGTAAAATAGTAAAACTACAGAAATGCACAGGATAATCTGAACGAAAGTCATAAATTTTCATGGTAAAACTTACATGGAAGACTTAACGAACTGCAATAAACTTGCGATTTAAGAAAGCAGATTTATATTTCTGATGTTTATGATAAAAATATAACATTTAGAAAGTGCTATTTATTTATGAACGTGAAGTTGGCACATAGATCGAAGCTCTACATCCAGCTCTGCAATCTTATATCAATGCAGAGCTGGGTCGCAGCTCTACATCCAGCTCTGCAATCTTATATCAATGCAGAGCTGGGTCGCAGCTCTACATCCAGCTCTGCAATCTTATATCACTGCAGAGCTGGGTCGCAGCTCTACATCCAGCTCTGCGATCTTATATCATTGCAGAGCTGGTTCGCAGCTCTACATCCAGCTCTGCGATCTTATATCATTGCAGAGCTGGGTCGCAGCTCTACATCCAGCTCTGCAATCTTATAATTGCAGAGCTGGGTCGCAGCTCAACATCTAGCTCTGCAATCTTATATCATTGCAGAGCTGGGTCGCAGTTCACATCCAGCTCTGCAATCTTATATCATTGCATAGCTGGGTCGCAGACTTACATCCAGCTATACAATCTTATATAATTACAGACCTACATCCAGCTCTGCAATCTTATAATTCCAGAGCTTGGTCGCAGCTCTACATCTAGCTCTGCAATCTTATATCATTGCAGAGCTGGGTCGCAGCTCGACATCCAGCTCTGCAATCTTATATCATTGCAGAGCTGGGTCGCAGACTTACATCCAGCTATGCAATCTTATATAATTACAGAACTACATCCAGCTCTGCAATCTTATATCATTGCAGAGCTGTGTCGCAGCTCTACATCCAGCTCTGCAATCTTATATCATTGCATAGCTGGGTCGCAGCTTTATATCCAGCTCTGCAATCTTATATCATTGCAGAGCTGGGTCGCAGCTCTACATCCAGCTCTGCAATCTACCTGTGTAAATTCAAACACAATGATTCTTTTGAAGAGATATAGATAAAAGAAACATATCTGTTCACTACGTCACTAAGTCGTTACATTGTGAATACTATAGAGTATTTTTTTTCACTTCTAAGCATGTTATCTAGTCCTACCGTGACGGTGCTTCCGATCATGACCCTTATTTTACCAGAAAATGCGATGGGACGATGGCACGATGCTGAAAACCTTATTCTGTGTCTATAATTACTAGCACCCAGATGTATTTTATACCATTGTATCTGTCAACTGGATTGAGTAATATTAATTTATTTTATGTTTTGCTACGAAATGGATAAAATTTCGTTTTCCATTTTATCCCGTAACCAACGAGAAGTGTAATTTGATGACCCTTCTTTATTTGATAGTTAAACGTTCGTGGATCTCTTACATTTTCCTTTAAGACAGATGCCCACCTGCTAAGCTCAATTGGTACAGTACTGTATTAAGAATCAAAGGTTCGATCACTGGAATGAGTGTAAATTTCTCTGTGACGATTGATCTCGAACGTT
The DNA here is from genome assembly GCA_012932295.1 of Cyclina sinensis. Lineage (NCBI taxonomy): Eukaryota > Metazoa > Mollusca > Bivalvia > Venerida > Veneridae > Cyclina > Cyclina sinensis. The sequence continues at coordinate 47,017,862 of JAAONU010000019.1, read as the reverse complement.
TTGCCTTAAGGTCTTTCGTCTCTCACCACTGTCTCAGACTCATGTTAGAGACAGTGGAGAAAGTCATTCATTTGTGGAGAAATTGATACTTGCTGGTTAGATATAAAGGAAAAATCATAAACAACCAATAAAACAAACAGTTCATGAATTCTGTCAAAAATGTTACAACCCAGCAGTAAATAATTTGGCTCATAGCATCAAAAACAAACACTATAATATTTTTTGGTGAATTTAAACCATACTTTAAAAATATGCGCGCCGCTTTTGATGCTTGCATCAAAACTAATCTTTTATGCACTTTGTATTCATAGCCATAGCTAGTGTATACTTCTTGTTTTAATGCATTCCTTCTTGAGCGCATCTGTCTCTCATCTTGTTGTAATCTTGAAAATAATGCACTTGACTTTGCATGTCGTTTCAACACGACTCAGTTGCTCGTTAAATGTACTACGATACACTACGTCACATTTCTTTGGATCGAGATAAAAAAACAAATCCAATGTTTATGTTTTTCTTATACGGAATACATTACTTTTAAACATGTATAACCTCTTTTCCACCGTAGTGACAAGGTAGCAAGAAAGCAGGGAAAATATCAAAGTTCCCCTTGCAGATATGAGAAAATCAAACATTTCTTTGCAAGAGCCGCCAAAAGTGTAAATAGACCTACATGACTGTACATGAAAAGTAGACAAAACTAAAACAAGTTCTTTCCTTCCAGTTTTTGTTTCTGTATAATAATAACACCATTACAAATCTATTTGGTCAAATAACTATGCTCATCTGAAACGTCATTAAGATAACGCTCTACAGTGAAGATATACTGAAATACCATTAAAATTTTGCAGACCTAATTGGAACTGAATAATGAATATGTAAAAACAAATGTTTGAAGAGCTCGTTGTCTACGACCCAGCACTGCAATGAAAAAAAGACTGCAGATCTAGATGTAGAGCTGAGATCCAGCACTGCAGTGAAACAAGACTGCAGACCTAGATGTCGATCTACGACCCAGCTCTGCACTTATGTTAGATAACAGAGCTAGATATCTATAAACGATCAACCTCTGCACTTATGTTAAATTGCAACCAGATGTCGAACTACGACACAGTTCTCCTAGAGCAAAGATACAAGATTAGTGTGCTATATTTATATATTATACCCAGATCTGTATTAATCATAGATTGCAAATTTAGATGTCGATAGCCTAGATTAAGAGCTGGGAATCAGCTTTGCAATGATAATAATAATGCAGAGCTAGTTGTCGATCTATGATCCAGCTCTGCAATGATATAAGAATGCAGAGCTGGATGTAGAGCTGCGACCCAGCTCTGCAATGATATAAAATTGCAAAGCTACATGTAGAGCTGCGACCGTGCTATGCAATGAAATAAGATTGCAGAGTTGGATGTAGAGCTGCAACCCAGCTCTGCAATGATATAAGATTGCAGAGCTGGATGTAGAGCTGCGACCCAGCTCTGCAATGATATAAGATTGCAGAGCTAGATGTAGATCTACGACCCAGCTATGCAATGATATAAGATTGCAGAGCTGGATGTAGAGCTGCGACCCAGCTCTGCAATGATATAAGATTGCAGAGCTGGATGTAGAGCTGCGACCCAGGTCTGCAATGATATAAAATTGCAGAGCTTGATGTTTAGCTGCGACCAAGCTCTGCAATGATATAAGATTGCAGAGCTGGATGTAGAGCTGCGACCCAGCTCTGCAATGATATAAGATTGCAGAGCTGGATGTAGAGCTGCGACCCAGGTCTGCAATGATATAAAATTGCAGAGTTGGATGTAGAGCTGCAACCCAGCTCTGCAATGATATAAGATTGCAGAGCTGGATGTAGAGCTGCGACCTAGGTCTGTAATTATATAAGATTGCATAGTTGGATGTAAGTCTGCGACCAAGCTCTGCAATGATAAAGGATTGCAGAGCTGGATGTTTAGCTGCGTCCCAGCTCTGCAATGATATAAGTTTGCAGAGCTGGATGTAGATCTACGACCCAGCTCTGCAATAATATAAGATTGCAGAGCTGGGTGTAGAGCTGCGACCCAGGTCTGCAATGATATAAAATTGCAGAGCTTGATGTTTAGCTGCGACCAAGCTCTGCAATGATATAAGATTGCAGAGCTGGATGTAGAGCTGCGACCCAGCTCTGCAATGATATAAGATTGCAGAGCTGGATGTAGAGCTGCGACCCAGCTCTGCAGAGCTGGGTGTAGAGCTGCGACCTAGGTCTGCAATGATATAAGATTGCAGAGCTGGATGTTTAGCTGCGACCCAGCTCTGCAATGATATAAGTTTGCAGAGCTGGATGTAGATCTACGACCCAGCTCTGCAATGATATAAGATTGCAGAGCTGGGTGTAGAGCTGCGACCCAGGTCTGCAATGATATAAGATTGCAGAGCTGGATGTAGAGCTGCGACCCAGCTCTGCAATGATATAAGATTGCAGAGCTAGATGTAGATCTACGAGACAGCTCTGCAATGATATAAGTTTGCAGAGCTAGATGTAAATCTACGACCCAGCTCTGCAATTATATTAGATTGCAGAGCTGGATGTAGAGCTGCGACCCAGCTATGCAATGGATATAAGATTGCAGAGCTAGATGTAGATCTACGACCGTGCTGTGCAATGATATAAGATTGCAGAGCTGGATGTATAGCTGCGACCCAGGTCTGCAATGATATAAGATTGCAGAGCTGGATGTATAGCTGCGACCCAGCTCTGCAATGATATAAGATTGCAGAGCTGGATGTAGAGTTGCGACCCAGCTCTGCAGAGCTGGATGTAGAGCTGCGACCTAGGTCTGTAATTATATAAGATTGCATAGTTAGATGTAAGTCTGCGACCCAGCTCTGCAATGATATAAGATTGCAGAGCTGGATGTTTAGCTGCGACCCAGCTCTGCAATGATATAAGTTTGCAGAGCTGGATGTAGATCTACGACCCAGCTCTCAATGATATAAGATTGCAGAGCTGGGTGTAGAGCTGCGACCCAGGTCTGCAATGATATAAGATTGCAGAGCTGGATGTAGAGCTGCGACCCAGCTCTGCAATGATATAAGATTGCAGAGCTAGATGTAGATCTACGAGACAGCTCTGCAATGATATAAGTTTGCAGAGCTAGATGTAAATCTACGACCCAGCTCTGCAATTATATAAGATTGCAGAGCTGGATGTAGATCTGCGACCCAGCTATGCAATGATATAAGATTGCAGAGCTAGATGTAGATCTACGACCGTGCTGTGCAATGATATAAGATTGCAGAGCTGGATGTATAGCTGCGACCCAGGTCTGCAATGATATAAGATTGCAGAGCTGGATGTAGAGCTGCGACCCAGCTCTGCAATGATATAAGATCGCAGAGCTGGATGTATAGCTGCGACCCAGCTCTGCAATGATATAAGATTGCAGAGCTGGATGTAGAGCTACGACCCAGCTCTGCAATGATATAAGATCGCAGAGCTGGATGTATAGCTGCGACCCAGCTCTGCAATGATATAAGATTGCAGAGCTGGATGTAGAGCATCGACCCAGGTCTGCAATGATATAAGATCGCAGAGCTAGATGTAGAGCTGCGATCTATGTGCCAACTTCACGTTCATTATTTATTTTTCAGTATCATATCTACATTTTTAATTGCAAAGAAAGGACACTTCATTAATGAATGCTTTTCTTTTTTATATGTTCATAGCTGATATGATCAAGATATTTCATCTGACGAGGTAAATCTCTCTACCAAATATTTGCGTAGACAAACTGCTTCCCTTCGAAGTCTTTTAGATAATTATAAGGGATAGAAACGAATACTGCAATCAAAATTCGAAAATTCGGTTTGTCAAATACATATATTCGATTTCCGGAGATTCCATCAGTTATAAGAATTTTGGTTATCGAATATAGGTACTGTTTATCTGTTTTCCGTCCGATTTACGTGGTTGGGGAATCTGCTGTGTATCATCTAAGAAATGGCTTGTTTAATGGAAGCTTCAAAAACGTTTTGTGATTGGCATAAACACAATATATTCCCTTCTTTAAAACGTGGTAATAATTAAAACTGCTGGATAAAATTGCAAGTTTTTTGGGTCAAGTTACGGGAAAAAACATATATATATATAGACATTGATAATTTAGTAAACATGCAGCTAAAAAATTTGCAAGGATGTTAAAAATATTTTCAAGCACATTTATTAGAGTTATTCTGATTTATTTGACAACTAAAGCATATTATCAATAGAGTCAAAATCGTGATTGGTTGTTCGTCAATATGATTAAAATCAGCTCCTAAAGTTAGCTCGTGTACTGTGAACCAAAAAAAATAGACAAAAGATATAAAGGTATCACATTCACGCCTGTTGCAAATTGTTAATCCGTCATGATGGCCTCTGCATTATGCATTGCAATTTTCTTGTTAATTGGACATTTCTAACACGCGATAAAAAGTCAAGAGCAAACTGTTTCATTTTCTATAATTAGCATACTCAGATTGTCAAAACCAACAATACCTAATTCGAAAAAAGAACCATCTGCTAATTAACGAATATTCGAATTGTATTTTTAGATTCGAATATTCGAATATTAATTCATATCCCTAATAATTATGTTGTAAAATGTGTTAACATGAAAATAAATAGCTGACAATTATCTTAAGAAATACAAAAAACTTAAGAAAATTTACCTTTCAAAGTCTTCATATTAATACTTCGTATTCCCGACGTACACAGTCGGTTTGACCAGTTTCACTTACAACTCGGCTGTTTGATTGCAATAGAAATGTACTAATGTGTAAAAGAATTACATGTCTTGTTCACTTCTAAATAATGCACACAAATACCTTAATGCAATGTGGGCAACTTTTTCTATACATTGATGAAATATAAAACCATAATATGACGGGCCATAGAAGTATTTAAGTATAGGAATAGCATAGCATTTGGTATACGCTGAATTCAACATCTGATGCACTAATACCTTTCTGACACATAAGCTGTTTCAAATTTTTTTATGGCAAATTGATCGTCAACAAACACGTCTTTTACTATCTGAGTTGGGCGGGGAGGGCTAGGGGCATAATACATTATGGGTACAACGCGACTATGACAAATTTTAAAGATGTTAACCATGAATAACTTGACTGTAAAACAAAATAAATTGCTTGTAGTAACAAAATAAAGGTTTTTTGTACTTATTCAGATTTCACATTTTGAAAGATACTTTTTAAATTATTCAATTTTGTTTGCATTATTGATCTGAATCTGTTTAAATCATGGTCTGTCACTTTTCTTTGTCAAGTAAGCCATCTGTAGTTTGCAAAAGATCTTTGAGTGTGAAGGAAAATTGTAACCACAGTGCAGAGTATCATTTAATCTTTCTCCATTACAAAACCGAATGTTAAGGTAAAACTTCCCAAAATATCTTCCACTGACATAAAACGCTTTATAAGGATTATAATAGTACATATTATTTATCTGTTCTTACATGAATAAAGATTCTGTTGAAACTACAGCCATTGGTCTCAAAAAACCTAAAAAATGAACCATTGAAAACAAAACAACAAAAAAACCCAACAAAACACACACACAACGAAAGCAATAATTTTAATTTAAACATGCCATGCATTTGTTTGACAGCAGAGATTAAAACACCTCTTGTTTCGCCCTTTCAGGTGCACATTCATACCAACAATTATGTAAAACTTCGAAAGGAAATACAGGCGAAATTTAACACTACTTTTCGCATGGGTCACTTAAACCCCTTGCGTTACTCTTAATAATATGGAAGATTATTTCTTCAAAAATTGTATTGTTGCATTCGGTGATATGCTTCATTTTAAATGGCGAATGTATGCTTCTAACTTCAATGAATTCATATAAACTCTAAACGCTGAGTGTTTTCTGATATGCTTCTTGTTAACGTCTACTTAGTTCGATGAGCTTGATGTCAATTTTGATCTCGAATTTACATTTACTGAAATAATTATAAAAATATAATTAATTGCCTGTTGCCTAGTTTGTGAAGTAGCTTTTCCGCAATCCCTGGTAATATTCAAATTAACATTTACCACAATTCACTTGGCAAAAGGCAAGCCTGATGAATTTAAAGAAGTCGGGAATCAGTAAAGTTAGTCAAATTCTAAAGCAAGGGGGCGCCAGAAATCGGAAAATTATTAAGACTGCTCCGTCTAAAAGCAAAATATTTAAACTAAGTTACCCAGGCGTTCTTCTGCCAGAAATTGGTCTATAAATTACTTATAGAGCTCTTAAGAGGCTATAAATACCATGGGCTTAATATACTTAACTGTAAATCTCGTGCAAATGTATACAGACACTTTTCATATTTTTGTTGGTGTTGTTCGAAATACACTCTGACACAAATTTTGCTCTTTCTAAAAAAAACTAGCCAAACCCTAATGCAAAAAACTAGCCAAACCCTAATGCAAGTTGTAAAATACTTTCTACAGGAATTTCTGAAATGTGTTCTTAATCAAACCTCTATCTAAAGTTAAAGAGCTTTTCACAAAAGTTGTAGTTGCCATGGGTGCAACAAACAAATGAGATGGAGACACATTAAATTTTTACTTGGCGCGGTTTAAATGTACTGGACCAGTTTGTCTGAATATAATTGTCTGAATAATAGCAATAGTAATAATAATAATAATAAATATGAAAATCGTCATCAACAGCAGCATCAGCATCATCATTTGTAAAGTACCAACATTTTGTTCTTAGGTAAATCTGAATATTGGGGAACATGTTTGGATAGAATTGCACAATATAAAGCCTATATTAGATAAAAAAGATATTTTAAGCCACACTTTCCTTTTTCAGTCGAAAATGTTCGTGAGTCAGAGTGGATATAAGCCACATTTGATAATCCTTCCATCTAACAAAAATCTATAAACGCTTACACTCGATTATGTTGAATGATCTGCACGCTATATGCAACAATATCGTGATAACAATAACAAGATGAAATTCATTAAAATACCTACTGTCACAGCAAAAATCACTGTGTTTTATAAGTTTCGACAGACAGTTGGTATTCCTTTCGAATTTAATGTGAAATAGGGGAATGCTAGTAAACTTTCATACACGTATATTCAATTAAAACAGCTCGTTCACAGATAGTCATTGACTAAAAATTTGATTATAACTATCTTTGTGCATTACGTCTACCAATACCCATCTACAGACGCATTGTCATCCAAAGCAACATCTCGTGATTGTAAAACAAATGCGTAGTTTCTCCATCATGGGCTAAAGCGTTACGAATAGTATAAAACTTATATTTAGAATTTCTATTTTCTTGTCCAGCCACATGACTGATTCGTGCATGCACTGAGATTATATTGGACATTCGATTTGTGGATAAATGCCCCAACCAGTGAATAACCAACACAAGGTACGAAAGTTCACAGGATTGAATCTGATGGTCACTTTACTTTGCTCCAAACATGATTAAACTGTCCCTCCAAACATCGGTATCAGTGTTGCCATAATATTAAAAATGAAAGTATATCAGCTGATTCGATACAAAATCCGGATCCGTTTCAAAAAATGTATAAGGAGGTAGACACCAGTTTTTTGCACGGTACTATGTCAAAAAAAAATGACCCTTGGGTGGGGCAAACAATACCCAAGGGACATAATTTGAACAAATTCTTAATAACAACAGATAACAAATACTCACTAAATTTCAAAAGCCTTACCTTTATAGTTTCTGACAAGAAGAGTTTTTAAAGAGTCAATAAAAGTCCATGAAAAAAATCTGGCCCATTGGAGTTTGACCAAAGAGGTTTAACATTCAATGCTTTGTGCCATATTACTTATAAGAACAGATTCGGAAGAGGTAAACTAAGCAATGCTTCACATCAAATTTCAGAACTCTGGGCTTGGTTGTTTTGACAAAAAGATTTCTAAAGTTTTTTTCATCCTTGTTGCCATATCAACCAGGTGGTTTAGGAGGAGACGCTGTTTAAAGTATAAAAATGAATACGCGCAACGTTCACAGGCAGATTAGAAAAAACTCGCCCTGAGTATAATGTGCTCAGAGTAGTTGAAAATGGTATGAAAATTATAACCGTTAGAATGCGTACATAGATTGGCCTATCTAGTTATCATTTTTAGGCAAAACACTATTTACTTTCCAAAATAGTTTAACAAAACTAAAAGACTTGTTGAAATACTCTATCTAAATTCATTGAATCTTTTAAAACTTTTTTAATGATATTGTGCGATGGTTGCGGTAAAGCTTGATAACATCGAGGCAATGTACTCAAAATATTTATTCTTCGAGTTTTTGCAACACTACAGCTTTTACGTTTAATTACGTTCTACATTTATTATCCTATTCTAGCTTTTAAAAAACAGACTGTTCAATGACATGTTTCGCTCATTCAGTTGTTGCTCATTAAGTTATACATTTGACATTTTGTAAATGTTTTCTTCAGATTGCATTTATTTTCTATGCAGACTCTCTTCAATGTAGAAATAATCAAACTTCTGGCAGAGCTACTTCCCCTAGCCTAGCGTTTAGAGTATTATAACAAGTAAGTCAAACACGAGGGAGGTAATATTGAAGGCATTCCATAAGTAGTTTGCTTTGTTGTTGCCTTTTTAAAGAGAGTTTATAATTTCGTGTATGTAAGTTGTTTAAATTGATATTTCTTAAATCTACTCATTTGTTCTAGTGAAAATGTTTCTTGAACTACCGGATCGGCTCATAAATAGGACGAATATGTTGAAATCAAAACAAGAGGGTGATGGTGGCCCTTTATCACTCACCTGAGAACCTTTTTAGATACTGTTTTGATAACGGAACAATTTCTGTTATATACGAATCATGTCGTAAATAGAAAATAATTTCAAAAATTAAGTATTTATTTCGTGAAAACCAAATACCATTTCACACTTAAAGAGAAACAAAAGTCACAAATTCAACCGACACCATAATAAAAATTTTGACTTTATTGTTAAGTTTTGAAAATTTTAAGAATATTGAATGAATATTTACTTAGAAATGCTTAATCAAAAGTAGCAATTTTTCATTATCGGCCGACAGATGGAACGCCCCACCTTTTCACGTGACCATTTAGTCTGTGACGTAGTTATTTGTCCTTAATTAATAACTACTATCCAAAATAAATTGATGGCTTATTTTGTATTTTTCTTAAATAAATAATTCGTACAAATTGGTTCCGCCAAAACTGTTTTCACTTTAAAGATTTACTATGTGAATTTTAAAAATTCAGTGAAATTATAATCGGCGTTTACTCTGGCGACTTGTTAAAAAGCGGTAAATTAGTATCATAATTATCTGACAGATCATTAAGCCTGCGGCATTTTTTTCATGACAGGCAAATTAGGTCAATCCTGAACCCAACCCCATGTATCACGGGTCTTCGAAGATCAAACGACAATTATCAGTGGCTTATCCAAACACGGATATATCACCGGCTATCATGCAATCACATTACGACAATTGCTTAGTTATTTTTGCCGTCCTGTTCGCATTTGTAGCTCTGAAAAGGACAAAGTACTTTAACACTTGGAAATTTTATTAGGAATTAAATGTCATTATTCTAGAAATTCGGAACTGAATTTGATTGTTTTCCTTGAGTGAAAAAATGTTTAACCTAGGATTAAAAGTAAAGAATTCAGTGAATGTAATAACAGTCACTTACACTAATTTTTATTCGCCAGAACACTAGGTAAGTTCGTCACGACTTTTATTTTTTATTTTAACGTTTGTAAATCAACTTTAAACCCAAAAGAATTAATCAGACGATTCCATTAAATTACAGCCAGACGTTTAGGTAAAAGTCGCGTAATATATTGTAAAACAAATTCATTGACAACCAGCGTTAATCTGACAACAATTTGAGGTGATTAAAATATACATTCGAAATATTTGACTTTCGGTACCCTTTAAAGGATATTTTTCGTAATTAATTAGTGATAGTTGAATTATTACAACTTCACTTAATGAAAGCAACTACAGCAGATGTCTTTTCTCTAACTTTAAACTTGATTAGAAAAAATAAAGGGAAAAATCCTTGTTTCTATTTTGGATTCAATCAAAGTAATTTCCACGCAGCGGTTACTTCCTTTTGTTAATATAGTTATCACTGCCACAGCGCATTTCACGTGATGGCTGTTGCAAGTCGTTCTTTCCTTTATCTATTCAGTTTTTGATCATTTGTTTTGTTTATTTGTTCTATCATTTCTTCAGTTCAATAACCGCATTCATTCTTTTCATCCAGTCTTCTTTCCCTTTTCAGAATTTACCGCCACTTATCCTTGAAGACAGTTTCCTTAAGTTAGGTTCAAGGACCCCTCAGATTAGGTAACCTTAACCGGACTGTCGGTATTAACAATCATATTCCAATCTTGAGTTTCTCTAGGGTGGCTTAAGGCGTAACTCGCCAATAGCAATCCGTGTTACATTTATACCTTCATTAATAGAACAGTTTATACATATTTCTTTAGATTTGTTGATTATATTTTATTGTAAGATATTTTATAAGTTAGGCAGAGAAAGAAGACAATCAAAGACTTTTTTAAATGCATATCGCAAGCTTGCTAGCATACATATATAAGAAACAATGAGAAATAACTACTGTTAAGGTACTGTTGAGATAAATGAAGCCCTCGAGTGTCGAGTTTTCTTTTATTTCTCAATTTGTTTTCAACGCAGCCAAAAAGTTAACAGATATTTATCGCAATATAATCTTTTTGGCTAATTAATACATAATAGCTCGTGAGCTTTATCTTTGAATGACCACGCCAATGCTCAAGTAGCCCGCTAAGTATTTGAAATGATGTACAAAGAAAATAGCTAAATAAAAGAAACGTCGACATTTCTTCACCAACAAACCTTAATTTAGATATCATATGATTGTTTTTTTTAATTCAAAGCATTTATTAAGAATTAATCAACTTGAAATGAAGCTCAACAACACATGCTGAACGTTCTATCTTATCTACTTCAAGTTGACTTTGTTCATCATTGTTACCGTTTTCCAATATGACCAACGTATTGCGAGATACAGAAAGCTATTCCTAGTTCAGAAACTCTCCATCGCATATGCAGCGTCTAGCCTCAATACATGGTGATCCCCAACCTTCCTGTCCCCCATCGTCATTTGTTGCAGAAGCAAATACAAACAATAGCAAGAAATCTCAGTGTATTGTGATATGCTTTCGTTTCTAAATTACAATATGCTGACCGACGACTGGATAATGTTCATAATGCATATTTACAAAGACATATTATTTTATAAAATAATAGTACATATGTCGTAATATTACACACGTAAGAAATGAGTTTTGGTTATATACTTTAGAAACAAATCTTGTCACAAGAAATAAATACTTTGAAACGAAGACTTTTACAAATTGATTAAAACATTTCAATTCGAGTAGTCAATGCATGTGATAAAACACAGACAATACATTTTCTACTTAGCTAAGGTGGTAATTCTGTCGACTCAACTACAAAATACACTGGCAGAGACTGCAATAGATATGTATTTAATAATAATAATAATAATAATAATAATAATGATAATAAATATGATAATAATAATAATCTATCAACACAGACTGGGTTGTTTTAAATTAATTGACATGTAACAATACTAGTTTCAAAATTGCTTATATATGTAATATTTTATTTGCAAATTCAACTTGGCGTTGAACATTAACCAAATTTTCTAGAACACTGCAGAACCTGTGGCTATCAGCCTCATATATGTTTATCAAAACAGAAGTATTTGTGTTTATGTTGGCATTTATATCTCACCATTTTTTACTGGTGTCAGTTTAACTATTATATCAATTAGTGCTGAACATTTTACGTTATTTTTATTTAATCCTCATACAAACTAGCTAAACGCTTGATAGTTCTCAGTATTTCTTACGTTCAGACTTTTAAAATCTGTTTACACAGTTACGCATATCTCCAGAAACTTTCAAAAAAGTGGAAAAAAGCATATCAGGAAAACCCACTGTCAAAAAACACAGCCTCCCTGTATAGTAAAAAATAGACTAAAAGACAGCATGAATAATTTATAGATCAATCAAAGAAGGACACCACAAACAAAAATGAGAACCCGCGGGGTTACGAAATAAGAACGGTCAGTGGCAAAACATTTGTCACATGGAGTTTAAACCAGGTTCTAGGGTACACCAACCTCACACTTACCCACTTACTAGGGACTATGACTTAAACATTTATTTAGTTATTTAGATGTTATTTTATAAAGCTAATACTGAAATTACTTTATTTGTGAATTCTTTCTTTTTGCTAACATTTCTTTATATACTTTAAATCTGTTTAAACGTAGTCTTAACAACGTGAAAGGACAAAAATCCCTATTTAGCAAACTATGATAAAATACACTCATGCAGGAAAACCAATATGGAAATATATAAAAAAGATAATGAAACTCAAGCTAGTTATTTCATAAATAGTGCCGTCACACCGTAGAGGCGTCCTTACTGCGCTGCTGCGGCGACGGAAAATGGACCCAAAGCGTGTTAAGGTCGCCAAAAGCGTGGTATTAGCGTAGTGGAAACGCCAGACATTGTGCTGTGGTCGCCATGGTCGCCAATGATAGCCGAGGCACGGCGTTTGTTTTGAACGTGTTCAAAACAAACGCCAAGGTCCGGCGATCCGTCCTAGAACGCGTTGAGAACTCGGTGGGATCACAGAGGTCGTTAGACAAACATCGTAACATCTCCATGAACGTAGTATAAGCGCAGTACACGCGTGACAAAGACGCCGCGAAAACAGCAACACTTGCAACGGCGTCCTTTAATGCGTCTTAACCGCGACCCTCAGGTTTCTGACACGACCCTACTACGCGTTCTGCGTCCCTAAGCGTGGTGAGAGCGCCGCGGGAACTCCGGTGAACGCCGTTTACAAGCACAGATCTCAATAGAAACGCCTTAAGTGCGTATAAGTCGTGGCGGCCGCGTCCTGAGAACGCAGTCTGATCGCATAGGTCGTGGTAAAAACGTGTCTGTTTAAGTGTTTGAATTTTCTGGGGGGTCTTTTTCTCGCGATTTCGTCACATTTGCCGGCGAACTTGTACATTTTCTGGTTGCCGTAAATCGCAGATGGTCGCAGTCTAGTGTGACGGCACTATAATGAATAGTTTGTTTTTAAAACGACTAATCAAGGAAGCAACATGACACAACGTTTTCGAACGAAAATCTAAATAAAGCCGTACATTAAAGAAACCAAAATAGATTTACGAAGTTAAAAAATGATTAACGTAAAACCAACACAAAACGGACACTATTCGTTTCTATTGAACTAATTGAAAAGGTTTATCAAAGAAAGTAAAAGAAATATTAGATTTACTGATACTAAATATAATAGGTCACACATCATTAATTCTTCCTTAAAGGTTCGAGTATCTTTGGCAACTGTTTATCAAGCTTTGTTAAGAGCCTTTTAGCATGTAACAGCGCATCGATACTAGAGTTCGCAAAAACTATATTTTTTACGCTCGCAGTCCATGTGTTATGATAGTTTGAAATCTTATGATGTTTATTGTCTATGTACACATGAGGAATACCTAAAAGAGTACTCAAAATGTGTCCATGAAGACGATCTGTTATCACAACTCAGCCTCTTTGTAAGAATGTCAACCCATTTGTTGTTCTAAGGAACGCATCTTCCATCGGTGATGTTCCTCTCTGTGTTTTCCAAGTCCGCCAATCAGCAAAATGCACACGTAAACCAGATGGTATTGAAGAATTTGAGTAAGATGGCGATTCTTTATCATTTCGCTTGATCCAAAGAATATCTTGAGTGGGATGCATGAATCGAGGTACAGAACCAATCTGATAAAATATATCCGGTGACAACAAATTGTTTACTTTGGAGAAAAGACTTTTACCAAGTTAATATGAAACTTTGTCTCTCCATAGGAGTGTCAAATTTCTATGCGAAGCATAAATTTCTTTACAAAAGTCAATGTGAGACTGAGGTTTAATATGAAGTGTGCCTTGTGGAAACATAACAATGTGATATTTCAGAAATAGTGGAATCACAGCCGCACGCCTTTTGTCGCCATTTGGCCATCCAATGACATTGCCTCCACCTTGCAATAGAATAACAAGTTCCCCGTTGTTATAGTGTTTGCTCATTGTCTGAGCTTCCTGCAAATGTGTACTATTGCAATGATTCTCGGGACATGCAAAAAATACCTCAATATTTTGTTTCTGCAACAGAATAAAGTCACCAACTGTTATTGCAGAATCACCTTTGTTTTCAGACAGTGAGTAATGAAAGAACATAGCATACTATACTTTCCTAGGAGAGTCTTGAATATGTTCATATGAATTCTATGGGCTTCTTGTATCACAGCCGACCTGGTAGTCAAGCCGAACCGAAGGTTTTTTGGCCTTCATCTGGGTGTTCTACAAGATCCGTTGAGAAGAATTCTGGAATACTGAAATTCAATGGTCTTTCTACCGCTAAATTTCTATACACTGTTGTTTGATTAAAGAAAGTAAACCCTTTATCAGTCCATCGGTTGTTATACAAACACAATGTTGCCACAGCAACAGACAACAAGATCAAAACTTTGGCCTTGGTTCAGCTCTTCCTGAAAGGTAAAATAACAAAAATACAGAAATATACTGGATGATGTGATCGAAAGTCATAAGTATACATGGTAAAACTGAACGAACTGCATTAAACTTGTGATTAAGGAAAGCACATTTATAGTTTGTTTTTAGATAAAATAGAGCATTTAGATAATGGTATTTATTTTTTGTATCATATTTTCATTTTCAATCGCAAATGAATAACAATGTTAAGTGCATGAAATAGTATTTAACTCTACAGATTAAATAGCAGTTTATTTTCAAAGTAGATTTTCATATCTAAAATATCTAAATAAAGATACTTTTGAATGGGTGTAGACATAGGTCTATTTATTATATCTGGTAATTTTCATTATGTTCTCTATTATATTTCTAAATTTATGGCTTGCTGGCTTGAAACACAGATGATACGTTCAGATGAATAAAGCATCGAGAAACAAATCTGACTAGCATTATGCACATTCAAACTTAATCGAGTGCTGTATTGTTTTTCCAGGCTCAATCTTCACCAAAGATTGTATGATACACAACTCAACACAAATGTTAAGCAAATAGAAACAATGTGTCTACAACTAACAGGTCTCTACCTCAGAAATCAAGGTCATACTTTAACAGCTAGTAAGTCAAAACTTGTCATAAAACTTTTAAAATTCAGTCTTTTATTACCGAACTCGTAAAAATCAATAAATTGTGAATTAGCAAAAAACAATAGCATTAATAATTCTCAGCAGAAGTATAAAGGAGAGATTTCTTTAGATTGAAAATATTTTCAAACTGTTGCACTAATACTTTTGTGATCCATCATTTCGTTCTTATTTGATATTTACCACTTTGCTTCTGGTAAGGTGGTATTGTGGAGGTATTAATTCAGTTCAGTGATAGCTCTCGATACAATTTGCTTAGACATGCTATTTCCCTTGGAAGACTGTTGGTATTTTTGTAGAACATGAAAAGAAATATCTGAAAAGTTATTGTAGGAAGTTAAAATTTGAATGATGAAAGAAAAAGAAAATATATTTTTCAAAGTCTTCATATCAATACTTCGTATTCCGGACGTACACAATTCGTTTGATGCCATTATTTACAACACCGGCTGTTTGATTGTAACAGTATTGTACTGAGGTGAAACAGAACCACGTGTCTGGTTGACTGTTAAGCAATACATACATGTAAATTTACCACCAGAATAACGACTTTACAGTGGCACAGTGGGCAACTTTTCCTATACATTGATGAGATTTAAAACCCCAAGTAGACGCGACAGATTTTAGTATAGAAACAAACAGCTGTTGTTCTACTCTGAATTATATATTCTAAGCTGTTTCACAAAATCGAGGAATCAGTGCAAAATTGTTGTATCACCTTCAAATTTTACAAGTAGATGAAATAGTTTGACACCGAGACCTTGAAATGCAAAAAATGGTCGGAGAGGGGTAGTGGGCATAACGAAATGTGTGCACGGGATTTTACGCGATCATGACAAAATTTAAAGATGTTAAGCATGAATTCATTGACTGTAAAGCAATATAAGCCGCTTGTGGTAATAAAATAAACATTTTCGACATATTCAGATTTCACATTTTGAAAATAACGTCTATGTAAATTATTTAATTGTGTATGCATTATTTATCTGAATCTGTTTAAAATCACAACCTGTCACTTTTCTTTGTCAATGATGCAATCCATGATTTACAAAAGATCATTCAGTGTGAAGGAATACTGTATCAACAGGACAGAGTATCGCTTAATCTTCCTGCCTTAAAAAACTGAATGTTAGGGCAGAACTACCCGAAATATCTTCCAATGATATTAAACGCTTTATACAGATTTTAATGTGTACATATGTATTAGTTCATACATAAAATTTGACTAAAACAGTAAAAAAAGGATAAAGAAAAAAAAATTCTAAAAGACTCTGTATAGAAACTTCAGCACTTTTCAGTCTAAAGAAACAACTGTCGGGAAACAAATGTACACCCTATTTGTTGACTGCACAAAGGCTTTTGATTATGTTGTTAGAGACAGTTTATGGTATAAATTTATAGAACTAGGTTTGAAAGGAAACAGGTTACACATTGTGAAATCAGTTAATGAGTCTGTCAAGTTAAATATTGCAATTGAAATTGTAACAAAGTTTTGCTATCTTAGTATTGTTTTACGAGTAGTGGGTCTTTGAGTACAGCACAAAATAACTGATCACTCAAGAACAAAAGGAGAAGTTTATGCTCAATAAATATTTGCATAAATTTACATTTCTACCACCTAAAAATAAATTTGACTTATTTGATAAACTTGTAGCGCCTATATACTGTAGTTAAGTATGTGGTTTTGAAAATGATTGATCAATAGAGAGAGTGGACAAAATCTTTAAGGTTTTAGAAATCTACACAAAATGATTTTATGTATGGAGATTTAGGACGTGTTGCTTTTAAAACAATTAAAATATTGGTTGAAAATTATAAACTTCTATCATAGTGAATACGTTTATATTGTGTATAATGTTTCCATCTTGATTGTTTTTTTTATATAAATACACCTCGTCAATCACTTACACGATTAAGAGTATCTTCTCATAAGTTGCAAATGTAGTCTGGAAGAAAAGATAGACCCGTACGTCTACAATTAGAAGAAAGGAAATGTCCAGTTTGTCAAGTGCTAGAAGATAAATACCATTTCGTATTAGAATGTCAATTTATAACGAATTACGGAAAATACATATCCCAATGAAATATTGAATAAGACCAAGTTAGTTTAAACTGATAGAACTGTTTAACTAAAACGAAAATAAAAAGTGATTAGAAATGTAGGGATTTATGTATATAACGCTTTTAAACTACGAGAATAAACTATCTGATACAAAATTTATATAAACGTCTATAGACCGTTCCAGAAATTAGTACCTCCCTAATTACCTCCCTTGCGACCGCCATTAAGGGAGATCGAAGCAGTTTGAGAAAAAGTCCCATTTATATAGTTGTAATGTGATTGTGACGTTGTATGTTAGAGAAACAGATTCATACAAACCACATGAAGCATTCATTTATTATCAACAAAGATCTATCCTATGGTCTTCTAACTGAAAAAATAAATGTAAACGATTTTTTGCTGACAGCTCAATCTATTGAACTGTGAAATAAAGGTCTTGTGATATTCTCCGATAAATTAATTCTGTTTATTTTATCAAAATTTCACGAAAAAAACCTGCTATTAAAAGGTACATTCATCCATCTTTAAAACTTTGTCCAAAAGGGTACAGTTATATAGGTGTCATAATATTTTTTTTTCGTTTTACAAGAAATATCAATAACACTAATGTTAAATATAAGAAGAAGGAAAGAAAACGTATTATTGTAAGATCAATATCTTACAAACGTGTGACTTGCAGCTATTATTTTCTTTCTGTATACACAAACACACGTTGCACATATCAATACTTTGGAAACACAGATTTCCCAAATACAAGAAATAAAGAATAGAAAATAAAAGGTCCATATGGCAACAGATGTTAATTTCATACGGTCTTGGAAATCTTGCTTGTAAGGAAGAATATATTCTTAAATTTCATATAACAATCAGGAACAAATAAAGACCATGTCTCATAGCCTTCAGGCATTTTGTTTAGAGAAAATTTCGTAATTACAGTGTTTTACTGTAACTGATCAACCAAGACCGACAATGACAATTAACAGTGACTTATCAAAACAAAGACAGTATGTCACCCAACGGTGCATAACCATATCGGCAGTCTCTCTGCGAAATCTGTCTTTTCGGCGGTCTCTCTGCATTAGTACCGGCTATTCTCTGCTGTAAACACAGTTTGTGATTGAAGACAGTCAGAAAAATCGGACATACATCAGTTCAGACAGCTGAGTTGCTTAAAATTAATAAAAATACGGAACATTAGAATATCTTTGCTATGTATACGCGTGTATACTTTTCAGTTATCAGTTACTGCGCTCCTAAACTCGGACAAATTGTTCAATAGTGTACTGACATGAACAGAACTTCGGCAATTTCTACCGGCTGAAACTAGTTAATACTTTGATAACGTACAAAGCAATTCTATCAAACATATTCACCGTTCAATATTCTTCAAGAAAATGCTAATAAACTGGTCGCTATTAATTTAGAAATCTTGTACACCCTCTTCTTTCGGTTTTGATGGTGCACAGGAGGTCTCTCTGCTCAGCAGTTTTTAAAACACAGGTAGGCTCTGTGCATACAGCACAGGCAGGCTCTGTCTGCGACAGATCTGAGCAGGAAGGGAGTCTCCTATCGATCGTTGTGTTAATTATAAAAAGTGCGACCTTATATCACTATGCTCCTTACGCTACATCGTGTTTCTAAAATAAACTTTTTCATTCTCTATAATGCTAGAAACACAACGTAATGTAGTTTGTATGAACTTGTTTTCTGGTGTACAGATCTACCAAATATTCTTGTGGTAACTTTGTCAATTTTAGCTCTGAATTTTATCAATAACAAGTTTTAAGATAAATATTGTCCGTGTTACATTAACAATTATAAACTGAACTAAATGACTAGGGCTCGAATTACAGTTTTTCCATTTAGAAAAATGCAAGTTTGTAAAAATTCTTTTCTTAAATTTTCAATCATACCGGCATTTTTTAATAAAATGCCGAAATTTTAAACATAACACTGAAAAATAAGTTATTCCCAGTTTTTAACTATATATTATTCAAAAGAAAAGAGAAAATATACTACCGTTGAAAAAAAAAACATATGTACGTCAAATTGGCAATATATGATTTAATGAATAAATGTTTGCGTTGATGGATAGACTGATGAAAAAAGAATGAATGAATGCTTCTATATCAATGCTTCTCTATCTACTCATATATTTACTATACGATATATACGGTAGAAATCTTAAACGTCATATTTTTGAGAGCTCTCCTGCACCATCCACCAAACGTATAGACGTCGGAGAGATCTCAGACGTTTGCCCGTAGCGTGAATTTAAATTTGATACTAACTGCAAGACAATCGGCCAATGCGTTATCGCTCTGAAGTAGTTCAAACTGAGTGCCCTAAACAGAGCAAATTTCCGCATTCGCGGTACTTTCTTCTATAACAGTGCCTCTCTTTATGGCATGTAGGAAACAGTTAGCTCGTTCTTTCCTATGATTTCCAGCTGTATACTGAGTACAGTTCTCTTCGGTTATTCCCAGATTTTAACTATATTTTCCTCAAAAGAAAAGAGAAATTATACTACCGTTGAAAAACATGTGCACGTCAGATAAACTGGCAATATATGATTTAATGAATAAATGCTTGCGCTGATGAATAGACTGATGACAAAAAAGAATCTTTCTAACTTTATAAAATAAATTATAAAATAGAAGTGTTAATTTTACAGAATTCTTTCATTAGTTTGCTACTTTCTTCTCTTAAAGACATCTCATACTCGACCAGAAGTACTTTAAAACTGAGACAACGAGATTCCTTGTACTGTCATTGAATATTACAGGGACATCAGTTACCCTCAGTGTAGTCAATTCCAGCCATGTAGGCCTAAGGCATCAAATTTTAAGTTTGTGCATTTAACAATTAACAAAAATTAAGAGTGCTAAAATCTATCGCTGACAGAGAGCCTGTCTGTGCTGTATGCAGAGAGCCTACCTGTGCTTTAAACGTTGCTGTGCAGAGAGACCTCCTGTGCACCATCAAAACCGAAAGTAGAGGGTATACAAGATTTCTAAATAAATAGCGACCAGTTTATTAGTATTTTCTTGAAGAATATTGAACAGTGAATATGTTTGATGGGATTCTTATGTACGTTATCAAAATGATAACACGTTTCAGCCGGTAGAAATTGCCGAAGTTCTGTTCATGTCAGTACACCATTGAACAATTTGTCCGAGTTTCGGAGCGCAGTGACTGATAATTGAAAAGTTGACACGCGTATACATAGCAAAGATATTCTAGTGTTCCGTGGACTTATTAATTTTAAGCAGCTCAGCTGTTTAAACTGATATCTGTCCGATTTTTTTTACTGTCTTCTATCACAAACTATGTTTACAGCAGAGAATAACCGGTACTGACGCAGAAAAACCGCCGAAAAGACAGATTTCGCAGAGAGACTGCCGATATGGTTATGCACCGTGCACCCCAAACTACGTAATCATGTTCCTTCACCACAGGACACCGAGAAAGACAAAAGACAAAGACAGTTTGATAATTAAAGAAGCGCTAAATAATGCATATTTATTGTCAAGCATTCTTTGAAACTGTATCAAAGAATAAAACAAGTTTTAGTTAAAATAGAGTGAGCATGTGGTTTATGAGCGAGATGTTTAATTTTGTCATTTTGTGCATTTTGTAAGCTTTCAGAGTTGTTCAAATAATTGAAATCATAGTTTCACCTTTCGAAAAGGATAACATTGCTTTCAATATTATTTGCGTTTTACACATATTACATGTGGTTTACACTACTCATTCTTCCACTTTGAACAGTCCATGTATTTTTTCACAGTCTTTAATGTTTAAAATTCATGTATTTCAAGTTAATGATATATTCAAGTCAGGAATAAAACATACAAAATAGTAATAATAATACAAATGATGTTTATTCTGCAACATATTTCACGCGAAATAAGGCATCTTGAAATGTGCTAAAGTTATACAGATTCATACGGAACTTATAAGCATCATAGCGAAGTTAAGCAGTCCGTTTATGGCGGACTGTCACGAGATCTTCATAATGGCGGCGGTTAATCTATCAATTATGGAACGGTCTATACGTATATAAATACTTAGATATACAGTAAAACATTGATTTTGCAAGGTATATACATAAAAGCATACAAAGTTCTTTTATTATATATTGTTGTTATGATTAATTGTTGAAACATTGCCTGTTCGATTGTTGTTTTGAAAGCATATATGATTTTTTCTGAATGAATTTGTGCATGTTCGCTAGTATGTGCGTATTTAATGTTTTTTCTTTCTTCAAGGACCTTCTCCATGTTTTCTACATATGTTTCAATATTTAGTATTTTACAATATTTGTTTTCTAGGTGAAGTACAAAAATTATTTATCAAGATAATACTACTGTTATTGTGTAAACTACTGTTTGCCTATATCTTGTAATCATGCTTATGCTATATCTTCATGAGCTTTTTAGCTCAAAAGGATTAGATAAATGTGTCTGTCTGTGTCTGTCATGATCGGACATTTGAAAGGCTAGCTCCTGTGATTCACAGGCCAATAAATTACACAGTATTCAAAACGTAAAAAGGATCTTTTTGAGAAAGAAGACAGTCTAAAATGTTGTTGAAATGCGTTCCATCTAATTTTTCACTTAACACATATTGAAGTTTTAAGTATATATATGTGAACAACAGTTATGACAAAATGTTTGATTGAGTGTTTTCCTTCGTAATGAAAAGTTTAGTTCTGTCACAAATCCTGACATTTAAGATGACGATTCGTCAGATTTTGAAGATAATTCAACGTGTTTGTGACTATCTAAAAATATTCAGGAACATTGTCAAACACTAAGGAAGGTCAGTTAATGTTGTTTTGTTAAGTAAATAATAAAGTTTCAGTTTCCAGTTGTGTTTTCTTGACAACTCAGTGGGAAAGGGCTCTGCCTTGATAATAGTAAGGACTGAGATTGGGTTCAGATTTTTTTCTCCAAAATTTGTTCCCTTTGGCTCCCGAAAAGAATGAAAAACACTTTCGTTTCGATTTTCGATCTGCACTTCGAAAATTCTTATTGGTAATCGTTTTCTAAAAGGCAATGTATTAATATGTTCATTTACACTAAGCAACGGTTTAGTGCAGTCCTAAACACAAACATTCTGGTTACTAAATTTGGTGTTGATGTTTCAGAAGCTATGAAAAAATTTCTTAAGATACAAATGCACATTTGTAGTATTATTATGTTATGAAAACATTCGTGTACAAGAAAACGAGTATCTGAAAATTATCTTAAGAAGTTTAAAATTTAAATAACGAATTACCTTTCAAAGTTCTCATATTAATACTTCGTATTCCTGACATATACAATTTGTTTTAGGCAATTTTAATAATTACTCTCGTCTTTTACATCACTGGCTATTTGGTTGTAATGCGTTACAGATGCGGGTGTTTACATTTACGACTGCACATACATCACAATATATATTAGCCCTATATGTAAGTTTCACAATTTCAAGATGTTGGTTTTAATACGTATGAAACAATAAACGTTGCTATTTGAAAAAAAGACAACGTTTTTGATGGTCGTTTTGCATTTCGAGGACTCAATACTACTGTAGCTACATATTAAATAAGGCGGAGATACAGTAATTCTGCTTGAGCTCTCGATTTTGTGAAACAGCTTATTTCGCGGCTGGCAATCACGTGACATTTAGTGTATCAGTAACGGACAAAATGGTCATCTGAAATCGTCACTTCGGTCACAAAAAACAGCTTATCATATTTTTTGGCATTCGGAACACCTCGGGCGACTTCAATAAGTCACCTCGGAAATAATGTGGTAGGCGCCATATTGGACTATTTTATAAAACAGGTGGTGTCTGCTAAATTGAAAACATTTCTTAAAGCCTCTACCTGTTTATACTTTAAATTAACATTTATTTTTCACTTTTTCTAATGCATAAGACAAACACTGCTTGAGTTCTGCCATGTGTGTTTATATTTTAATTAAAGCCGGGGCGAATTACCATTTGGTTTATTCATACACTTACATACGAGGTCTTTATACGAAGTTGTCGGAAAAGGCCGAGTTGTTACGATTGATTTTTTGGTAGGTGCCATCAACGCTAGTGTGCCCGTTGGAGCTAACGACAGTTTTTAAATCCAAATGCGACTGAAACAAACAGCAAACAAATAGACATGATCAAAGTTGGTAAAATCAATCTTCGTAGATAAAATGTCTGTTCGAAATACAAATGGCGGTAAAAACAAAAGATGTCCGTTTACCCGGACAAAATTGGAAATTTTGGAAATTCCGCTCACAACTTTTAAGCGTTTGCGAAAACTAATGAATCAAGGGCGGTAAAATATCAATGGAAAAGAATTTGAAAACTGCGTACGCTGACATAGGTCCAAAAAATTAGAAACAGCCAAAAACATAAGATTACCTGATTTTTGTGGTCGAAGTGACGATCTCAGACAGCATTTTATCTCCTACCCAAACAATCGCGTGATTCCCAGCCCAATTATTTGTCAACTTAAAAAATAATGCATTAAAATTTAAAAACCAGCAAAAAAAAAAACAACTGTCTTTTTCTTTACCGACAAATGGCGCTCTACTTTTTTTTTAATCTCATCGATGTTTAGAATGTGCTTTCAGCCGTGTCATATGGTATTAATTTGGTACGCATAGATTTGCACCATTACTTTCTTTATACAATGGCTCTGGTAGAACACTGACATACATAAGATTGCGGGGCAGACTCTTATTGTTTGACGATAATTGAATATCAGAGGTGGTCATTTACGATTATTAAATGTGCAAAAATAACTGGTGTCGTGACGCACAGTCAATATTTACTTCAAGCGTAATCAAGTTTTTTACATTTCATCTACAAATAACATTATATATATATATATATATATATATATATATATATATATATATATATATATATATATATATATATATATATATATGAAAAAATAAAAACATCACATGGGTTTTTGAATATATATATATATATATATATATATATATATATATATATATATAAAACCCCGCTGGTTTTGATTTGCAGAAATACATCAACACTCTTTTTGTTTATGTTGTCTGTTTAATCTTTCAGAAATACTATTTCCACTGTGATATATAAAGGATATCTAAAGTCGCCTGGCCGCACGGCTGCTACATAGCAAATACCCATTTTCATGAGAAAATATTATTTTTAATACACCTCAAAAACCTCTTACACTAAGCTTAAAGATAACAATATGGGTTTTATACACGAAGCATATTTTACGCCATCATCTAATAGCATCAAATAGCGTTTCTTTTCAGGAACATTTTACTTCATCAGTAAGTCATTCCAAACCATTTTTTTGGTTTTATCTTGAAGTCTAAAAAACAGTGTTTTATTGTTGAAACGTATTGCTAATAAAGTATTGCTAACAGAGTACATTATGTAACATTAGCAGCCTTTTTTCCGTTCATGAAATCTTATTTTCTTAAATTTTTGAAAAGCCGTCGCAAATCCTCGTTTCTTTTACTGACATTTAAAAGTTTGTATTTATTCCGATACAGAACAGAAATTTTCAATGTCACTAAGGATAGACTGCTAGGTCGCTACGCTTAAGCCGTCAGGTCGCAAGCTTCATTAACATATAAATAGTCTATTTCTCACGTTTAACGTTAAAGAAGTAGTCTTGAAAGCTAAGATAGCTATTTGTGTTTACTATGTTCATGAACATTGATGTGTAAACTGACTGAATTTGAATCGCTTCAACGAAATTAAAAGAAGTTTGTCTCGTTCAAGGTAGTTTTGTTCCGGTACTTAATTTAATGTCTTAGGTTATGAAATGTAAATCATCTAAAAAATATTAAAGAACAGACTACAATGTTTCTCGTGTTAAAGTGAAACCTTGCTGAAGTATTTAATTATTTGGATTGTATAATCAGTTAAAGATTGATTCTTAATGATATGATGATGCAATGAACAAACGGTATTAGTATTTCTGTCCGGTCTGCACTTTAAGGTGTAAAGGTGGCCGATACCCTTTGTTTGTTCATTGAATAAGCCTAAAATTTAGAACCACTGTATAAGCTCTTGCATTGTTAAAACCTTAATCTATGTGCATGGAATCCACGATCTTTCAATATATCTGAAAACATGTGTTTGAAAGTTTAAACATGATAACAACCGAAACCCTGGCCAGTCCACTTTACAGATAACAAAACTTGTAACGATCAGTTAAATGCACAAAATGCTGATCTAGAATTTTAACTTGATCTTACAGAATTAAAAGAAAAATGTGTATGGATTTGTCCGTCATTTGAATTGAACAACTCCACGATCGATTTATAAGGGGTATGTGACGAATCAGATGATGACTAAACATTTTATTTCATCAGTCAATGCTTAAAGACATTCATTTCGCTGAAATACCAGGCGCAGTATATAACAGTTTTTTCCGCAGCAACTCGTAACTATTTCTACAAACAAATATGATCAGATAATATTTTGAAAACTACAAGACCTACAATCAGACATTTCTGATTACAGCCCAGAGCAATTTATGTCAAATCATTGACAACGAAGGTGAAAACATTTGTTTAATCCTATAAGACAGAAACAAGTTTTTCAGTCCCAATAAGAATTATATTACAGAACAGTCACTTTGTTCTCTACAGGCTGATAATAAAAATACCACACTAACACACATGCAAAGATAGTTAATACCAAACCCATGCTTGCGCACAACGGGACGTATCTTAAATGTAGCCTTAAAGAAAAGCTTTAAAAAACGAATGACACACTTCACTACACACGTCTTTGTCACGGGAGCCATCTGTAGTTTACAAAAGATCATCGAGTTTGAAGGAAAACAAGCTATAACCCCAGGGTAGAGTATCGTTTAACATTCCTGCATTATAAAAAATAATGTAAGATCAAAGCCGTCTGAAATCCCTGCCCGTGACAGTTAACACTATTCTGCTTTATAAATTTTACAATTAGCACATACTTAGATCTATCTTTTCGTACATGTTGAAGTTTCTATTGAAACTGACGCTGACGTAAAAGGTACTAAAATGGCCTACTGAAAACAAAAACAATGATTTAAATTTAAACATATTGCACATTTGTTGGCGACGTTCTGTAAGTAATCTCGTACGTCGGCATTTGAAATTTCCGCATTCTAGACGAGAACACCTCGAGGGCTTTGTGCTTTTGCTGTCAGGATGCTCACGTGTGGATGTCTTTTCAATTCATGTTCACTTCCTACACGGTTACAAAACTATACAGAATGACTGGGCGTTACATTTGCTGTTTCCATTTGAGAATGCGAAATAGAAACAAAAATGTTTTTTTTTTTTATGTTGGAATCCTTACATTTCAAACATCTTAATCGTTTTTAACGAAATTCGTTTCATGTTTTTCGATTAAAAAATGTATTACGTTATAACGAAATATATCTGCTTCATAAGAAATGTGTTCTAAATATGAAATAATATTAATTTATATGAAAATGCAATATTATTTTGTGAAAACTAAGCCATTCCGAATTAGCAGGTACTATTCGTAATTAATTACAGAAAGGCAAATGTCAAAATTACATCTTCAAATAGTTATATTTACTGTGGCAAATTTCTTTTCTCTGACATGAAACTTGGTTTGAAATCTAATTTGAACACGCCTTGTCTCAATTCTAGATTGAGTCAATGCAAACTACATGCACCGGCTAATTTCCTTTGATAAACAAATTATCATTGCCTACCGTGGCAAATTTTACATGATGACTGCTGTAAGTAAAAAAAATCTATAAAAGATTGTTTTAAAACTCTTAGATATAAGATTTGACCAAAGCAGTTAAGGGACGGGATAAAGAAAACCGTTTCTTAAATACTTTGTACAGAAATCATGGCTCTTTTCAGCCCAAATAAACGTGTGTTTGCAGTTGTTACTTCGACAATAATTGAAATATCTCTGCGAGGAATTTAGACGTGTTTCTCTACTGTAGTTTTCTAACATCTGTTTGTTTCTTTCATAACGACTTCAAGTCTAGATTGACGATTATTTCAAAATATATCCATGGAACTTGTAATTTTTCGTCTACTATGCTTTCCCGGCTGTGCACTCATCCAAATATGTCCGTAACGTGCACTGCAATATTAGAATAATCCATAAATATAAAATGTTGTTTTACATATCTAAAATGAACAAAATGAAAATGAAAATGAACTCACAAGTGTACTTATAGTTAAATATGTGAATGTTAAATAACTTTCTTAGATTCCAAGTTAAATCAGTTACAACCAATGTACAACGTTCTGCATTATTTTTTAACCGATTTTGCTAAAACTGTAAATTTCGGCTGAACTTAAATAAAATTCAAAACTGGAAATTTGTAAGGCTAATTGTAGTGAAGTATAGGCCAAGTTCTGTTTATTCACTCACTGTCACGCATTTAAAATCAAGACTCTGTTTTCAAGTTATTCTTGCATAAAATGGATTTTTGTGTGAGTAAAAAATGAATTTATGAGCATAGTTATCATTTATGTAAATCGAACCTAAAATTATACAATTTAACCATCAAATTAATGCAAAACAAGTTTTTATGTGCTTGTCATAAAACCTTTAATGCATTTTCAACGTGATGTAGTTTCTTATGCGTCTCTTTTTTTAAGCTCATCTGAGCTCTTTGTGTTCAAGGTGACTTTTTGTGATCGCCCTGTGTCCGTCGTGGGTCGTGCGCCGTCAACTTTTAAACAATATCTCCTCCTAACCTACTAAGTGAAACATGATATAACTTTGCAGAGGGTCGGAAATTTGTTAAGTAACATTGTCTAGTAAATCTAGTTTGTTTAAATAATGTTCCTGGGGTCACTATTGACTCCGACCGATGGGTCACAATTTTCACATAGCAGTATAGAAAAAAATCTTTAAAAATCTTCTTGTCTAAAACTACAAGACCTAGAATTGTAAAATTTGGCATGAATCATTGTGTAGTAGACTTCTATCAAGTTTGTTCAAATAATGTCCCTGTGGTCACTATTGGACCCGCCCGAGGGGTCACAAATTTTACATAGCAATATAGAAGAAAAATCTTTAAAAATTTTCTTGTCTGAAACCACAAGGGCTATAATTCTAAAATTTGGCATGAAGCGTTATCTAGTGGACTTTTATCAAGCTTGTTCAAATTATTACATTAGGGTAAAAGTCACAAGGCTAAAAAAGAAAAAAAGATTTATCTACTTTACCTCATATAGCCTTAATGTATAGACCAATATCTTTGATATTTGGTATGTCGGTTCCTTGCATAGACCTCTACAAGTAATTGGGGTTTAAGGTCACTGGGTCAAGATCAAGGTCACCATAGCTAATAATACTCTGTGTCAAAGAGCCATTATTTATTGACTGATATTTTAGATATTTGGTCTGAAGCCCCTAAAAATCTTTAATGAGAAAATGAAAAACTGCTTCTATGTTTGCTTAACAGCAAACCCATAGCCAAAGTACTCAGGTGAGCAATCCAGGGCCATCCATGGCCCTCTGGTTTCAATTTTTATAATTGTGCAAGATAGAAAAAGGAATGAACTCAAAACATTTTTTACCATCCGGAGGTGTAAGGAATATACTTGAGATCCTAAGTATAAATTTGAGTTTCCCACTTTATAAGTCAGCTTAAAACCTAAGACCCTAAAGACCGAGCCAAATGTAAATCACGCGGCAAAAGTTGAGTAATTTTGGTAGATGCCCACTGGGCAATGTTTCATGTCAAATTTCAGACGCTCGGACTTTAAAGAGTTTTCTATAAGCTTCTTTGTAAAATATTGAATCCCTTGGCGAGACCAACAGTAACGAAGAGACATAAATGGACAAAAAAACTCGATAGCAGTCAGTTTGGAAATGCTTTTCACCAGGTTTCAAACGTCTCACTCTTATGGCTTCTGACATGACATTTTTAAAGGGTTTGCCTTTGTAAGTCTATAAAAAACATCTTGCCACTTGGGCAGAGCCATAAATGACCCCTGGGATGTGGCTTGAACAATTTTTATAAAGGTCCAATAAACAATGCTTAGAACTCTTGTTGTTGTGATTCAATACTAAAAGAATTTTAGATTAAGGTAATTAACATCATTCTATATAAAATATATCTGTCTTCTCTAGCGGTGCCAATAATGAACCGAGGGACTTGATTAGAACCAGTTTGGAAGAGCTCAACAAGGCAATGTTTCACATCAAATTTCAGAGCTCTTGACTTTGATGTTTGTCAAGCAAATTTCTAAAGATTTTTTTATATTATTGTTGCCATCGCAACCAGAGTTCTGCATAAAATGGAAAATTTTGAAAAACTTTGACAGAGTTCCATGCAAAGAATATCTGCTTCGTTTTATGAACGTTGGCCGAGTGGTTTAGGAGGAATCTTTGTTTCAAGTATAATATTGATGATACGGACACAGGGCAATCACAAAAGAATACCCTGTGCACAATGTGCTCAGATTACCTAAAATCGTATTACAATTGTACAAAGTTAGAATGTGTACATTTATTGAGCTGTTTAGTTATCCTTTTTTGTGCACCATTAAAACATTTACGTTTAGTTCTACATCAAATATTCTTTTCTAGATTTGAATAATAGTGTGTTCAATGATATTTTTTACTTATTAAGTTGTTGCTCTGGAAGTAATAAATTTACCTTTTGGCAAGAATTTTCATAAGACTGAATCTGACTCCCAGTAATATACAGATACACAACTCCTGAAAGCAAGTAGTCAAATTTCTGGCAGAGTTACTTCCTCTAGCGTGTAGATTATCAATTGTAAGCATAGTAATATTGAAGGCATTCAAACGTAGTTTCGTTTGTTTTTGCCTTTTTTAAAGAGAGTGTTTAATTCTCTCACGGAAGGTGTTTAAATCCATAATAAAGAAATGTACTAATTTGTTCTGTTCGAAACATTTCTTAGTCTACCGTTTTGGCTCATAAATAGGGCATGTAGAAATAAAAAAAAGCTTGCAGCCCTATGATACTGTTGACAGGCACTACGCTCCGACCCCCTAACCCCCTATGAAAAAGATGCTGTCAACGACGAATAAACTCTCTAAACGAGTGAGTTTAAAATGAAAACATAACGACTGATGTTTCGACCTGATTATATATTCCTTAACAGTAAAGTACATTTTTATAGACTGGCATTTCTTTTTCAAATTTATTATAATTCTTCATAACAAAATGGTCAACCGATTTCAGTAGCAGCATGAAAAAGTTACCATAGATCTTTGTGAAGTCCTTTTTGTCTGTATAATGTTAGATTTATACCTCCATATCCTAAAGCTACACACAAACAAAAGCTTTACACAGATGTAATCTTCACACCGAAAAACGCTTCACAACGACTTAAGCTTCACACCGACGTAAGCTTCACACCGATAGAAGCGTTACAACGATGTATGTTTCACACCGATGTAAGCTTCACACCGAAGTGTATAGGTATTGGTAGGCTTCTCATGTATAATAATTTTGTGAACTGTTCGTATACTTCAAACACATTCACTTACATAAATATGGTGTCATTGTAAGGCAACGTGAATAAGTAATCTTAGATAAACTTGATTCATCTCCGTCAAAGGCTTAGGGTGTGCTATTGTGATCCCATACTGTCCGTCATCGACAACTTTCTCTATGCAATATCTCCTCTTAGTCACTGAACAAAACCTTAATGTTTTCTGTAAATGACTATGTACAAATGCCCATTGTATAAGTGATATAAGTTAAGCTATGTAAAAAAGCAGATATATAAATATAAATTGATATTCTTCTTATCGTAACATACTGTTAAAATAGGAATGTTCAACGAAATCAATTTGACAAATTTTAAATTATGTATTTTGCTGAGTAAGTTATCCTGCTTGAATGTCAAATTTTAGTATGCACCTCAACATTTCTTCAACAAAAACCTTAATTCAAACTTAATGTGATTATGTTTTAGCTTTAATTTAAAATCATTGAACGCACATTGCAGCCTGCATTAAAGGAATAGACTACACAAGCTGTACAATCTGTCTTATCTTCTTTACTTTGATCATCATCGTTACCGTTTTTCAATATGTTCGACGTACCTAGAAAATTGATTATGTTGTTTGGGTAGTGCAAGTTACAGAAAGAAATTCCGAATTCAGAGACACTCCAGGTTCTTTTACAGCTGCAGCGTCTAGCACAGATACATGGGAACTCGGTTTCAAGTCTCATCCGAAAGGCAATAAGTAGTGTCATTGGTTGAGTGGGGGATCGATCCCAACCTTCCTATCTCCGATCCTCGTGTGTTGCAGAACCCAAAGAAGTCAGAAATCTCAGTGTATTTATAATTTTATACACTAACACTAAATAACTTTGGTGTAATTTCTTGTTTAAAGTTTATATTACAGTTTATATCAGTTATATTTTCTTCTTTCCTATGTTTAAATTTTAAAAAGACAGCTTATATTATACCTTAAATCTTTTATATAAAAATACCCCATAAAGTGTACAAAATATTTAGTGTTAAACTACATTTTACAATCACCATACAAATTAAATACTTCGTTACTATGTCAACTTTACCCCGTTTGCACTTGAAATGATTCTTTACCTGTAAAGTTACTATTTCAGGATTAAATTCGTTTTGCTGAAACCTTTACTGTGAAAGTTAAATTGC
Organism: Cyclina sinensis; assembly: GCA_012932295.1. Classification (NCBI taxonomy): domain Eukaryota; kingdom Metazoa; phylum Mollusca; class Bivalvia; order Venerida; family Veneridae; genus Cyclina; species Cyclina sinensis. Next base: position 46,985,867 of record JAAONU010000019.1, on the reverse strand, counting down.
TAAACGTTTGTAAATCATAGAAAATAACTTTAATGTTACAATATTGTAACTACGTTTTAACCTCTATTTAATGCTTTTTTAATAACATTTTTGTGTACCTTTGGCAGAAATATGTCTCGGTTTAAAAAACAAATTTGTTTTGTATATTAAAATCATTGGGATGTAATACCAACTTTGTCATATATAAACGTCTCACAAAGTATACTAAAATGTTAAAAAGTGGATGGTTACCATGCCTACAATACCCTGATCACTGGAGCTTTAAATAAATTTTTAACGTATGCAAGCAAGAAGCTTAAAGTAGCGTAGAATGTCCTAAGATGTGCCAAAGGGGTTGGGGTCACTCAGTTCATTTGAAAATCGAAATACAGCTCATACGGTACTACTTAAATGTAATAACTGTTAACCCGTTATGTTTTTGTTTTTATCTTTACCGTGTTTATGCTGTCGGTGTAAAGGTAAAACACCTAAGGTAAATTGTATCTTTAACATATTTGGGTTTAATGTCCAACTATTACTTAGACGTGTGGCCACAGTAAATATTTACAGGTTAAGTTCGTGGTACGACAAAGACAAATCCATTTATTTTTCAATAAGACGAATGGCTTTAAATTAAACCAACACTGTTCCAACATCTTTAGTGATATGATCTGCAAATACATATACAACAGGCTTAAGTTAGAATGAACAATAAACCCTGAAATTTCGTATCAAATGTATTTATTAATTACATTCTTGCTAAATACATATAGGTACATAGTAATATATAAGATTTTGCATACTTGTTTTGAAGTTAAAATATCAAACATGTACAATACAATCCTTGCTCTTTCAAGTCTATGAAACCCATCCCCATATACACATGCTCAATCTCTATGCATTCGTTTAACAGGTGTTTGTGTTAAAGCTGTAATTCAGATTACAAAATATTTCAGGCTAGTGTTAACGCTGTAGAAATAATCATCTCTGTAAGAGCTCAAATTCAACAATCTGCGATTCTCAAAGTCTTGTTTACACGACTTAGACCTGTAACAATATCTCAGCTCTGAACAATTCAAATCATAGCAATAAAGCAATATAAATACCAACGTCAGACAGAGAAAAATATACTAATACATTTCTAAAGTGAATGAACCCTGTCCCTGACAAAACCTCCTTCAAACGCAGAGAAGCTGCAGAAGAAACTCAGAACAAAACATTTCCTAATGAAAGATGATTGATCACAATTTTTATTTTTATAGCAGGATTAAGTCACACGACCAATTATTCCTTTCAAACTGTGATCACTTAACACACCTACTGAAACAATGAAACCGGAAATACAATTAAGTAAAAAGTAGTAATAATCTTGACATAAGACTTAAAACTACAAACAAAACTCAAGAGAAGATAAAAAATGATGAAAACTTTCAAGTAACATTAAAGTTTTTGTCTTTAGGTCAGTATCTCATTGAAAATTATGTAGCCAAAAAAATGTTGCAAAAGACACCCCAACTACACAAAATATACCCAAACAGATTCAAATACAATCCTGGTTCCAAATTTTTGAGCAAAGTGGAGTTAAGACGGAGTACAGGATATAACGTGACCATGACAGAATAAATAAAAATAATAATGAATCCATTGACTGTAAGAATATAACACTGTAGTGACAAAATGAACTCTTTCAACATTCAGATTTAACAGGAAAAATAAAACATTCTTTATAGATTATTAAATTTATCAATATCTTTGATCTGAATCTGTGTATATCATAATCTGTCACATGTCTTTGTCATGGGAGCCATCAGTTCGAAAAAGGTCTTTAAGTGGAAAGGAAAACTGAACCTACAGGGCGGAATTTCATTTAACATTCCTCCATCATAACATCGAATGTTAGGGCAAAGCTATCTAAAATTCCTTTTCATGACATTTAACCTGGTTCCACTTTATAAAGATCATAATGTGTATACATTCGCCTATGGACAATGTTTATAAGCTACCTGTTATATATTTTAAATGATGTACAAGGAAGATATTTGAATAAAATAATATATTGTAATATGTCTTTTCCCTAACTTAGAATAAGAAATATTTATTCATTTTTAATACAATTTCAGAAAGTATCTTTGATCTCTATCTCGACATTTCTTTATCAAAATCCTTAATTAAAACAATATGGGATTAAATTTTTATTTCAGAGCTCCAATTTAGAATTACTCAACGTGCATTGTAGCCTGCATAAAAAGAATCAACAAAAGATGCTGTACAGTCTATCTTATCTAATTATACATGACTTTGTTAATCATCATTTCCGTTTTACAATATGATTGACGTAGCCAAAAACGTGATAAGGTTGTGAATGTACTAGAACATACAGCAATCAAGTCCAAATGCAGAGACACACAATCTTCTTTTCAGTTTTAAAATTGATATATACATAATAGGTCGGACCTCATTAATTCTTCTTTAAAGGACCAAGTGGCTTTGGCAATTGTTTATCCAGCTTGGTTAAGAGCCTTTGGGCTTGTAACAGGGCATCGATACTAGAGTTTGCAAAAACTATATTTTCTACGCTCGCAGTCCATGTGTTATGATAGTTTGAAACCTTTCGGTATTTATTGTCTATGAACACATGGGGAATTCCTAAAAGAGTACTTAAAATGTGTCCATGAAGACGATCTGTTATCACAATTCTGCCTCTTTGTAAGAAAGTCAACCCATTCGTTGTTCTAAGAAACGCATTTTCCATCGGTGAGGTTCCTCCCTGTGTTTTCCAAGTTAGCCAATCAGCAAAATGCACACGTAAACCAGGTGGTATTGGAGGAATTGTGTAAGATGGTGTTTCTTTATCATTTCGCTTGATCCAAAGAATATCTTGAGTGGGATGCATAAATCGTGGTACAGAACCAATCTGATAAGCTATGTCCGGTGACAACAAATTGTTTACTTTGGAGAAAAGACTTTTACCAAGTTTATATGATACATTGTCTCTCCATAGGAATGTCAAATGTCTATGCGAAGCGTAAATGTCTTTACAAAAGTCAATGTGAGACTGATTTTCAATATAAAGTATGCCTTGTGGAAACATAACAATGTGATATTTTGGAAATAGTTTAATCACAGCCGCACGCCATTTGTCGGTATTTGGATATCCAATGAAATTACCTCCGCCTTGCAATAGAATAACAAGTTCTTCGTTTGTATAGTGTTTGCTCATTGACAGAGCTTTCTGCAAATGCGAACTTTGGCAATCAAACTCGTAACATGCAAAAATTACCTCAATATTCAGTTTTTGCAACAGCATAAACTCAGCAACTGTTATTGCAGAGTCACCTTTGTTTTCAGACAGTGAGTAATGAAAAAACATAGCATACTTATACTTTCCTAGGAGAGTCTTGAATATGTTCATATGAATTCTTTGGGCTTCTTGTATCACAGCCGACCTGGTAGTCAGCCGAACAGAAAGTTTATTGGCTTCACCTGGGTGTTCTACCAGATCTGTCGAGAAGAATTCTTGAATACTGAAATTCAATGGTTCTAATACCGGTAAATTTCTATACATTGTTGTTTGATTTAAGGTAAGGATCTTCGGGTCATATTTTGTAGCAAAAGTATACACTTTATCTGTCCATTTAGTAAACGTTGATCGTTGATACAAACACAATGTAATCACAGCAACAGATAACAAAATCAAAAGTTTGGCCTTGGTTCTATTATTTCCTGAAAGGTAAAATAACAAAAATACAGAAATGCACTGGATGATGTGAACAACAGCACTGATACATGGTAAAACTTATATGGAAGACTTAACAAACTGCATTAAACTTGTGGTTAAGGAAAACTCAAAGTTCTGATGTTTTAGGTAAATACAACATTTAGAGAATGATATCTATTATTTAGTATTATATCCACATTTTCAGTTGCTAACGTTTAAAGAAATGACACCTGATTAAAGACTGCTATCTTATTTTTATATGTTTATAACTGAAATGATCAAGATATGTCGTTTGATGAGCCAAATTTTCTCTCAATTTTTGGTTTTGGAAAAATAGCAGTAGATATTAACTTAACAGCCAAAAGACTGCTAATAATCTAAGCAGCACTCTGCATTATCATCAGGTTATGTTGAAATATCACAAAAACTCCTATTTTTACTTGGTCTACGCTCCCTCAGCAGCTAAATGAATACACTACCGTTACTTCACACCGCTGCTTTAAAACCAGTAGATTTATGATATTGACCTTTAAAATGAACTTTTAAACAACCAATGAAAGTGCACAAATATCCCCAAAACCGAAAAATCTTTAAACCATTTTCCATTGGTTTAAAAGATCATGTGATTCCAAAAATTATAAATAGACGGGTGTTTTCTGACAATTCTGTAAACACATTTCAACTACTCCTTTACGTAAACATCTTAATACAGCAATTAAACGTCTAAAAACAACCGTATCATCATGATTTTAACCTTTTTGATAGTTGATGATTGGTTTATTTACGTATAGGCACATTGACTGATGAAATCACAAGCACCTGTTACCAAAATATAGCTGAACTACTGGTTGGCAAAGAGAACCAATATTTATATACATTTGATAGCAGCAGAATTTTTAACTTTAGATAACTTTTTCCTTTGTCAGCCGAATTTTAAGATTCTTATATCATTTGAAAGCTCTTTAAATTCATATTTTGAAAATATAAGCAGATTTGTTTTATCTGTCTCAAGCTTCACTTAATGTTCTGAGATACACAACTCAACAACAATGTTAAGCAAATAGAAACGATGTGTCGCGTACAACTAATAACTGTCTGAGCTATATGGTCGTCGTCCTAAAAGGGTTTGAAGTAAGTTGGCACAAATATTTACCTGATAACAGCTAGAAAGTCATGTTCATGTCATATCAATTTTTTAAAATTCAGTCTTTTATTACCAAACTCCAGAAAAACAATAAGTAGGGGAATTGCTATAATAAAAGCATTAATATTTCTTAACAGGAACGATCCCACTGTGTTGGAAATATTTACAGTCTGTTTTATTGACATTTTTATGATCCGTCATTTAGTTCTTACTTGATACATGTATTTTTTCTTTTGATTCTGACAAGGCGGTATTACGGAGGTATTAAACTTATTCAGTGATAGCTCTAGTACCTATTTGCTTAGACGCGCTACTTCCCTTGGAAGACTGTAAATACAATTCTGTTGTAAAAATGTGTTAACTTGAAAATTAATATCTGAAAATTATCTTAAGAAATTTAAGATTTGAATTAGCAAAAAAAAAAAAAAAGAAAAAAAAAATAAAGAAAATTTACCTTCCAAAGTCTTCATGTTTTTTCTTCGTATTCCCGACGTACACAATTGGTCTGATCAATTTCACTTATTTACAACTCGACTGTTCGATTGTTATAAAAAGATAAAAAATATATGTCTTGTTCACTTTTAAGGATACATAAAAATACCTTAAAGCAACTGACTCACAGAATTTAGCTGAAATTGCCTTTCTTCAAAGTTTAAGAGGAGATAATATGCTATAGAAAAACATAATACTATGCTTCTATGTACCATAAAAACTGAAAAAAGTTTTGTTTCACCAGAATTCGAACCAATGCCCCTTCAGTCAGTAAAATATAGTGCGACGATCTACACCACTGGCCATAGATATTAGGTAACACAAACTTTCAAAATTAATAATGTAACTAAAGTATCTACCCGTGACTAACGGGGTAATTTTTTACCGATATGAGTGTATATAACTTTATATTGTGATGCGTCTCTGTAACAAAAACGAGTCAGTAACTTGGTTTAGATATGTTCTTGAGAATTACAGCCAAAAATGTCTAGATGTATAGACATTTTCTTTATCGTCGACCCATGTATGATTCAGTCGCTTTAACGCACAACCGTGGGCAACATTTTTTATATATTGTTGAAATTAAAATCAAGGTGACGCACCATATTCAAGTATGAAAAATAACATAGAAATATAAGCATTAAGATACGCTGAATTTAACATTATTGCTTTAGACTCGTAAGATGTTTTACAAGTTTTAATATTTATATTGTAGTTGGGCGGGTAGGAATAGGGGCACAACAAAGTGTGGGTATAGCGACAATGAAAATATTTAAAGATGTGAACCGTGAACACCTTGACTATAAAACAAAATAAAGTGCTTGTGGTAACAAAATAAACATTTTCAACTTATTCAGATTTCATGTTTTGAAAAAAATCTTTTTAAATATTTTAATTTTGATCTGAATCTGACCTGTTTAAATCATGATATGTCAATCTTTTCTCAAAAAAACATCTGTAGTTTGCAAAAGATCTTTGAGTGTATAGGAAAACTGTAATCACAGCGCGGAGTACCAATTAATCTACCTTCATTATAAAACCGAATGTTAGGGTAGAACTTCCCAAAATATCTTCCAATGACATTAAACTCTTTATAAAGATTATAATATGTTCATATTTATTAAGTTCATTCATGAATAAAGTTTATAAAGAACCTACAGCCATTGATCTCAAAGAACCATCGAAAGCCACAACGAAAGCAATAATTTTAATCTAAACATACCGTGCACTGTCTTGTTGGTGACGTTGTCTTACGTTTGAAATACCTACGCAATCTTATACTGGCGACGTAAGGTATCACCTGCTTGAGAGTAAAGATAAAAAAAATCCTCTTGTTTCGCCCTTTTAGGTGCACATTCATACCAACAATTATTTAAAACTTCGAAAGGAAATGTAGGCGAAATTTAACACTTAACTTTTCGTATGTATCTCTTAATTCTTCTCGTGCCTTTAAATAATATGAAAGATTATTCCTGCAAAAATTGTATTGTTGCATTCGGCGATTTGCTTCATTTAAATTGCAAGTGTATGCTTCATACTTCAATAGATTCATATTAAAACCTAAATGCTTTGTGGTTTATAATATGCTTCGTGTTAACTAACAGTTGTATGCGTCTACTTTGTTCGACGCAAATGTCAAGAGCTTGATGTAAATTTTGATCTAGAATTTACATTTACTGGAATAATTATAACAATTCAATTCATTGCCCATTTAACGATTATCAATTTGTTAAGTAGCTTTTCCGCAAACGCTGTTAATATGCAAATTAACACTTACCACATTGCACTAGGCATCAGGCACTAAACCTGATGAATTTAAAGAAGTCTTGAACCAGTAAATTTAGACAAATTGTAATGCCAGGGGGCGCTAGAAGTCGGAAAATTATAGAAGACTGCTCGGGCTAAAACGAAAATATTTAAACTAAAACAACCAGGCGTTTTTTTGCCCTCAAAGTGGTCTATAAATTAAAAGGTCTCTAAAAACATATGGATTTAATATACTTAATTGTAAATCTCGAGCAAAGCAAATGTATACAGACACTTTCCATTTTTTGTGCGTGCTGTTCGAATAACACTCTGAGACAAATTTTGCTCTTTCTAAATGAACTATCCACATATTTCCAAACCCTCATTCAAATGGTAAAATACTTCTACAGGAATTTTCGAAATGTTTTCTTAGTCAAACCTCTTTATCGAAAGTTAAAGTGCTTTTCACAAAATTAGAATTGTAATTGCAATTAGTGCAACAAACAAATTAGATGAAAACACATTTTTACTTGGCGCGGTTTAAATGTACTGGCCTTGTTTGTCTGAATATATTGAATTTATTGAATAATAATAATAATAAAAATAATAATAATTGTCCGAATATACTGAATAATAATAATATTAATACTACGACTTCTACTACTAATAATAAAAGTAGTAATGGTTATCATTATCATTAGCAGCATAAGCATTTTTAAAATACCAGCATTTTGGTCATAGGTAAATCTAAATATTGGGGAACATGTTTGGATATAATTGCATCATAGTTTTGATGGTCTAGGAGCGGTCCTGTAACAGGAAGTCGACGGAAAAGAGAAAGTGGTAGCCTATGCTAGTCGTGGACTTAGACCTAATGAACGGAATTATCCTGCACACAAACTGGAGTTCCTTTCGTTGAAGTGGGCTGTGGTAGAAAAATTTTATGATTATTTTTATGGTCATAAATTCCTAGTCCATACTAAAAATAACCCACTGACTTATGCCTTTACTTCAGCTAAACTGGAGGCTCAGATTCCAGTATCGTTCCGGCAAACAGAATGTTGATGCTGACATTTTATCAAGGCTACTAGAAAGTGTTAAGATTGATAATGGTGTGCACCGTATCATATATCAAGATGTTTTAAGAGCCTTGTTTCAAGGTACTCTAGTTGATGTGCATGAACTCCCAGCATGTGAATGTGTTGCAATCTCTCAACAAGGACTTGATACACCTCTTGTTCCAGTTTGAGTGACATAGATTGGCTGAATGAACAGTGTAATGATCTTACCATTTCCAGTGTAAACAGTATAGTCAAAGCCGGACATTAATTAAGCAGTCGTTAAAATTCTCATGAGACAGAGTCGGTACGCCAGTATTTTCACAGTGACAAAGGTCACAGTTTTGAAAGCGCTGTCATACATTGAGCTGTGAAAGTTGGCTAACATTGAAAAGAGCAGGACCACTCCCGTACCATCCTTAGGGTAACAGTTCGGCTGAGCGTTTCCAAACCCTGTTGAACATGTTGGGAACTCTGCAGGATCCCCAAAAGGCCAACAGGAAGGCTCAGCTTTTGTTTATGCTTATAGTTCTTCCAGGCATGAAAGCACCGGGTAAACATCCTCACTTTCTAATGTTTGGTAGACATCCACGATTAGCAATTGATGCCTTCCTCGGAATCAAGCCAGAGGATTCAGAATATCCCAGAATTATTGCAACTATGCCATGGGACTGCAGAAAAGCCTGAGATATGCCTATAAAGTAGCCAGCCGTAAACCGAAAAGGCAAGCCCGACGCTATAAGCGACGGTATGATCTTCGGGTAAGACATGCCAAAATTGAACCCGGTGACCGAGTTTTGGACAGGAATGTGGGCTTAAAGGGAAAAACAAACTTGGCGATATACGGGACAAAGATGTTTATGTTGTTCAAACCCAACCCAACCCTGACATACCTGTGTTAGTGATTAAACAGGAACATGGCCGAGGTGCTAAGACTGTTCATAGGAACCTCTTACTACCTTTCATGGGTCATATTCTCCACGCCACTAAGTCTCAGACTGTTGATTCTAGTGAATATCTGTCCACAGAATCATCTGATCAAAGCTCTGAACAAAGAGTCGCAGACCCTTCTAGTAATCCTTCAAGTGAAACTCAATCTGCTTCTATTCCCGGTTGACAGATTTCCCCTTGCATTGTAAAAAGCCTTAATCTATGTTTCAATATATCTGAAAACATGTGTTTGAAAGTTTAAACATGATAACAACCGAAACGCTTGCCAGTTCACTTTACAGATAACAAAAATTATAACGAGCAGTTAAATGCACAAAATGCTGATCTAGAATTTAAATTGATCTACCCGGTTACAAAACTATACAGAATGACTGGGCGTTATATTTGCTGTTTCCATTTGAGAATGCGAAATAGAAACAAAAATGTTTTTTTTTTATGTTTGAATTCCTTACATTTCAAACATCTTAATCGTTATTAACGAAATTCGTTTCATGTTTTTCTATTCAAAAATGTATTACGTTATAACGAGGATATATCTGCTTATTAGAAATGTGTCATAAATATGAAATAATATTATATGAAAATGCAATATTAATTTTGTGAAAACTAAGCCATTCCTTATTAGCAGGATACTATTCGTAATTAATTACAGAAAGGCGAATGTCAAAATTACATCTTCAAATAGTAATATTTACTGTGGCAAATTTCTTTTCTCTGACATGAAACTTGGTTTGAAATCTAATTTGAACACGCCTTGTCTCAATTCGCGATTGAGTCAATGCAAACTACACGCACCGGTTAATTTCCTTTGATTAAAAAATTATCATTGCCTACCGTGGCAAATTTTACATAATGACTGCTGTAAGTAAAAAAAAGATTTCTATAAAGGATTGTTTTAAAACTCTTAGAAATAAGATTTAACCAAAGCAGTTAAGGAACGGGATAAAGAAAACCGTTTCTTAAATACTTTGTACAGAAATCATGGCTCTTTTCAGCTCAAATAAACGTTAGTTTGCAGTTGTTACTTTGACAATAATTGAAATATCTCTGCGAGGAATTTAGACGTGTTTCTCTACTGTAGTTTTCTAACATCTGTTTCTTTCTTTCACAACGACTTCAAGTCTAGATTGACGATTTTTTCAAAATATATCCATGAAACTTGTAATTTTTCGTCTAATATGTCTACTCATCCTAATATATGTCCGTAACGTGCACTGCAATATTAGAATAATCGAAAAATATAAAATGTTGTTTTACATATCTAAAATGAACAAAATGAAAATGAAAATGAACTCACAAGTGTACTTATAGTTAAATATATGAATGTTAAATAACTTTCTTAGACTAAACGTTAAAACAATTACAACCAATGTACAACGTTCTGCATTATTTTTCAACCGATTTTGCTAAAACTGTGAATTTCGGCTGAAATTAAAAAAAAATTGGAAATTTGACAGGCTAACTGTAGTGAAGTAAAGGCCAATATATAAGAAGAATTACAGACTTTGCAAAGAACATCTTTTTAAGAAGATAGTTTAAATAGTTGTCGTAATAAGTTCTGTTTATTCACTCACTGTAACGCATTTAAAAATCAAGACTCTGGTTTTAAGTTTGTCTTGCATAAAATGGATTTTCGTGTGTGTAAAAAATGAATTTATGAGCATAGTTATCATTTATGTAAATCGAACCTAAAATTATACAATTTAACAATCAAAATAATGCCAAAAAGTTTTTATGTGCTTGTCATAAAACCTTTAATGCATTTTCAACGTGATGTAGTTTCTTATGCGTCTCTTATTTTTTAGCTCATTTGAGCTCTTTGTGCTCACTGTGAGCTTTTGTGATGGCCCTGTGTCCGTCGTGGGTCGTGCGCCGTCAACTTTTAAACAATATCTCCTCCTAAACTACTAAGTGAAACATGATTAAACTTTGCAGGGGGTCTGAAATTTGTTAAGTAACATTGTCTAGTAAACCTCGAACAAGTTTGTTTAAATAATGTTCCTGGGGTTACTTTTAACTCCGGGGTAATTTGCAATATAGGACAATATAGAAAAAAATCGTTAAACTCCGTCCGAGGGGTACATTTCAACATAGCATATAGAAAAATCTTGTTACATAGCAATATAGAAAAAAATCTTTAAAAATCTTCTTGTCTGAAACCACAAGGCCTATAATCCTAAAATTTGGCATGAAGCGTTATCTAGTAGACTTTTATCAAGCTTGTTCAAATAATTACATTAGGGTAAAAGTTACAAGGCTAAAATAGAAAAAAGATTTATCTACTTTACCTCATATAGCCTTCATGTATAGACAAATATCTTTGATATTTGGTATGTAGGTTCCTTGCATAGACCTCTACAAGTAAGTGGGGTTTAAGGTCACTGGGTCAAGATCAAGGTCACCATAGCTAATAATACTCTGTGTCAAAGAGCCATTATTTATTGACTGATAATTTAGATATTTGGTCTGAAGCCCCTAAAAATCTTTAGTGAGAAAATGAAAAACTGCTTCTATGTTTGATTAACAGCAAACCCATAGCCAAAGTACTCAGGTGAGCAATCCAGGGCCATCATGGCCCTCTGGTTTAAATTTTGAAAATTGTACACGATAAAAAAAGGAATGAACTCAAAGCATTCTTTACCATCCGGAGGTGTAAGGAACATACTTGAGATCCTAAGTATAAATTTGAATGGCAATTAAAACTATGTGTGTTACAGAATGTAGATAACTACTACACAGGCCTCATTTATAAGGTTAAATTACAACTGTCTCAGTATCATAGTTTCTGACAAGAAGATTGTTAGGGAGTTTCCCACTATATAAGTCAACATAATACCCTAAAGACCGAGCCAAATGTAAATCACGCGGCAAAAGTTGAGTAATTTTGGTAGATGCTCACTAGGCAATCAAATTTCAGGACGCTTCGGACTTGTGGTTTCATAAAAAAACCTTTAAAGAGTTTTCTATAAGCTTCTTTGTAAAATATTGGACCCTTTAGGCGAGACCAACAGTAACGAAGAGACATAAATGGACATAAAACTTGATAGCAGTCAGTTTGGAAATGCTTTTTACCAGGTTTCAAACGTCTCACTCATTGTGGCTTCTGACATGACATTTTTAAAGGGTTTGCCTTTGTTAGTCTATAAAAACATCTTGCCACTTGGGCAGAGCCATAAATGACCTCTGGGATGTGGCTTGAACAATTTTTATAAAGGTCCAATAAACAATGCTTAGAACTCTTGGTGTTGTGATTTTATACAAAAAGAATTTTAGATTAAGATAATTAACATCATTCTACATAAATATATCTGTCTACTCAAGCGGTGCCAATAATGAACCGAGGGACTTGATTAGAACCAGTTTGGAAGAGCTCAACAAAGCAATGCTTTACATCAAATTTCAGAGCTCTAGACTTTGATGATGGTCAAAGCAAATTTCTAAAGATTTTTTATATTATTGTTGCCATAGCAACCAGAGTTCTGCATAAAATGGGAAGTTTTGAACAACTGTGACAGAATTCCATGCAAAGAACATCTGCTTACTTTTATTAACGTTGCCCGAGTGGTTTAGGAGGAGTTTATGTCTCAAGTATAATATTGACGATACGGACACAGGGCAATCACAAAAGAATACTCTGTGCTCAGATTACCTAAAATCGTATTACAATTCTACAAAGTTAGAATGTGTACATTTATTGAGCTGTTTATTATCCTTTTTTTGTGCACCGTTAAAAATTTACGTTTAGTTCTACATTAAATATTCTTTCCTAGATTTTTATAATAGTGTGTTCAATGCTATTTTTTACTTATTCAGTTGTTGCTTTTGAAGTAATAGATTTACCTTATTGCAAGAGTTTTCATAAGACTGAACCTGACTCTTATTAATTTACAGATACACAACTCCTGAAAGCAAGTAGTCAAATTTTTGGCAGAGTTACTTCCCCTAGCATGTAGATTATCAAATGTAAGCATAGCAATATTGAATGCATTCAAAATGTAGTTTCGTTTGCTTTTGCATTTTTTAAGAGAGTGTATAATTATCTCACGGAATGTGTTTAAATCCATATTAAAGAAATGTACTAATTTGTTCTGGTGGAAACATTTCTTAGTTTACCGTTCTCATAAATAGGGCATGTTGAAATAAAAAAAAGCTTCAGCCCTATGATACTGTTGGCGGCACTACGCTCCGACCACCACACCCTATAAAAAAGCTGTCAACGACAAATTAACTCTAAACGAGTGAGTTCAAAATGAAAAAGATAATGACTGATGTTTCGACCTGATTAAACATTCCTTACCAGTAAATTACATTTTTATAGACTGACATTTCTTTATCAAATTCTATTAACATTTTTCTTCATAACAGAATGGTCAGCCGTTTCTGTAGCAGCATGAAAAAGTTACCATAGATCTCTATGAAGTTCTATTTGTCTGTATAATGTTGGATTTATACCATCATTTCTTAAAACTCCACACCAAGGAAAGCTTTACACAGATGTAAGCTTCACACCGAAAAAAGGTTCACACCGACGTAAGCTTCACACCGATAGAAGTGTTACACCGATGTAAGCTTCACTTCGATATATGCTTAACACCGATGTAAGCTTCACACCAATGTTAGCTTCACGCAATGTATAGGTATTATTGGTAGGCTTCTCATGTATGATAATTTTGTGAACTATTCGTATACTTCATACACATTTACTGACATAAATATGGTGTCATTATAATACTGTCCGCCATCCACAACTTCCTCTAAGCAATATCTCCTCTTAGTCACTGTGGAAAACGTAAATGTTTTCTGTGAATGACTATGTACAAATGCCCATTGTATAAGTGATATAAGTTAAATTACGTAAAAAGCAGATATATAAATAAAAAAGGATACTCTTCTTATCGTAAGATGCTGTTAAAATGGTAATTTTCAACGCCAGCAATTTGACAAATTTTAAAATATGTGTTCTGCTGAGTAAGCTATCCTACTTGAATGTCAATTTTTGGTATGTATTTTTGGACCTCAACATTTCTTCAACAAAAACCTTAATTGAAACTTAATGTGATCATGATTTAGCTTTAATTTAAAGTCATTGAACGCACACTGCAGCCTGTATAAAAAATAATAAACTACACCAGCTGTACAATTTGTCTTATCTACTTTACTTGGATCATAATCGTTACCGTTTTTAATATGGTCGACGAACCTAGAAAATTGATTAGGTTGTGGGGGTAGTGCAAGGTACAGAAAGAAATTCCGAATTCAGAGACACTTCAGGTTCTTTTACACCTGCAGCAGCTAGCACCCGATACAATGGAACTCGGTTTCAGGTCTCACCCGAAAGGTAGTAGGTAGCGTCTTTGAAGGAGTGGGAGATATGCGTGATAAAATCACGCGGCTTATAGTTGGTCATTTCGAACCTTCCTATCTCCGATCCTCATTTGTTGCAGAAGCCAAAAGTAGACAGAAATCACAGTGTGTTGTGACATGTATTCCTTTCTAGTAAATAGATTGCTGACCGACACGTTTCAAGCAATTTCCCAGCTTTGCCGTTCGGGTATAAAACGCACCACAAATAAGGGTAATTCCTAAATGACAATGAAAGTCATGCCATAATAAAATTAAGTTTTTTTTTTAACTTTCCCTAACACTTTAAAAACAAAATCAAAGGTAGCGCAATATGAACACGAGGAACTTGCACAGTACGGGCGTCGAATGTACTTGGATATCTGTGGGATTGATGGGGATGAAGGTAAACTAGATAAGAATCTAGAGAAATCGATTCTTGATATAACCAAAAAAATAAGCCGCGTTAGTTCTAAAACCTTCTGATATTGACAGGTGTCACAGAAAGGGAAAATACGCTCCTAATGTAAATTGCAAAGTAATAGTAAAATTCACGAATTCAAAGGCTCGTCAAAAGATGTATGTTGCAAGAAAGCATTTAGGTGAAGGTTTGTTCGTCCAAGAAAACTTTATTCTCTTTCGTGAGAGACTTAGTTTTGAGGCAAGGGAACTAAAACGTGCCTGGCTAGTCACCAAGACTTGGGTAGCTGGTTGTAAAATCTATGTACAAGTGACAAATGAAAGTCATGGTTGTCTCATAAGCAACATGGATGCGATTAAAGCCATTAAAGGTATAAATTAATAAACATGCATGTTGTACTCTTTACATTACAAACACACTGTATTACACAGATACTATTTTTCATAACGGGAAAATCCACTGTTATTATAAGGTCAGCAACATAAACATGTATTTCAACTGACGGTATTGAAAAGTAAATTACCTGTCTATTTAATCCTAAAATCTGTATACGTTAAGGGAGGGTTAATAAGATAAAAACAGCAACTTGCTTGACCCTATATAAAACGTGTATAAATCCGTAAATTTAATTCACTTTTTCGCGCTCAATACAGGATTTGGTTTCTATACGTATTAATGTTCTCGATCGAACCTAGTTAACCTTTTTAAATACAATGTAACGGTTGATTTACTATTGAGATCAATTAAATTCTATAAATATTTTACAGTTATATTTTTAAATGTATACTAGTATTTTGAATGAACATCGCATCTTCATATTGCGGTGTACGCTATAGCTATATATTTTGTTTGTATATTGTAGATGCATATTTCAAATATATACCAATGTATGTGCGTATTATTTCAGAATGTATATTATAGTACTGTATTTGGTAGCTGTAAGCTGTATACTTCGACTTTATAGTGTACCTTAACAATTTGAAATATTATTACTTTAGCTGTTTATTTTGTATACAGCAGTTGCATATTTTGAAGGTAATTTTTGTAGCAGCTCATATCGCAGGTATATTGAAGCCGCACATTTTTCTGTCTTGATTATAAATGTGGCTGCATATTTTCAGTATATTTTTAAAAGTTTATGATCAAAATGTGCGTTCTAGTTGCATTTTGAAAATATATATTATAGCTGATTAACTTTCCAAGCAATTTATGTTTGTACTATTTACGTTAGTTTTTTTTGTATACGAAAATAATGTCTATTTGAACTATTCAAAATTGTTATTGCTAATGATTATCTTTAGTCATTACAATGAGGCTAAACTACAGATGGGTCTATTTTTTCTTTGTCTTTTTCATTTCTCTTTTTTTTGTTCTCTGTTTTTGTGATCCCATTATGTATTGTTATTATTTTCTAATCTAAAGTATTTTCTCATTTTTTTACTTTCTTTCTTTCGTACTCAGGGACTTGTATGACATTCTTCTTTTCTTTAGTTTGTTGTTTGTTTTATTATTATTAATAGCTACATTTCTCCTTGTTTAGAAATGTTATTTTTCAAGAGACCTTTTCCCTGTCGTTTTTTCCAGCCCTTACACTGTTATGAATAAACAATGGTCGAACATTTTGCAAAATCCTCCTTACTTAACCCTACAGATGAATCATAATAATATCGTTCGACCATTCCCCTTTTTTATATAATAGATCGCAGCGACTGCGTAAACCCGTAATTATCAAATCACGACTGTTTAAGTTCGTCATTTTTCATGGCGATTACGACTATAAAATTTCGTTTCGGTTTCTGTCGTATAGTCACGTTTAGTATAGTAAATACGACCATAGATGGTGTCAAGGAAAGAATACTCAGTCACTCTGTTGTATAAAGAACTTGTAATAATTTCCAAGTTCTTAAAGAGGCTGTGCTCCAGATGACAAAAAAAGAAAGTTTTCTTGTATTATACATTTCTTGTAATATTTATGACTAATGCTTAAAAAATAACTTACTGACAAAAAATAAGTCAAATAATTACATTATAAATTGATTTTTTCCCTTTCAAAGTTCTATACCGTAACGCGACGGTATAACTATATCGTATAAGATTTAAAGTAAATATCTGTAATATCACAATCGGCGATGGTGGTGACAGTAAAAGCGTTGGAAATATTTTGTTAACATGAGGTTCCAGAGTTCAAAATCAGGCTAGAGCGAAAATATTTTTTTTATTCTATTTTGACTTTTATAATCAGTTTTGAAGTAAAATATTATGTTGTTATAATCTCATGGCATCTAAATATATAATTTATGAAAAAAAATTTTTTATGTCAAATCTAGAGTACAGCCTCTTTAATATTATTGTCGGGAGAGAAAGAAAAAAATCCAGGCCAAGAAAAATAATCTTTATCGGTTTTTCATCAAAACATTCCTAGTATTCGAAACAAATTTGAGTATATAAAGAGCAATTTTCTAGACTTGATGCTTTGCCTGAGACAAAATTGTCGAATGAAATTTCAGATAATGCTTTCAAACTTGAAAGATTCAATACTATGTAAAAAAGACAAGTCTTTAAACTCTGATGGTCTACTTATATATGTTTCATCTTAATACCATACGAATACATTATTGGATTTAGGAGTTTTAGTGCGCGAAACTATCTGGATTGAAATTATTAGAGAATCAAGAAAATATTTACATGTACAGTGTTATGTAATACATATCGCCCAACACATTCGGCAGTTGAATTTATATAAGCATTGACAAGGCTCTTGAATTACCAAATAATACACTTTTAGTAGGAGACTTCAATGAAGATCAATATTAAATAAGAAATTGTAATCATTTTCGAAATATTTTACTTCTATACAACATAACTAACTTTATAAATGAACCTACTTGGGCTAGTGCTTGCTCTCGTAGGTTATCACCCTATTGCAATAACGGATAATATTCATTGTTTACATTCTGGCGTATCTGAAACTGACAAACGTGTAAGTGACCACATTGGAGCGTTTTCATATATTAAGGTAGACACACTTTCAACCTTAACCTTTAAACGCAGAGTATTGAATTACAGACGGGCATATTTTATTAAATTTAACGATTATTTAAGAACAACAGTCTGGTCATTTTTTAATGATGTAGATATTCATACATCTGTGAAATATTTTACTAATAAATTTAGCAAAACTATGCCATCCCACCAGTTAAGTGACGATAAGAATGATAAGCCGTGGTACAACTTAGACATTACACGAAGATCTAGACAGCGTGACAGACAAAACCGTAAAGCAATTCAATCTTGGAAAACAAATGATAGGAACAATTACAAAAGATTAGGCAATATAGTTAACAGCATGAAAAAAGGAAATTTGCTTTACCAACCTGGAATCGTCACTGTCTGATATGAATTTTTCTAATTCCGGGCAATATTGGAAAACAGTTAAACTGTAAATAAAAGATAAAAGTTCCAATGACAATGTTTATATTGGAAGTACAATTATCAAAGATCAGAACACTATGTCTGAATGGGCAAAACAGTGGCTAGTAGACTTTTATCCTAATAAAACGGTGGTGATGTACTTGTCGTTAGAGAAGATCAACAGAACTCTCCATACACTTATTTTCAAAGCACACAACTTAACTTTGTTCAATCACACAAACATTTAAGAATTACTTTAAGTGAGGATGGGTCATGGCATAAACATATTTTAGATATTATATCTAAGGCATCAAGAATCTTAGGACTTAAACGAAATACTCTCAACCAGATATACATTTCTTATTTAAAACCTATTTATGAGTATGCCTCCATTGTTTGGGATAGTTGAAAAATACTTACTTGAACAGATTCAGTATGATGCAGCAAGTATTGTTACAAGCCTAACAAGATCAGTTTGAATTGACAAACTTCTAAGCGAGATAGGAAGGATGTCATTAGCTGATAGACATACAAAACAAAACTGAATTCTTGTCTTCAAATATAAACAGGGTGATCTATCAACTTATTTAAACGAATTATTTCCAAATAATAATCTTCAGTCTATCTCATACAATCTTAGAAATAATTAAAACTATGCAAATGTAGGTAGCACGTAGGCTAGAGATTTATTCGAACTCAGTGACACCCTCTTCAGTTTAACATTGGAATAGTCTAGATGCTAATATTTGTAATTGCCAAACACTAAGCTTTTTAAGCCTAGTCTAAAACAAAAATTTAAACCGCCACATGTTCTCTCTCTTTTCCTTTCAGGCGAAAGTTTTCAACAGATTCATCATGCTAGAATTAGATATAATTGAAGTAATCTTAATGACGATTTATATCAAAATTATCTTCGCGAAAATTCTAGATGTAGTTGTGGTAATTTATGTGAAAATGCAGAACATTTCTTCTTTAGATGCCCACTGTATAATATACAGAGAGAAATTGATTGAATGATTGACTGACTGACTGACTGACTGACTGATTGATTCATTGATTGATTGATTGAGAGACAGATTTTGACATGTTTATCTACTGTAGTTTGGTCAAACCACTGTCTGTTTTTTTTCACTTCGATTTTTAGCCTACTAGGCTGACGATTATTGCACAATATCTCCACGAAGAGTGAAACATGTTTTCCCAGCTTTATACTGATATGCTTTCCCAGCTTTGTACCCATCCTAATATATCGTCTTATCGTTTAGTACAATATCAAAGCAATCGGAAAATATAAAATGTCGTTTCTGGTATCCAAAATGAACAAAATGAATATGAAAAAGTTACAAATGAAATTAGAGTTACAAATGTGAATCTCTATCAACTTCATTTGATTCTTGTATTAATCGATTACAAAAAAGGTACAACGATCTGACTTATTTTGTTTTCAACTGATTTTGCTAGAACTATAATCCAATGTGACGTTGGTCGGACATTTGAAAAGCTGTCTCTTCTGAAAGACAGAGCAATAAATTGATCATAATTACAAAGTTTAAAAACCATTAAAAATATATATCTTTTTGGGAAAGTGAAAAGTCAAAATGTTGCTGTAGAGACTTCCATGCATTGATTTCAAAACAGTTAAAATCAGGTCTATATATTCAAATTAGTTTTACTTAAAAGGGACTTTTTTGTAAAATGAATAAATGCACATGTGTATCACTTTTTTTTGTAAATCAAAGGCGAATCATTTTGCAATTAACACTCGAGGAAATGCAAAACAAGTATTAATTTGCTTGTCATAAAATCTTTAATGCATTTTAAACGTACCTTTGTCTCAGATACGCGAAGCCTTTACGATTTGATACTTCTACATGATGCAAAAAATGAAAATGAGCCGTTAAGATAGGAAAATGGGTCAGGTATTAGGAAAATACACAGTAACCTAAATATTGCAATTTGGCTGACCCATAAATGACCCCAGGGGCAATTGTAACAGTGGTCCGACGATCACTGCTTCATGCCTAATCTTGGTTTGGTGTACTAAATTTAAGAGCCCTGCTGTTGTTTTTTACAAAAAGTTAAAAAAAACAAACAATTCTGTTGCCAAAGCAACCAAAGTTCTGCAGGGAATAGATTTTTTAACAAAGCAGGCAGAGCTAAATGCGAGGAACATCTACTAAGTTTTATAAACTTTGATTAAATTGTTTAGGAGGAGATGTTGGTTATTAAATTAGCAAAAATGGTCTTAAACATGGTACATTATTAGAACTTATACATGGACTGACCTATTGATTTATGTATTTGTAATCTACCTTTAAAATATTTGAACTAAATACATTAAAGGCAAAACAAGTTCTAAATCTCTTACTCGAGAACTGCTTAAAATACTTAAACCAAATTCAAGGACGTTCTTTTTAAGATAATAACGTTGAAGGGAAGCAAAACAAGGTTGATAACATTTGAGAATGTACATAGAAAGTCCCGAACATGTCTGTCTTACAACGTGTTGTATGATGAGCTGTATTCCAACCAATGTACTGCAAGAAAACTGGTTTCTGGTTTGGGTGACCTGTAAAGTCATTAAACAGTATTACTATTTCACTGGTCGAATGATTCTTTGGTAAATACAGCTGTTAACCTGGAATGTTTGATTTTATCTTTACTGTGTTTATGCTGTAGGTGTAATCTACCTAAAGTGAATTGTGTTATAGCATATCTGGGTTTTATGTCAGAAAATATCACTCAGACGTGTAAAAATACGTGTTACGACAAACAGAAATCCATTTGTTTTTCAAAAAGAATGGCTTATTACAAATATCAAACATGTACAATACAATCCTTGCACTTTCAAGTCTATGAAACCCATCCCCATATGCACGTGCTCAATCTCTATGCATCCATTTAACAGGTGTTGATGTAAAAGCTGTTATTCAGTTTGCAAAAAGTGTTCATGCTAGCTTTAACGTAGAAGAAGTAATCTCTGTAAGAACTCGAGTTCAATATACTTATCTGAAAGTCGTGTTTAAACGACTTAGACCTTAAACAATATTTCAGCTCTGAACAATTCAAATCATTGCAGTAAAGCAATATAAATACCAACCTCAAAAAGAAGATAAACTATTACATTTCCAGAGTGAACGAACCCTGACAAAAACCTCTTTCTAACTCAGAGAAGCTGCAGAAGAAACCCAGAACAAAACCTTTCCCTCTGAAAGATGGCCGACCACAATTTATATTGAGCTGATTAAGTCAAATGACCAAACATTCCCTTCAAACTCTGATCATTTAGCACACGTATTGAAACAATGAAACGAACCGGGCAAAAACCTTTTAAAGTAAAGACATTTTACATTTTAAATATATTGATTTTTAAATATATATATCCAGCCATGCCCGTTTCTACGCCAACTTTGTTTTTATCAAAAAATACTTAGTAGTAACAGTAAGATTCTTATCTTAACCTCCCAGTTACGTTGTCTGAATAAAATTATAAAATCTTAGAACATTTTTCTCTTTCACAAAAAAATATCTTTGTTCTCTGCATGCTGCTAAGCAATACACCACGCCTGCACTAGTGTGCACGTATACTATGTTCGTTCACAATAAAATGTACCATACCTCAAAACGAGAAACCGAATGATGTGTAAACTTTCAATAAGCACACAGAAATGGCCGGTAAAACAGGCACCTTGTTGACAATTGTCCATGTGCCGACTTAAATGCTTAAAACAAAACGGTTTTCAGAATCTCACTGAAAATAATGTAGCCAAAAAGATGTTGCAAATAGGCATCATCCACTACACAAAATATACCCAAACAGATTCAAATACAAGCCTGGTTTTTAGCCTGGAATAGATTATTCAATTTTGTTAATATAATTGATTTGAATCTGTGTATATCATAATCTGTCACCTTTTTATGTCACAATCTATCTTATTTAATTGTACATGACTTTGTTAATCATCGTTTCCATTTTACAATATGATTGACGTAGTCAAAAAAGTGATTAGATTGGGAATGTACTGCAACATACAGCAAGCAGTTTCCAAATTCAGAGACACACAAGGTTCTTTTAAGTTTTAAAACTATAATAAACATTATTGGCCGGACTTCTTTAATTCTTCCTCAAAGGAAAAAGTATCTTTGGCAACTGTTTATCAAGCTTGATTAAGAGTCTCTTAGCTTGTAACAGAGCATCGATACTAGACTTTGCAAAAACTATATTTTCTACGCTTGCAGTCCATGTGTTATGATAGTTTGAAATTTTACGCTGTTTATTGTCTATGTACACATGAGGAATACCTAAAAGAGTACTCAAAATATGTCCATGAAGACGATCTGTTATCACAATTCTGCCTCTTTGTAAGAATGTCAACCCATTGGTTGTTCTAAGAAACACATCTTCCATCGGTGATGTTCCTTTCTGTGTTTTCCAAGTCCGCCAATCAGCAAAATGCACACGTAAACTAGGTGGTATTGAAGGATTTGAGTAAGATGGCGATTCTTTATCATTTCGCTTGATCCAAAGAATATCTTGAGTGGGATGCATGAATCGAGGTACAGAACCAATCTGATAAGCTATGTCCGGTGACAACAAATTGTTTACTTTGGAGAAAAGATCTTTACCAAGTTCATATGATACGATGTCTCTCCATATGAGTGTCAAATTTTTATGCGAAGCATACAGTTCTTTACAAAAGTCAATGTGAGACTGAGGTTTAATATAAAGTATGCCTTGCGGAAACATAACAATGTGATATTTCTGAAATAATGGAATCACAGCCGCACGCCTTTTGTCGCCGATTGGCCATCCAATGACATTGCCTCCACCTTGCAAGAGAATAACAAGTTCTTCGTTTGTATAGTGTTTGCTTATTGTCTGAGCTTCCTGCAAACGTTTACTATTGCAATGATTTTCGGGACAAGCATAAATTATCTCAATATTTAGTTTATGCAACAGAATAAACTCACCAACTGTTATTGCAGAGTCACCTTTGTTTTCATCCAGTGAGTAATGAAAGAACATAGCATACTTATACTTTCCTAGGAGAGTCTTGAATATGTTCATATGAATTCTTTGGGCTTCTTGTATAACACCCGACCTGGTAGTCAGCCGAACAGAAAGTTTATTGGCTTCATCTGGGTGTTCTACAAGATCTGTTGAGAAGAATTCTTGAATACTGAAATTCGATGGTTCTAATACCGGTACATTTCTATACATTCTTGTTGGATTTAAGGGAGGGATAATTTGATCATATTGTGAAGCGAAAGTATTCTCTTTATCTGTCCATTTTGTAAACGTTGATCGGTTGATATAAAAACACAATGTAGCCACAGCAACGGAAAACAATATCAAAACGTTGGCCTTGGTTCGAATATTTCCTGAAAGGTAAAATAACAAAAATACAGAAATGCACTGGATGACGTGAAGAAAATTCATAAATAAACATGGTAAAACTTATATGGAAGACTTAAGAAACTGCATTAAACTTGAGGTTAAAGAAAGCATTTATAGTTCTTATATTTTACATTATCATTTGCGAATGTATAAAGAAATGACACTTTATTAATGAATGCTATCCTATTTTTATATGTTTATAACTGAAATGATCTAGATATAGCATTTGACGAGCTAAATTTGTTCTCAATTTTTGGTTTTGGAAACATAGCAGTAAATATTGGCTTAACAGCCAAAAGGCTGCTAATAATTTCTGCAGCACTTTGCATTAACGTCAGTACGCTCCCTCAGCAGCTAAGTGAATACACTACCGTTACTTCACACCGCTGCTTTAAAACCAGTAGATTTATGATATTGACATTTAAAATGAACTTTTTAACAACAATGAAAGTGCACAAATATCCCAAAAACCGAAAAATCTTTAAACCATTTTTCATTGGTTTAAACGATCATGTGATTCCAAAAATTATAAATAGATGGGTCTTTTCTGACAATTTTGTAAACACATTTCAACTACGCCTTTATGTAAACATCTTAATATAGCAATTAAGCGTCTAAAAACAACCATACTATCATGATTTTAACCTTTTTGATAGTTTGATTGGTTTATTTACGTATACATATTAAAAAACACTTTCAAAAGTGAAATACGTAAGTAACTTGCAGACATGCATTGTTTGTTTACATTTTGGGTTGTCAGTTGTATGTATGGACATTTCGTTGTAAGCTAGTCACTGATTGGCTGAAAAGTAACCGTGGTTTTTCCTGTCTAAAAAAAAAATATCGTTCTGAAAATGGAATTTTAGCAGAGGTAAGAAAGTGAAACATTCGACCGATGCGCAGGAGAGTATAACGTCAGGTAATGTAGAGATATCATAAAAACTCCGATTTTGATATAGTCATAAACGGTTATTGATCGCATCTTTCACACATCAGAATCAGCCTTTTACAAAAAGTTGTCGGGAAACTGTTTGACGTGTCAATATGCAGCATGCTTTTTTTCAAATTCATAGAAATATAAGTCTTGATACTTTTTAATGCATCATATAGTATCAAGCTGTACATATCAAATAGCAGTTTATTTTCAAAGCAGATTTTAATATCTAAAACATGTAGAAAAAGCTACTATTGAATAGATTTAGAGTAAGAGTTATTTATTGTATCCAGTAATTTTCATTGTTTTTTATTATAGCTCTCTATTCATGGCTAGCTGACTGAAACACAGATAATACGTTCAAACGAATAATGAATAGAGATACGAAAATGAATTGATAATTAAGCACATGTAAAAGGTAGAAACTGACAGCTGTTTTGTTTTATCTGGTTCAAGCTTCACCAAAGGTCGTGGGATATAAAACTTAACAAAAATGTTAAGCAAAGAAACGATGTGTCACGTACAACTACGAGGGTTGTTCGGAAAGTTTTGAGACTAATCCCTTCATTTTCTACTCAGTGATCGCCTTCAAACATGACAATAATGGACCAAAACATGTATCTGACAAATCGCATAGATATTTTTCCGCTACTACAAACACTGCAATTCTGTGGTTTCTAGAGCAACACTAGTCTATGGATGTTGGAGCACGATAATTTATTGTAGCATATATGGTATTTATACATCACAAAAGAATACGACAATTGCGCGCTAAAACATTGTGAATAGGAAATGACGTCAAATATTAAATAAGACGTCATTTACTGTCGTTTAACGGAAAAACAACGTCAAACGCCAATGTTATAGCAATTCATTTACCGCAATGCAACGTAAGAACATGGAAACGCCGTCAAAAGTCGAACAACGGGTCTTTATCAAGTTTTGCGTTAACCTCGGTAATACACCAACTGAGAATATGAAGATATGCAGCAAGCATATCATGGGCAGTCGGTAAGCAGACCGCTAGTTTTCCGTTGGCACAAAGAGTTTTGCGATGGAAGAACTTCGGTGATAGATACAGAGAGGTCCGGTCGCCCTACAGTTATTGACGGCAATTTTGACGTTAGTCATAAATGTTGTTGATATTGATCGCCGGGTAACAGTGCGGGACATCGCAATGCTGTGTGATATAGGAACAGCACACAAGATACTAACGGAAACGCTTGGAATGACCAGGGTTTCAGCCAGATGGGTACCGATTTTAAGTGATCCGGTGCAATGTATTGCAAGCCATAAGAAAAAAGCGACTTGGGATGGCGGATAACTTGGAAAACATCTATCTCCACACAAGGTAGCACCCACTTTGCTAGAGATAAGCGTTATGGGATTCAAATTGTTGGAACATCCGGTCCACTCAGCTGACTTGGCCCCCATGGATTTTACGGTGTTCCCCACCATAAAATCAGAGCTGCACGGGATAAAGATCGAATCTCTGCAAGAACTACAATGACAGGTCAACCGCATCGTTGCTGGACTGTTCTTGGAACGAGCGTGTTTTCTCAAAATGGGTGGATAGACATTCAAAATGTGTGAGTGTTTTTGGGCGATACTTTGAGAAAGAGTCAACCTTTAACGCTGTGTTAAACGTTGACGTGTGTTAATTGCCTCTGACGTTAACGTCATGACGTGCTCCGACGTGTCGTTACTATATGTTTGTTTCATGCTGTTATATGAATTTTGTTTCATGCTGTTATATGTATTTCTAGATGTTTATTTGTAACGAAACTTAATATGAATACAGAACACATGTCAGAGTCGGATATATCCAACTGTTGTAGTATTTTGACGTTTTTTTATAAAAGGTACGACCATTGTCTCAAAACCTTCCGAACAACCCACGTTATAACTAACAGTCTGAGCTGTAAGGTCGTCGTGCTAAAAGGCTTTGAAGTAATTTGGCAAAATTTTTTACCTGATAACAGCTAGTAAGTCATGTTCATGTCATATCATTTTTTAAAATTCAGTCTTTTATTAGCAAACTTCCAACAAACAATAAATTGTGGATTTGCAATGAAAATAGCATTAATATTTCTTAACAGCAGTATAATGGAGCGATTTCATTGTGCTGAAAATATTTTCATTCTGTTTTACTATGACGTGTCAAACGTTGCAATATTTGCTAAATTTCATTTGTGTTCTATACTTTTATTGATATTCAATATTTATTATAAATGAAATATTGAGAAATATTGATGAAATAAATTGCGTATTTTCATTTTCCGTATTTTCACTGTAAAAATTTATTTTTCACTGCAGTGAAACATATTTTCCGTATTTTCACTGGTGTCTTGCCGGACTACTTTTTTCTTAATTCAGCCAATACACTAAATTAAAGGGGAATTCTTTCGAATCTTAAGGTCAAAAAAAGAGTTAAGTATATAATAAACAGAAAATTCAAGTTTTTTCATTAAATACGGGATTTATTTTCATCTCGTGGTTATGAAAATTATCATATTTCACTCGTGGCTATCGCCACTCATGAAATATTTATTTTCATACCACTCGATGAAAATAAATCCCGTATTTATAGAAAAACTTTGAATATCCTCTATATCTTTTCATTCATATTAAAAATGTTTATGTAATATAACGAATATGTTCTTATTTATATGCAATAATTGTTCATTTATATTCAATATTTTCTTATTTATATGCAATATTTTATTATTTATATTCAATATTCTCTAATTTATATGCAATATTTTTCATTTATTTAATATGTTCTTGTTAATATGCAGTATATTTTTTCATTTATATAGTATAATGTTATTTAAATGCAATAAATATCATTTTTATGCTATAAATTGTATACACATTTTATAGTATTTTGAATGTAAATGAAGTTTTATTGAATATAAATACAAATTACTGAATATAAATAAACTTTTATTAAATATAAATGAAGTTTTATTGAATATAAATGAAATATTAAAAAATATGAGTACAATTTATAACAAATAGATAAATGATACTCATTGCCTTTATAAATGTAGACGGAAAATGATTGCATATAAACAAGAGAATATCAAATTGAATATAAATAAACTTTTTTTTTGATATGAATGAAAAGATATTGAATATACATAAAGGTATAAAACACAAATGTATGGAACAGAATTACTGCATATATTCCATCTTGCTTGGTGACATTGGTTCTTATATTATGCTTCATTTCATCTTGCTTGGTGACCTTTGAACTTGCATCATGCTTGATTTCATCTTGCTTGGTGACCTTTGAACTTGCATCATGCTTGATTTCATCTTGCTTGGTGACCTTTGAACTTGCATCATGCTTGATTTCATCTTGCTTGGTGACCTTTGAACTTGCATCATGCTTGATTTCATCTTGCTTGCTGACATAAGTACTTTTATTATGCTTGATTTCATCGTTCTTTATTTCATTGGAACTTGCATTATGTTTAATTCTATCATTGATTATTGGCTTTTGAACTTTCATCGTCTTTTGTTCTGTGTTGGAATAGTCAAAATACGACTTCACATAGCTTAATATATCACCCAACTTTCTTCATGCGCTATTCAAACTATTTAGGGATAAGTGCTTTTTGCATGTTTGTCATTTGAAGTTGACTATATTTAAGCGTGATTCCTTAAAGCTTCGCTCATTTCTATGATCAAGTGTTTATGCTTTATGACGCTTGGTTTCTGATGCTGTTTTAATACATACGTTTTTTTTTATCGACTGAGCAACTGACATTGCATATTAATCATTGTCTGGCTAATTTTCGTATGTAGATTTCGAATTATTTTGCATTGTTAACTGTTAGGGGCGAGAACTCTACTGTCAAGATCGACAGAAAATTTCCGCCCCTCATCGGAATATTCCGTAAAGCAACTCGGGTGACATCAATGATCGCTCTTTTCAAAACAACGCATTTTGCACGCCAACCAGAGCTTGATTACGCAATTTACGATACTTTGATTTAAAAAGCTTTTTACAATAGCTCTGAGCAGCTTTTGTAAATGAGACTTGACGAACGTTGTCAGTAATCCAACTATTTAGCATCGTCAGAACCCACGGTACACATTCCGTATAAACTACATTATACCGTATTTATAAACTGGGTAACCAAGGGTGACTATTTAGCAGGTAAAAATAAACACTAAAGTAAAAATCGTTCTCAAGGTTGTAGCGTTTAAGATAATCCATTTATATGATTTAGTCGAAAATTTTGGTATGCAAAAAAAATATTGAAATAAACATAAAAACTTTGCAAAAATAGCGGGACCAGCCGGAAAATGACGGGATGTACCGAAAAAGCGCCATCTGTTGTCATAATATGAACACAAATATTGCAAATCGCGTTATGCTTACTGCTTAGTGCTTACCGTAAAGTGAATACTTTGTTATTGGTATCGTTGTCATCCCCGTGTTCGGTGCTTAGTGTTTATGAAAAAATATGTTGAATGAATGCATTGAAAAATAAGAATGCTAAGACAAGAAATAATCGCTGAGCACAGACCAAAATTAATTATTAATGCTGAAATAGGTTTGATACACGTAGGTAGATGATATGCAGTAAAAGAAATTCTGCAAATTAAGTTAGCTGAAGGGAATGTAACATTTTACTTCAAGTAATATTAATAACTAGTAATTAAAGACTGTTCGATAGAACGCCGAACAAATAACGTTGTCAGTAAAGAAAGCTGCAATTAAACATATAGCATATTGCTTATGTCGGAGAGGAG
This sequence comes from Cyclina sinensis, assembly GCA_012932295.1. Lineage (NCBI taxonomy): Eukaryota > Metazoa > Mollusca > Bivalvia > Venerida > Veneridae > Cyclina > Cyclina sinensis. The sequence goes on along the minus strand of JAAONU010000019.1, from coordinate 46,956,508 downwards.
CAAATGAAGTTGCAATAAATGATAGTGGCAGTTACCATAAAGAATGATGTTACTCATCAAAATACAGGTTTCCAATGCCAAAAAGCAAGATAAAATCAAGCATAATGCAAGTTCCAATGTCATCAAGCAAGATGGAATCAAGCATAATGTAAGTACCAGTGTCACTAAGCGAGATGAAATAAATGCACTAATTCTGTTCCATACAAATGAAATTTACCGAATATTGCAACGTTTGGCGCGCCATAGTTTTTTCGGACATTTTTGTGATCCATCATTTAGTTCTTACTTAATTATGAGTGTTAGGGTTATAATGGAGTTAATAAACTTACTCAGTGATAGCTCTAGTACATATTTGCTGAGACGCGCTACTTCCATTGGAAGACTGTAATTATAATTCTGTTATAAAAATATGTTAACATGAAAATAATTATCTGACAATAATCTCAAGAAATTTAACATTTGAATTGCAAAAAACTGTTAACTTACCTTCCAAAGTCTTCATATTAATACTTCGTATTCCCGACATCCACAATGAGATTGACCAATTTCGCCAATTTACAAGTCACCTGTTTTGTTGTAATAGAAATGTAATGATGTGTGATACCTTAAAGCGACTGACTCACAGAATATGTTTTTTTTTTTTTTTTTTTTTTTTTTTTTTGTTGTTGATTTAACAAGAGTTAATATGCTATGGAAAATAATATTATGCTTCTATATATCAAGAAAACTGAAAAAAAAGTTTTGATTTCACAAAGATTTAAACCCATGCCATTTCGGTCAGTAAAATTTAGAGCGACGATCTACACTGAGCCATCGATACTAGTTACCACTAATCCTCAAAATTGATAATATAACTAAAATTTCTACCCCGTGACTAACGGTAAATTTTTTTTCGTTATAAATGTGTAAATTTTTATCTTGTGATGTGTTTCTGTAATAAAAAAGAGTCAGTAAATTAGTTTAGATGTGTTTTTCTTACGGCTAGAATGTCTAGATGTATATTTTTCCATCGTTGGCCTATATGTGAGATCGGTCGCTTTAATGCACAGCGGGCAGCGTTTTTTAAGCTGCCCTCACACATACCTCGCGACCTTACTGCGACCTGAAAACTAGTAAAATAGCATTTTTCTTTCGAAAATCGTTTGGTTTTCTTTCAAATTTCTCTCGCAGACGGTCCGGGGCTCTGCAGTCTTGTGTTCAGTACGTTTTCTCTATGTCCTCAATACGACCCTTCTACGTCCATGGCGTTTCCACTGCGACTATATTGCGTCCCCAAGGCGACCACACGGCGATCATCGGCGACCCAGATGCGACTGTGCTACGTTCTCTGCGTCCTTACGGCGACTCTACGGCGACTATTGGACGTGGTAAGGACGCAATAGTCGCAGCAAGGACGCAGTAGCGTCGCCAAAGGTTTCCGAGCAATTTCTTGTAATTTCATCGGCGACTCTACGGCGTCCTTAGTACGAGTGTACTACGTCTATTGCGTTCTTATTGCGTCCTTACTACGATGCTGCTGCGACTATGGCGACCCCACTGCGATCCCACGGCGACCTAACCAGGACTCAGCAAGAACGCAGAGTTTCTGCGACTGTTTTGTGCATGTTCAAAATATTCGCCGACGGTCTGCGACCTTGTGCGTCCTTGGGTTCCTCGCTACGACCTCGCTGCGTCCCTGCTGCGTCCATGGCGACTGTGCTGCGTCCTGGGTCGTAGCAAGGTCGCAGTAAGGACGCAGTAAGGTCGCGAGGTATGTGTGAGGGCAGTATTATATATTGATAAAAATTGAATCAGGTTGACGCACCGTATTTAAGTATAGAAATAGCACAGCATTTGGTATACGCTGAATTTAACATCAAAGCATAAAAAAAAATTATACTTTCTAATGTGATTCATAAGCTGTTCACAAAGTTTCAGTATTTCTATTGGAGTTGTGCGGGGAGGGAAAGGGGCACAACAAAATGTGGGTATAGGCACATTGAATGATGACATCACAAGCACCTGTTACCAAAATATAGCTGAACTACTGGTTGGCAAAGAGAACCAATATTTATATACATTTGATAGCAGCAGATTTTTTAGCTTTAGATAACTTTTTTCTTTGTCAGCCAAATTTTAAGATTCTTATATCATTTGAAAGCTCTTTAAATTCATATTTTGAAAATATAAGCAGATTTGAATTTTTGCTTTTAAAGAAGAAAACTAAACTAATTTATACCTGTCCTTTCAGCATTTTTCTAGCAGCTCAGATGCACTATATTTAACCATTTATAAACAAAAAGTAAACAGTTTTGACAATTATTTTTTAAATATGTAAAATATGAGTTTACAGACCTTTTAAATGATATAGAATATCGAATTATTTGATGAAAAATGACTTTGTAACTGTAATTACAAAATCACTATGTTTTGCATTTTTATCAACCGCCATGTTTTTGCCAACCTTCAAAAAGTTACCTGTATCTCTTATCAGTTACTTGTTACTATTAATAGATTTCAAAACAATAACATTCAACGTTCCTATAACGCGGCCATGAAAAAAAATAAGGATATAAACCGCGAATACCTTGACTGTAAAACAAAATCATGTGCTTGTGGTATCAAAATAAACATTTTCAACTTACTCAGATTTCGCATTTTCAAAACAGTTCTTTTTAAATTACTTAATTTTGTATTCATCATTGATCTGAATCTGTTTAATTTTTCAAAAAGCCATATGTTGTTTGCAAAAGATCTTTGAGTGTGCAGGAAAATTGTAGCCACAGTGCGGAGTATCATTTAATCTTTCTCCATTATAAAATCGAATGTTAGGGTAAAACTACCCAAAATATCTTCCAATGACATTAACTCTTTATAAAGATTATAATGTGTACATATTCATTAATTCATACATGAATAAATTTTTTAAACAAACTGCAGCCATTGATCTCAAAGAACCTAAATATGAACCATTGAAAACCACAACGAAAGAAACACTTGTTGGTGGCGTTGTCTTACGTTTGAAATACCTACAGAATCCTGTACTGGCGACGTAAGGTATCACCTGTTTGACAGCAGAGATTAAACAAGGAAAATTCAAATGGACTTGAGCCCATTTGAGTGTACGGTCTTTGTTGTATTTTTAAGGAACCTTAAACTTCAGCACTCTATCCACATTTCGAGCACCTGCCATGTACAGAGTATTTACGATAACCCGCTATGATTTTGTTATTACGATGCTTATTCTCCAAATTAAACACAACTTTAATATTAAAGTTGACTTCATAAATTCAGTGTTAAGCTGCTTCACCTCCCCATAAATCATGTATATAAACACAATGGAGCATAATGTCTAGATATGACGCAGATATAAACAATATTACTAGACAGTCACGTGATTCTGTCCGAGAATTTCCGGAATAACAAAACATCCGAATCAAGCATTCGCAAATTGATTCAACAGGTGGTACATCGTAAAATTACGTAATGCTTCGGCAATAATCGGATCTTCTAACAGCCAATCAAAACATAGAATTACATAATATTGGATAAAACTAACCCCGCTCCAATTGTACATATAGGAATATAATACTGGCAATGTTCCGTACAGAAAAAAAAACCCATTCTTGTCTTGCCCTTTCAGGTGTACATACATATTTACGATTAGTCTCACTATTTCGCCTTCTAAGGTGAACCGATTTTATAGGTTGACATTTTATAGTTGTTCACCTTCTACGTCCGACTTTGATCTGCAGCTGATCAAGCGGATTCGACCAATTGTATACGGTTGAGCACATATTATCGCTCGTTTGTCCGACATTTTGCAGAGTTTACAACACAAATGACAAGTTAAAAGGTTTCCTGCAGGGAGAAATTAAAAAAAAAATTAATTTCAGATTTATAATTTACGTTCGTTGAAACCATTATTAAACCGCTTTTAGGACTTGTCACCTCCTGGACGTTTCGGCCTTGGTCTTTTCACCTCCTGGACGTTTCGGCCCTGGTCTTATTGGCTATCAATGTAATATGGTAGTACTTTAAAGGGATTAATAAGTATGTGTGGCATGCCCTATGTTGTTGTTATTGCTTGACTGGTAACTGATTAAATTATCTTGAATGAACTCAAGTGTGCAATCATCAAGCTGTAACATCATGTGTCAAGTCATGCATACTTTAATCCCATTTAAATAATGTAGTACTGTACTAAATCAATAGCTGAAAATATGTTCATTTTTAAGTATCTTAATTTAGACAATAAAGGGCCTCTTTTAACATTATATTTTTATGGCCGTATCATTTATACATTTATACTCTCAAAAAAACAAACAAACAAAAAAACCCAAAGAGGCCCATTTCATTGTTATTTTCATTTAATGTATTTATTCATCTTTTTAGATTATTTTAAATAGATAAATATATCTAACTTTTTGACTTACTAGGTTGTGAAAATAAAGTTATTGGAAAAATATATTTAAAAAATTGGTTATTTTTGCAAAAATATCAATTTAAAAAATATTTTAAAATTATATTTTAATATCAATTAAATATAATAAAAATATTGAAAAAAATGAATATTCTGCATCAGAAGCAAAATCAGAAATGAAGATCATTCTTCATTAAAGTCAAAAATGTTTTAAAGTATACAAGTATGAGTAATATGTAACATCTTCATCATATTTTCAACAACAACAAAAATGCCGAACAGACTAGGGTTTTGATGCCGAAATGTCCAGGGCCGAAACGTGCAGGAGGTGAAAAGTCATGTAAGCATTAAAACGACTGACACTCAGAATTCAGCTTGTTTTCCTAAAACAAAGAGAAGTTAATATACTATGGATAAAACGTAACAGTATGCTTTTGTTCCCCTGGAAAAATGTAGACAAAAATGTAGTCATCACCAGGACTTGAACCCATCCCCCTTTCGACCAGTAAAATTCAGACTGAGCCACAACATATTAATACTACTACTACATCTCAAATTTAATAATTAAACAAAAATATCGACTCCTTGACTTTCTTCAGTAAATTTTTTACCGATAAAAGTTTGTAAACTTTGTATTTGGAAAGATTCCTGTACTGAAAGTTTGAAAGGGAAGTAACCGTCGTGTGAGTTTGACACTATATGTACCGAGAGGGATTTAGTCAATCGACCAATTGCCGAAGTAATTGAATACTTTGAATATAAAAATTAGGACATTTTATTCCTTTTTTTAAATTTCAACACAACATTCTTTTATTATTTTTTATTATAAAATGAACATGTGTGCACTTTTTATTAGTTTTTATTTATAATTTATTAGAAATGACTAATAAAAAATAACCAATCATATAGTGTTGACATATCACGTGCTCCTCTATAGCTTTAAACTAAAATGTATACCAATACCCTGCAGGCTCCAGCACGCAGGGTGTGACGTTAAGATACAATATGATACCTTTAACCATACCAGTCTATTTTGTGTATGAAAAACACAGATAATATAAGTATAAACTAAACACTTGTTTGGTATCTGTTTATCCGCCATTTTATTTAAAGTTTGGCATCGGAATTTCTCGGCGATGAAGGGACTGATGTGTTTGTTGCAAAGATAATTACCCAAAGCGTTCCTTCGGCGAGATTTCCTCTCGGTTATATCCAGTTTTATTATGCAAATCGACAACTGCTTGCCTTTTGCCATTTACATAGAAACAAAACAAATATGGCCAAGACATAAAACTTAAGTAAAGACAAAAGTCAAAATTACAAAAAAAAAAAAAAAAAAAAATGAAATGCCCATCTAATCTAAGGAGCATGTAAATTGACAAGCGTTGCGGTTCGTTTCTTAACAGCTTCAACTATATATCTGCTGTATTCAAAAAAGTTTTTTTCTATTTGTAGAACTCAAAAGTGCAACAAATTTGTATATGTTAGGCCAAGTTTTTTCTTCTAATAGCTAAATAATTAGAACAACATAATAAAAAGTTCTGATTCTAACTCTAACTCATTATATGGACAGAATTTTTACAAGTACGTCTGTCTCGAGCAATACCAGAAAATCAAAAACCAAATCATGAGAACATAGCCGAAAACGTGTTTATTCTTTCCTTTTATTGCATTATTCGATATTATATCAAGGTATTTTTCGTCTTCGAAATTGTGTTTATATTTCACATAATACTTCAGTTTGGGAGATGTCGGTAATCTGGCTTGTCAGTTTTGAATATATTGATCTCTTAGCCGCTGTTTAATCAAAGGGAGATAATTTACATCCTGATTAAAGTCAGTCCAAATATAACTTAAATAATCTAGCTAGTGTTTTAGCTGTAGTGTCCAGCAATTGTTGTCATTACTATAACACTGTTCTACAAATGTTCTGTATATAGGTAAACTTTGACTTTTCGTTAAACCTTTATCCAAAATTTAAGGGCCCTTTCTTTACAATATTCGATCAAGGGTATCTACCTAGTTTGCCAAGAACTGCCAAATTTGATGTTTTCTGACACACACCTATTATGTTCTTGCAAAAAATGCAGCTTTTTTTACATCTAGAGATACTCTATCAAAAATTGAAAATAAACCATAGTAGGTTTTTAGTGCCTGTTCAGATAAAGATTTTACTATACATTTCATATTTTTTATCTTATCTGAGAACATAAATGTTGCGCCTAAATAACAAAATTGATCAACAACCTCTACTTTCTAATTATCAACAAACAACTCAAAAAGTTGATTTTGTTTTCTTTTTATTTTCAAAAATACAAATCTTTGTATTTTTCACAATCATTTTTAATCCCCATTTTTCTGAGTATAAATAAATAAAAGCGTTACGAACGGTATAAAACCTATATTTAGAATTTCTATTTTCGTGTTCAGTCACATGCATGCGCTGACATTATATTGGACAAACACATGGAACATAATTATTATAACATACGTATTACACACCCGGAGCACGGTAAAGAAAAACACGACGTCATCGCGACGTCAAAACAAATTGAAGCGTCACCACAGGTTGTTATCTTTACGCCTTCTCAACATACTCGCCTCGAAGGTCGATACACTTCCTGTGCCTATTAATCCATTTCGTGTACGTGCCCCTGTTCCAGTCGGCACTGAATGATCTGTAATTGCAGTTCTACTGCCGACTGGAATCTGTATATGCGTAGGCCAGCATTCAATTCTGGGAACAACCGAAAGTCCATTGGTGCAAGGGCGGGACTGCAGGGAGGACGGTTTAGTAAAGTGAATCCCAAAAGGTTGATCTCCAGTAGCGTTGAGTGTGCGCGATGTCCCGATGCGTTTTCTTGGTGAAGAATGACATTCTCTATGTCTAGCTGAGGCCGTTTTTATTTCTTAAACGCCTCAAAACCTAAAAAACAAAATGGCGAATCACAAGTGCTCTCGAAGATTTATTCACAGTTCCTGATGACTTAATCAATTTAAACGTCTCAGTTGGTAATTTGTCTAATCCTTCACAACACTTGATCACAGCTTTAGTTTCAACGTCACCTGTTGACGTCATTTGTTTTCTTGTGTCGGTATCAACAGTGTTGTTTGCTATGTTGTTTTTCAAAAACGGAAGTAACGACAAACGTCAAATTTTCAGGAAATGACGTCATGTTAACGTTATAACGGCATACGGTTTGGTGTCATTGAATGTCAATTTAATCAAACGTGGCGTTTCAAAGCGTCCATTAAACTGGCGTGCTCCGGGTTAAGAGCAACGTGTTGCTATAGAAACAGATCCTGGATTTGTGTATTATATACCTACCGTAATTTTATGTCAAATCGTTCATATATATATGAAATTATGTTTAGGGCAAATTTTATTAATCATTACTGAATTGTGATAAAAGTCAGCGAACTTGCCGTGCAGCCCTTGTAATATTAAAAATGAAAAAAATGAAACTTTATCAGCTGATTCTAGTTTATCTACAGGATCCGTTACAAGAATATATTAAGGTTCACTAAAGAAAATGAAAATGAAGTAACAAATATATTTAGAGTTACCTATGTAAATCTTTATTAAATAATTTTGATTTAAAGATAACTGGATTACAACGTTTTGATTTTTTAAACTGATCTTTCTAAAACTACAATACCATCCGAGGATGCACAAATGATCTATGCTAACTTTTGTGGAATTCAGGCGAATATATTTACCATAATTACAGATTATGCAAAACTTACTTTATTTTTTTTTAGAAAATAAGAAGATCTAAAATGTTGCTATTATAAGTTCTATTATTATATTCATTAATTGTAACAAACTTGAAATCATCAACTCTATATTTTCAAGTTAATGTTGCTTAAAAGGGATTTTTGTAAAATTAATCGTTGTGCATTGCTACCATTTATAGTAATCGAATACGAATAATTCTACAATTGATAATCATAAGTTATGCCAAACAGGTTATTTTTGTATGTCATAAACCCTTTAATTTTTTTTAATTGTAACTAATCCACACACTCATGACATTTCTTCAGTCTTAATATTCCCTTTCATGACATTTACACTGTACCAAAGATAAAAAGTGTTGAATATAAATTAAAACCTTTGACTAACTGCCATACGTTACGACTACTGAGTTTGCTTAAAAAGGTAGACAACTGCCTTTTCCTTCTTCTTTGTGAAGGAAGCAGTGATCGATGGTTTAGAACGCCGCACTTCCGATCCGGAGGTTGCTGGTTCGAATCTCATCAGGGGTGAGAGTCTCCAGTGACGTTCTGCATTCTACACTTTCGGCGCTTTTATTGGTTTGAACCCAGGACGCAGTCATCGAGTGAGATTATATAAGTTGTAAGAAATCCCAATCGATGCAAAAAAATAATAAACTTGGTTTTCGAATATCCCCATTTACCATGCCTAATTTCAAAAGTATCAGTCTTATGGTTACTGACAAGAAGATATTTTGGGTGTTTCCCAATATGAGTCAGTGTAAACCCACAGACCCGAAGGGTGGAGTCAAAAGCGACCTTAGGGGCAAAGTTTGAGTAATCTTAGTAAAAGTTTACATTAGAAATGCTTCATGACAAAATTCAAACCTTTGGGTCTGGTTGTTTCATAGAAGAAGATTTTTTAAAAAGATTTTCTTCTATGTTTCTATTTAAAACATATGACCCATCGACAGGAGCCAGCAGTGACCCAAGGACATTATAAGAACAAACTGGGTGAAGGTAAGCAAGATAATTCTACTCGTAAAATTTTAAAAATCTCATCCTCGCAGTTTCTGACAAGAAAAGTTTTTAAACAGTTTGTCAGTATAAGTATATAAAAAACATCTGGCCCCTTGCAATTGGGCAGAGCCATAACTGATTCCAGTTGAAAAGTTTGAACAATCTTCTCAGAGGTCCAACAGTCAATGTTAAATTAATATCAAATTATAGAAATCACGCGGCTGTGGTTTTATCTAAGACAAATTCTAAAGATTTCCATGTATTATTCTTTGTACAATATGTGACCACTCGAAACGGTGCCAATAATGACCCGAGGCACATAATTTATAATAAATTGGATGAGGTAAACTAGTTAAAGTTGCACATCAAATTTCAGAGCTCTGAGTTTAGTCACTTTGTCAAAAAAAATCGTTATTGTTGCCTTATCAACCAGAGTTCTTCATGGTATGTAATTTTTTTAAGAACTTTGGGAGAGTTTCATGCAAGGAACATATGCTAAGTTTTATCAACTCTGGCGAAGTGGTTTTTTAGTAGATGTTGTTTCAAGACACCAACGGACACATGTGTTCACAACAACAGCTCACCCTGAGTACAATGTGCTGAGAAAAGTTAAAATGGTATTTAAAAGGTACACCGTTAGAATGTGTACATGCATTGACCCATTAAGTTATCTATTTTAAGCCAGACATAATCTACCTTTCAGACAGTTAAACAAAATGCATTATGGAAAACAGTTCTGTAGTAACAGTAACATTTCTCAAGGACTTGCTAAAATACTCAGTCTTAATTCAATGACTTTATTTTGACTTTTATTTTTTAAGGTATGAAAATTTTGTGATTAATACGTATTAATGCCACGTCTTTTTGTGCACCATTACAGTTCTTACGTTAAATTCTACATTTATCATCCTGTTCTAAATGTCAATAACTGTGTGTCCTTTGGTATTTTTCACTCATTCTGTTGTTGCTCTGCAAGTAATAGATTTAACTTTTTGTACAAGTTTTCTTTAGATCTAATTTATTTTCGACATATACAGATAAACAACTCCTGAAAGCAAATAGTCAAGCTTCTGGCGAAGTTACTTCCCCTAGCGATATTGAAGGCATTCCAAAAGAAGTTTCTTTTGCAGAAAGTTCAATTTCATACACAGACGCTGATTAAATCCGTATTTCAGAAATCTATTAATCTGTTCAAGTGGAAATATTCTGGCTCATTAACCAAATTAAAAGCTTGCAGCAGTGTAACCCCCAACCTCTCCAAAAACAAGGTCAACTTTCTAAACGGGTATTAAAAAATACAAAATATAGAAGAAATGACTGAAGTCTCGACCTTATTATAAAATACACATGCCATATTTCAAGAGACTGACAGAATGGGTTCTTTTCAAATTTTTATTAACAATTTTTCCAAAACGAAATGGTTAACAATTTCAGTAGCAACAGAATATAAGTATTATAAACTTTTGTGACGTGCAATTTTTTTGTATAATTTTGGATTTGTTATTCCCTCACGTCTTAAAGTTTTGTTTTGTATCCATTCCTCCATGCACATGTAAACTAAAGGATCATATTCTATATCAAACTTATTTGCAATTAGTTCATGTCTTTGTTTGAGCATTGGTAGATCGCGAAAACTAAATACACAAATATTATGCACAAAATGTCTGGCTTTACAACGTGTTGTATGGTTAGGTGAATTCCAACCAATATAGCGTCCATAAAATGGTTTCTGGTCCGGGTGACCTGTAAAATAATAAAGCAGTATTAATTTTGCCTGCAATCTTTTTGTTTTCATCATTACATTGTTTATGTTGTCAGTGTAAAGGTTATCCGACTAAAGTAAATGTTACATTCTAGTAATGTTACGAAAGATCGTTGAAAACTGAAATGAATTTGTTTCGTCCTTTTAACGGAGCAGGCAGTCGGAATAACCAGTCTGCTTAATGTGCTGACTTAAGTCGCCAAATTATCAATTATAATTACACTTAATGAACCATTTTCAGAGTGTTTCTAAGATCTTTAAGTTCAGGCGTTTCAGTGGAGCAAAGTTGCGGAACTTTTTTTAGGTGCTTGTCCATAAGGTAATTGGCATGTAATTTATTGATATGAACTCTTTGTCTTACACAGAGGTTCGTTTTATATTTATCTGAATGTTGACAAAATTTCAATCACAACTCAGTGAAGATTGACGACGAAATTGATGGACAACTTTATAGTAAACGCGATATTACAAAAGACCTTGCAAGAAAAAAACACTCGTCCGTAAATATCTTCTACTTAACTTATTTATGGCTAGCGTAAGTGAAACACAATATACAGTTATTTGAGATCAATATCTGTTTTTGCCGGTCCCTAAAAACAGGACAAATTTTACAGATTAAAGTGTGGAAAATTAAAAGAAAATTAGTGTCATTGTGGCACTCATATGCTTCCGTAGAAATCTTTCTATGTGCCGAGAGTGTTGCATGCGCAGATCAGTAAAATGTGATGAACTACCCCCCAAAAAGTAATACAAACCTTCAAAATTTTTACGAACGTGTTATTATTATGCGCAGTTTAACCAATCAACCTACATTTCAGGAGGGGTCTGTATGACAACACTTATAGACTTCACTTTAAACTGAAAATTGTACAGTTTACACTGTAATATCACAGTTTAATATGTAAAATTTACAGTTGAAAGTGTAAAATTTCCAGAATAAAGTGTTGAAGTTACAGCTTAAAAAGTAAATTTTACAGATTAATGTGTAAAATTTCCAGAATATGTGTGTAAATTGTACTGATCAATGTGTAAATTTTACAGTTTTAAGTGTAAACTTTACACAATAAAGTGTACATTTTACACATTTATCTGTAAAATTTAAAGTTAAAGTGTAGAATTCACAGAAAAAAGTGTAAAATTTACAGTTTAAAGTGTACATTTTACACTTTCATCTGTTTAAATAATATTTCAAAAGTTATCATTTGGGCAAGCAAATTGCAAGTTCACAAAGCGAGGTAATTCAATAATTATGAAATTGAGTCATCTATCATTATATCAAGTTTCTTAAAGTTCCCTGTAGTGATTTCAGACAAACAAAAGGTTACTTAAAAATTATTAAAGACAAAGTTATGATTTTTGGGCACTGCACTTCCTTTCTATGATGTCTGTCACTATATAAAGTTTATTTAAATTTCCTTCCAGGAGTTTCAAAGTAACTGAGCGGACAAACAAAATGAAAGGGAGGTAATGCAAAATTAACTGAAGATAGAGTTATACTTCTTGAGTATTGCACTTTCTTTCAATGCCATCTATTATTATATTAAGTTTCTTTAAATTCTCTTCAGTGGTTTCCAATTAATTAAGCGGACAACAAAATTCTATGTATAGAATGGGTGATAATTAAAAAAGTACTATAGTTAGAGCTATAGATCATGTGCACTGAACATTCTTTCAATCCAATCAGATCATGTGCACTGAACATTCTTTCAATCCAATCAGATCATGTGCACTGAACATTCTTTCAATCCAATCAGATCATGTGCACTGAACATTCTTTCAATGCAACCTATCATTATATAAAGTTTCTTAAAATTCTCTTCAATTGTTTCCAATTCATTGAGCGGACAAACAGATTCTTAGAACAAAAAGGGAGATAATTAAAAAAATAAAGAATAGAGTTATTGTTCTTGCGCACTGCACTATCCCTCATTGCCATCTATCACTCTGTTAAGTTTTTTTTTAATATCCGACTGCAAATAGACACAAAAAATTGTAAATTTTACAGTTTAAATTGTATAATTTACAGAATAAGTGTAAATTTCACAGTTTTAAAGTGTACATTTACAGCTTAAAAGGTAAACTTTACAGTTTAAAGTGTAAATTTTACAGATTAAAGTCTAAAATTTAAATATCAAAGTGTAAAATTTACAGTTTAAAGTATAAATTTTACAGATTAAAGTGTGGAAAAAATAAGTGTCAATGTGGCACTTATACGCTTCCGTACATTTCAGTAGGGTATATAATTATATATTTTTATCAGGATCTCCAATTTTGTTTATCAGAGCAATTCCTTACAATGTGAGATTCTTATTTGGATGTATTTTGTTTCTCTGGAGCAGGTTTAAGTGGACCTATCATTGACTTTTACAATACAAATAGGAAATCTGTCAACCTCCCAATGTACAGTTTATTTTTAATATAAACAGTAAATTCTTCTTTATTAGACCTATGCGCAATCTTTCGCTCAGTGAGAAACAATGTAAAACTCAATGCTAGTGTTTAAACATTTTACAAAATATTCAATACCTTTAAATCCTCCGGGTGTTTTCAGGAATGGATTACTGTACACATTATTCAATGTAGCCCAGTAATGTTCATCCGGTGTAAAGGTGTCAGCTGACCATCCCAGCAAATCGCGAGCAACACCATCCTCCAAAACAAATTCGATAAAAGCTCGGCTAAATACGTTGTATGCATTACCCTTGGTAATAGTCAGCCCATGTGGGGGGTCTTCTTTTGTCTGTTTCGTGTGTATGATATGCCCTTTATTCGACCTCAATATCAATATATGTAAAATGTTTCTTTTTGAACCGTTCTTGGTCTAAAGTTGTAAATACTTCATGTATATCATTTGCACCGTCAAATTCTTTAAGAATTTTGACAATTTGTAAATTTGTCATTATTGGGAATTCACTTGCCGCCATGTTAAGCAGATAGTTCCAAACATATCCCCTCTCTACATGATCCCTCATGCAATTAATATCGGCAGTCAGTCGTGTATAACTTGCATAAATGACAACTTCAAGTTTAGATGCAATGAACACATTATCAAAACAGTCTGTCAACAGTTCCACACTTTCAAAAGTATCTCTTGGAGTTTTCTTATCAACATGAATACAATACTGGTTTTGTGGTCTGTATATTGCACGTAATAATCGTTCAAATTGTTCTGGATTTTTATAGAAAAGAATGTTATAGGCTATGGGAAATATTTCCTCTTCTGTCGAAAGAGGGGTGTCGAAGTATCCTCTAGATTTCTTATACTCCTTGCAGTTCAGCGCCAAAGATCTAATGTTCTCGTCATCTCGAGAGTGAAATTGTTGCAAAGATCGAATAGTATTGAAATATGCATTGGCTCTTTCTATCTCCGCGTTATCTCCATTAAACAGTTTTTCACAATTAAACGATTTCAGAACAGGGTTGAGCAAATGGTCTGTCATAAACGTTCCGATCTGAGATCTTTGAGTTATGGAATCTCGGTTTGTAAAAATCACAGGACCATTATAGAACACGTTTTTAGATGACTGATCGAGCCAAATGGAAGAAAACAATATGGACAAACTCAGTAAAATTGCAAGGGATGCAAAACACTTGACGAGTTTTCTCCTATTTAATCTCATGTTTAGCTGCAATTCCTTGTCTGCACCGCTGAAAGAATACAGAATTCAAATTGTTAATTGCCAGTTTATAAGACAAACACAGTATGGATAGCAAGTAGTAAACTGCTACAGATGTCGGTACAATCTAAACAAAACGGTTTAAATAAAAAAGCAAATTAGCTTGACTGCTAACTGCGGCGTATCAAACAGCTTGATTAATTATAACGGAAGTTAACATCCCAGGATTCTATAAAACAAACAAATAAGTCAGTGTACACTGATTTTATCACGAAATAAATTGATACATGCATATTCAAAATTCATATGGGGCATAATGTATACTTTGATATATTACTGCAAATCTCTATTATATAGCTTTTTAAGTTGAGATTAAAAAAGAGTATAACTTACTTCCCTTTTAGAACATTTTTTCCCTAACAATGATCTGTTTTTAGAAATGTTTACACATGTTAAAATCCAAATGGGTAAGGCAAAACACTTCCTACACACACACACACACACACACACACACACGCACGCACGCACGCACACACACAAACAAAAAAAAACAGACATACTACACAGTAAAAATGATGACGTATGTCAAGCTGACCTAGTGGGATCTAAAAACCTGAAAACGTATGTCTGGCAAACCTAGTGAGATCTATATTACATGATTACGTATGTCTGGCAGACCTAGTGAGATCTGTAAAAAATGATTACGTATGTCTGGCCGACTTAGTAAGGTCTATAACATGATAACGTATGTCTGGCAGACCTAGTGAGATCCATATAACATGATAACGTATGTCTGGCCGACCTTGTGAGAACTATATAAAATGATTACGTATGTCTGGCCGACCTAGTGAGAACTATATAAAATGATTACTTATGTCTGGCCGACCTAGTAGGAACTATATAAAATGATTACGTATGTCTGGCCGACCTAGTGAGAACTATATAAAATGATTACGTATGTCTGGCCGACCTAGTGGGAACTATATAAAATGATTGCATATGTCTGGACGACCTAGTGGGAACTATATAAAATGATTACGTATGTCTGGCCGACCTAGTGGGAACTATATAAAATGATTGCGTATGTCTGGCCGACCTAGTGGGAACTATATAAAATGATTGCGTATGTCTGGACGACCTAGTGGGAACTATATAAAATGATTACGTATGTCTGGCCGACCAAGTGGGAACTATATAAAATGATTACGTATGTCTGGCCGACCTAGTGGGAACTATATAAAATGACTGCGTATGTCTGGCCGACCTAGTGGGAACTATATAAAATGATTACGTATGTCTGGCCGACCTAGTGGGAACTATATAAAATGATTGCGTATTTCTGGCCGACCTAGTGGGAAATATATAAAATGATTACGTATGTCTGGCCGACCTAATGGGAACTATATAAAATGATTACGTATGTCTGGCCGACATAGTGAGAACTATATAAAATGATTACGTATGTCTGGCCGACATAGTGAGAACTATATAAAATGACTGCGTATGTCTGGCCGACCTAATGGGAACTATATAAAATGATTACGTATGTCTGGCCGAAATAATGGGAACTATATTAAATGACTGCGTATGTCTGGACGACCTAGTGAGAACTATATAAAATGACTGCGTATGTCTGGCCGACCTAATGGGAACTATATAAAATGATTACGTATGTCTGGCCGACCTAGTGGGAACTATATAAAATGATTACGTATGTCTGGCCGACATAGTGAGAACTATATAAAATGACTGCGTATGTCTGGCCGACATAGTGGGAACTATATAAAATGATTGCGTATGTCTGGCCGACCCAGTGGGAACTATATAAAATGATTGCGTATGTCTGGCCGACCTAATGGGAACTATATAAAATGATTACGTATGTCTGGCCGACCCAATGGGAACTATATAAAATGATTACGTATGTCTGGCCGACATAGTGAGAACTATATAAAATGATTACGTATGTCTGGCCGACATAGTGAGAACTATATAAAATGACTGCGTATGTCTGGCCGACCTAATAGGAACTATATAAAATGATAACGTATGTCTGGCCGACCTAATGGGAACTATATAAAATGATTACGTATGTCTGGACGACCTAGTGGGAACTATATAAAATGATTGCGGATGTCTGGCCGACCTATGGGAACTATATAAAATGACGTATGTCTGGCCGACCTTGAGGGAACTATATAAAATGATTGCGTATGTCTGGCCGACCTAGTGGGAACTATATAAAATGCTTACGTATGTCTGGCCGACCTAGAGGGAACTATATAAAATGATTGCGTATGTCTGGCCGACCTAGTGGGAACTATATAAAATGATTGCGTATGTCTGGCCGACCTAGATGGGAACTATATAAAATGATATGCGTATGTCTGGCCGACCTAGATGGGAACTATATAAAATGATTACGTATGTCTGGCCGACCTAGTGGAGAACTATATAAAATGATTACGTATGTCTGGCCGACCTAGAGGGAACTATATAAAAATGATGTACGTAATGTCTGGCCGACCTAATGGGAACTATATAAAATGATTACGTATGTCTGGCCGACCTAGTGGGAACTATATAAAATGATTGCGTATGTCTGGCCGACCTAGAGGGAACTATATAAAATGATTACGTATGTCTGGCCGACCTAGTGGGAACTATATAAAATGATTACGTATGTCTGGCCGACCTAATGGGAACTATATAAAATGATTGCGTATGTCTGGCCGACCTAGTGGGAACTATATAAAATGATTGCGTATGTCTGGCCGACCTAATAGGGAACTATATAAAATGATTGCGTATGTCTGGCCGACCTAATGGGAACTATATAAAATGATTGCGTATGTCTGGCCGACCTAATGGGAACTATATAAAATGATTGCGTATGTCTGGCCGACCTAATGGGAACTATATAAAATGATTGCGTATGTCTGGCCGACCTAGAGGGAACTATATAAAATGATTACGTATGTCTGGCCGACGTAATGGGAACTATATAAAATGATTGCGTATGTCTGGCCGAAATAGTGGGAACTATATAAAATGATTGCGTATGTCTGGACGACCTAATGGGAACTATATAAAATGATTGCGTATGTCTGGCCGACCTAATGGGAACTATATAAAATGATTACGTATGTCTGGCCGACCTAGAGGGAACTATATAAAATGATTGCGTATGTCTGGACGACCTAGTGAGAACTATATAAAATGATTACGTATGTCTGGCCGACCTAGTGGGAACTATATAAAATGATTACGTATGTCTGGCCGACCTAGTGGGAACTATATAAAATGACTGCGTATGTCTGGCCGAAATAGTGGGAACTATATAAAATGACTGCGTATGTCTGGACGACCTAGTGGGAACTATATAAAATGATTACGTATGTCTGGCCGACCTAGTGGGAACTATATAAAATGATTACGTATGTCTGGCCGACATAGTGGGAACTATATAAAATGATTACGTATGTCTGGCCGACCAAGTGGGAACTATATAAAATGATTGCGTATGTCTGGCCGACCTAGTGGGAACTATATAAAATGATTGCGTATGTCTGGCCGACCTAGTGGTATTTATATAAAATGATTGCGTATGTCTGGCCGACCTAGTGGGAACTATATAAAATGATTACGTATGTCTGGCCGACCTAGTGGGAACTATATAAAATGATAACGTATGTATGGCCGACCAAGTCGGAACTATATAAAATGATTACGTATGTCTGGCCGACCTAGTGGGAACTATATCAAATAATTACGTTTGTCTGGCCGACCTAGTGGGAACTATATAAAATGATTACGTATGTCTGGCCGACATAGTGGGAACTATATAAAATGATTACGTATGTCTGGCCGACCTAGTGGGAACTATATAAAATGATTACGTATGTCTGGCCGACATAGTGGGAACTATATAAAATGATTACTTATGTCTGGCCGACCTAGTGGGAACTATATAAAATGACTGCGTATGTCTGGCCGACCTAGTGGGAACTATATAAAATGATTGCGTATGTCTGGCCGACCTAGTGGGAACTATATAAAATGATTAAGTATATCTGGCCGACCTAGTGGGAACTATATAAAATGATTACGTATGTCTGGCCGACCTAGTGGGAACTATATAAAATGATTACGTATGTCTGGCCGACCTAGTGGGAACTATATAAAATGACTGCGTATGTCTGGCCGACCTAGTGGGAACTATATAAAATGATTGCGTATGTCTGGCCGACCTAGTGGGGAACTATATAAAATGATTGCGTATGTCTGGCCGACCTAGTGGGAACTATATAAAATGATTACGTATGTCTGGCCGACCTAGTGGGAACTATATAAAATGATTACGTATGTCTGGCCGACCTAGTGGGAACTATATAAAATGATTGCGTATGTCTGGCCGACCTTGTGGGAACTATATAAAATGATTACGTATGTCTGGCCGACATAGTGCGAACTATATAAAATGATTACGTACGTCTGGCCGACCTAGTAGGAACTATATAAAATGACTGCGTATGTCTGGCCGACCTAGTGGGAACTATATAAAATGATTACGTATGTCTGGCCGAAATAGTGGGAACTATATAAAATGACTGCGTATGTCTGGACGACCTAGTGAGAACTATATAAAATGACTGCGTATGTCTGCCCGACCTAATGGGAACAGTAAATACTGAGCCCCTACTATAAAATGATGCGTATGTCTGGCCGACCTAGTGGGAACTATATAAAATGATTACGTATGTCTGGCCGACCTAGTGGGAACTATATAAAATGATGCGTATGTCTGGCCGACCTAGTGAGGAACTATATAAAATGATTACGTATGTCTGGCCGACCTAGTGGGAACTATATAAAATGATTACGTATGTCTGGCCGACCTAGTGGGAACTATATAAAATGATGCGTATGTCTGGCCGACCTAGTGGGAACTATATAAAATGATGCGTATGTCTGGCCGACCTAGTGGGAACTATATAAAATGATTACGTATGTCTGGCCGACCTAGTGGGAACTATATAAAATGATTACGTATGTCTGGCCGACCTAGTGGGAACTATATAAATGATTACGTATGTCTGGCCGACCTAGTGGGAACTATATAAAATGATTACGTATGTCTGGCCGACCTAGTGGGAACTATATAAAATGATTGCGTATGTCTGGCCGACCTAGTGGGAACTATATTAAAATGATTGCGTAGTCTGTGCCGACCTAGTGGGATTTATATAAAATGATTGCGTATGCCTGGCCGACCTAGTGGGAACTATATAAAATGATTACGTATGTCTGGCCGACCTAGTGGGAACTATATAAAATGATAACGTATGTATGGCCGACCAAGTGGGAACTATATAAAATGATGACGTATGTCTGGCCGACCTAGTGGGAACTATATAAAATAATTACGTTTGTCTGGCCGACCTAGTGGGAACTATATAAAATGATTACGTATGTCTGGCCGACATAGTGGGAACTATATAGAATGATTACGTATGTCTGGCCGACCTAGTGGGAACTATATAAAATGATTACGTATGTCTGGCCGACATAGTGGGAACTATATAAAATGATTACGTATGTCTGGCCGACCTAGTGGGAACTATATAAAATGACTGCGTATGTCTGGCCGACCTAGTGGGAACTATATAAAATGATTGCGTATGTCTGGCCGACCTAGTGGGAACTATATAAAATGATTACGTATGTCTGGCCGACCTAGTGGGAACTATATAAAATGATTACGTATGTCTGGCCGACCTAGTGGGAACTATATAAAATGATTGCGTATGTCTGGCCGACCTAGTGGGAACTATATAAAATGATTACGTATGTCTGGCCGACCTAGTGGGAACTATATAAAATGACTGCGTATGTCTGGCCGACCTAGTGGGAACTATATAAAATGATTGCGTATGTCTGGCCGACCTAGTGGGAACTATATAAAATGATTACGTATGTCTGGCCGACCTAGTGGGAACTATATAAAATGATTACGTATGTCTGGCCGACCTAGTGGGAACTATATAAAATGATTACGTATGTCTGGCCGACCTAGTGGGGAACTATATAAAATGATTGCGTATGTCTGGCCGACCTAGTGGGAACTATATAAAATGATTACGTATGTCTGGCCGACATAGTGGGAACTATATAAAATGATTACGTACGTCTGGCCGACCTAGTGGGAACTATATAAAATGACTGCGTATGTCTGGCCGACCTAGTGGGAACTATATAAAATGATTACGTATGTCTGGCCGAATAGTGGGAACTATATAAAATGACGCGTATGTCTGGACCGACCTAGTGGGAACTATATAAAATGATGCGTATGTCTGGCCGACCTAGTGGGAACTATATAAAATGATGCGTATGTCTGGCCGACCTAGTGGGAACTATATAAAATGATTACGTATGTCTGGCCGACCTAGTGGGAACTATATAAAATGATTGCGTATGTCTGGCCGACCTAGTGGGAACTATATAAAATGATTACGTATGTCTGGCCGACCTAGTGGGAACTATATAAAATGATTACGTATGTCTGGCCGACCTAGTGGGAACTATATAAAATGATGCGTATGTCTGGCCGACCTAGTGGGAACTATATAAAATGACTGCGTATGTCTGGCCGACCTAGTGGGAACTATATAAAATGATTACGTATGTCTGGCCGACCTAGTGGGAACTATATAAAATGATTGCGTATGTCTGGCCGACCTAGTGGGAACTATATAAAATGATTACGTATGTCTGGCCGACCTAGTGGAACTATACGTTCTGGGCCGCCATAGTGGGAACTATATAAAATGATTACGTATGTCTGGCCGACCTAGTGGGAACTATATAAAATGATTACGTATGTCCGGCCGACATAGTGGGAACTATATAAACTGATTAGCGTATGTCTGGCCGACCTAGTGGGAACTATATAAAATGATTAGCGTATGTCTGGCCGACCTAGTGGGAACTATATAAAATGATTAGCGTATGTCTGGCCGACCTAGTGGGAACTATATAAAATGATTACGTATGTCTGGCCGACCTAGTGGGAACTATATAAAAGAATTACGTATGTCTGGCCGACCCTAGGTGGGAACTATATAAAAATGATTACGTATGTCTGGCCGACCTAGTGGGGAACTATATAAAATGATTACGTATGTCTGGCCGACCTAGTGGGAACTATATAAAATGATAACGTATGTCTGGCCGACCTAGTGGGAACTATATAAAATGATTACGTATGTCTGGCCGACCTAGTGGGAACTATATAAAATGATTACGTATGTCTGGCCGACCTAGTGGGAACTATATAAAAATGATTGCGTATGTCCTGGCCGACCTAGTGGGAACTATATAAAATGATTACGTATGTCTGGCCGACCTAGTGGGAACTATATAAAATGACTGCGTATGTCTGGCCGACCTAGTGGGAACTATATAAAATGATTACGTATGTCTGGCCGACCTAGTGGGAACTATATAAAATGATTACGTATGTCTGGCCGACCTAGTGGGAACTATATAAAATGATTACGTATGTCTGGCCGACCTAGTGGGAACTATATAAAATGATTACGTATGTCTGGCCGACCTAGTGGGAACTATATAAAATGACTGCGTATGTCTGGCCGACCTAGTGGGAACTATATAAAATGATTGCGTATGTCTGGCCGACCTAGTGGGAACTATATAAAATGATTACGTATGTCTGGCCGACCTAGTGGGAACTATATAAAATGATTACGTATGTCTGGCCGACCTAGTGGGAACTATATAAAATGATTACGTATGTCTGGCCGACCTAGTGGGAACTATATAAAATGATTGCGTATGTCTGGCCGACCTAGTGGAAACTATATAAAATGATTACGTATGTCTGGCCGACCTAGTGGGAACACTATACATAAATATAAATGATTACGTATGTCTGGCCGACCTAGTGGGAACTATATAAAATGATTCGTATGTCTGGCCGACCTAGTGGGAACTAATAAATGATACGTATGTCTGGCGACCTATGGGAACTATATAAATGATTACGTATGTCTGGCCGACCTAGTGTGGGAACTATATAAAATGATTACGTATGTCTGGCCGACCTAGTGAGAACTATATAAAATGATTACGTATGTCTGGCCGACCTAGTGAGAACTATATAAAATGATTACGTATGTCTGGCCGACCTAGTGAGAACTATATAAAATGATTATTCTGGCCGACCTAGGAACTATAAATAGTTGTATGTCTGGCCGACCTATGTGGAAACTATATAAAATGATTACGTATGTCTGGCCGACCTAGTGAGAACTATATAAAATGATTACGTATGTCTGGCCGACCTAGTGGGAGCTATATAAAATGATTACGTATGTCTGGCCGACCTAGTGGGAACTATATAAAATGATTACGTATGTCTGGCCGACCTAGTGAGAACTATATAAAATGATTACGTATGTCTGGCCGACCCAGTGAGAACTATATAAAATGATTACGTATGTCTGGCCGACCTAGTGAGAACTATATAAAATGATTACGTATGTCTGGCCGACCTAGTGAGAACGATATAAAATGATTACGTATGTCTGGCCGACCTTGTGAGAACTATATAAAATGATTACGTATGTCTGGCAAACCTAGTGAGAACTATATAAAATGATTACGTATGTATTGGCCGACCTTGTGAGATCTATATAAATTTATTACGTATGTCTGGCTGACCTTGTGAGATCTATATAAAATGATTACGTATGTCTGGCCGACCAAGTAAATACTATATAAAATGATTACGTATGATTGGCCGACCTAGTGAGGTCTATATAAAATGATTACGTATGTCTGGCCGACTTAGTGAGAACTATATAAAATGATTACTTATGTCTGGCCGACCTAGTGAGAACTATATAAAATGATTACGTATGTCTGGCCGACCTAGTGAGAACTATATAAAATGATTACGTATGTCTGGCCGACCTAGTGAGAACTATATAAAATGATTACGTATGTCTGGCCGACCTAGTGGGAACTATATAAAATGATTACGTATGTCTGGCCGACCTAATGAGAACTATATAAAATGATTACGTATGTCTGGCCGACCTAGTGAGAACTATATAAAATGATTACGTATGTCTGGCCAACCTTATGAGAACTATATAAAATGATTACGTATGTCTGGCCGACCTAGTGAGAACTATATAAAATGATTACGTATGTCTGGCCGACCTAGTGAGGTCTATATAAAATGATAACGTATGTCTGGCCAACCTTGTGAGAACTATATAAAATGATTACGTATGTCTGGCCGACCTAGTGAGGTCTATATAAAATGATTACGTATGTCTGGCCGACCTAGTGAGGTCTATATAAAATGATTACGTATGTCTGGACGACCTAGTGGGAACTATATAAAATGATTACGTATGTCTGGCCGACCTAGTGGGAGCTATATAAAATGATTACGTATGTCTGGCCGAACCTGTGAGGTCTATATAAAATGATTACGTTATGTCTGGCCGACCACTAGTGAGAACTATATAAATGATTACGTATGTTCTGGCCGACCTAGTGAGATTCTATATAATGATCGTATGTCCTGGCCGAACCTAGTGAGACTATATAAAATGAGTACGTATGTTCTGGCCGATACCTAGTGGGTCTATATAAAATGATTACGTAATGTCTGGTGGGCCGACTATTGAGAACTTATACAATGATTACGTATGTCTGGCCGACCTAGTGATGTCTATTAAAACTGATTACATATGTCTGCTGGCCGACCTATGAGGTCTTTATAACATGATTACGTATGTCCTGGCCGACCTAGTGAGGTCTATATAAAATGATTACGTATGTCTGGCCGACCTAGTAGGTCTATAGTAAAATGATTACGTATGTCTGGCCGACCTAGTGAGAACTATATAAAATGATTACGTATGTCTGGCCGACCTAGTGAGGTCTATATAAAATGATTACGTATGTCTGGCCGACCTAGTGAGAACTATATAAAATGATTACGTATGTCTGGCCGACCTAGTGAGATCTATATAAAATGATTACGTATGTCTGGCCGACCTAGTGAGAACTATATAAAATGATTACGTATGTCTGGCCGACCTAGTGAGGTCTATATAAAATGATTACGTATGTCTGGCCGACCTAGTGAGAACTATATAAAATGATTACGTATGTCTGGCCGACCTAGTGAGGTCTATATAAAATGATTACATATGTCTGGCCGACCTAGTGAGGTCTTTATAACATGATTACGTATGTCTGGCCAACCTAGTGAGGTCTATATAAAATGATTACGTTTGTCTGGCCGACCTAGTGAGGTCTATATAAAATGATTACGTATGTCTGGCCGACCTAGTGAGGTCTATATAAAATGATTACATATGTCTGGCCGACCTAGTGAGGTCTATATAAAATGATTACGTATGTCTGGCCGACCTAGTGAGGTCTATATAAAATGATTACATATGTCTGGCCGACCTAGTGAGGTCTTTATAACATGATTACGTATTTCTGGCCGACCTAGTTAGGTCTATATAAAATGATTACGTATGTCTGGCCGACCTTGTGAGGTCTATATAAAATGATTACGTATGTCTGGCCGACCTAGTGAGGTCTATATAAAATGATTACGTATGTCTGGCCGACTTAGTGGGAGCTATATAAAATGACTGCGTATGTCTGGGAGACCTAGTGAGAACTATATAAAATGATTACGTATGTCTGGCCAACCTTGTGAGAACTATATAAAATGATTACGTATGTCTGGCCGACCTAGTGAGATCTATATAACATGGTCACGTATGTATTGCAGACCCAGTGAGATCTATATAAAATGATTACGTATATCTGGCAGACCTACTGAGATCTATATAACATGAATACGTATGTATGACCGACCTAGTGAGAACTTTATAACATAATAACGTATGTCTGGCAGACCTTGTGGGATCTATATAACATAATTACCTATGTCTGGCAGACCTTATCACAAATGGTATCTATATAACATGGTTACGTATGTCTGGCAGACCTAATGGGATCTATAAAACATGATAACGTATGTATGGCAGACCTAGTGGGAACTATATAACAGGATAACGTATGTCTGGCAGACCTAATGGGATCTATATAACATGATTACGTATGTCTTGCAGACCTAGTGGGATCTATATAACATGATAACGTATGTATGGCAGACCTAGTGAGATCTATATAAAATGATTACGTATGTATGGCAGACCTAGTGGGAACTATATAACATGATTACGTATGTCTGGCAGACCTAGTGGGATCTATATAACATGATTACGTATGTCTTGCAGACCTAGTGGGATCTATATAACATGATAACGTATGTATGGCAGACCTAGTGAGATCTATATAACATGGTTACGTATGTATGGCAGACCTAGTGAGATCTATATAACATGGTTACGTATGTATGGCAGACCTAGTGAGATCTATTTAACATGGTTACGTATGCATGGCAGACCTAGTGAGATCTATATAACATGATTACGTATGTCTTGCAGACCTAGTGAGATCTATATAACATGATAACGTATGCATGGCAGACCTAGTGAGATCTATATAACATGGTTACGTATGTATGGCAGACCTAGTGAGATCTATATAACATGGTTTCGTATGTATGGCAGACCTAGTGAGATCTATATAACATGATAACATATGTATGGCAGACCTAGTGAGATCTATATAAGATGATAACGTATGTATGGCAGACCTAGTGAGAACTATATAACATGATAACGTATGTATGGCAGACCTAGTGAGATCTATATAACATGATAACGTATGTATGCCAGACCTAGTGAGATCTATATAACATGATAACGTATGTATGGCAGATCTAGTGAGATCTATATAAGATGATAACGTCTTAAGAACCTAGAAACTAATGGAACCTTTAAAACATGATTATGTATGTCTAGCACATGTAGTGTGATCTATAAACCATGATTAAGTCACGTACCTTCTCTTTGATTTAATCTTATCCGTTCACATATTCCTAGAAGCGTCCTTTCTGATGTATTAGACAGAATATGAAAGAATATTTCAAAACCATCGCATCTTGACACAATGTTTCTTTCCCACATATTAAAACTTAAAAAGAGTCTCTTATCTAAATTTATCTAGAGTACGAGATATTTACTATTAATTACCACTGTTCTTATCTATAGACAAAGTTTTGCCACACTGCTTTGTGATAGAAATTCACAAAGTCTCGATTTCAGAACTGATAAAACACTTTTATTCTCCGAACATGTTGATGTTTTTCTTGTTTTTTTTTTAAATATCTTCTGCTCGTTAAAAATAAACCATTGATTACAAAACTCCATGTGAAAATTGAAGAGTGACATGGAAAAACTGTTATGGTTTTATTTTGCATGATAACTTACGGTTAAATAAATAATCCTTTTTAAAGTTGATCTCTTTTCACTAAAATTAGAATACATTTAAATATTTCATTCTCAATTATGTAAACAACGGGTTTGAAATGCCCCCTCCCCCAAATAATGCACATTCAGCATTTCTGTATTGATAACGACAGATAATAACAATACCATGCTACCATGCGTTATCTCCTACACCTGAACAACTAACAAAAACATTTCTCGTCTGTTCATTTTCCTCGTTACATGATGAATGTCATTTTAAGACTACACCGAATCAAGTAAGTCCATGAGTATTACAAAAAGATATCAATCCTACATTACGTTTCCATATTGCATATGCTGTATCTTCATTCAAACAACCTGACATTGACAAGCGGGCCGTTTTAACTTCTCATCTAATGTCGTCTGCTATCGATTTCTGTATTATGTTATGCAATAACTCTGCAAAAGCAGCCAGAATTTCAGAACGGCATTTATCCTAAATGTTGGAAACAGGTTTAGTATATATAACGTTGAGAATAGTTTCAATAACTCCCCTCGACACTGCACACGTGTTTACAATTTATGTGTATACATCCTGCAACTGAAATTTCCCACAACAACACCGGTCACTACTGCAGCTATTTACTACTCAAAATGCTACCGGTTTAAACTGGCTAAATACAACATGTTTGCTTGTAGGCCTGAACGGTGTTTTCTACTTGTTTAATAATCGGGAAAATAAACTAGCTCGAAAAATGAGTCGATTTATAATAGCAGTTAGCTGTACTGTTTGCGAATGTATACGCTGTATCGAAGTACCAGATTTTGCAAGGATTTCTGGTAAGACAAATAAATAAACAGAATGTTTCACCTAAATGTAGAACATCGGTTTACCTTTGTCGGGAATTTTCAAGTGAAACATGATCCTAATGAAAAGGCAATATCTACAATTCCTAATGCAAAATACTGCTCATGCCTTCTGCTTGAAGTTTAATGGTAAAATAATTCCTCGAAAAAACACAACTGAATAATAAAAAAGAAATGTGCACTTCTGTCAATAGAGTAACATGAGATTTAATCGACAGAAAACTTCACAGGGAGCACTTAAAATTAATCATGCACAATTACGTTACATGGGAAATATAATAACATGTGATACGTGCAGAATAGAAATCATCGTCGGTGACCCCCGCTACATATTCCGCACAACTACATTATGTACCGTGGGATAATTGACTGCAGATAATTCGTTTTCATGAATATTTATTAGCAAAGGGAAGTAACTCCTCGTCGAATGAGATAACGCAATACAAATAGATAGTCTTCAGTGTGAAGAGTATGAATAATGACAAGTTACCTAAAATAGACGTATTTTCCAAGATTTAAACATGGGCGCGAAAGGCAAATTGTAACGAGTACTTTCATTGGCTGAGATTGCGCAAGGGAAATCTTTCGGAAACCAATGAAAGTAGGTAATGAATTATTCATGAATACGAAATTTCTACCAACAAATTGTCCCACGGTAGATAAATAGAGTGAAACGGAATGGATCGAACGTGGGTTTCCGACGATGAATAGAAATAAGCTAATACTGGTTTTACATCCGAATTATATAAATATATATAAATCTTAAAATTAAATAGTCAATTAATTCTGTATTATATCATACGTTTACATACATGTCTTTCCTTTGATTTTAGAGCCTTTTGTTTCTTCTTTTTTTTTAAACAGTAAAAACTAAAGTCCATATTTGAAAATTTTTACACTCAAATAGATCAAAATTTTTTATTTTCTATGAGAAAACATGCAATGTCTTTCTTTGTCGAGATACAATTGTAATCTTTCAGCTTCACGTGCAAGTGTTAGCGTACATTATAATTTAGGTATTTCTACTGATGGTATCTTTAGAATAATAAAATTAAAACGAAATAAATGTTCAAGGGCTCTTTAAGCCTACAATTATTTTGAAATAAAGAGATTGCCTTCAGAAAAGCTATCTGAACCTTTTGCCAGATATTATTCCTATGAACCTGTTCCGTAAATTACATACACATATTTCACCAAACGTCTAAGTTGATCTACCTCGTTAAATATACGAGTTACAGATTTAATGAATTATTAAACATTTTATAGCGTCTGGCTCACATAATTTAGCTGATTTTTTTTCTTTAAAGCGACTGATTTAGCCGAATTATTTTTTTTTCTTTAAAATTTAAGAGAAGTTAATTTACTATGGGAAAAACATAAAATTATGCTTCTAGACACCATGAAAACTGAAAAAAAAAGTTTTGACTTAACCAGGATTCGAACCCATGCACATTCGGTCAGTAAAATATGGAAAGACGATCTACACCACTGAGCCACAGATATAGGTATCAAGTTCTGTCAAAATTAATGTTATAGTTAAGTATCTACCCCGTGACTAACGGGGTAAATATTTTACCGATAAAAGTGTCTATAAAACTTTATATTTTGATG
This sequence comes from Cyclina sinensis, assembly GCA_012932295.1. NCBI lineage: Eukaryota > Metazoa > Mollusca > Bivalvia > Venerida > Veneridae > Cyclina > Cyclina sinensis. Next base: position 46,927,075 of record JAAONU010000019.1, on the reverse strand, counting down.
TTTTTCTGTAACAAAAAATGAGTCAGTAATTTAGAGTAGATATGTTCTTCACAATTACAGCAAGAATTTCAAGATATATAAACTTTTTTTCATCGTCGACCCATCTGTGAGTCAGTCCCTTTAAAATTGAAGAGAAGTTAATATACTACGGATAAAAAAACCCATAAAATTATGCTTCTGTACGTTATGAAAACTGAAAAAAAAGTTTTGATTTTACCAAGATTCGAACCCATGCCCATTCGGTCAGTAAAGTATAGAGCGACGATCTACACCACTGAACCACTAAGACTAGTCATCAAGTTTCGTCAGAATTAATGTTATAACTATAGTATCTACCACGTGACTAACGCGGTAATTTTTTGACTGATAAAAGTGTATAAAACTTTATATTATGATGTGTTTCTTTAACAAAAAGTGAGTCTGTAACTTAGTTTAGATATGTTCTTCACAATTACACCTAGAATTTCTAGATGTATAAACATTTTTTTTTCATCGTCGGCCCATCTGTGAGTCAGTCCCTTTACATCTGAAAAGGCATGCCCTGAAATTAAGAGCGTTCCTTTTTCTTTCAAATCATGTAAATGTAATATTGAATAAATTATTACCATATTTCAAGGATTCAGCAATGGAATTCTACTCGTAAATGCAATAAATAAACTGAAAACATTATAATAAGTCTTTTCTAAAAGGTTGTTGTTGTACCGTATTGTGTTGGACAGCCATCTTTTCAAAACGAACGCTGTCTAGGTAGAAGCAATTATTGAACATATATTTTTTTAAAACGTTCTTTAAAGACAATAAAATTTATACGTAATATATATATGATATGATTTTGTCTTGAATGCAGTTGGGGATTCGAATACCCAGTTACCAACTGCCAGTTACCAGCTAGCTTTTCATTCATGTTATTTGTGGGTTATCCTCCTTTAACGACGTGATGCAATGCCCTAATCACACCTCGGGCGACTTCAATAAGTCACCTCGGAAATAATGTGGTAGGCACTATATTGGAGGGCTATTTCATAATACAGGTGGTGTCTGCTAAATTGAAAACATTTCTTAAAGCCTCTATCTGTTTATACCTTAAATAAACATTTTTTTTTCTCTTTTTTTACTAATGCATAAGACAAACACTGCGTGAGTTTTGCCATGTTTGTTTATATTTTTATTACCATTTACCATTTGATGTATTCATACACTAACATACGAGGTCTTTAAACGAAGTTGTCGGAAAAGGCCGAGTTGTTACGATTGGTAATGCCCCTGCAACTACTACTTGAAGTAACAAGTGGAAAATTGTCTCTGCTCAACAGGTTAACGAAAGATTTGATACCCATTATTATTGTGTCCATTATAGGAGAGAAATTTAATGTGTGTGTGTGTGTGTGCACGCGCGCGCGTGTGTGTGTTTTGTTTTGATTTCTCTGGTTAAGCAAACTATTAAAAGTAATCTGATCAACTGACTGAATTCTACATTAACTAAAATGTAAAAATGTAAAGAACTTGTGATATGGTTAGAGATGTAACGCAATGTTATTTTCACTGTATTTCATAGAAACTCATAAGGTTATTTAGGAATATAAAACACGTTGAGTGTTTCTCACTTCTCGGTGTATCATTTATTGGGTTTACAGGTATATTTTGATTAAATAAAAAATCTAGCACAGCCTTCCGGATGTAGGATTAGGTTAGTTACCCTTACAAAGAAAAGATCTGAAACATAATCGGTCTACATGTAGCAAAATTATACATGCTGTGTTCTGATGTCTACACATTTGCAGCAAACTGAAATTCTTATTTGAGACCGTTGAAAACCAGATCCCCTACAAACCTTACAACTGTGAAATACAAGGTATGAACTTCGAGTTATAAAACAAAAGTGAAGTCTCAGTAACTAAACTATAATACTAAAGGTATAAGAATACAAATAAACATTTTGTCAGCCCTTCGGGGCTTCATAAAAACTAGTTATTTTCATTCATATTCTATTCTGAACAAATAGGCAAACTGTTATATGTTTTTACTTTCTCGTTTTGGAGAAACTGATAACTGAAATCACAGATATCTAATTTTTCATCGCTTTACCATGTTGAAAACCTCTGTTATAATTGAAATATATTTAAAACGAAAGAAACTGAATTAAGATTCTATAACAGTTGTTGTTGTAAATCCCCCCCCCCCCGGCACACATTGGGGTTTGAACCCAAGTCCTTCCGTGAAATTGTCTCAATCCTACACAAGTTAATAGAGGTATTAGAAATCTAGTGCGTTAAAATTGTCAGAGTATAGCGCATGCGCAGTATATACACACTCTGTACAACACTGACATCTGGAACTAAGTAAAGTTTATATGCCAACACAGAGGGAGCGGATAAGCGGACCAGTGGTAACGCGCTTGAATTGTAACCCAGGAGTCAATACCCCACTCCTCCACTAACATCACTGATTGTCAATCGGACTAGACGTTAAACCGCGGTCCCAAGTATCAGCGCTGTATACTGAGCACGCAACAGAACCAGGGGTGTCTCTGGAATTGGACGCTTCCTGTATACTGCACTCTCCCCCATAACCTAAAATAACTAATCTCTGCAGGGGGTGTCGGTCATATGGGCAACTGGTACCGACAATAAATATTCTCAAACAGACAGAGTCAGAAGAAAAACGCCATCACACATTCGAGTCTTGTCAACAACATTCAATAAAAAAACAGCTATTTGCAATTAAAAGATAATGAAACGATTTCAATTTTGTTAATAACTGTATAAATGACAACATAATATTTTCCTGAAGTAGAAGCAATTCATGACAATATTAGTCGAACTGTTCTATGAAACACCTAAGGGCCCCGACTTAAAAGTTTTCAATTTTTTGTCCACTAATTCAATTTTCTGCTGCCCATGAAATAGTTCCTACTGTGTCGTTTTCCTGCTGTGTCGTTTTAATGCCTTGTTCACATAGCCGTGTACATTTTCCGCTCCCCTATTTATTATGTAGCTCCTATAGTTTATTTCCGTTTACCAGTTTTCGCTTATCTTGCTACGGACTAATCATTCGTAGGATTATTTTGTGGAGGCATTACCGGTAATGGTAAAAAGCCGTTAATGAGTCGCCGTGAAGAAAGGCCGATGGCCACAATTTACCTATTAAAATTTCGCCTGTATTTCCTTGCAATGATTTAAAACGAAACATTCGACATTTTATTTCCAGTCTCGTGAAAATAAATGTGATAAATGCAACAACAACAAAAAATAAATAAACATTTCCTTGTACAGTTTCAAGTTTTCGCTAGTATATATTGTTACGCATCCCAGTTTCAGGGATGGTAAATTGTAATTTTCTAAACTGGTTACACTCAAAGAATAGTCCAACAAAGATTATATTTCAGAGCAGGTTATTTATTCAAGCATTTAATACAGCAGCAAAATTACAACAAAGTCTGAACCTAAAAGAGCGAAACTCGAAAACCAAAGAACCAAGGGAGTTTCAGCTTATATACCCTCTGTAGGGTGGTGTGCAAAACACTGCGCCGCGCGATGGCGTGCGACCCCATACTGTCAAATCTTACTTGCGTGATATGTGCTAACAACCTTTAAACCTTCATGGTTGCGCAAACTTGCGCAAACACTGTTAAAACTTCTCTAGGTTGCGCAAAACCTGCGCGCAACTAAATAACCTTAGCAAAATTGCTGAAACACTGTAAAACCTTTGCGCAGCCCTTCTCAACAACATTTCAGTTAAACTTTTTATCAGTAAATGTTTAATAAATGAAAAACATGTATTAATTAGCTATAAAATGATAAGGTGCAGTTTACATAATAAGAATTATATATATGTACATGACCTGTACAAGCAGGGTTATAAGTGAAAGCAATTAAACAGTAATACTATTGAACTAACTACTTGCTAAAACAATTTTACAGAGAAATACATTCTATCAAGAATATTCACTGGACAAGACAGATTGTGCTAAGTACATGTAGTACAAGGTTTTACTATGGAATTTCATTCATGAAACCTGGTTCATGTCAACATCCCAAATACTAAAAATAGAAGATGACCAATTGCGCGACCTAACCCTTGTTGCGCGACCTTGCCATATTTGTAAAGTTCATTGACTAACCCTCTCATGTGTTTTGATACTGTAATTATAATTGACAGTCCAGATTTACCCACCTAAAAACAGTTCTTAGAGGAGAATATTTACTTTCAAATTTCACAACACTCCCCCACCCTAGGATTTTGCTTTCTCCTGAAGCAAAGACACTTACAATGCAGAAAAATACAGTAAGTTTTGACTAAAAAAAAACAGTACAAAATCAAACAGTTTGCATGAAACATAATGAAATAAATCAAGCATGAATTACTGTTATCACTTATAAAACAATTGAAAAGAGATGTATGTTTAAAACAAGTAAAATGTCCTATAGCAGCTATAAAGATTGTTACTTGTTTTCTGCTGCTTTTAGCTATAACTATATTCCTGCAGCCACAGTTTATTTTGTAACCATGAAATTCTATCATTAGCCAAAGTCATGTTCTGATAAATATGTAACTCTCTCTTTTCTCTTTCCTTTACTAACATAGTTTAGCTAAGTAGTTCAAGCACGGTTTTGTTTAGTTCTGTCACTGTATGTAGCACATTATTCAAAGACTTCTTCCTGTCAGTAATATTTGTTTTAATTTCCTTTTGAAGATAGACAGTTAACTGTTTTTGGTATTCTTGAATGGAACTTGTACTAGCTGATATCTCCTCCGAGAGAAGTTTTTGTGTTCTAAGTATCTCATTTTGCAGTGCATCTACCTTTTTTTCCAATCGCTGCAAATTAATTTCCATAATGTCAGTTTTACTGCACTTTCTTTTGTTTGGCTCTGGCAGCTCATTGTCTTCACTGTCACTGACTGTATCAAACTTTGGTAGCGAGCGTTTCTGTCCGGTACTTTCCTCTTTGCTAACAATTTCCAAACCTGAGATAATGGGGATACAATTCCTATTTTCTTGAGTTGTGACAGCAGTTGTTAACGGAATGTAGTATTCACTGCTATTTACAGTCACACTGGCGGTAGAAACTGAAGACACAGTAATTGTCATCGGATCAACTATGCAGTCACTAACTGTAGAAGCTGTTGAGTACACTTTGTCCACTTGGCACACACTTTCTAGGAAATTATCACCCTGGTTGACATTCATTTTGATGTCAGAAATGTCACTGTGAAAGTCCAAGTCACAAATAAAAGTAGCAACACAGGTTTTTGAAGTTTTCTGGTGACGTACCAGTGATGATTTTACTGAATAAAATCTCCCACAGTATGTACATTTAAACATTTGGAACAACTTTAGTAAACAATAATGTCACTTTTTCATTAAATTACACATAGAAATTAGACAAATTGAGATGAAATGAAGGTTGCAATGTGAACGTCATTGTTCTCTTGGGCTTATATACCAGGACCAATGATAGGCCTCGCCTCCTTGTTTCATAATAGGAATCAACAGACTTGCGCGACACTAGTCATTTGAATAGGTCAGCCTGTTTGGCTGTCTCCTCCTACGTTGACCCCTTCTCACATAAATCTTTCTTTCAGCTCTTGTAGATAAACTGTTCTCAGTAGAAATACTACACTTTCCTAGCTTGATTTGTGTTTTTAAGGATATTACCCACTGTGGTACTGTTGAACACATATACTTCTTCAGTCTGTCATGATGAATAATTTTAGCTTTTGATTTTGGAGGTCCAGAAATTTCAAGTAATAAGTCACTGATTTTTCTTGTCACTACAAAAGGACCTTTCCATACCTGTGCTTTTAGCTTTGGACTTTTCCCTACTGTTTTGGAAGAGTCAAGGCAGTATACTATGTCTCCTACACTGTAGTTATTAAAAGCAATTCTTGTATCATAGTCACGTTTCTGTCTCACTGAAGACTTGTGCAGATTATCCCGAGCAATTCTATATATTTTTGAGAATTTGTCATTCAAAAGTGGCACATACTGTGAATAATTATCTAACTGGTAAGGTGACTTACCAGAAAATCCTACTAGGAAATTAACTGGTAGGTTAAATTCTCTGCCAAACATGAGCATGTTGGGTGTGTACTGGGTACTCTCATGAATACTTGACCTGTAAGCACTTGACATTATTGGAAGATACAAATCCCAGTTTGTCTGTTCCTCATTCACATATGTAGTAATAAGATGGAGAAGTGACCTGTTAAAACGTTCTACCATACCATTTGAAGAGGCGCGATATGGGGTACATCTTGTCTGATTAATTTGCAGTAAGCAACACATTTGTCTGAACAATTCTGACTGAAAATTTCTTCCTTGATCAGAATGAATATCCAGAGGTAGGCCAAATCTACAGAAAAATTCAAAGACAAGTTTATCAGCTACTGTCTCCGCCTTTTGATCTGGTATGGCATAGCATTCTACATATTTGGTGAAATTATCCATTACTACCAAAATATATCTGTTATTATGATCTGAAACTGGAAATGGACACAAAATATCCATTGACACTCTGTCCATAGGAAATCCAACTTGGTATTCTTGAAGGGGTGCCCTTACCCTTCTCTGCGGCCTTTTCTTTGCACCACAGAAAGCACACTTTTGTATCCATAACTTTACAGACAGTGTCATTTTATACCAGTAGAAGTTCATTTTAAGTTTTCCAACTGTTTTCCTAACACCTAAGTGTCCTGACATAATAGCATTATGTGATGATTCAATCACTTTATTTTGCAGCACTGATGGTAACACTAACTGATCATAGCTAGTTAGATTATCCTTTTGAATAAATTTTCTAAATAAAATTCCATCTTTGATGTGAAGTTGGTCCCACTGTAACCATAAACACCTAACAGTAGGAGATTCCGCTGCAACTTTATCTCGTTCTGGCCTTACATTTGAATGCAAGATCCAGCTCATGATTTTCCCAATATCTGGATCATCCTTTTGCATCTGGGCAAGTTCAACACATGTGTATGAGCCAACCCAGTTCGAGAACTTGTACATAATGGTATCCTGGGAACTATCATCTTCTGGGTACAACCCTCCGAAATGTGTACGAGTTCCTAAATCTTTTTCCTTTGTCGCATCACTAATATCGACATTGTCCTCTGATTCAGCCTCAGTCCAGGGGTTTTTCCCAGACGCACGCAAGCGCCTGACTGACAAAACTTTACAACACAAACATAAACCAAACTTCTGCTTTACCAGCTTGAGAAACCTTCCCAAGAACAACACGGGTATAAACAAAAGTGTAAAAATGTTCAAAACATAGTCCCATACATTAGAGGAAACTCTGGCACCTCTAACAGCACTGACCCTCTTGGCCATAAGTGAAACTACATCATCAAACTCTGACAATTCTGACCACTGTTTATGTCTCCTGGTACATTCTTTACATCCACCACATGGAAGATCACTGAGAATAGAACCACCATCATAACAGTTGCAGTTACTAGGATCACAAGGAATCCTTGACAAGAAATCGGCATTGGTATGCTTTGCACCCTTACGATGCTCTAACTTAAAATCATACTGAGATAGCACTTCAAGCCATCTAGCCATCTGATTTTCAGGTTCTTTGAAGGACATAATCCATCTTAAAGAAGAATGATCACTTCTTATTAAGAATGAACGCCCTAACAAATACTGCTTAAACATTGTAACAAAGGTAACAACTGCTAACAATTCACGTCTTCACAATACCTTCTCTGTGACTTATTCAAACTCTTGCTTGCATAGGCTATAGGCCTTTCCACATATTTTCCTAAAGTTTCACTGAACTGCATTTGTGACAGCACTCCGCCTATGCCGTAGTTTGATGCATCACAATCGAGAACAAAAGTTCCGTCATCTTGAGGGAATGCCATAACCTCTTCCCCAGTTAATGCTGAACGTAAATCGTCAAAACTATCCTGACACTCCTGTGACCATTCAAATGGTTGTCCGGCCTCTAACAACCTATTCAGTGGTCTAGCTCTTGTAGAAAAATTGCGAATGTACATACGATAGTATGAACAAAAACCAAGGAATGAACGTAATGTTGTCAGATCATGTGGTCTTTCCCAGTTCACAATACAGCTAACTTTTGATTTTTGAGGACTTATTCCATCTTTTGACACAACATGACCTAAAAAACACACTTCAGTTTTGAAAAGAAAACACTTGCTTGGTTTTAACTTAAGACCAGATTCAGAGAGTCTTGAAAGAACAAGATCTAGCCTTTCCAAATGCTCATCAAAATTGCGACCAAATATTATTAAGTCATCAAGGTAGATAAGTAGAATTTCCCACTGTAGCCCTCTCATAACTAATTCCATGCAACGCTGGAAGGTTGACGGCGCATTATATAACCCAAATGGCATGACTAAATATTCAAAGAGACCAAATTTTGTGGTAAATGCAGTCTTCTGACGGTCGGCTTCATCAACTTCTATTTGATAATAAGCTGATAAAATATCCAAACAAGAAAAATACACTGATCCACCCAGACTTTCTAAACACTCATTTATATTTGGTAAAGGATATGCATCCTTTTCTGTGACACTATTTAATTTTCTGTAATCAATACAGGGACGTGTTGTCCCGTCACGTTTTTTCACATACACTAATGGAGATGCCCATGGAGAGGTGCTTTCTTGAATTATATTTGCTTCCAACTGCTCTTTTATTATTTTCTCTTCTTCACCAGCAAATGCCTTAGGTGCGCGCCTAGGGCGTTGTTTAATTGGCTGAGTATTCGGAGTAGTATTGATTTTATGCTTGATCACTGAGGTTCGTCCTAAGTCATTTGAAGACTTTGCAAATACTCTTGAATGCTTTATTAAGAGAGATTTTAACTTTTCCTTTTGACCACTATTCAAATTTTCCACAGAATTTTCATAAAGACCACTTAAATGAGGTGGTAGCTTTGACAAATTTTTCACATCACAATGGAGAGCTTATTTAGGAGAGCTTTAGGAGAGCTTATTTCTTCAACTTCTTCAATACAGCCAAGAGTTGTATTTTTCTCAATTCTCACCTCTGTACTGCTTGTATTCATTAAACGAATGGGAATACGTCCATTACAGGAACTTGGATTGACTAATGAGTGACCAACAATTACAGAATTTTCATCTTCAAAATTATTTTTTAAAGGTGTTACTACTCCAACTGTTGCATTAAATTTACCATTTGCACAACATCCTTCAATAACCATTTCAGACCTTGCTGGTACAACAACTGACTTTGAACACTTAACACGCACAGCTCTGTAAACAGAGGTTTGCATCTGTGTTGGGTACTTTTTCTTATTTAAACGTATTCCTTGATCAGAACTTAAATTGAAGTTGTTTTCCAGCAAGAAATCTAAGCCTAACAAACCATCTTCAGAAATAGGTGCTATAAAGAATTTCCATTTAAACACATCTTTGTGAATTGTAAAACTGAGAGTAGCAGTGCCTAAAATTGAAAGATAGCCCTCATTTGCGACTTCTAACTTAAAATTTGGATCAATTTTCTCCAGAGGTGGACGAATGTCAGGTGGAAGACTATTGTATATATTTGACGACAGAATTGTTACCACAGTCCCGGTATCCACAATGAAGTTTGCACTAACATCACTAAACTTCACAGGTAACAAAATAGATAAGCCACTAAACACATCATTAAAACAAATTTTAATCACCTTTTGCTCATTCTGGACTAAGACAGGGCCGACTGCCTTAGTCCAACTTAGTTTTCCTTTTTATCTTGCTCACTATGAAGATCTGGGCATTCACGAGCATAATGCCCCAGATTGTGACACTTGTAGCATTCAACCATTGAAATGTCCCGTTTCTTGAATTTTCCCTGCTGAGAATCCTTCTCTGGTGCATTAATAGCAGAAAGAATCTCTGCAAACCTTTTATCAATTTCTTTCTGGAAGGCAGAAAATTGAGCCTGAGAAACATTCTGCTCAGCACTTTTGCCTTGTTTGACCATTCGCACCTTGTTTCCGGTTTTCGTTTCATCCCGCAGACTGTAGTATGTTTCTAGGATTTCTCGGGCTTCTTCGATTGTGTTAGGATCCTTCATTCCAACTGCCAGTGCCATTTGAGGGTCACCTAATCCACGAATGAAATGGCGCAAACAGATGGCACTGATGGTATGATTGTCAGCTGTTGGGTAACCCTTCCTGACTAGACGTTTTATGTCAGCAACGTATTCGACTAACTTTTCTCTAGAATGGAGCTTTACACTTTCAAGCTCCATCAAATATGATGCTGTTGACCTCCTCTGCAGGAAACGAGCAGCAAGAGATTGCTGCAGGAAACAAAAGGACTGCTGATTTTCTGGGGAGACCTCGTTGAAAACAAATTCTGCTGCTTCATCCCGAAGGCTGTTAAGTAAACGAAATGCTTTTTCCTTCTCATTCCAACCACAGGCTTCTGCAAGAGTAGTAAACTGACGAATGAAAGCTGAATATTTTACCATCAAAAAGAACTTGTTCTGGGAGTGGCACATTGTACTGTGGATTACTGTGCTGTTGGTGATTGCGCATAGAGATACTGTTTAAACGCTGTAATTCGCAATCCCTAATTTCTAAGTCACTATGTAAATCACGAATTTCTTCTGTCAATCTACCGAGTTGTCTGTCCTTGTCATTTAAAGTCCTATAAAACTTACTCTGCATACATTCCTTTTCACGTTGAAATTGTTCATCTTCAATTTGCACAGTTTCCTGAAGACCTGATTTTTCTATTTGTAGCACCCTAATTTTTTCATTTAATTTATCAATGTTTTCTAAAGCATCAAGCAAATGTGACTTCAAATCTTCATTTTCATCCATTTTGCTCGCAATTTTATGCTGGTGTTCTATTTCTTTTTTTCGTTCCTCAGTTCTTGATGCAGAAGAAGATCGTAAATTTTTCTTAGGTCCCATAGCACTAAATTTCTTCTAAAATCTGTGTGTCACTGTCAGTAAGTGAAGCTCGAAGTTTTGCATTAAACAATTGAACTTCCTCAATTTTCTTGTCCTTTGTTGTCAAAAGCTCATTTACTGTTCTGATGTATTCATTCATAACACTTGTCAAGTTTTCTTGCTGCTGTTTAAGACACTTGCATAAATTTGAAATTTCTTCACAAAGTAAAGTCACAGTCTGCTGTAATGATGATAATTCCTCCATGTTTTTATTTTAACGTCTGCAAAAACTACATGGAAAACATACAAAAGTCCATTTCCGATCACTACTTGGAAAGCATGTTAAAGTCCTTATCCCGACGCTGCCACCAGTGTTACGCATCCCAGTTTCAGGGATGGTAAATTGTAATTTTCTAAACTGGTTACACTCAAAGAATAGTCCAACAAAGATTATATTTCAGAGCAGGTTATTTATTCAAGCATTTAATACAGCAGCAAAATTACAACAAAGTCTGAACCTAAAAGAGCGAAACTCGAAAACCAAAGAACCACTGAAACAAGGGAGTTTCAGCTTATAAACCCTCTGTAGGGTGGAGTGCAAAACACTGCGCCGCGCGATGGCGTGCGACCCCATACTGTCAAATCTTACTTGCGTGATATGTGCTAACAACCTTTAAACCTTCATGGTTGCGCAAACTTGCGCAAACACTGTTAAAACTTCTCTAGGTTGCGCAAAACCTGCGCGCAACTAAATAACCTTAGCAAAATTGCTGAAACACTGTAAAACCTTTGCGCAGCCCTTCTCAACAACATTTCAGTTAAACTTTTTATCAGTAAATGTTTAATAAATGAAAAACATGTATTAATTAGCTATAAAATGATAAGGTGCAGTTTACATAATAAGAATTATATATATGTACATGACCTGTACAAGCAGGGTTATAAGTGAAAGCAATTAAACAGTAATACTATTGAACTAACTACTTGCTAAAACAATTTTACAGAGAAATACATTCTATCAAGAATATTCACTGGACAAGACAGATTGTGCTAAGTACATGTAGTACAAGGTTTTACTATGGAATTTCATTCATGAAACCTGGTTCATGTCAACATCCCAAATACTAAAAATAGAAGATGACCAATTGCGCGACCTAACCCTTGTTGCGCGACCTTGCCATATTTGTAAAGTTCATTGACTAACCCTCTCATGTGTTTTGATACTGTAATTATAATTGACAGTCCAGATTTACCCACCTAAAAACAGTTCTTAGAGGAGAATATTTACTTTCAAATTTCACAACACTATGTTCAACTAAAAAGGCGAGACAAGAGATTTTATAAAATCTTGCCTGTGAAACTGGCGATAGTTTACATGGTTCGAACGGGATTCAGTTTGCAGTTTGTTCTGTCCCAGAAATAGTTCGTCATGTGCACTTGGGAGTATATTTCGTGCAAACCTTTACTAATAATGTTGATAAAGCAGTTTGCTATGTACATTTACTAGTTTGTGCTGAATATTAATTATTAATCATTTTACACTGTGTCAATTAAGATTGTTCTGTACTTGCGACATTTTGTCACATGACGTCATATTCGGTTCAAAAGCCTTTACCTAAAATGCACACGACGAATTATGAATAGAACCGAACAAATTATAGGGGCGGATCCAGGATTTCATTTTTTTTTTGGGGGGGGGGGCGCAAAATGTTCGGCCCAATTTGTGTCCGTTTTCTATCTTATTTCAATGGTTGTGTTTATGCTAGCTAGAGTATACTGATTTGGCAATATCACAAGGGCCTCTGATTATTCAATTCAATGTTGAACAATAAATTATACATTATTTAAAGACAAATGCGATACTGGCATAGAACATTATCAGTCAAAGTGTGACACAACAGGGAGCTGTCCAAATAAACCACGAACTAGTCCGAACGATTTTCATATTTATTTTTATTCATTTAACTCCATTCATTGTGATGAGTGACTGGTGTTAACCTGAGCAGCGTTGTGTTCAAACCAGGTTCAAGATTAGACTGAATACTCTACCCGCTGCTATGACGTTAAAAAGCTAGTGCCCGAATTATTCGTCACGTGATTCGAACATGCGCTGAACATGAGAGTTATTCATGATCAGACGTGAAACCACGCAGCAGATGTAGGCTGGCACTGATAATGCTATAAAAGCTTCTCTCCTACAGTTTTTAGCTCACCTGTCACGTAGTGACAGAGTGAGCTTTTCTGATCACCTTTTGTCCGTCGTCCGTCCGTCCGTCCACAATTAGTTTTTTAACACTCTAGTGGTCACATTTTTGACTCAATTGTCATGAAACTTGGTCAGGATGTTTGTCTCATTAATATAACATGGGTTATCAGGGTTGGAAAACTAGGTCACAGAGCCCAAATATTTAAAAACCTTGTTAACACTCTAGAGGCAACTTTTTCAGTCCAAATATCCTGGAAATTTGTCAGAAAAGTTCTATCGATGATTTCTAGCTCAAGTTCTAATATGGGTCATCTGGGTTCAAAAACTAGGTCACGGAGCCCAAAAATAGAAAAATCTTGTTAACACTCTAGAGGTTACATTTTCAGCCCAAATAATCTGGAAATTTGTCAGAAAAGTTTCTTTGACGATTTCTAGATCAAGTTCAAATATGGGTCATCTGGCGTCAAAAACTAGGTCACAGAGCCCAAATATTTGAAAACCTTGTTAACACTGTAGAGGTAACATTTTTAGACCAAATAATCTGGAAATTTGTCAGGAAGGTTGTTTCTATGATTTCTAGCTCAAGTTCGAATATGGGTCATCTGGGTTCAAAAACTAGGTCACATAGCCCAAAAATAGAAACATCTTGTTAACACTCTAGAGGTAACATTTTCAGCCTAAATAATCTGGAAATTTGTCAGAAAAGTTGTTTCAATGATTTCTAGCTCAGGTTCGAATATGGGTCATCTGGGTTCATAAACTAGGTCACAGAGCCCAAAAATAGAAAAATCTTGTTAACACTTTAGAGGTTACATTTTCAGCCCAAATAATCTGGAAATTTTTCAGAAAGGTTGCCTTAAGGATTTCTAGATCAAGTTTAAATATGGGTCATCTGGGGTTACAAGATAGGACACAGAGTCCAAATATGGAAAAACCTTGTGAACATTCTAAACGTAACATTTTTAGTCGAAATAATCTGGAAATTTGTCAGAAAGGTTCTATCGATGATTTCTAGCTCAGTTTTGAATATAGGTTTTCTGGGGTCAAAAACTAGGTCACAGAGCCCGAAAGTAGAAAAACCTTGTTAATGCTCTAGAGGTTACATTTTTAGTCCAAATGTCCTTGAAATTTGTCAGAAAGGTTCTTTCATTGATTTCTAGTTGATATTTGGATATTGGTCATGTGGGATCAAAAACTAGGTCACATGGCCCAAATATTAAAAAACCTTTTTAACACTCCAGAGGTTACATTTTCAGTCTAAATATCCTGGAAATTTGTCAGACAGGTTTTTTTGATGATTTCTACCTCAAGTTGGAGTATGGGTCATCTTGGGTCAAAAACTAGGTCACAGAGCCCAAATATGGAAAAACCTTGTTAACACTCTAGAGGTAACAATTTAATTCCAAATAACCTGGAAATTTGTCAGAAAGCTTAATTCTATGGTTTCTAGCTCAAGTTTGAATATGGGTCATCTGGAGTGGAAAACTAGGTCACATAGCCCAAATATCGAAAAACTTTGTAAACACTCTAGAGGCTACATTTTCACTCCAAATGTCCTGGAAATTTGTCAGAAGGGTTGTTTTGATGATTTGTAGCTCAAGTTTGGATATGATTTATCTGGGGTCAAAAACTAGGTCACAGAGCCTAAATATCGAAAAACCTTGTTAACACTCTAGAGGTTACTTTTTCAGTCCAAGTATCCTGGAATTTAGTCAGAGAGATTGTTTCCATAATTTCTAGGTCAAGTTCGAATATGGGACATCTAGGCTAAAAAACTAGGTCATAGAGCCCAAATATGGAAAAACCTTGTTAACACTCTAGAGGTAACATTTTCAGTACAAATAACCTTGAAATTTGTCAAAGAGATTGTTTCAATAATTTCTAGGTCAAGTTCAAATATCGGTCATCTGGGGTCAATTAACCAGGTCCATAGCAACTTTGTTAAAAGCAGTCATACTCAGGTGAGCGATACAGGGCCATCATGGCCCTCTTGTTAAAATCATTCTACAAGTACCAACATACAATTAGATGAAAAAAAGGGCGGCGAATGAACAAAACATAGCAGGTGAACGGTTTTGTTAAACAAGCCGCGAAAGTTTCATCTATTTTGTTAAATGTCGCTGATGCATTCACAAAGGAGTATCTCAAATATACATTTCTTTTTCGGCAAATGCACGAAACAAGAAATAGTTTTTAAAAAGATAATCGGCGTAGATACAGTACAAAATTATAAGTGTAAGCGTATAGTTTTCGGACATTGGGAAATGGTAAACGAGCGTAGTAATTGAATAACAGCCTAGGCTAAAGACAAAAAATGTTTAAGGTGTCAATATCATTTTCAAGTTAAATTCTTGTCATATTCATTACATATTTATTCCATTTAGTATTATTTTTCATGGTTAAAACGTTTTGATATTTAATTTACGACTGAATTAATGTTATTGTTATTCCATTATTTTCAGAGGTAATAAAACTAACTACTATAAATTCTATCAAGAGAAACATGTTTAACCAATGGCAGACTATCTTCCTCAGCTGAAGATTTGGTATCTAACAATATCATTCGTCACAAATGTAGGTCAAAATCGATTTTAATACAGCTGCGCCGTAAAAGGAAACATTATGGAGCACTAAAAATAGAACCAAAGAATTTAAATTTATGCGCATATCATTGACTAAGTTTAATCGAACGATCGCACAGCTTGTCAAAATTGATGGTCCGTCGAACACCCCGTACCTGCCCCCACTCCTTTAAGCTAATAATACTGGTAAAAGTAATGAAAACCGAGACTGTGGCTAATAAATAAAATATTGTGTTTACCTATCGAAAAACGCTGCATATAATCTTTTTGTGAAATCTTATGGACGCCTTCTTGAGCTGTCCCTGTCCAAGAAAAAAATCTCGCTTATACCGGACACGTCTAAAAATAGACCTACCGGGATCTATTTGCAAAGACTTGGGTTCTGCGTGGCGAAGTCATTGTTAAAATTAAAACTACATAACATTATTCAGATACATTGAATCTGTTCAGAAAGCTATTTGGGATAATATATTTAAATGTAGATCTATATCATTGGCTGCTTCTCGTCATTTAGTCTGGATTATCTGCCCTTGTTACTAGTAGGGTGGGAACCGAACTTCTCTTCATTCTGTGATAATCGTCCGAATACGTGCATTATCGTTTTATTACCTGAGTGTGTAAGTTTTCATTAAAAATCAAACCAGTGCCAAAATTCTTCCTTACTCATTTTGAATTGACACGCACCTTAATTTCATTCTTGACAAAGCCTTTCAAACCTACCTGTCGCGAAGAGTAATGACCTTAGAGATTAGCCGGTGTTTATCCCTTGTTTCTGCGCATTAGATTGTCGAAGCGTTACTTTCTTCATTTTTCCCCCCAGAATTTCACAATTTTCACGAAACATTTCTCGCCACGACGTTATTCAAATATTCTTAAAAATAGATTCAATTATTTCATTTTAATCCTAATTTATCGTTAAAATATTTAAAACTGATTTGTTTACAACAGAAATATAACAGAACCTTTTTTTCTCTGTTTAGCCCGCCATCGTGAATGACGTCATATCTACTGACGAAACTATTGTCTGTATTGAATCTCTAGAGTTACATGTAAAGATGTTCGCACGACCGTTTAGAAAGAAAAAGCAGCAAAAACGCATAATGGTTCAAAATGGCGTGTAGAACCTCCTTAACCCCTCCACTTTTTTGTTACTTCATACAAAAGTTCTTATTTATTAGTACTTGTAAAAGATCGCCTTTGCCTGTGTATGATATAGTCGAACTGTTATAGAGCGCTCTAGGAGTTAAATTGTCTACGCTGTTTCACACAACAACGTTGTCAGTCTTTTATTGATAAGGTTGTCCTAGAAATTGACCTTACGTAGCCAAGGTAGCGGCGTGTCAAAAAAGTGACTAAATGCCAAAATATGTAGCACTAGTTCTACAGTGATAACAAAGACCTTCAGTCGGCTGATTTTAGAAATGAGGATTATTTTCAGTATTTTTATATCATCGCTACTGCATATTTCGAGGGCCACTGATGTGCACATCTTTGTTAGTCCGCAAGGGTCGGATCAAAATAGTGGGTAAGACATATTTTTCGTAAAATTGCCGAAATTTAATGTAATGAAATTGCCTCAATGATTTTGAAAGTGTTAACTATTCTATTGTAGGGCAATGTCTGCTCAGGATAATGCTATTATCTGACTGTTGTTGTTGTTGTTGTTGTTGTTAAAGTTTTGCACCTCTAGACATTTTCAAGAAATACACGTTTATAAAAATTCGCTTTTTTGCAACAGACGACTTAACATCAAAATAATATATGTAGGATCGTGCTGTTGAAAATTTGTTTTGAAGGTTTTCTGTGCATTCACATAACAATAAGATAAAAATATGAAATATTGGTTTTGGCCATTTTTAAAACTAGTGTCAAGTTCAAAGGCGTAATCTTCTAAAAGGAGCTTAAATGCTTGGGCAGTAAGTTTAAAGAAATATAGTATTTTCTAAATTTTAGGGATTCACTAACGACAGCAGTTAAAACATTGGAACAAGCTGTGAATTTAGCTGTGAAGAAACAAGACGACGCATCAAGTACGTAGCTTTTTAAACGTCTGGAAAGGTCTCAGACGTTTTAAGCCATAAGTATAGTGAGTTTGAAGAAGAAGTTTAAATCGCTTCATCTTTATCATTATGAATGGGATTTACGTTTATCGACGTAATTTGGTTTTGCCAGTAAAATTTTTGAATGATTTTGTTTTGTTTCTCTACATATTAATTTCTGCAGAATATCAAATTCGCTAAATATATACATAAAAGAAAAAAAGAAAGAGTAAAAAATCCTACTTTTTAACAATTTTAGCTGTATACATCGAGCTGACGACTGGTTATCATGACCTTAACAGAACATTGGTTATCGCACGGAGCAATGTCGTCATCAGAGCTTACAATGACCAAGAAGTGCACGTGGTAATTGACAGTTATTTTCTCATTGTAATAATACGCATACACATAGCTTCAATCATTCCTTTCTATATTCGAAAGCTACAGCCTGTTGTTTTCCAGGTATACAATAATATTTCGCCTCTTTAACAGATAAGTATTCATGTTCGTAAATGATTACTTACTGTTTGTTTTAAAAAGAGGTCTGTGTTATGAAGATAATATCTTAAACATGTCTGTTCTGTCTGAATGTGCACACTGTATGCTTTCATTGATTTACATATATTATTTTTCTTTGTTCTTTGAAATGACATTTAAACTTTCTTTGTTGGCATTTCAATCGTTTTGAATAATTAACATTTTAGACAGGTGGAAGACGCCTACCTAGTGCGTTGTTCAAACCGGTCACAGACGTTGACGTTCTCGCAACACTTCCGGTGAGCGGACATGCGCATGTGAGTCTATCCAAGCAAAAACTTTTAGTACAAAAAGTACAATTGAAAAGTACTAACACATCAAACATACACGAACAAATACTCATTAAAACGTATTGAGGGGATGATCCAGTGAATAATTAACGGAAATATGGTGATACAAACAGATATGTTTCAATATTTAAAACTTAAAGATGTGTTTACTTGAGATAATAACTTGTCCATTTTTCGGTGTACAACTTTCCGAATATTTTGTTAACTAGATGTTCTTACAACGTGGTGTACTGGCAGAGGTTACTTTGTCATGAAAACTGTAGAAGAAATTACGTTTCCTACCTGTTTTGACATATTTGACGAGAAAAAACTCCTATTGTTCTGCATTTACTGTTTACACATAGTCGACGATAATTCCTGTCCATGAAGATTAATATATTTAATACATATCCAAGCAATTAGCCGGAGTTCAAAGATATGAGAATATGGATGGGTATAACTTACAAATTTTAGGTGTAGTATTTACATCCGTTCTTGAATTCGTTTTTTTTTTTTGTTTGCGCTGAAATAAGTAACATGATACATATTTGCCAAAAAGTAATGCCTTACTGGTGTAAGTTTCAAGGGGAAAATGTTTCAGGTTTGCATAATTTGCACCCAAAAGGATTTATAAATGTCGTATTTCTCTTGAAATCGGGAATTAATATCTCACGGTATTAAATGTTAGTGTACATTATGTGTAATGAAATTAATATGAGTTTTCGAAATTTTCAGATGAAACATATATAACGTGATAGATCAGCTGAAGGCTATACTCGACATAAAACTATATAGAATTACGCCCCTAGTTTAAAACTTTCCACGTCTTGCCACTTGGTGGAACAAATAGACGAAACAAATTTAAGTGTTTCAATTAGGGAGGCCTTTAGATATGCTTTTTTTGCGTCTGTACGTCTGTCCGAAAAATTTTGTAGCGTGCTTAGCCAACACTTGTACACAAATAACTTGAGGGATATAGATTAGCAAGTGAAGTTGCACAACTAGGTTTTTCGTCTCCCTCCATCCAGGGAAAGCAGGCTAATGGCCCCTAATTTAGTCAAAATAGCTACCAAAATGTTTTCGTTGTGCGCTCAGCCAATCATTAGACTTACGGCTATGATACTTTGCAGGGATATAGATCAGAAAATAAAATTGCACAACTGTGTGTTTTCGTCTCCCTGCATCAAAGGATACAGATAAACACATGAAATTGGGAATTTCGTCTCCTTTCACCCAGGGAAAGCAGAGTTATGGTCCTTAATTTTGTAAAAAAAAAACTATTAGAACGTTTGTTTCATGAGGCTCAGCCAACACTGTTGCTCCCAGGGTTATGAAACTTACAGGGATATATATCAGCAAGTGAAGTTGTGCACCTTGGATTTTTTCCATCCCTTAAGGTGGAGCAGAGTTAGAGCCCTGGACTAAGTGAAAATCGCTTCCAAACACACTCAGCCAACACTCTTGCACCCAGGATCATAAAACTTTACAGGAATGTACACCAGCAAGTAAAGTTGCGCATCTGGGGATTTTCAGTTAATTACAGAAACCATGACAACCCACATCCTAACCCTTGCCATGCAAACTAGGGCTGCAAATATGTAATTCAGTTGTGTAACTGTGTCTTTGAAGGTGTGAAACCACCAAATATATTTCTTCTTTATTTCTTTATAAAATTTATAAAGTTCACAGGGATGTAAATCATAGCAAAAGCTCTTTTAAATGGATTGTACTTACATATTCTTGTAGATCTATATCTGTTCTCATGAAAAATAGCAAGAAAAGTGGAGGTTTTGTTGTAAAGAAGAAATATATTTATGCTCATGTTAACTTACCCATAAAATTAACAAAAGATTTGAGCCAATTTCCAGATTGGGGAATGTGAAAAAATATCCTATTGTGAATTATACTCTGAATGTATATGAGCATAAAATTGCTACTACACTATCAGAAATAGTCAAGAAGCAAAAACATTACAAATATTAGGGAAAAAATGTTAAAAACAGCCAAGAAAACTGAGAACTATTTCTAGCCGCCATTATGCGGGTACCATTTTTTAAGCTCTGATAGACTGAATTGGTGGTTTCATACCTTGAAGATGAATGCCATAGTGAAACTTCTTGCAATAGCATCTATATGGTGCACTCTCAGTACTATTTCTCTGATGGAAGCTGAGACAAGACCTACTTCAAAATGACATTCATTTTTGTTTTGTTGTTCTTTAAACATTTTATTTTCAACAGATAGCACATCATACACAAGTATTTATAACACACCAAATGCCAAAATGACATACAACTTGTTTTGCCAGATCGACTCGTCACATAATCCAAAACAAATCGGTTTTTCCAATCAATAAAAAAGTTATATTAACTATCAGCCATGAACAGCTTCATATTATTGACATTTTTACAAAATACGCGTTTCCTTTTCAACCGAATTTTCCTAACAAATGTAACAATAGTAATATATTTTCATAACAAATTCCAGTCTTCATTAAAGAAGAAAAAAAAAAAGAAATATTAGCTTATTAATATCGTATTGTTGGGTGCAAAGCTTCAGACTAAAACATGTATTCTCAATAATAAACTTTGAATCTTCTACCACCGTCTTAAGTCCTACCAAATTACATGTACCTTGGTTGTTGGCGGTATAACGGCTTCAACCGAGGTACTTGTTTAAGATTTTTTCCACTGAAAAATTCTAAAGCTTAGTTAAATAGATCCAGTAAAAAACGCATGTTTATCAGAATAGTTGTTTAACATTAAATGTGGACTGACAGTATCTGCAGACATGGATATAAGACTGAAACAGACACCATTAAGAGAACTCTAAGGCAAAATGTCAAATGACAGAGCTTTGAATATTCTTGCACAAAGAATGCCAGAGATATAGTGTAGAATTGTATTGAAGATTCTTCAACGAATTCGAAAACGGGATTAATCTCAACCCATAAGTTTGTAACACAAGCCCTGCCGGTATACTCAACAGACGTAAATTCATTCAAAATGTTTGTTTCGTGTGTTTTGAGAAAAACGTTATATGGATAGAAAGTATCGTCGAATATGTTTTTCACACAAATAGCAGAAGTGCTGGACAATTCTCCGCGACAAATTTTTTGTAGTAACCTGGCTTATGAGCTCAGTTTGGGACAACCATCCAAGTACACGTTGCTTAACTTGGCAAACGTTCCAGACACTCTAACCATGTCGCTAAAGAGCTAGCCCAACAGCAAGGCTGTAGGAAGTGCTTTATATACCTAGTGTCCACTACACTATCAAAACAAAAAAGAAATTTCTAGCTTTCATCGGTTTAGACAAGAAATTTCTGATCAAGTAATTATCTATTATAATTCTGAGCAAGAACATCAACATCAAGGTACCAAACTACTCAGGTAGTTGTGCACTAGGAAAAAGATTTGGTGTCATTTCAAGCGATCTGTTTTTTTTCATTCATTCTTTCCAAGCAAATGGTCACATGATCACCTTCTCTCATCTTTATCAAAATGACAATTTCTTTTTCGCTAATTTGGCAATGATAGAAATGCTTTTATGCCATCGTAACTACCTAGAGTTTCGGTGTCTGGTAGGGCAGGGATGCAGTTTATACAAAAACCTTAAAACTATGAATTATTTTATTACGAATACAGATTCGAGTAGCACATCTACCGGATATAGGTATATTAAACTACGGAATCATAAGAGTGTATGGTAGTTGGGCTCATTGGACAGCGCCTTTGGAAGTTTTCTACAATGGTCAACCGCTTCACTTTGCCAGATGGCCTAATGAGGTAGGTACACTAATGCAACTAAGGAGAGCGTAGACTTTATTTGATATTGTCAAAGTTATAGCAACGTTTAAGTTTAAAAAACAAAAACTTTTTTATTATTATGTGGTGTCTCTGAATAGTTATCACTGAAATTTAACAAAAGTTTTAACCTGAAACAATGATGTAATGAAAATATGTTTGACAATGACCCACATTTTCTTAATACTTGATCCATGAAACAGCTAAAGACAAAAGGAAAGTACAACAATGCAGTAATAACCCCTGCATTTAGGGAAGAATCTGCTGCGTGCGGTACTTACTGAAAAAGAGCAAGTGAATTACGTTATCATATTTGTATAGATACAACCTCTAATAAACGCATAAGGGAATCGATCCTTTGGCTCAGTGGTTACTGCGTTGGTTATGCAGTCATAAATACGAACTGTACTCAAAGATGTTTAGTTTAAATGCACTCACCACGCTACAGCTAAAACAATATAATGTATGTATGTAATTTCATACATCCGGCACCTTTACATCTTCAGAATCTTCAGCACTGACTTGATGGTGTGAATGAATGCTTTTCTTGCCATTGTCTTCAAAACAGTTTTATTTACACAATGCTTCATCATCACCTTGACTTTATAGGGTTTCACAAATATCGTTGGCATCCCGGATGGCAAAGATGGTCAGCTGTTTGTCTACAATGCTGATTTACCAAAATCTTGGCAGAATGAACGAGATCTTTGGGTTGATGGATACTGGTGACTTTATATTTTCTTCAAGTTATAGATAAATCATCATGTTTTGTAGAATCTTTTAAGTGAATTCCTAAAAGTTTCTTTGTCTCTACGAAACTGTTTTTACTTGGCATGAACAGTTTTTAGCATTTGTTTGCATTTTGTTTGCTTGAATTAACGGATTTTTTAAATGGTTTAACTACACAGATAAAATGTTGAAAATGTTGAGTGCCACGAAGGCTTTCTCACTTCTTATAAGTTAGTTCTATGCATATAAAGTATTTTTTTTGTAAGTGTAGTTCTGACTGCTAATGTTTCAGGTATTGGAGCTGGGCAGATCGGTCCATCAAAGTGAAATCTTTGAATGTTTCAAGTAAAACAGTCACGCTTGCGGGACACTCTCCTTATGGACTTCGAACCGGTTTGTACCTAAGAGGCTTTAGAATCTTATGAAACTATTTTTATATCATCATTATTTCTCAGACCCTCCAAAAAACTTTAAAGTCAGCATGGCAAATATAAAGAAGGGACATAATACGTCAGTTTTACAGGAGGACAAGCTGTCTGGGAGCCATTTTTCTTGCACTGTCAAAACCAGGGTATGATTCAGTTTAAGTTATGTTAAAGTGACTTAATGTAAGTCTGCTTATAGCTAGTTTTGAATATCTAAAGAAAACTGGTTGAGGAGAAGGCTTTGCAGTTTGATCATTAGATTTGGATTTTTTTTTCTTGAAGGTCATTGGGATGACCCGGAGGCTGGCGGACAAAAACAAGGAGGTTACTTTAGATTTATAAATGCACTATCAGCATTGGATGAACCCGTAAGTACAAAACCTGATGTCTATGAGAAAGTATATTTATTTTTAACGTGTAGGTATAAGAAACCATAACAATTGTTCGAAGTACATTTCTCTTGCTCTGTGCTATTTTTATCCTGTCAATTATTTCATATCCGACCCGATAAAGGGGGGTCGTATAAATTTTGCTTTATACGGCACATGCTACGTCATCACCGATGACGTCATAGACTACTTTTGTGTTTATAATCAGAAGGAAGTGATTAAATGGTTGTTATTACAAACAGAGACTACTTGAATCAAAATTAAATATTTCAATATATAGATCTTATAATATAGCATGATCATTAAAGGAAAGAAATATCGAAATTTTGGAACTATTTTTTGTGTATATGTTCACCTGGCGGATAACCTTGACATTTGAAACACTTTAAAGATAGGTTTTCAATATCCTAGTAATTTATTGACAAATGCCAGATGTGACAGGATAAATAGAATAATAGGTTAGTGTCTTAAATGAGAAAGTTTATCCGGCTCGGCTGCGGAATTTATCGGGTTCGCCTTCGGCTCACCCGATAAATTCCTACGCCTTGCCAGATAAACTTTCTCATATTAAGACACTTACCTATTATTCTCTATTTATTTACCGGGTTAAGTACACTCATTTTTTTTTTTAGAAAAAGATACTGCAGTATGCCTTGTAATTGTTTCTAAAATTAGAAATTTTGAGCGTTCTTATGTGCAGCTACTTGTATTTATACAGATTTAACTTGTGAATAAATTCTTTAGCTCTGCGGTTTAGACCGGTTTTTATTCTGTTCGTAACCTTGCGGGCAAGAGTTCGAATCGCACATAAGGATAATTCCACCTTTCTGTTACGGGCGGAAGTTTTTTTTAAAGCGGCTTGTTCGAGAGTTCTGCTCCAGAACTTCGCTCAATAGCCTGTAATGATTTCTGACCAGAAAAGACGACATTTAAAGAAGGGCAAAGTACCTAATTCTCTGACAACTGCATCAAGAACTCGATTTTTTTGTTGTTCTGTCGTGAAAAGTTTTGGTATTTCTTACTTTTAATGATCAAACTCTTACTCGTGCATATGTCTTTTACTAACGGAAATTCGTAAGGATTTGTTTATTGATTTCGTATCTGCCATGCTTGACTGATTAATAGAAAAAAACCATCAAAATTTAAACTCTTTTTCTTCTATAGGGAGAATATTACATGGACAAGGAGAGCGGAAATCTTTATGTATGGTTTCCAAACAGTGACGGGAGAACATCTGAGTCGGACAATATATATGTTTCCTTGATAAATGATTGTATTCGGTAAGATTTACAACCTGTTATCACAATTTTTTAATAGAAAGTACGAACAATTTCGCCATTAATTTCATATTCCTTTTTTGTCAGAAAGCTTCTTCTTGATATCTGTTTATCCTTGATATCTGTTGATTTATCGATGTTAGTTAGATGCTTAATTCGTGTTCTGATTGGTTCAGCAAAAGTCAAGGCTGGAAGTTACAGTATCTTCTGAAAATCTGCTCCTTAACTAGGAAAACAAATCGTTGGTATTTCTGCACATGTATAAAAATATTGTTCCAGTTAACGACGAAAAAAGACATTTTTGTATATACTTTAAAGGTAATGTTTGCATTTGCAGGATAAACCAAAACGTGCAAAAAATAACTCTAGAAGGGTTTACATTAGAGGCGTGCAGAGGGTACGGAGTTGTAGGAACAAATGTGCATCAGGTTCACCTGACAAGACTTGAAATAAGAAATACAGGTGAAGCATTGAAGAAAATGTCGACGAATTTGGATTTTCTATATTTTTATTTTTTGTTAAACTTTTAAGACTCCAATCAATGCTTAACGTAAATGTTAAATTTGTGAAATGTTTTTAAGTAGATAGTTGTGTGAAAATGATTACATTTAACAAGCACTTGATGAAAGTACACAATAACATGGAATCATTTTTTCATTATGATTTATATATTGTATTCTGTTTAAGGTGGAAATGCTGTGATGTTAAAAGGAGAGTCCCGTGATTGTTCTGTGACTCGATGCTTAATACATGATACCTGCGGAGGACTGTTTGTAAATGGTATATATAGTTTAATAAAACAATACAATATCTTTTTTCTTTTAAATGTGGAGACGGTCATTTGTCAGACGAATTAATGATGTTTTTTTTTACTCTAAGATATTTTTTAGTCACAGAATGATAAAAAAAAATATTTAGCTAACATACGTTTATAATGTCTTACAGCACACCATATTTTCAAACTCATTAATATTACATATTTTTGATTTTATTGTTATAGGTGGCGACAGAAAGAAACTGGAATCGTCCGGGAATACTATAGAACACAACGAAATATTTAAATTTTCTCGTGTGGGAGCAGTAGGTTATCATGGCATAAGTGTAACTGGAGTCGGTCACGTTGTCCGATACAACCACTTATATTACGGACAATATACAGGGATATGGTACTATGTACGCATGATAACTTTGTACACTTTTTTAATATCGCATCATGAGAGATAAGGCACAAAATTGGCCCAATAAAACGAACGCTTTTAATTTTGTAACCCTAATCAGTATAAGTTATTACTGACTGTAACTATTATAACTTTTGTAATTACATAACAGTATTTTGTGTAACCCATGTAACCATACTGCTTAAGGTTACAAAATTAAAAGCTTTCGTTTTAGTGGGCCAATTCTGAGCGCTAGATGCATCATGATATCTGACATGAGTTTACATTACATATATACATATATATACTTCTATTTAACGAGCACAACAACATCTTTCCTGAACGAAAGGCTCGCCTATTTTTTCAGTAGACGGTTTAAACAGAAGTTTATATAAATTGTGAATGAGTGTCAAATTCTTTTTTTTTCTATATGGCCAAAGCAACTAACGATCTGATTGTCAAAATGTCGTTGAAAAAGAAACGCTTATTTCATGTAAATATCCAAACTAAGTTAAAAAAAATATAATTTCTAATTTTCCATGACTATCAAACACTGCTCACGAATTTAAATATATAAAGAAGTACAAAGACATAATCATTTTTAGATAGGGTATATACATGTAGGTCAATTTTATTAAGGGGGAAAAAAACTAATTAAAATATTTTGACTCTAGAGCATATTTGTAAATTGAACTTTCATCTCCTTTCATTGCTACTCTTCCCTCAATGCCCACTTCATTCCAAACTACAAAGTTTGTTTCGAGTATTTACCATCCGTACATACCCCTTATTTCTGAACATTATTCTTAACAATTCTCTCTTTTGATAGTTTCTTGCATGCATATTTTAAATACATCTTCTAAGACTTCATTTTTATATTTCTCTTCAGAAATGTTATTGGCTTCTGTCAAAAGAAATGAAATATTTAACATCGTACAGTATGAAATCCTTTGAAATGCCTCCTTATTGTAAACGCTCGTTACTAAAGTTAATATTTTTCTCCCAAATAAAATTGTGAAATTGATGACATCTAAGTCGGATAGAACTTGTAAAGGAACTTTCTACTTGATATGACCTGGCGTTCAAACATATACAGAGTCATTTAAACCATACTAAAATGAGGGTGTTCGATTAGAAAGCAATCGAAACGACAATAATTCCGATTATATACAAAATAATAAAATTGAATGAGAACAAGTCTGTTTGATGTAGAACAGCTCTGTCATTATAAGTACAGGAAATTTTCAATTAGTCAACTGTTAATTTGTAGGAATAAGTAAATTATGTTATGTTTGTCAATATATTACACTTTGCACATTTTTTGATTGATTATAAGATTTTTGTCACGAAACTTCATAATTAAGAAATAAGAATTCGTGTTTACGACTTACAGTGTTTCGTTTTTACAAAAAAAAAAACAAAAACAAAAAAACCCACACATTTCGTGATCATATAATTTTTACATACCAAACAGTTTTCTTAAAGCTGATGTGGAAGTGACGATGTATACTATGGTTTCCCCATGACTCTGGAAAAAAATACTTTAGATAGAAGGTCAGCATACAAAACATTGTACAATTCAATGTTAAAGAATTTCTCAAAATTTACACGCAAATATTTTAGCATTCTTCTATTCTTTCACTATTTTTTTCGTGACCCAGGGAAACGACATCGTAATGGAACACAACTTGGTACATCACGTGTGTTTGAACGCTTCTGACTGTGGGGCTTTTCATACAGGCCGGGACTGGACCACTGTTTGTTCAATCTTTATTTACATCTTCACTGTAGAAGGAAATAATTTGATTTAATTTATTTCTTTTAATTCAAATATAGTGAAACTGATTTGTTACCAAGTAAAAATATTTACTATTTTGCCTGCCAAAAAATGTATCACAGCCAGGGCATTTTAATTTATTCTGAAGAGGAATTATTAATAAGTGTTTTATTTTACTTAATAGATAACAAAATTACTCAAATAACCCATATCTGTAATAAATGTAGATCTGCCTTCCAACAGTTTCAATTTGGTTGAAGCGTCATCATGTAAATGAAACCGTTGGCGTTTCTTGCAGATTTGTAGATGTGGGGCTGTTTGTTGGAACAGTATATCTGTAACTCATATGTAAATCTAGTTATATAACTATATTTCTTCTCTGTGATTGAAACTGGACCCTTTGCCACATAAACTTTAAAACCAATTAGGGTTTTATACCATAAGACTTAGTTTATTGCTAATTAGACTCGTTTTGGAATAGAGCTGTATTAAATATGATGCAGATAGTCGGTGATTGAACTTCAGTACTTTTATGTGTCATCGCTATCACTTTGTTTTGTTTTTTTCTAGAGAGGAAATGTGATCCGTTATAACATCATACACGATGTGCTACGACTGGTTCCCGGCGCAGATGTTCGTGGAGTTATGCTTGATGACCAGTCTTCGAGTACCAGCATCACACACAATGTCTTCTACAATGTAAAAATTTTAGCTTTAAGATTTACTTCCCGCCGAAATATGTGTGCACTGTGAATATTATTTTGGACTAAATACGAAGTGCTGAATTGTTTTGATGTGAAAAAGGAAAACTATATAATTTATGAATTGTTGTAAGAATGATACATATTTTATAAATTAAGAAAATGAAGAAACAAAATTAGATTATTTTTCAGACCTGTGCATGCAAATATCGCGTACATATCGTTCCGTGTACAGTGTGACAGCTACTGAATGGTGCACGTGTTCTATTGGTACACAGTAGGTATTCAGTAGTGTAAAATCTTTTCATAGAATGACGTGCACGCGAACATTGGTGGCGGGCGACATAACATAATTTCAAACAACGTACTGTATAATGCAACCAGCTTCAGTTTGCAAGTGGATAACAGAGGGACATCGCACAAAAACGACCAATATCTCTTATCTCGTCTGCACGTACGTACATACATACATACAAATGTTTCTTTAAGCAAAATGTGAAGGCATTTTGATATTGTTTTTAAATAAGAAAATGTAAAATGTTTGTTTTGATCAAAAAGAATAAAAAAGAACTACCTGTTTTTCTATCCCATTATTTACTTTCACCGAGCCAGTGGCATGAAAGTTTGTATTTCATTTTTTTTTTCACTTACGACGATGCATATTAAAATAAATCAGTTAAAAACCTGTTTTTGTAAAGAGGCCATCTTAATTCTAGTGCTGTACAAGTATTTCAAACAAAAGCCAAGACTTTTACCTTCTCTGATATTTATAAGAAGCGATCAATTTTCAAAACCATCATTGTAGATGTAAAAATAGTTAACACAGAAGTTCAGAAAAAAACAAGAACAACAACAACAAAACAACAGAACATATCACAGTTTGTATGTCTAAGTATTGTGATACAAGGATATGTTGATTCTTCCAGGCCGTTCCTTATAACAGCTCTGTGTGGACGCTACGCTATCCGGAGCTGCTGTACTTGACTCTTAGCACTATCAGCTTGCCTGAAGGTGAGAAATCTGATGAAAAAGCATTTTTTGTACATAAAGGAACTTGACAGCTGTATTTTCTGTCCGTAAACTACTCTCAGCATTGTAGAATAGTATTTGTTTTCAAGATCAATGCTGGAAGTTATCTCCTTGCATAAAACTGAGGAATAAGGTTCTTCTAATGATTCAATTAAAAGCAACTTGATGTGTGTCCTCAATGGTTACCTACATCTTTATCAAGTCCACTGTTTCTGTACGAGATAATCCGATGATTCTTTGAAACCCCATGTCTTGATGCAAATATAAAATAATTCTTATCAATCGACAGGGAACCAGATCGTGAAGAATTTGATCTACAACGTTCACTTTATTGAATTTATACATGGTCTCAGTCACAACATTAACAACCCGAGGTACTTTAATATCTCAGAAACAGGATATGTAAGTTATGTTCCATTTGCTTAATATCAAAAGAAAGAAAATCTGTTTCTATATATTTATAGAAAGTGGGAAAAGTTTGTAGCATGATCTTCTTATACAGAATATTTGAGAAAATACTGTTCGTA
This sequence comes from Cyclina sinensis, assembly GCA_012932295.1. Taxonomy (NCBI): domain Eukaryota; kingdom Metazoa; phylum Mollusca; class Bivalvia; order Venerida; family Veneridae; genus Cyclina; species Cyclina sinensis. The sequence continues at coordinate 46,896,743 of JAAONU010000019.1, read as the reverse complement.
ATTTAAAATGCACCGTGCGCCATGATAAAAAAAAGATTTCTTAAATTAAGATTTACAATGTTAAAGGGGAAAAAAACTGAAGTATTCACGCAGAATCCCTGGATATAAGTTGCACAACTGGTGAAGGGTGACATGAATCTTCAAGGCGTACTGTTAATGATCCTGAAATAATGTAAATAAGTTATTGATTGTTTTGTATTGAACAAGCACATGCTATCTAAATGGCTATTTACGCACATATTTTACCTGTAAAGACAGTGATAGGTAGTCACTTAAGACATTTACTATCTGCTTCAATTTCAGCTGAGGTTACTGTTAGATTACTTATTTATTTATTTATTTATTTATTTTTGTAATAAAATTCTCACTTTTCTACTGTGGTAGTCTCTTGGAGAGACAGACCACTTTAATACAGATAATGGAGATTTTAGAGTGAGGTGCTATGCTGCAGAGTGGGCCAACCATGTAAATTTTGAACAAGTCCCATCACCAAACAACGTCGGTCCTAGAGTGTCTGTTGGGCCAATATATCTTCACCGAAGTAAGCTTACTTAAATACGTTTTGCTTAACATAATTTTGAGAAAAAATATGGAAATTATGGCAACAATTCTAAATGCATATTATCATTTAATCATAAAACGTTTCTAAAAGCACTTGCAGTATTACTTGAATATATGAAAAAATGTCATGCGTGAATACTACAAGTTTTGTTAACACTTAAAGCTAACTGTCGGATAAACCTTAGTTTAAAGCCTTAATGATGTGTTGAAATTAGCAGTAAGATCTACAAACCACTCTTTGCCCTTTTATAGATTTGTCACACTTTGTTAATTTGACGGAATCCTCTAATGTGTGTAGTACGCATGCGCCAGCAACAGTTTCACCAGTAGCAGCTTATTTACCAGATGGGTCCAGTATTAACAACCTTTTTAATGTATCAAATGAAGGTATCTCACTCAACTTTTTTACTGTCAGTTTTTTTAATTTTCAGATGACATTCTAAAAATGAATTATGACTCAGCAACTCCATTATTCATTTTAGTTTACTATCAACTGTAGAATAATCTACCAATTCTGTGTTCAAATCACTTCACTTGATTAAATACTGACCAAGCTAAAGGTCGTATGTGTAGGTCTGGCACAAAAACAGTTGTAAAAACTTGTGAATATATACATAATAGAGTTTTCGTCTATAAGCAAGTTACATAGTCTAGCACTCGTAAACCTACTGCGCACTTCCGTCATCATTTGTCACCACAAAGGTCAGACGTACGAAGTTTTTCATTTAAAAGGTTGTTGGCTAAGCGTAAGCGGTTGCTCAGACAACCCCAGTGCTGTAGGGACTTATAGAGACACATACGGCGAAATGCATGAATATGCCGGTGTCAATGAAACGATGTGCTTTAAACGAGCAGTGAAACAGTGGACATATTGTGGATCTCATAACAATGAACAAGTTGCAGCTATTTTCGGTCCTTCTGGTACGTATACAAACAGTTATTTAGAAAGCCTCAGTTATATTTTGTGCTGATTGATTTAATTTTTTTTCCATATTTATCGTCGTATCAGACCGCTTGTCAGGTCTTTAACCTTGTTAATGGAATATTTACCCTTAGATGTAACATAAACCAAATAAATAATTGATATCATAACGCTAATGATAAAAAGAATGTTTGTTTTTAAATCGGCATGGTCATTGCAGAGTTTTTATGTAATGAAGGCTATATTTGATACTTAAATTCACTACAAGTTGGTGTTTATTTGGTTTTTGATAAGGGGCAACACAACTTGTCGGAGATGGTTGTTTTATGGCAATGTACGGTTGCCCAAAGCATGGTGGTCCGGCTGATGGACACCTTATGAACTCCGGGAAAATTTATCGGGACACGTGGGCCGAACAGCATTTGAATGCATCTCATGATCAGGAGAAATGTTTGTCCCGCGCCCTTGCACAGTGGAGATATTGTGGCTCCTTTTCAAACCATCCCATCACCTCAATATACAGGCCTACAGGTATCTGATATGACGTTTTTTAATGGCGTCAATAACTAATCAGTTAATTTGCGCTTTGATTAATAATAGCTTAAGTAGCAGAATGAAATTACTCATGTCATCAGTATGTCACTTTAATAGCTTTTTTTCTTTAAATACGTAAATTTTAAAAGAAGAAAAAAAATAGAAAATTGCCTTTCCAAAATAATACAACATATAATTTGCTGAGAGTATTTTCATATGCCAAACCATCCCGATATTCTGTGAACAGGTGCTATTCGGACTGCTGGTGCTGGTTGCTGGATTAAGGTTCAGAAGTGTCCAAAACATCCTGAGACCAAGTCTATGTTTTATGATGCATGGGGAGCAAGTAATTACCAGACAGGTCTGTTTCTTTTATAAGAGGCTCTTTATTATTTATGAAAAAAACGACTAAAGGTGTGCCATTAACCCAGATAACCAAATTCATATGATATGAAATAACGACTAAAGGTGTGCCATTAACCCGGATATATAACCAAATTCATATGATATGAAAAAACGACTAAAGGTGTGCCATTAACCCAGATAACCAAATTCATATGATATGAAGCAATCTTCTAAAATATTTTTTTCATTTAAATTATCTCTATTCTTTGGTATCTTTAAAATAAGTTTATTGTTAGATGTGTATATTCATGACAAGTTTGTTATCTCTTGTTGGTATGATACGCAGACACAAAAATGTACATGAACAGGTTGTTGTTGTTTTAATTTCCACGTGTACAAGTTAGCGTATTAAGCATAAAAAAGGTTCTGTTTTTATCGTAGCATTACAAAGTCAAAAATATTTTATTGTATTCTGCTCTTCAATGCCGTTTTATTTTCTTTTATTAAAAATATCAGACGATATAGCGTACGCGTGTTACCACCAAGCGGAGTATTACTGGACATTCTGCGGCTCAGATGTGAGGTTTCCCGTTACTGCTTATTATCGTCCTCTAGCCTCCAGTAAAACATTTCCATGATTTCTGTGGTTTGAAAATAATAGATAATAAAACCAAAGAAATATGTTTCTTGTCGTTATAAAATGCATTTGATACACGATTCTGTTCAAAGAAAATCAAAGCTCAGTATCACGCTGTACTTTAAGGTTATTTAAATCGTGTCTTTCATTTTTCAATTTCAAGTTTTGTTTCACCTCCGACACTAATAGAGCTGGTGTGAGTTCAATTTGTTTAAAGCAATTTCAGTCAAGTGAAAACAAAGCTCAAATTAGCGGTGATCAGTTTATTCAAATGACGATAAAATGCCATAGGTTTAAATGTGTCTAAAATAAAGGAGTTTCTATGTTGATTATGCAATAACTTTTATCTTTATGTTTTTTGTTGCCGTTTTTTTATTTTATTAATCAGATGAAAACTTCTTTATTATAATTATTATTATTATTGTAGCCTCGTAATACAAACTGTCGAACACAATCTTGCTGTCTTCGAAGAATAACCAACTTAAGAAAATAATATGACCGTAAAGGGACATAACCCTAAACTTTTCCGATCATACACTGCACGTGGTTTATTGTCTTATTCTTTTTAAAATAAAAAAAATGATTTTAAGAAGAATAGCAGCATTTCAACCTCTTGAGAAGTTACTAATCTTTCAGTATAATAAATTCTTTAGGTACTTGTTGTAAATTACAAAGTCACCACTCATGTGTTCAAAGCGTCGTATATAATGCAATGCAAAGTTATAACCGAACACAACAAACTGTAATTCGAATGAAACACCATCAAAATAGAACCCTTGGTTTCAGGTTGTTTAAACTGAAAAACTATTAAGGCCATCTTTTGGTCATGACCAACCTACCTACTAAGATTGAACAACCTGGGACTAAGGGTTCTTTAGTTATTGATCTGAAACCATTTTGCTATTCAAGGTCACTCTGACCTTGAACTTTGACCTGGTGACGTGAAAAAACTATAGGGGTCATCTACTAGTCATGACCAACATACCTACCACCTATGAGGAAGGTAAGTCTAAGGGGTCTTTAGATATTGATCGGAAAGTGTCTACCGACCGACTGACCGACTAGCTGACATTTGCAAAACTATATGCCCCCACCTCTTCGATGGAGGGCATAATAAAAAAAGGGAAGTGTTAGAAAAAAAGAATAGTGCAGTAAAAGAATAGTAGTGCATGTAGAGCATGTTATAATACTTTTTGCTACATTAATCTTTCGTTACTGGGATACTCTTATTTATTATGCTACCTTTTATCCATTGTGCCTCTCTTTCTTTTCTTTACTTTTTTTAAGTTGCACTCCTCTTTTTGTCATCGAGTGGCATACTTAGTCGTTCTTTCGAGTTAGTATCTCGTGGAAGAATTTTAAACATGCCAGTTGACAAGGCTATTTAATGAGTATTCAAAAAAAAAAAATCCGCTAGTTTTCCTTAACTCACGGTGCCGATACCACGTGACTTCGATGGATATGTGTGGGTGTACAAAATGTAACCAATACGTCGATTGAGGTAACATTTTTTACGATATTTTTTTAAATACATCATAATTTTTCATCGGATAGAGTTGAGGGCCCGCTCCCTTTGGTAACACAAACTGTCCCCAAATGTTTCTCGCAAATATTTTGTAGTTTTTTAATAAAGTGAAACGGCGCGTTTTAAATTGCTAAAATTGCGATGATATGTGTGGAAGCATATCTTAAAAACGATGCTAAATCCACCTTTATAGTTTGTTTAAGAAACCTATTATATGACCGGAGCGAACAATATTTGATACAGAATAAACATTGTGTGTGGAATGCATTTAATTCAACAAGTGAACAAAATAATGCCAAATAATTCAAAAGAGATATGTGTGGAATAGGTTTTTAAAATGATATGTGTGGAAGCAATATTTCAACGTTACCACTATCAACATGGTTTTCGGCAAGAAAAACATTGTTGCACAACATCAAGTCGGCGCAGAAGATTCTGAAGACGCGAACATATCGGATTCATGAAATTTTACACATACAGACTATTAAAATAACTGAAGAATCGTTAGTGCATTTAATAGATTATCTGTGAGTGGAATTCGTACTCATGCCGCCTCGATCATAGCGGTCGTATTTTAAGGGATCGCGTGTTAAGAAAATGTTGATCAGTATCAAACATGATCATTTTCATTTTCATACCGATGAAACATTTCATCAGCTGATCGTGTTAACTTCGGGGTTCGAAAGAATGAGAAGGTGTTTTGTCAAATATGAAACAATCAAAGCACTGAAGGTACTAGTGTGACCGGGCCGATTTTTGGACGGAATTTAGCCTGACAGTGTATCTCGGACTTATATTGATTTTTGATAGCTTTGGATTTTACTGTCATGTTCTGTAATTAATTTGGAATCTTCAGATTTGCTAATCAGGGTGAGTTCACTGTTTCGCGCATTTTATTGGCTAATTCATGCCCAGTTAAAGATAATCAAGTTCCCAGTGGGATTCAAAGGAGCGGATGTGGTCCAGTGGTTACTCGCTGGACTGGTATACCAGGGGTCTCGAGTTCGATCCCCCGCTCCTCCACTAAAATTACTAATAGTCTTTCGGATGAGACGTTAAACCGAGGTCCTTTGTATCAGTGCTATACACTGAGCATGCAAAAGAACCAGGGGTGTCTCTGGAATGGGATGCTTTCTGTATCTTGCACTACCCCCACAACATAAAATAACTAATCTCTTCAGGGGGCGTCGGTCAAATGGGCAACCGGTACCGACGATAAATCTCAGATAGATAGAAAGTGGGATTCAAACCCTCACCAAACGGCATCAACCGCCTAGCAATGCAAAAAAGAAAGGCTTAGACCACTCGGCCATCGCAACAACCCAGAAAAAGGTTGCGCAAATAACCGGGATATAAGTCTCCACCTCACAGCACATTCGGTGACGGGCGTTAAATGTGTGAAAACACTGAAGGAAATCTGATAGGAGATTTAGAGGGAAATCATATAAATGTGTTTTAGGCTTAAAACTTTTATTTTCTAAGTTACTGCGGATCGGTATGTATATTTGTTGGTTTCACTGTTTTGCCATCCTTATGATCAAAAGTTTTGTGAATGCCTCTTTAATGTGCAGATAACTGAATTACGAAATGCGACATGATTTATAAACTTATTCATGAACGTAAGAATTAAAATAGCGGTATAAGACTTTTATTTCTAAACATAACTTAACTGATCTGAACTATTAACATATTAATTGTTTTTGTCTTTATACTATTAATTTGCAGACAAAACTGACAGCACATGACACAAGTTGTGTGATTGAGTTGGCTAAGACGATCAGTACCATATACTGGTAAGTTCAGTACAGACTATTACTGTACGTGTATTTTTATAGGTTCATATATATGTTTATGTACATTTGTTTTGTATGCTTGTTACTTTATTCAGGTAGAAGAAGTTGTAATTTAATTATATCCTGTGAAGTTTCCGAATCTAGATGATAGAAATGGAGAAAGAAAAACCTTAATCAAAACAGTTTTAAAGTTAAACTAATTGTAAGTAGGTTGCACAAATTACATTCAAATTCAATTTACAAAATCACATCAATACACATTTACTATTCTTTTTTGTGTTTCTCTTTCATTCAGTCATTATTAACTGATCAACAACTTGACCAAACACGTTCAAAATCTACAAGATTGCTCAATATGATAAGTATACAGTTGATATTTGGTCAGGCAACCTAACAAAATGATTTTTCAACATTGTGCAATTGTTTGTTTTAATAAATTACAAATTACATGCTTAAGTTTGTTTTCAAAGTTCAAAATTTTATAATATCTCTTTTTTTCTTATTATTAAAGTTTCTAAATTCAATGAAACTGATAACTTAATTAATACTTGTAAAAGTATATGAATTATTCAACGTTCTCATAAATAACAATCAAAAGACTTATCCCTAAGAGAAACCCTAATGAAGGCTCTATGGATCACACTCTTCGTAAAGCTTGCTATGAATGTTTGTCCTGAAAATTCTCGGAGATGCTTGAAACTAGGAAATGCGAAATCAGAAACTAGCTCACCAGTCCCGAAAATATTTTCAACACACTAGAAGGCAACATTTTAAACCAAATTTAACCACAAGATAATAATACTATTAACAGTGTAGCAATACCACGTGACTGTGACGTCACTAAAGGCATCAAAACCAAGACAAAACTGTAGACTTTGGCTCCGCTTGAAAATAGAAAATTACTCATAACTATTTCATTTCTTTATCAATTTTTATGGAACATGTGTCAGTCTTTGGAGAAAAATATACGCTTTCCACAGAATATAGGAACTCCATCAGCAACTGAGCCGTTTTATCAAGCTCTACGTGAAACCTCACATACAAACAAATTCCAACTTTTCATGCAGTGTTTTGAAAAAGCGCTCAGCTGCTGATGGAGATTCTATACTCCGTGGAAAGCTTATATTTTTGTCCTTAGACTGACACATGTCCCATAGAAATCACGGAAGAAATGATATAGTTACGGGTAATTTTCTATTTTCATGCGGAGCCAATGTTTACAGTTTTGTCTTGGTTTTGATGCCTTTAGTGACGTCAAAGTCACGTGGTATTGATATTGATTAATTTGCAGACAAACTGACAGCACAAGACACAAGTTGTGTGATCTGGTTGGCTAAGACGATCAGTACCCTATACTGGTAAGTTCAGTACAGAATGTTACTGTACGTGTATGTTTTACTTTTAAGATCAGCTGTTACAGGTAAAGAGGCCACTAGACACTTTGAACTAAGTCCATTTGTATCACACATTGATGTTTTGGAAATCATGAGAACTGCTTACTTTATTATCATACTTTGGATTGTTTGTTTTATTTGTCAAATCTAGATAATATTGATTGGTTGCTTTACATTTGTAATACCTGTGAAAATAATCTACAGGCAATACGGATAGATGGACCAATCCAACGTGGTTTTCTTTTGCTAAAGAATAATTACTTTAAACCCTTAAAAGAAGCCGAAGTAACAAAAGTGTGAGCGGAAATTTGAACGAAATATTTCATTCATTGTTTTATAGAGTTCGGTCCAATTTCAAGCATCGATTCTTCCAGTATGAATGCACGCTCGAAATCGTATTTGCACTATGCACGATGGGGTCTTTGATCAAGTACTTGGATGAAAAGTCTCGCAAATATTATGAATTCACGTAGTTTAACCATTCGTTCACTCAGTATCGTTTTGTTGCTTAATACTGACGATGTGTTATACAAGAAAAGAAATTTATGCATGAACAAAACCTGTTTCTATATACAATACTGAGCATTACAGCATGATTTTTATCTGTATCTTATCAATAGATTTGTCCCAGCTTGCTATGACATGAATTGGAGTTACTGCGTGCATATACGCAAATGATGCAGATTTTTCGAAGTGAACGTTTGATGAGAAATAGTACGAACATTAATCAATTTAAAGAAGATAATGGCGAGAAAGGAAAGGTCATGTGTACTGACAATCACATCTTCTTATATCCTGTGAAGTTTCCGAATCCAGATGATAGAAATAGAGAAAGAAAAACCTTAATCATAACAGTTTCATAGTTAAATTATTAATAAGTATGTTGCACAAATTCAACTTACAAATCATATCAATACACATTTATTATGATTTTTTGTGTTTCTCTTTCATTCAGTTATTTTTAATTGATCAACAACTTGACGGAACACGTTCAAAATCTACAAGATTGCTCAGTATGATAAGTATACATTTGATATTTGGCCCTCCGAGTCAGTGATAAGTCACACAGGATCTTCCATTTAGAAAACAATTTCCAACCAATCAAGAACGCTTAAATAGAGCTCATTGTAACTTTACCAGATAGATTTGTGTATAAGAGTTTTTACGAATTCCGCAAAGACTTCAGCCTGTCAGAACCTTGTTTTGCTAATGCTATTATTCACTTTGATTAACATCTGCACATGGAGTATGCAGAGACAGCCGTTGCCCGTTTAACTTAATTTAAAACTCGAACGCAGAAATTCAGAAAATCAGTACATCATGACGATCGTACGTCCATTGGTTATATTTTATCAAGCTCAAATAAAATATGATTTAATGGGCAAATATGAAAATTTCTTATATATTCAAGTTATTGTCATTTGAAGATACACCATTCATGGGTATTTTGTATTTAAGAGCGTAAAAGTGTCATAAGCATTCATAAAATCCATCTGATATTGGAGAACATTGACCAAAGTCTTGATTTGTCCTGCTATACAGTTATTAAGTAGAATATTCTTTCATGAAAATGTCTGCTCATTATTGTTTGCATATGTCTCCGTTCTTTGTATTTATCGGCTCTTCTTAACTTTCTGTTTAAACAGTCTTAAACACTTAATTTTGATAGCATATTCTTTATAATAATATGTACACCCTGTCATCCCTACGTTCAAGACCTTTTGCTTTAGATTAGATTCTGGCTAAATTGTTTTCATTTTTTCTAAAACAATTTTCTAATTTCTAACTTTTCATTGGAAATGTTTAGTTAAACAAAGTAGATCATAAGAACTTACGAAATTTTTAATCTGAAAGTAGAGTGATATCATGGTTTAAAACAAAGTACACATATAAATTGTCAAGCTTTTACTGTTTCACTTTTCTCCAGATGAACATGTATTATTGCAACAGAAACTGTAATCAATCAAATACTCCACAACACTATAAGGGCTCTACGAAATCGATCTAAAAATAAAGTGTGAATTCCTAAATAAATCAAACAGTAAATTTTAGTTCATCTATTACATCGTTATAAACTATATAATTACGAACATTACAATATTATGTTAAAATATTACCACAAAGAAACTATACTTACCGATCATTCAATAAATACAAAGAAAAGAATAAATCTCTAGGAACAATAATTGACAACAAGTGTTTGTGCTTTTAATGACTTAGCGGACATGGTTCGAAAGAATACAGAACGGTCAGTGGCAAAACATTTGCCATTGGGGTTTAAACCTCACACTTGCCCAAACAGGTTATTATAAAAACAAACAAGCACAAATTGTCTTGGTGACTATTAACTCCAACCCACCCATCGACTCGAGAATGTTGCATGCAAAACCACACAAACATATGAAACATAAAAAGCGAATGGCATTGTAGAGCGAAAAAGGTAGGAACTCAATGACCCTAGGACTTAGTACTTTGAGGAAAATCAGATAGAACACAATGGCAGGAATAAAAGAGACTTATTGAGACATACGTTCTTTTAAAGATTTACCTGGAAAATTTCATAATCTATCAAACCCTTGCTACCGCGGTGCAAACAAAGAGGTAAGCGAAGTGATCAACTGTAAAAGGGTCAACCACACACTGCTGCAGAGTATCATGTTGGTAGCCTTTCTTTTTGATTTGACAGATGGGGTTTACAAAAAAAGAACTTTGGACAAGTTCATTAGCAGAGAACCTAGGTCAACAGACTCTTCAAGTAAATGTGAAAACAACTGACCCAATAGCATTGGTATATATTTGTAAATGAAAACGTTAGATAGAGCAATAATAAAGAAAGGTCAAACAAAAACAACTATGTAAGCTATCTATTTGACAGTCTTATTATACCCTTCCCCTTTACTGTAAGTGAATTTTTTGTACATATGGTGCCATGTGCTATATTTTGTAATATAAAGGGTTTGTATAACAAATTATATGTTATGACAGTAGCCTCAGTACCTAAACGTTTGGTACATACTAGACTTACAGTATAGTGTCTTCGTTTTAACTATATTGATACAGACATTTGTATTTGTAATTATTTTAGATATTTGATGAAACTGTATATTCAGCCATTCCTCGGCATTCACTTGATCAAAATTGAAACGAATTAGAGAAGGATTATAGTTATGTCTAGTGTATACATGGTCCAAGGAAAATTGAATCTGGAATGCCCGCATTGACTCGGACTATTTATATCAAGCACAAAACAACACTAGCTAAAATAGAGAAAACAAAACACAAAAACAAAAACATGTAGTTCGTGAATATGCAAGAATCTGAAAATATCAAATTATATCAGATATCAATCTTTTAAGTCATACTACTTCAAAAAGATATCCGAAGAAATTGTCCGGACAATGGTTTAATTGGCAAACGGATGTAAAGACTGTATGACACTTACTGTGACGGAAAAGCATATACATTCTGGTTGTTTGTATAAATATTCTTTTTCTGAATTCGATCACGGACTACGCCTTCCAAAGATATGTTGAGTTTGTGGAACCTACAAATACATAAACTAAGACAAAACAATCAAAGGAATATAAAGAATATAATTATCTACTAGGAGGGGGGAAACCATCAGATAAGAGATGAGAAAAATCAAAGAAAATGCATTGCAAAATCGTCTACTAAAGTCTGGTTTGCTCGCCAAAACAATTATAGGCGACGTTTACTTAACTAGAAAGCTAAGTTACATTAACTTTACTGTGTTTACTGTTATTTCAAAAGAAGCATCATGCTTAATGTGGTACCGAAGATTGGGAAGAGAGGAGGTAATGCAATAACGGCAAGATACACAAACCAGATATCTCAGGTGAAGTGAATTCTTGTGACAATAAAGATCGTAAGTCTTCAGCAGAAAAAAAGAAGAAGAAAAAATAGAAATATGGCCCATGTTGGATTTTCTTTGCGATGCTTAAAATAAAGATGTTTGAAATTTAGAAAAGCAGAACCGATTTCACAGAAATGTTTAAGTAGAATCTTAGAAGAAAGCAATTGAACGTTATGATTGAGGTCGAATTTTCAGGTGCCAAGAAAACCTAGGCAAAGGGAGGAAAAAGTATTAGGACTTGCAAAACAGCTTTGTAAAAAAGGTATCATACCACAAAAATATTACTTATTTTATATTAAAGAAAATAAAACATAAAATAATACAGATTACGTCAATACACAGGACGAAACACATTTGAAACGTTGATTATCATTAAGATGAGGTAACGTTAAGTTTAGTGGTTCAGTCTCCTCTCATGCTATATCCCGTCTCATCGCCAGTGGAATTTTGATATTGACCGTGAAAACTTTTAAACTGATACAGTTAAATGTGTTGGTTGATTTTAATTGTTTGTATAAAACCTGACAGGAACAACATGTTTCGATGACAGCAAATCGGTTTTTTTGTTTTATTGAAAATATTCAGAAAAAAAGTTTTTGTGTATATAACTGTTAACAAGTAAAATTGTTGGTGTTCTGATTGGTTTATAGCAGTATAATGTCATTGGTTTAGTTTTTCAGAAATGAAGTTTGGAATGTAGATTTTATCTTGACCGTCGAAATGGACCTGCTTCTTGTTTTAGATATATACAGTAAAAAGACATACCTACAAAATACGGAAAGTTTTGTCGCGGTTACGCTGTTAAAATTGAGTCGAATGATTTGATTGATAAAACAGGCAGATGAAAAAGGTATTGGTCCATTATGTTATGTTTATTTTCCCGTCATATATATGTCTAGTGCTTAAAACTCACATTTAATCAACATAAACGGACCATTAAACATAAAGCAAATAGCCTTGGTTTATATCCAAGTTTCTTCTGAGGAGGCAAGTAGTTAAAATAATAAAACCGGCCATAATCGTCATAAAAAGTACAGCCTATAAAAACTTTTATAGTTGCATTTTGACCTACTATGATAGATAGAAAATGGTTCGATTTGATCTGAAAAGAACCAGACGGTTGGCTCGATATTGATTTGATATCCCTTTTCACAATCATTTATTGCCGAAATTCGCCTTCTATTTTTTTATACAGTATCATTGAATTGTTTTCCAACTTCCACCCAACTATCCAGGATTTATTTTGGATACTCTCGCGCAAGCGTGCAACGCTTAATTAACGACAAGAAGGTGTTTCGACCAAATTAGCCCAAGATAAGATGAGGATCCTACGTGTTTCGTCGTAAGTCTCGATCCGCTGAAATGTTGATAATGAATAGCTCTTTGAGTCCGTCATATTTTTTGACAATGAGGCTTGATTGAGAGCAGTTTTCTGAGTCACGTGATCATTAAGGCATAACCGAGCGATATTTTGTCATGTACTTTCGTTTTAAAAATATTTTCAAAAAGACAAATGTCTCGTCAGGAGTTTTTCACTTCGATAAACTGTTTTATTCAAATGTAAGGGTTTTCTTGATTACATATGTCAAAAGATTTTTTAATTAAATGGAATTATACTGCCCCTTTAAAACATGATGGACACCCTGAATGGTTATTATTCATTGCCAATTGCACGAAGTGTTTGAAATGCATAAGCATAAAATCAAAAAGCATAAAATGCATAATATGCGGTGTTCTTGAGAACTATTGGCTGTCAATTTTGCTGGGCCCATTTAATAATAAAATAAACAAACGCACTATAACACTATTAAGTCCATTTTCTTTTTATTATATTAGTTTTCTATATGAGTTTTAAATTTGTCTATAAACTCTTTTTCTATAAACACTACAACGATGTAAATCTCTGAACACTACTATCTATACGGACTGACTCAACACTCACCGAAAAGCAGTGCAGGATATTTTGTAATAGGAATTAGGCAAAGCATAATAATGTTTTGATTATCTCCCAAACATTCCCCCCTCTTTGGAAAAACATAATTTTTTCAATGAACTCTTCACTTGTGTTCTGTCTATAAGACTTTTTTTCTCAAGTGTACTAGATATGTGTATGTCTCTTTCTATTTATTGTTTTATCATAAAACCGATTATTCTTTCTTTTGTCCCGAATATAAATTGTTCTTATCGAAAACTATTCTATAAAATGGTTACGATCAAATTGTTTTACACTTTTTTTTAAAGACGAAATGTGAATACATGCATATATATTTTACAAAACAAACACCTTTACTCATATATGATGACTGTATCATGCACTTTTATGAACACGTATAATGTCAATATAATGTTACTTTTTACACTGTTTTAATTCTTCTTTGAATTATTAGTTGCTAAAAAACACTCTTTTTTAGTTCCCTTAACACTATGTCTCTATATTCTAGTCTACAACTATTTTTGCACAATGCATGTTCTGTTCACTGAATATTCTATATCAATTAGGAAGAACAGTGTTCGAGAAAACACAACCGCGAAATCGGTCTTTTTAATACGCTTGTACCAACTCTTACATTGACGACCCTGACATGTCCATCCTTTCCCGGAAATACCTCCACAATTCTCCCAAGAGGCCAATGTCCCCTTGGGGAGTCCGGATCAACCACTATCACTACATCGCCTATTTGTAAATCTTTTTCAGCTCTTAACCATTTTTTTTTCTTGCGTTCAGTGTTGGTAAAAATTCACGCAACCAACGGCGCCAAAAATGTTTCACAAGTTCCTGTACATATCTCCAACGTTTCCGCGGGTCAAACGGAGTCAAATCTATAGCATTTGGAGCGAATTGTCCGCCTAGCTGTCCGTAGAGAAAGTGATTCGGAGTTAACACAACGTCGTCATTTGGATTAGATGATTGGTATGTTAATGGCCTACTGTTCAACAGTCCTTCAGCACCAACAAATGCAGTTTGTAGTTCTTCATCTGTAACGTCTGCATTTGCAAGTATTTTGTTAATCGCACGCTTTGCTGATTTTATCATTGCTTCATGTACTCCACCGAAATGTGGAGCATTTGGAGGATTGAACTCCCATTGAATTCTCTTGTCAGACGTTTGTCTCTGTATCTGATCAGTATCTAGTTTTCTCAAAATCTCCTTTAATTCCCGATCTGCGCCCACAAAGTTCGTCCCATTGTCCGAATTCATTTTTATTGGTACACCCCGTCGACTCGTGAAACGATAGAATGCATTTAAAAATGAACTTGTGTCTAGTCCATACGCCATTTCTAAATGTACTGCCCTACTCGCCAAACATGTGAATAGACACAAATATCTCTTTTCACGGCGTTTACCACGACCCTGAATCGTGATATACGGTCCCGCATAATCCACGGCTGTGTGTGCAAAAGCTCTCATTGGCAGGTCCAAACGAATATCTGGTAATGGTGCCATTATTTGTGTTGCTATTTTGCTTTTATTACGTTTGCAGTGACTACACTCCTTTTCCCAACCTCGAATTTCTTCGCGAGCTGCGTCGATCCAAAACCTAGTCGACATGGATGACAATACTTGATTTGTCCCACCGTGATGATTCAATTCGTGATAGTGTTTTACAATCAATTTTGTTATCCTGCTTTTACGTGGCAAGATAATTGGAAATCTTGCGTCAAATGAGAGAAATTTTGCAAACTTCAGAATAGTGTCGCAGCGCAATATTCCATCATCATCTAATTTTGGGTTCAGTTGCAAAATTTTGCTTCGTTTAGGAAGTCTATTTTCTTTGTAAGACATTTGTACTCTTCAGGATAACACTCAAATTGAGCTTTTCGTATTAACAAAGTCTCTGCATCTTTTATGTCATCTGCTTCTAATTCACCTCGTCTATGACTATCACGTTTGCACGAAATGTTTGATATGAAAAGTAGTACCCAAGCTAACACACGAACAAGTTTGTGCCAGCTGGAATATTTTCCTATGTCTATAACTTCCTGATTTATGTTGGTGACAAAGAATGAAGCTTCGTCGTTTTGCTGTAGCTTTTTCCCGCGTATTTCAGATTTGCTTTCCTTTTGTTCTTCAATTTTATTCTTAGGCCAATTTTCTTGCGTGCTCGTAAGAAACTCCGGTCCATTCCACCACATTTCGCAGTTTACTAAATCCCTGGCAGTCATTCCCCGAGATGCTATATCTGCTGGATTTTCATTCGATGGCACATATCTCCATTGATTTGGCACACTCTTGTCGTGGATTTCACTGACACGATTAGCTACAAAAGGTTTGAAAATACGACTTTCCCTGTGAATCCACCAAAGTACATTCATACTGTCAGACCAGAACACGACGTCACACATTTTCATCTGGAGTGCTTGAACTACGTTGTGCGCCAACCGTACACCCAAAACTGCCGCCATCAATTCTAGACGTGAAATACTTGCTGCTTTCAACGGTGCTACCTTGGTTTTTGAACTAACGAAGCGAATGTCTATGCTCAAATCTTTCAATTCATGTCTCACGTATATTGTCACGGCATACGCAAGTTCTGACGCATCAACAAACACATGAAGTGCAGATGATTCTATGTCCTCACTATAATTCAAAGATCTCTCAACCTTAATGTCATTCAATTCAGATAAACCACGAAACCACTGTTCAATTTCATTCCTCAAGTCCTCACAAATCATATCATCCCAATCGTAGCCATCACACCATAATTTCTGCCTTAATATTTTTCCTTGCACTATGAATGGTGACAGTAATCCTAATGGATCAAATAGTCTAGCTATAACCTTCAACACAAACCGTTTTGTGCATTTTTAGTGGATGTTTCACTATTCGATTTGAAAGTTAGTATGTCCGCATCTGATTGCCATAAGATTCCCAAAGTTTTCTTTGTTGGTAATGATCCTGATTCTAAGTCTATTTCACTTGCACAATCTTCTGGTGGTACTGATTAAAGCACTTTTGTCGAATTTGACAACCATTTTTTCGCAAACATGCCCGCTTTCTTCCATAGAGCTGAGAGTTCTGAGTACATCTGGACTCCAAGCTCGTCATTTAACACCGAGTCCATGCTATCATCCATGTATGTTGATTTCAGAACCGTTTCTGCGGCTAATGGAAAAACAGACTGATATGTTTCCGCATTCTTTTTTGAAACAAACATTGCAAGGTATGGCGAGGCATTCACGCCAAAAACGACGCGATTGAACTCATAAACATCTAGTGGATTTGCTTCAGAGTTCCATAAGAAACTGTGAAACGGACGATCTTCTCGTTTCAATCCAATTTGTAAGTACATTTCACTAATGTCACACACGATTGCCACTGGGTATTTTCGAAAGCGAAGAAAAACGTCGAAAAGTTCATTTTGAAGCTTAGGGCCCTCATTTATACAGTCATTTAAACTTTCATTTTCACATTTGGCCGATGCGTCGAATACTATCCGAACCTTAGTCGTATCTTTGTTTAATCGGACGACCGGAAAGTGAGGCAAATACCAGCGTTGACCCTTTTCTATTTCTTCCGTCTTAACTTTTGTTATGTAGCCCTTCTCTTTATATTTCTTGACTGTCTCGTCGTATATTTCTTTAATTTCTGGAGTTTTATTCAGTTTCTTTTCTGTATTTTCCAATCTACTTTTCGCCATATCGTAGATGTTCACGGATGGCTTCGTAATCCAGGGTATACCAACTTCATACCGACCGTTTTCATACGTCATTGATTTTTCTGTCTCGACCAGAATCTGCTTATCTTTTGGTGAGAGAAGTGATTCGTGTAAACATTCTGTTGGTACATTTTCTACTTCCCAAAACTTTTTCAAATCGTCATGTAAGAAGTATGTCATAAATGCTTCGTTCACGTTTTCTTCACGCGCGCGAAAGGGTTTCCCAATGCACGTCCATCCGAGTGGGCCTAATCTTGCATATGGCTCTCCAGGTCCTCCATAAACTTCTTTTATTGACCGATGTATCTCTGGGTGATCGAGTCCGATTAATATATCAACGATAGGACGCGAAGAACTAACGGTCGGAAATTTAATGTCGCTTAAATGTGAAAACATTTTTGACTGCTTACTCCAATCTATGACTTCCATGTTTCCTGTTACTCTGTTTGTTGTGAAAGCATTCACTTCAAACGACACATTCTTATCAATACTCTGTACTTCGAATGATACTGGCATTGTTTGAAATGTGTTGACTTGTCCGTCAAGTACATTCACTGCGACTTGTTTCACTTCTCCTCTAAGTCCTAATTCAGACGCTATATCCGCATTTATATACGTTTTTGTACTCCTGTCATCCAGCAAGGCGTTAACTCGAACGCTTTTGTCCTTTGAATTTATGATAACTGGAATTGTCCGCAGTGCGATGTAGCTATTTGTCTTGCTATCGGTTGTACCCTTGCTATGACTAGTTACGTTCTCGGGTTGATATGGAGGTGTCATTGGATCCAAAGGTTTTGCTTCGAACTGTGGATCGATATGTAGCAGCCTATCATGCGTTTTCTTACAGTCGTTTATGCCACATGTTCTATAATTCCGACAGTTGCTACCTATATGGTTGTCTTTCAAACAACGAAAACACAACTTTGACTCTTTAGCTTTAAACCACCTGTCATGAACCGGCAGTGCTTTGAACTTTTCACAGTCCCATACACCATGACTGCCAGTACATATTTTGCACAATTTTGTCGGTCGGGGGCGTCCTGTTGTTGTATAAAATGAACGGTTTCCATGCTTGACCGGTTTCGTTGACGAGGATGTTCCAGTTGCTCCTATTCCGTGTTTTGTTTCCTGGGCGATAATGTGATATTCAGCTTCCTTGCTTACGTATTCTCTTAATGTTTCCACCGATTCTGTTTTCCCATTTTCTATTATCCATCTGTGATAACTTGTCAACATAGGTTCTGGTAACTTCTTTTGCAAGGCAATATACATCATTCCTGTACCGAGCTCTGATTCTAAGCCTGCCTCTTTTATATTTAATACAGCTATGTCTAATAAGTCTGCAAATTTGTCCAGACTCTTAGCATTTCTCACACTCATTGCTGGGAACTTTTCAATGTCTTCCATGTATTTTCCAACTTTCCTCCTTTCACCACCATATTTTCTCTCTAAGCGTTGTTTTGCCGCATCATATGCTGCCCCAGAATGACCCAAATCGTCAATTGCCTTAAGTGCAGCCCCTTTTAGATACTGTCTCAATTGTAACAGTTTGTACTCTTTAGTAGCTGGTGCACTATCTACACATGCCATAAAGGCACTTTTCCACGTTTCATAGTTTCTAGTTTCTCCATCTAAAATAGGGATAGATACCCGTTTTAGTTGTTTCCATAAGTCCTTTCCAAGATCAACTTTGTCACTATCGAGTGGTTCAATACTGGCCTCACCTTGCGTCTTGTGATATAATTTTAGTACTTTGTCATATTCTTTCTCCAAGACTTCAATTTCAGATGATGTCGTAAGCATATCATTGGTTTTCTCTTGATGCCTGTATTCTTTGCATAAATTTTCTATACTTTGAGTACATTCGTCCATGGCAGTTTCTAATTTATCAATCAGTTCTGTAAATAGATCCTCACTCGATTCTTCGTCATTTATTGCATTGACAAGTTTATTTTTTATTCTTGTAAACGCAGCCTTGCATCGTGATTTTTTCAATTTTAGCTCAACTATCCTCGCGCCAGCCTCGTGTGATTTCTTAGCTTCCTCCGTCATATTTCTCAAATTTGTAAAATTTTACAGCCCGTAAAAAAGTCAAGTGATACGGTATCAAAACTAATTTCGCATTTTCGCATCCTATTTCAATGTTTTCACAAGTACTGGTATTTTATTTCCAAATGTCATGTTTATCTTTGTTGCTTGAAAAGCAAGTCTGGTGTTCAAGTCCAATTAATATCAAAATTTACAGTGTTTCAGCTGCAGATAAGTTAACCTTTATCTCTGGAATGCGAGTTTGTTTTCCCCAGCGAGTGAAACTTATAGAGTATTATACTGTACATGTATATATATCCAGATAAATTTGGCACTTTGGTTTAAACCACTGTGTTATTTATATTGCTGTTTTTCGTTTCCTTTTACTTATACTTTTTTGTCACTGAATAAATATAATCCAAATAATTAAATTTATAATGTCTTTGCGAAAGTATCATTTATATTGTCCAAGATCCTTGATTAACCTCGCTCTGCTACCAAAATGTTCTTGAGAACTATTGGCTGTCAATTTTGCTGGGCCCATTTAATAATAAAATAAACAAACGCACTATAACACTATTAAGTCCATTTTCTTTTTATTATATTAGTTTTCTATATGAGTTTTAAATTTGTCTATAAACTCTTTTTCTATAAACACTACAACGATGTAAATCTCTGAACACTACTATCTATACGAACTGACTCAACACTCACCGAAAAGCAGTGCAGGATATTTTGTAATAGGAATTAGGCAAAGCATAATAATGTTTTGATTATCTCCCAAACATGCGGGAAACCAACCTTGTTTATTTTTTAAAAATAGAAGATTTTAACTTGACTTCCAGCTGTTCTTAAGACAGTTAAGGTTATACAGAAACCAATGGTAAGAATGAGCTTTTACTGGAAAAATGTAAAACAATTGTTGATTCCCCGCACTCCCTATTTGTTTAACGGCGTGCTGGGTCCCAAGTCAAAAACAAAGCAGTCTACCCACTTCCGTAACTTGAAAATATGGCGAGTGACTGACTTCAAGTAATTAATACGACGTGTACCGAGTTTTACCATCTTGTTGTAAAGAAGTTTCTGTGTGAATTTATCAAAGATTTGGGCTACAGTGCGACCAAATCAGTCATTCAAACGATCGAAGACATAATTCTTTTGTCCTGGCACCGAGTGCCTATGTTTTAGATGACTTTAAGCTGTGAATCCTCTATTGACTGTACTTTGTATGGGTCATGTAAATATTTTGTTAATATATTGGTTTCATTAATTTTTTTGTACATATGAGCAGCATGCAACCAATTTAAAAGTTCATTTAATACGTATTTAGAAAGTTAACAATAATCCATTAGTTTTTTTTAAGTTTGAGTTTCGAAAAAATGAAATGGTGTTTTGTCAAAAAATGAAACAATCAAAGCACTGAAGCTACAAGTTGGAGGAAAGTTTGAAAGAGATTGTTAATTCACTGGTTTCTAGATTTCAGTCCAATTTCAAGAATCGAGATTCACGTCCGTTCTACTATGTGTATGAATGCACACACTGGTATTTTTTTCACAATGCACGTTCAAGTCAGTGATCAAGTATCTGGATGAAAGTTAACGCAAATATTATGAATTCATGTTCTTTTACTCAGTATCATTTTGCTGTTTAATATTGACTTGTTTTATACAAGGAAAGAAATATATGCATGAATAAAACCCATTTCCATCTACAATACTGAGCAGTACAATCTGGTTGTTACCTGTCAGTTATCTATAGATTTGTCCCAGCTTGATATGAAAATGAACTGTCATGTGAACCTAAATCAAGTATCTTATATAATCTAGAAAATGTAAAATGAAGAAAAAAGAAAAGCCATTGAAAAATTTATCATCACAGCGTTATTGTTAAATAATATAATTGATAATGATTATATGATAAAGTAGTTTGTAAAAATGGCATTCAAAATTCAACATACAAAACTCACATCAATATACAGTTATTATTATGTTTGTTTCTCTTTTATTATTTGCTCTTTTATTATTTTCTCTTTTATTATTTGCTCTTTCTATTTTTATTCCTTTTATCCTTTCGAAATATTTGTTGAACTACCTTTCCATGAACTGACACTTAATAGAGGGTGTGTCACTGCCTTATGAAACTCGGAAACTAGGAAAAGGTTTCCTGATTTTTGGGTTAAAAAAGTAAGAACTTGTGAACTAGCCTCTGAATCCACCTGACCTACTTTTAAACATCGCATGAATCTATAGGATAAACATTTTGATCATGTTTCATGAAGATATGGGCAAAGAGTGAACCTTGGAGTGTTTGATTTTAGTTAGTGATCTAATGTTGAATCACGAGTCTACCTGTTTCATGCAAAACAGAAGACAAAAAAGATGATGATGAAGTACTAACTGACTGATCTAAATGTAACTTTAACATTTAGGCAATCTTTAGATAAGAGGTATATAATTCATTATATGTTTCTCAAAACGGTGAAACAATTCTATAGAATTACTATCAATTGAACTGACATGTTAAATCACCATATTTGCATGTAAAATTAAGCATATCATTGACAGCAAAGAATAAAAAATTGAAATATATGATATACAGGTAACGTGTAGTCGAAATGTTTCTATTTGCATAGCATCTTCTGTGAATTTTGCCAAATCAACACTCAGCATTTTGATTCTATTTTTTTAAACATTCCCGGAAGTTTAAAGTTTGCACTTGCGACTTACGATCACAGGGGCATCGACGTGTGATGTCAGAGTTGTCCTTATAATTTACTTAAAAACTGTAAAGAAACTCAAGTACCAAACAGAGGTTCATTAGCTTTCACATATAGGAATTTCTTGTGAAAGTTACTGTCGTCTGTTAGGGCTTCAATTTTATCGTTTATTGATTCGTCTGTAGAAAAGAAGTGTTAGGGTTTAAGTCAATATAAATGTTTATGGTGGGTAGTAACTTTTTATCAAGTTTGTATAGTTATGTTTACCTTCACCTCTAACAGCGCTATGTTACTATAATTCGTAAAAGTCACTATGAAGCCCACTTTTAAGCTTTAGTACCAAGTTCCATGTACCAAGAATCACCTTCACAATGTTCTTTTACTGGCTTGATTCATTCTAAGGGATAAGTCCTTTAGTTATAAGTTTATTAATTCATTTATTTTTTTAAACTTTTTATAAAGTTGTCATTATAATGGCTAGCAGCTGACTTCGTATTTATAAAACATCAGTTATAAAATGTTGTAAAAAACACCATTTTTAGGCTGCATTAAAAAACGAAAACAAAAAACGATCTGATTTCAGAACAAATTGATGATAAAAACATTTAACGACAAAATGGTGTCAAAACGAAAAGATGTTATTCAAATAATGAAATTATTTTCAAAGGCAATTGACACTTAATCCTGCGATTAGCTACGGCTGACTAAGAACATGTATTTGTAAAAGGTGATTTCCATGTTCCCCATGTTTAATACATGTATGTATTGATTGTAGGGTTATTTACATGTATGCTGACCTTGATAGTAAGGGAACTTTCCAGGCTGCTCTATAAAATGAACTCACTGTTTACATTTAATTTGGTTGTTTACAGAATTGTTGTGGATTCAGGGTTATATATTTTAGCCACTTTTATCATTTTATCGGTCATAGTTGGGAATACATATGAAAGAGAATATGACAAAGGGGATTAATTTGGTATAGTGTTTAAGAAAATAACTTTGAAAACTGAAATTAAGAAAACTTGTAGACTACCTATACAGTTGTAAATATTAGGGATTTATATTTGGGAACTGGATATAAGGAAGTGAAGATAATTATTTTAACTATGAATAAAAAGAGTTGGATCAGTTAAATCTAAGTAAGCAAGATTTTGTACGGTGAATACTCCGACTGTAGATAATTTTGGTACCGAAAATTTCTTGTTAATAAATATTCTTTATATTGATTATATTGTTATTGTTCGTGTGTGTTGCTTGTTGTTTCTTTCTAGTTACGCTAAGCCCTTTACACTTATTAATCTATTTCCTTATTGTTTTTATTTGTTAATTTATTTTAACAACGAAGCGACGAAATAGAAGAAAGAATTGCTATTTAGCGAAACTCAGACAACAGAACTAGATATAAGAACAAAAAGCATATTCCGCGAGACTTTATTTAACTGATACTGCCTGCTTCATTTAGTTTTCTTGTATAAAGGTCAACCAATAACAACAACTCACAATTTGGAAACCTGTTATAACCTTAACAGTTCCATCCGTTTATACAAATATTTTGCTGGTTTATCTTTATCAAAGGACGAATGGCAAAGGAATATATATTACAACACTTAATGAAAATAAAATATATCTATTAAGATTAAGAATATTTCTTATTTCACACAAAGTTGTATATTTACATATATCACCTTAAATATAAACTGACATTCAAACTCTACTGCTACCATAGCTAGGGTTATCATAACTTTAAAGATAGCAGGTTGTGTGTTTATCAATGTTTCAATGCGAAATACCAAATTTAAGTTAGAAATCAAACTAATAAAACTAATAACCAAGGACATAATTTGTTTTTAGTTTTATTATTTTATTCTTAAAGTAGAACAAACTTTTTTAACGTTATCCTTTATCTCTTTTTGATCCAGCAAGCGTTTAACTGATTCTAAAGGTGCTAGCGGAATGGTGTCGCATTTATACCGTCTTCGTTGTAGTGTACCATTCACCAATACTAACTTTTTTCTTCTATTGCTCCAGTTTCTTGCACACGTGCGATAATGATGTATTGTTGCAATGGATGGATCCATAAATCTCCTGAAAAAGAAATAGTTTTTAAAACGATAAAAATGTTAATAAAAACGAGAACACACCTTTCATCAAATTTTATGTCGTCAAAGAAATGTAATGTGAAAAATGAACATAAAATATTTTTGATTCATTGACTGAATTTAAAGAATTCTCGAAAGATTACAATCTATTGTCTGCTGCTGAGGAATCAGTTTGATATTTTTTGTCACTCGATAAGATCAAGACACATCTTCTTAAACCAGCTCATTCACCGTTAAACGGTAGGATATTATTTTCTTCTCTCCCTCGTTACTGTTGGTGAAGTTTTTGATTTCTGACAAAAAAACAAATCGGCTTGCGTAGGTCACATTGCACGGAAAAACGCATTTTTCGCAAACGCCTGGGGAATTCTGGTTAAATAAAGAATACGTATCTCCGAAGCAGGTGCTTGCTGTAATGTCAAACGGTCTGCAACATGGTGCCTTCACCAATCTCAGAACAGGCATTCTTTGCTTGGCTAAATGTTCCGAACCATTATATAACCAACATAAAGTATGATAATTCACAAGAATGAATCTGAGGGTAACTTTATTTCAAACAGATTTTCTGTAATTTAAGCTGACAGATGCAGTTGCTTATTGTCTCTGATAGTTTATTGTATTCTAAATATAGCAATCAAAAACTCAATTCAAAGTAAAAACATTATTCCACCGCACCTATGATTTCTCTCAAATGAATTTCATCGCTTGTTTACAAAACTTTCCGTGACTCATGTAGGTAAACTCGAGTCAGCTGATATACTTTCATTTTCAGTATTATGACAACACTAGCGATGTTTGGAGGGACAATTTCAATCATGTTTGAAGTAAAGTAAACTAACCTGTGAACTTTCGTAACTTGTTTTGGTTATGTAGTGCCTTGGGGCATTTAAACAAGAAACGAATACCTGTAGAATGTGCTCAGTCATGTGACAGCAAACGAAAATAAAAATTCTAAATCTAGGTTTTATACCGTTCGTAATACTATATCCTATGATGGAGAAACTACTCATTTTGTTACTATGACGAAATGTTTCATTGGGTGACAATGTGTCTGTAGAGTAAGAGAATTTGCCAGCCGGTCTGCTGATAGGGCCCTGTCATGTTTGCTTAGTTTTATTTCTTTGATTATGGATGTTATCAAGGTTTCTTTTTTATAAGTGGTGAAAAATCTTACATTTAGCTATGGTGTTTCAGTAGTTTTTCAACATTTTTTATAGGTATGTAGTTGGGATATTTGAATACCGCTTCTCGTAGTGCGGTTGTCATTCATCTCAAGTAGTATTATTTGATGTCACAAATGGTATGGAATACAGCGGCATATACGTGCTTTTTAAGCACTGCCGACCACACATGCAGAATTGCATTGTAAAGAAATAAAGGTTCTGATAGACTTAAGACACACAGATAGCTTAAATTACATTCTTAGTCAATTACCGACTACGAAGGAGCTGCTTTAAGTACATGTAAGAAATAAAACATCTTAAAGTAATAATATTCACTGGGTAAAAGCTTCGTGGTATCATTTGTAGAACATACTTTCTTTCAACTTTATCCATCTAGAGTATTGGATTTCAATATTTAATATAGCTGCTACAGCATAGATAACATATTCCAGTTTTCTAACCTATTAAAACAAATTTATCCATTTGTGGAAAAAAAACTGCAGAGTTGTAAACAATTTTATTGTATGTCACTGAAGCGTCTGTATAATGTGGTTATCAAGCTGGCATTTCTTTTGGGACAAAGCCACTTGATATTTGCGAAAATTGGCAAAAATTAACAAAATGATCTGTTTGTTTTCTTCTAAATATAGAAAACTAAAGACAGACACAGAAACCTCCGAAAACTTTGTGTGTTTGATCTTATACGTAAAATTATTCTAACAGTTTAAGAAAATGCAACTCTAAAATAATCAAGTAGATTATGGGTGTCACCAAGAAATCTGCCTTCATGCCTTAAAAATAAAAAAGGTATATTTGAAACAAAATATAACTTTTTTTGCATTTTTGGTCATCTGATGGTTCAGCAGCTATAATAAATACTTTTTAACTATTTAATACATGGAAACCTTGAGCACCTTTTCTATTACTTTAGTTTTCTCCTCAAAAGGATGCAAATCAACTCTGCACAATAATTACTTATGTTTTAACAGAATGTTTCTTTATGCTGTTTGAAAGGCCATGTGGGATGTGTAGGAGAGTGTTCATGTTTAAGTCTCTCTTAAGCAAAACTGCAGTACTTAGATTTATGTTTTTAATAAACTAATTTCAATCTATTCTTTTCAAGATCTGTAGCATTAAAATTATAGGTCTTTAAAGACAGCAGAAAGTTTTATAATCTACCTAAGGAAACATAACCGTTTCTGGTGAATCACAAACTATGTAGTTGATTATACACGTACCTTAATTTAAAAATATCTTATGTGATCATGCCTCTAAAGGCAACACTTGGGATCAAAAGTTGTATCAGCATAACTGATGGCACACCATGTCAAACAAATGCTAATAAAGAGCATTAAAAGCATGCAATATTGAGAAATTTTATTACTTTAAGCCCGTCCTTGCACGGGCTCTCATCTGTTTTTTATTGGAAAATACTTGATGGTTTATTGGGGTTTAACGCCAGTTTTAACAGCTAAGGTCAAATTTTGGTGGTCAGTCCACCTAACCATTGTTCCTGGGTATCAAACCAGTTTACTAACCAATTTTTCTGCAAGTGACTGACTACTTCCTCGCTTGCTTCTTAGATGAGGGACAAGCGATCTATAGACACATTGTCTGAGATCAATTATCATGGAGAAATTTTGCCCGCCCTGATGGGGATTGAACCAGGATCGTCAAGATTGACAATCTGATGCTCTATTGATTGAGCTAGCCGGGCCGACGGAAAAATACGTGAATCATTTTCTTTGTATTGTTACCTATATCAAAAATGTCCAGACCTTTATATGTATCTGACCAAGAACTCGAATCAAATGTCAGTTAAATAAACCCTTGTCAACGATGTCTTATTCCCTAAAATCATCTTATATGGATTTTGAAAGATGCATAGGTACTGATAGAAGAGTTGGATGACTTTAGTTTTTCTTGTATTTACTCGTATTTAAATCTTCAGAAGTGATACTAATATGTTATGTAACGATAAACTTACGTTGAAAAATCTTGTTTAGGGAATACGTAATGTATCATTCCTTCGGCAAGTTTAACCCTGCTTGGCATATATATATATTTCACCCTGTCCTTTATTGGCACTGTTGCTTTATCATAGCGACCATATATCAGTGGATGGTTAGGGTTTTCTGATGGCCAGGACAACACGTGAATATTAGTGTATAAAGACAGCACTCCAACATTTTCCTGGCGAAATATATCTGTCTGGAAATAAAAATTACAAGCTGGTATTATTTTATCAGTCGGCACAGTTCAATCAAAGAACTTATTGTACAATTGAATTCTCAAATACATTTTCATACTCCTTTCATAACCGTTATCATTTGTTCCAACTGAAAAACTTGAGCATGGGACAAAATTCTCAAAACGATTTTTTTTTCTATCGAGATATTTCTTTTGTTACTGTTTCATATGTTTATGTAACTTTTCAGTATAATGTGTAAGCTTAATATTTTAGAACAGTTTCTTTCCGTCTACCAAAGCAGGGCATTGAGTATGTTTATTACGTTTCAAAAGTTTATTTCCATAAAACCCTGCAGTTACCCTGCAACACCATGTGTATTGTTTCTGTGGAAAATTTTGCTTTTGTTACTGTTTCCTACTTTCATGAAACTTTGCAGTACAATGTGTATGTTTACTATATTAAAAACAGTTTCTTTCCGTTACACCCTGCAGTACATTACGTACAATAGATATGATTAATAGTTTTCAAAAGATTTTTTTTTTAAATGACGCTTTTCTTTCCCAATTCTTAAGACTGGCGAAGAATAAGCTGAAGAATAAGAATAAGCTGATCTCTAAAGCTTCAGAAAAAAGAGCATAATGAAGTGTTCAGACAAAAGCTGCAGTGTTTGTTTCATTATCTACTTATAACACATGTTTCAAGCGTCACGTTTCCTCAATCAGCATGTCTATTAAGCTGATACTTGACTTAGATTATGTATGTATTCATCCCATAACACATGTTTCAAGCGTCACATGTTTCTTCAATCAGCATGTCCATTAAGCTGATACTTGACTTAGATTATGCATGTATTCATCCCATAACACATGTTTCAAGCGTCACATGTTTCTTCAATCAGCATGTCCATTAAGCTGATACTTGACTGAGATAATGTCAGTATTCATTCCTATAAGTCTTACACTAATAGCATTTAAATGAATTTAATGCAGTATTTTCCTTTTAAAACATTCTTTGCTAATGTTGAATTTAAACTAAAATTGTTAGATCGAGATCATATGTTCTAAATGTTTCCTGGTGATATGTTTGTTTCCTAAACTCAGGATACACGATAAAAAACGTTCAAACATTGTCATAGTCGTAAGAATGCAATAAAGACCGCATAATCATATATAAATGTGTGCGTGTGTGTGTGTGTGTGTGTGTGTGTGTGTGTGTGTGTGTTTCAAGTGTCATGGTTTTTTGGTTTTTGACACTGATTTTCGATAAACATCATGTTTATATATATAGCTAAATACAGCTAAATATATATATATTATACCTTACCATTTTATGTTTAAAGGCATTTTTCTCTGTACTCGTTGTTAAGAGGAGCTCATCAAAGTCAAGGTCAACTACGAAATCGTAATATTTATGCCTTTCTCTGCAGTCTAGAAGTCCGGCATGTTCGTCGTTGTAATACTGGCTGGAACTATTTGGAAACGTTTCTAAAAAGATATGATTCATTTAAACTTCTTTAAACGTTCGATTAAATTGTTTGAAAAAGAAATTGTAGAAATCCATGGAAATTTCCATGGATACGAGTTTCCAATGGTTGCTATGTCTTTACAGATCATTTTTCAGAGCACGTTTGTATTTGATATATGGCGTCCTAAGTCAATCAATTTCATTTTCAATATAAAACAGGAGGGCCATGATGGCAATGATTCGTTCACCTGAGTACTTTGGCTTTGGATCTGCTGTTGAGCAAATATCAGAAGCAAAATTACAATGTCTGAGTTAAAGATTTTAAAAGATCTAACATCTTATACAAATAGAACCACCGAAGCGGACCAGTTTTGTCCCCAGTGACAAAGTTTGGACACAGTAGAGGTTTCCTAGAAAATAGAACACATACGGTTTCAGCAAAAAAAGTGTTTTAAGTATTATCAATCTTGACATAGGACCATTAGAACATGCTCAATGCAAAGCTAACTGTTTTAGACAAGAAGAATTACAATGATTAAATATTTTACAAAAAAAGGACCCAAGGGGCAAGTCCAATTTTTAACTCAGGAACATAACTCAAACAACTCGCTACATATCTACTAGAAACATATACATACAAAATATCTGAGCTCTAGGGCATAAAGTTTAAGTCAAAAGATTTTCAAAGTTTTTCCTACACAAACTCAATGTTTAATGTGACCTTTTGACTCTAGGGAAATAATTTGCACAGTAATTGTAGAAGCCATCTATACAATGTAACATGCAAAATATCTAAGGTTGAGAGCTGATGTTTTCAGACAAAAATATTTTAAAGATTTATTTGTTTTGGTTTTCTTCCTACACAAACTCAATCTACAACAAATGAGCCCTGGACAGGGTAAATTTGTCACTAAGGAAATTATTTGAACAATCTTTTTGAAGTCAACTATACGTACGGTTTCAGACAAGAAGATTTTCAGTTTTTTCTACACAAACTCAATGTTTAATGTGACCTTTTGACTCTAGGGAAATAATCTGCACAGTAATTGTAGAAGCCAACTATACAATGTAACATGCAAAATATCTAAGGTTGAGAGCTGATGTTTTCAGACAAAAATATTTTAAAGATTTATTTGTTTTGGTTTTCTTCCTACACAAACTCAATCTACAACAAATGAGCCCTGGACAGGGTAAATTTGTCACTTAAGGAAATTATTTGAACAATCTTTTTGAAGTCAACTATACGTTACGGTTTCAGACAAGAAGATTTTCAGTTTTTCCTACACAACTCAATGTAAAACAAATGGCCCATTTTGCGGAGTCAATTTTTGAACCTAGGGAAATAATTTGAATAATCTTTGCAATAGTCAACTATAAAATGCTACACACCAGATATCTAAGGGCTAGAGTTTACGGTTTATCACAAGAACTTATTCAACGAGTGAATCTTTCGACATATAGAACCCTTGATGGCAGGGCTAAATTTGATCCCACATACAAAATTTGATCAAACTTGTTTGAAGTCTACTAGACAGTGCAACATACAAAATACCTAAGCTCTACAGCGTACTGTTTCAGACGAGAAGATTTCCCCATAGAAGCCCATGTAAAATCACACGACCCATGGCAGGAGCATTTATGTTACTGTTTCCGTCACCCAAAGTGCAGGGTCATTTAAGATCTAATCAGCGTAATTTGATAAATGTTGGAAGATGACCTCTACATTAAGTTTTATGCAAAATAGCTAAACTTCAGGCCTTGTGGTTTCCAACAAGAGGGGTTTGAAGTCTCATCTATATAAGTCTTTGTAAAATCAAGTGACCCCGTTGCATGCCCATTTATGACATCAAGGGCAAAATTTGAACAGTCTTCTTTGAGAACCACTAGGAGGTAAACCAATATGCAGAATATATTAGCTCGAGGTCTTGTGGCGTAAGACATGAATATTTTCAAAGTGTTTCCTTTCTGTTGCCATAGCAACCAGAGTTCTTGATGAAATACTATTCTTTGAACAACTTCGGTAGAGTTTCATTCAAGAAACGCCAGTTATCATTTGCTTTAATGCCAGTGGTTTAGGAGGATATATTGTTTAAATGTAAAAATCGATGACGCTTGATGCATACTGCACGACGCACGTACACATGGACGATCACATTAGCTCGCACTGAGCGTATTCTCAAGTGCTGGTAGTAGGTAGAAATATAGCTTCTAACTACATATATATATATATAGCTTGTAACTTAGATAAACCCCTTAATCGTCTTGCTTATTGAACGAGTGCCCAACTTACCTATGGGATTTACTAATTCGAAAAGTTTCAATATTCCTTCCTGTTGGTAATAACGTAAAACATTTTTCGCTACTGGATTCAGAGTCGGACTTGGATGAAAAGTAAACCTATCCACTCCTAGGAAACGATGAATTTCAAACCACTCCACAAGACTTTTAGGGTCAATAGATCCATATAATATATCATTATCACACATAGCAACTTTCTCTTGTCCTTCTTGTTGTGTTGAGCACTGTTGGCACAATGTAATACGACTTTTCTTCTGGGCATGGTTTTCCTAAAGCTGCTAATGATATTCCAGTTATATCAGAAGAACTTCCTTTCAAAGGACAAACAACATGTCTTACCCACAGTTTTGGATAACAACAGATATTTGATTGTTTCATTTTTTCAGACCTTATAAAATTATGACTGTCTAATACACAACATTTCATTATTTTGGAAAGACTGTTTTCCGTTTGCCAAGCTATAACACTTACTTCAGCCTGAGTGGTATTTGTAATTTGCTGATGATCAATAAAGGCCGAATACAGGAAAGTGTCGTTTGCTTCAGCTGCAAGAAACACTCTGTTTTCACTTCTGGTTTTGTACGTTAATTCGTTACCTGTTAAGACCTGAAATATGCATCAAAATTGTTAATTGAAGATATTAAGTAAAGAGAACAATAACAAAGGCACATATTCTTATATATTCAAATAATCATCAAGCTTATAGTAGAGTCCAATAGTGAACTTAAGTTTAGACGTCAGACCTAATACACAAAATAAAAAAATGAGTGGTATAAAACATGAATCTTTTCATTGGTATGAAGGACTAACTTTCAAATGCTCAAAATCTCTACTGTCATACTGTTTGCATGCGTCAAGATTAGTTTTGTTAACTATTCTGTCCAGTTTAATATTTGTGTATTATAATTGAATATTTTATTCAGATAAAACCATGTCTGTCGTATTGATTCCTTTTTAATGGATACGTGAGAACTGTTTTTTCTTTCAAAGGCAAAAACAATGTAGAAAATTCATTTTACAAACTGAAACTATTTAGAAATAAAAACGCATTTAAGGCTTAAATATGATGGATAGATGAATGAAGAATGAATTAATGAATTCGGATGGATGGACAGAGGAACTGTCGGACGGTTTGTAAGATAGATGGATAGACGGATGGATGGATCTTATGACCATAAATTAACCCATACACTTTCATTGTTACGTGAAACAATATCTAAGACCAGCAATCATTTCTGTTTTCCGAAAGTAAAGTGTGAAGCCGAATGCCATGCTGGCTGAACATTCAGCTCGGCATTTGTTTCTAGTGTTTTTCTGTTCTCATTTTCTGTATGTCGAGATAAATGCCGACCTGTATCAACATTAAGATTGACTTTCAGTTTTCACAGTTTTATTATCTTTTCAGTTTACTGAATGTCGTGCTTGCTCTATATTCAAAATGGTATTTGTTTTTTCTTTAAAAAAAAACCATCCTAACCGTATATCGAGATGGCTGTACATTCAAACTGACATTCGACTTTATTTTTACAAGTTTTTAAATGCCGAAGAGATTTTCGAGTTGTGACATAATCAGATAACCCTTAAATTTATTTTTGCAAAGTAATATCCCTTTTTCGACATAAAATTTCTTAGTTAACCCTTTTCGTTAAGGTCCAATTCTCGAAAAGTGTCCAAGATAAGCACTTCAGACTTGGAATAGTTGATCACAAACAAGATCTCTACAAAGATTGTTGGCATCCATGTCTCTGGGGTCAAAATTAGCCCTATCCCAGTGGTCACTTGATTTTGCTTAGACTTAAATGGAAAAAAAAACTTCTTGTGGCAAAGCACAAAGCCAAGAACTAAACTATTTACTAAGATGGGATAGGTAGTATTTCCCCTCCCCACATGCATAGGACCCCCTCCACCGTTACACCTCGCTCCCCCACCCCCCATCCACATACACACCTCCGAAATTTATTTTTTCATTATTATTTTTAAATGTAGGTACTTAAAACTCCCACCAGCCCCTCCCACGATTTTTGTAATACTGACATCGTCTGCAGAGCACCTGCCCCTCCCCCGATTTTTGTGACGCTGACATCTGTCTGCAGAGCGTTGTAAAATTTTAGTAAATTTACCTAGTAAAAGAGTAGAAACGACATTTTACATTTTGCTAAGTCGATTTTCTAAAAATACATTGGTTTTGTATTTAAGACTCTTTAGGAAAAAAAACGCGACAAATTGCAATCACAAAATGAAAATTATTGAAAATGCACATTAAATACTGGATTGATGTTCTCTATGTGTACTGGACCTTTAATATCTGTCCCCGATCTCTCAGTCGTAGTCAGTAATTGATAGTTCGGAGCACCAATGTAGATGTAGTTACGTTTTAACAGTTGATTATTTAGATTACATCGTTTATCCTTTAGCTGGAACACACGCACAGTGACAGACAAAAGGACTTCTTAAATATCAAAAAGAAATATGGCACTGGTCACAGTCATGGTAGCTTACTAATAAGGAAGTTATGGCCAGTGTTATAGTTTTTGACAAATGGACTTTCAAGGTGAAGGTCATTCAGGGGTCAATTTCAGATAAATATAAGTCAGTGGAAAGGTGTTATCTAAAGGGGTGAACAAGTATGAAGTAAATCCACTTATTAATAAGGCAATTATGGCCAATGTTAAAGTTTTCGGACGGAATGACGGACGGACAGTTAAAAAATTATATGCCTCCCTTCAGGGGCATAAAACAATAGTATTTTCACATCCATATTATACCCATAAGAATATTTTACATTGCATAGTATGGGATCAGATATAGAGCATTTGAGTATTATTTATGTTCTTCTACATTCCTGCAAAATGGGAGGGCTATTTGAAATTTTAGAATATTACTATTTTTATGAACAACGGTATTGTTAGGCAAATAATGCTCATTGTCTTATTTTATATAAAATTTTGATTACATGCAATGAAAAAAAAACAAGCACAGATTTAGGAAATAAAAAAAAGATATGAATAAAGTATGATATATTCAAGTTAACATGATTAAATAAGTAACATGGTTGTCTTACGCACGTTTTAAAACAAAAATGATAAAGCGAATAATTTCAGTTTTTATTAGCAAGTTTTCACAAACGTTATTCTTTTTTAGGAAAATATATCCAGTAAGACATTATATTTTGTAATCAGCTTACTTTTACAACACATTGCTCAGTAGTGAAAACAAAACTTAGCTTATTTTCATTAAATAATTAAAATTTCACAAGAATAAAATGTACATGTATATATATATATATATATATATATATATATATATATATATATATATATATATATACCAAAAAAAAATAAAGAAACATTATGATTTCGATTGAGTAAAAGACTTTCAACTAAGTACCAACATAATTATCAAAATGTTCAGCAATTTAAAAAAAGTTTCTGAGTTCTAAATTTCAACCGTGATATTAAAATTCATTAAAATTCATATTTCTGGAAGAAGCCCCTTTTGGTAGAGCATTTTGGTAGAGTCCGTGTGAAGTAGTATATATAGCAAACACAAAAAGAACTAGCAAAAATGACAAACGGAGATAATTCAAAATTTGAGCAAGCTGGAGTTATGGTTCTTGTGTACTGCACTCCGCCCCATCACCAACAACCTATAATACAAGCTAGAAGCCAATCCCCCGTATAGTTTGTGAGAAAATGGCCGGACAAGGAGAACTCAAAAAGGGAGATAAATCAAGAATTACCATGGCTAGATAATACTTATTGTGCAGTGCACTTTACCTCATCGCAACCAAGCAATATTCCAAGTTTGAAGTCAATGCCTTGTATCCTTTTGGAGTTATGCTCTGGACAAAATGGGGAGGGATGGACGGACAATTTGATTACTATATACTCCCTTCGGGGGCATAAAAATTGTAAAATTAAACAAGAGATTTTGCGAGATGAGTGTTATACAATATTTCATAAAAATGTTTTAAATAGTGTTTAAAAAAAACTCAAGTGAAGTGATATGTTTACTCTGAGCAAAGTGTTGGCATTATCTTTATTTTGTCCCCAACTTTAATGAAAAAGTTCACTTAATTCTACGTTCCTTGAAAATCTACTTTGAAATTGCCTATATACAAAGTTAAGATAATAGTTTGGTTTTTGAGAAGAAATGCTAGAAACGTTAGAAACTTACCGACGTATAAACCAGGAAAATAATAACAGTTGCTGAAGCGATTAACAACAACATTTTAAATGTTTTAAATAAAGAAAAATTATATTTTAGATCCATCAGAAAACTATGTCTATGTAAAAGTCAACTTTACTACAATAACGATTTATTTTTTTTTATAAAGAAACAATTACATAGACAGCTGTTAGCCTAGCAAGAACTTCGTGAATCAGTTTTAGTCAATCTTATACTTGTTTTAGTATTGAACATGTGATAGTGTTTACAATATTAATGTCTGATAGAAAACCACTAGCTTCGTTTATCGGAGCTTTGTTACACCGCTTAGCGGACACAACCCACGGATGGGTTGAGATTCCGTTTATGCGGCGAATTGCAACGCATAAAAGGAATAAAGCCATTTATGCGACGTAATGTTCTGCGCCTTTTTGCCGCGTATATGGATTGCTCTAAAATTCCCCAAGGGACGAGACAGTTACAAAACTGTTTATATAACTGGGGAGTTGTTTGGCATATGTATATGCACTTTGAATCTGGTTACTTAGCTCGAAATGGGACAACTGTCTTAAAATCAAGAACAATCAGTGATCACATGTGTCGCCTGATAATAGCCAATTAAGCAGTTGTATTGAGGGGTGATTGGACAGTTTGTTGGAAATGTAATTTGAGGTGCCGATCGTGGAATATTTCATTCAAATTACATTAGTAGCATAAGAGAACTAGTCCGGACAAACTTTAAAAAATAAAAATCATTAAAGGGACATAACTCTGACAAAAATCATTGAACTGGAAAATGCCGACTGTATGCACAAGTAGACCTAGTACTAATC
This sequence comes from Cyclina sinensis, assembly GCA_012932295.1. NCBI lineage: Eukaryota > Metazoa > Mollusca > Bivalvia > Venerida > Veneridae > Cyclina > Cyclina sinensis. The sequence continues at coordinate 46,860,542 of JAAONU010000019.1, read as the reverse complement.
ATTCCTGAAAAGTTTGGATGAAATTGCACCAGTAGCTTTTGAAAAGTACAAGTTTTGTGACGGACGGACAGGCGGACGCAAGGACGGACAGACAGACAGACGAGGAGAAGTGTTCCCTATATGTCGCGGCTACTTTGTAGCAGATGACACAATGACCATCGGTTTAGCCTATGCGATTATCACATTAGGCAGCTCTATAACCTTTATTCCAATGACCACATCATCGGGTAATAATTGTTTACTATTGCTTAGAATTACTACGTAAATTAGTAAGCTTATTATTTGTGAACAGTATTATTTACTATTCAATCCTCTATAGAAAAAATAAAATTTACTAGAAGTAGTATTATAACTTATAGTAAACATACTATTAAACCTAGTAAAATTTACTATTTTGAATATCAAATGAACAACCATCTTAAAGGTATGATATGATATTGAAGCATAGGATAAATATAAGCTAGGGGCCAATATCAAATTGCTTTATCTTTTTTACAAATACGTCAATGTATTTTAAGTTAGATTTTATTGTAAGCATTAAGAAAATTAAGAAAGTATTAAATAAATTTGCGGACAACCCTAATGAACTATTTTGTGTAGTTATGTTTACTATTCGAGGCAGCATCAAATTACTACCCAAGGCAGTAAACTTTACTCCTTGTTTCTCTGTGGATATCCAACCTCTTTGTTTAGCACGTAGTTTGGTCAAAGAAGGTCATGATGACACACGTATGAGGGTGAATACTCCCATCTCGACCTTAGAATCATTTTAAGTGATACACGGTCCTCCAATCCCCACTTATACAGTATGTCTTTTGAGTAAAATATAACTAGCCCTCAGCCTCGTATACAAACACGATCAAACTACCTCGGGAGAGACATCTTTTTCATCTATTGGTCGAGCAATTGTTTGGTCGCTTCGAACGGTTGGTACTGTATTTTACATTATTTGTCGCATAATGCACTAGTCAATGTCCCCATCCCGGGTGGTCCCAGTGAAAAGACCAGTGTTTTTGTCATATCCGGTGTCTCCGTGGTGTCAGTATCAGGTGTTTTTTCCTTGTTTAAAACAACCGGGACTACAGCCTGAAACGGAGCGGGTGCAATGAGCCGTGTTTTTACCTTTTGCATGTCTCCGAGGTACCGGGACTTTATCCAGGTGGAAAAGTCAAAGTCCCGTTTCTTTCCCGGGGAAGGGGACCGTGGTTTACTTTTACTGGTACACACCCAAACGGACTATTCATTTATATTAACTGAGCAGGTCCCTGACGGCGAACGCGCGATGCGACGATCGGAGTCTAAGGATCAGCTGCTACATTTAGGCATCAAAGGATTAAAAAAAAAAAAAAAAAAAAAAAAAAAAAAAAAAACGGCACCTACACTGACACTGAAAAATCGTGCGCTGTACGGTTCTAGGTCGATTTCAAATTTTTGTTGAATAATCTGACGGTGGCATTTGACTTTAAAAGCTTACTCTTTGATCAATTTCTCAGAAGAAGTTAAACATGCATGATTCATGTGGCTAATAAAACAACGATTTTTAACATTCTTGGGTGACGCCGTTAAGCTATGAGTGCTATTCGCAGGATTGTATGGCCAACTATTTTACTCGCCGAATGAAATCCAGGGAAATAATGCATAGAAAAAAATATTTTTTGAGAAATTTAAATGCCTTTAGACATTACTACGTTTTTCTCTACGGTCTCGGAACGAAATGTATTTGTGTAGTTTTATTTGTAATACAAAATGTACGTTTTCTTTCACAATACCCATTTCTTTGTTTTATTTTCAGAGAAAGAGAACTGGCTCAAACAGTTTAAAATAACGCTTTTGATTGTAATCATAGCGGCAATGTTTCTAACCTTAGTACAGTTCGGGAAAACATCTTCATTCAGTGTCCATTTACCAACGATAACAAATATAGACCTTGCAAATAGAAGCCTTCTGATTCGGCAGTTAAAGTCAAGCGTCCTAGTTAAATCCATGCCCTTAAACGCTTCGGAAGCATGGCCAGTGACGATCGAAACAATAGCAACATAAATAAAACCCAGTTGTATCTGCAGATAAAGAAACAAGTTTTAACTGAATCAGTATTCATAAATGAACCGTAAGTACCCTCTGTGGCCGCAGAAAATGTAAAGAATAAGAGATTAAACTTTCTACGGATAAACAAACCAATATGGGTAACCTAGGCCATCTGAATGCATTATCTTACCAGTAATTGTTCTTACAGCAACTGCAGAATGACCCCATCTACTAAAACATGAGACAAATGGATGCCATTGTATTTATTAATTACACAAGAAAACTTGAGAGAGTTGCTCCAACTTTCTCTTGCTTATCTTCCTAAAGATCAGGAATGGGTTTTCTTCAGGATGGAGCCGCCTGCTTTCTACCACATGTCTTGGTATCGTAACCCCATCTGGAGAAATACTATGAACTGGTCCTGGGGATATCGATTAGACTCGGATATATTTTTACCGTACGGGAAACTAAATGTGCGTTACAATTTTTTTGAATCGGAACTACTCTGCAATTTATAGAAGAAAAACACGATGCTCTGAAAACAAACGAAAGGTATCATGAAACCAAATGAAGTCCACCGTAAACGACAAGTGTAAATTCTATATTTCATTTGAAATCAGTTTCTGCAAAGACTATATTACAGAAATATTATTCAAGTACTATGAATTAAATACGGTATTGCTGGTTCGTGGAGCGTTGAAGTATTCTAAGTATTTCGACAAATCTACTTAATATATTAATACGGCAGACTTTTCTACCATCAGGAAAGTAGTTGCATATTTGAAGAGGGTAGGCAACACTGACACGCTATTCGTATGGGAAAAGGATAAATATATACCAATTAGTATGCCTACTGCCCAGTCGTCATGCGTTTTATGCCAAACACTTAACAATAGAAATCAAAATGAAAGAGTTTATGATGACATCGAGTCCTTCATACATTCAAACACGTGCTATACTGCCAAAGAAATATTAGGAAGAAAAATTATCACTTACACTTCAGGAATGTATTCTAAGAATAAAGAACGTCTTTTATACCATTTTGCGAAAGGATTTTATCATTGGTTTGTTACAAACTCCAGTTCCAGAAATTGCCTTGTAGGTATTTCCAGTTTTGGGTTAAGCAACCTTACAAAATGATTTTTGCAGCATTTTACAATTGTTTAAATGAATTACAAATTGCATGCTAGAAAGTTTGTTTTCAAAGTTCAAAAGTTTATAATATCTCTTTTTCCTTCTTATTAAAGCTTCTTAATTCAGTGAAACTGATAACTTTATAAATACTTGTAAAAATATATGAATTATTCAACGTTCTTATAAATAACAAGCAAAGGACTTATCCCTTAGAGAAACCATAATGAAGACTCTATGGATCACACTTTGGCCCAGTCTTCATAACGCTTGCTCAGAATGTTTGTCCTGAAAATTCTCAGAGATGTTTGAAACTAGGAAATCCGAAATCAGAAACTAGCTCACCAGTCCTGAAAATATTTTTACTTTCACTAAAAGTCAACATCTTTAACCAAATAATCATAAAACCTTTCCAATTTTTGTTTTTCTAACCGGTCAGTTTGTTATAATAGAATATATGCAGTGACACTTCAGTTTTGCAGTTTTTGAAGAAAAGTACTTAAAAGTCTTTGAAAAAGCTTTATTCATGAGCCATAACGGTAGCTAATCAAAAATGGAGACAGATTTCCAAAATTAGAAGTTATACAGCTTCCTTTAACAACACAAACATTTTATATCAGAGAAAAATGACAAACTATTCCTTGAACGGGTTTTCAATCTTACTACTCGCTCTGTTGAACCGTATATGTCACTGATCGAATATGTAACACGTGTGTTACATGATCATTTCGCCGTTATAGACAGTGACGTCATGAACACGCTACTAAAATAATCATATTTACTGACTGCCTATAGCACATTTACGTCGAAATATACCCAGTAAAAAATGAACATAATATCATTTTATGGTGTTGATGTGATGATGATAATGATCGTTATGATGATCGTGATGATGATAATGATGATGACGATTAGCCAAAATATTTGTTGCGTGAATTAAATTTCAATACAATCTTAATAATCTTAAAAATACATTAAAAAAAAAACCCAAGATAATTAAAATGTTATTTATTTGTTGTCACTTTAATTTTTTGTGTCCATTTTGTGGATGTAACATACTCGTTTTGGTGTGCGTATAAAAACTTAAGCCACATGAATATATTACTTTTTAGTTTTCATATTCGTTTGCTGCGCGTGTTATTTTCGACCAAATATATATTTTTCACTCGTGTTACATATTCTATCCGTGACATATACAGTTCTACAAGCTCAATAGCTGCAGAGCGGAGATGACAAGGGAAGCACTTCTGCGTTGAGTTTGAAGCAATATCAACTCAGAGTGACTTCCCTTGTCATATTAGTACCTGAGAAAGAGCTAAAGTACATGCATACACTAAACTTTTTCTTTCACGAAAAAAATAAAGAAAAGAAGATAAAAGAAAAACGCCAAAAAAGTTTTATTTTTTATTTATTTTCACACAACTACCATTATGTGACAAGCGTTGTGGCAGATTTTCAAAAGTTGTTGTAAGTACCTGAGGGCGTAATGCAGAAAACCAACACAACAGACAAAATGAAAAAAGAACATACAGGTTATTCATACTAACTGCCAAAGAAATCCTAAACTTGATAACCGTGTTTGTACAAAATTAGTTAAGATGGATGCCAGCTTCTGATACTAAAATAAAATGATAAGTTAGATAGAAAGACAAAAAGAAAGAAGACAATAAAAATAGATATAATAAAATGGAAAGAAAGAAAGAAAGAAAGAAAGAATAAAGACAGAAAGAAGAAGCCAATGAGCAAAAATGATAAAGCAAATTAAAACAAAACAAAAAGAGCAAAGGAAAGGAAGGAAAGAACACATTACAAAGAAAGAACAAAATAATGAAAAGAGGAACAACTTTTTAAGAATTATTGTATATAAATGTGATTTGTTTATGTTCAATTTGGCTGATTGATTGTTTCCTGTTGTTGTTGCTGCTGTTGTTGTTTTCACACATCAGTCTGTTCTTAGGGAATTTAACAATTAAGGTGATTTATTGCCTTGTTGTATCTCCACATTACATTATGTTGCAACAAATGTTTACAAATTTCTTAATCAGTAGCGTGTTTTCATGCATAACCTATAGTGTATTGATAGCTCACAGGTAAACATCAGGTTGTAGTGCTCAGTGTTACACAAAGAGAATTCAAAGTGTTTGCAAGACGTTTCTTTCCAGTTAATGGCCACCGACCCACCCATGAAAAATAAGTGAAGAGAACCGATGCGCGCTTTAGTACACGATGGTAGAACGAACATGACTTTCTACGTTTGGAATTGGACTAAAATCTGAAAAGAAAAATGAATTACTAATTTCTTTCATATTTACGCTCCCTTTCGAACCTTAAATGCCTTGACTGTTTCACGTGACAAAACGCGGAAATCAAAGAACTTATTGTATTGAAAGATATGGCACTTTTTAAAAGGTTACAACTTTGGTTGTTGTAGATATATGCACCTCAAATAATCACTTCACGCAAGCAACTTGGTTCAAAAAAAGGCTATTTGTTTATGTGTAATGGACAGTTTATGTTTATTAAATTAAGTGGCTTCGAAACTGGTTTTAAGCACCAGGCATAAACATAAAATTCATCTATTCTTAGATGGACGGGACGACAAACAGACATATGATCATATATGGTAAAATAAGAATACTTTATTCTTCACTGGTCAAATTATTTGACTCAGATTGTCCCACGTTACCGTGCAATAGATTTCTGTATTTGCTGGCATTGTATAGTTTCGTACACACGATCTCGCTTTATCCAAAACAGAAAGAAGGTCAATGGCGACAAAGGTCAAAGTTAAAATCATCATGCAAAATGTGGCTTTACAAAGCTTGATTTCTAAACGATTGACCACGGTTTTTTTACAAACTGAAGAATTCAACGGCAGAGAAACCTGATAATTAATAAATTGATATGATATAGTGAGTAGACAAGTCAATAGATACAATTGTTTTAGAGCCTTCCAAGACCTTGGTCAAACTCAAAGAGGCCTGCAGCTTACAAACGGCTTCTGATCAATAACAACTGCATTCGAGACGTTCAACTTTACCGGACGCTTGATCATGATCAGTAGATGGACCCTATTGTTTTTTTGCACACAAGATCAAAAGGTCAAACTCAGGCGCCCGCTTTTTGAAAATGGTTTTAACAGGAACAACTGCGAAAAGGATCTTCAAACTTTCCAATATGATTAGCATGACAAGTAGATAAATCCAATTGATTTTAACCCTACTAAAAAGGTCAAGCTCAGAGGGGCCCATGTAAAGAAAATTGTGCCTCATCAAAAACCCAGCAACAACTGCTCAAATGTCCTTCAGAAAATAAGGGACGGTTTTGCTTGAGTAGTAAAAGAATCTATTCGTCAAAGGGCGAGATCAGTTGGGCACATGCTCAGAAAAAATGTTTTCCGATCAATATCTTTTGAATAAATGCTTCCTTGACCATCAACATCCATTTACGGGATAATTGCGTATATGTAGTTAAAACCTATTAATTTTGTACTCACTATGAATGATGTAAAATTCACATCATAGGAACATTTTCATGACTGGTTTCTTCCCACTGAGAGAATAAAAATCCTTCCCACAAGAAAATAAATTATAGACTTTTCCAGTTCAACTAGAATTATTAACTCTCTCTTTGCACGCACGCACGCACGTGATTTCCTTTCCTTTTTTGAGGGGGGAGGGGGGAGACTAGAGCAAATACGGCTGCTTGATTACGAAATATAATTTGTTTGGACTTTTTCAAAATGATCAAGACAAAGCATGCTGGTTGAAATAGGCATTTTAGGTTAGGTAACTCTCTGAGGAAAAAAACGTATATTAAAGTCCATATATTTCAAGCGGCTTTAAAATATAGCAAGACACATTTTTGATGGGTTTAACTTTTAACTTACATGTGCTTGTAGATCTACATCTTATTACTTGAACAATAACAATAAAAGAGGGATCATGTTTCAAACAAGAGATATACTCATTCTCATTTGAGTGTTACCATAAAATTAACAAACAAACAAAATTTAGATTGGGGTACTAGTATGTGAAACCTCTTCCTGTCATGACTTCTATTTTGAATAAATAAGAACATAAAATTGCTACAACCAATCAGAAATAGTCGAGTTAGCAACATGATTCCATCAAAACAAAGTCATGGATTAAAGAAAAAGATGTTAAAACAGCCAGACATTCTGTCCGCTGTAACCTCTAATAGACTAAGACGGTGGTTTGCCATAAGACTTTAATATTGATTACACTATTACATATCCCATAACAAAACAAGTATAAGGTTTGACATTGATTCATAAAGTTCTTTCAAGGCTAACAGTTGTCTATGTAATTGTTTTCTCACAAAACTTAAATCGTTTTTGTAGTATAATTGCCTTTTTACATAGATGTAATTTTCAAATGGATCCAAAATATATTTTCTCTTCATTTAAAACATTTCAAATGTTGGTGGTGATCACTACAGCAACTGTTATTTTTTTCCTGGTTCATGCGAAGGTAAGTTTCTTACGTTTCTAGCATTTCTAGTCCCAAAAATACTTTATAACTTTGTAAATAGGCAATTTCAAAATAGATTTTCAGGGAATGTAGAATTTGTTTGTTAAAAGGTTGGGGGCAAAATAAAAAATAATGCAAACACATTGCTCAGAGTAAATATATGTCTTTCATTTAAATTTCTTTTTTTGTTGCACGCTATTTAAAACATTTATGTGATATATTGTATTTTACTCATCTCGCAAGATCTCTTGTTAACATTTTACATTTTTATGCCTCCGAATGTAGGCATATAAAAATCGAATCGCCCGTCCGTCGGTGCGTCCGTTCGTCTGTCCCCATTTTGTCCGGAGCATAACTCCAAAAATATACAAGACATTGCCTTAAAACTTGAAATATATCTTGATGGCGATGAGGTGAAATGCATTGCATAAGACCTATAACCGTGCTAATTCTTGAGTAATCTCCCCTTTTCAGTTTTCCTTGTCCGGCCATTTTCTCACAAAGTATGCATGGAATTAGCTTCAAACTTGTCATATAGATTACTGGTAATGAGGCGGAGTGCAATGCATAAGAACTATAAGCCTAGCTCACTTACATTTTGAATAATCTCCCTTTGTCATTTTTGCTTGTTCTTTTTGTGTTTGCTATGTTGTATAAGAAATGCTTCACATTGTCTCTTCAAAAATGGTCTGCCAGGCTAGTGTTTTCCAGAAGTATGAATTTTAATAAATTTCAATCAAAAGCTTGAAACTTATAAACTATTTTGAATTGCCGAACGTTCTGATAATTATGTTTGGTACTTAGTTGAGAGTCTTTTACTGAATCAAAGTAATAATGTTTGAGGTATATATAAATACAGATTTTATTCTTGGGAAATTTTAATTTTTTAATCAAAATAAGTTAAGTTTTAACTACTGATGATGTAAAAGTAAGCTGATTGCAAAATATAATGTCTTACTCAATATATTTAATAAAGAATTACGTTTGTGAAAACTTGCTAATAAAAACTGAAATTATTGACAATGTAAAAAGAGCTTTAGAGAATAAAATGGATGTGTAAATACTTTGTGTGGCATAAAGTTTTTGAATTGTCCGTCCGTCATTTCGTCCGAAAATTATAACACTAGCCTTAACTTCCTTATAAGTAAGTGTATTTACTTCATACCTGGACACTCGTTTGTCAACACCTTCCCGATGACCTATATTTTTTTACCTTGACCCCTGAATGACCGTCAGCTTGAATATCCAATTGTCCAAAAATTTTGACATTGACCATAACTTTTTTATTAGTAAGTGTATTTACTTCATATTTGCACACAACACCACTTTGGATAACACCTTCCCACTGACCTAAATTGATTTGACCTTGAACTCTGAATGACGTTCACCTTGAAGATCCAATTGTCTAAAAACTTTAACATTGGCCCTAACTTCCTTGTTAGTAAGCTACCATGACCGTGACCAGTACCATGTTACATGGGCATTCGTGTCTGTGACACATTTCTTGTTGATACTTCTGTCACTGTACGTCTGTTGTAGATTTACAAAAAACGATGTAATATAAGTAATCAACTGCTTAAAAGTAACTATATTTACATTGGTGCTCCCAACAATAAATTACTGACTACAACTGGGAGGTCGGGGACAGATATGAAATCAAAGGACTGAAGATTCCAAGAGCCGCCAAGTGAGATATCTCAAGAGCTAAATGCCGGGTTCGAAGGTCCAGTACACAGAGAGAACAATAATCCTGTATTTAAAGTGCATTTTCCCAGAATTTTCATTTTGCGATTGCAATTCGTCGCGTTTTTTCTTAAAGCGCTTTAAAAACAGTGTTTTCATAAAATCGACTTAGCAACATTTTAAGTGTCGTTTCTACTTTCTGACTAGGTAAATTCATCGAAATTTTACAGTGCTCTGCAGACACATGTCAGTATATCAAAAATCGGGGGAGGGACTGGTAGGTGTGTTTAAGTACCTACATTTAAAAAGAATAATGAGAAAAGAAATTTCGGAGGTGTGTATGCGGGGAGGTGGGGGGGAGAACGGTTGAGCGGGTTTATATACATGGGGGAGCACTTACCTATCCCATGTAAGTTAATAGTTTAGTTCTAGGCTTTATGCTTTGCCACAATAAGGTTTTTCCCATATAAGTCTTAGCAAAATCAAGTGACCACTGTGAAGGGGCTAATTTGACCCCAGGGGCATGGGTACCACCAATGTTTGTAGAGATCTTGATTGTGATCCAGTATTTCAAGTTTGAAGGGAATACTTTTGTTCATCGAGAAGTGGAGCTAAAAACCAAGAAAACCTAAAATCGGATAGAGCAAAATATGAAAATTCTTTTTAAAATGTTACTTTTTTATATGTTCAGTTAAAGTTTAAATACTTTTTCAAAGTGTCCTACGTCACGTACATACCGCACTTTTCAAGCCAAAACAAAGCATTGAACAAAACACTTATGAATAATTCACACCCACTAACTCCAATTACTTATTATCAAAAACTTGAACCAACAGTAAAATCAACAGATCGAAATATAGATCAAGAAAAACTGGTGCATTTTTCTATTTTCTACAAAAAATAGAAATATCACTGAAAGGTGACAATGCCCCTGAAGTGGTGCTTTGGCATGAGCAGAGGACCAGATGAAGATAAGTTGCAAAATAATTGAGTTTTTTTCTGACAATCTGACCTGAAGGTAAAGGTCTTAATGGCGTCAAGGTCAAAAGGGTATATGTGACTAAATCAAAAGAAGAATGAGACGAAATCAAAAGAAGTGTTGTTTTCTTGAGCGCTTAAATTCAAGGTCGAGGACATATCGAGGTCAAGAATACATATGCTTATGGAAGATTTCTCCTTGTTTTGTGCAGACATGAACTATATTTGTTTAGTAAAAAGGGAGTAATGGCCAATATATAGCAGTTCGTTCACAGCTGAACAGTAGAACTTTTTTAAAAAGTTATTTTCTACTATCACTCGTTCCTGTTGGCGAAGTATTTGTTTTCTGACAAAAAAAAATCGGCTCGCTTAGGTCACATTGCACGGAAAAACGCATTTTTCGTAAATGCCTACTTTCGAATTCCGGTTAAGTATAGAATACGATATCCTCGAAGCAGGTGCTTGATGTACAACGTGAAACGTTCCGCAAAATTGCGTCTTCATCAACCTCAGCAATTTGTTTAATGGATAAATGTTCCAAAATAAAAGCATTTATTCATGTATAGGAAGTGAGCAGTAGCAGTACGCAGCAGTAGAAAAAAGTGAAGTTGGCAGTAGCAGTAACAGCAGTAGCAGTAAAACAAAACGTGAAGTTGGCAGTAGCAGTAACAGCAGTAGCAGTAAACAAAACGTGAAGCTGGCAGTAGTAGTAACAGCAGAATCAGTAAAACAAAACGTGAAGCTGGCAGTAGCAGTAACAGCAGAAGCAGTAAATAAAACGTGAAGCTGGCAGTAGCAGTAACAGCAATAGCATTAAATTAAAACGTGAAGCTGCAGTAGCAGTAATAGCAGTAGCAGTAAAACAAAACGTGAAGCTGGCAGTAGCAGTAACAGCAGTAGCAGTAAAAGAAAACGTGAAGTTTGCAATAGCAGTAACAGCAGTAGAAGTAAATCAAAACGTGCTCAGGACAAACTATTTATCTACATAACAAACTAATAAATGCACATGACAAACTATTTTATCTCCACAACGAATTAATTAATGCACAAGACAGACCATTTTATTAAACTTGTACATAACGAACTTATAAATGCACAATACAAACTATTTTATCTACATGACGAACTCAACTTTGTACATCACGAACTTATTGTTGCACAAGACAACCTATTTTATCTACACAACGAACTAAACTTTGTACATCACGAACTTATAATTGCACAAGACAAACTATTTTATCTACATAACAAACTAAACTCTGTACATAACGAATTTATAATTGCACAAGACAAACTATTGTTTCTACATAACGAACTAAACTCTGTACATAACGAACTAATAATTGCATAAGATAACTATTTTATCTACATAACGAACTAACCTTTGTACATCAAGAACTAATAAATGCACAAGACAAACTTATTCATCTACATAACAAACTACACTTTGTACATAACAAACTTATAATTGCACAAGACAAACTATTTTATCTACATAACAAACTAAACTCTGTACATAACGAACTAATAATTGCACAACACAAACTATTTTATCTACATAACGACCCAAACTTTGTACATCACGAAGTAATAATTGCACAAGACAAACTATTTTATCTACATAACGATCTAAACATTGTACATCACCAACTAATAATTGCACAAGACAACTTTATTTATCTACATAACAAACTAAAATTTGTACATCACGAACTAATAATTGCACAAGACAAGTCTATTAATCTACATGACGAATTGGGATTCATCATATAGAGGCAGCTCAGGCGTTCCGTAGATATACGTTCATTTTCAATATTTTGGCAACACTTTGATAGCGATTTTTGGAAGCACAATTTAAATCATGTTTGAAGTAAAGTAAAGTGAAGTGACCCTAAAGTGATTCTTTCTGGTGAACTTTCGTTCCTTGTTTTGGTTATATAGTTTTTCGGGACATTTATCCATAAAATAAATGCCTGTGGTTCTCGGTCTAGTATTCAAATACGGATATAATGTGTGCACATGCCCCAAGATTGAATGTGATCAGTCATGTGAAGGCAAAAGAATATAGAAAATCTAAATATAGGTTTTATACCATTCGTTACGCTATAGTCTATGATGGATAACAGATGGATAAACTATTCTTTTTTACAATCACGAAATATTGCATTGGACGACAGTGCGTCTGAAGGTGGATAGTGATAGACGTAAGACCTGAAGATTAACTGAACTTTTTGCAAGAAAAAAACAACTTGCCGGAGGAGGGGGATTTGTGTTTTGTTTTATCAATCATTGAAAATAATGTAATCGATTATACTGTACTTCTAAGAAAGTCAAGATTCCATATGACAGTAACTCCACAGAATTAATTGAGTTTCCAGAATACATTTCAAAGACATAAATTGCACCGGTTGGTACTAACAAGGCAGTAAAATTTTTAAAAAAGGAAAAGGTCTCAGATTCCTTGCTTAAGCACAGCGAGGAATTGTTATTCCTTTATTTTTCAATACCGATGAGACTGAAATCCATTCTCGGTAAAACCAAATCGATTGTGTTTGGGGTATATTTGTTTCTCTAACCAAATTTTTCCCAGTGGCTGAACAAAGTCGGATTTTTACCTAGTGGTTGAACAAATCGTTTCATATGTTACAATGCCTATCTTCACAGTCATTCATAAGGCAGAGGAGATTATTTGTAACAAATCGTCAATAATCCGTAGGATTATCCATCCCTCGTTTTTGTATGCCGTCAGCCGTTAAGTCTTAGACGGTCAGGTTACACTGGCTCAGACGAATCAGTTTCTGGAATCCTGATTATTAGATTTTAAAAAGTTTTGTTAGAAACACGTCCATATCAACGGAAATGAAAACCAAAAGTAATCGGTAACGTCGAACAACGAAAAAAAAACAGTCATTTCCATTTAAAAATATTATACATGATAACTGTGTAGCAGGGCCGCCAAGAAAGTGAGCAGTGTTATCCCATATGAGATGGATGCCTACGACCAGGAATGCTTAAGACGCCCTGACACACTTATATACAATAGCCAATGGTTGGAGTATTTTCAAAACACGACTTACTTAAATAATTAAGATATTTTCAAATTTATCCATAACGCATATTATGACGACTTTGGTCGAATACAATTTGAAAGGAGAGAATATACGTCTGTGGCGAAATATTGATTTTCTTAAAGGTTTTTGATCAATGGCTGTCTCTGCATGCCACATCGTCAACTTGTCGACCTATAACTTAGCATGAAACGTAGAAATTTATTGGCCTTAATTTCCACTTCTCGTGTATTATCACAAGTCGACAAGTTGACGATTTTGTGATAATTATCGAGTAAAAAAACCTCAACTTGTCTTGTTTTCGGGGTAATTTTTTATCGCGAAAAGTCGAAATTTTATTCTTAATTTCTAGTTGTCGGGTTATTTTTTAGTCGACAAGTCGATGGCGGAAACGGGATTCCGTACTACATACAAAGTATCTAAGAATCTGGTCAACAATAACCTTATGGTTTACACACACACACACACACACACACACACGCACACACACACACACACGCACACACACATACACACATTAAATCATATGGTAAAATAGCTTGGTAAAATATAACCTGTGGGGAGTTATCGATCTTCTTTATTTTCTACATACAGGTTTTAGATCAAGTTATATAAGCAACAGCTGTCTGTTCATGTTACATCTGCAGATGCTGATTAAAGTGATTAATAACATTAGCAAAAGCAAGGTCGTGATAGTCTGGAGATTTTGTTGAATGATATAGCAAAAATACTCTAAGTGACCTGAGTTTGTTTTGCAGAGCATTTGAAAGAAGAAAACTGTCTTGAACACGAAATATGGGAGTTGCATCTCTATTCAGATATTGCAGACATTTATCATCAGTTTACCATTAAACATATGTCTTAAATTATAAGCACAATAACTTGACGACTAGAATGAATCTGCTTAAACACTGAATTTTATATACAGCTAAAATAAGAAATACAGTCAATACTTTATAAAGTGCAGGCTCATATGAACCGTGGACAACACTAACAGAATATCCAAACATCCTAGTTCTGAATTCATTAGTTACTTATTGAAGAAGCAGGCCTAAGAGAGCTTGACCTTTAAGTGGGTATCAAAGAAATATGGTTCATCAACTCATACCAAGATATTTCGAAACGAAAAAAGACAAACAAAAAACGAACACTTAAACTTAAAAAGAATTATTCGTGATCGTCACCACGTCTTGAAGCAGTCAAGAAAAAAAAAAACGTCTGACCGAAGGTTGAGCAAGATTGAAAATTAATTCTACATTCAGAATACATTAAAAATAACATTAATATAAAGAAAAAAAAGAAAAAAATAATGCTATGAAAATCAAACGTCGAGCTGAATGTTTTCGGCACAGCATTCAGAATACATATAAGTATAAAAACCTAATGTATCAAAGCCGCTCAAAATGCAGCAAAGTTAGAAAAACATAAAGTACAAAATGAATCTCGGACTCAATGGTGAGCCAGCTCAGCTGAAATTTGAAAATGAAACCCACGTGAAAACTGTTCCCAAGATGAATTTCGAGCCAAATTTTGAGCTCGAAAATCTCTTCGGCATTTAAAAAAACTGGTAAAAATATAGTTCAATGTCAAACTGAAGGTAAAACCATCTCGATATTCGGCTAGGATGTTTTTAAAAAGAAGAAAAAAATGTCAGTCTGAATATAGAGCAAGCTCGACATTCAAAAAAATGAAACGAAAACAAAACTGTGAAAACTGAATGTCAAGCTTAATGTTGAGACAGCTTGGCATTTATCTCGACATACTGAAAATTACAACAAAACACTAAACACAAACATCTAGTTGAATGTTAAGCCAGCATGGCAGTCGGCTTCACACTCAACTTTCGGAAAACAGAAATGATTGCTGGTCTTAGATTATGATTCACTGAACAATGAGAAGGTAATAAGTGTATAGATTAATTAAAGGACATAAGATGCATCCCTCCATCCATCCATCTATCTATCTATCTATCTAGCAAACAGTCCGTCAGTTCGTCTGTCCATCCATCCCAATTCATTCATTCATTCATTCATCTATCCATCATATTTAAGCCTTAATGTGTTTTTATTTCTAAATGATTTCAATTTCTAAAAAGACTTTTCTACTTGCATTTTAAAGAAAAACCAATAAATATTCTGACGTATCCATTAAAAAAGGGAACAAGAGGACGGACATGATTTTTTTCAAAATATACAATAATATTACACAAATATGAAACTGGACAGACGGGTTAATAAATCTAATCTTGACAATTTGAAAATTAATCCTTCATACCAGTAAAAGAATTCATTTTTATATTATATCTTTTGTTATTGTTCTCTTTACTTCCATATCTTCAAATAACAATTTCTGATGCATATTTCAGGTCTTAACAGTTAATGAATTAACGTACAAAACCAGAAGTGAAAACCGATTGTTTCTTGCAGCTGAGGCAAACGACACTTTCCTGTATTCGGCCTTTATTGATCATCAGCAAATTAAAAATACCACTCAGGCTGAAATAAGTGTTATAGCTTGGCAAACGGAAAACAGTCTTTCCAAAATAATGAAATGTTGTGTATTAGACAGCCAGAAATTTATAAGGTCTGAAAAAATGAAACAATCAAATATCTGTTGTTATCCAAAACTGTGGGTAAGACATGTTGTTTGTCCTTTGAAAGGAAGTTCTTCTGATATAACTGGAATATCATTAGCAGCTTTAGGAAAACCATGCCCAGAAGAAAAGTCGTATTACATTGTGCCAACAGTGCTCAACACAACAAGAAAGACAGGAGAAATTGCTATGTGTGATAATGATATATTATATGGATCAATTGACCCTAAAAGTCTTGTGGAGTGGTTTGAAATTCATCGTTTCTTAGGAGTGGATAGGTTTACGTTTCATCCAAGTCCGTCTCTGAATCCAGTAGCAAAAAATGTTTTACGTTATTACCAACATGAAGGAATATTGGAACTTTTCGAACTAGTAAATCCCATAGGTAAGTTGGGCTCTCGTTAAATATGCAAGACGATTAAGGTGTTTATTTAAATTATAAGCTACATTTTTCTTGCTAATTTGTTAATAAACTACACATTTAGATTAAAGAAACATTGAGAAATCATTTAAAGGTGTAGCAAACATATATATCACTTGATTTTACATAGGTTTGTATAGGTAAACCTTCAAAACTGCTCTTGTTGCAAACACAGAGCCTAAAGTTTAGCTATATTGCATAGAACATATGAAGAAGTCATCTTCTAACATTAATTAAATCGTCGCCTTTGGTCATAAATGGCCCTGCTCCTTGGGTCATAAAAGCCCGAACCATGGGTCACTTGATTTTATATAGGCTTATATGGGAAAAATCTTCTTGTCTGAGACTATACTCTGTAGAGCTTAAATATTTTGTATGATGCATTGTCTAGTAGACTTCAACCAAGTTTGTTCAAATTTTGTATGTGGGATCAAAATAAGCCCCGACGTTGGAAAGATTTATTCGTTGAAAATTCATGTGAAAAACCGTTAACGCTAGCCCTTAGATACTTGGTGTTTAGCATTGTATAGTTGACTACTACACAGATTGTTCAAATTACAAATGTATTTCCCTTAGCTCAAAGCAAATTCAACCAAGGGGTCATATGTTTTATATTAAGTCGTGCAGGAAAAACTGAAAATCTTCTTGTCTGAAACTGAATGCCCTACTGTTCAAATATTTTATATGTAGTATTGTCTATTGGATATGTTAAAAGTTTGTTCCAATAACGCCCATGGAGTCATATTGACCTAAACCAGGGGGTCCTTTTGTGTTAGATATATAAAATCTTTAAAAATTCTGTCAGACACCGTAAGCTCTAAACCTTAGATATTTGGTGTGTAGCATTGTATGGTTGACAATTACTTATTTTATTCAAACCATTGACTCTGACATTGAGTTGTGAAGGAAAAACTGAAAATCCTCTTGTCTGAAACTATATGTATAGTGGACCTCTTTAAAGATTGTTCAGATACTTGCCTTAGGGTGAAACTGACCCTGCTCGGGGCTTATTTGTTTTAAATTGAGTTTGTGTAAAAACAAAAAATTCTAAATTTAAAGCCAATAATATTAATTTCAAAGCCTAAGGTTTCCTTCCTTATATCACAAATGCATCATACTTAGAATAAACACCCTTCGGGCATTTAATACTCCGATCAGCGGTGCTCTTATTTAAACAATTTAATCGAACATTAAAAGAAGTTCAAATGAGTCATATTATTTTTAGAAACGTTTCCAAATAGTTCACGCCAGTATTTCAACGACGAACATGCCGGACTTCTGGACTGCAGAGAAAGGCATAAATATTACGATTTCGTAGTTGACCTTGACTTTGATGAGCTCCTCTTAACAACGAGTACAGAGAAAAATGCCTTTAAACATAAAATGGTAAGGTATATATATATAAATGATGTTTATCGAAAATCAGTGTCAAGAATTAAGAATTGTACAGTCCATTATAAAGCAGCAAAAGTGTGAACGAAAATTTGAAGAGAAAAATACCGCATTATATTCATTTTATAAGATTAGTGTAAGATATATGGGTTGAACGCAATGCTAAGTCAAGTGTCAGTTTAATAGACATGCTCATTAAAGAAACACGTAACGCATGAAACATATATCGAAAGTAGATAATGAAACAAAAACTGAAGCTTTTGTTTGAACAGGCAAAACCATCACTTTATAATGCTCTTTTTCTCGAGGTTTACACATCGGTTTATTCAACTTTGCCAGTCTTAAGAATTGGGAAAGAAAAACTGTTTTCTTCTCTTTTTTTCATCATTTTTTTCTTTTTTTTCTTTTTTGTGGAGGTTGGGGGGGGGCGGAACAAACTAATACAGCCTGTCATTTTCATTTCCAGACAGATATATTTCGCAAGGAAAATGTTGGAGTGCTGTTTTTATTCACTAATCTTCACACGTTGTCGTGGCCATCAGAAAACCCTAACCATCCACTGATATATGGTCGCTATGATAAAGCATCAGTGCCAGTAAAGGACAGGGTGAAAAATTTATATATGCCAAGCAGGGTTAAACTTGCCGAAGGAATGATACATAAAGTATTGCCTAAACAAGGTTTTTCAACGTACGTTTATCGTTTCATAACATTCTAGTATCACTTTTGAAGAACTAAATACGAGTAAACTCATCCCTATTTCTACACAAGCAAAACAAAAGTCATTGAACTCTTCCATCAGTGACTATGCATCTCACACAATTCTGAGAAGATTGCTATTTATGGAATAAGATATCGTTGATAAGGGTTTAATTGACATTTAATTCGATTTCTTGGTCTGATACATATAAAGGTTTAGACATTTTAGATATTGGTAACAATAATAGGAAAATAATTCAAGTATTTTCTAAAAATACCAGATGAGAGCCCGTGGAAGCACTTGCTTAAGTGATAAAATTTCTCAATATTGACACTCAATATTGCATGTTTGTGTTGCTCTTTAGAAACTGTTATGATTTCTTAGGTAGTATATAAAACTTTGTGCTGTCTTCAAAGCGAATGACTCACAGAATTTAGCTGATTATTTCCCTGTAAAGTTTAAGAGAAGTCAATATACTATGGACAAAACATAATATTATGATTCTATACGCCACGAAAACTGGAAAAAGGTTTTGACTTAACTGGGATTCGAACCCATGACCTTTCGGTAAGTAAAATATAGAGCGACGTTCTACACCACAGTCACGATTAGATATCAACTTTTGTCAAAATTAATGTCATAACTAAAACATCTACCCCGTAACTAACGGGGTAATTTATTTACCTATAAAAGTGTGTAAAACTTAATATTTTGATGTTTTTTCTGTAACAAAAAATGAGTCAGTAACTTAGTTTATATGTTCTTCAAAATTACAGCAAGAATTTCAAGATGTGTAAACATTTTCTTTTTTCCATCTTAGGCCCATTTGTGAGTCAGTCGCTTTGATTAAAGGCCCATAATTGTATTGCTACAGATCTTGAAAAGAAGAATTTGAAATAAGTTTATTAAAAACATAAATCTAAATACTGCAGTATTGCTTAGGAGAGAAAAACTTGAATACCCTGTCTTACTGATCCCATATGGTGTGCCCCTTCCCAAGAGCATAAAGAAACATGCTGTTAAACATTAGTAATTATTGTGCGAAGCTGATTTGCATCTTTTTGAGGAGAAACTGTAGTAATAGGAAATGTGCTCAAGGATTCCATGTATTAAAAAGTTACAAACTGCTTTGTAATAAGTATTCGTTAAAGCTGCTGTATCCTCGGATGTCCACAAATGCAAATAAAGTTTTAGTGTTTTTTATTGTTTTTTTTTTTTTTAATTACACTTTCAAAGGCAAGAATGCATTTTTTGTGTGTTTTTTTTTCGGAGTGGGGGGGCGGGGGCTGGGGGGGGGGGGGGGCGAGTGACACCCAGAATCTACTTGATAATTTTAGAGTTGCATTTGTTTAAACTGTTAGAATAATTTTACATAAAGAATCAAGTACATAAAGTTTCCGGAGGTTTCTGTGTCTATTTTTAGCTTTCAATTTTTAGAAAAAACACTCCGATGATTTTGTTGATTTTTGCCAATTTTCGAAAATATCAAGAGCTTTTGTCCTTAAAAATATGTCAACTTGATATTCACATTACATAGATGCTTCGGTGGCATACAACAAAATTGTTTACAACTCTGCAGCTTTTTTTCCATACATGGGCAAATTTGTTTTTAATAGTGTATATAACTAGAATATGTTATATATGCTGTAGCAGGTGGATTTAAAAGTGAAATTCGATACTCTTGATGGATACAGCTGTAAGAAAATATGTTCTTAAAATGGTATAAATGTTGTTGTTTTTTACGAAGCTTTTACCTAGTGAATATAATGTCAAATTTTATTGAATATTGTAACAATACTCTATTTGCTCTAGTCAATATTACTTCTAGACGATTTCTTACATGTAATAAAAAAAATGTGTCTTCATCTTATCAAATGACAAAAAAAATATCAAATTGATTCCTCAATACCATACACTCGAGAATTTCTTAAATTCAGTCAAAGAATCACAACATAGTAATCATTTTCCTTGATTGAAAGCGTATTCTCGTTTTTACTAACATTGTTATCGTTTTAAAACTTAATTCTTTTTCAGGAGATTTATGGATCCATCCGTTGCCACAATACATCATTTTCGCAAGTGTGACAGAAACTGGGGCAAAAGGAAAAGGAAGTTAGCACTGGTAAATGGTACACTAAAACGAAGATGGTTTAAATGCCACACAATTCCGCGAGCACGTTTAGATTCAGTTAAACGCTTGCTGGATCAAAAAGAAATAAAGGATAACGTTAAAAAAGTTTGTTCTACTTTAAGAATAAAATAATAAAACTAAAAACAAATTATGCCCTTAGTTATTAGTTTTATTAATTTCATTTCTAACTTAAATTTGGTATTTCGCATTTTCAGAAACATAAATAAACACACAACTGCTGTCCTTAAAAACTGGAAAAAAGTTTTGACTTAACTGGGATTCGAACCCATGACCTTTCGGTAAGTAAAATATAGAGCGACGTTCTACACCACAGTCACGATTAGATATCAACTTTTGTCAAAATTAATGTCATAACTAAAACATCTACCCCGTAACTAACGGGGTAATTTATTTACCTATAAAAGTGTGTAAAACGTAATATTTTGATGTTTTTTCTGTAACAAAAAATGAGTCAGTAACTTAGTTTCCTCAGACCTCACTGACCTCACGCACCTCACTGGTGCGCTACTACACCGTTGTCTGAGTTTTTGGCTAAATAGCCTTTCTTTCTTCGATTTTGTCGATTCGGCACTATAGATATTTAAAAGATAAAAACAATAAAAACAATAAGTGAGTTAATAAGTGTAATGGGTTTAGGGTAACCAGAAAGAAACAACAAGCAACACACACGAACAATAACAATATATTTATTAACAAGTAATTTTCAGTACAAAAATTATCTAAAATCAGAGATAATAATCTTGCTTACTTATATTTAACTGATCCAACTCTTTTTATTAATAAGTAAGACAATTGTCCTCACTTCCTTTTATCCAGTTCCCATATATAAATCCCTAATGTTTACAACTGTATAGGCAGTCTAAAAGTTTTCTTAATTTCAGTTTTCAAAGTTGTCTTTTTTA
The DNA here is from genome assembly GCA_012932295.1 of Cyclina sinensis. Classification (NCBI taxonomy): domain Eukaryota; kingdom Metazoa; phylum Mollusca; class Bivalvia; order Venerida; family Veneridae; genus Cyclina; species Cyclina sinensis. Next base: position 46,839,004 of record JAAONU010000019.1, on the reverse strand, counting down.
AACACAACTCCAAATTAATCCCATTTGTCATCTTCTCTTCCATGTATATTCCTAACTATGACGGATAAAAGTGATAAAAGTGGCTAAAATATATAACCCTGAATCTACAACATACTTTAAACAACCAAATTAAATGTAAACCGTGAGTTCATTTTTTAGAACAGCCTTGAAAGTTCCCATACTATCAAGGCCAGCATACATGTAAATAAACCTACAATCAATACATACATCCACAACACATGGTGAACATGGAATTCAGCTTTGACAAATACAAGTTCTTATTCAGCCGTAGCTAATCGCAGGATTAAATGTCAGTAGCCTTTGAACATATTTTGACACCATTTTGTCGTTAAATGTTTTTCTCATCAATTTGTTCTGAAATCAGATCGTTTTTTGTTCTCGTTTTTTAATGCAGCCTAAAAATGGTGGTTTTTACAACATTTTATAACTGATATTTTATAAAATACGAGGTCAGCTGCTAGACAATTTGTTTTTTTTTTTTTACCAGTTTAAATTTAAGAATATCTTTTCTTCCCCATTAGCAAAATTTATTAATTCTTTTAAATGACAGCTATAAAAGGTTTAAAAAATAAATAAATTAATAAACTTATAACTAAAGGACTTATCCCTTAGAATGAATCAAGCCAGTAAAAGAACATTGTAAAGGTGATTCTTGGTACATGGAAATTGGTACTAAAGCTTAAAAGTGGGCTTCATAGTAACTTTTACGAATTATAGTTACATAGCGCTGTTAGAGGTGAAGGTAAACATAACTATACAAATTTGACAAAAAGTTACTACCCACCATAAACATGTATCTAGACTTAAACCCTAACACTTCTTTTCAACAGACGAATCAAGACACAATAAAACTGAAGCCCTAACAAAACGAACAGTAACTTTCACAAGAAATGTGAAAGTTGATGAAGGTGTAAATGAATCTCTATTTGGTACTTGAGTTCCTTTAAAGTTTTTTTTTTAGTAAATTCTAAAGACAACTTTGACATTACACGTCGATTCTCCTGTGATCCTCGCAAGTGCAAACTTTAAAATATCCTGGAATGTTTAAAAAATCAAAATGCTGAGTGTTGATTTGGCAAAATTCACAGAAGATGCAATGCAAATAAAAAGATTTCGACTAAACGTTAACTGTATATCATATATTTCACTTTTTATTCTTTGCTGACAATGATATGCTTAATTTTACATGCATATGGTGATTTGACATGTCAGTTCAGTAGATAGTAATTCTGTACAATTGTTTCACCGTTTCAAGAAACACGTACTGAATTATATACCTCTTATCTAAAGATTTTTGAGGCCCCAAATGGGTAAGCCCATTTATCTTTAAATAACAAACATTATATTTATATATGTAATATACAGATGTTATACAAAGAATAAGAGCATAATTATGTTGTTGTTTTTTTTCAACGAAAAAGAAAAATTACACATTTCATATAAAACTACAAAAATTATGTTGTTATTACAAAATATTTTGGAAAGATAGAAATAGAGAAGTTAAAAAATAGATAGGAAGGAAAAGGTCGTTTTGTCCCCTGGATTTGTTGAGTGTATAAATGGTTAAAAGAAATAAGAATGATCGTTTCATCATTGTATTCATGAACATATAACTTGTTTTGTTTATGTTTTTGGGGTTAATATATATTTAAAATTAGATGTCGCTAAAATTTGACCATTTCTCTTCACGTCTAAAGAAATGATTTTTTTCATCAAGGCTATTTCCTTTTTCGATTCTGTTCCTATTTTTTTCAGGTATTGAGCAAAAAAGTCAAAAACTGAAATGTTTTATTGTTTTTTTTGTTTTTGTTTTTTTTTGGGGTTTTTTTTTTTGTTTTTTTGTTTTTATTTTTTTTACACTTTGGTATGAATATAAAATATTTACTTAGAATTATAATAAGGTACAGTTAGTGGAACGAACGACCGTTTTGATCTTAGAAGGCAAGTGAAAATTCCTTGTTACTGTCATTTCTTCTCCATGATGCTAATTATACACCACGTTTTTTTTTTCAATTACTTTCATTCTTTACGCAACACAATAACTACTTTTTACCAAAATTATTTTACAAAACAAAGAATTTTCTACTAAAATAAAGTTAGCTTACTTGCAAAAATGTCTCAATAGATGAATATAGTTTTGTTCCTTCAATCAAATATAATATTTTATTTTTCATTATTAAATTGCATATATTTTAATATTGAATAAATATATAAAAATTATGACCATAGAATATTGAAACGTTTGACACGCAAAACCCTGTTCACGGTTCCTTAACATAATCGCCAGTTTATGCAAAAGTTAACATAAAAATGTGTACACACAATGCTAAACAGAAACTTTGCTGTTTATTTTGCTTCTAAAACAGGGTTTCCATTTGACCATTGTAGAGGGATTTTGACCCCCTAAAATTTCATTAACATCCCATGTTGACCCTCAGGTATTTTGACTGAAGGGTCATTTTGTCTTAAAATAAGGTATATTTTAGCTTAAATTCAGGTATTTGACGGCAATTTGGTAAATTTATTTGCATTGGATGAAAAATGACCCTTCAGTTTTTGGAACTAGTGGAACCTCTGTAAAAATATCTTGACTAGGTTCGTGGATGTCAGAGGATATTTATATTTATATATAAACAGCTACTTTTGTTTTCTGCAACTGCTCCACCATTGCTCAGATTTAGTCAGAATATGACAATTTACATATATAAACACTATTTTTAGAAACAGGATTGTATTTTTATGTCCTGATTTAGTGCCGGTATATATTCTCGACTTATCGTACGACTTTTTCAGCTGTATTTTTTCACAACTTTTCTTCAGGTTTGAAAGGGTTTTTGTCAACCACGTTTCGAGTTTTTTTCATTTACTATTTGACTGATACTCAAGTGTTGTTTGCATCAGATGTTCAAAATTGATCATCTGGCTTTGACGAGTCGTTTTACGAATCCGGGCGAAGTACATTCGACATATTCGAAGCAGTGTTAGACCCGGTAAGTCATGGAATATTTTAATGATTTTATGCTTATGCTTTTCAATCACATCTTGCAATTAGCAATGAATAATAACCATTCAGGGCTTCCATCATATTTTTAAAGGAGCGATTATCTTTTCTTTTCAATTAAAAATCTTTTGAACTCTGTAATCAAGAAACAACTTTTACATTTGAAGCAAACAGTTTATCGAAGTGAAAAACTCAACATGAGATATTTTTCCTTTTGAAAATATTTGTAAAACGAAATTACATGACACAATATCGCTCGGTTATGCCTTAATGATCACGTGACTCAGGAAACTGCTCTCAGTCAAGCCTCATTGCTAACAAATATGACAGACTCTAAAAGCCCTTCATTATCAACATTTCAGCGGAACGAGACTCACGACGAAAAACGTAGGATCCTAAGGACTCATCATACTGTTTTTCCTTCTTTTTTCTGATGCCCGTATTTTTTTCTTGGGATAATTTGGTCGAAACAGGCCATTTTTGTCGTTGATTAACCGTTGCACGCATGCGCAGGAATATCCATAACAAATACCGGAAAATCAACGAGTTGGAAAAAATTTCATTAATACTGCATAAAAAATAGAAGGCGCGTTTCGGCAATAACTGATTGTGAAAAGGGATCTCAAATCAATATTGAAGCAACCGTCTGGTTCTTTTCAGATCAAATGGAACCATTTTCTATCTAACATAGTAGGTCATAATGCATATTTAATTTTTATAGGCTGTATTTTTTATGACGATTATGGCTGGGAATATTATATTACTACTTGCCACCTAAGTAGAAACTTGGATATAAACCAAGGCTATTTGCCTTATTTTTAATGATCAGTTTTTGTTGATTAAATGTGACATGGAAACAGTTTTAAGCGCTAGACCTAAATATGACGGGAATAAAAGCAGACTGATGATCACATAATGGAACAATACATTTTTTATCTGCCTGTTTTATTAATCAAATCATTCGACTCGATTTGAACAGCGTTACCGCGACAAAATTTCCGTGTTTTGTAGGTATGTCTTTATGCAGTATATATCTAAAACAACATGCATGTCTATGTCGACGGTCAAGATAAAATCTACATTCCAAGCTTCATTATTGAAAAACTCAACAAATGACATTATACTGCTTCTAAAGCATTCAAAACACCAACAAAGTGTTACTTGTTAACAGCTATATACACAGAAACGTCTTCTGAATACTTTCAATAAAACATTCTAAAAAACGATTTACTGTCATCGAAATATGCTGCTCCTGTCAGGTTTTATAGGAACAATTAAAATCAACAAACAGATTTAACTGTATTGCTTTAACAGTTTTCACGGTCAATATCAATATTGACGATGGGACGAGTTATAGCATAAGAGGAGATTACACCGTTTAACCAAATGTTACCGTATCTTAATGATAATCAACGCTTCACATGTGTTTCGTCCTGTGCATTGACGTCATCTGTATTATTTTATGTTTCATTTTCTTTTATATAAAATAAGTAATATTGTTGTAGTATGATACCTTTTTTACAAAGCTGTTTTACAACTCCTTATAGTTTTCCTCGATTTGCCAAAATTCTAGGCTTTCTTGGCATCTGAAAATTGGACCTCAATCATAGAGGTCAATTCCTTTCTTCTAAGGTCCTACTTTGACATTTCTGTAAAGATATTTATTATGTGCATTAGTACCATAAGATACTTAGTAGTTTCGTTTTTGAAGGTCAGTAGTGGTAATCTTATTGTCAAGATTAACCATTTATAAAGTATTCTTTTAAATTGTCTATTGAAGGTCAGTAGTGGTAATCTTATTGTCAAGATTAACCATGTATAAAGTATTCTTTTAAATTGTCTATTGAAGGTCAGTAGTGGTAATCTTATTGTCAAGATTAACCATGTATAAAGTATTCTTTTAAATTGTTTTTAGTATACATTTTTTATCTGTAAATATATAACAAAACCTGTTAAAGAATGATAATGATCATATGAAATGTGTGCAACTAAGGGAAACCATTCTTCAGTGCATAAAACACTACATTGCTGTAATATGGTTTGTGGAGTTGTCCCCCTTAGAAGTAACCAGTCTCCTGTAATTCTATTTAGAATGGCTATACATGTATTTTATGTTTTAAAGCATGATATCACTCTACTTTCAGATTAAAAATTTCGTAAGTTTTTATGATCTATTTTGTTAAACTAAACACGTCCAATGAAAAGTTGGAGATTAGAATATTGTTTTAGAAAATATGAAAACAATTTAGCCAGAATCTAACCTTAAGCAAAAGGTCTTGAACGTAGGCATGACAGGATGAACATATCATTATAAAGAATTAGCTAACAAAAATTAAGTGTTCAAGGCAGTTTAAACAGAAAGTTAAGAAGTGCCGATAATAAACAAAGAACGGAGACATACGCAAACAATAAAAAGCAGACATTTTCATGAAAGAATATTCTACTTAATAACTATAGCAGGACCATCTCCAATATCAGATGGATTTTTATCCTGTGCCAAGGAGCAGAAAGCGACACTGATGATCATACGCTTCCTATAAATTCAAATTAAACATTTTTGTGCCATGGAGCAGAAAGCGACACTGGTGATCATACACGTCCTATAAATTCAAATTAAACATTTTTGTGCCATGGAGCAGAAAGCGACACTGATGATCATACACTTCCTATAAATTGAAATTAAACATTTTGTGCTATGGGGCAGAAAGCGACACTGATGATCACACACTTCCTATAAATTCAAAATAAACTTCTTGTGCCATGGAGCAGAAAGCGACACTGATTATCATACACTTCCTTTCAATTCAAATTAAACTTCTTGTGGCATGGAGCAGAAAGCGACACTGATTATCATACACTTCCTATAAATTCAAATTAAACTTCTTGTGCCATGGAGCAGATGAAATTGGGCAAACTATGTAGTCTTATTGTATCTTAAAAATGTAGATATCGTGTTATTCGGGTTACTTCGAAAGAGTGATTTGTAGTCGCTTTTTTCTTGCTGCCTTTACGCCTAAAACGTATGTCTATTTTTTAGCAATAACACTTGACGAATTTACGTGCTACAAGCATGAATCGGCTTTATTTCTGAATCACATCCGCAGCAATATAATAATTAGAAAATACTGACAATACTTTAAAGAAACACTTTATAAAGTGGAAACTCATATAAACTTGACAAAAGACCCTGGGGACAAAACTAATGGAACTTCCAACCGTCCTATAACGTTTCCTGGTTCTGAATTTATGCATTTGTTGATTGAGAAAGCAGGCCTATCAGAGCCTGACTTTTTTGGGTCTAAAAGTAATATGGTTCATCAAATCACCAATCCCCCTTGTAAAGTTAAAATGAGCTCTATTTAAGCGTTCTTGATTGGTTGAAAATTGTTCTCTAGGTGGAGTATCCTGTGTGACTTATCACTGACTCGGAGGGCCAAATATCATCTGTATACTTATCATATTGAGCAATCTTTTAGATTTTAAAGGTGTTCGGTCAAGTTTTTTCTGAATTGTTGATCAATTCATAATGATTGAATGAAAGAGAAACACAAAAAAAGAATGATAAATGTGTATTGATGTGATTTTGTAAGTTGAAATTTGAATGTAATTTGTGCAACATACTTATAAATAGTTTAACTATGACACTGTTATGAAAAAGGTTTTTCTTTCTCTATTTCTATCATCTGGAATCGGAAACTTCACAGGATATAAGAAGATGTGATTGTTAGTACACATGACTGTTCCATTATCTTCTTTAAATTAATTAATGTTCGTACCATTTCTTATCAAACGTTTACTTCAAAACATCTGCATCATTTGCCTATATCCATGTAGTAAGTCCAATTCATAGCAAGCTGGGACTAATCTATTGATAAGTTACTGATAAAAATCATGCTGTAATGTTCAGTATTGTATATAGAAACAGGTTTTGTTCATGCATAAATTTCTTTTCTTGTATAACGCATCGTCAATATTGAGAAACAAAACGATACTGAGTGAACGAATGGTTAAACTACGTGAATTCATAATATTTCCGAGACTTTTCATCAAAGTACTTCATCAAAGACCCCATCGTGCATAGTGAAAATACGATTTCGAGCATGCATTCATACTGGAAGAATCGACGTTATTCTCGATGCTTGAAATTTGACCGAAATCTATAAACCAATGAATGAAATATTTCGTTCAAATTTTCGCTCACACTTTTGTTACTTAGGCTTCTTTTAAGGGTTAAAAGTGATTGTTCTTTAGTAAAAGAAAACCGAGTTGGATTGGTCCATCTATCCGTATTGCCTATGGAATATTTACACAGGTACTACAAATGTAAAGCAACTAATCAATATTATCTAGATTTGACAAATAAAACAAACAATCCTAAGTATGATAATAAGGTAAGCAGTTCTCATGATTGCCATAACATCAATGTGTAATACAAATGGGCTTAGTTCAAAGTGTCTAGTGTCCTCTTTACCTCTAACAGCTGATCTAATAAATAAAACATACACGTACAGTAACATTCTGTACTGAACTTAGCGGTATAGGGTACTGATCGTCTAAGCAAACCCAATCACACAACTTGTGTCTTTTGCTGGCATCAGTTTGTCTGCAAATTAATCAATAGCAATACCACGTGACTGTGACGTCACTAAAGGTATCAAAACAAAAACAAAACTGTAAACATTGGCTCCGCATGAAAATAGAAAATTACCCGTTACTATATCATTTCTTCCTTGATTTCTATGGGACATAAATTTGATAAAGAAATGAAATAGCTATTAGCAATTTTCTATTTTCAAGCGGAGCCTAAGTTTACAGTTTTGTCTTGGTTTTGATGTCTTAAGTGACGTCACAGTCACGTGGTATTGCTACAATGTTAATAGTATAAGGATAAAAAAGGTTATTATCTTGTGGTTAAATTTGGTTAAAAATGGTGCCTTCTGGTGAGTTGAAAATATTTTCAGGACTGGTGTGCTAGTTTCTGATTTTGCATTTCCTAGTTTCAAACATCTCCGAGAATTTTCAGGACAAACATTCTGAGCAAGCGTTATGAAGACTGGACCAAAGTGTGATCCATAGAGCATTTATTAGGGTTTCTCTAAGGGATAAGTCCTTCGATTGTTATTGATAAGAACGTTGAATAATTCATATATATTTACAAGTATTTATTAAGTTATCAGTTTCACTGAATTAAGAAGCTTTAATAATAAGAAAAAAGAGATATTATAAACTTTTGAACTTTGAAAACAAACTTTAGCATGTAATTTGTAATTTATTAAAACAAACAATTGTACAATGTTGAAAAATCATTTTGTTAGGTTGCTAGACCAAAAACCGGAAATATCTACTAGGCAATTTCTGGAACTGGAGTTGTAACAAACCAATGATAAAATCCTTTCAAAAATGGCGTGAAAGGCGTTCTTTATTCTCAGGATACATTCCTGGATTTTAATATGTATAGTGATTATTTTCATCATAATATATCTTTGGCAGTATAGCACGTGTTTGAATGTATGAAGGACTCGATGTCATCATAAACTCTTTCATTTTGATTTCTATTGTTTAGATTTTTGCATAAAACACATGACGACTGTGCAATAGGCATACTAGTTGGTATATATTTATCTTTTTCCCGTAAGAATTGCGTGTAAAGGGTTTTATTGTTACCCACCCTCTTCAAATAAGCAGCAACTTCCTGAATTGAAGCAAAGTCTGCTGTGTTGATAAAAGTAGATTTGTCGAAATACTTAGAATAGTTCAACGCTCCACGAACCAGCAACACCGTATCTTATTCAAAATACTTGAAGAATTTTTCAGTAATATAGTCTTTGCAGAAACTGTTTTCAAATGAAATATAAAATTTATACTTCTCGTTTATGGTAGATTTTATTTGGTCCCAAGATATCTTTTGTTTGTTTTCAGAGCAAAGGCCGAAAATATCAACGGAAATGCCTAAATTCTGAAGTTCTTTCATGTATTCATCTCTTTTGTTCTGTCTATGGCAACGGCTTACTACCCAAGCGGCATCACGTGTTTTTCTTCTATATATTGCTGAGTAGTTCCGATTTAAAGAATTGTAACGCGCACTTAATTCCCCGTACGGTAAAAATATATCCGAGTCTAATCGATATCCCCAGGACCAGTTCATAGTATTTCTCCAGTTGGGGTTACGATACCAAGACATGTGATAGATAGCAGGCGGCTCCATCCTGAAGAAAACCCATACCTGATCTTTAGGACGATAAGCAAGGGAAAGTTTGGGCAACTCTCTCAAGTTTTCTTGTGTATTGAATACAATGGCATCCATTTGTCCCATGTTTTTAGTAGATATGGTCATTCTGCAGTTGCTGTAAGAACAATTACTGGTAAGATAAGCATTCAGATGGCCTATGTTTACCCATATTGGTTTGTTTATCCATAGAATGTTTAATGTCTTATTTTTTACATTTTCTGCGGCCAAAGAGTGTACTTTCGGTTCATTTATGAATACTGATTCAGTTAAAACGTGTTTCTTTATCTGCAGATACAACTGGGTTTTATTTATGTTGCTTCCTTTTGTTTCGATCGTCAATGGCTATGCTTCCGAAGCGTTTAAAGGCATGGATTTAACTAAGACGCTTGACTTTAACTGCCAAATCAGAAGGCTTACTATTTGCAAGGTCTATATTTGTTATCGTTGGTAAATGGACACTGAACGAAGACGTTTTCCCGAACTGTACTAGAGTCAGAAACATTGCCGCTATGATTACAATCAAAAGCGTTATTTTGAACTGTTTGAGCCAGTTCTCTTTCTCTGAAAATAAAACAAAGCAACGCAAATTGTGAAAAAAACGTACATTTTGTATTACAAATAAAACTACACCAATACATATCAATCCGAGACTGTAGTGAAAAACGTAGTAATGTCTAAAGGCATTTAAATTTCTCAAAAAAATACTTCTTTCTATGCATTATTTCCCTGCATTTCAGTCGGCGAGAAAAATATTTGGCCATGGAATCCTGCGAATAGCATTCATAGCTTATAGCGTCACCCAAGAATGTTAAAAATCGTTGTTTTATTAGCCACATGAATCATGCATGTTTAACTCCTTCTGAGAAATTGATCAAAAAGTAAGCTATATTTGATTTGTGTTAATATATATTTTTAATTAACTTAGAAATAGCATGAAACCAATCCAAAATCAAAGCACTGAAAGTACTGCAAAACCTGTCGCGTAGTGCTGGGTTTATGTTTTCAAGAAATGGATACATGCATGTCATGCAGTACTTTTATTCGAGAGAATTATCTCTGTGCAACAGAGGCCCATTGGAGCTAGTCTAAGCTGAATATGGGAAAAATCTGTGTTTTTTGAGACCTGCCTTTCCATAAATTATAGTCTAACTTTACTGGAAATTTTTTTTACTTAATTACTAAACACTAATCAGTACTGACCATCATTGATCTTCACCATTTTCAACAATTATTCATCGAATTTAGTATTGACTTTTCCACTTTTATTTCTTAAACCCTGTGGTACTTCAACTGTAATGTTCTAGAAAAGTACAAGAGTACTATTATATCAACCATGATTTATGCATAGTGCCCAATGTTGTAAGTTCTGTTTATAGTTTACTGGTAACATTTGCAGTCTAGTACTGGTTCTTTCCAGTAATTTTAGGAAGGTAAACTGACTGTGATAAGAATACAACTGTAAAGAGGGGGTAAAACTTTAGCTGACAATAAGTCTACCACAAACACAAGAAAGCAGTACTTGTTAATATTGTCTTTATTTAAAAAAATAAAACTATCAAAAACAATAATTCACTAGAAATGTGTCCATGGGACACATTTGCCCCAGCCATGTATCATAAACAGATGATAAAAATTAAAGAGGCCGGTGGAATGTCAAAAGCAGTATAATTGTTATTATTTATTTAATAAACAGTGTGCTACAAAACATAACCCTATGAATGTGAAGACAGGTTTTCATCAGAAATTTAATCTATAGATGTCAAAACTCTGATCCAATTTTGCAAGTAACCTGTAGTTTCATAAGATACATATACATGCAAAATATAAAAAAAAAATCTGTTTAATCATTTTTCTTTAAATGTGCAGAAATTTCATTTTAATAGAAAATAAGTCAAAAAGGGCCAAGAAGGAACCATATGTAGACACATCTACATGCAAATATGAATGAAATCTGTGCAAGCATTTTCATTTAAATTTGTGGAAATGGAATATGGAGTTTAAAAAAGGCCATGCATGACCCAATGACCTTTGCACTGGTATGTTGCATCATGATGACAATCGTTTGATACTAATTCCTCTATTATTACTAATAGAAATGAAAACTGGATGAACATGAAACCATAACCTTTTCTTGAAACAACAAAGAGGATAAATCCTGTAAATGGCAGTTATGTATCTTGTGTCATTACCTACACACAAATGAGTAAGTGTCAACTGTCATGCAATTGCTACATAAGTAGTTCCAAAAAGTGAGAAATTTCCAGCTAGCAAAAAAAGATGAACTGATGGAAGTATAGACAGATGGTTTAATTAGAAGCTGAATGCATAAAAAGAGGAAATTCACTGAACATGCTAAAAGGAGGAAATATATTAGATACTGGAAGTACCAACTACAGTGAGATTCTCTATATTATCTTCTTCTGGCACTGCTTTATATATCATTTCCAAAGGAACAGATGTAACATGATGTCATCATTGTTCACAAGTAAATATTTATATTAATGTCTATACACCCAGGAAAAAGCAGAAACTGTCATCTATATGTACAAACATAGTGTCATTACTTTTGGATTATCTCTTTATTTCTGACTAGAAAGAATTTCACTCCCTGTCCAGTGTCCATAAAATAAAACTATTTCAATCCATTCACATGAATTTTTCTTTGTTGTCTTCATATGACACTGTTTTCTTCCTCTTTTTGAAAGAGAATATTTTTAACCCCATCATTATCCAGAAGAAATTCAGCAGGTCCATCTGCTCCACAATCCCCTTTGTATACATTCCTTTAAGGGGAGGAGCTTCAACTTTCTGAAAAGAAAAAAAGAAAAGAATCTATTAATAGCAAGAACTGTCACTGAAAGATGTCAATTCAATGAAATGATGCCTAGAACTTTGAGATCTGGACCACACAAAGAGTAATGGTAGAACCTTGTAAAACATTTGTTGTTTTTTTTTGACAATTTAACCTCAAGATTAAGGTCATTTAGGGGTCCAGTTAATAAAAAGTCAATCTCAAAGGGTTGATGCATGCAAATATTAACTAAGTTAAAAACAGGGTCAAAGTAAGAAAATTGGCATTCTGAATATCTCTCCCAAACTGTTGTTGTGTACAAACATGTGTCAAATCTGTCTGGGAGTTATGGCCAATATTAAGTACTTTTGCAATTGGACCTTCAAAGTCAAGGTCATTCTGGGGTCAATGTCAAATAAATATATATCATTGGGAAGGTCTTGTCCAAAGTTCTGTTTGAGTATAAATCAAATCCATTTACTAATAAGGAAGTTACTGGCAATCTTCAAGTTTTCAGACAGAATGACAGCTCAAAAACTAGACCCCAACCTCTTTGGTGACAGAGGAATGGCATTATCAATCTAGGGTATTTCACATCCTTCTGTATTATGGAATCCTGAGCGACACTTGGTGTCAAGAGTTTACTGAGTCCTACAACATTTCTGAAAGGTTCTGAAGGTGGTTCCCATTGTTACTATTCTAATATTTACCTTATATGTTTTTTATTGTACATTTGTAACTGCTCATAAAACTTAACTTCAATGATGTCAAGCAATGGTTATACAGAGTCTAGGGCTGTCTGAATAGCCTACATGTAAGGTATTACAAACTGTGGTTACTTTATGTGAATACCCAATTACCCTAAGCAAAAAAAAAATGAAAATGTCAAGGAGTTATCATCACTGCAATATGGAATATCTCAGAATTCAATTAAACATTAAAACTGATGAAACATAAATTTAAAAAAAAGAACTTTTTGTGTGGCACTACATTGTAATGTGAACATATAAATACTTGATTATTCCAAATTCCATGAATGCATGATTATATTAATACCTTTACTCAGAACCACTCTTATCTCAATCTCTGTTCAGTCTAACAAAAAAAATGAAAGTAACACTTGAAAAGAGCTGAAAAGATCCACTTTTCTTGAAAAATTGTTCTAGAATTCACATTTATTGGTCTCATAAATAAACAAACTAAAAATAAACAAACTGTATTAAATTCCTAATAGCCGGAAAAGGTGGTTATATATACCTCTGCAGCTGTTCTGCTTGTTGCAGTCAAACTATTGTCATTTCTGCAGAAATGTCATGCCATACACTTTGTAGTGGTACTTTACACTTTTCCACAGTGTCATCAGCCAGGTATATAGCTTTAATTAGCACACTGTCACCTTTTACAGAGAAAGTTGTGACTGCAAAAACCTGAAAAAAATAGATTAAATATAAAAAAAAACGTGTATTAATACCTTAACCCTTACCCTGCTGGAGGCAATTTACTCTGCCTTTGCGACTAGTGCAGACCAAGATCAGCATGCACATCCATGCAGTCTGATCATGGTCTGTACTACCTGCCATTTGATTAAGTGAGAAAATTTTCAACCTGCACCCCTATAAACAATTAATGGATATGTCCACATTGAAAAACAGACAAGTCCATCTTAGATATTAAGCATGGCAAGGGTAACATTTTACAGGAACTTACTATCGGCTTAAGTTTTAGAAAATTTATTGTCATAATGATAGCACAAGGCATTTATCCTCGACAAGAATATCTATCTTTGGACGAAAACTGGAACAGAAGAGGAAGTCCAGACTGACTGCTTCACAATCTGCTACTCCCAAAGTCAAGTTAACTTTTTGACTTTATGGAAGATTTTAAATAACTTGTCACAAATAATTATCATGAGACTATGTGCTTATAATATGCATGGCACAATATCAAGGTCATGGTTGGTTAAAGGTCAAGAAGTATCTGCTGCGGAAGGGGATTTAGCTGTCCTTCAGACTGCCTTGTTTAAATGGTATCAATCAGATTTTTTAGCTTTATAAGATGACATTTTTTGTAACTTTAGTATTTAGCTTAGAAAACAACAACAACAACAAAATGATAACATACTTTTTAAGTATTTGCTGTAACTCCAAAATTGTACTGCTGTAAATTTTGATAATGCTTTAAAGTTTTCATATAAATAAATTGAAATAACCTGTTTGATGTTTTGAAATGTAACCGCCTCCTTTTGGCCTGCTGGCTCTTTTAACAGGTAGATAGATAGGGATCAGCCTGTAAAGGGTCAGAGTGCTCTTCGGTTGGCCAGCTGTTGTTGACGAAGTGCTGCAACAAGTCGAAAAACATGCAGATTTTTTTTTATATTTTGAAACAAGTTTATCTATGAAACATGAGCACTGTAGTCATAATAGCTAAGTATTAAGCAGATTACAGTTTAATAAAATATAGGATGAAATATAATACAGTTTCAGTGAAACGACCTAATGCACATATTAAATAAGAAAAAAAAGTTGAATCAGTTTGCTGACTAAAGCAAAAACTAAGGATAATGTATGTGTTTACTTTAAATGGTTTTGATCAAGAAAATGACAGAAATATATTTTTTGGTGTTAAGTCATTGTTTCCATTCCCTTTCTGACCATGACACGCTCCTAGAATTTGACAAGCTATATTACAATAGAGTGTGAACACTGTAACACTGTAGATTTCAGGACTTTTCACCTCCTGGACGTTTCGGCCTTGGACATGTTGGCCTCAAAGGCCTGGTTTTTCAGCATTTTTTGTAAATATGAAAAAATGTTAGGCCTAAATATGAAATTCTACTTGTATTCTTTATTTACGTTCATGACTAAAAGTCAATTTTATTAATCTTTTTGTCATAAAGGAATGTATACATTTATATTACGGAATATTCTGGTAAAAAATTAATGTCAACATATGACATATAATATTCAAAGTTTACAATCACAAAGTTTTCATTTGTTTACAATCACAAAAAAAAGAATCATACAAATGTCTTAACTAAAATATTTTAAAAACATGAACATTTTTGCAATATTCCAAGGCTTTCAGTCTTTTAATTTATCAATTTTAGTAGTATAGTACTACAATGGGATTAAAGTATGCAT
The DNA here is from genome assembly GCA_012932295.1 of Cyclina sinensis. Taxonomy (NCBI): domain Eukaryota; kingdom Metazoa; phylum Mollusca; class Bivalvia; order Venerida; family Veneridae; genus Cyclina; species Cyclina sinensis. The sequence goes on along the minus strand of JAAONU010000019.1, from coordinate 46,823,822 downwards.
GACTTGACACATGCCAATCATCCTATAACAACAACATTAGTAAAACGCCAAAAAGTCCAGGAGGTGAATTGTCCGAAAACCAACATGTATACGGTATATTTTTTTAAAGAAGCTCTAAAATTCATCTTCTCGAAATCGCCACCGTGTAACCATCATAATTACAGTACTGCATCGATGCACGAAGTTGTTGTGGTACGAACCCATCGTGTTGAAAAAATATTTCTTCTTGATGGAATCTCAGTGTACAAAAATCAGTAACACGATAGATAACTTACCTTCGTGCAAACATAACGACCTGAGTTGATTTCAGAAAGATTAAACTCTTCATGAGGTCTCCCGCAGAGCTTGACTCATCTTAAGAGTTAGACAGTTTTAAAGAACAGTCTGTTCGTAGTTTGTTTTCGCTTCAGGAAACTCTTTTGGGATAGCCACTTTCAAGGTCGCAGTCCCTGAAGCTGCATCGTTTCACAATACTATTGTTATGCTAAATATCGACCAAATAACTTATAAAAATTAAAATTCCTTCAACTGATTTCACAGCTAACAAAATGGTGCTGACATTTTGGTTTTGGAGCGGTGAGGCGTGTTAGAATGCAGTATTCTGATTGGCTGACAATCAACAATGGCAGAAAGGTCAACTAACTTTTGGCATTATTGAATAAGCACCACCCACTGACCTAGATATGCTCTGTATAAGACACTTATAGAAATAAACTGATACAGTCAGCGTCGATTCTCTATTTTCCCCCCACACAAAACAATTTTCACTAAGGATTTTTTTTCTGTTAAAACGAACTTGAAAGCCTTTTTAATGAGAATGTTCATTTCATTTCCTAGCTGTTTTGAAAGGACTATATTCCTGGCGAAAGTGAATGGCTATTGTTAGGTCATGGGGACATGAAGCCCGGCTTGATTCTGGTTGCATTGAGATAATTGAGGATGAGCCGGAACAAAAATTTTCAACTTGGTTATAACTTTAAACCTTGTCGCTGACGCGACAGGTTTAAAAATAATAAACCTGTCATGATTATAAATATTCATTTCACGATTTGTAATTATCATATTAGGCTTTCAGATTTCTAAATATGAAAAATAGTCAATATGACCTTCATTGATAATAATAATAACAGTAATAATAATAATAATAATAATAATCATAATAATCATAATCACTATTCTGCCATCAGGAAATAAGGAAGATTGGATTAACTTCCTGTTTTTGCGACTGGTCTAATAGCCGTTCATAGCCGTTCCCTGTTTCTGTCTATTTCTTATATTCTTTGAAACACCTCAAAAGATAACAGATTTCCATTTCTGCCCATGAAATCAAAACACCCCAAAATAAAATTTTTCAGACAAAACGGTTTTCTGCCTATCTGAAATTTATTGATGTTAAACACTGGTTTGGAGAGAAAATCTTCCCAAGTTTCCAGTGTATTTAAAAGAAGTAATTGGAATATTCCTAAGAACACGTCTTTACAAACCTCAAAATGCTTTCTTTTGTATAAAATGTGTGCCATATTTTTCAACAAAGTTAATCCATGGATACATGTTAAATATTGAATCATAATATGAGGATTTACTTTTCAAGTACCTTCTAAACCATGAACATTTCATGGCCATTATTAATTTCAATGTCAACTCTTAATCCTCCCCTTTTTCAATCTGCTTTATTGTGTCTCGTTTCACTTAGTCTTGGCTATTATTCCAGAGAAATTGCTTTTTTAAGAGCATCACAGTCTTTGAAAGATGTCTCGATCCATTTTTATAGAAATATTCTTAGTCCTTTTTCCTACAGCCGGGTTTATTGTTTATAACTATTTGTTTAGCACGTAGTTTGGTCAAAGAAGGTCATGATGACACACGTATGAGGGTGAATACTCCCATCTCGACCTTAGAATCATTTTAAGTGATACACAGTCCTCCAATCCCCACTAATACAGTATGTCTTTTGAGTAAAATATAACCAGCCCTCAGCCTCGTATACAAACACGATCAAACTACTTCGGGAGACATCTTTTTCATCTATTGGTCGAGCAATTGTTTGGTCGCTTCGAACGGTTGGTACTATATTTTACAATATTTGTCGCATAATGCACTAGTCAATGTAAACGCCGGTCCTCATCCCGGGTAGTCCCAGTGAAAAGACCAGTGTTTTCGTCATATCCGGTGTCTCCGTGGTGTCAGTATCAGGTGTTTTTTCCTTGTTTAAAACAACCGGGACTACAGCCTGAAACGGAACGGGTGCAATGAGCCGTGTTTTTACCTTTTGCTTGTCTCCGAGGTACCGGGACTTTATCCAGGTGGAAAAGTCAAAGACCCGTTTCTTTTCCGGGGAAGGGGACCGTGGTTTACTTAAACTGGTACACAACCAAACGGACTATTCATTTATATTAACTGAGCAGGTCCCTGACGGCGAACGCGCGATGCGACGATCGGAGTCTAAGGATCAGCTGCTACATTTAGGCATCAAAGGATTAAAAAATTAAAAAAAGAAAAACAAACAAAACGGCACCTACACTGACACTGACAAATCGTGCGCTGTACGATTCTAGGTCGATTTCAAATTTTTGTTGAATAATCTGACAGTGGCATTTGACTTTAAAAGCTTACTCTTTGATCAATTTCTCAGAAGAAGTTAAACATGCATGATTCATGTGGCTAATAAAACAACGATTTTTAACATTTTTGGGTGACGCCGTAAAGCTATGAGTGCTATTCGCAGGATTTTATGGCCAAATATATTACTCGCCGAATGAAATCCAGGGAAATAATGCATAGAAAAAAGTATTTTATGAGAAATTTAAATGCCTTTAGACATTACTACGTTTTTCTCTACGGTCTCGGAATGAAATGCATTTGTGTAGTTTTATTTGTAATACAAAATGTACGTTTTCTTTCACAATTCCCATTGCTTTGTTTTATTTTCAGAGAAAGAGAACTGGCTCAAACAGTTTAAAATAACGCCTTTGATTGTAATCATAGCGGCAATGTTTCTAACCTTAGTACAGTTCGGCAAAACATCTTCTTTCAGTGTCCATTTACCAACGATAGCAAATAGAAGCCTTCTGATTCGGCAGTTAAAGTCAAGCGTCCTAGTTAAATCCATGCCCTTAAACGCTTCGGAAGCATGGCCAGTGACGATCGAAACAATAGCAACATAAATAAAACCCAGTTGTATCTGCAGATAAAGAAACAAGTTTTAACTGAATCAGTATTCATAAATGAACCGGAAGTACCCTCTGGCCGCAGAAAATGTAAAGAATAAGACATTAAACATTCTATGGATAAACAAACCAATATGGGTAAACCTAAGCCATCTGAATGCTTATCTTACCAGTAATTGTTCTTACAGCAACTGCAGAATGACCATATCTACTAAAACATGAGACAAATGGATGCCATTGTATTAATTACACAAGAAAACTTGAGAGAGTTGCTCCAACTTTCTCTTGCTTATCTTCCTAAAGATCAGGAATGGGTTTTCTTCAGGATGGAGCCGCCTGCTTTCTACCACATGTCTTGGTATCGTAACCCCATCTGGAGAAATACTATGAACTGGTCCTGGGGATATCGATTAGACTCGGATACATATTTACCGTACGGGAAACTAAATGTGCGTTACAATTTTTTGAATCGGAACTACTCTGCAATTTATAGAAGAAAAACACGATGCTCTGAAAGCAAACGAAAGGTATCATGGAACCAAATGAAATCCACCGTAAACGACAACTGTAAATTCTATATTTCATTTGAAATCAGTTTCTGCAAAGACTATATTACAGAAATATTATTCAAGTACTTTGAATTAGATACGGTATTGCTGGTTCGTGGAGCGTTGAACTATTTTAAGTATTTCGACAAATCTACTTAATATATTAATACAGCAGACTTTGCTTTCATCAGGGAAGTAGCTGCATATTTGAAGAGGGTAGGCAACACTGACACGCTATTCGTATGGGAAAAGGATAGATATATACCAATTAGTATGCCTACTGCCCAGTCGTCATGCGTTTTATGCCAAACACTTAACAATAGAAATCAAAATGAAAGAGTTTATGATGACATCGTGTCCTTCATACATTCAAACACGTGCTATACTGCCAAAGAAATATTAGGAAGAAAAATTATCACTTACACTTCAGGAATGTATTCTGAGAATAAAGAACGTCTTTTATACCATTTTGCGAAAGGATTTTATCATTGGTTTGTTACAAACTCCAGTTCCAGAAATTGCCTTGTAGGTATTTCCCGTTTTGGGTTAAGCAACCTTACAAAATGATTTTTTGCAACATTTAACAATTGTTTTAATGAATTACAAATTGCATGCTAGAAAGTTTGTTTTCAAAGTTCAAAAGTTTATAATATCTCTTTTTTCTTATCATTAAAGCTTCTTAATTCGGTGGAACTGATAATTTAATAAATACTTGTAAAAATATATGAATTATTCAACGTTCTTATCAATAACAAACAAAGGACTTATCCCTTAGAGAAACCCTAATAAATGCTCTATGGATCACACTTTGGCCCAGTCTTCATAACGCTTGCTCAGAATGTTTGTCCTGAAAATTCTCGGAGATGTTTGAAACTAGGAAATCCGAAATCAGAAACCAGCTCACCAGTCCTGAAAATATTTTCAACACACCAGAAGGCAACATTTTTAACCAAATAATCATGAAACCTTTCCAATTTTTGTTTTGCTAACCGGTCAGTTTGTTATAATAGAATATATGCAGTGACACTTCAGTTTTGCAGTTTTTGAAGAAAAGTACTTAAATGTCTTTGAACAAGCTATATTCATGAGCCATAACGGTAGCTCATCAAAAATGGAGACAGATTTCCAAAATTAGAAGTTATACAGTTTCCTTTAACAACACTTAAACATTTTATATCAGAGAAAAATGACAAACTATTCCTTGAACGGGTTTTCAATCTTACTACTCGCTCTGTTGAACCGTATATCTCACTGATCGAATATGTAACACGTGTGTTACATGATCATTTCGCCGTTATAGACAGTGACGTCATGAACACGCTACTAAAATAGTTATATTTACTGACTGCCTATAGCAACGTTTACGTCGAAATATACCCAGTAAAAATGAACATAATATCATTTTATGGTGTTGATTTGATGATGATAATGATCGTTATGATGATCGTGATGATGATAATGATGATGACGATTAGCCAAAATATTTGTTGCGTGAATTAAATTTCAATACAATCTTAATAATCTTAAAAAATACATTTAAGGAAAAACCCAAGATAATTAAAATGTGATTTATTCGTTGTCAATTTCATTTTTTGTGTCCATTTTGTGGATGTAACATACTCGTTTTGGTGTGCGTATAAAAACTTAAGCCACATGAATATATTACATTTTATTTTCCAAATTCGTTTGATGCGCGTGTTATTTTCGACCAAATATATATTTTTCACTCGTGGTACATATTCGATCCGTGACATATACAATAGCTGCAGAGCGGAGATGACAAGGGAAGCAATTCTGCGTTGAGTTTGAAGCAATATCAACTCAGAGTGACTTCCCTTGTCATATTAGTACCTGAACTTCCTTCGGCTGAGAAAGAGCTAAAGTACATGCATACACTAAACTTTTCTTTCACGAAAAAAATAAAGAAAAGAAGATAAAATAAAAACGCCAAAAAAGTTTTATTTTTTATTTATTTTCACACAACTACCATTATGTGACAAGCGTTGTGGCAGACTTTCAAAAGTTGTTGTATGTACCTGAGGGCGTAATGCAGAAAACCAACACAACAGACAAAATGAAAAAAGAACGTACAGGTAATTCATACTAACTGCCAAAGAAATCCTAAGCTTAATAAGCGTGTTTGTACAAAATTAGTTAAGATGGGAGCCAGCTTCTGATACTTAAATAAAATGATGTTAGATAGAAAGACAAAAGAAAGAAGAAAATAAAAATAGATATAATAAAATGGAAAGAAAGAAAGAAAGAAAGAAAAAAGACAGAAAGAAGAAGCCAATGAGCAGAAATGATAAAGCAAATTAAAACAAAACAAAAAGAGCAAAGGAAAGGAAGGAAAGAACACATTATAAAGAAAGAACAAAATAATGAAAAGAGGAACAACTTTTTAAAAATTATTATATATAAATGTGATTTGTTTATGTTCACTTTGGCTGATTGATTGTTTCCTGATGTTGTTGTTGCTGCTGTTGTTGTTTTCACACATCAGTCTGCTCTTAGGGAATTTAACAATTAAGGTGATTTATTGCCTAGTTGTATCTCCACATTACATTATGTTGCAAGAAATGTTTACAAATTTCTTAATCAGTAGCGTGTTTTCATGCATAACCTGTAGTGTATTGATAGCTCACAGGTAAACATCAGGTTGTAGTGCTCAGTGTTACACAAAGAGAATTCAAAGTGTTTTCAAGACGTTTCTTTCCAGTTAATGGCCACCGACCCACCCATGAAAAATAAGTGAAGAGAACCGATGCGCGCTTTAGTACACGATGGTAGAACGAACATGACTTTCTACGTTTGGAATTGGACTAAAATCTGAAAAGAAAAATGAATTACTAATTTCTTTCATATTTACGCTCCCTTTCGAACCTTAAATGCCTTGACTGTTTCACGTGACAAAACGCGGAAATCAAAGAACTTATTGTATTGAAAGATATGGCACTTTTTAAAAGGTTACAACTTTGGTTGTTGTAGATATATGCACCTCAAATAATCACTTCACGCAAGCAACTTGGTTCGAAAAAAGGCTATTTGTTTATGTGTAATGGACAGTTTATGTTAATTAAATTAAGTGGCTTCGAAACTGGTTTTAAGCACCAGGCAAAAACATAAAATTCATCTATTCTTAGATGGACGGGACGACAAACAGACATATGATCATATATGGTAAAATAAGAATACTTTATTCTTCACTGGTCAAATTATTTGACTCAGATTGTCCCACGTTACCGTGCAATAGATTTCTGTATTTGCTGGCATTGTATAGTTTCGTACACACGATCTCGCTTTATCCAAAACAGAAAGAAGGTCAATGGCGACAAAGGTCAAAGTTAAAATCATCATGCAAAATGTGGCTTTACAAAGCTTGATTTCTAAACGATTGACCACGGATTTTTTACTAACTGAAGAATTCAACGGCAGAGAAACCTGATAATTAATAAATTGATATGATATAGTGAGTAGACAAGTCAATAGATACAATTGTTTTAGAGCCCTCCAAGACCTTGGTCAAACTCAAAGAGGCCTGCAGCTTACAAACGGCTTCTGATCAATAACAACTGCATTCGAGACGTTCAACTTTACCGGACGCTTGATCATGATCAGTAGATGGACCCTATTGTTTTTTTGCACACAAGATCAAAAGGTCAAACTCAGGCGCCCGCTTTTTGAAAACGGTTTTAACAGGAACAACTGCGAAAAGGATCTTCAAACTTTCCAATATGATTAGCATGACAAGTAGATAAATCCAATTGATTTTAACCCTACTAAAAAGGTCAAGCTCAGAGGGGCCCATGTAAAGAAAATTGTGCTTCATCAAAAACACAGCAACAACTGCTCAAATGTCCTTCAGAAAATAAGGGACGGTTTTGCTTGAGTAGTAAAAGAATCTATTCGTCAAAGGTCGAGATCAGTTGGGCACATGCTCAGAAAAAAATGTTTTCCGATCAATATCTTTTGAATAAATGCTTCCTTGACCATCAACATCCATTTACGGGATAATTGCGTATATGTAGTTAAAACCTATTAATTTTGTACTCACTATGAATGATGTAAAATTTACTTCATAGGAACATTTTCATGACTGGTTTCTTCCCACTGAGAGAATAAAAATCCTCCCCACAAGAAAATAAATTATAGACCTTTCCAGTTCAACTAGAATTATTTACTCTCTCTTGCACGCACGCACGCACGCACGCACGCACGCACGTGATTTCCTTTCCTTTTGTGAGGGGGGAGGGGGGAGACGAGAGCAAATACGGCTGCTTGATTACGAAATATAATTTGTTTGGACTTTTTCAAAATGATCAAGACAAAGCATGCTGTTTGAAATAGGCATTTTAGGTTAGGTAACTCTCTGAGGAAAAAAACGTATATTAAAGTCCATATATTTCAGGCGGCTTTAAAATAAAGCAAAACACATATTTGATGGGTTTAACTTTTAACTTACATGTGCTTGTAGATCTACATCTTTTCCTTGAACAATAACAAGAAAAGAGGGATCATATTTCAAAAAAGAGATATATTCATTCACATTTGAGCATTACCATAAAATTAACAAGCAAACAAAATTCAGATTGGGGTACTATTATATGAAACCACTTCCTGTCATGACTTCTATTTTGAATAAATAATAACATAAAATTGCTACAACACGATCAGATATAGTCGAGTTAGTAATATGATTCCATCAAAACAAAGACATAGATTAAAGAAAAAGATGTTATAAACAGCCTAACATTCTGTACTTTTTCTAGCAACCGTTGTAAGCTCTGATATACTAAGCTGGTGGTTTTTTATAAGACTTTAATATTGTATACACTAGTACATATCCAATAACAAAACAAGTATAAGATTGACTGAAATTGATTCACAAAGTTCTTTCGAGGCTAACAGTTGTCTGTGTAATAGTTTTCTCATAAAACTTAAATCGTTATTGTAGTTTATTTGCCTTTTACATAGATGTAATTTTCAAATGGATCTAAAATACATTTTTTCTTCATTTAAAACATTTAAAATGTTGTTGTTAATCGCTACAGCAACTATTATTTTTTTCCTGGTTCATGCGACGGTAAGTTTCTTACGTTTCTAGCATTTCTAGTAAAAAAAAAAACTTTGATTTTAATTTGTTAATAGGCAATTTCAAAATAGATTTTCAGGGAACGTAGAATTTGTTTGTTAAAAAGTTGGGGGCAAAATAAAAATAATGCAAACACATTTCCAAGTAAAATATATGTCTCTTTCATTTAAACTTCTTTTTTGTTGCACGCTATTTAAAACATTTTTGTGATATATTGTATTTTACTAATCTCGCAAGATCTCTTGTTTACATTTCACATTTTTATGTCCCCGAATGTAGGCATATAAAAATCGAATCGCCCGTCCGTCGGTCCGTCTGTCCCCATTTTGTCCGGAGCATAACTCCAAAAATATATAAGACATTGCCTTCAAACTTGGAATATAGCTTGATGGGATAAAGTGCAATGCACAAGACCTATTACTCTAACCGTGCTAATTCTTGAGTAATCTCCCCTTTTCAGTTTTCCTTGTCTGGCCATTTTCTCACAAAGTATACATGGAATTAGTTTTAAACTTGTCATATAGATTATTGGTGATGAGGCGGAGTGCATTGCATAAGAACTATTACCCTAGTTCACTTACATTTTGAATAATCTCCCTTTGTCATTTTTGCTTGTTCTTTTTGTGTTTGTTATGTTGTATAAGAAATGCTTCACATTGTCTCTTCCAAAATGGTCTGCCAGGCTACTGTTTTCCAGAAGTATGAATTTTAATAGATTTCAATCATAAGCTTGAAACTTATAAACTATTTTGAATTACTGAACATTCTGATAATTATGATTGGTACTTAGTATAGAGTCTTTTACTGAATCAAAGTAATAATATTTGAGGTATATATACATGCACATTTTATTCTTGTGAAATTTTAACTCTTTAATGAAAATAAGTTAAGTTTTAACTACTGATGATGTTAAAGTAAGCTGATTGCAAATTATAATGTCTTACTCAATATATCTAAAAAAGAATAACGTTTGTGAAAACTTGCTAATAAAAACTGAAATTATTGACAATGTAAAAAGAGCTTTAGAGAATAAAATGGATCTATAAATACTATGTGTGGCATATAGTTTTTGAATTGTCCGTCCGTCATTTCGTCCGAAAAGTATAAAACTAGCCTTAACTTCCTTATAAGTAAGTGTATTTACTCCATACCTGGACACAACACTCGTTTGGACAACACCTTCCCAATGACCTATATGTTTTTACCTTGACCCCTGAATGAACGTCAGCTTGAAGATCCAATTGTCCAAATATTTTGACATTGACATAACTTTTTTATTACTAAGAGTATTTACATCATATTTGCACACAACACCCCTTTGGACAACACCTTCCCACTGACCTAAATTTATTTGACCTTGAACTCTGAATGACGTTCACTTTGAAGATCCAATTGTCCAAAAACTTTAATAACATTGGCCCTAACTTCCTTATTAGTAAGCTACCATGACTGTGACCAGTGCCATGTTACGAGGGCATTCGTGTCTGTGACACATTTCTTGTTGATACGTCTGTCACTGTACGTCTGTTCTAGATTTACCAAAAACGATGTAATCTAAGTAATCAACTGCATAAAAGTAACTATATTTACATTGGTGCTCCCAACAATAAATTACTGACTACAACTGGGAGGTCGGGGACAGATATTAAATCAAAGAACTTAAGATCCCCTGAGCCGCCAAGTGAGACATCTCAATAGTTAAATGCCGGGTTCGAAGGTCCAGTACACATAGAGAACAATAATCTTGTATTTAAAGTGCATTTTCCCAGAATTTTCATTTTGTGATTGCAATTCGTCGCGTTTTCTCTTAAAGCGCCTTAAAAACAGTGTTTTCAGAAAATCGACTTAGCAACATTTTAAGTGTCGTTTCTACTTTTTGACTAGGTAAATTTACTGAAATTTTACAGTGCTCTGCAGACAGATGTCAGCATTACAAAAATCGGGGGAGGGACTGGTAGGTGTGTTTAAGTACCTACATTTAAAAAGAATAATGCGAAAAGAAATTTTGGAGGTGTGTATGCGGGGAGGGGGGGGGAGAAGAACGGTGGAGCGGGTTTATATACATGGGGGGGAGCACTTACCTATCCCATGTAAGTTAATAGTTTAGTTATAGACTTTATGCTTTGCCACAAGAAGGTTTTTTCCATATAAGTCTTAGCAAAATCAAGTGACCACTGTGAAGGGGCTAATTTGACCCCAGGGGCAACGGTACAAACAATGTTTGTAGAGATCTTGATTGTGATCCAGTATTTCAAGTTTGAAGGGAATACTTTTGTTCATCGAGAAGTGGAGCTAAAAACCAAGAAAACCGTAAGTCGGATAGAGCAAAATATGAAAATTCTTTTTAAAAAGTTACTTTTTTTTAGAATATGTTCAGTTAAAGTTTAAATACTTTTTCAAAGTGTCCTACGTCACGTACATACCGCACTTTTCAAGCCAAAACAAAGCATTGAACAAAGCACTTTTAATATTTGTAATTCACATCCCGCTAACTCCAATTACTAATTATCAAAAACTTGAACCAACAGTTAATTCAACAGATCGAAAGATAGATCAAGAAAAACTGGTGCATTTTTCTATTTTCTACAAAAATAGAAATATCACTAAAAGATGACAATGCCCCTGAAGTGGTGCTTTGGCATGAGCAGAGGACCAGATGAAGATAAGTTGCAAAATAATTGAGTTTTTTCTGACAATCTGACCTGAAGGTAAAGGTCTTAATGGGGTCAGGTCAAAAAAGGTATATGTGACTAAATCAAAAGAAGTATGTGACCAAATCAAAAGAAGTGTTGTTGTTTTTTTGACAGCTTAAATTCAAGGTCGAGGTCCTATCGAGGTCAAGAAAACATATGCTTATGGAAGATTTCTCCTTGTTTTGTGCAAACATGAACTATATTTGTTTATTATAAAGACAGTAATGGCCAATATATAGCAGTTCGTTCACAGCTGAACAGTAGAACTTTTTTTAAAAGTTATTTTCTACTATCACTCGTTCCTGTTGGCGAAGTAATTGTTTTCTGACAAACAAATCGGCTCGCTTAGGTCACATTGCACGGAAAAAACGCATTTTTTCGTAAACGCCTACTTACGAATTCCGGTTAAGTATAGAATACGATATCCTCGAAGCAGGTGCTTGATGTACAACGTGAAACGTTCCGCAAAATTGCGTCTTCATCAACCTCAGCAATTTGTTTTATGGATAAATGTTCCAAACCACTATATAACCAACATAAAGTATAAAGTGTTCACGGGAATGAAACAAAAGGTCACTTTACTTTCAACAGATTTTCTGTACCTTAAGCTGACAGATGCATTGTAACTCATAATGTCTGATATTTGAATCTTTTTTTTCTAAATATAGTAAATTCAAATCCTCCATTCAAAATAAAAATATTTATTCATGTATAGGAAGTGAGCAATAGCAGTGCGCAGCAGTAGAAAAACGTCAAGTTGACAGTAGCAGTAACAGCAGAAGCAGTAAACAAAACGTGAAGCTGGCAGTAGCAGTAACAGCAGAAGCAGTAAACAAAACGTGAAGCTGGCAGTAGCAGTAACAGCAGAAGCAGTAAAACAAAACGTGAACTTGGCAGTAGCAGTAACAGCAGTAGCAGTAAAAGAAAACGTGAAGCTGGCAGTAGCAGTAACAGCAGTAGCAGTAAAACAAAAAACGTGAAGTTGGCAGTAGCAGTAACAGCAATAGCAGTAAATCAAAACGTGAACCTGGCAGTAGCAGTAACAGCAGTAGCAGTAAAACAAAACGTGAAGCTGGCAGTAGCAGTAACTGCAGTAGCAGTAAAAGAAAACGTGAAGTTTGCAGTAGCAGTAACAGCAGTAGAAGTAAATCAAAACGTGAAGCTGGCAGAAGCAGTAACAGCATTAGCAGTAAAACAAAACGTACACAGGACAAACTATTTTATCTACATTGCAAACTAATAAATGCACAGGACAAACTATTTTATCTACATAACAAACTAATACATGCACAAGACAAACTATTTTATCTACCTAACGAATTAATTAATGCACAAGACAGACTATTTTATTAAACTTGTACATAACGAACTTGTAAATGCACAAGACAAACTATTTTATCTACATGACGAACTCAACTTTGTACATCACGAACTTATAATTGCACAAGACAAACTATGTTATCTACATAACAAACTAATTTCTGTATATAACGAATTTATAATTGCACAAGACAAACTATTGTTTCTACATAACGAACTAAACTCTGTACATAACGAACTAATTATTGCATAAGACAAACTATTTTATCTACATAACGAACTAATTTTTGTACATCACGAACTAATAAATGCACAAGACAAACTTATTCATCTACATAACAAACTACACTTTGTACATCACAAACTTATTATTGTACAAGACAAACTATTTTGTCCACATTACGAACTAAAATTTGTACATAACGAACTAATAATTGCACAACACAAACTATTTTATCTACATAACGACCCAAACTTTGTACATCACGAAGTAATATTTGCACAAGACAAACTATTTTATCTACATAACGATCTAAACATTGTACATCACCAACTAATAATTGCACAAGACAACTTTATTTATCTATATATCAAACTAAAATTTGTACATCACGAACTAAAAATTGCACAAGACAAACTTATTTATCTACATAACAAACTAAAATATGTACATCACGAACTAATAATTGCACAAGACAAGCCTGTTAATCTACATGGCGAGTTGGGATTCATCATATAGAGGCAGCTCAGGCGTTCCATAGATATACGTTCATTTTCAATATTCTGGCAACACTTTGATAGCGATTTTTGGAGGCACTATTTAAATCATGTTTGAAGTAAAGTAAAGTGAAGTGACCCTAAAGTGATTCTTTCTCGTGAACTTTCGTTCCTTGTTTTGGTTATATAGTTGTTCGGGACATTTATCATGTTTATCCATGAAATAAATGCCTGTGGTTCTCGGTCTAGTATTCAAATACGGATATAATGTGTGCACATGCACCAAGATTGAATGTGATCAGTCATGTGAAAGCAAAAGAATATAGAAAATCTAAATATAGGTTTTATACCTTTCGTAACGCTATAGTCTATGATGGATACACTATTTTTTTTACAATCACGAAATATTGCATTGGACGACAATGCATCTGAAGGTGGGTAATGATAGACGTAAGACCTGAAGATTAACTGAACTTTTTGCAAGAAAAAAACAACTTGCCGGAGGAGGGGGATTTGTGTTTTGTTGTAAACGGCTGACGGCATACAAAAAACATTGAAAATAATGTAATCGATTATACTGTACTTTTAAGAAAGGTCAAGATTCCATATGACAGTAACCCCACAGAATTAATTGAGTTTCCAGAATACATTTCAAAGAAATAAATTGCACCGGTTGGTACTAACAAGGCAGTGAAATTTAAAAAAAAGGAAAAGATCTCAGATTCCTTGCTTAAGCACAGCGAGGAATTGTTATTCCTTTATTTTTCAGTTCCGATGAGATTGAAGTCAATTCTCGGTAAAACCAAATCGATTGTGTTTGGGGTATATTCGTTTCTCTAACCGAATTTTTCCCAGTGGACGAACAAAGTCGGATTTTTACCAAGAGGTTGAACAAATAGTTTCATATGTTACATTGCCTATTCACAGTCATTCATAAGGCAGAGGAGATTATTTGTAACAAACCGTCAATAATCCGTAGGATTATCCATCCCTCGTTTTTGTATGCCGTCAGCCGTTAAGTCTTAGACGGTCAGGTTACACTGGCTCAGACAAATCAGTTTCTGGAATCCTGATTAGTAGATTTTAAAAAGTTTTGTTAGCAACACGTCCATATCAACGGAAGTGAAAACCAAAAGTAATCGACAACGTCGAACAACGAAAAAAAAACAGTCATTTCCATTTAAAAATATTATACATGATAACTGTGTAGCAGGGCCGTCAAGAATGTGAGCAGTGTTATCCCATATGAGATGGATGCCTACGACCAGGAATGCTTAAGACGCCCTGACACACTTATATACAATAGCCAATGGTTGGAGTATTTTCAAAACACGACTTACTTAAATTATTAGATATTTTCAAATTTATCCATAACGCATATTATGACGACTTTGGTCGAATACAATTTGAAAGGAGAGAATATACGTCTGTGGCGAATTATTGATTTTCTTAAAGGTTTTTGATCAATGGCTGTCTCTGCATGCCACATCTGCAGCTGTTGGTTACAGAAGATAATAACATAAGTGAAAGTAATGTTCTGATAGGCTGAATGTATCAGAAAGAAATATGAATTTAAATATGCATGTGAATGACGCCCTTACATACTAACATTAAAACAACAGAACCATGACAGCCCCAAATCGCTCACCTGAGTCCAATTGCTCAGGGACCATAACTATAGAATCCATATTGGATTATGTTGTTTTAGAGAACGTTGACTTAAATGTTTTGAAGTGGTTTCGTTGCAGCTGAATCAAAAACCATAGCACAATAGCGCAAGTTAGAAAACAATATTTTAACCACTGTGACCTTACCTATCCAAGTGACATACATACCAAATATCTAAGATATCGTTTAATAGATAAAGGCTACATAACGAAAAGTTGAAAAGTATTTTTTAGCCTTGGTGATCTGATCTTCATTATAAGTGAATGGTAGAGGTTCATGAAAAGTGCCTATAAACCAATTATCTAAAATAAATGTCAATAAATAAAGGCTCTTTCACTGTATGTAGAAAAATCTATTTCTAGCCTCGATGACACTGACGTTGACTTAGTGGCCTACAACCGACAAAAAGGTAGAGGAACGCGAGACATTCTTTCCAAATATCTAAGATATTTGTAAATAAATTAAGGCTCTAAGAGGTAAAGTAGAAATCTATTAGAGCCTCGGAGACCTTGCAAGGTATCTGTATACCAATGATATGAAAATATCGGTCAGTAAATAAAGGTTCTGTGACAAAAATGTAGCAAAATCTAGTTTTAGCCTTGGTGACCATACCCTTGAGGCAAGTGACTTCGGATCTCACCTAAATGTAGAGTTCCTTGCAAGATACCTACATACAAAGTATCTAAGAATCTGGTCTACGGTTACCTTATGGTTTATATACACATTAAATCATATTTTTATTGAGCTTGGTAAAATATAACATGTGGGGAGTTATCGATCTTCTTTATTTTCTACATACAGGTTTTTGATCAAGTTATATAAACAACTGCTGTCTGTTCATGTTACATCTGCAGATGCTGATTAAAGTGATTCATAACATTAGCAAAAGCAAGGTCGTGATTGTCTGGAGATTCTGTTGAAAGAAATAGCAAAACTACTCTTTCTTAAAAGGCTAAGTGACCTGAGTTTGTCTTGCAGTGCATTTGAACGAAGAAAACTGTCTTGAAAACGCTATATGGGAGTTGTTGCTCTATTCAGATATTGCAGACAGTTATCATCAATTTACCATTAAACATATGTCTTAAATTATAAGCACAATAACTTGACGACTAGCATGAATCTGCTTTAATACTAAATTTTATATGCAGCTAAATACAGTCAATACTTTATTAAGTGCAGGCTCATATGAACCGTGGACAACACTAACAGAATATCCAAACATCCTAGTTCTGAATTCATTAGTTACTTATTGAAAAAGCAGGCCTAAGAGAGCTTGGCCTTTAAGTGGGTATCAAAGAAATATGGTTCATCAACTCATACCAAGATAGTTCAAAACGAAAAAGACAAACAAAAAACGAACACTTAAATCAATTTGCTGTAGAATTATTCGTGATCGTCACCACGTCTTTCAGCAGTCAAGAAAAAATAACTTCTGGCCGAAGGTTGAGCAAGATTGAAAATTAATTCAACATTCAGAAAACATTAAATATTACATTAATATAAAGAAAAAGAAGAAACAAATAATGCTATGAAAATCAAATGTCGAACTGAATGTTTTCGGCACAGCATTCAGAATACATATAAGTACAAAAACCTAATGTATCAAAGCCGCTCAAAATGCAGCAAAGTCAAAATGAATGTCGGACTCAATGGTGAGCCAGCTCAGCTGAAATTTGAAAATGAAACACATGTGAAAACTGTTCCCAAGATGAATTTTGAGCCAAATTTTGAGCTCAAAAATCTCTTCGGCATTTAAAAAAACTGGTAAAAATATAGTTCAATGTCAAACTGAAGGTACAGCCATCTCGATATTCGGCTAGGATTTTTTTAAAAAGAAGAAAAAAATGTCAGTCTGAATATAGAGCAAGCTCGACATTCAAAAAAATTGAAACGAAAACAAAACTGTGAAAACTAAAAGTCAAGTTAAATGTTGAGACAGCTTGGAATTTATCTCGACATACTGAAAATGACAACAACAAAACACTAAAAACAAACATCTAGCTGAATGTTAAGCCAACATGGCAGTCGGCTTCACACTCCACTTTCGGAAAACAGAAATGATTGCTGGTCTTACATAATTATTCACTGAACAATGAGAAGGTAATACGTGTATGGATTAATTTATGGACATAAGATTCATCCATCTATCTATCTATCTATCTATCTAGCAAACAGTCCGTCAGTTCGTCTGTCCATCCATCCCAATTCATTCATTCATTCATTCATCTATCCATCATATTTAAGCCTTAATGTGTTTTTATTTCTAAATGATTTCAAGTTTCTAAAAAGACTTTTCTACTTTCTACTTGCATTTGAAAGAAAAACCAATAAATATTCTGACGTATCTATCAAAAAAGGAAACAAGAAGACAGACATGATTTTTTCTAAACAAAATATACAATAATATTACACGGATATGAAATTGGACAGACGGGTTAATAAATCTAATTTTGACAATTTGAAAATTAATCTTTCATACCAGTAAAATAATTCATTTTTTATATTATGTCTCTTGTTATTGTTCTCTTTACTTCCATATCTTCAAATAACAATTTCTGATGCATATTTCAGGTCTTAACAGTTAATGAATTAACGTACATAACCAGAAGTGAAAACAGATTGTTTCTTGCAGCTGAAGCAAACGACACTTTCCTGTATTCGGCCTTCATTGATCATCAGCAAATTAAAAATACCACTCAGGCTGAAGTAAGTGTTATAGCTTGGCAAACGGAAAACAGTCTTTCCAAAATAATGAAATGTTGTGTTTTAGACAGTCAGAATTTTATAAGGTCTGAAAAAATGAAACAATCAAATATCTGTTGTTATCCAAAACTGTGGGTAAGACATGTTATTTGTCCTTTGAAAGGAAGTTCTTCTGATATAACTGGAATATCATTAGCAGCTTTAGGAAAACCATGCCCAGAAGAAAAGTCGTATTACATTGTGCCAACAGTGCTCAAAACAACAAGAAAAACAGGAGAAGTTGCTATGTGTGATAATGATATATTATATGGATCTATTGATCCTAAAAGTCTTGTAGAGTGGTTTGAAATTCATCGTTTCTTAGGAGTGGATAGGTTTACGTTTCATCCAAGTCCGTCTCTGAATCCAGTAGCAAAAAATGTTTTACGTTATTACCAACATGAAGGAATATTGGAACTTTTCGAACTAGTAAATCCCATAGGTAAGTGAGGCTCTCGTTCAATAAGCAAGACGATTAAGGTGTTTATTTAAGTTATAAGCTACATTTTTCTTGCTAATTTGTTAATAAACTTCACATTTAGATAAAAAAAACATTGAGAAATCATTTAAAGGTGTAGCAAACAAATATATATATATATATATATATATATATATATATATATATATATATATATATATATATATATATCACTTGATTTTACATAGGCTTGTATAAGTAAGACTTCAAAACTCCTCTTGTTGGAAACCACAGAGCCTAAAGTTAAGCTATATTGCATAGAACATATGAAGAAGTCATCTTCCAACATTATTAAATCGTCGCCAGTGGTCATAAATGGCCCTGCTCCTTGGGTCATAAAAGCCCCGGCAATGGGTCACTTGATTTTATATAGGCTTATATGGGAAAATCTTCTTGTCTGAGACTATACTCTATAGAGATAAAATGTTTTGTATGATGCATTGTCTAGTAGACTTCAACCAAGTTTGTTCAAATTTTGTATGTGGGATCAAAATAAGCCCCGACGTTGGGGGTTCTATATGTGGAAAGATTTATTCGTTGAAAACTCATGTGAAAAACCGTTAACCCTAGCCCTTAGATACTTGGTGTGTAGCATTGTATAGTTGACTACTACACAGATTGTTCAAATTACAAATGTATTTCCCTTAGCTCGAAGCAAACTCAACCAAGGGGTCATATGTTTTATATTAAGTCGTGCAGGAAAAACTGAAAATCTTCTTGTCTGAAACTGAATACCCTACTGTTCAAATATTTTATATGTAGTATTGTCTAGTGGATATGTTAAAAGTTTGTTCCAATAACGCCCATGGAGTCATATTGACCTAAACCAGAGGGTCCTTTTGTGTTAGATATATAAAATCTTTGAAAATTTTGTCAGAAATCGTAAGCTCTAAACCTTAGATATTTGGTGTGTTGCATTGTATGGTTGACAATTACTTATTTTATTCAAACCATTGACTCTGACATTGAGTTGTGAAGGAAAAACTGAAAATCTTCTTGTCTAAAACTATATGTATAGTTGACCTCTAAGAAGATTGTTCAAATAATTACCTTAAGGTCAAATTGACCCTGTTCGGGGCTTATTTGTTTTAAATTGAGTTTGTGTAAAAAAAACATAATAATATTTTTGTCCGGAAACGTTAGCTCTAAACTTTACATATTTGACATGTTACTTTGTATAGTTGACCTCTACAAATATTGTCCAATATTACCTTAGAGTCAAAATTGCCCCTGAACAGGAGGTCACTTTTTACATTGAGTTTGTGTAGGAAAAACTTTAAAAACCTTCTTGACTAAACTTTATGCCCTAGAGCTTAGATATTTTGTATGTAGATGCGTCTAGTGGATATGTAAGTAGTTGTTTGAGTTCTATTCCTAAGTTAAAAATTGGACTTGCCCTTGGGTCCTTTTTATGTAAAATATTTAATCTTTGTAAATCTTCTTGCCTTAAACCGCTTTGCATGGAGCATTATCTAGAGGTTCTCTATTAAGATTGAGAATACATAAAACACTTTTTTTCTGAAACCGTATGCCTTGGGGCTAGATATTTTGTGTGCTGTATTTTCTAGGGGGGCTTTATACTAGTTGTTTTTAAATTTTGTCCCTGGGGACAAATCCGACCCGCATCAGGTGGTTCTATTTGTGTAAGATATTAGATCGGTGAAAAACTTTAACTCAGAAATTGTAATTTTGCGTCTGATATTTGCTCAACAGCAGATCAACAGCCAAATTACTCAGATTAGCGAGGCAGTGCCATTATGACCCTCTTGTTTTATATTGCAAGTAAAAGGGATTGACTAAGGACATCATATTTCTAACACAAACCCTGAAAAGTGATGTTGTAGAGACATATATCCACCACTAGAAACTCGTATCCATTGTGATTTCCTTCATGGATTCCTACAATGTATTTTTTATGCTCGAAGGGGCTTATTATGTTTTGATCCTGGGCGTCCGTCCGTCCGTTAGCAATTTGTTTTTCTTAGAATAACCTGAGAAACTCTTTGGACTACAGTTTTTAACTTCATATGATTATTGCCCACATTAATTGGATGACCCCTGTTGATTTTAGAGTCAGTAGCTCAAATGTCAATGTCCCAGTGATCTTAACATTGAAAACCATTTCCGCCATGTAAATTGACAATCTTTTGTTATCGAGATTTTAAACTTTATATCATGATTGCACACATTGAGTGGATGTCTCCTATACATTTTGGGGTCAGTATGTCGAAGGTCATTGACGTAAGTGTTAAGAATCATTTACACTCCGTAAGTCATAGAAACTTCGAAATTCATATAGTGGTTGCACACATAGAGTGAACGATCCCTATTGATTTTGGGGTCATTAGGTCAAGGTCAAAGACGTAAGCACTGAAAATTATTTCCGCTGTAATACTTTATAATCATTTATCATATAGGCTTCAAACTTCACATAATGATTGATTACATTGAGAAAATGGCCCCCGTAAATCAGTAGGTCAGATGTCAATGTCACAATGATCTAAACACTGTAAAGCATTTCTGCTGTATAACTTGGCAACTACTTCCCATACAGACTTCAAACTTCTAAAGATAATTGCCATCATTGAATACATGACCCTATACTGTTCTTGATAAGTACATAAAAGGTCAAGGTGACAACCAACTAAGCAATCAATATTTCTGCACTTTTACTTGATAATCATGGATCACAGCATGAACATCATAACTTCTGAAAGATTGACATTTTTACAAATTATAGACCTAAAATTCAGATATGATAAAGATCTATAAAACTATAAAAAATTAAAATTATAAAATGTTAAAAACCATAATATTACAAATCAAAAACAAAAAATTCTAAATTTAAAGCAAAAATGTTAATTTCAAAGCTTAAGGTTTCCTTCTTTATATCACAAATGCATCATACTTAGAAAAAACACCCTTCGGGCATTTCAAACTCCGACCAGCGGTGCTCTTACTTAAACAATTTAATTGAGCATTAAAGGAGGTTCAAATGAATCATATTATTTTTAGAAACGTTTCCAAATTCACGCCAGTATTACAACGACGAACATGCCGGACTTCTGGACTGCAGAGAAAGGCATAAATATTACGATTTCGTAAGTTGACCTTGACTTTGATGAGCTCCTCTTAACAACGAGTACAGAGAAAAATGCCTTTAAACATAAAATGGTAAGGTATATATATAAATGATGTTTATCGAAAATCAGTGTCAAGAATTAAGAATTGTACCGTCCATTATAAAGCAGCAATAGTGTGAACGAAAATTTGAAGAGAAAAAATACCGCATTATATTATATACTTATAAATGAAATCTTGAGAAATATTGATGAAATATATTGCGCATTTTCATTTTCCGTATTTTCACTGTAAACATTTATTTTTCACTGCAGTGAAACATATTTTTCCGTATTTTCACTGGTGTCTTGCCGGACTATTTTCTTCTAAATTCAGCCAATACACTAAATTAAAGGGGAATTCTTTTGAATTTTAAGGTTAAAAAAGAGTAAAGTATATAATAAACAGAAAATTCAAGTTTTTTCATTAAATACAGGATTTATTTTCATCTTGTGGTAAGAAAATTATCATATTTCACTCGTGGGAAATATTTATTTTCATACCACTTGATGAAAATAAATCCCGTATTTATAGAAAAAACTTGAATATCCTCTATATATTAATTTTATAAGATAAGTGTAAGATATATTGGTTGAACCTAATTCTAAGTCAAGTGTCAGTTTAATGGACATGCTCATTAAAGAAACACGTAACGCACGAAACATATATCGAAAGTAGATAATGAAACAAAAACTGAAGCTTTTGTTTGAACAGGCAAAACCATCACTTCATAACGCTCTTTTTTCTGGAGGTTTACACATCGGTTTATTCAACTTTGCCAGTCTTAAGAATTGGGAAAGAAAAACTGTTTTCTTCTCTTTTTTCATTTTTTTCTTTTTTTCTTTTTTGTGGAGGGGGGGGGGCGGAACAAACTTTGGAAAAATATTAAACATACGTATTGTCCTGAAGGGTGTAACAAGAACTTTTTTAATATTGTAAGCATACACATTGTACTACAAGGTTTCAGGAAAGGAAAAAAAGTAACAAAACGAAAATCTTCCACAGAAACAATACACATGGTGTTGCAGGGTTACTTCAGGGCTTTATAGAAATAAACTTTTGAAACATAATAAATATACTCGTTGCACTGCTGTGGTCTACGGAAAGAAACTGTATTAATATAGTTAGAATGCACAATGTACTGCAAAGTGTCGTAAAAATAAGAAACAGTAACAACAAATCAATATCTCAATAGAAAAAAATCCTTTCGATATTTTGTCTCGTGCTTAAGTACTCCGTTGGTACAAATAATAATGGTTATGAAAGAGATATGAACATAAAACATGTCAAATGAATTTAAAATTTCAGTTGGACAATAATTCCATTCTTTTAACGGTGCCAACTGATAAGCTAATACAAGCCTGTCATTTTCATTTTCAGACAGATATATTTCGCAAGGAAAATGTTGGAGTGCTGTCTTTATTCACTAATCTTCACACGTTGTCCTGGCCATCAGAAAACCCTAACCATCCACTGATATATGGTCGCTATGATAAAGCATCAGTACCAATAAAGGACAGGGTGAAAAATATATATATGCCAAGCAGGGTTAAACTTGCCGAAGGAATGATACATGAAGTATTGCCTAAACAAGGTTTTTCAACGTACGTTTATCGTTTCATAACATTCTAGTATCACTTTTGAAGAACTAAATACGAGTAAACTCATCCCTATTTCTAAACAAGCAAAACAAAAGTCATCCAACTCTTCCATCAGTAACTATGCATCTCACAAAATCCAGAGAAAATTGCTATTTATGGAATAAGATATCGTTGATAAGGGTTTAATTGACATTTGATTCGATTTCTTGGTCTGATACATATAAAGGTTTAGACATTTTAGATATTGGTAACAATAATAGGAAAATAATTCAAGTATTTTCTAATAAATACCAGATGAGAGCACGTGGAAACACTTGCTTAAGTGATAAAATTTCTCAATATTGACACTCAATATTGCATGTTTGTATTGCTCTTTAGAAACTGTTATGATTTCTTAGGTAGTATATATAAAACTTTGTGCTGTCTTCAAAGCGAATGACTCACAGAATTTAGCCTGATTATTTCCCTGTTAAGTTTAAGAGAAGTCAATATACTATGGACAAAACATAATATTATGATTCTATACGCCACGAAAACTGGAAAAAAGTTTTGACTTAACTGGGATTCGAACCCATGACCTTCCGGTAAGTAAAATATAGAGCGACGTTCTACACCACTGAGACAATTAGATTGTTTTTCTGTAACAAAAAATGAGTCAGTAAATTAGTTTATATGTTCTTCACAATTACAGCAAGAATTTCAAGATGTATAAACATTTTCTTTTTTCCATCTTAGGCCCATCTGTGAGTCAGTCGCTTTAATTAAAGGCCCATAATTGTATTGCTACAGATCTTGAAAAGAAGAATTTGAAATAAGTTTATTAAAAACATAAATCTAAATACTGCAGTTTTGCTTAGGAGAGACAAACTTGAACACCCTGTCTTACTGATCCCATATGGTATGCCCCTTCCCAAGAGCATAAAGAAACATGCTGTTAAACATTAGTAATTATTGTGCAAAGCTGATTTGCATCTTTTTGAGGAGAAACTGTAGTAATAGGAAATGTGCTCAAGGATTTCATGTATTAAAAAGTTACAGACTGCTCTGTAATAAGTATTCGTTAAAGCTGCTGAATCCTCGGATGTCCACAAATGCAAATAAAGTTTTAGTGTTTTTTTATTGTTTTTGTTGTTTTTTTCAATTACACTTTTTAAGGCAAGAATGCATTTTTTGTTGTTTTTTTCGGGGGGTGGGGGGTTGACACCCAGAATCTACTTGATAATTTTAGAGTTGCATTTGATTAAACTGTTAGAATAATTTTACATAAAGAATCAAGTACTTAAAGTTTCCGGAGGTTTCTGTGTCTTTTTTAGCTTTTAATTTTCAGAAGAAAACACTCCGATGATTTTGTTGATTTTTGCCAATTTTCGAAAATATCAAGAGCTTTTGTCCTAAAAAATATGTCAACTTGATATCCACATTACATAGATGCTTCGGCGGCATACAACAAAATTGTTTACAATTCTGCAGCTTTTTTCCATAAATGGGCAAATTTGTTTTTAATAGTGTAGATAACTGGAATATGTTATATATGCTGTAGCAGCTGGATTTAAAAGTGAAATTTGATAATCTTGATGGATACAGCTGTAAGAAAATATGTTCTTAAAATGGTATGTTGTTGTTTTTTACGAAGCTTTTACCTAGTGAATATTATGTCAAATTTTATTGAATATTGTAACAATACTGTAACAATATTGCTCTAGTCAATATTACTTCTAGACGATTTCTTACATGTAATAATAATGTGTCTTCATCTTATCGAATGACAAAAAAATATCAAATTGATTCCTCAATACCATACACTCGAGAATTTCTTAAATTCAGTCAAAGAATCACAACACAGTAATCATTTTCCTCATTACAA
The DNA here is from genome assembly GCA_012932295.1 of Cyclina sinensis. Lineage (NCBI taxonomy): Eukaryota > Metazoa > Mollusca > Bivalvia > Venerida > Veneridae > Cyclina > Cyclina sinensis. Next base: position 46,798,812 of record JAAONU010000019.1, on the reverse strand, counting down.
CTCTTTGACTACATAATATTTGATTGAAAGCGTATTCTCGTTTTTACTAACATTGTTATCGTTTTAAAACCTATTTCTTTTTCAGGAGATTTATGGATCCATCCGTTGCCACAATACATCATTTTCGCAAGTGTGACAGAAACTGGGGCAAAAGGAAAAGGAAGTTAGCATTTGTGAATGGTACGCTAAAACGAAGATGGTTTAAATGCCACACAATTCCGCGAGCACGTTTAGATTCAGTTAAACGTTTGCTGGATCAAAAAGAAATAAAGGATAACGTTAAAAAAGTTTGTTCTACTTTAAGAATAAAATAATAAAACTAAAAACAAATAATTAATAATTTCTAACTTAAATTTGGTTTTTCGCATTTTCAGAAACATAAATAAACACACAACTGCTGTCCTTAAAGTTATGATAACCCGAGCTATGGTAGCGGTGGAGTTTGAATGTCAGTTTATATTTAAGCTTAAATATGTAAATAAACAACTTTGTGTGAAATTGGGAATATTTTTAATCTTAATAAATGTTTTCTTAATTTCATTAAGCGTTGTATTGTATCTTTCTTTGCCTTTCACATTTATTTAAGATAAACCAGCAAGATATTATTATAAACGGATGAAAGTATTAAGGTTATAACAGGTTTCCAAATTATGAGTTACTGTAAATGGCTGACCAGAAATATGCTCTTTATAAATTTTATTTTATACCTAGTTCCGTTGTCTGAATTTTTGGCTAAATAGCCTTTCTTTTTTCCATTTTGTCGATTCGGCACTATAGATATTTAAAAGATAAAAACAATAAAAACAATAAGTGAATTAATAAGTGTAAGGGGCTTAGCGTGACTAGAAAGAAACAACAAGCAACACACGAACAATAACAAGATAATTAATAACAAGAAATTTTCGGTACCAAAATTATCTACAGTCAGAGAATTTGCCGTAAAAAATCTTGCTTACTTTATTTATTTAACTGATCCAACTCTTTTTATTCATAGTTAAATTAATTGTACTCACTTCCTTTTATCCAGTTTCCGAATATCCCTAATTTTTCGTCTGTATAGGTAGTCTATAAGTTTTCTCAATTTCAGTTTTCAAAGCTATTTTTTTTAACACAACTCCAAATTAATCCCCTTTGTTATCTTCTCTTTCATGTAAATTCCCTACTATGGCCGTTAAAAGTGATAAAAGGGGCTAAAATATATAACCCTGAATCCACCACATTCTGTAAACAACCAAATTAAATGTAAGCAGTGAGTTCATTTTACAGAACAGCCTGGAAAGTTCCCATACTATCAAGGCCAGCATACATGTAAATAACCTCACAATCAATACATACATGTAGAAAACATGGGTAACATTGAATCCAGCCTTTACAAATACATGTTCTTAGTCAGTCTTAGTTAATCGCAGGATTAATTGTCAATAGCCTTTGAAAATAATTTCATTATTTGAAGAACATCTTTTCGTTTTGACACCATTTTGTCGTTAAATGTTTTTATCATCAATTTGTTCTGAAATCAGATCGTTTTTTGTTTTCGTTTTTTAATGCAGCCTAAAAATGGTATTTTTTACAACATTTTACAACTGATATTTTATGAAACACGAAAACAGATGCTAGACAATTTGTTTGGGGTTTTTTTTCCAGTTTAAATTTAAGAATATTTGTTTGTTGAACATTGTGAAGGTGATTCTTGGTACATGGAACTTGGTACTAAAGCTTAAAAGTGGGCTTCATAGTAACTTTTACGAATTATAGTAACATAAAGATCTTAGAGGTGAAGGTAAACATAACCAAAAAATTGACAAAAAGTTACTACCCACCATAAACATATATTTATACCTAAACCCTAACACGTCTTTTCTTCAGACGAATCAAGACACAATAAAACTGAAGCTCTAACATACGAACATTTCACAAGAAATGTGAAAGTTGATGAAGGTGTAAATGAATCTCTATTTGGTACTTGAGTTCCTTTAAATTTTTTTTAGTAAATTCTAAAGACAACTCTGGCATTACACGTCGATGCCCCTGTGATCGTAGGTCGCAGGTGCAAACTTTTAAATATCCTGGAATGTATAAAAATAAACAAATAAAAACATTTCGACTAAACGTTAACTGTATATCATATATTTCACTTTTTATTCTTTGCTGACAATGATATGCTTAATTTTACATGCATATGGTGATTTGACATGTCAGTTCAATGGATAGTAATTCTGTACGTACTGAATTATATACCTCTTATCTAAAGATTTTTTGAGGCCCCAAATGGGTAAGCCCGTTTATCTTTAAATAACAAACATTATATACACAGAATAAGAGCATAATTATGTGTTTTTTTTCAACGAAAAAGAAAAATTACAAATTTCATATAAAACTACAAAAATTATGTTGTTATTACAAAATATTTTGGAAAGATAGAAATAGAGAAGTTAAAATATAGATAGGAAGGAAAAGGTCGTTTTGTCCCCTGGATTTGTTGAGTGTATAAATGTTTAAAGGAAATAAGAATGATCGTTTCATCATTGTATTCATGAACATATAACTTGTTTTGTTTATGTTTTTGGGTTAATATATATTTAAAATTAGATGTCGCTAAAATTTGAACATTTCTCTTCACGTCTAAAGAAATGATTTTTTCATCAAGGCTATTTCCTTTTTCGATTCTGTTCCTATTTTTTCAGGTATTGAGCAAAAAAGTCAAAAACTGAAATGTTTTATTGTTTTTTATTTATTTATTTATTTATTTTTGTTTTTGTTTTTTAACACGTTGATTTGAATATAAAATATTTACTTAGAATTATAATAAGGTACAGTTAGTGGAACGAACAACCGTTTTGATCTTAGAAGGCAAGTGAAATTCCTTGTTACTGTCATTTCTTCTCCATGATGCTAATTATAAACCACGTTTTTTTCAATTACTTTCATTCTTTACGCAACACAATAACTACTTTTTACCAAAATTATTTTACAAAACAAAGAATTTTCTACTAAAATAAAGTTAGCTTACTTGCAAAAATGTCTCAATAGATGAATATATTTTTGTTTCTCCAATCAAATATAATATTTTATTTTTCATTATTAGATTGCATATATTTTAATATTGAATAAATATATCAAATTATGACCATAGAATATTGCAACGTTTGACACGCAAAACCCTGTTCACGGTTCCTTAACATAATCGCCAGTTTATGCAAAAGTTAACATAAAAATGTGTACACACAATGCTAAACAGAAACTTTGCTGTTTACTTTGCTTCTAAAACAGGGTTTCCATTTGACCATTGTAGAGGGATTTTGACCCCCTAAAATTTCATTAACATCCCATTTTGACCCTCAGGTATTTTGACTGAAGGGTCATTTTGTCTTAAAATAAGGTATATTTTAGCTTAAATTCAGGTATTTGACGGCAATTTGGTAAATTTATTTGCATTGGATGAAAAATGACCCTTCAGTTTTTGGAACTAGTGGAACCTCTGTAAAAATATCTTGACTAGGTTCGTGGATGTCAGAGGATATTTATATTTATATATAAACAGCTTCTTTTGTTTTCTGCAACTGCTCCACCATTGCTCAGATTTAGTCAGAATATGACAATTTACATAAACGCTATTTTTAGAAACAGGATTTTATTTATATGTCCTGATTTAGTGCCGGTATATATTCTCGACTTATCGTACGACTTTTTCAGCTGTATTTTTTCACAACTTTTCTTCAGGTTTGAAAGGGTTTTTGTCGACCACGTTTCGAGTTTTCTTCATTTACTATTTGACTGATACTCAAGTATTGTTTGCATCAGATGTTCAAAATTGATCATCTGGCTTTGACGAGTCGTTTTACGAATCCGGGCGAAGTACATTCGATATATTCGAAGCAGTTTTAGACCCGGTGAGTCATGGAATATTTTAATGATTTTATGCTTATGCATTTCAAACACATCTTGCAATTAGCAATGAATAATAACCATTCAGGGCTTCCATCATATTTTTAAAGGGGCGATTATCTGTTCTTTTCAATTAAAAATCTTTTGAACTCTGTAATCAAGAAACAACTTTTACATTTGAAGCAAACAGTTTATCGAAGTGAAAAACTCAACATGAGATATTTTTCTTTTTGAAAATATTTGTAAAACGAAAGTACATGACACAATATCGCTCGGTTATGCCTAAATGATCACGTGACTCAGGAAACTGCTCTCAATCAAGCCTCATTGCTAACAAATATGACGGACTCTAAAAGCCCTTCATTATCAACATTTCAGCGGATCGAGACTCACGACGAAAAACGTAGGATCCTAAGGACTCATCATACCGTTTTTCCTTCTTTTTTCTGATGCCCGTATTTTTTTTCTTGGGATAATTTGGTCGAAACAGGCCATTTTTGTCGTTGATTAACCGTTGCACGCATGCGCAGGAATATCCATAACAAATACCGGAAAATCAACGAGTTGGAAAAACTTTCATTGATACTGCATAAAAAATAGAAGGCGCGTTTCGGCAATAAATGATTGTGAAAAGGGATCTCAAATCAATATTGAAGCAACCGTCTGGTTCTTTTCAGATCAAATGGAACCATTTTCTATCTATCATAGTAGGTCATAATGCATATTTAATTTTTATAGGCTGTATTTTTTATCACGATTATGGCTGGTATTATTATTTTAACTACTTGCCACCTAAGTAGAAACTTGGATATAAACCAAGGCTATTTGCCTTATTTTTAATGGTCAGCTTATGTTGATTAAATGTGACATAGAAACAGTTTTAAGCGGTAGACATAAATATGACTGGGAATACAAACAGACTGATCATCACATAATGGAACAATACCTTTTTCATCTGCCTGTTATATTATTAATCAAATCATTCGACTCGATTTGAACAGCGTAACCGCGACAAAAATTTCCGTATTTTGTAGGTATGTATTTTTGTAGTATATATCTAAAACAACAAGCAGGTCTATGTCGACGGTTAAGATAAAATCTACATTCCAAGCTTCATTATTGAAAAACTCAACAAATGACATTATACTGCTTCTAAAGCATTCAAAACACCAACAAAGTGTTACTTGTTAACAGCTATATACACAGAAACGTCTTCTGAATACTTTCAATAAAACATTCTAAAAAACGATTTACTGTCATCGAAGCATGTTGCTCCTGTCAGGTTTTATAGAAACAATTAAAATCAACCAACAGATTTAACTGTATTGCTTTAACAGTTTTCACGGTCAATATCAATATTTCTCTGGCGATGACACGGGTTAAAGCATAAGAGGAGATTACATTGTTTAACCTTATGTTTTGGCTCTAAAAGCTTTATCTTAATGATAATCAACACTTCACTGATGTTTCGTTCTGTGCATTGACGTCATCTGTATTATTTTATGTTTCATTTTCTTTTATATAAAATAAGTAATATTGTTGTGGTATGATACCTTTTTTACGAAGCTGTTTTGCAACTCCTTATAGTTTTCCTCGATTTTCCTAAATTCTAGGCTGTCTTGGCATCTGAAAATTGGACCTCAATCATAGAGGTCAATTGCTTTCTTCTTAGATTCTACTTTGACATTTCTGTAAAGATATCTATCATGTGCATTAGTACCATAAGATACATATTAGTTTTTTTTTGAAGGTCAGTAGTGGTAATCTTACTGTCAAGATTAACCATTTATAAAGTTTTCTTTTAAATTGTCTATTGAAGATCAATAGTGGTAATCTTATTATCAAGATTAACCATTTATAAAGTATTTTTTTAAATTGTCTATTTAAGGTCAGTAGTGCTAATCTTATTGCCAAGATTAACCATGTATAAAGTATTCTTTTAAATTGTTTTAGTATACATTTTTTATCTTTAAGTATATAACAAAACCTGTTAAAGAATGATAATGATCATATGCAATGTGTGCAACTAAGGGAAACAATTCTTCAGTGTATAAAACACTAAATTGCTGTTATATGGTTTGTGGAGTTGTCCCCCTTAGAAGTAACCAATCTCCTGACATTCTATTTAGAATGGCTATTCATGTATTTTATATATGTATTTTATGCTTTATATATATGTATACATGTATAGATGAGACTTTAATAAATAAATAAAAAAAAAATATTCTGTAAAATTGGTGCTGCTTTTCTAAATTTTAAACATCTATATTATAGGCATCGCAAAGAAGATCCAGGATGGGCCATGTTTCTATTTCTTTTTCCTTCTTTTTTCTGCTGAAGACTTATGATCTTTATGTCAGAAGAATTCACTTAACCTTTGTAATTTGGTTTGTTTATCTTGCCAAGCTTCCAATTAATACCCTGAGAAATACAGCATAAAAAAAGATCTTCAAGCTCTGCTCGTCATTGATTACCTCTTTTTTAAGGAAGTACGGGTTTAATGATTCTTTTTAGTAGAAAAAGAAACTTGCCGGGGGAGGGGATATGTACTTTGTTTTTAAGCATGATATCACTCTACTTTCAGATTACAAATTTCGTAAGTTTTTATGATCTACTTTGTTAAACTAAACACTTCCAATGAAAAGTTGGAGATCAGAATATTGTTTTAGAAAATATGAAAACAATTTAGTCAGAATCTAATCTTAAGCAAAGGTCTTTAACGTAGGGATGACAGGATGAACATATTATTATAAAGAATATGCTAACAAAAATTGTTCAAGAAAGTTTAAACAGAAAGTTAAGACGTTAAATACAAAGAACGGGGACATATGCAAACAATAAAACGCAGTCATTTTCATGAAAGAATATTCTACTTAATAACTATAGCAGGACCATCTCCAATATCAGATGGATTTTTGTGAATGCGAATGACACTGTTACGCTCTTACATACAAAATAGCGATGATTGGAGTATTTTTAAATGACAATAACTTAAATATTTAAGATATTTTCATATTTATCCATTAAATCATATTTTGTTTGAGCCTGATAAAGACTATAAAGTCTTGTTGTATCTTAAAAAAATGTAAATATCGTGTTATTCGGGTTACTTCGGAAGAGTGATTTGTAGTCGCTTTTTTCTTGCTGCCTTTAAGCCTAAAACGTATGTCTATTTTTTAGCAATAACACTTGACGAATTTACGTGCTACAAGCATGAATCGGCTTTAATTCTGAATCACATCCGCAGCAATATAATAATTAGAAAATACTGACAATACCTTAAAGAAACACTTTATAAAGTGGAAACTCATATAAACTTGACAAAAGACCCAGGGGACAAAACTAATAGAACTTCCAACCATCCTATAACGTTTCCTGGTTCTGAATTTATGCATTTGTTGATTGAGAAAGCAGGCCTATCAGAGCCTGACTTTTTTGGGTCTAAAAGTAATATGGTTCATCAAATCACCAATCCCCCTTGTAAAGTTAAAATGAGCTCTATTTAAGCGTTCTTGATTGGTTGAAAATTGTTCTCTAGGTGGAGTATCCTGTGTGACTTATCACTGACTCGGAGGGCCAAATATCATCTGTATACTTATCATATTGAGCAATCTTTTAGATTTTAAACGTGTTCGGTCAAGATTTTTTCTGAATTGTTGATCAATTCATAATGATTGAATGAAAGATAAACACAAAAAAGAATGATAAATGTGTATTGATGTGATTTTTTAAGTTGAAATTTGAATGTAATTTGTGCAACCTACTTATAAATAGCTTAACTATGAAACTGTTATGAAAAAGGTTTTATTTTCCCTATTTCTATCATCTGGAATCGGAAACTTCACAGGATATAAGAAGATGTGATTGTTAGTACACATGACTGTTCCATTATCTTCTTTAAATTAATTAATGTTCGTACCATTTCTTATCAAACGTTTACTTCAAAACATCTGCATCATTTGCGTATATCCATGTAGTAAGTCCAATTCATAGCAAGCTGGGACCAATCTATTGATAGGTTACTGATAAAAATCATGCTGTAATGTTCAGTATTGTATATAGAAACAGGTTTTGTTCATGCATAAATTTCTTTTCTTGTATAACGCATCGTCAATATTGAGCAACAAAACGATACTGAGTGAACGAATGGTTAAACTACGTGAATTCATAATATTTCCGAGACTTTTCATCAAAGTACTTCATCAAAGACCCCATCGTGCATAGTGAAAATACGATTTCGAGCATGCATTCATACTGGAAGAATCGACGTAATTCTCGATGCTTGAAATTTGACCGAAATCTATAAACCAATGAATGAAATATTTCGTTCAAATTTTCGCTCACACTTTTGTTACTTCGGCTTCTTTTAAGGGTTAAAAGTGATTGTTCTTTAGTAAAAGAAAACCAAGTTGGATTGGTCCATCTATCCGTATTGCCTATGGAATATTTACACAGGTACTACAAATGTAAAGCAACTAATCAATATTATCTAGATTTGACAAATAAAACAAACAATCCTAAGTATGATAATAAAGTAAGCAGTTCTCATGATTGCCATAACATCAATGTGTAATACAAATGGGCTTAGTTCAAAGTGTCTAGTGTCCTCTTTACCTCTAACAGCTGATCTAATAAATAAAACATACACGTACAGTAACATTCTGTACTGAACTTAGCGGTATAGGGTACTGATCGTCTAAGCAAACCCAATCACACAACTTGTGTCTTTTGCTGGCATCAGTTTGTCTGCAAATTAATCAATAGCAATACCACGTGACTGTGACGTCACTAAAGGTATCAAAACAAAAACAAAACTGTAAACATTGGCTCCGCATGAAAATAGAAAATTACCCGTTACTATATCATTTCTTCCTTGATTTCTATGGGACATAAATTTGATAAAGAAATGAAATAGCTATTAGCAATTTTCTATTTTCAAGCGGAGCCTAAGTTTACAGTTTTGTCTTAGTTTTGATGTCTTAAGTGACGTCACAGTCACGTGGTATTGCTACAATGTTAATAGTATAAGGATAAAAAAGGTTATTATCTTGTGGTTAAATTTGGTTAAAAATGGTGCCTTCTGGTGAGTTGAAAATATTTTCAGGACTGGTGAGCTAGTTTCTGATTTTGCATTTCCTAGTTTCAAACATCTCCGAGAATTTTCAGGACAACATTCTGAGCAAGCGTTATGAAGACTGGACCAAAGTGTGATCCATAGAGCATTTATTAGGGTTTCTCTAAGGGATAAGTCCTTCGATTGTTATTGATAAGAACGTTGAATAATTCATATATTTTTACAAGTATTTATTAAGTTATCAGTTTCACTGAATTAAGAAGCTTTAATAATAAGAAAAAAGAGATATTATAAACTTTTGAACTTTGAAAACAAACTTTAGCATGTAATTTGTAATTTATTAAAACAAACAATTGTACAATGTTGAAAAATCATTTTGTTAGGTTGCTAGACCAAAAACCGGAAATATCTACTAGGCAATTTCTGGAACTGGAGTTGTAACAAACCAATGATAAAATCCTTTCAAAAATGGCGTGAAATGCGTTCTTTATTCTCAGGATACATTCCTGGATTTTAATATGTATAGTGATTATTTTCATCATAATATATCTTTGGCAGTATAGCACGTGTTTGAATGTATGAAGGACTCGATGTCGTCATAAACTCTTTCATTTTGATTTGTATTTATTTTTGCATAAAACACATGACGACTGTGCAATAGGCATACTAGTTGGTATATATTTATCTTTTTCCCGTAAGAATCGCGTGTAAAGGGTTTCATTGTTACCCACCCTCTTCAAATAAGCAGCAACTTCCTGAATTGAAGCAAAGTCTGCTGTGTTGATAAAAGTAGATTTGTCGAAATACTTAGAATAGTTCAACGCTCCACGAACCAGCAACAACGTATCTTATTCAAAATACTTGAAGAATTTTTCTGTAATATAGTCTTTGCAGAAACTGTTTTCAAATGAAATATAAAATTTATACTTCTCGTTTATGGTAGATTTTATTTGGTCCCAAGATATCTTTTGTTTGTTTTCAGAGCAAAGGCCGAAAATATCAACGGAAATGCCTAAATTCTGAAGTTCTTTCATGTATTCATCTCTTTTGTTCTGTCTATGGCAACGGCTTACTAGCCAAGCGGCATCACGTGTTTTTCTTCTATATATTGCTGAGTAGTTCCGATTCAAAGAATTGTAACACGCACTTAATTCCCCGTACGGTAAAAATATATCCGAGTCTAATCGATATCCCCAGGACCAGTTCATAGTAGTTCTCCAGTTGGGGTTACGATACCAAGACATGTGATAGATAGCAGGCGGCTCCATCCTGAAGAAAACCCATACCTGATCTTTAGGACGATAAGCAAGGGAAAGTTTGGGCAACTCTCTCAAGTTTTCTTGTGTACTGAATACAATGGCATCCATTTGTCCCATGTTTTTAGTAGATATGGTCATTCTGCAGTTGCTGTAAGAACAATTACTGGTAAGATAAGCATTCAGATGGCCTATGTTTACCCATATTGGTTTGTTTATCCATAGAATGTTTAATGTCTTATTTTTTACATTTTCTGCGGCCAAAGAGTGTACTTTCGGTTAAAACGTGTTTCTTTATCTGCAGATACAACTGGGTTTTATTTATGTTGCTTCCTTTTGTTTCGATCGTCAATGGCCATGCTTCCGAAGCGTTTAAAGGCATGGATTTAACTAAGACGCTTGACTTTAACTGCCGAATCAGAAGGCTTCTATTTGCAAGGTCTATATTTGTTATCGTTGGTAAATGGACACTGAACGAAGATGTTTTCCCGAACTGTACTAGAGTCAGAAACATTGCCGCTATGATTACAATCAAAAGCGTTATTTTGAACTGTTTGAGCCAGTTCTCTTTCTCTGAAAATAAAACAAAGCAACGCAAATTGTGAAAAAAACGTACATTTTGTATTACAAATAAAACTACACCAATACATATCAATCCGAGACTGTAGTGAAAAACGTAGTAATGTCTAAAGGCATTTAAATTTCTCAAAAAAATACTTCTTTCTATGCATTATTTCCCTGCATTTCAGTCGGCGAGAAAAATATTTGGCCATGGAATCCTGCGAATAGCATTCATAGCTTATAGCGTCACCCAAGAATGTTAAAAATCGTTGTTTTATTAGCCACATGAATCATGCATGTTTAACTTCTTCTGAGAAATTGATCAAAAAGTAAGCTATATTTGATTTGTGTTAATATATATTTTTATTTAACTTAGAAATAGCATGAAACCAATCCAAAATCAAAGCACTGAAAGTACTGCAAAACCTGTCGCGTAGTGCTGGGTTTATGTTTTCAAGAAATGGATACATGCATGTCATGCAGTACTTTAATTCGAGAGAATTATCTCTGTGCAACAGAGGCCCATTGGAGCTAGTCTCATTAAGCTGAATATGGTAAAAATCTGTGTTTTTTGAGACCTGCCTTTCCATAAATTATAGTCTAACTTTACTGGAAATTTTTTTTGTACATAATTACTAAACACTAATCAATACTGACCATCATTGATCTTCACCATTTTCAACAATTATTCATCGAATTTAGTATTGACTTTTCCACTTTTATTTCTTAAACCCTGTGGTACTTCAACTGTAATGTTCTAGAAAAGTACAAGAGCACTATTATACCAACCATGATTTATGCATAGTGCCCAATGTTGTAAGTTCTGTTTATAGTTTACTGGTAACATTTGCAGTCTAGTACAGGTTCTTTCCAGTAATTTTAGGAAGGTAAACTGACTGTGATAAGAATACAACTGTAAAGAGGGGGTAAAACTTTAGCTGACAATAAGTCTACCACAAACACAAGAAAGCAGTACTTGTTAATATTGTCTTTATTTAAAAAAATAAAACTTAAAAAACAATAATTCACTAGAAATGTGTCCATGGGACACATTTGCCCCAGCCATGTATCATAAACAGATGATAAAAATTAAAGAGGCCGGTGGAATGTCAAAAGCAGTATAATTGTTATTATTTATTTAATAAACAGTGTGCTACAAAACATAACCCTATGAATGTGAAGACAGGTTTTCATCAGAAATTTAATCTATAGATGTCAAAACTCTGATCCAATTTTGCAAGTAACCTGTAGTTTCATAAGATACATATACATGCAAAATATAAAAAAAATCTGTTTAATCATTTTTCTTTAAATGTGCAGAAATTTCATTTTAGCAGAAAATAAGTCAAAAAGGGCCAAGAAGGAACTATATGTAGACACATCTACATGCTAATATGAATGAAATCTGTGCAAGCATTTTCATTTAAATTTGTGGAAATGGAATATGGAGTTTAGAAAAGGCCATGCATGACCCAGATGACCTTTGCACTGGTATGTTGCATCATGATGACAATCGTTTGATACTAATTCCTCTATTATTACTAATAGAAATGAAAACTGGATGAACATGAAACCATAACCTTTTCTTGAAACAACAAAGAGGATAAATCCTGTAAATGGCAGTCAGAGTTATGTATCTTGTGTCATTACCTACACACAAATGAGTAAGTGTCAACTGTCATGCAATTGCTACAAAAGTAGTTCCAAAAAGTGAGAAATTTCCAACTAGCAAAAAAAGACGAACTGATGGAAGTATAGACAGATGGTTTAATTAGAAGCTGAATGCATAAAAAGAGGAAATTCCCTGAACATGCTAAAAGGAGGAAATATATTAGATACTGGAAGTACCAACTACAGTGAGATTCTCTATATTGTCTTCTTCTGGCACTGCTTTATATATCATTTCCAAAGGAACAGATGTAACATGATGTCATCATTGTTCACAAGTAAATATTTATATTAATGTCTAAACACCCAGGAAAAAGCAGAAACTGTCATCTATATGTACAAACATAGTGTCATTACTTTTGGATTATCTCTTTATTTCTGACTAGAAAGAATTTCACTCCCTGTCCAGTGTCCATAAAATAAAACTATTTCAATCCATTCACATGAATTTTTCTTTGTTGTCTTCATATGACACTGTTTTCTTCCTCTTTTTGAAAGAGAATGTTTTTAACGCCATCATTATCCAGAAGAAATTCAGCAGGTCCATCTGCTCCGCAATCCCCTTTGTATACATTTCTTGAAGGGGAGAAGCTTCAACTTTCTGAAAAGAAAAAAAGAAAAGAATCTATTAATAGCAAGAACTGTCACTGAAAGATGTCAATTCAGCTGAAATGGTGCCTAGAACTTTGAGATCTGGACCACACAAAGAGTAATGGTAGAACCTTGTAAAACATTTGGTTTTTTTTTGACAATTTAACCTCAAGATTAAGGTCATTTAGGGGTCCAGTTAATAAAAAGTCAATCTCAAAGGGTTGATGCATGCAAATATTAACTAAGTTAAAAACAGGGTCAAAGTAAGAAAATTGGCATTCTGAATATCTCTCCCAAACTGTTGTTGTGTACAAACATGTGTCAAATCTGTCTGGGAGTTATGGCCAATATTAAGTACTTTTGCAATTGGACCTTCAAAGTCAAGGTCATTCTGGGGTCAATGTCAAATAAATATATATCAGTGGGAAGGTCTTGTTCAAAGTTCTGTTTGAGTATAAATCAAATCCATTTACTAATAAGGAAGTTACTGGCAATCTTCAAGTTTTCAGACAGAATGACAGCTCAAAAACTAGACCCCAACCTCTTTGGTGACAGAGGAATGGCATTATCAATCTAGGGTATTTCACATCCTTCTGTATTATGGAATCCTGAGGGACACTTGGTGTCAAGAGTTTACTGAGGCCTACAACATTTCTGAAAGGTTCTGAAGGTGGTTCCCATTGTTACTATTCTAACATTTACCTTATATGTTTTTATTGTACATTTGTAACTGCTCATAAAACTTAACTTCAATGATGTCAAGCAATGGTTATACAGAGTCTAGGGCTGTCTGAATAGCCTACATGTAAGGTATTACAAACTGTGGTTACTTTATGTGAATACCCAATTACCCTAAGCAAAAAAAAATGAAAATGTCAAGGAGTTATCATCACTGCAATATGGAATATCTCAAAATTCAATTAAACATTAAAACTGATGAAACATAAATTTAAAAAAAAGAACTTTTTGTGTGGCACTACATTGTAATGTGAACATATAAATACTTGATTATTCCAAATTCCATGAATGCATGATTATATTAATATCTTTACTCAGAACCACTCTTATCTCAATCTCTGTTCAGTCTAACAAAAACAAATGAAAGTAACACTTGAAAAGAGCTGAAAAGATCCACTTTTCTTGAAAAATTGTTCTAGAATTCACATTTATTGGTCTCATAAATAAACAAACTAAAAATAAACAAAATGTATTAAATTCCTAATAGCCGGAAAAGGTGGTTAAATATACCTCTGCAGCTGTTCTGCTTGTTGCAGTCAAACTATTGTCATTTCTGCAGAAATGTCATGCCATACACTTTGTAGTGGTACTTTACACTTTTCCACAGTGTCATCAGCCAGGTATATAGCTTTAATTAGCACACTGTCACCTTTTACAGAGAAAGTTGTGACTGCAAAAACCTGAAAAAAAATAGATTAAATATAAAAAAACATGTATTAATACCTTAACCCTTACCATGCTGGAGGCAATTTACTCTGCCTTTGCGACTAGTGCAGACCAAGATCAGCATGCACATCCATGCAGTCTGATCATGGTCTGTACTACCTGCCATTTGATTAAGTGAGAAAATTTTCAACCTGCACCCCTATAAAAAATTAATGGATATGTCCACATTGAAAGACAGACAAGTCCATCTTAGATATTAAGCATGGCAAGGGTAACATTTTACAGGAACTTACTATCGGCTTAAGTTTTAGAAAATTTATTGTCATAATGATAGCACAAGGCATTTATCCTCGACAAGAATATCTATCTTTGGACGAAAACTGGAACAGAAGAGGAAGTCCAGACTGACTGCTTCACAATCTGCTACTCCCAAAGTCAAGTTAACTTTTTGACTTTATGGAAGATTTTAAATAACTTGTCACAAATAATTATCATGAGACTATGTGCTTATAATATGCATGGCACAATATCAAGGTCATGGTTGGTTAAAGGTCAAGAAGTATCTGCTGCAGAAGGGGATTTAGCTGTCCTTCAGACTGCCTTGTTTAAATGGTATCAATCAGATTTTTTAGCTTTATAAGATGACATTTTTTGTAACTTTAGTATTTAGCTTAGAAAACAACAACAACAACAAAATGATAACATACTTTTTAAGTATTTGCTGTAACTCCAAAATTGTACTGCTGTAAATTTTGATAATGCTTTAAAGTTTTCATATAAATAAATTGAAATAACCTGTTTTATGTTTTGAAATGTAACCGCCTCCTTTTGGCCTGCTGGCTCTTTTAACAGGTAGATAGATAAGGGTTCAGCCTGTAAAGGGTCAGAGTGCTCTTTGGTTGGCCAGCTGTTGTTGACGAAGTGCTGCAACAAGTCGAAAAACATGCAGATTTTTTTTATATTTTGAAACAAGTTTATCTATAAAACATGAGCACAGTCATAATAGCTAAGTATTAAGCAGACATCAGTTTAATAAAATAAAGGATGAAATGTAATACAGTTTAAGTGAAAAGACCTGATGCACATATAAATAAGAAAACAAGGTTGAATCAGTTTGCTGACTAAAGCAAAAACTAAGGATAATGTATGTGTTTACTTTAAATGGTTTTGATCAAGAAAATGACAGAAATATATTTTTTGGTGTTAAGTCATTGTTTCCATTCCCTTTCTGACCATGACACGCTCCTAGAATTTGACAAGCTATATTACAATAGAGTGTGAACACTGTAACATGTAGATTTCAGGACTTTTCACCTCCTGGACGTTTCGGCCTTGGACATGTTGACCTCAAAGGCCTGGTTTTTCAGCATTTTTTGTAAATATGAAAAAATGTTAGGCCTAAATATGAAATTCTACTTGTATTCTTTATTTACGTTCATGACTAAAAGTCAATTTTATTAATCTTTTTGTCATAAAGGAATGTATACATTTAATATTACGGAATATTCTGGTTAAAAATTAATGTCAACATATGACATATAATATTCAAAGTTTACAATCACAAAGTTTTCATTTGTTTACAATCACAAAGTTTTCATTTAAAAAAAAAGAATCATTCAAATGTCTTAACTAAAATATTTTAAAAACATGAACATTTTTGCAATATTCCAAGGCTTTCAGTCTTTTAATTTATCAATTTTAGTAGTATAGTACTACAATGGGATTAAAGTATGCATGACTTGACACATGCCAATCATCCTATAACAACAACATTAGTAAAACGCCAAAAAGTCCAGGAGGTGAATTGTCCGAAAACCAACATGTATACGGTATATTTTTTTTAAAGAAGCTCTAAAATTCATCTTCTCGAAATCGCCACCGTGTAACCATCATAATTACAGTACTGCATCGATGCACGAAGTTGTTGTGGTACGAACCCATCGTGTTGAAAAAATATTTCTTCTTGATGGAATCTCAGTGTACAAAAATCAGTAACACGATAGATAACTTACCTTTGTGCAAACATAACGACCTGAGTTGATTTCATAAAGATTAAACTCTTCATGAGGTCTCCCGCAGAGCTTGACTCATCTTAAGAGTTAGACAGTTTTAAAGAACAGTCTGTTCGTAGTTTGTTTTCGCTTCAGGAAACTCTTTTGGGATAGCCACTTTCAAGGTCGCAGTCCCTGAAGCTGCATCGTTTCACAATACTATTGTTATGCTAAATATCGACCAAATAACTTATAAAAATTAAAATTCCTTCAACTGATTTCACAGCTAACAAAATGGTGCTGACATTTTGGTTTCGGAGCGGTGAGGCGTGCTAGAATGCAGTATTCTAATTGGCCGACAATCAACAATGGCAGAAAGGTCAACTAACTTTTGGCATTATTGAATAAGCACCACCCACTGACCTAGATATGCTCTGTATAAGACACTTATAGAAATAAACTGATACAGTCAGCGTCGATTCTCTATTTTCCCCCCACACAAAACAATTTTCACTAAGGATTTTTTTTCTTTTAAAACGAACTTGAAAGACTTTTTAATGAGAATGTTCATTTCATTTCCTAGCTGTTTTGAAAGGACTATATTCCTGGCGAAAGTGAATGGCTATTGTTAGGTCATGGGGACATGAAGCCCGGCTTGATTCTGGTTGCATTGAGATAATTGAGGATGAGCCGGGACAAAAATTTTCAACTTGGTTATAACTTTAAACCTTGTCGCTGACGCGACAGGTTTAAAAATAATAAACCTGTCATGATTATAAATATTCATTTCACGATTTGTAATTATCATATTAGGCTTTCAGATTTCTAAATATGAAAAATAGTCAATATGACCTTCATTGATAATAATAATAACAGTAATAATAATAATAATAATAATCATAATAATCATAATCACTATTCTGCCATCAGGAAATAAGGAAGATTGGATTAACTTCCTGTTTTTGCGACTGGTCTAATAGCCGTTCATAGCCGTTCCCTGTTTCTGTCTATTTCTTATATTCTTTGAAACACCTCAAAAGATAACAGATTTCCATTTCTGCCCATGAAATCAAAACACCCCAAAATAAAAATTTTCAGACAAAACGGTTTTCTGCCTATCTGAAATTTATGGATGTTAAACACTGGTTTGGAGAGAAAATCTTCCCAAGTTGCCAGTGTATTTAAAAGAAGTAATTGGAATATTCCTAAGAACACGTCTTTACAAACCTCAAAATGCTTTCTTTTGTATAAAATGTGTGCCATATTTTTCAACAAAGTTAATCCATGGATACATGTTAAATATTAAATCATAATATGAGGATTTACTTTTCAAGTACCTTCTAAACCATGAACATTTCATGGCCATTATTAATTTCAATGTCAACTCTTAATCCTCCCCTTTTTCAATCTGCTTCATTGTGTCTCGTTTCACTTAGTCTTGGCTATTATTCCAGAGAAATTGCTTTTTTAAGAGCATCACAGTCTTTGAAAGATGTCTCGATCCATTTTTATAGAAATATTCTTAGTCCTTTTTCCTACAGCCGGGTTTATTGTTTATAACTATTTGTTTAGCACGTAGTTTGGTCAAAGAAGGTCATGATGACACACGTATGAGGGTGAATACTCCCATCTCGACCTTAGAATCATTTTAAGTGATACACAGTCCTCCAATCCCCACTAATACAGTATGTCTTTTGAGTAAAATATTACCAGCCCTCAGCCTCGTATACAAACACAATCAAACTACTTCGGGAGACATCTTTTTCATCTATTGGTCGAGCAATTGTTTGGTCGCTTCGAACGGTTGGTACTATTTTTTACATTATTTGTCGCATAATGCACTAGTCAATGTAAACGCCGGTCCCCATCCCGGGTAGTCCCAGTGAAAAGACCAGTGTTTTCGTCATATCCGGTGTCTCCGTGGTGTCAGTATCAGGTGTTTTTTCCTTGTTTAAAACAACCGGGACTACAGCCTGAAACGGAACGGGTGCAATGAGCCGTGTTTTTACCTTTTGCTTGTCTCCAAGGTACCGGGACTTTATCCAGGTGGAAAAGTCAAAGACCCGTTTCTTTTCCGGGGAAGGGGACCGTGGTTTACCTAAACTGGTACACAACCAAACGGACTATTCATTTATATTAACTGAGCAGGTCCCTGACGGCGAACGCGCGACGCGACGATCGGAGTCTAAGGATCAGCTGCTACATTTAGGCATCAAAGGATTAAAAAATTAAAAAAAGAAAAACAAACAAAACGGCACCTACACTGACACTGACAAATCGTGCGCTGTACGATTCTAGGTCGATTTCAAATTTTTGTTGAATAATCTGACAGTGGCATTTGACTTTAAAAGCTTACTCTTTGATCAATTTCTCAGAAGAAATTAAACATGCATGATTCATGTGGCTAATAAAACAACGATTTTTAACATTCTTGGGTGACGCCGTAAAGCTATGAGTGCTATTCGCAGGATTTTATGGCCAAATATTTTACTCGCCGAATGAAATCCAGGGAAATAATGCATAGAAAAAAGTATTTTATGAGAAATTTAAATGCCTTTAGACATTACTACGTTTTTCTCTACGGTCTCGGAATGAAATGCATTTGTGTAGTTTTATTTGTAATACAAAATGTACGTTTTCTTTCTCAATTCCCATTGCTTTGTTTTATTTTCAGAGAAAGAGAACTGGCTCAAACAGTTTAAAATAACGCCTTTGATTGTAATCATAGCGGCAATGTTTCTAACCTTAGTACAGTTCGGCAAAACATCTTCTTTCAGTGTCCATTTACCAACGATAGCAAATAGAAGCCTTCTGATTCGGCAGTTAAAGTCAAGCGTCCTAGTTAAATCCATGCCCTTAAACGCTTCGGAAGCATGGCCAGTGACGATCGAAACAATAGCAACATAAATAAAACCCAGTTGTATCTGCAGATAAAGAAACAAGTTTTAACTGAATCAGTATTCATAAATGAACCGGAAGTACCCTCTGGCCGCAGAAAATGTAAAGAATAAGACATTAAACATTCTATGGATAAACAAACCAATATGGGTAAACCTAAGCCATCTGAATGCTTATCTTACCAGTAATTGTTCTTACAGCAACTGCAGAATGACCATATCTACTAAAACATGAGACAAATGGATGCCATTGTATTAATTACACAAGAAAACTTGAGAGAGTTGCTCCAACTTTCTCTTGCTTATCTTCCTAAAGATCAGGAATGTGTTTTCTTCAGGATGGAGCCGCCTGCTTTCTACCACATGTCTTGGTATCGTAACCCCATCTGGAGAAATACTATGAACTGGTCATGGGGATATCGATTAGACTCGGATACATATTTACCGTACGGGAAACTAAATGTGCGTTACAATTTTTTGAATCGGAACTACTCTGCAATTTATAGAAGAAAAACACGATGCTCTGAAAACAAACGAAAGGTATCATGGAACCAAATGAAATCCACCGTAAACGACAACTGTAAATTCTATATTTCATTTGAAATCAGTTTCTGCAAAGACTATATTACAGAAATATTATTCAAGTACTTTGAATTAGATACGGTATTGCTGGTTCGTGGAGCGTTGAACTATTTTAAGTATTTCGACAAATCTACTTAATATATTAATACAGCAGACTTTGCTTTCATCAGGGAAGTAGCTGCATATTTGAAGAGGGTAGGCAACACTGACACGCTATTCGTATGGGAAAAGGATAGGTATATACCAATTAGTATGCCTACTGCCCAGTCGTCATGCGTTTTATGCCAAACACTTAACAATAGAAATCAAAATGAAAGAGTTTATGATGACATCGTGTCCTTCATACATTCAAACACGTGCTATACTGCCAAAGAAATATTAGGAAGAAAAATTATCACTTACACTTCAGGAATGTATTCTGAGAATAAAGAACGTCTTTTATACCATTTTGCGAAAGGATTTTATCATTGGTTTGTTACAAACTCCAGTTCCAGAAATTGCCTTGTAGGTATTTCCCGTTTTGGGTTAAGCAACCTTACAAAATGATTTTTTGCAACATTTTACAATTGTTTTAATGAATTACAAATTGCATGCTAGAAAGTTTGTTTTCAAAGTTCAAAAGTTTATAATATCTCTTTTTTCTTATCATTAAAACTTCTTAATTCGGTGGAACTGATAATTTAATAAATACTTGTAAAAATATATGAATTATTCAACGTTCTTATCAATAACAAACAAAGGACTTATCCCTTAGAGAAACCCTAATAAATGCTCTATGGATCACACTTTGGCCCAGTCTTCATAACGCTTGCTCAGAATGTTTGTCCTGAAAATTCTCGGAGATGTTTGAAACTAGGAAATCCGAAATCAGAAACCAGCTCACCAGTCCTGAAAATATTTTCAACACACCAGAAGGCAACATTTTTAACCAAATAATCATGAAACCTTTCCAATTTTTGTTTTGCTAACCGGTCAGTTTGTTATAATAGAATATATGCAGTGACACTTCAGTTTTGCAGTTTTTGAAGAAAAGTACTTAAATGTCTTTGAACAAGCTTTATTCATGAGCCATAACGGTAGCTCATCAAAAATGGAGACAGATTTCCAAAATTAGAAGTTATACAGTTTCCTTTAACAACACTTAAACATTTTATATCAGAGAAAAATGACAAACTATTCCTTGAACGGGTTTTCAATCTTACTACTCGCTCTGTTGAACCGTATATGTCACTGATCGAATATGTAACACGTGTGTTACATGATCATTTCGCCGTTATAGACAGTGACGTCATGAACACGCTACTAAAATAGTTATATTTACTGACTGCCTATAGGAACGTTTACGTCGAAATATACCCAGTAAAAATGAACATAATATCATTTTATGGTGTTGATTTGATGATGATAATGATCGTTATGATGATCGTGATGATGATAATGATGATGACGATTAGCCAAAATATTTGTTGCGTGAATTAAATTTCAATACAATCTTAATAATCTTAAAAATACATTTAAGGAAAAACCCAAGATAATTAAAATGTGATTTATTCGTTGTCAATTTCATTTTTTGTGTCCATTTTGTGGATGTAACATACTCGTTTTGGTGTG
The DNA here is from genome assembly GCA_012932295.1 of Cyclina sinensis. Classification (NCBI taxonomy): domain Eukaryota; kingdom Metazoa; phylum Mollusca; class Bivalvia; order Venerida; family Veneridae; genus Cyclina; species Cyclina sinensis. Next base: position 46,777,292 of record JAAONU010000019.1, on the reverse strand, counting down.
CGTATAAAAACTTAAGCCACATGAATATATTACATTTTATTTTCCAAATTCGTTTGATGCGCGTGTTATTTTCGACCAAATATATATTTTTCACTCGTGGTACATATTCGAACCGTGACATATACAATAGCTGCAGAGCGGAGATGAAAAGGGAAGCAATTCTGCGTTGAGTTTGAAGCAATATCAACTCAGAGTGACTTCCCTTGTCATATTAGTACCTGAACTTCCTTAGGCTAAGAAAGAGCTAAAGTACATGCATACACTAAACTTTTTCTTTCACGAAAAAAAATAAAGAAAAGAAGATAAAAGAAAAACGCCAAAAAAGTTTTATTTTTTATTTATTTTCACACAACTACCATTATGTGACAAGCGTTGTGGCAGATTTTCAAAAGTTGTTGTATGTACCTGAGGGCGTAATGCAGAAAACCAACACAACAGACAAAATAAAAAAAGAACGTACAGGTAATTCATACTAACTGCCAAAGAAATCCTAAGCTTAATAAGCGTGTTTGTACAAAATTAGTTAAGATGGAAGCCAGCTTCTGATACTAAAATAAAATGATAAGTTAGATAGAAAGACAAAAAGAAAGAAGAAAATAAAAATAGATATAATAAAATGGAAAGAAAGAAAGAAAGAAAGAAAGAATAAAGACAGAAAGAAGAAGCCAATGAGCAGAAATGATAAAGCAAATTAAAACAAAACAAAAAGAGCAAAGGAAAGGAAGGAAAGAACACATTACAAAGAAAGAACAAAATAATGAAAAGAGGAACAACTTTTTAAGAATTATTGTATATAAATGTGATTTGTTTATGTTCAATTTGGCTGATTGATTGTTTCCTGTTGTTGTTGCTGCTGTTGTTGTTTTCACACATCAGTCTGTTCTAAGGGAATTTAACAATTAAGGTGATTTATTGCCTTGTTGTATCTCCACATTACATTATGTTGCAACAAATGTTTACAAATTTCTTAATCAGTAGCGTATTTTCATGCATAACCTATAGTGTATTGATAGCTCACAGGTAAACATCAGGTTGTAGTGCTCAGTGTTACACAAAGAGAATTCAAAGTGTTTGCAAGACGTTTCTTTCCAGTTAATGGCCACCGACCCACCCATGAAAAATAAGTGAAGAGAACCGATGCGCGCTTTAGTACACGATGGTAGAACGAACATGACTTTCTACGTTTGGAATTGGACTAAAATCTGAAAAGAAAAATGAATTACTAATTTCTTTCATATTTACGCTCCCTTTCGAACCTTAAATGCCTTGACTGTTTCACGTGACAAAACGCGGAAATCAAAGAACTTATTGTATTGAAAGATATGGCACTTTTTAAAAGGTTACAACTTTGGTATTTGTAGATATATGCACCTCAAATAATCACTTCACGCAAGCAACTTGGTTCGAAAAAAGGCTATTTGTTTATGTGTAATGGACAGTTTATGTTTATTAAATTAAGTGGCTTCGAAACTGGTTTTAAGCACCAGGCATAAACATAAAATTCATCTATTCTTAGATGGACGGGACGACAAACAGACATATGATCATATATGGTAAAATAAGAATACTTTATTCTTCACTGGTCAAATTATTTGACTCAGATTGTCCCACGTTACCGTGCAATAGATTTCTGTATTTGCTGGCATTGTATAGTTTCGTACACACGATCTCGCTTTATCCAAAACAGAAAGAAGGTCAATGGCGACAAAGGTCAAAGTTAAAATCATCATGCAAAATGTGGCTTTACAAAGTTTGATTCTAAACGATTGACCACGGTTTTTTTACAAACTGAAGAATTCAACGGCAGAGAAACCTGATAATTAATAAATTGATATGATATAGTGAGTAGACAAGTCAATAGATACAATTGTTTTAGAGCCTTCCAAGACCTTGGTCAAACTCAAAGAGGCCTGCAGCTTACAAACGGCTTCTGATCAATAACAACTGCATTCGAGACGTTCAACTTTACCGGACGCTTGATCATGATCAGTAGATGGACCCTATTGTTTTTTTGCACACAAGATCAAAAGGTCAAACTCAGGCGCCCGCTTTTTGAAAATGGTTTTAACAGGAACAACTGCGAAAAGGATCTTCAAACTTTCCAATATGATTAGCATGACAAGTAGATAAATCCAATTGATTTTAACCCTACTAAAAAGGTCAAGCTCAGAGGGGCCCATGTAAAGAAAATTGTGCCTCATCAAAAACCCAGCAACAACTGCTCAAATGTCCTTCAGAAAATAAGGGACGGTTTTGCTTGAGTAGTAAAAGAATCTATTCGTCAAAGGTCGAGATCAGTTGGGCACATGCTCAGAAAAAAATGTTTTCCGATCAATATCTTTTGAATAAATGCTTCCTTGACCATCAACATCCATTTACGGGATAATTGCGTATATGTAGTTAAAACCTATTAATTTTGTACTCACTATGAATGATGTAAAATTTACATCATAGGAACATTTTCATGACTGGTTTCTTCCCACTGAGAGAATAAAAATCCTTCCCACAAGAAAATAAATTATAGACTTTTCCAGTTCAACTAGAATTATTAACTCTCTCTTTGCACGCACGCACGCACGTGATTTCCTTTCCTTTTTTGAGGGGGGAGGGGGGAGACTAGAGCAAATACGGCTGCTTGATTACGAAATATAATTTGTTTGGACTTTTTCAAAATGATCAAGACAAAGCATGCTGGTTGAAATAGGCATTTTAGGTTAGGTAACTCTCTGAGGAAAAAAACGTATATTAAAGTCCATATATTTCAAGCGGCTTTAAAATATAGCAAGACACATTTTTGATGGGTTTAACTTTTAACTTACATGTGCTTGTAGATCTACATCTTATTACTTGAACAATAACAATAAAAGAGGGATCATGTTTCAAACAAGAGATATACTCATTCTCATTTGAGTGTTACCATAAAATTAACAAACAAACAAAATTTAGATTGGGGTACTAGTATGTGAAACCTCTTCCTGTCATGACTTCTATTTTGAATAAATAAGAACATAAAATTGCTACAACCAATCAGAAATAGTCGAATTAGCAACATGATTCCATCAAAACAAAGTCATAGATTAAAGAAAAAGATGTTAAAACAGCCAGACATTCTGTCCGCTGTAACCTCTAATAGACTAAGACGGTGGTTTGCCATAAGACTTTAATATTGATTACACTATTACATATCCCATAACAAAACAAGTATAAGGTTTGACATTGATTCATAAAGTTCTTTCAAGGCTAACAGTTGTCTATGTAATTGTTTTCTCACAAAACTTAAATCGTTTTTGTAGTATAATTGCCTTTTTACATAGATGTAATTTTCAAATGGATCCAAAATATATTTTCTCTTCATTTAAAACATTTCAAATGTTGGTGGTGATCACTACAGCAACTGTTATTTTTTTCCTGGTTCATGCGAAGGTAAGTTTCTTACGTTTCTAGCATTTCTAGTCCCAAAAATACTTTATAACTTTGTAAATAGGCAATTTCAAAATAGATTTTCAGGGAATGTAGAATTTGTTTGTTAAAAGGTTGGGGGCAAAATAAAAAATAATGCAAACACATTGCTCAGAGTAAATATATGTCTTTCATTTAAATTTCTTTTTTTGTTGCACGCTATTTAAAACATTTATGTGATAAATTGTATTTTACTCATCTCGCAAGATCTCTTGTTAACATTTTACATTTTTATGCCTCCGAATGTAGGCATATAAAAATCGAATCGCCCGTCCGTCGGTGCGTCCGTTCGTCTGTCCCCATTTTGTCCGGAGCATAACTCCAAAAATATACAAGACATTGCCTTAAAACTTGGAATATATCTTGATGGCGATGAGGTGAAATGCATTGCATAAGACCTATTACTCTAACCGTGCTAATTCTTGAGTAATCTCCCCTTTTCAGTTTTCCTTGTCCGGCCATTTTCTCACAAAGTATGCATGGAATTAGCTTCAAACTTGTCATATAGATTACTGGTGATGAGGCGGAGTGCAATGCATAAGAACTATAAGCCTAGCTCACTTACATTTTGAATAATCTCCCTTTGTCATTTTTGCTTGTTCTTTTTGTGTTTGCTATGTTGTATAAGAAATGCTTCACATTGTCTCTTCAAAAATGGTCTGCCAGGCTAGTGTTTTCCAGAAGTATGAATTTTAATAAATTTCAATCAAAAGCTTGAAACTTATAAACTATTTTGAATTGCCGAACGTTCTGATAATTATGTTAGGTACTTAGTTGAGAGTCTTTTACTGAATCAAAGTAATAATGTTTGAGGTATATATAAATACAGATTTTATTCTTGGGAAATTTTAATTTTTTAATCAAAATAAGTTAAGTTTTAACTACTGATGATGTAAAAGTAAGCTGATTGCAAAATATAATGTCTTACTCAATATATTTAATAAAGAATTACGTTTGTGAAAACTTGCTAATAAAAACTGAAATTATTGACAATGTAAAAAGAGCTTTAGAGAATAAAATGGATGTGTAAATACTTTGTGTGGCATAAAGTTTTTGAATTGTCCGTCCGTCATTTCGTCCGAAAATTATAACACTAGCCTTAACTTCCTTATAAGTAAGTGTATTTACTTCATACCTGGACACTCGTTTGTCAACACCTTCCCGATGACCTATATTTTTTTACCTTGACCCCTGAATGACCGTCAGCTTGAATATCCAATTGTCCAAAAATTTTGACATTGACCATAACTTTTTTATTAGTAAGTGTATTTACTTCATATTTGCACACAACACCACTTTGGATAACACCTTCCCACTGACCTAAATTGATTTGACCTTGAACTCTGAATGACGTTCACCTTGAAGATCCAATTGTCTAAAAACTTTAACATTGGCCCTAACTTCCTTGTTAGTAAGCTACCATGACCGTGACCAGTACCATGTTACATGGGCATTCGTGTCTGTGACACATTTCTTGTTGATACTTCTGTCACTGTACGTCTGTTGTAGATTTACAAAAAACGATGTAATATAAGTAATCAACTGCTTAAAAGTAACTATATTTACATTGGTGCTCCCAAAAATAAATTACTGACTACAACTGGGAGGTCGGGGACAGATATGAAATCAAAGGACTGAAGATTCCAAGAGCCGCCAAGTGAGATATCTCAAGAGCTAAATGCCGGGTTCGAAGGTCCAGTACACAGAGAGAACAATAATCCTGTATTTAAAGTGCATTTTCCCAGAATTTTCATTTTGCGATTGCAATTCGTCGCGTTTTTTCTTAAAGCGCTTTAAAAACAGTGTTTTCATAAAATCGACTTAGCAACATTTTAAGTGTCGTTTCTACTTTCTGACTAGGTAAATTCACTGAAATTTTACAGTGCTCTGCAGACACATGTCAGTATATCAAAAAGCGGGGGAGGGACTGGTAGGTGTGTTTAAGTACCTACATTTAAAAAGAATAATGAGAAAAGAAATTTCGGAGGTGTGTATGCGGGGAGGTGGGGGGGAGAACGGTTGAGCGGGTTTATATACATGGGGGAGCACTTACCTATCCCATGTAAGTTAATAGTTTAGTTCTAGGCTTTATGCTTTGCCACAATAAGGTTTTTCCCATATAAGTCTTAGCAAAATCAAGTGACCACTGTGCACTGTGGAGGGGCTAATTTGACCCCAGGGGCATGGGTACCAACAATGTTTGTAGAGATCTTGATTGTGATCCAGTATTTCAAGTTTGAAGGGAATACTTTTGTTCATCGAGAAGTGGAGCTAAAAACCAAGAAAACCTAAAATCGGATAGAGCAAAATATGAAAATTCTTTTTAAAATGTTACTTTTTTATATGTTCAGTTAAAGTTTAAATACTTTTTCAAAGTGTCCTACGTCACGTACATACCGCACTTTTCAAGCCAAAACAAAGCATTGAACAAAACACTTATGAATAATTCACACCCACTAACTCCAATTACTTATTATCAAAAACTTGAACCAACAGTAAAATCAACAGATCGAAATATAGATCAAGAAAAACTGGTGCATTTTTCTATTTTCTACAAAAAATAGAAATATCACTGAAAGGTGACAATGCCCCTGAAGTGGTGCTTTGGCATGAGCAGAGGACCAGATGAAGATAAGTTGTAAAATAATTGAGTTTTTTTCTGACAATCTGACCTGAAGGTAAAGGTCTTAATGGCGTCAAGGTCAAAAGGGTATATGTGACTAAATCAAAAGAAGAATGAGACGAAATCAAAAGAAGTGTTGTTGTTTTCTTGAGCGCTTAAATTCAAGGTCGAGGACATATCGAGGTCAAGAATACATATGCTTATGGAAGATTTCTCCTTGTTTTGTGCAGACATGAACTATATTTGTTTAGTAAAAAGGGAGTAATGGTCAATATATAGCAGTTCGTTCACAGCTGAACAGTAGAACTTTTTTAAAAAGTTATTTTCTACTATCACTCGTTCCTGTTGGCGAAGTATTTGTTTTCTGACAAAAAAAATCGGCTCGCTTAGGTCACATTGCACGGAAAAACGCATTTTTCGTAAATGCCTACTTTCGAATTCCGGTTAAGTATAGAATACGATATCCTCGAAGCAGGTGCTTGATGTACAACGTGAAACGTTCCGCAAAATTGCGTCTTCATCAACCTCAGCAATTTGTTTAATGGATAAATGTTCCAAAATAAAAGCATTTATTCATGTATAGGAAGTGAGCAGTAGCAGTACGCAGCAGTAGAAAAAAGTGAAGTTGGCAGTAGCAGTAACAGCAGTAGCAGTAAAACAAAACGTGAAGTTGGCAGTAGCAGTAACAGCAGTAGCGGTAAACAAAACGTGAAGCTGGCAGTAGTAGTAACAGCAGAATCAGTAAAACAAAACATGAAGCTGGCAGAAGCAGTAACAGCAGAAGCAGTAAAAGAAAACGTGAAGCTGGCAGTAGTAGTAACAGCAGTAGCAGTAAAACAAAAAACGTGTAGTTGGCAGTAGCTGTAACAGCAGTAGCAGTAAATCAAAACGTGAAGCTGGCAGTAGCAGTAACAGCAGTAGCACTAAAACAAAACGTGAAGCTGGCAGTAGCAGTAACAGCAGAAGCAGTAAATAAAACGTGAAGCTGGCAGTAGCAGTAACAGCAATAGCATTAAATTAAAACGTGAAGCTGCAGTAGCAGTAATAGCAGTAGCAGTAAAACAAAACGTGAAGCTGGCAGTAGCAGTAACAGCAGTAGCAGTAAAAGAAAACGTGAAGTTTGCAGTAGCAGTAACAGCAGTAGAAGTAAATCAAAACGTGCTCAGGACAAACTATTTATCTACATAACAAACTAATAAATGCACATGACAAACTATTTTATCTCCACAACGAATTAATTAATGCACAAGACAGACCATTTTATTAAACTTGTACATAACGAACTTATAAATGCACAATACAAACTATTTTATCTACATGACGAACTCAACTTTGTACATCACGAACTTATTGTTGCACAAGACAACCTATTTTATCTACACAACGAACTAAACTTTGTACATCACGAACTTATAATTGCACAAGACAAACTATTTTATCTACATAACAAACTAAACTCTGTACATAACGAATTTATAATTGCACAAGACAAACTATTGTTTCTACATAACGAACTAAACTCTGTACATAACGAACTAATAATTGCATAAGATAACTATTTTATCTACATAACGAACTAACCTTTGTACATCAAGAACTAATAAATGCACAAGACAAACATTCATCTACATAACAAACTACACTTTGTACATAACAAACTTATAATTGTACAAGACAAACTATTTTGTCTACATTACGAACTACAATTTGTACATAACGAACTAATAATTGCACAACACAAACTATTTTATCTACATAACGACCCAAACTTTGTACATCACGAAGTAATAATTGCACAAGACAAACTATTTTATCTACATAACGATCTAAACATTGTACATCACCAACTAATAATTGCACAAGACAACTTTTTTTATCTACATAACAAACTAAAATTTGTACATCACGAACTAATAATTGCACAAGACAAGCCTATTAATCTACATGACGAATTGGGATTCATCATATAGAGGCAGCTCAGGCGTTCCGTAGATATACGTTCATTTTCAATATTTTGGCAACACTTTGATAGCGATTTTTGGAAGCACAATTTAAATCATGTTTGAAGTAAAGTAAAGTGAAGTGACCCTAAAGTGATTCTTTCTGGTGAACTTTCGTTCCTTGTTTTGGTTATATAGTTTTTCGGGACATTTATCCATGAAATAAATGCCTGTGGATTTCGGTCTAGTATTCAAATACGGATATAATGTGTGCACATGCCCCAAGATTGAATGTGATCAGTCATGTGAAGGCAAAAGAATATAGAAAATCTAAATATAGGTTTTATACCATTCGTTACGCTATAGTCTATGATGGATAACAGATGGATAAACTATTCTTTTTTACAATCACGAAATATTGCATTGGACGACAGTGCGTCTGAAGGTGGGTAGTGATAGACGTAAGACCTGAAGATTAACTGAACTTTTTGCAAGAAAAAAACAACTTGCCGGAGGAGGGGGATTTGTGTTTTGTTTTATCAATCATTGAAAATAATGTAATCGATTATACTGTACTTCTAAGAAAGTCAAGATTCCATATGACAGTAACTCCACAGAATTAATTGAGTTTCCAGAATACATTTCAAAGACATAAATTGCACCGGTTGGTACTAACAAGGCAGTAAAATTTTTAAAAAAGGAAAAGGTCTCAGATTCCTTGCTTAAGCACAGCGAGGAATTGTTATTCCTTTATTTTTCAATACCGATGAGACTGAAATCCATTCTCGGTAAAACCAAATCGATTGCGTTTGGGGTATATTGTTTCTCTAACCAAATTTTTTTCCAGTGGCTGAACAAAGTCGGATTTTTACCTAGTGGTTGAACAAATCGTTTCATATGTTACAATGCCTATCTTCACAGTCATTCATAAGGCAGAGGAGATTATTTGTAACAAATCGTCAATAATCCGTAGGATTATCCATCCCTCGTTTTTGTATGCCGTCAGCCGTTAAGTCTTAGACGGTCAGGTTACACTGGCTCAGACGAATCAGTTTCTGGAATCCTGATTATTAGATTTTAAAAAGTTTTGTTAGAAACACGTCCATATCAACGGAAATGAAAACCAAAAGTAATCGGTAACGTCGAACAACGAAAAAAAACAGTCATTTCCATTTAAAAATATTATACATGATAACTGTGTAGCAGAGCCGCCAAGAAAGTGAGCAGTGTTATCCCATATGAGATGGATGCCTACGACCAGGAATGCTTAAGACGCCCTGACACACTTATATACAATAGCCAATGGTTGGAGTATTTTCAAAACACGACTTACTTAAATAATTAAGATATTTTCAAATTTATCCATAACGCATATTATGACGACTTTGGTCGAATACAATTTGAAAGGAGAGAATATACGTCTGTGGCGAAATATTGATTTTCTTAAAGGTTTTTGATCAATGGCTGTCTCTGCATGCCACATCGTCAACTTGTCGACCTATAACTTAGCACGAAACGTAGAAATTTATTGGCCTTAATTTCCACTTCTCGTGTATTATCACAAGTCGACAAGTTGACGATTTTGTGATAATTATCGAGTAAAAAAACCTCAACTTGTCTTGTTTTCGGGGTAATTTTTTATCGCGAAAAGTCGAAATTTTATTCTTAATTTCTAGTTGTCGGGTTATTTTTTAGTCGACAAGTCGATGGCGGAAACGGGATTCCGTACTACATACAAAGTATTTAAGAATCTGGTCAACAATAACCTTATGGTTTACACACACACACACACACACACACACACATACACACACACACATACACACATTAAATCATATGGTAAAATAGCTTGGTAAAATATAACCTGTGGGGAGTTATCGATCTTCTTTATTTTCTACATACAGGTTTTAGATCAAGTTATATAAGCAACAGCTGTCTGTTCATGTTACATCTGCAGATGCTGATTAAAGTGATTAATAACATTAGCAAAAGCAAGGTCGTGATAGTCTGGAGATTTTGTTGAATGATATAGCAAAAATACTCTAAGTGACCTGAGTTTGTTTTGCAGAGCATTTGAAAGAAGAAAACTGTCTTGAACACGAAATATGGGAGTTGCATCTCTATTCAGATATTGCAGACATTTATCATCAGTTTACCATTAAACATATGTCTTAAATTATAAGCACAATAACTTGACGACTAGAATGAATCTGCTTAAACACTGAATTTTATATACAGCTAAAATAAGAAATACAGTCAATACTTTATAAAGTGCAGGCTCATATGAACCGTGGACAACACTAACAGAATATCCAAACATCCTAGTTCTGAATTCATTAGTTACTTATTGAAGAAGCAGGCCTAAGAGAGCTTGACCTTTAAGTGGGTATCAAAGAAATATGGTTCATCAACTCATACCAAGATATTTCGAAACGAAAAAAGACAAACAAAAAACGAACACTTAAACTTAAAAAGAATTATTCGTGATCGTCACCACGTCTTGAAGCAGTCAAGAAAAAAAAAACGTCTGACCGAAGGTTGAGCAAGATTGAAAATTAATTCTACATTCAGAATACATTAAAAATAACATTAATATAAAGAAAAAAAAGAAAAAAAAATAATGCTATGAAAATCAAACGTCGAGCTGAATGTTTTCGGCACAGCATTCAGAATACATATAAGTATAAAAACCTAATGTATCAAAGCCGCTCAAAATGCAGCAAAGTTAGAAAAACATAAAGTACAATCTCTTCGGCATTTAAAAAAAAACTGGTAAAAATATAGTTCAATGTCAAACTGAAGGTAAAACCATCTCGATATTTGGCTAGGATGTTTTTAAAAAAGAAGAAAAAAGTGTCAGTCTGAATATAGAGCAAGCTCGACATTCAAAAAAATGAAACGAAAACAAAACTGTGAAAACTGAATGTCAAGCTTAATGTTGAGACAGCTTGGCATTTATCTCGACATACTGAATATTACTACAAAACACTAAACACAAACATCTAGTTGAATGTTAAGCCAGCATGGCAGTCGGCTTCACACTCAACTTTCGGAAAACAGAAATGATTGCTGGTCTTAGATTATGATTCACTGAACAATGAGAAGGTAATAAGTGTATAGATTAATTAAAGGACATAAGATGCATCCCTCCATCCATCTATCTATCTATCTATCTATCTAGCAAACAGTCCGTCAGTTCGTCTGTCCATCCATCCCAATTCATTCATTCATTCATTCATCTATCCATCATATTTAAGCCTTAATGTGTTTTTATTTCTAAATGATTTCAATTTCTAAAAAGACTTTTCTACTTTCTACTTGCATTTTAAAGAAAAACCAATAAATATTCTGACGTATCCATTAAAAAAGGGAACAAGAGGACGGACATGATTTTTTTCAAAATATACAATAATATTACACAAATATGAAACTGGACAGACGGGTTAATAAATCTAATCTTGACAATTTGAAAATTAATCCTTCATACCAGTAAAAGAATTCATTTTTTATATTATATCTTTTGTTATTGTTCTCTTTACTTCCATATCTTCAAATAACAATTTCTGATGCATATTTCAGGTCTTAACAGTTAATGAATTAACGTACAAAACCAGAAGTGAAAACAGAGTGTTTCTTGCAGCTGAGGCAAACGACACTTTCCTGTATTCGGCCTTTATTGATCATCAGCAAATTAAAAATACCACTCAGGCTGAAATAAGTGTTATAGCTTGGCAAACGGAAAACAGTCTTTCCAAAATAATGAAATGTTGTGTATTAGACAGCCAGAAATTTATAAGGTCTGAAAAAATGAAACAATCAAATATCTGTTGTTATCCAAAACTGTGGGTAAGACATGTTGTTTGTCCTTTGAAAGGAAGTTCTTCTGATATAACTGGAATATCATTAGCAGCTTTAGGAAAACCATGCCCAGAAGAAAAGTCGTATTACATTGTGCCAACTGTGCTCAACACAACAAGAAAGACAGGAGAAATTGCTATGTGTGATAATGATATATTATATGGATCAATTGACCCTAAAAGTCTTGTGGAGTGGTTTGAAATTCATCGTTTCTTAGGAGTGGATAGGTTTACGTTTCATCCAAGTCCGTCTCTGAATCCAGTAGCAAAAAATGTTTTACGTTATTACCAACATGAAGGAATATTGGAACTTTTCGAACTAGTAAATCCCATAGGTAAGTTGGGCTCTCGTTAAATATGCAAGACGATTAAGGTGTTTATTTAAATTATAAGCTACATTTTTCTTGCTAATTTGTTAATAAACTACACATTTAGATTAAAGAAACATTGAGAAATCATTTAAAGGTGTAGCAAACATATATATCACTTGATTTTACATAGGTTTGTATAGGTAAACCTTCAAAACTGCTCTTGTTGCAAACACAGAGCCTAAAGTTTAGCTATATTGCATAGAACATATGAAGAAGTCATCTTCTAACATTAATTAAATCGTCGCCTTTGGTCATAAATGGCCCTGCTCCTTTGGTCATAAAAGCCCGAACCATGGGTCACTTGATTTTATATAGGCTTATATGGGAAAAATCTTCTTGTCTGAGACTATACTCTGTAGAGCTTAAATATTTTGTATGATGCATTGTCTAGTAGACTTCAACCAAGTTTGTTCAAATTTTGTATGTGGGATCAAAATAAGCCCCGACGTTGGAAAGATTTATTCGTTGAAAATTCATGTGAAAAACCGTTAACGCTAGCCCTTAGATACTTGGTGTTTAGCATTGTATAGTTGACTACTACACAGATTGTTCAAATTACAAATGTATTTCCCTTAGCTCAAAGCAAACTCAACCAAGGGGTCATATGTTTTATATTAAGTCGTGCAGGAAAAACTGAAAATCTTCTTGTCTGAAACTGAATGCCCTACTGTTCAAATATTTTATATGTAGTATTGTCTATTGGATATGTTAAAAGTTTGTTCCAATAACGCCCATGGAGTCATATTGACCTAAACCAGGGGGTCCTTTTGTGTTAGATATATAAAATCTTTAAAAATTCTGTCAGACACCGTAAGCTCTAAACCTTAGATATTTGGTGTGTAGCATTGTATGGTTGACAATTACTTATTTTATTCAAACCATTGACTCTGACATTGAGTTGTGAAGGAAAAACTGAAAATCCTCTTGTCTGAAACTATATGTATAGTAGACCTCTTTAAAGATTGTTCAGATACTTGCCTTAGGGTGAAACTGACCCTGCTCGGGGCTTATTTGTTTTAAATTGAGTTTGTGTAAAAACAAAAAATTCTAAATTTAAAGCCAATAATATTAATTTCAAAGCCTAAGGTTTCCTTCCTTATATCACAAATGCATCATACTTAGAATAAACACCCTTCGGGCATTTAATACTCCGATCAGCGGTGCTCTTATTTAAACAATTTAATCGAATATTAAAAGAAGTTCAAATGAGTCATATTATTTTTAGAAACGTTTCCAAATAGTTCACGCCAGTATTTCAACGACGAACATGCCGGACTTCTGGACTGCAGAGAAAGGCATAAATATTACGATTTCGTAGTTGACCTTGACTTTGATGAGCTCCTCTTAACAACGAGTACAGAGAAAAATGCCTTTAAACATAAAATGGTAAGGTATATATATATAAATGATGTTTATCGAAAATCAGTGTCAAGAATTAAGAATTGTACAGTCCATTATAAAGCAGCAAAAGTGTGAACGAAAATTTGAAGAGAAAAATACCGCATTATATTCATTTTATAAGATTAGTGTAAGATATATGGGTTGAACGCAATTCTAAGTCAAGTGTCAGTTTAATGGACATGCTCATTAAAGAAACACGTAACGCATGAAACATATATCGAAAGTAGATAATGAAACAAAAACTGAAGCTTTTGTTTGAACAGGCAAAAACCATCACTTCATAATGCTCTTTTTCTTGAGGTTTACACATCGGTTTATTCAACTTTGCCAGTCTTAAGAATTGGGAAAGAAAAACTTTTTTCTTCTCTTTTTTCCATTTTTTTTCTTTTTTTCTTTTTTGTGGAGGTTGGGGGGGGGGGGGAAACAAACTAATACAGCCTGTCATTTTCATTTCCAGACAGATATATTTCGCAAGGAAAATGTTGGAGTGCTGTTTTTATTCACTAATCTTCACACGTTGTCGTGGCCATCAGAAAACCCTAACCATCCACTGATATATGGTCGCTATGATAAAGCATCAGTGCCAGTAAGGGACAGGGTGAAAAATTTATATATGCCAAGCAGGGTTAAACTTGCCGAAGGAATGATACATAAAGTATTGCCTAAACAAGGTTTTTCAACGTACGTTTATCGTTTCATAAAATTCTAGTATCACTTTTGAAGAACTAAATACGAGTAAACTCATCCCTATTTCTAAACAAGCAAAACAAAATTGAACTCTTCCATCAGTGACTATGCATCTCACAAAATCCTGAGAAGATTGCTATTTATGGAATAAGATATCGTTGATAAGGGTTTAATTGACATTTGATTCGATTTCTTGGTCTGATACATATAAAGGTTTAGACATTTTAGATATTGGTAACAATAATAGGAAAATAATTCAAGTATTTTCTAATAAATACCAGATGAGAGCCCGTGGAAGCACTTGCTTAAGTGATAAAATTTCTCAATATTGACACTCAATATTGCATGTTTGTATTGCTCTTTAGAAACTGTTATGATTTCTTAGGTAGTATATAAAACTTTGTGCTGTCTTCAAAGCGAATGACCCACAGATTTTAGCTGATTATTTCCCTGTTAAGTTTAAGAGAAGTCAATATACTATGGACAAAACATAATATTATGATTCTATACGCCACGAAAACTGGAAAAAAGTTTTGACTTAACTGGGATTCGAACCCATGACCTTTCGGTAAGTAAAATATAGAGCGACGTTCTACACCACAGTCACGATTAGATATCAACTTTTGTCAAAATTAATGTCATAACTAAAACATCTACCCCGTAACTAACGGGGTAATTAATTTACCTATAAAAGTGTGTAAAACTTAATATTTTGATGTTTTTTCTGTAACAAAAAATGAGTCAGTAACTTAGTTTATATGTTCTTCACAATTACAGCAAGAATTTCAAGATGTGTAAACATTTTCTTTTTTCCATCTTAGGCCCATTTGTGAGTCAGTCGCTTTGATTAAAGGCCCATAATTGTATTGCTACAGATCTTGCAAAGAAGAATTTGAAATAAGTTTATTAAAAACATAAATCTAAATACTGCAGTATTGCTTAGGAGAGAAAAACTTGAATACCCTGTCTTACTGATCCCATATGGTGTGCCCCTTCCTAAGAGCATAAAGAAACATGCTATTAAACATTAGTAATTATTGTGCGAAGCTGATTTGCATCTTTTTTAGGAGAAACTGTAGTAATAGGAAATATGCTCAAGGATTCCATGTATTAAAAAGTTACAAACTGCTTTGTAATAATTATTCGTTAAAGCTGCTGAATCCTCGGATGTCCACAAATGCAAATAAAGTTTTAGTGTTTTTTTATTGTTTTTTTTTTTTAATTACACTTTCAAAGGCAAGAATGCATTTTTGTGTGTTTTTTTTTCGGAGTGGGGGGCGGGGGCTGGGGGTGGGGGGGGGGGGGGGCGAGTGACACCCAGAATCTACTTGATAATTTTAGAGTTGCATTTGTTTAAACTGTTAGAATAATTTTACATAAAGAATCAAGTACATAAAGTTTCCGGAGGTTTCTGTGTCTATTTTTAGCTTTCAATTTTTAGAAAAAACACTCCGATGATTTTGTTGATTTTTGCCAATTTTCGAAAATATCAAGAGCTTTTGTCCTTAAAAATATGTCAACTTGATATTCACATTACATAGATGCTTCGGTGGCATACAACAAAATTGTTTACAACTCTGCAGCTTTTTTTCCATACATGGGCAAATTTGTTTTTAATAGTGTATATAACTAGAATATGTTATATATGCTGTAGCAGGTGGATTTAAAAGTGAAATTCGATACTCTTGATGGATACAGCTGTAAGAAAATATGTTCTTAAAATGGTATAAATGTTGTTGTTTTTTACGAAGCTTTTACCTAGTGAATATAATGTCAAATTTTATTGAATATTGTATCAAACTCTATTTGCTCTAGTCAATATTACTTCTAGACGATTTCTTACATGTAATAAAAAAAATGTGTCTTCATCTTATCGAATGACAAGAAAATATCAAATTGATTCCTCAATACCATACACTCGAGAATTTCTTAAATTCAGTCAAAGAATCACAACATAGTAATCATTTTCCTCATTACATTTCTTTGACTACAAAATAATTGATTGAAAGCGTATTCTCGTTTTTACTAACATTGTTATCGTTTTAAAACTTATTTCTTTTTCAGGAGATTTATGGATCCATCCGTTGCCACAATACATCATTTTCGCAAGTGTGACAGAAACTGGGGCAAAAGGAAAAGGAAGTTAGCACTGGTAAATGGTACACTAAAACGAAGATGGTTTAAATGCCACACAATTCCGCGAGCACGTTTAGATTCAGTTAAACGCTTGCTGGATCAAAAAGAAATAAAGGATAACGTTAAAAAAGTTTGTTCTACTTTAAGAATAAAATAATAAAACTAAAAACAAATTATGCCCTTAGTTATTAGTTTTATTAATTTCATTTCTAACTTAAATTTGGTATTTCGCATTTTCAGAAACATAAATAAACACACAACTGCTGTCCTTAAAGTTATGATAACCCGAGCTATGTAGCGGTAGAGTTTGAATGTCAGATTATATTTAAGGTTAAATATGTAAATATACAACTTTGTGTGAAATTGGGAATATTTTTAATCTTAATAAATGTTTTCTTAATTTCATTAAGCGTTATATTGTATCTTTCTTTGCCTTTCACATTTATTTAAGATAAACCAGCAAGATATTATTATAAACGGATAAAAGTATTAAGGTTATAACAGGTTTCCAAATTATGAGTTATTGTAAATGGCTGACCAGGAATATGCTCTTTACAGATTTATTTTATATCTAGTTCCGTTTGTAATGTTTGAGTTTACCGATATAAATAATATTTGTATTGTCACGGACCCATAAAGGGATGGTTTAATTAACCCAGACCCGAAGAATTGTTTCTATACTTTTATTTCTATACTATAACAACATGTCTCTCCGAATACCGAATGTAAACTAACTTCATCAAACAACATTGTGAATTCATAAGGAGTAGGCGGGGCTTATCAGACCTCACTGACCTAACGCACCTCACTGGTGCGCTACTACACCGTTGTCTGAGTTTTTGGCTAAATAGCCTTTTTTTCTTCGATTTTGTCGATTCGGCACTATAGATATTTAAAAGATAAAAACAATAAAAACAATAAGTGAGTTAATAAGTGTAATGGGTTTAGCGTAACCAGAAAGAAACAACAAGCAACACACACGAACAATAACAATATATTTATTAACAAGAATTTTCAGTACAAAAATTATCTAAAATCAGAGATAATAATCTTGCTTACTTATATTTAACTGATCCAACTCTTTTTATTAATAAGGAAGACAATTGTCCTCACTTCCTTTTATCCAGTTCCCATATATAAATCCCTAATGTTTACAACTGTATAGGCAGTCTAAAAGTTTTCTTAATTTCAGTTTTCAAAGTTGTCTTTTTTAAACACAACTCCAAATTAATCCCATTTGTCATCTTCTCTTCCATGTATAACGCTAACTATGACGGATAAAAGTGATAAAAGTGGCTAAAATGTATAACCCTGAATCTACAACATACTTTAAACAACCAAATTAAATGTAAACTGTGAGTTCATTTTTAGAACAGCCTTGAAAGTTCCCATACTATCAAGGACAGCATACATGTAAATAAACCTACAATCAATACATACATCCACAACACATGGTGAACATGGAATTCAGCAAGTTCTTATTCAGCCGTAGCTAATCGCATGATTAAATGTCAGTAGCCTTTGAACATATTTTGACACCATTTTGTCGTTAAATGTTTTTATCACCAATTTGTTATGAAATCAGACCGTTTTTTGTTTTCGTTTTTTAATGCAGCCTAAAAATGGTGGTTTTTACAACATTTTACAACTGATATTTTATGAAATACGAAGTCAGATGCTAGACAATTTGTTTGGGTTTTTTTACCAGTTTAAATTTAAGAATATCTTTTCTTCCCCATTAGCAAAATTTATTAATTCTTTTAAATGACAACTATAAAAAGTTTAAAAAATAAATGAATTAATAAACTTATAACTATAGGACTTATCCCTTAGAATGAATCAAACCAGTAAAAGAACATTGTAAAGGTGATTCTTGGTACATGGAAATTGGTACTAAAGCTTAAAAGTGGGTTTCATAGTAACTTTTACGAATTATAGTAACATAACGCTGTTAGAGTTGAAAGTAAACATAACTATACAAATTTGACAAAAATTTACTACCCACCATAAACATGTATCTAGACTTAAACCCTAACACTTCTTTTCAACAGACGAATCAAGACACAATAAAACTGAAGCCCTAACAAACGAACAGTAACTTTCACAAGAAATGTGAAAGTTGATGAAGGTGTAAAATGAATCTTTATTTGGTACTTGAGTTCCTTTAAAGTTTTTTTTAGTAAATTCTAAAGACAACTTTGACATTACACGTCGATTCTCCTGTAACCGTAAGTCGCAAGTGCAAACTTAAAAATATCCTGGAATGTTTAAAAAAATCAAAATCAAAATGCTGAGTGTTGATTTGGCAAAATTCACAGAAGATGCAATGCAAATAAAAACATTTTGACTAAACGTTAACTTTGTATCATATATTTCACTTTTTATTCTTTGCTGACAATGATATGCTTAATTTTACATGCATATGGTGATTTGACATGTCAGTTCAATAGATAGTAATTCTGTACAATTGTTTCACCGTTTCAAGAAACACGTACTGAATTATATATCTCTTATCTAAAGATTTTTTGAGGCCCCAAATAGGTAAGCCCGTTTATCTTTAAATAACAAACATTATATTAATATATGTAATATACAGATTTAATACACAGAATAAGAACATAATTATGTTTTTTTTTCAACGAAAAAGAAAAATTACACATTTCATATAAAACTACAAAAATTATGTTGTTATTACAAAATATTTTGGAAAGATAGAAATAGAGAAGTTAAAAAATAGATAGGAAGGAAAAGGTCGTTTTGTCCCCTGGATTTTATGAGTGTATAAATGTTTAAAGGGAATAAGAATGATCGTTTCATCATTGTATTCATGAACATATAA
This sequence comes from Cyclina sinensis, assembly GCA_012932295.1. Taxonomy (NCBI): domain Eukaryota; kingdom Metazoa; phylum Mollusca; class Bivalvia; order Venerida; family Veneridae; genus Cyclina; species Cyclina sinensis. Next base: position 46,757,979 of record JAAONU010000019.1, on the reverse strand, counting down.
CTTGTTTTGTTTATGTTTTTGGGGTTAATATATATTTAAAATTAGATGTCGCTAAAATTTGACCATTTCTCTTCACGTCTAAAAAAATGATTTTTTCATCAAGGCTATTTCCTTTTTCGATTCTGTTCCTATTTTTTCAGGTATTGAGCAAAAAAGTCAAAAACTGAAATGTCTTATTGTTTTGTTTTTTGTTTTTTTTTTGTTTTGTTTTTTTTTGTTTTGTTTTTTTTTGTTTTTTTTGTTTTTTGTTTTTTACACTTCGATTTGAATATAAAATATTTACTTAGAATTATAATAAGGTACAGTTAGTGGAACGAACGACCGTTTTGATCTTAGAAGGCAAGTGAAATTCCTTGTTACTGTCATTTCTTCTCCATGATGCTAATTATACAGCACGTTTTTTTTAATTACTTTCATTCTTTACGCAACACAATAACTACTTTTTACCAAAATTATTTTACAAAACAAAGAATTTTCTTCCAAAATAAAGTTAGCTTACCTGCAAAAATGTCTCAATAGATGAATATAGTTTTGTTTCTTCAATCAAATATATTATTTTATTTTTCATTATTAGATTGCATATATTTTAATATTGAAAAAATATATATAAAAATTATGACCATAGAATATTGCAACGTTTGACACGCAAAACCCTGTTCACGGTTCCTTAACATAATCACCAGTTTATGCAAAAGTTAACATAAAAATGTGTACACACAATGCTAAACAGAAACTTTGCTGTTTACTTTGCTTCTAAAACAGAGTTTCCATTTGACCCTTGTAGAGGGATTTTGACCCCCTAAAATTTCATTAACATCCCATTTGACCCTCAGGTATGTTGACTGAAGGGTCATTTTGTCTTAAAATAAGGTATATTTTAGCTTAAATTCAGGTATTTGACGGCAATTTGGTAAATTTATTTGCATTGTATGAAAAATGACCCTTCAGTTTTTGGAACTAGTGGAACCTCTGTAAAAATATCTTGACTAGGTTCGTGGATGTCAGAGAATATTTATATTTATATATAAACAGCTACTATTGTTTTCTGCAACTGCTCCACCATTGCTCAGATTTAGTCAGAATATGACAATTTACATAAAAGCTATTTTTAGAAACAGGATTGTATTTATATGTCCTGATTTAGTGCCGGTATATATTCTTGACTTATCGTACGACTTCTTCAGCTGTATTTTTTCACAACTTTTCCTCAGGTTTGAAAGGGTTTTTGTCGACCACGTTTCGAGTTTTCTTCATTTACTATTTGACTGATACTCAAGTGTTGTTTGTATCAGATGTTCAGATTGATCATCTGGCTTTGACGAGTCGTTTTACGAATCTGGGTGAAGTACATTCGACATATTCGAAGCAGTTTTAGACCCGGTGAGTCATGGAATATTTTAATGATTTTATGCTTATGCATTTCAAACACAATTAGCAATGAATAATAACCATTCAGGGCTTCCGTCATATTTTTAAAGGGGCGATTATCTTTTCTTTTCAATTAAAAATCTTTTGAACTTTGTAATCAAGAAACAACTCTTACATTTGAAGCAAACAGTTTATCGAAGTGAAAAACTCAACATGAGATATTTTTCTTTTTGAAAATATTTGTAAAACGAAAGTACATGACACAATATCGCTCGGTTATGCCTTAATGATCACGTGACTCAGGAAACTGCTCTCAGTCAAGCTTCATTGCTAACAAATATGACGGACTCTAAAAGCCCTTCATTATCAACATTTCAGCGGATCGAGACTTACGACGAAAAACGTAGGATCCTAAGGACTCATCATACTGTTTTTCCTTCTTTTTTCTGATGCCCGTATTTTTTTCTTGGGATAATTTGGTCGAAACAGGCTATTTTTGTCGTTGATAAACCGTTGCACGCATGCGCAGGAGTATCCATAACAAATACCGGAAAATCAACGAGTTGGAAAAAAATCATTGATACTGCATAAAAAATAGAAGGCGCGTTTCGGCAATAAATGATTTTGAAAAGGGATCTCAAATCAATATTGAAGCAACCGTCTGGTTCTTTTCAGATCAAATGGAACCATTTTCTATCTATCATAGTAGGTCATAATTCATATTTAAGTCTTCATAGGCTGTATTTTTTATGACGATTATGGCTGGTTTTATTATTTTAACTACTTGCCACCTTAGAAGAAACTTGGATATAAACCAAGGCTATTTGCCTTATGTTTAATGGTCAGTTTATGTTGATTAAATGTGACATGGAAACAGTTTTAAGCGCTAGACATAAAAATGACGGGAATACAAACAGATTGGTGATCACATAATGGAACAAGACCTTTTTCATCTGCCTGTTTTATCAATCAAATCATTCGACTCGATTTGAACAGCATAACTGCGACAAAAATTTCCGTATTTTGTAGGTATGTCTTTTTGCAGTATATATCTAAAACAACATGCATGTCTATGTCGACGGTCAAGATAAAATCTACATTTCAAGCTTCATTATTGAAAAACTCAACAAATGACATTATACTGCTTCTAAAGCATTCAAAACACCAACAAAGTGTTACTTGTTAACAGCTATATACACAGAAACGTCGTCTGAATACTTTCAATAAAACATTCTAAAAAACGATTTAATGTTATCGAAACATGTTGCTCCTGTCAGGTTTTATAGAAACAATTAAAATCAACCAACAGATTAAACTGTATTGATTTAACAGTTTTCACGGTCAATATCAATATTTCACTGGCGATGAGACGGGTTATAGCATAAGAGGAGATTACACCGTTTAACCAAATGTTACCGCATCTTAATGATAATCAACACTTCACTGATGTTTCGTTCTGTGCATTGACGTCATCTGTATTATTTTATGTTTCATTTTCTTTTATATAAAATAAGTAATATTGTTGTGGTATGATACTTCTTTTACAAAGCTGTTTTGCAACTCCGTATAGTTTTCCTCGATTTTCCTAAATTCTAGGCTTTCTTGGCATCTGAAAATTGGACCTCAATCATAGAGGTCGATTGCTTTCTTCTAAGATTCTACTTTGACATTTCTGTAAAGATATTTATCATGTGCATTAGTACCAAAAGATACTTAGTAGTATTTTTTGAAGGTCAGTAGTGGTAATCTTATTGTCAAGATTAACCATGTATAAAGTATTCTTTTAAAATGTTTTTAGTATGCATTTTTTATCTATATATAACAAAACCTGTTAAAGAATAATAATGATCGTATGAAATGTGTGCAACTAAGGGAGACCATTCTTCAGTGCATAAAACAGTAAATTGCTGTAATATGGTTTGTGGAGTTGTCCCCCTTAGAAGTAACCAGTCTCCTGTAATTCTATTTAGAATGGCTATTCATGTATTTTATGTTTGTATTTTATGTTGTGTATATATATAGATGAGACTTTGATAAATAAATAAAATAAAAAAAAATTAAAAATTCTGTGAAATTGGTGCTGCTTTTCTAAATTTTAAACATCTATATTATAGGCATCGCAAAGAAGATCCAGGATGGGCCATGTTTCTATTTCTTTTTCCTTCTTTTTTCTGCTGAAGACTTATGATCTTTAATGTCAGAAGAATTCACTTAACCTTTGTAATTTGGTTTGTTTATCTTGCCAAGCTTCCAATCAATACCTTGAGAAATACAGAAAAAAAAAAGATCTTAAGCTCTGCTCGTCATAATTCATTGATTACCTCCTTTTTAAGGAAGTACGGGTTTAATGATTTTTAGTAGAAAAAGAACCTTGCCGGGGGAGGGGATATGTACTTTGTTTTAAAGCATGATATCACTCTACTTTCAGATTACAATTTCGTAAGTTCTTATGATCTACTTTGTTAAACTAAACACTTCCAATGAAAAGTCGGAGATTAGAATATTGTTTTAGAAAAAATGAAAACAATTTAATCAGAATCTAATCTTAAGCAAAAGGTCTTGAACGTAGGGATGACAGGATGAACATATTATTATAAAGAATAAGCTAACAAAAAATTTAGTGTTCAAGGCAAACAGAAAGTTAAGACGGGCCGATAAATACAAAGAACGGAGACATACGCAAAAATAAAAAGCAGTCATTTTCATGAAAGAATATTCTACTTAATAACTATAGCAGGACCATCTCCAATATCAGATGGATTTTTATGAATGCGAATGACACTGTTACGCTCTTACATACAAAAAAGGGATGAATGGAGTATTTTCAAATGACAATAACTTTAAATATTTAAGATATTTTCATATTTATCCATTAAATTATATTTTGTTTGAGCTTGATAAAATATAACCATTGGACGTACGTTCGTCATGATGTACTGGATTTCTGAATTTTCTGCGTTCGGGTTTTAAATTAAGTTTAATGGGCAACGGCTGTCTCTGCATACTACATGTGCAGATGTAAATCAAATTGAATAATAGCATTACCAAAACAAGATTCTGACAGAGCTGAAGTCTTTGTGGAAATGGAGCAGGAAACGACATTGATTATCATACACTTCCTACAAATTCAAATTAAACATTTTTATGCCATTGGGCAGAAAGCGACACTGATGATCATACACTTCCTACAAATTAAAATGAAACATTTTTGTGCTATGTGGCAGAGAGCGACACTTGTGATCATACGCTTCCTATAAATTGAAAATAAACTTCTTTTGCCATGGAGCAGAAAGCTACACTGATGATCATACACTTCCTATAAATTCAAATTAAACGTCTTGTGCCATGGAGCAGGAAACAACATTGCTTAGCATACACTTCCTACAAATTCAAATTAAACATTTTTGTGCCATTGGGCAGAAAGCGACACTGCTGATCATATACTTCCTATAAATTCAAATTAAACGTCTTGTGCCATGGAGCAGAAATCGACATTGATTATCATACACTTCCTATAAATTTAAATTAAACATTTTTGTGTCATGGGGCAGAAAGCGAAACTGATTATCATACACTTCCTATAAATTACAATTAAACATTGTTGTGCCATGGGGCAGAAAGCGACATTGATTATCATACACTTGCTATAAATTCAAATTAAACATTTTTGTGCCATGGAGCAGAAAGCGACACTGATGATCATACACTTCTTATAAATTCAAATTAAACATTTTTGTACCATGGAACAGAAAGCGACACTAATGATCATACTCTTCCTATAAATTCAAATTAAACATTTTTGTGCAGTGGGGCAGAAAGCGACACTTGTGATAATACGCTTCCTATAAATTCAAAATAAACGTCTTGTGCCATGAAGCAGAAAGCGACATTGATTATCATACACTTGCTATAAATTCAAATTAAACGTCTTGTGCCATGGAGCAGAAAGCGACACTGATGATCATACACTTCTTATAAATTCAAATTAAACATTTTTGTACCATGGGGCAGAAAGCGACACTGATGATCATACACTTCTTATAAATTCAAATTAAACATTTTTGTACCATGGAGCAGAAAGCGACACTAATGATCATACACTTCCTATAAATTCAAATTAAACATTTTTGTGCAGTGGGGCAGAAAGCGACACGTGATAATACGCTTCCTATAAATTCAAAATAAACGTCTTGTGCCATGGGGCAGAAAGCGACATTGATTATCATACACTTGCTATAAATTCAAATTAAACATTTTTGTGCCATGGAGCAGCATACACTTCTTATAAATTCAAATTAAATATTTTTGTACCATGGGGCAGAAAGCGACACTAATGATCATACACTACCTATAAATTCAAATTAAACATTTTTGTGTAATGGGGCAGAAAGAGACACTTGTGATAATACGCTTCCTATAAATTCAAAATAAACTTCTTTTCCCATGGAGCAGAAAGCGACACTGATGATCATACACTTCTTATGAATTCAAATTAATCATTTTTGTGCCATGGGGCAGAAAGCGACGCTAATGATCATACACTTCCTATAAATTCAAATTAAACATTTTTGTGCAAGGGCAGAAAGCGGCACTTGTGATCATACGCTTCCTATAAATTCAAAATAAACTTCTTTTGCTAGGAACAGAAAGCGACACTGATGATCATACACTACTTATGAATTCAAATTAAATATTTTTGTGTCATGGGGCAGAAAGTGACACTAATGATCATACACTGCCTATAAATTCAATTTAAACATTCTTGTGCCATTGGGCAGAAAGCGAAACTGATGATCATACACTTCCTATAAATTCAAAATAAACTTCTTTTCCAATGGAACAGAAAGCGACACTGATGATCATACACTTCTTATGAATTCAAATTTAACATTTTTGTGCGATGGGGCAGAAAGCGACGCTAATGATCATACACTTCCTATAAATTCAAATTAAACATTTTTGTGCAATGGGGCAGAAAGCGGCACTTGTGATCATACGCTTCCTATAAATTCAAATTAAACTTCTTGTACCATAGAGCAGAAAGCGTCACTGATGATCATACGCTTCCTATAAATTCAAATTAAACATTTTTGTGCGATGGGGCAGAAAGCGACACTGATGATCATACACTTCCTATAAATTCAAATCAAACGTCTTGTGCCATGGAGCAGGAAACGACATTGATTATCATACACTTCCTATAAATTCAAATTAAACATTTTTATGCCATTGGGCAGAAAGCGACACTGATGACCATACACTTCCTACAAATTAAAATGAAACATTTTTGTGCTATGGGGCAGAGAGCGACACTTGTGATCATACGCTTCCTATAAATTCAAAATAAACTTCTTTTGCCATGGAGCAGAAAGCTACACTGATGATCATACACTTCCTATAAATTCAAATTAAACGTCTTGTGCCATGGAGCAGGAAACAACATTGCTTAGCATACACTTCCTACAAATTCAAATTAAACATTTTTGTGCAATGGTGCAAAAAAGCGACACTGATGATCATACACTTCCTATAACTTCAAATTAAACATCTTTGTGCCATGGAGCAGAAAGCGGCACTGATGATCATACACTTCCTATAAACTCAAATCAAACTTCTTTTGCCATGGAGCAGAAAGCTACATTGATTATCATACACTTCCTATAAATTCAAATTAAACATTTTTGTGCCATGGGGCAGAAAGCGACACTGACTATCATACATGTACACTTCCTCTAAATTCAAAATAAACTTCTTTTGCCATGGAGCAGAAAGCGACACTGACTATCATACACTTCCTATAAATTCAAATTAAACATTTTTGTGCAGTGGGGCAGAAAGCGACACTTGTGATAATACGCTTCCTATAAATTCAACATAAACGTCTTGTGCCATGGAGCAGAAAGCGACATTGATTATCATACACTTCCTATAAATTTAGATTAAATATTTTTGTGTCATGGGGGAGAAAGCGACATTGATGATCATACACTTCCTATAAATTCTAATTAAACATTGTGGTGCCATGGGGCAGAAAGCGACATTGATTATCATACACTTGCTATAAATTCAAATTAAACATTTTTGTGCCATGGAGCAGAAAGCGACACTGATGATCATACACTTCTTATAAATTCAAATTAAACATTTTTGTACCATAGGGGAGAAAGCGACACTAATGATCATACACTTCCTATAAATTCAAATTAAACATTTTTGTGTAATGACGCAGAAAGAGACACTTGTGATAATACGCTTCCTATAAATTCAAAATAAACTTCTTTTCCCATGGAGCAGAAAGCGACACTGATGATCATACACTTCTTATGAATTCAAATTTAACATTTTTGTGCCATGGGGCAGAAAGCGACGCTAATGATCATACACTTCCTATAAATTCAAATTAAACATTTTTGTGCAATGGGGCAGAAAGCGGCACTTGTGATCATACGCTTTCTATAAATTCAAAATAAACTTCTTTTGCTAGGAACAGAAAGCGACACTGATGATCATACACTACTTATGAATTCAAATTAAACATTTTTGTGTCATGGGGCAGAAAGCGACACTAATGATCATACACTGCCTATAAATTCAAATTAAACATTTTTGTGCCATTGGGCAGAAAGCGACACTGATGATCATACACTTCCTATAAATTCAAAATAAACTATTTTGCCACGGAGCAGAAAGCGACACTGATGATCATATAGTACCTATAAATTCAAATTAAACATTTTTGTGCTATGGGGCAGAAAGCGACACTAATGATTATACACTGCCTATAAATTCAAATTAAACATTTTTGTGCCATGGGACAGAAAGCAACACTAATGATCATACACTTCCTATAAATTCAAATTAAACATTTTTGTGCAATGGGGCAGAAAGCGACACTTTTGATCATATGCTTCCTATAAATTCAAAATAAACGTCTCGTGCCATGGAGCAGAAAGCGACACTAATGATCATACACTACTTATAAATTCAAATTAAACATGTTGTGCCATGGGGCAGAAAGCGACACTAATGATCATACACTTTCTATAAATTCAAATTAAACATTTTTGTGCAATGGGGCAGAAAGCGACACTTGTGATAATACACCTCCTATAAATTCAAAATAAATTTCTTTTGCCATGGAACAGAAAGCAACACTGATGATCATACACTACTTATGAATTCAAATTAAACATTTTTGTGTCATGGGGCAGAAAGCGACACTAATGATCATACACTGCCTATAAATTCAAATTAAACATTTTTGTGCCATGGGACAGAAAGCGACACTGATGATCATACACTTCCTATAAATTCAAAATAAACTATTTTGCCATGAAGCAGAAAGCGACACTGATGATCATACAGTACCTATAAATTCAAATTAAACATTTTTGTGCTATGGGGCAGAAAGCGACACTAATGATCATACACTGCCTATAAATTCAAATTAAACATTTTTGTGCCATGGGACAGAAAGCAACACTTGTGATCATACGCTTCCTATAAATTGAAAATAAACTTCTTTTGCCATGGAGCAGAAAGCGACACTGATGATCATACACTTCCTATAAATTCAAATTAAACATTTTTGTGCCATTGGGCAGAAAGCGACACTGATGATCATACACTTCCTATAAATTCAAAATAAACTATTTTGCCATGAAGCAGAAAGCGACACTAATGATCATACACTGCCTATAAATTCAAATTAAACATTTTTGTGCCATTGGGCAGAAAGCGACACTGATGATCATACACTTCCTATAAATTCAAAATAAACTATTTTGCCATGAAGCAGAAAGCGACTCTGATGATCATACAGTACCTATAAATTCAAATTAAACATTTTTGTGCTATGGGGCAGAAAGCGACACTAATGATCATACACTGCCTATAAATTCAAATTAAACATTTTTGTGCCATGGGACAGAAAGCAACACTTGTGATCATACGCTTCCTATAAATTGAAAATAAACTTCTTTTGCCATGGAGCAGAAAGCGACACTGATGATCATACACTACTTATGAATTTAAATTAAACATTTTTGTGTCATGGGGCAGAAAGCGACACTAATGATCATACACTGCCTATAATCAATTATTAATTATTTTTGTGCCATTGGGCAGAAAGCGATACTGATGATCAAACACTTACTATAAATTCAAAATAAACTATTTTGCCATGGAGCAGAAAGCAACACTGATGGTCATACAGTATCTATAAATTCAAATTAAACATTTTTGTACTATGGGGCAGAAAGCGACACTAATGATCATACACTGCCTATAAATTCAAATTAAACATTTTTGTTCCATGGCACAGAAAGCACCACTTGTGATCATATGCTTCCTATAAATTCAAAATAAACTCCTTTTGCCATGGAGCAGAAAGCGACACTGATTATCATACACTCCCTATAAATTCAAAATAAACTTCTTTTGCCATGGAGCAGAAAGCGACACTGATGATCATACACTACCTATAAATTCAAATAAAACATTTTTGTGCCATGGGACAGAAAGCGACACTAATGATCATATACTTCCTATAAATTCAAATTAAACGTTTTTGTGCCATGGGACAGAAAGCGACACTTGTGATCATACACTTCCTATAAATTCAAATTAAACGTCTCGTGCCATGGAGCAGAAAGCGACACTGATGATCATACAGTACTTATAAATTCAAATTAACATTTTTGTGCCATGGGGCAGAAAGCAACACTGATGATCAGACACTTCCTTTGAATTCAAATTAAACGTCTTGTGCCATTGGGCAGAATTCGACATTGATTATCATACACTTCCTTTAAATTCAAATTTAACATTTTTGTGCCATTTGGCAGAAAGCGACATTGATTATCATACTTTTCCTATAAATTCAAATTAAACATTTTTGTGCACTGGGGCAAAAAAGCGACACTGATGATCATACACTTCCTATAAATTTAAATTAAACATTTTTGTGCCATTGGGCAGAAAGCGACATTGATTATCATACACTACTTATAAATTCAAATTAAACATTTTTTGTGCCATGGGGCAGAAAGCGACAATGATAATCATACATACCTATAAATTCAAACGAAACATTTTTGTGCAATGGTGCAAAAAAGCGACACTGATGATCATACACTTCCTATAAATTCAAATTAAACATCTTTGTGCCATGGAGCAGAAAGCGGCACTGATGATCATACACTTCCTATAAACTCAAATCAAACTTCTTTTGCCATGGAGCAGAAAGCAACATTGATTATCATACACTTCCTATAAATTCAAATTAAACATTTTTGTGCCATGGGGCAGAAAGAGACACTGACTATCATACACTTCCTATAAATTCAAAATAAACTTCTTTTGCCATGGAGCAGAAAGCGACACTGACTATCATACACTTTCTATAAATTCAAAATAAACTTCTTTTGCCATGGAGCAGAAAGCTACACTGATGATCATACACTACCTATAAATTCAAATTAAACATTTTGTGCCTTAGGGCAGAAAGCGACACTAATGATCATACACGTCCTTTAAATTCAAATTAAACATTTTTGTGCCATGGGGCAGAAAGCGACACTGATGATCATACACTTCCTATAAATTCAAGTTAAACGTCTCGTGCCATGGAGCAGAAAGCGACACTGATGATCATACACTTTATATAAATCAAATGTTACATTTTTGTGCCATGGGGCAGAAGGCGACACTGGTGATCATACACTTCCTATAAATTCAAATTAAACTTCTTGTGCCATGGAGCAGATGAATTTGGGCAAAGTATGTAGTATTGTATCTTTTAAAATGTAAGTATTGTGTTATTCGGGTTACTTCGAACGAGTAATTTGTAGTCGCTTATTTCTTGCTGCCTTTACGCCTAAAACGTATGTCTATTTTTTAGCAATAACACTTGACGAACACATCCGCAGCAATATAATAATTAGAAAATACTGACAATATTTAAAATAAAAAAACACTTTATAAAGTGGAAACAATAAATGTAAAATTGACAAAAGACCCAGGGGACAAAACTAATAGAACTCCCAACAATCCTATAACGTTTCCAGGTTCTGAATTTATGCGTTTGCTGGTTGAGAAAGCAGGCCTATCAGAGCTTGACTTTTTTTGGGGTCTAAAAGTAATATGGTTCATCAACTCACCTACTCTCTTGCGCATCGGTCGAATGTTTCACTGTCTTACCTCTGCTAAAATTCATTTTTCAGAACGATATTTTTATTTTTAGACAGGGAAATCTACAGTTAATTTTCAGCCAATCAGTGACTAGCTTACAACGAAATGTCCATACATACAATTGACAACCCAAAATGTAAACAAACAATGCATGTCTGCATGTTACTTAATACGTATTTCACTTTCCAAAGTAATTTTTAATATGTATACGTAAATAAAACTATCAAAAAGGTTAAATCATGATGGTATGGTTGTTTTTAGACGTTTAATTGCTGTATTAAGATGTTTACATAAAGGCGTAGTTGAAATGTGTTTACAAAATTGTCATAAAACACCCGTCTATCTATAATTTTTGGAATCACATGATCGTTTAAACCAATGAAAAATGGTTTAAAGATTTTTTGGTTTTGGGGATATTTGTGCACTTTCATTGGTTGTTTAAAAACTCATTGTAAAGGTCAATATCATAAATCTACTCTTATTAAAGCAGCGGTGTGAAGTAACGGTAGTGTATTCATTTAGCTGCTGAGGGAGCGTACAACTCACCAATCCACCTTGTAAAGTTAAAATGAGCTCTATTTAAGCGTTCTTGATTGGTTGAAAATTGTTTTCCAGGTGGAAGATCCTGTGTGACTTATCACTGACTCGGAGGGCCAAATATCATCTGTATACTTATCATATTGAACAATCTTTTAGATTTTGAACGTGTTAGGTCAAGTTTTTCCTAATTTGTTGATCAATTAATAATAATTGAAAGAGAAACACAAAAAGAATAATAAATGTGATTTTGTAAGTTGAATTTGAATGTAATTTGTGCAACCTACTTATAAATAGTTTAACTGTGAAACTGTTATGATTAAGGTTTTTCTTTTTCTATTTCTATCACTTGGATTTGGAAACTTCACAGGATATACGAAGATGTGATTGTTAGTACACATGACTGTTCCTTTCTTGCCATTATCTTCTTTAAATTAATTAATGTTCGTACTATTTCTCATCAAACGTTCACTTCGAAACATCTGCATCATTTACGTGTATCCATGGAGTAAGTCCAATTCATGTCATAGCAAACTGGGACAAATATATTAATAAGTTACAGATAAAAATCATGCTGTAATGTTCAATAGTGTTTTTGTTCATGCATAAGTTTCTTTTCTTGTATAACACATCGTCAATATTGAGCAACAAAACGATACTGAGTGAACGAATGGTTAAACTACGTGAATTCATAATATTTGCGAGACTTTTCATCCAAGTACTTGATCAAAGAACCAATCGTGCATAGTGAAAAGACGATTTCGAGCGTGCATTCATACTGGAAGAATCGACGTAATTCTCGATGCTTGAAATTGGACCGAAATCTATAAACCAATGAATGAAATATTTCGTTCAAATTTTCGCTCAAACTTTTGTTACTTCGGCTTCTTTTAAGGGTTAAAAGTGATTATTCTTTAGTAAAAGAAAACCAAGTTGGATTGGTCCATCTATCTGTATTGCCTTTAGATTTTTTACACAGGTATTACAAATGTAAAGCAACCAATCAATATTATCTAGATTTGACAAATAAAACAAACAATCCTAAGTATGATAATAAAGTAAGAAGTTCTCATGATTGCCATAACATCAATGTGTAATACAAATGGGCTTAGTTCAAAGTGTCTAGTGTCCTCTTTACCTCTAACAGCTGATATAATAAATAAAACATACACGTACAGTAACATTCTGTACTGAACTTACCAGTATAGGGTACTGATCGTCTAAGCCAACCCAATCACACAACTTGTGTCTTTTGCTGGCATCAATTTGTCTGCAAATTAATCAATAGCAATACCACGTGACTTTGACGTCACTAAAGGCATCAAAACCAGAACAAAGCCTTAAACATTGGCTCCGCATGAAAATAAAAAATTACCCGTTACTATATCATTTCTTCCTTGATTTCTATGGGACATAAATTTGATAAAGAATTGAAATAGTTATAAGTAATTTTCTATTTTCAAGCGGAGCCTAAGTTTACAGTTTTGTCTTGGTTTTGATGCCTTTAGTGACGTCACAGTCACGTGGTATTGCTACACTGTTAATAGTATAAGGATAAAAAAAGGTTATTATCTTGTGGTTAAATTTGGTTAAAAATGGTGCCTTCTGGTGAGTTGAAAATATTTTCAGGACTGGTGAGCTAGTTTCTGATTTTGCATTTCCTAGTTTCAAACATCTCCGAGAATTTTTAGGACAAACATTCTGAGCAAGCGTTATGAAGACTGGACCAAAGTGTGATCCATAGAGCATTTATTAGGGTTTCTCTAAGGGATAAGTCATTCGATTGTTATTGATAAGAACGTTGAATAATTCATATATTTTTACAAGTATTTATTATGTTATCAGTTTCACTGAATTAAGAAGCTTTAATAAGAAGAAAAAAGAGATATTATAAAATTTTGAACTTTGAAAACAAACTTTAGCATGTAATTTGTAATTTATTAAAACAAACAATTGTAGAATGTTGAAAAATCATTTTGTTAGGTTGCTTGACGAAAAACCGGAAATATCTACAAGGCAATTTCTGGAACTGGAGTATATAACAAACCAATGATGAAATCCTTTCAAAAATAGCGTGAAAGGGTTCTTTATTCTCAGAATACATTCCTGGATTTTAATATGTATAGTGATTATTTTCATCATAATATATCTTTGGCAGTATAGCACGTGTTTGAATGTATGAAGGACTCGATGTCATCATAAACTCTTTCATTCTGATCTCTATTGTTAAGATTTTTGCATAAAACACATGACGACTGTGCAATAGGCATACTAGTTGGTATATATTTATCTTTTTCCCGTAAGAATCGCGTGTAAAGGGTTTCATTGTTACCCACCCTCTTCAAATAAGCAGCAACTTCCTGAACTGAAGCAAAGTCAGCTGTGTTGATAAAAGTAGATTTGTCGAAATACTTAGAATAGTTCAACGCTCCACGAACCAGCAACACAGTATCTAATTCAAAATACTTGAAGAATTTTTCAGTAATATAGTCTTTGCAGAAACTGTTTTCAAATGAAATATAAAATTTATACTTCTCGTTTATGGTAGATTTTACTTGGTCCCAAGATATCTTTTGTTTGTTTTCAGAGCAAAGGCCGAAAATATCAACGGAAATGCCTAAATTCTGAAGTTCTTTCACGTATTCATCTCTTTTGTTCTGTCTATGGCAACGGCTTACTACCCAAGCGGCATCACGTGTTTTTCTTCTATAAATTGCTGAGTAGTTCCGATTTAAAGAATTGTAACGCGCATTTAATTCCCCGTACGGTAAAAAAATATCCGAGTCTAATCGATATCCCCAGGACCAGTTCATAGTATTTCTCCAGATGGGGTTACGATACCAAGACATGTAGAAGATAGCAGGCGGCTCCATCCTGAAGAAAACCCATACCTGATCTTTAGGACGATTAGCAAGGGAAAGTTGGGGCAACTCTCTCAAGCTTTCTTGTGTACTGAATACAATGGCATCCATTTGTCTCATGTTTTTAGTAGATATGGTCATTCTGCAGTTGCTGTAGGAACAATTACTTGTAAGATAAGCATTCAGATGGCCTAGGTTTACCCATATTGGTTTGTTTATCCATAGAATGTTTAATGTCTTATTCTTTACATTTTCTGCGGCCACAGAGGGTACTTCCGGTTCATTTATGAATACTGATTCAGTTAAAACTTGTTTCTTTATCTGTAGATACAACTGGGTTTTATTTATGTTGCTTGCTTTTGTGTCGATCGTCACTGGCCATGCTTCCGAAGCGTTTAAAGGCATGGATTTAACTAAGACGCTTGACTTTAACTGCCGAATCAGAAGGCTTCTATTTGCAAGGTCTATATTTGTTATCGTTGGTAAATGGACACTGAATGAAGATGTTTTCCCGAACTGTACTAGAGTCAGAAACATTGCCGCTATGATTACAATCAAAAGCGTTATTTTGAACTGTTTGAGCCAGTTCTCTTTCTCTGAAAATAAATCAAAGCAACGCAAATTGTGAAAAAACGTACATTTTGTATTACAAATAAAACTACACCAATACATATCATTCCGAGATTGTAGTGATAAACTTAGTAATGTCTAAAGGCATTTAAATTTCTCATAAAATACTTTTTCTATGCATTGAATTATTTCCCTGAATTTCATTCGGCGAGTAAAATATTTGGCCATGGAATCCTGCGAATAGCACTCATAGCTATATAGCGTCACCCAAGAATGTTAAAAATCGTTGTTTTATTAGCCACATGAATCATGTATGCTTAACTTCTTCTGAGAAATTGATCAAAGAGTAAGCTAGATTTGATTTGTGTTAATATATTTGGGTTTTTTAACTTAGAAATAGCATGAAACCAATCCTAAAATAATAAACCTGTCATGATTATAAATATTCATTTCACCATTTGGAATTATCATATTACGCTTTCAGATTTCTAAATATGAAAAATAGTCAATATGACCTTCATTGATAATAATAATAATAATCATCATCATGATAATCACTATTCTGCCATCAGGAAATAAGGAAGATTGGATTAACTTCCTGTTTTTGCGACTGGTCTAATAGCCGTTCATAGCCGTTCCTTGATCCACTGACTGACAAAGTTTTAAAATATTGTTGTTACACTGAGTTAAAAAAAAAATAAAAAGATAAATAAATAAAAATACAAAATTTCGTCATGAGTTAGAAAAATATTTTGTTCAAGAAAATAACTTACCTTTGGATGAGTGTGTCCTTTTGCAAATTAATTTACTGATTTTCATGTTAGAAATAAACAAAAGTATTCAATTTTAGTAAAACGTATATTCTCATAATGTGTGTGATACATGATTACATTTGTATCAATTTGTTTTGATAAGAATCTTCAATTTATATAAACATATTTTTTACCCTAAAGGCGGTGTGTTCATGTTCTTAATTAAAACAATGGCTATGAAATAAAAAGCTGCCGTAGGTTACAAATTATTTATTGAATGATATCATTAATAAGTTGCTCGAACGCTCAGTGGCCACGACTTAAAAAGAGGGAGGAGTTTTCAAGTCTGTTTTCAAAATGTCTAAACATTTTTTTAAGGTTTATAATCAGAATATAGGTAAAAGATTATGATCATTATTCCTTTGTCCGAAACATGAGCATTGCAATTTATGACACAATTATAATATTACTTTCAAAATCATTATTTAATAAAAGCTTGCGAAAAAAGCAACCATCGACTCCAGTAAATAACCACCATAGGGTTATTGTTTCAAATGTCTGCTTTATCTAAAAGTATCATTTCAGAAATATTTGTGGAGGTCTATTAGTCAATACTAGAGGAAAAATAGTAACCTTTTTTGTCTAGTGGCTTCCTCTGTATTTCTAAAAGTCTGACCGCAAGTATGGCAAGTGGTCATCCCAGAGGCAAAAAAATCTTTATCAAAGTTATTTATTAATTTTAGCAGTGATGTCTTCAAACGTTTACAGATAGACAACTTGCATAAGGGTTATCATGCTTGTTCTCATTTTTTGAATGATCTCCCTTGGTATTTTTTTTTTTCAATTCAATCGAATATTTTTTAAGTTTGAAATGTTACTACGTTAGAACGAAAAAAATGAATGAAGACATAAAAAAGATATGGAAATAAACAAAGAAAATAAAATGAATGAAGATATAAATAAGATAATGAAATAAACAAAAAAAGTTAAAATGAATGAAGACATGAATAAGATAATGAAATAAACAAAAAAAATTAAAATGAATGAAGACATGAATAAGATAATGAAATAAACAAAAAAAATTAAAATGAATGAAGACATGAATAAGATAATGAAATAAACAAAAAAAATTAAAATGAATGAAGAAATAAAGATTCAAAGATTTCAAAGATTTCAAAGATTTTATTTCATTACAACCAGAAGGTCATAGACCCAAGTGGCACAAAATACAGTGATACATATGGCGGCAAACAGTGATCATGAAGTTAACTATAATGTACATGCAATATTCAATGCAAATAATATGATGTACACATATATGAATTAAACTTTAAAAGCACAAAAATTCCGATATGACGGCAAAAGAAACACGTATCCATAAAACGTGTCCATCTTGTCCGAAAGAAACGAAGGTGACAAGAATGGATGTATGGATCGTTACAAAATTGTAGACAAGCAAACAAAAAAAAAAAAAACGCTTTAAGAATAAAGAAAGTAAAGTGCACTGATACTTGTCAAAAAACGTATCACCATTAACACAGAATGTCCATCTTGTCCGAAAGCGAAAGTGGCAAGAGGGAACTACATGCACTTGTTTTAATACACATATAAAACTAAACAAACTGTTATGACAGAGTTTCTACGTGTATTAATGTTATAACAAATGGAGAAAAACGATTTAATGTCTTAAGTATAATTCGCTGTTTCTAAAAATGAATGACTTTTCTACATATATGCCTAAATTCTTTATAACCTGTTCGTTTTCATTATTTAAAAGTTCAGTTAACTTAAACATACTTAGACGGCGCCAATAATATTCAGATATATATTTTTTTCTAAGTTCATTATACCTATTACACTCTAAAACAAAATGGTATTCGTCCTCTAAACAATTACATAAATCACAGTGCCTTTCGTTTAATGGTGTATTTGTCCACCTACCAGTTTCTATATGCAGTCTATGTGATGATAAACGTAGACGAGACAGATAAATACGATACTTTTGTATGTTTATAACATTCAAATATGGTTGAAACCTAAAATAATGCTCTACTTGACTCATTGAGTCTTGCTGACCAGTTTTGTAAAAATTGATCCTTAATTCTTTGTTTAACGTTTAATAAAAATACATCATCATTACCAACACCTTGAAAAAGCCAAACATCATGAAAACCAAGCCTAAAAAGTAAATCTCTTAGTAAAGAACACCAATTTTTTATATTAGGGTTTCTATCAACATCTTGCATCAACATAAGATACACCTTTTTAATGTATTATTTTCATCTGTGGATAAAATTTTTAACCAGAATTTTATTATATTATAATACCTAAGGTTTTGAAGTGGAATTCTACCGAGTTCTCCATAGATAAAGTCATTTTGAGTACTCTTCTTAACACCTAATAATCTTTTGCAAAATTGCATATGTAAACGCTCTATTGATTTAGCTAAATAAGATAATGAAATAAATAAAAAATATCAATTTTACAAAATGTACTTCAAAATGATATTGCACCGTAAGAAAAAGATAACAATACGTTGTATTCAAACATCTTATATCACTCTGCTTACATACATTGTCTATAGCGTATTCTAGTTTCTAACTCCAGTGAACACCCGTGGGACATTTCTATACTACATACAAAAACAAAATGACGTCCATCACTCGATTCATAACTTTAGACATCTATAACTGTATAGTAATAGTTTGTTATACATGCATATTTCCAATACCGGTAAGGTACTGTTAAGGAGATGTGAAGCTGCCTTTTCTCTCCCAATCTTTTGCAACACAGCTGCATCGGTATCTGTGCATTTCTCAATACTTGGATCAATGACAAAAAAGAAAATAAATAAAAAATAAAATAAAAACAAAAAGCATCCCATCCTTTATTACCATGAATTATGCTGTCTACATGAGCTGTTTAAACATTTTTCCTATTCAAATGCAATATGACACTGAAATTCAACCCCATTTACCGGACTCTTAGACAGTTTCTGTGCGTTTCTGTCATCATATACCAAACCATCTTTTATTATATAAATAGAACATTATATTCGTGGTCATGTAATACGGGATTTAATTAACTTACTAATTAACATAGTAATTCTAAGCAATAGTAAACAATTATTACCCGATGGTGTGGTCAATTGAATTAAGCTCAATGGAGCTGTCTAATGTGATAATCGTCGAGAAGAAACCGATCGTCATTTTAAAACAGTTGTCCCATTTCGAGCTAAGTAACCAGAATCAAGGTGTTTATACATATGCCCAATATTAACCGTTTTGTTACTGTCACCTCCCTTGGGGAATTTTAGGGCAATCCATGTATGCGGCAAAAAGGCACAGCTGCGCCGCATAGACGGCTTCATTCCCTTTATACGTTGAGCTTCGCCGCATAAACGTCTTCATTCCTTTTATGCGTTGCAAATTGCCGCATAAACGGAATTTCAACCATCTATGCGTTGTGTCCGCTATACGTTGTAACCCACCATGCCACCAGCGTTACTGGCATGGTCGCGCAGTGCACGCATACACAAGCGTTACCATATATTTTCTGCTCAAAACATTTTTCTTGATAGTTTTACATATCAAATGGAGTAAACAGGGTTAGAAATTAGTGGCAGTCGGATTTCCCTAATCATGATAAGCTCGATTTTATCGTAGAGTCGCGATGACTACATTTTTTACATTTCAAAGCCTTGTTTCACTGCATAAAAATAATATGAGATCATCTTGCGCGTAGTCTTTATATCAAACTTAACAATTTGACGCATAAGCATTTTATTTTCTCACCAAAGGGTCCAATTTCCACCGCCAAACCGACGTTATACACAGCAGACAAGTGTTACTTGCACCACCTCCAACGGTAATGTATGGACACGGTGAGTGCCTCAATCATTTATTAGAAATCAAAGGACACAGTCGTTTCTAGTGCATGTGTGTTAGCTATATACAGGGTGATAACATTACAAATTTTGACGAAGTAGCCTGGAGAATGGATGAATATGTTAACAGTAGAATATGCTACGTACCAAAAGGTTTAAACTTTAGCCAAACATTTAATTTTAGTAAAGCGTCTGTCTACCAATTCCAATTACTTCAAATGCACTATTTTTACTATTCTGTTTCAAAATAAAAAGTTTCATTACTAACCTTCATCAAGTTGAAATGTTGAGACGATGCATAATGCAAAAATACTTTGTTAGTTTTGTTTTCTTTTAAATAAATACCAAATCAGTGGTCAGTATAAACAATACAACACCCTATCGTTTCAGGATTAGAGTAACTTTTGGTTTCAGTTTAGAAAGTGTCATGTGAAGGGTGATTTCCAGCTATCGAGGACATTGTTACAACAATATTCATTTTAATCGTAACATGTAAAATTTGGACTGTACGTGTAAACAGGGTAAGATACGTCATATGCTTTTGTTATTGTAAGAAATATACATGAACAATATCACGTGACTGACTACAGTAAAACTGTTACAAGAAGAAGAAACAGGGATTTAGAGGCACTCACTTTGCGGCTGTGCGTATACACTGTATTTGTAGTAAGTTAACACATGTCATTATTCTGTAACGCTATCATGAACAGTTGAGTAACTGTATATATATATATATATATATATATATATATATATATATACACACACACACAAATATATATTTATATAAGTGTCAGTGCTCACCTTTTTCTCATCCACAACTTACATAAAAGTAACGTCAATACGTGCTCCGTGAATATGGAGTCAAATGCATAGCTGAACATCACAGTATATAGGGAACCGGAGATGGTATTAGCATACATTCAAAGTTAAAAAAGAATCAAAACGTCGAACTAACATTTTGAATTTATATTTTTAACATTACAAAATTGATTAAAAAAACCATCGATTACCATACTATGGGCGATATTTTCTTTAAAGATATTGTTTTGCAGTAAATAAAAAAAACAACATTTGTTCGTAACATACAATAAAGAACATTAAGAAAACAAAAGAGAAATTTATAGTATTTATTTTTTACTGATCACCAACAAATAAATCTAGAAATATCATACCGTTGAATTCCTACGCATGAATCCCGTGGATGCTATGTATGGAATAACTTCAGCCTGCTACATTAAAATGTATTATATCGAGGTATCCCACATCTGATTGCTAAAGACTCTCCTTTATCTAAGCTGACGAAAACCTGTATAAACCGTGACAGAAGGTTTTCCCTAAAAGGGTTTGACATTTTCTCAATTTATGAATGGCTACTTATTCTCAATGTTTTTTTTTTAAATAAAACAAAACGAAAGCTACATTTTCTCTTTATTTAAAGCTTTAAACAACGGTTACTGCACATTAATCGTCCATTGGCTTATTATTTGTCCAGTGGCGACAATAATGAACATTAATAAAAAGTATGAGTTAATTTTGTGGGATTAAGGCTTATCGTAAAGAACACTGTTATATTAAGATATTTCAGCTTAGTTTGTTTTAGCTTGAAGATTGAGAACACTTACTTGTTGTTGTCCCCTCATAAACTTTGAGATTTTTCGTATCATCAAACAAATGAATAAACTTATACTAAGAGGATTTAATTTAATAAGGAAAAAAATATAATATCATGCTTCTATACACCATGAAAACTGAAAAAAACAGTTTTCACTTAACCAGGATTTGAAACCACGACCTTTCTGCCAGTAAATTATAGAGCGACAACTTAGACCACTGAGCCACAGCATGTAGTTATTAGATTGCCTCAAAATTTATCTTATAACTAAAGTATCTACCCTGTAACTAACGGGAAAAATATTTTACCGATAAAAGTGTGTAAAACTTTATATTTTGATGTTTTTCTATAACAAAAACTGTCTATCTATTTAAGCTTATTAAACGTCGGTACCGGTAGCCCATATGACCGAGACCCACTGAAGAGATTAGTTATTTTATGTTGTGGGGGTAGTGCAAGATACAGAAGGCATCCCATTCCAGAGACACCCCTAGTTCTTTTTCATGCTCAGTGTATAGCACTGATTCATGGGACCTCGGTTTAAAGTCTCATCTGAAAGACTATTAGTAATGTAAGTGGAGGAGCGAGGGATTGAACTCGGGACCCCTGCTTTACCAGTCCAGTGCGTTACCACATGACCACATCCGCTCCTTAACAAAAACGAGTCAGTAACTTAGTTTAAATATGTTCTTCACGATTACATCAAGAATTTCAAGATGTATAAACATTTTCTTTTAATCAACGTCTGTGAGTCAGACGCTTTAATAACTTTAAATGTTGTGAGTTTTGAAGTAACATTACGCTGTCACAAAGCAACAAAAATAACCCCAACAAATAATGGAAAAAAAAACAACATTAAGGCTGGCAAATCTAACAAAATAAACATATAAGAAAGTTGAATGCTAGCACTGGAGTTCTCTTTTCTTGTTGATATTGTGGATAACTTTCAACCAAATTATATGTAGAAAAATGCACTTAAAATGTTATTCAGATGTCAAAATGAAATAAGCATTTAATCATTTTTTCACTCAAATTCACTGCTTATCAATCTTGGTAATAACTTCAACTTATTACTGCCAAAGTCAGTTGAAACTGAAGCATTTTTTGTGTTTTATTAAATAAAATGTGAAAGAATGAAATTTCTTCTTTGGTTTAGACTGAACTCTAGCAGGTAAAAAAATCTATGACTTAATGGGATCCTTTTCCTCTAAACAGATTATAAAGATTTAAAATGGTTTGATGTTGAAACCCTTAAGCAGGTTTGAAACTTGTTATGGACTACAGTGTGTACAAATATATAAATGTGCCACTAAATTACTTGTGAAAAAAGCAAAGTATAAGGAATGCTCATTTGACCAAAAAAGTAAATGACCCCAAAACAGTAAAATACCCCTATGCACTTTATTTATTTTTTATCTTTTTTGTAGTTTGGCATTATTTGTTAAACGAACAGAACACATGTCTCCATGAGTTTATAACTGTTACTGGTATTTCTCTTTTTAAAAATAAAGTTGTCAGGATTCCCAGAAAAAAAACGAAAGTAGGTCATTTGATCAAAAATAGATACAGCCCTGATAAAAAATGAAATTTACCACTTCCTGTGACAGATTTACTCAAAAATAATGCTATTTATAAATTATCAACAACACAGAGAATATTCTTTTTATTTTTTGAAAAAAAATGACATAAAATCTTAAACTATGGAGTACACATGTCTCCAGGATATGTAAACAATTGTGACAGGTCGTATCATTCAAGGATTAATGTAAGAATAATCGTTACAGCCACGAAACTACTTTGTTTGGCCGCTGCATTCTTCATATATATAATGTGTATGTTTTTAGCCAACGATATTTTTCTCAAAATTAGCACGTATAGCTGATATATAACTTACCAATTTGCTTACCGACTGCGTCAAAGATGGCGGCTTGTTGAGAACGATAATACAGGGGCGGTTCCAGGTTAGGGGGCGCAGAATGTTTGGCAAAATTTATGTCCGTTTTCTACCTCATTTTAACGGTTCAAATGTGCCTCTGATTATTCAATTCAATGTTGAACAATAAAGTATACAATATTCAAAGACATATTCTAAACAGACCTACAAAAACACCTATATTCAGTGTATTTTAGGGGGCGCGCGCGACGTGTGCGCCTCCTTCTTGATCTGCTCGAGTAATAGACTGTGTCTAGAACTTTTCGTAACAACTGAACAATATATGCACTGATGTTAGGACACATTCTTATTACGCAACCCCATGGGTCTTTTCAAACACCGGATTAAATATAGCGGACCGGCTTTTGCCGGTCCGCAATAACTTTAATAGAAACAAGTATTATCATTTCCAAAAATGCTTGAATTCGCCGTTCAGCCATGTATGACGTCTTATCCATAGATGAATGTTTTCATTGATTTGATAATTTTATAAGATGCTTTGCAGTGAAAAGCGAAGTTATATCTGATCATTTTCAAACAGAAATAATAAAGCAGATGAAGTATACATTGTAGTTTTTATTGTAGCTGGGCTATTTTTGAAAGCGGATAATTTGGCTTCTTTATGAAAAGCATGCCAATATCTTTATACATCATGTTAAAATTTGCAGCATTAAAAACCTTGCAAATATTGCTTTGTTGTAAACCAGTCTAATAATTAATTAGCTATTTGCGTAGCTTTTTACTTTATTTATTACTAAAAAATGTTTACTTAACAAAAGCTAGATACTATTCTTCAATATCATAAGAATATTACATGTAAAATTTAAACAGAATAAATTTTAGGTAAAAAAATACGATATTGCCGTGACCCTAAACAAGCATATATTAAACACGGATATATCCTGATCAAACTCCTCGCACCGGGTACGTCACACTTTGCTACTTTAACTGTACTGATCAGGGGAAGTAAGTATCCTGATTAGAATCGCCCGGAAGCAAGCATTTGATTTTTTTTCTTTAAGTGCAAGTTTTGGAAAAACCAAACAAAACATACTCTTATTTAGACTACATTCTCTAGTTAGAAATGACATGTAGCAAAAAATATTGCGATTATCTTGTGTTATCCCGCAAGAGCCTGAAGACTGGTACTGAGTTTGTACATTGATGATGGTATTTTTCAGTTGTAAGAATAAGTAACCCGACAAACATGGCGGTTGGGCGAGTCCATTTACACATCCCTTGCTGAAGATTTTTGACGTCCATTTTGTTATCATGTGATATGAAATTATTCGCTTTGATTGGCTAAAGGCAGGCGGTGTACAGGCAAAACTGTTCAAATCTTGTTAATTGTATATATCGCCGTCCAGGAGCGGCGATAATGATTTCAGAATAACATTTCGAATCATACTATAATTCTTCTAACGCACTGTAGAGATCTTTTACTTTTTACTCAGTGGCCGGAAAGTCTTAAAATCCCAGAACAGCAAGCAAAGTAGGAGTTCAGTTTCTATAATCAATAGAAAAATATACAAAACACCATAATGACGACACTGTATAACATCACTAAAGGGTTTTAAAATCATCTTAATGAATAAATTTGTTGTTTTTTTTTTCAGAAATAAATACTCTGAATAGATACTTTGGCAAAAAATTCTGAATTATCTATATGAAGATGAAAAATAAAACTGTTTCTGAACTAAAACACGTTCGGTTTTTTTCTAGAAATATGACGTAAAGAGACGAAAGAAGAAACTTACGTTGGGCGCAACACAGGTGACAACAAATGATAAAAAAGTAATGTTCTGTGTAGAAAATACAGCAGTTTGTACTTTTAGTATAATATCTGGTGTTATAAATTCGTTAAATAGACTCTTAGCTGAGTATACGACCTCGTTTAGATTGTTAGCTTCACAGCAACATTTGAATAATTGAATTTCAACAAGATGTGTCCATATGAATTTATACGATAATTATGATGTAAGACATTTTAAAACTTGCATGCATAAAAAGGAGTCTGGTGTAAATCCGTGAAAGAAAAGTTCATTGTAAATACAGTCAACTTTTTAATACAACGAACAATTATTACACATAAAAGAATCGAATACTCCTACAAATACTACTACATCTTTTATTAAATGGTCAGATGGTTGAGAAGTCTGCCTATAGAGCGGGGAGGCTATGGTCTAGCTGGTTGTATAATAAATATCGAATGCTCGTCCGCCTGGCGCCTGACACATAGGATAAGGAATCAGGAGGTAAATGTGTTCAACACAAGAGTTGTCTAGTAAAGTCAGGAAGCTGGTCCATTAGTAGGGGTGGCACTATGACAAAGAAATTCTTGACCTACCTATTTCGTCTTCATTTATGAACGTTTTTGTCATATCTGTATCATGTAAAGATAAGCAATATAACAAGAAGAAAACCAGTTTATCAAGTGACACAGTGTTTTGTTTCACGCCTGTCACCGGTGTGGTGTGAGGTGAACACTTATATCCCAGTTATTTGTGCAACGTTTTTGGGGTTGTTGCGATTGCCAAGTTTTTACTTTGCATTGCACGGCGGTTGGTGCCGTTCGTTGCGGGTTCTAAATCCACTGGGAACTTGATTATTTCAAATTTCTAAAAATATTGATTTTAAGATTTTAAATGTTTTTCTTTAATTGTAACAAAATACATTAAAATTAGCTTGCTACTTAAACATGCGTTTATTTGCAAGTCACTGTAGAGCACAAGTTAACAAAGTCCAGTTTGATATGGTCTTATACATAAATAATCAATACCGACGTCCTTTGCCTTCTAAACTATATTTCATGTCCTCAAACGAAGTGAAGCTGTTACAGAGAAGCAGGAATATAAAAATAAAGTAAGTTGAAATACATGTGACTTTGTATTAAGTATATAATAATTATATTGAATTTACTTTTCTTCTTGCATTTACCCTCGCCTACAAAACCATATTGAAAGTATTTTTCCAACATAGGTTCTTTGGAAGGACCCGTTAAAAGTTATACAAAGGATATAACATGTCGATTTACATGACAATGAATTATTTAGATAATTAACAAGTGTATGTTTGCATATTGTCCTTTTTACTGTGGTTATATGTACACTAACAGTAAGTGAAAATATTTATTAAAGAGTGTTAGAAATTGATAATTTTAGAAGTTATGCTAACCCAGTCAGTGGCCTTTGAAACGATGTTTGTGTTGTTGATCTTACATTAACTGTTTTGTACTATTTGACCTGGCTGAAAAAAGTCTATTTTTGTACGTACCTTGCTAGCTAAAGACGTTTCAATCAGTGTTTTACATCTAGCACATCTGATAAATGACCCTCCTTTATTTACCTTGACATAATGATGTACAATTATGCAAAACAATATCAAACATTTAAACAGTTTTAAGTGGTATTTTTAAGTTCTTATATCTAAAGCTGAGCACACACGTTGGACATTATCTATTATCTCTTTGTTGTTAAGCAGACGTTCAGCTGACTCTGAGCGTGTCCGCGGAAAAGTGTCGCATGTGATGCGAGTACGATTTAGTATTCCATTCATTAGCACACCCATCACTTTACCTTTTCCCGTCGTATCTGACTGCCACTCAGCTGCACACGATCGGTAATGGTGTATGGTCGCAGTGGTTGGATCAACGAATCGCCTACAACAAAAACATCATGACATAAAAACATCTTGACATAGCTTGGTTTTATAACTGGTCTTGCTGATGTTGACAAAACGCATTATCCGCCAAACGCTACACTAGAATGACTTAAAAGAAATCATTCTTAATTTTCAAAGAACACAATTCAAGATTAAGTGTAAAACAGACATTTCATAAAATTAGCTTTACATGAAATATGTCAAGTACATAAATTTTTACAACGCAATTTGTCTACAACCTTCTCTTTTTTATTTCAGAAAATGTGGAACAAGTCATCTCGCAATAACAAATGTTTGTAACAAACGGCAGGGAGACATTTTGTATTTCTGTATGACTTTTGATACGGTCAGTCATGAGATTATTGTAATGGGAAAACATAGGCAGTTCGATGTCAGACCTTTAAATGGATTAGAAGTTTACTAAACCTTCATGTACAGTCAGTTTTCTTATATGGCACTTGCTCGGGAGAACACCAAACATTATTTCAAAAGTCAGTCTATTTGCAAATGATACTTCACATACATTTCGTTTAATTTGTCTAACGAATCTTAAGCTCTCCAAAATGATTAAATACTCTTAAGAAACTGAACCCCTTCAAATGTCAACTAATCAAGTTCACAAGAAGAAATCATACCATACCCTCAAAATACTATCTCCATGGAATTAACTTACAATACGTTACCTCTGCCAAATACCTTTGCATGGACATAGCAAGTGACTTATCCTGGGATGCTCATTTGAAAATGTCGACTAAAATAATTTTCTGTTTTAACACCCCCCCCCCCCACCCCCCAAAAAAAAAAAAAAATTGAAAATTTTTTTATGGCTCCGAGATCTGGCCCCCACACCTTTAAAATAATTAATTAGACTAGAAATATATGAATACGAGCTGCTAGATGGATTTTTTTCTGATCAAAATAAAACATATTATGTCAAAGAAAATAGTTTAGTCAATAAACGCCTGTCGTCTCGACTTAAGATGCATCAATAATTGATTGTCTATGATGTTTAAGATATCAAATGAAATGGTTGCCATTATTTCTTAATGGATATTAAATCTATCCTGCCTGCTTTGCCAAAACCATCTCTTATGGACATGAACGTTTGTATCAGAAATTTGCAATACATCTCGGGAGAAAAAAAACTCAGAGCGGGATTCAAATTCTGGTCCTCCCACATCGCATCGACAACCAAAGCTTTAGACCACGGGGCCAAAGAACTAATTCCCTGATACAGCTGCAAGAGGTTTAATTATACAAATATAGGCCGATTTGCCATGTTTGCAATGGACTGTAACACGCCCGGTTTTGAGAAAGTCGTTATTTATGATGAGGAATGGTGTGGTCCATTTTAATATCAAAATCTTGAAGGTTTTTCATTTTTATTATTACTCATTTGAAGGGTTATCCAAGACAAGCCCTAATCTTACAGACATGAAAGTTTGAAACAGAAAGATGCAGTTTATCTCGGAAGAGACCACCCAGAGCTAGATTCGAACTCAGGTCCTTCCGTACCGAAAACCAACGCTCTAGAACGTATTTGGAAGAAGTTATATTTATACAATAATAGACCGATTGGCACAGAACCATAAAAACATCCATCGTCATACATTTTAATAACAGAAACCACAGACTACTATCTGTATTCCTGTTTCACAAATACTGTTGTTTGCTGGAATGTCATCCCAACACTGTTTATCCCTTGGGTTCTAACCATTAAGAAGTATTGATGACCAGTCCTTTAAGCTCTTTTTCCTCCTATTACATCCTGTTTCAAAGTTTATCCTTACCTATAAGAACACTTAAGGAGTACGTCTCTACGTGTAGTGTCATATTAAAGAAGAAAGAGAGAAAGATAAATTGATAAACTTACTCTAAAAATCCCCGTTTAGGTTTAACAATATGTATCATTCCTTTATTCAGGTGAACCCTGCTTGGCATATACATGTGTTTAGTTCTGTCCATAATTGGTTCCGTTGTCTCTACATAGCGACCAAAAGTCAGTGGATGATTAGGAATTTACTTGTTCCCATGTCAGCAAGTGAATATTGTTATAAAATGACAGCACGCCAGTATGTTTTTCTTTCTTAAATATATCAGCCTGGAACACCACAAATGTTTGTGTAAACTATCAACTAGACTCATGTAAAAAAATCATCTTCTTTTCATAGACAAAAATCAGTAGTTTTATATCTTTTATCAAAAATTTATATATTTCCTTACTCCTTTGGTGTAAACGTATCTTTCGTTTAAGTGGTTAGATGCTTTTAATTAAGGTTTGTCCTTTACTTACCGTTTTACCTTATGTTTTTTACTAAATTCAGGAAAACTACTTCGTAACACAACAAATTTGAGTCCTTGCAGTACTAAGATTATATTGAACAACCAAGCAGTTATGTAGTTTTGCATTTCATACATTTAAACAAATTACTAGTTCCGAACGTATATATTCAACAGTGAGAACGATCTAAATGTCTTTCAGGAACGCAAAGCCGTTATTTACGAAACCGTGTTTTCGTATTTACACATCGCACCGTTTAGTTTTGTATAAATGTTCTACACATTTCTTATGAAGGTTTGTATAAATGTTCTACACATTTCGTATGAAGGGTGACAAAAGACAGATGTTAGTCCCTTTTAATTCGTTGATGAGAGGATCAATTTAGAAATAAAAATAGACGACTGTCTGTTAATTGCTATACAAAATCATGCCATTGACTGTTTCAAAGTGCAGGACAAAAAGCAATAGGACAGAAAACCATGACATAAAACTTTTGTACTCCTGTTAATTGCAACAGAGTGAAGCATCATAATTTTATGCATTTCCACACTATTCCGTTTTGAAGCATGTGTTTGAGTAACCCGATGATATGTTTATAACTACGATGAAAACATTTCTTATTTCCTTTTGATGTAAATGCATCTTCTTTTTACGTGGTTCAATGCTTTTTGAGATTTATCCTTTACTAACCGTTTGACCTTATGTCATTTTACTTAAATGTTTCACCGGAAGTTGAAAAAAATTGATAGATTTAATGAAACATATGTCTCTTACGAGTGAAACCAGCATTGACAATTCGAGCATTGCGTAATGAAAGGCTTACTGAATATTAATTAATTAAATAATTCATTTAATTGTCTTACTTTTGCTTAACACTGGAAAAAAGATAAAAACAATTATTTGCATTTTATCAATGTTTCTGTTAAGAAAGAAAGAAAGAAGGAATTAAAAATCAGTAATAATTTGTTTTATCTTAGATCTTTGTGATCTATATTGAAGGTAGAGGTTTTTACACCAGTAATAATCAAATTATTTATCAGAAGTCTTTTCCGAAGGAACTGCTTTTTACACTTGCTTAGAAAATACCCTACCAAGACACGTTTGTACGCATTTCTATTCGTATCCACCGTCAGAAGGAGCTCATCAACATCAAAGTCGGCCGCGATATCATAATACTTGTGTCGTTCCCTGCAGTCCATCAGGGCAGCATGTTCATCGTTGTAGTCTAGAAACTTGAATCTACGATTGCCTCTAGGAAATGTGGCTTATGTCGGCAAAAGAAATCAGAATTAGATTAAAATTATGTTGGTTCAGCTCATTTTAATTTGATATGGCCGGTAGTTTGACGAATACGTAGAAACGACAAACGACAATATTTCGAACTTATATATAGATTTTAAAATGACGATTTCTAGTGTCTGGATAATTCAGGTACGTCGAGACTAGTCTCAATAACTCGCCTTCAAAAGCGGACCCATTTATTAATCTGATATTTTGCGTTGTGGATATTGACCTAACATAAAATAGCGCAATATACACCTTTTGGAGTACAATTATTTGGACTACGTCGAGACTAAAGATGAAAATTGAAAAACTGTGAATGTTTGTTTTCGTCATTTAACTTGCACACGCCTGTTGCCTTCGGAAATTATTAACAGTAAACACAGCATTCAAATAAAGGACTAAGAATGTTTCTATAAAACATGATCATGACTGTTGACTGAGATACGTTTAGGTCTTTAATGTTTTATAACGTGAGGATACTTTCAAATGAAATGAAAATTGTAGGTTCAGTACAAAATAATTCATGCAGTTACAATGTTCATTTAAATATCTTTGTGTAGCGTTTGTTCAATTACAGAAGTTCGTTCTGTGCTTATTACTTTAACGAACGTTGATTTTCGTTTAACATGCCCCCTTTTCATATCTGTTTCCCGTGTCGACACTAAAATGAGAACGTTCTAAACCTTGCTATTATTTAACACATGAATTTTGGAAGAAAGTTTTGATAACTAGCATAGCCGCCGGATTAATTGTCAGTAAATCGAAATGTCATGGTGTCCTTGATTTAAAAAAAACAAACAAAGAGACTAATAGACTTTAAGAGGAATCCTGATTATGAAGAATCTAAATAAGAAATTTCATTACTGAAAACTAGCAAAGTATATTTTTGAAATTCAAATATTCTTTCTGGAATAACGTAGAAACTTACCTATCATGGGATCGACTAATTCAAAACTTTCAACTATTCCTTCTTTTTTATAGAATCGCAAAACATTTTTCGCCATTGAATTCAGAGTCGGACTTGGATGAAATGTAAACCTGTCTACTCCCAAGAACCGATGAATTTCAAACCACTCTACTAATCTTTTGGGATCAATAGATCCATATAATATATCATTGTCACATACTGCAATTTGTCCTGTTTTTCTTGTTGTGTTGAGTACTGTTGGCACAATGTAATTTGACGTATCCAGTGGACACGGCTTGTTAAGAATTGCTAATGATATTCCAACAATGTTTAAAGCATCTCCTTCCAAGGGACAAACAATGTGTCTTACTGATATAACTTCCGAATTACAACATCTACTCGACTCAGTCATCTTTGACGCCCTAACATTATTTTGGTTGTCCACAATGCAACATTTCATGTCTTGCTGGAGGAATTCAGCCATCTGCCAGGCTATAACACTCACTGTAGTCCGTATCATAGTGTTGGCATCAGTACTTCCCTCTTGGTCTATGAAAGCAGAATATATGAATGTGTCTCCTGTTCCTGTTTCAACAAAATTTTTTTTTGCTTCATACGACACTTTATTATCTCGAACATTCTGAAAAATGAACCATATTTATGTCAAGTTAATTTAAACTCTTCCGCTAATCATATCTTTTTCTATTCAAACTTTATAAAAATATAATGCGCTTTTTTATTTTTTAGCACTATATGTACGTCAAAAAATGTATTATGTATTTATGACACCGTTTAAACAACCCAATTATCTGAACAATAGATGTTCTGCAATCGTGTCAAATTTATAGTAGATCAGGACACTCTTGAAGTTCGTTAATAATGTCTTTACCTGTCATTTTATAACGCCTAAACTGCCTTTGCATAATAATTAGTATTTGTTTTAGTACCAAGTCGGCAGCACAAACTAGTGGACAGCACAAACAAGTAAATGGAAATAACAATTTTTTTATTTCTAAATAACATATTATGCACTGAATATAACAAGCTAATCAGGGTAGAGAACCATGTAACCAAACTAAGTACGTATGACCGCCATCATAGCGGATTTATGAGCTGTTTGGACGCGATTTTTCAAGTTTGAATAGCACTTACGAGTCTTTTTTTTCTGATAATTTAGTGCATTCAGAGCGCCATAGAAAGCTCTTTTCAACGGCTTATAGACCAGTTTTGAGTTCCTTCTACTTTTAACTTACCTTTGAGGTTTTGAGCAAGGAATATTTTCGGCGCTTGCGTTCTTGAAAGGAATAGGTTTGGGGGCGGCTCGGTGTTGGAAGGGATATCGCAAGGGGTATAGTCACTGTTAATTGTGATAGATGGGAATTTAACTGCCGTAAGATATAGAGATGAAATTCTTCGCCCTGTTGCAGTCCCAAATGTATAACAGCACAACCTAATCTTTCAGCATGACAAAACCCGGTCCCATGTAGCCAGAGTTTGTCGAGACTTTCTGGCATAACTTAACATTATCCCGCTCGACTGGCCGCCGTACAGTCCAGATTTGTCCCCAATTGAACATCTTTGGGATGAACTGGACTGGAGGGTAAGGATGCGTCAGAATCCCCAGCTACTCTTGACGAACTAAAAACTGCTTTGTTGGAGGAATGGATTAATTTTCCCCTGAGAACGAAACTCCTTGCCTAGGAGAATCAGGGCCGCGACAAATGTGCGAGGGAGATATGCGAGATATTGAAGAGAGAGTCGAATTCATTTTGTGATTTAGGGGTGGGGGTACCATCAAATATGCTTCAATTCGTGAATTCATTCGTGAATTACTAGTAATAATCTAATGAAGAAAATTTGTTGATTAAGATTAATTGTTAAACTGATATAAGCTATTCATAGAGCATTCAAATCTGTATAAGTTGTAGACCCAGAAAGTTCACCCTGTATTTCTTTTTGATTGAGTATAGTTTAAGATAAATAAGTGAAATTTTAACTGCATGTAATTGCTTATCATTTTTTGGTATTATATTTTTGGGGGAAAATGCAGTGCCAAGTCATTGGATAGAATCGACGGTAAAAATGCCTCATCAATGTAATATGAGTTTGTTTCCAGAACGCACTGGCTAAAAATGATTTCTCAGTGAAATGAGTTGAATGTTTATTATAATTTGATGACCTCTTTAGTAGTTTGTGATTTGTCTGATTAATTATATATTATGACCCACAAACATTAGAAGACTCATTTTAGGTTTCAGTATTCAGCGCTTGTGCTGAAAATTTGTCAAGAGCTTAACAAGTAGTTCTGACTCAGCATTTAATTTATTTTACTCATAACCTCTGAATTCTATTTTGGTAAGATTTTGTATGGTCTTTTGTCCGTCGTCCGTCCTTTGTTGTCCAAAATTAAATTCAAACGAGACATACTTCTGTACCACTTGGCCTTTATAGAAATGATCATTTTAATGTCCCCTTTTGGCAACTGAAAGAAAAAAGCTTTTAAAATCTTAATTTTCTTAAACTACAAGACCAACGGCTTAGATATTTGGTTTGTAGTTTCAGCAGTTGCATCTTGATCTGGACAACCACTAAAATAATGGTTGTTTTAGGCCGATCTCAGCCAGGCTCCCGGCTAAAAGAGAAGGATTCGGGAGGTACTGTGCGTCCAAAAGATAGGTGCTAGTCTTTTCAGTAGGGGCGACATAATAATTTATAAGTTAAGAGGAAAAGCTTACAAGTCAAATGTAACAAATCTTCACAGAAAAGATCCTTGGATAGTCACCTTTCAAAATTTTATTAAAAAATGGAATTTCGTGGAATACTTTGGTTGCCATCTCGGAATACTTTGGTTGCCATGGCAACTGAAAGGAAAACCTTCAAACCTTTTCTTCTCAGAAACTCCTGGCACGATTTGAAAATAATTCAGATCTGATGTTGCCTCTGTGGCCCTCTATAGAAATTTTGAAATTCTTTCCAATCTCACTAGAAGAACTGGAGGCTTATTTTACCTTATAGGTATTCAAGGTAACTTTAAAAATCTTTTGCCTATAAACTGCAAGTCCGGTTTGAAAATAGGTTTACAAAAATGTTCCATGGGTGACCTATTTAAATTACGATTTTTTTGCAATCCGTGAAAAATGGCCGCTTGGGAAAGAGTTTATTTCCTTTATATCTATAAAGGAATTTTTAAAAATCCTCTCCAAACAAACACCAGGTTCAATTGTAAAATAATTTGGTAACACACTATATAAATTTTGAAATTTATTGTGATCTTCGAAAAAAATGGCCGCCATTCATTTCATTTTTGTCTTCATAGGGACAACTTAAAAATTTTTATGATGCTTATTATGTTTAATTTGTATTCATTTTAACTTAAATCTGCCACTTGAAACTAGCTAGCCTCCATTTTTTGATATCCCCTTTTCATATCAGCGACCAAGGGCCATTTATTCCTATTGTTGTTGTTGTTGTTGTAAAAATGCAATACCAAAAAAATAAAATCAACTAACAACTTGAAGGATGCAAGTGAAAAGATGCACAACATGGAAATGGAGTGTAATTTAAACATAAATGATTTTTACGAGCTGGAGCACAAGAAACATAGAATTAGATATAACTTGTTTTCATTTGCTTATGTAATAAAAATTGAAATCTGATAAAGTAATATTACTTCTGAACTTTTTGATCCGTGCGAACACAACGAGTTTGGTCTATCTGAGAAAGTGATATTACTTCTGAACTTTTTGATCCGTGCGAACACAACGAGTTTGGTCTATCTGAGAAAGTGATATTACTTCTGAACATTTTGATCCGTGCGAACACAACGAGTTTGGTCTATCTGAGAAAGTGATATTACTTCTGAACATTTTGATCCATGCGAACACAACGAGTTTGGTCTATCTGAGAAAGTGATATTACTTCTGAACATTTTGGTCCGTGCGAACACAACGAGTTTGGTCTATCTCAGCGTTTACAGAATTTTCAAACCACATTAATTATTTTTCTACTAGAATATTTAAAATGATAATACAACCACATTTTTCTTGCGTTTAAACTAGCGAAAAATCTTACCATCGTATAAAAGAAGTGGTAGCTTCCCGTTGCAAGCGCGAATAACATTAAAATTTTGAATTTTCCAAATGACAGAATATTTAATCTAAAAGCCATTTTTTACAGATTAGAGTGTCCGGTTTACAGAAAAAAATCAAGATGGATATGACTGCTAACAAATCTAAGACGTTGAAACCTCTACCGACAGTTGTAAAACACAAGTTTGTTATGGCGTTTACACAGAATCAATGTAATGTCCTTTAATTATTACTGTTTAAACAACACTCTCATTGAAGTATGTATTGTCATAATAGAGACACGGAGAAAGAACGAATAGAATGATCAAGTTACGACCAAGAACATATGGAGAAATATATATAGTAAATTGACAAGAATATTTACTGATTGTTACTACCAGTGAAATCTACATTTGAGCTATGTCATGAGATTATACACAATGTGGTCAAATTCTACATTTTCAGAGGTTTTTTGTCACTTTCAGATAATAGACTGTTTTGAAATTATTTTTGCATACCTTTTATCGCAATGTGAATACCAATAGATACACTTATAGTTGAATAA
This sequence comes from Cyclina sinensis, assembly GCA_012932295.1. Lineage (NCBI taxonomy): Eukaryota > Metazoa > Mollusca > Bivalvia > Venerida > Veneridae > Cyclina > Cyclina sinensis. The sequence continues at coordinate 46,721,502 of JAAONU010000019.1, read as the reverse complement.
AAAATGCATTTATAACATTTATATTAATCATTTGTGCATCATGGACGCTGTACCACGTCATATGCAACATGCGATGTTATGTGATCCATACCCATGTTTCAGTAACCTTCGAACACTTAACTCGCATTTTTTTTTAAAGACAGCACATTACGGTATTTCAGAGAAGGCAGAAAACATCGTGTGTTTACAGAAGTCGTTAATTAGTTTTTGACGTCCAACATTAGCGTCGTTTTCTCGATGACGTCAAATTGAACAGATTGTTGATTTTGTCACGTCAAGTCACATTTGTTTTTTAATTAACCGAGGCAAATAGTATCTACTAAATGGAGATATTTTACCTTGTTATCTAGCATTTTACTTCGTCTATATAGTCACCTTCAGTGATTTTTTCATAGAGCTACTGAAGGTCCGTAACATTTATAGGGATCTAGAGAGCCTTAACACTTGAAATAAAGGAAATAACTTGTAGCAAACAGTTATTTTCCAAGGGAATGACTTATTAAGATAACAAAAAACTATGAACGCATACTTACCATTCCCTGTCAGTAGTCTGTAAATTACACTGTAAGGGAGTAGATTCATTAAAGACCTGTAACATGTAATACCTAAATGATCGTTCATGTACACAGAAAAGTCAGCATCAAAGAAATAAAGGTAAAGTGAGTTACTAACCCCAGCTATGATCTCTAAAACGGTATTTGTTTGTGTCGTCGATCTTAGAACTTGATTAATTATAATTCACTTGATTATTTAGGATTATTTAGGAACTTGATTATTCATAATTCACAACACTGCTATTTGTCCCATGTGGCGGCCGTAAAATGTCTCCTCGTAAATATAGCCAGTGTTGTCATACATCTTACTCTTGTCACCGGTGTAGTGTGAGGTGGACACTTATGTTCCGGTTATTTGCGCTACCGTCTTTGGAGTTGTTGCGATCGTCGAGTAGTCTAAGGCATTCTGACTTTGCATTTGTAGGCGGTTGGTGCCGTTCTGTGGGAACTTGATTATTTAGATATTAGTTTTGTACAGTTTTAGCTGATAAGATTTCTCGAACAAACCTTTCATAGCTGTCAAAGTTTCTTTCATTCATAGATGCGGGGTAAAATATATGGTATATCAAGCCGACTAGTGTGCGTTTATTTCAATATAGTCCTAAGGAATTTATTTTATTCCTTAATCAGGGTTTTAAACAATGACCATTCTTTGGATGTCTTGTGTCCAAGTATGAAGTAAATCCCCTTACTAATTAGGATGTTATGGCTAATGTTGAAGTTTTCGGATGGAATGACGGACGGACTGACGGACAGTTCAAAAACTATTGCCTCTATTCGGAGCCTTAAAATGTGAAAAAAAAAATATCTAAAATATCACAAGTTAAAGTATTTTTTAAAACAAGGATATCCATTTACTGAACATAGGACCAAAATTTTAAAATGAAATACATTTTTCTATAAATATAAAAGATGTAGTATGTAAGTAAGTTTTTTTTTCAAAATCAGTCATCACTACTAAACCTGGTATATCGTTATCTTCAGTTAATTTCATAATATCGTAGAACAATCTACTGTTCTCATCAATATATCTATTTTAAACAAATCCAGTTGGATCATTTGAAACTAGGATATCATATCTAATACACTGTGCTATACTATCTGAGGCTAATTTATATACTACATTTAGTAAAGTTATTGGTCTTCATTTTTCAACAATTTTCTTGGCTTGTTTTCTTTTGAAATCCATGTTATTGTTCAAGGTTTTTGATTTCTTCAAAAAGTATTAACACTAAAAGCATAATTAATAGCTCTCACTTCAAAATATATGAGTCCATTGCTTTCTGGTTTTAGACAAGAAGATTTTTTTGAGTCCATCCTAAATACGCCTATGTTAGCCAGAGTGACACCCGGGGCAGGCCTATTGATGACCATCAAGGCAAAATTTGAACAATCTTTGTAGAGATCTCTAGATGATGCTCCATGCAAATTATCTAAGGTCTAAAGCAAGAAGAATTTCAAAAATATATTGTTTTACACACAGAAGACCCACGGGGCTGGGTCAATTTTGATCCCAGGGACATAATTTGAAGAAACTTGGTAGCAATCCACTACACAATGCAATAAAGTAAAATATCGAAGCTCTAGGGCATGCAGTTTAAGACAATAGAACTTTTTTAGTCTTCACTATATAAGTCTTTGTAAATTCAAGCGACCCCCAGGACAGGGCCAATTATGACACCAGGTGCATAATTTGAACGATCTTGGAAGAGAACTTGTAGATAATGATCAATGCATAATATCTAATGTCTGAAAAATGTCTGAAGATTTTCAAAGATTATATATTTTACACAAATAAGATCTCTAGAGTGTCAATTTTGACCCCAAGGACGTAATTTGAGCAGACTTGGTAGATGTCTACAGGACAATGCAACATACAAAATATCGAATCTCTAGGGTATACAGATTTAGAGGAAAAAATTAAGTCTTCCCTATATAAGCCTTTATAATAACAAATCATAATCAAGTTCCAAGTGGGGTTGATTCCCCCCTTGCCCCCACCCCCCCCCCACACACACACATACACACCAAACATCACTAATCGCCTAACAATGCAAAATAAGAACTCCTTAGACCACTCAGCTATTGCAACAACCCAAATAAGGATGCGCAAATAACCGCCTGACCCGGAACAGGGCCATTTATGACCCAATGGGGCCATATTTGAACAATCTTCGAAGAGGACCTGTAGATGATGCTCCTTTCAAAATATTTAATGCCTAAAACTTAGTTTCTCACAAGCAGAGTTTCAAAGATAAAACATCTTACACCCAGGGATATAATTTGAACAAACTTAGTAGATATCCACTAGACAATGCAACGTACAAAGTATCTGTCCTTAGGGCCTACGGTTTCAGACAAGAAGAATTTAAGTCGACGCTATATAAGCTTTTACTAAATCAAAAGAACAAGGTAGGGCCATTTATGACACCACCAGCGTTAATTGAAAAAAAACTTGATAGAAACCTCTGGATGAGGCTTCATGAGAAATATACTAGCCCACGGCTTTTCGGTTTCAGACAAGTATTTTTTTAAGTCTTCCCCATATAATCCTACGTAAAATAAGTGACCCACGGAGAAGGGCTTTTAATAACGCCAGGGGCATTATTTGAACAATCTTGGTAGAGGACCTTTAGCGGATGCTCCATCCAAAAACACTTCCAAAGTTTTTCCTATATTAGCCTATGTCAATCAATGGACCCACAGGGCAGGGCTATTTTTTACACAAACAATCTCAGAAGAGGACTATTTGGTGAATCTGTACACAAAATATCAAAGTTGAATCTGTACACAAAATATCAAAGTTCTTAGTCTTACAGTTTTGGACATGAAGATTTTCGAAATGTTTTGTTTCTGATGCCATAGCAATCAGAGTTCTTGATGGAATTAAAATCTTTGAACAAATTTGCTAGAGCTTCATGCAAGGAACATCCCTGCGAAGTTTTATCATCTTTAGGCTAGTTTTGTTTAGGAACAAATGTTGTATAAAGATAAAAACGAACGACACACGCATCACACCGCACGCCGGACACAGGGCGATCACAAAAGCCCACCCTGTGCATTACGCAGGTGAGTTAAATTTTAAATACTCCTACAACATTATCAAAGATCAAGTGGTTTAGCCGTCTGCCTACGGAACGAAGAGTTGATGGTCCAGCTTGTTAAAGAATAATTATCGGCTACCTGTCCGTCTTGCGCCTGGCGCATAGAATAAACTGTCGAGGAATACTAGTTTTCAACAAAAAAGGTTCTAGTAAGGCCAGGAAGCTGGCCCTTTAGTATGGATGACACCTTAATAAACAAGCTCTTTACACTACTTGTTCTTCTTTATTTATGTACGCATTCTGTCATGTCTAAAGCATGTAAAGATTAGTCAATTGTCTAGCACAAAAACAGCATATCATGTGACTCAGTTTTTCTAATATTAATTCTAAACTTTTATATTTTCTCTTTTTTAAGTTGTAACAAATGTAACACAAAAGACAATTTAATTCAATTAATACTTACAAAATCCATTCATATCCATATAACTGTAAAGCATAAGTTAACAAGACCAAGTTCGATATGGTGTTAAACATTAGAATCAATATCTATCTCCTTTGGATACACTTTTTACCTTCTACATTATACTTTCGTCGAACGAAGTATTGCTATCACAGAGGACAGAAGTAAAAAGTAGAAGGAAAATTGTTATAAAGTTGAAATAAATATGAATTTGCATAAAGCATCTATTATCTACAATATACTTTTTCGCTTTCATTTAAAGCGACTGACTCAAAGATGGGCCGACGATGAAAAAAAAATGTTAATACATCTAGAAATTCTAGCTGTGATGTGAAGAACATATCTAAACTAAGTTACTGATTCATTGTTGTTATAAAAATCGTCACAATATAAAGTTTTACACACCTTTATCGGTAATAAAATTACCCCGTTAGTCACGGGGTAGATACTTCAGTTTTTACTTTTACTTAGTTTTTACTATCATTTATTGTGATGTCTTCTAATAACTAGCCTGTGGCTCATGATCAGTGGTGTAGTCCGTCGCTCTTCGCTCTATATTTTACTGACCGAGAGGGCATGGATTTGAATCCTAGTGAAATCAAAACCTTTTTTTCAGTTTTCATGATGTATAGAAGCATAATATTATGTTTTTTCCATAGTATATTAACTTCTCTTAAATTAAAAAAAAATCAGCTAGATTCTGTGTCAGTCGCTTTAACATTGCTTACAAATTTACATTGAAAGATTAACCTTTACATAGGGACATAAATATAAAACAATTTTAAACATTCACACAGTAAAACAAAATGTTTTATGTTTTTATATCTAAAGCTGAGCACACCCGTTTGATGTTATTTATTATCTCTTTATTGTTAAGTATTTGTTCAGCAGTCTCTGAGCGTGTCCGCGGAAACGTGTCGCATGTGACGTGATCATGAAGTAGTGTTCCATTGATTAACACACCGGCCACTTTACCTTTTTTCTTCCAATCTGATTGCCACTCAGCTGCACATGATCGGTAATGGTGTATTGTCGCAATGGTTGGATCAACGAATCGCCTACAACATAAAACATGTTGACATATCTTGGCTCTTATAGCCGGTCAAAGAGCCAAAGAATCGATTCCTGACAAAGTTTTTAGAGAAGGTATCTATGCAATTATAGGTCGGTGTTCAGTGGACCGTAACACTTCAGTCTTCTTACATGTAATAATAACAGAATAACCGACTATTTTTAGTATTCTTATTCCCTAAATACGTCCAAAATTCCTGTTATACACAGGATAGATAGACAGACAGACAGATTTACACTAATCTAATACTTTGATCGGAACTGGATATGATATTATTATTATAAGCGTAGAAGTACCAACTTTACAGATTTTAGTTAACAAAACAATAATAAATAATCATACTCTTTGAAGCCCCATTTCGGAGGAACATTATGTATCATTCCTTTATTTACGTGAGCCCTGCTTGGCATATACATGTGTTTAGTTCTGTCCAAAATTGGTTCCGTTGTCTCCACATAGCGGCCAAAAAACAGTGGATGATTAGAATTTACTGGTTCCCATGACAGCAAATGAATACTGTTATAAAACGACAGCACACCAGTATGCTTTTCTTTCTTGAATATATCCGCCTGGAAGACGACAAATTTTTATGTGAACTACCAAATAGGCTAAAGTAAAAAATAAATTTTAATTCTCCTCTATAAAAAAAAAATCAGAAGTTAAACATTTCTTATTTCCTTTCATGTAAACGTATCTTCCTTTTAAGTGATTCAATGCTTTTTGGGATGTGCAATTTACTTACTGTTTAATCACATTTGACTAAATGTATCAACGGAATTTGACAAAAGTTAATATATTCAATGTCACTTATGTCTCTTACGAATGGAACCAGCAATTGAATATTTCGTACATTGCGTAATGGCAGGCTTACTGCATATTCATTCATTCATTCATTCATTCATCTGTTCATAAACATTATTATGCTTTACACAGAGAAAACATAAAAATGATGTTTTACATTTTATTTATATTTCAACTACAATAGAAAGAAACAAAATGTAGAAGTGAAATATCAATATTTAATTGCTTTTTATACAAAAAATCTATATTGGAGGTAAAGATTTGAACCAATAAAATTGGTAATTAGAAGTTTTTCCAGAAAGAAATGCTTTTTGAACCTGCTAAGAGTATACCCTACCAAGACACGTTTGTACGCATTTCTATTTGTATCCACCGTCAGAAGGAGCTCATCAACATCAAAGTCGGCCGCAATATCATAATATTTGTGTCGTTCTCTGCAGTCCATCAGGGCAGCATGTTCATCGTTGTAGTCTAGAAACTTGAATTTACGCATGCCTCTAGGAAAAGTTGCTAATTGGCGGGAAAAGATATCATAAATTTGCATTTAGTAGATGTTGGTTCAAATCATTTTAATCATATTTACACTTCGAAGAACAAGTAGACACGCACAAAAAAAAAAACATTTCGAGCTTAACGTGAATTCGGGGAGATTTTGAAATGACGATTCTCGTGCAGGTTTGGATAATTCAAGTAAGACGAGATTAGAGCGGATCCGTGAAAAAAACAGTGAACGTCTGTTTTAGTAATTTAACTTGCACGCGCCTGTTGACTTGGGAAATTATAAACAGTAAATACAGCATTCGGATAAATGAATAAAAATATTTCTAAATAAATGGATTATGACTGTTGAGTGATGAAAACCTTTTAAAAGAGTTGGCTCAAAAGACACTTCTTTGATATAGAAAGAGCTAGCTTAAATGAAACCTTTTAAAGCAATTAAGAGCCGGGTTTTAGACATTTGATTTGAAATTAAAAGTACTCTCTACCAATTAAGAGCTGGGTTTAAGACATTAAATTTTAGATAAAAAGTATTTTTAAGAGGAATGATAATTGTGCGTTCAGTATAAAACAATTCACGACATTAAAAATATTCATTTAAATGACTTTGTGTTATGTTCAATAATAAAAGTTTTGTTTAAGTAAAAGAATTTTAATTTTCTTTTTAAAAAGCCATTTTGTCATGTCGTATTACGTGTAATTATATCAACGAAACCTTGATATTTTATTACATGTGAATGTGGGAAGTAGTGTTTGCAAAATATTTACTGTCAATAACTTGCGAAGTGAAATAATGTCATCGTGACATTAAGCAATCAAAGGCCAAGACTTCAAGGGAAATCATAAAGGATCTTGAAAGAAGATTTCGGAACTAGAAATTTGCAAAGAACACTTTCTAAATTCAAATATTCTTTCTTGAAATACATAGAACGTAACTTACCTACAGGATCGACTAATTCAAAACTTTCAACTATACCCTCTTTTTCATAGAATCGCAAAACATTTTTCGCTTTTGAATTCAGAGTCGGACTTGGGTGAAATGTAAACCTGTCCACCCCCAAGAACCGATGAATTTCAAACCACTCTACTAATCTTTTAGGATCAATAGATCCATATAATATATCATTGTCACACACTGCAATTTCTCCTGCCTTTCTTGTTGTGTTGAGCACTGTTGGCACAATGTAATACGACTTATCCAGTGGACACGACATGTTAAAAATTGCTAATGATATTTTAACAATGCTTAAAGCATCTCCTTCCAAGGGACAAACAATGTGTCTCACTGATATAACTTCCGAATTACAACATGTACTCGACTCAGTCATCTTTGACGCCCTAACATTATTTTGGTTGTCTACAATGCAACATTTCATGTCTTGCTGGAGGAATTCAGCCATCTGCCAGGCTATAACATTAACTGTAGCCTGTGTCATGATGTTGGCATCAGTATTTCCCTCTTGGTCTATAAAAGCAGAATATATGAATGTCTCTGCCGATCCTGTTTCAACAAAACTTCTCATTTTGCTTTTTGTTTTGTATGACACTTTATAATGTTGAAAATGCTGAAAATGAACCATATTCATGTCAAGTTAATTTAAACTCTTGAGTCTTCCGCTAATCATATCTTTTTCTATTTACATTTTATGAAAAAGTATATAATGCGCTTTTTTTCTAGCATGCTATGAATACTTCTTTCACCACAAAAAAAGTGTAATACATATATTTGTTTTTATGATAATATTTTAACATCACAATATTATCTTTTATTTCTAGCAAATTAATAGTAGAACTAGGTACGCTGGAATTCGTTAGTGATGTCTTTACCTGCCATTATGTAACGTCTAAACTGCGTTTACTAAATAGTTTGCATTTTTGGAGTACGCAGTTGGATTTTTGCTATCTATTTACTAGATTGTGCTTTTGCTGTTTTCAGTTCGTTCGATCCTATTAATAGTTCCTCGTGTGCATGTTCTGTTTTATTTGGAGCAAACCCCTATTTGTTATAAAGAAAATACATTATTATGTCCATTTACTAGATCGGGGTGTAAATTAACCTGTTTGAGTTGTGCAGTTTTCAAGTTGCTCTGTCGCAGTATTAGTTCGTCATATGCATTTACGTTTTATCTGATGCAAAACCGAATTTGTTATGTAGATAGAACAGTTTCATATATACATTTTCCTAAAGGTCATTTGCATTTACGAATTTGTTTTGTGCAATTTTACTTTGCTCTGTACCAGTAATTGTTCGACACTTAACGTTATATTTGGTGAAGACCTCTATTTGATATGTAGATGCAATATTTTTTATATTTACTAGTTCGTGCTGTTCTTTAATTTTTTGTTAAGTACAGTTTCCATCAAACTAATAATTCGCTATGTGCGCATGAAGAAATTATCAATAAGCAGCACTTACAGAAATTGGATTTGCACCGAATATAACAAAAAACAAACTATTATTTGTCAGAAAATCTGAAACCTGCACAATACAAACTAATATATAAACAGCATAAACTAGTTAATAAACATAATAAATTCTATTTCCTAAATAGGATATTTTGCACAAAAAATAACAAACAAGCTAATGACGAACTATATATACATAATACACACCATAAATAATTTATGGACAGCAAAAACTAGTAACTGGCATATATAAAACTGATTTATTTGCATACGAAATGGATTTTGCACCGAATGTAACGCAAGAAAGCACATGACGAACTACACTTTAAAATACTACTATGTGCCACTGTCAATGTCTCTGAAAAAAAAATGCTATTGGGTGCAAGAAAAAATATAATTCAGACTGATTAATATTCTTTTACTTATTTAATTACTATCCATGGTGAGACAAGGAACGAAAGCATCACCTGAATTTGCATAATTACAAATCGCAGTCTACATCTCAAAAACGTGTGCAAGTAAGCACCTTGGTCTCTTAACGGAAATACTTAGTTGAAATATTGTTGAACTCCGAGATTTTACTTACGCGTAGCGCTTCAAAATTCCCTGTATATTTTGTGAGCAAGATAATCCGAAAGATTACCAATAGGGTTTAATTCAAGTTATCTAGATGAGCACGGTAAGACGGTCGTCCTGTTATAACAAAGAAGTTTTCCTGTAGCATAAACAATAAGACATCAAGGTCAAGATTCAGTTTTGTTACATTTAAGAAATCTCTACAGTGTTGACTATTTCGTCTGGTAAATGCAGCATTCAAATCCCCTTGAACAAAATGACTGATGTTTTCACTTAGAGGGAAATTACTCCCCAAATCATGATGATCAACCATGATGATCATGATCATGATTATCTCTTTCGTGGATGCAGGAGACACTGTATCTCCTTCCACGGCTGTAAACGTGACTGCCGCCATTGTCTGACCTACTTGTAGTATCTACTGATCTAAGTTTTCTCTTTGGAGCAGATGAGGCTAAACAATATAGCGATCTTGTTGACACCCTATTATGCGGACGTCTTGGTTTGTCGGCGACTCTTACGATTGACCTGAACTTGAACTGAACTGAACAGACATGTCAGAACTTTTTACTTTAAAGGAGTTTTTCGAACAACTTGAAAGATGATCTGAAGATGATATGCATCTTAAAGTTATCTTTTTATGGAATGACAGCAGAAAAGGGCGTTTATTGACAAGGAGAAATTAATCAAAATTTGAAAAAAATGAGAATGGTATTTTTACCTCTGCCCGTGACATTCGACGCTTTGCTCCAAGAACAATACTGAAAATGCACACGAGAAGCTACTAACAGAATCAAACAAACTGTAATCTGCACTGCACAAATTAATAAATGGATAAATTGGTCTCTAAAATTGTTGGTAATATTCAATCGCTACTGTAACCTGGATTTGGCATTAAATTAGATGATATTTTAGGGTATCAAAAATGAGCTAAACAAATAAACATATAACTGATATTGATGTTATTGTTTCGGAGGTAAAGCAACAAAAATTGGAATATTAACACCGATCGTCTTGTGAGATATTTCAATATTGCAGCGTGCTTTGCGCACTGTTGTATAGAAACGGAAAAAATACCCGAAATCGAAGAAGATTTATACATATATTTTAGTAATGTTTTTACTTTAAACATTTTCTTGGCTGAAACTACAATGCTTAGAGCTTAGACATTTAGTTTGTAGTGTCATCTAGAGGATCTCTTCATGGCTCTGGGGTTAGAATTGGCCCCACCCTGTTTGTCACTTCATTTTGCAGAGACTCTTTTACAAAAAGCTTACAATATCTTTTTGTCTGAAACAGCAAGGTCTAGACCTTAGACAAATTGCTTTGTGGTATCATCTAGTAGATCTCTACCAAAATCGTATAAGTCATGGTTTTATGGTCAGAACTGGCTACACCCTAGAGGTCATTTCTTTTTGTGTATACTTTGAAAGGAAAAAATATTAAAAATGGAATTCCATGGTGAAATCTACTAGTAGTTGCAATTGTAACTGAAAGGGGAAAAAAGCTTTTTTTCTCAGAAATTCCTAGCCCTATTTGAAAAAAGATGGCTGAAATGTTCCTTTTGTCACCATCTATATGAATTTCCTAATTTATTTCAATCAATAGAAAAAATGGCCGGCGGGGCTTATATTCTACAACGGGAAAACGGAAACTTTAAAAATCTTCTTTTTAGACACTGCACGTCCAATTTGAAAATAGTTTGGCACAAACGTTTCTTTGGTAACCCTCTTTACAAAAATTTAAATTGATTGATATCTGTGCAAAATACCGGACATGGGCAGGGCTTATTTTCGTTTATGTCTTTATAGGAAGCTTTAAAATATCTTCTAAGAAAATGCAGATACAATTTAACAATAATTTAGCAGAAATGTTCTTTGAGTGACCCTCTATATAAGTTGTGAAATTTATTTTGATCCTTCAAAAAAAACATGGCCGCAAGGGACGGAGCTTATTTTCATATGTCTTTGTGGAATAATTTTTTAAAAAATCTTATTTCATCCTCGCTAATCTTTCTATTTTCTATCCCATATATCTTTCATCTGACAAATAACAGTAGCAACAACGCCCCCGCACCCCCGCGCCCCCTCTCCCGTTGTTGTTTTTGTAAAAATACAATGCAAAAGGCAATAAAATCAGGCTAGCTACTTCATTCAAAGATCCAAGTGAAAGATGAACTACAAAAAGTCAAAAATATGAAAAAGAACTTTTAAACATAAATGATTGTTACGGGCCGCGGATCAAGACACTTACAATACTTGGATGTAGATATGATTTGTTCTTACATGCTTGTGCTAGTCATTGTCATAAACATATAAATTTGCGAAAGTGGTATTACTTTAAATCAAAGTGATCACTTGCTTGTCTGAACATTGTGATTCTTGCGAAGACAACCATTTTCGTCTGTCTCAGCATTTATTGTTTTTCTATTAGAATATTTACATTGATAATAAAACCACACATAGACTAGCAAATATTCTTACCATTGTGTAAAAGAAGTGATAGCTCCCTGTTGCAAGCGCGAATAATATTAAAAGTTTGAAACTTTCAAATGACAGAATATTTAATTTAAACGCCATTTGGTTTTAAACATATAGATCAGACAATGTCCAGTTTACAGAAATGATATTCAAGATAAGCTTGTAAAAGGCTTTTACAGTATAAGTTTTAAGACATTTAATTAACCTGCACCGACAGCTGAACACAACAAATTAACAAATTCCAGTATACACAGTCAATCAATGTTCAGGTCCTTTGGATATAATTAAATGTATTTAAACAACACTTTCATTCAACAATGTATTGTCTTAACAGAGGCAATCAATAGCATTCATCAGATTAAATTCAAGAACATAGGAGAATATATGTAGTCAATTGCCATGAATATGTACCAATTGTTTATACCAGTTAAATCTACCTTTGTTTTGTTTATGCCTCCGTAGGGAGGCATATAGTTTTTGAACTGTCCGTCCGTCAGTCCGTCCGAAAACTTTAACACTGGCCATAACTTCTTTATTAGTAAGTGGATTTACTTCATACTTGGACACAACATCCCTTTGGACAAGACCTTCCCACTGCTTATATTTATTTGAACTTGACCCCTGAATGACCTTCACCTTGAAGATCAAAACTTTGTGCAAAAACTTTAACATTAGCCATAACCTCCTTATTAGAAAGTCGATTAACTTCATACGTGGACATAACACCCATGTGGACAAGACCTTCCCACTGACCTATATTTATTTGACCTTGACTCTTGAATGACTGGTCCTCAGCCCAAAGTCAAAGCACCACGTCGGGGGCATTGTCATCTTACAGTGACAGTTCTTGTTTTTAAGTTATATATAATTCTAACTAACTGAGACAAAATAATATTGATTAACTGGAGATTTGTTTACCTTGTTATCTCGCAATTCTCTTCGGCTGCAAAGTCAACTTGAAAGATTTTTTCCATAGATCTACTAAAGGCCCTTAACATATACAGATATTTAGCGATCCTTAACATGTAAAATGAAGAAAACTGGTAACAAAGAATCGTTTTCCAAGACAACGAATTATTCAGAAAAAAAATTAAAAAACTATGAATACATACTGACCCTTTTCTGTCACTAGTCTGTACATTAAACTGTAAGGAAGTTGATTTATTAAAGACCCATTACATGAGAGACCTAAATTATCATTCATGTGCTTCAAAGGAATAAAGGTAGGGTGAGTTACTAGCAATAATCTTTGAATCAATATTTTTTGGGTCGTCGATCTTACATATCTGCTTTGCACAGTTTTGCTAAGCTGAAAACGCCCATTTTCTCGAACAAACATTTCCCAGCTTACGATGTTCCTATCAGATACAAATGCGGTGTGAAATATATAATGGTACTTCAAGCTGACGCATGTGCTTCTTGTTCAATGTAGTTCGAAGGAATTTATTTGATGCCTTTATCAATGTTTTAAAGACAGTGAACATTCTCTGGGAGTCTGTGGATTGTTGGTCATTTTTAAGTTTCCCTTGCCACACAGTCAAAACAGTTCATATTGGCAGACGAGAACAAGAACACGTACAAACGGCATAACAGACAGGCTGCTACTCAAAAATGCTGGAGGAAGCTTAAGAGATAGCTACAGAGCTCTAGAAGAACTGTGTAGAGCAGCTGCCTATGAACTAGTTTATGTTTTTGTTAAAGCTAAAAATGAATAGCATCACTTTGCTCCTATCCTCTTTTGCCTCTTCAAATCGTTGTTTGAAAAGTTTTAGATCACTGACTAGACTTTGGAATGTAATTTTGTAATTGCATTAATTGCATTATTTCACTGACTAATTCTAGTAAACATTGTGCAGTTGTAAACCTACGCTGCGACATCTGCAAACATGAGTAATTGATACAAAAAGATCATGTTTTGTTACAGGTCTCTGGTTGAGGCTCTCTCTGTTCTAGAGAAGTTGCTTGTACAGTTGGTTTCAGGACGACAACCGTCATACGACATATAACAATCAGGATTAACAAATTATTTCATGACATTTAATCTTTGTTGTATTTTTTACTTTCAAATATTATCATTTTGAGATTCATTCATTCGTTCGTTCGTTCGTTCGTTTGTTTGTTCATTCATTTATTCATTCATTCATTAAAACATTCATTCATTCATTAGTTTATATAGTCATTCATTTATTCATTAATTTATTCATTCATTAAAACACTCATTCATTCATTAGTTTATTTATTCATTCATTTATTCATTCATTCATTTGGAGTATTGTAGAAATTAACTATGAGGAAAACTGTTGATTTCTGACAGTTTCTAACATAACAAAAAACGGCACCATTTTAAAAAAAATTCTGAGAAGTTACTTCGTGCAGTACCAAATTATTCTTAAGCCAATTGGTAAAGTTGCTCCTCCACCTAAGTTTGACATTACATATACTAAAAGAAACTCCTATTTAGCTTGTTTACACTACTTCTTATCTCTTAAATAAAAAAAATGTGTGCAAAGAGGTCAAGGTAAAAGCCGAGTTCATGTTGTCAGGACTTTTTTTTCGAGGGTTATTGACCTTCTTTGATGCAAAGGTGTATTTATTTAACGTACAATAAATCTTACTGAAGAACTCAAACGCAATATGAATAATACACATGTATATTAATAAATCATGTTTGCTTTATAAAAGTACATTTTTCGGTGTTGAATCGTTTTTAGATAAATTGTTTGAAGAAAACATACCATTTGTTGACTTGAGGTCATTTTGTTCTATTACCTAATAACACAAGAGTATAGTTTGTTCGTGTCTTTATCTATTTAAGTTTATTTATCATCGCTGCCGGTTGACTGACGCCCTATACAGAGTTTAACTATTTTGGGTTGCGGGCAAGATACAGAAAGTATCCCCTTCCAAAGCCATTACGGGTTATTTTCCATATTCAGTGTATAGCACTGTAACATGGGACCTCGCTTTAATGTGTCTTCCGAAAACAGTCGATATTATTAATATATGAGAAGGGAGGGATCGAACTAGCGACCGCTGAATTAGCAGTCAAGCGCGCTAACACTTGAGTGATTCGCTCCGTGTTGTGCGATAATGGGTACGACAACCTTAAAAAGTTACAGCTAGTAAACAAACTTCGTGAGCGCAGCTTGAATGTTTAAAAATAATGCTAGAAGGGTAATGTCCCGGTCATCTTGAAATTATGAAATATAATGCGTGAGCAGGTCTTTACATGAGTAAGAGAAGGTCACCTTGAACTTGTTTATAGATTGTTATTTACCTAACAATTTAAAGTTTCACACAGATTTTGTATATATCAATTCAGAGGCTATAAATCACACTTCATTTTACCTTTGTCTTGGCCAAACCACACACATGTTTATTACCTGATCAATATTAAACGGTGTTTGTATGATCGCAAGATAACATATTGATCAAACTAAAACACAGGATGGCTTCTATATCACATTTGACAATCTGTCTCAATTCAAGCTGCCAAAGGTATACAACCGCTTTACTGTCAAGTTAACAGATTGTTCGCCTGTTGTTGTTATCCAAGCCTCGAAAATTTGACCCCCCCCCCCACTCCTCCACTAACGTTACCAATTGTCAAACAGATGTGAGGTTAAACCAAGGTCAAATGTGTCCGTGCTCTACACTGAGCATGTTAAAGAACCAGAACCGAGAACATCTCTGGATAGGATTTTTCATTTTTTTACTTTTTTTAGTTTTTATTTATTTTTTATATTTTTTTTATTTATTTTTTTAGTATCAACCAAAATTACCTTACTTTTCAGAGATGTGTTGGTAAAATGTGTACCGACAAAAAATAAACTCATAGGAGAGAGACAACTTGTCTAGTATGGAAGTGAAGTAAAAAGTCTTTAATTATGTAAGGAAAATCAATGCAGAAACATCTTGTACATAACATACTTAACATAAAGTTAAATTTCCATAGCAACTGGTCGACAGCTGAAGCTATTATCTTGAAATATGTTACATTTACATGCAAACTTACTTTGAGTTTATTTATTATCTGGTAGCACGTATGTCAAGAAATCTAAGAAAGTGAAATCGAGAGAGAGAAATCAATGTAGCTCAAACATATTTATACAATATACAACACACATTACAATCTGAGCATAAACAAGAAGTGTTTCGTCACAGTAAAGAAATAAACATTATAATAAACACACTTTTACGCTTACCAATTACACATGTTATTTTTCTGTGAAGGAATATTTATGTCATAGTTTGAGTACATCTTTTATTTTTTATTATAGAAAAATATCATAATGATTTCCGTTCAATAGCAACAGAAGTCTAATAACGAGAAGGCGATTTGGTTCTGATTTATTTTGAAGGACTGTTTCTCTATTTTAGAGAGTCAAATCATTTTATTCACTGAAAGAGGAAAAATCAGCCAAGACCCTTTTGATAGCCCCATTGCTAAAACATTTAGATATAGATTGATACCCTGTGGAATGACCGCTGATGACATTTCATCTTCAAACTTCACAGGTTGAAGTTCATTCTTCAGTTTTCAGATTTCATACTACATACTTCACACTTCAATCTTCATGTGTCATACTTCACTCTTTATACTCCTGACTTCACGCTTCAAACTACATACTTCACACTTCAGACTTCAAACTAAATACCTCAGAATTCAAACCACATACTTCACACTTCGTCCTTCAAACTACACGCTTTAAACTTCTTACTTCAAACTACATACTTTTAGCTTAGAACAAGCTATTTATAGCTTGTCATTTCGAATGACGTCTCACACTTATACCGGTATTTTCTGTATCTACTTCTAATTGAAACATTCTTAATATTGAATTGTATGATAAAGGTGATCTGTAACTATTTTTTTAAATCACAGAGACTTTGAAAAGAGATGGTAATATGTGCATTTTCTTCAAGTGTTACAGTTATACTGTCATTTCCCTCAATAGTAACAGTTATTCTATCACTTCCCTGAAGTGTTACAGTTATTCTATCATTTCCCTCAAGTGTTACAGTTATCTTATCATTTTCCTCAAGTGTTACAATTATTCTATCATTTCCCTCAAGTGTTACAGTTATTCTATCATTTCCCTCAAGTGTAACAGTCAATCTATTATTTCCCTGAAGTGTTACAGTTATTCTATCATTTCCCTCAAGTGTTACAGCTATTCTATCATTTCCCTCAAGTGTTACAGTTATTTTGTCATTTTCCTCAAGTGTTACAGTTATTCTATGGTACATAACTTATAATAATAACATATGAGAATAATATTCTTAATATTTTTTCTAGAAGTAGTAAATAATCGTGGCATCTTTCTGGCAACCAGATTTCTAAAATTGATATACGACATAGAAATATCAATGTTTTCTTTACTAGTCTCATTTCCTCTTTCATCATTGCTTTTATAAGTATGAAGTGTGAATTCGAGGTGTGAACTACGAAGTGTGAAGTATAAAGTGTGAACTATTAAGTATGAAAAATGAAGTGTGAAGAATGAAGTATAACTTCTGGTCTTTCATACACTTCCGGTCTTTTGTTCCAAGGGCAAGTTTAAGAGATTGCCCGAAAGAGGGGCCCCACGTTTTACCGGAATCGACAATAATTACCGGAATTGACCGGAATCGACTTTGCATTACCGGAATCGACCTATATTTCATACATAAGCTAAATGTTTGAAAGATATACATCATTATTAATCTTGAACGTTATGTCGATTCCGGTATTAATGGTCGATTCCGGTAAAACGAGGGACTGCCTGTGAATACCTATGGTGGAAATTATAAACCGAAACTTCGAAAGATGATGATATGGTGCAGTTAAAAACGTTTAATTAATAGTCATTCGCAAACAGGTAATTTTTAGACAACCATCTTGCATCATTTAAATCACCTATACAAACATCATATCAAACAGAGAATTTCACAGCAACTGCTGAAATGAACATATCTACTAAAATATCATTTGAAATAAATAATAGTATTTAATAAAAAAAACAGTAAACAATCATGTAGTTCGAAATGAGTTATCAATTGTTGTGTTGTTGTTTCTTTGGAAGAGCGGTGGTCGAGGTGTCAGAGCGCCACACCCCCGATCCAAAGGTTGCTGGTTCGAATCCAACCAGAGTCCCATTCCACATTCTTCAGTTTCAGCGCGAGTACTGGTATGAACCCAGGAAGCTGTCATCATATAAGTAGCAAGAACTTGCCTGCCCAGTATAGTCAGTATTGACTGTTGGCAGTAATAAGTTGAACTTGAACTTTGGGGTCAAATGTACCAAAAAAAAAAAAACTATTCATTATTTTAAGGCAATTATGACAATATATTTTACTTCTTTGAGAGAAGCTATTAAAAATCGATCTCCCTCTTCAGTCTTATTGACAGATTGCAAAACATGTGGTATTTTCTTCATGTATGCATATATAAAGGGTTGACAAAAAACGTTTTTTATCAATCCTTTCACTCACTCGAGCTGAACAAAATCTAAGGTAAGGTTTTATTTTTTTTTTTTTTATTTTGCTTGCTCAACTTTATCATTGTGTCTGTTTGTGTGTTAAAATTAATCATCATAAAACCATCAGCTTTGAGTTTAGAACATATCTTTGACCAAAGTTTTTACAAAAGATTCATATTCCTTGCGATAATTGTTAGGGCATTTTTTTATAAATGTTTATGCATTAATTTATTTTCAAATTACAATACATACAATATGTAGAATAAATAAAATAAGTAAATAAATTTGCTAATTCTGTACACAAAGACATGATAATGTTTTAACTGAGACTTTTTATGGTTTTAATACATCTTAAATTTTATTATCGTTACATTAAGCAGCTTGAACAAGAAAGAAAAAAGAAAAGTAAGATAAAAAGTATTTATAAAAAAATAAAAAATGTTTTCAAAGACAAGAGACAGGAATCATTATATATGTAAGACATTGAGCAGTAATGATAATTGGAGTCATTGTTTGATAAATGTCAGTGACAGTAACTGTTATAGTTGCTCGTTCTTCTGTCATACATATCGTTTGTACCTGGACTGAAACTGACTTTCAAAAATAGTGTAGTCTCAAATGAATTCAAGATGCTTTTAATCATTAGGAAAATGTGCCTTAAATTTTCTCGTATTTATTTATTCTTTATTTATTTATTTTTCTATTTATTTATTATTTGTTTTGGCTATTTCTTAGGGTAAATATAATTTTACATTAACAGAGTGTTCCATAATTGGTGAATCCCTGACCCCTCACATTTGCATGATTTAACAAATATGTACAGTTATATTTTCACCACAAACAAGTATCTAACAAAATAGCACATGGTAATGTTTGTGGGTAAAACCTATTGTTATAAGATTTAAGGGCCACACTTTATCGATCAATAGACCGATGCCATGATGAAGGTCACTTGACCGGCCGCCATATTTAAAGTTCGAAACGGTTCTTAATTTCTGGAAGAAGCGGTTCAGTTTTCCAGTGGTAACGCGCATGATAACAGTTGAAATCTTGATTTCAATTATTTGAACATCTCTGTCAGAATAATGACAAAATGTTTAGTTCAAGATCTTGCTCAACAACAACAAGATAATGATCTTTTACAATTACCACCTGTTTTATTCTTAACCCTTAACCTGCTGGAACCGAAAGTGATTAGCCTTTGCCACCAGTATAGAGCCAGGCCAGCATGCACATCCGTGCAGTCTGACCAGGCTCTATATTGTTGGTAGCTCCATTTTTGTATTTTGATATTGAAATCCCTTAAACTTTGAATGGACTGTTCCAAATTCAAAGCTGGGCAAATCCATAACAAAATTTCAGCATGTTCAGGGTTTAATACAGTTTCAGAGACAAAGCATGGTGCAGTGTTTGGCGCGTATTTTTCAAACACTTTTTTTCTTTCGCGTTGTTCTTTGGTTACGTTATATGAGGGTAACGGGTTTTTGCAATGATAAGTCACCGTTAATTGGCACTGTCAGTCTTTCTTGTTTATTCACAGGTGGGCCTTATTCGTGCCTTTCATGCATTTTGTGTGAGCGTGCGTGTGTGTGTGTTTTGTCGCGTTTCGGTGCCGAATGCGTAGTTTGACGAGCTTTTTAAGCTTTTAAAGCATAAAAAAGAAAACATTATGAAGTATCATTACTTCAAATTATCTCTTCAACAACATAATAAGATGTAAGTAACAAATTATAAATGACAAAAATAAAATGCAATAATACTTAAGATGTTTATAGTTTACATTAAGCATTTCCTTGATTTATACTTTCCAAAGACGCCGACACGGAAAGTCGCCGATATGTGTATTCACGTCTCCGCGTTTACTTTTCTTTTTTTTTCTTTCATGCAAGGCGGAAGGAAGATGAGTTTAAAGCGCCGTCATCAGTATCTTTTTAACGACGTCTCTTTGATTTGGTGCTTTTCGATCGTTACTAATGTTGCGTTTTTGTCACGCCGCTCAGCGACAGCGTCGATATAAAGTTAACAATAAACAGCCATCGTACGAAAAAAGAAATATATTGAACTTATGTTAAGATTCATATGATTCGCAGACTAATGCTTGGATTTTGCTATATCGCAATATATATCCGGGCCTGCATAGCTGATCGATTGCTGGGTGGAGATTATGTGAAAAAAAAATATAGTAAAATTAAGGGTTATCTTAATCTATTTTCAGGTCAAAATGAAGTCTCAGGCACTCGCCCTTGCTTTGTTTGGCGTGATTGTGCTTAGCGCTTTGAGCTCCGCACATCCATCGATGTACGGTGGATATGGCGGCGGATACGGAGGTGTTGGTGGATATGGCGGTGGATACGGAGGTGTTGGTGGATATGGCGGCGGATTACGGAGGTGTTGGTGGATATGGCGGTGGCTACAGAGGTGTAGGTGGATATGGAATTGGATTCGGAGGTTTTGGAGGATATGGTGTCGGTGGTGGCTACGGTGGATATCATGGATTTGGCAGAGTTGGCGGTTTTGGAGGATATGGTTACGGAATGCGTCCATTTTACGGGGGATTTGGCTATGGCCACGGTCACCGACCCTACTATGGACACGGTTTCGGATACATGCATTATGGGTATCCTAGATTCGGACATCACGGACACTACAGATATTAAAGTTTTACTGACAGAAGTGAATAATCTAGAAGATACTGAATCATCTTGATAAGACTCGAACCATATGTCAAACCGTAAATTTGTATTGCCATTTCTCTGAGATTGAATCTTTTATACCTGCCTTTCATAAGTGCTGAGCGTTTTATTGATACCTGAGTTTCAGACCTTACATACACATTTCGTAAAACAAATAGATTTATGTTTCATGACATTTCTTGCAGCATTATCAAATAGTTCATGCCGATATAATAGCATTTGATAATCATATAACTTCGTAACTATCTTAAAGAGATTTAAAAATTCATACGAATTACAACCTTAAATGAATCCTGTTAACATTAACAAAATTAAAGACTTTGCTGAAAAAATAAATTGGAGCACACATACATGTTTATTTTTTTCTTTCTAAAGTATAATCGATCACAAATACTGTAACTGTGCACACCTGTTCTTTATCCTTCCCCCTCCAGCCCCGGCCACTCCTCCCCGCCCCTCCCAAATCCGCCCTCTCCACTCCCTCCACCCCTCCCCCATCCTCCATCCCCCTCACCAGGGACGTAATCAAAACTAGATCAGCTATTTGTTTCCTGTCCTCTGTTTACAAGCAGTGTATCGTGGGTATGAAAAAAGAACAAATTCCAATAAAAAAAACAGGAACCCATGTTTCTATGGCATTTTCAGGAATACACGTAGCAATGGGGGAGGAAGCTTTCTTACAATGTTAATATCTGGTATTGCCCTACGCCTTTATATAGCTCATAACCCTACGCCTTTATATAGTTCATAACCCTACGCCTTTATATAGCTCATAACCCTACGCCTTTATATAGCTCATAACCCTACGCCTTTATATAGTTCATAACCCTACGCCTTTATATAGCTCATAACCCTACGCCTTTATATAGCTCATAACCCTACGCCTTTATATAGCTCATAACCCTACGCCTTTATATAGCTCATAACCCTACGCCTTTATATAGTTCATAACCCTACGCCTTTATATAGCTCATAACCCTACGCCTTTATATAGCTCATAACCCTACGCCTTTATATAGCTCATAACCCTACGCCTTTATATAGCTCATAACCCTACGCCTTTATATAGTTCACAATCCTACGCCTTTATATAGTTCATAACCCTACGCCTTTATATAGCTCATAACCCTACGCCTTTATATAGTTCATAACCCTACGCCTTTATATAGTTCACAATCCTATGCCTTTATATAGCTCATAACCCTACGCCTTTATATAGTTCACAATCCTATGCCTTTATATAGCTCATAACCCTACGCCTTTATATAGTTCATAACCCTACGCCTTTATATAGCTCATAACCCTACGCCTTTATATAGCTCATAACCCTACGCCTTTATATAGCTCACAATCCTATGCCTTTATATAGCTCATAACCCTACGCCTTTATATAATTCACAATCCTATGCCTTTATATAGCTCATAACCCTACGCCTTTATATAATTCACAATCCTATGCCTTTATATAGCTCATAACCTCAGCTCTTTTATGATCAAGACTCGTGAATAACAACGGAATACTAGAAAGGTTAGAATAATACATGAGTAAAGTAATGGTTTAATATGTCTTTGTTGTTTGAATAAACCTTTGCCTATTTGGCATATTGCGTGGGGGGATAACCCGTCACTTATTCGTTTTGAATATTCGAAAACACACTAGGCTGATAAATTTGTGTCAGGAATATATTCATATACTCATTACTGATATCAGCAAATCAATTTATTTTTGGTTTATTTTTTTTTTTCATTTGGAAAACAAAATCATTACAAAATTACTTCGACAAAACTCACCGGTTTGTATGACAAACGCGCCCCAATATATACTGCAGGTGTTACATGTACAGACTTACCAATACATATATTTAACAACCGTCTGAACTGTGTATCTATTTTTTGTTAATACTCGTTGTTTTTTTCCTTATGCCCTGTCATTTATAACAAATTTTCTTTTTTTGATAGCTAATATTGCCGTATTCTTTATTCCGATAGTTTACAGTTTGTGGTGAAAGTAGTTTAAACCTTTGCACTGATAATTAACATTACTGTCGGGAACATACAGACCCCACTATGTACTTTTGATTTTTTTCCGTCAGTTTTTTCGCAGTCGTTGTATTACGGTTGGACGTCGTTCAAGAACTTTCCGAGATTTCTTTGTTCTCTATTTCTTGTTCAATAAAGAATATCATATCTTGGATCTCATTACTGATTATTATCTCCACCATTATCATCATCACCGTTGTCATCATTACTGTTATCATCTTTACTGATATCACCTCTATCATCTTTGATGCTATCATCTCTACCGTTATCAACTCCACCCATATCACCTCTACCGTAAACATCTCCTCCGTCATCATCATTACTATTATCATCTTCACCGATATCAAGATTACTGTTGTCGTCATTGATGCTATCACCTCTTCCATTATTATCATTACCATTATCACCATTACTGTTATAATCAGTTATGTTTTTACCTCTACCGTTATCATAATTACCGTTATCACCTGTACTGTTATCATCAGTAATGTTATCACCTCTACCGTTATCATCATTACTGTTATCATGATTACTGTTTTCGTTCTTGTATAACTGTGTTGTGTACGATGAGACGATCATATCTCTGTCGTCATACCTCAGGTTCAAGTCGCCAAACATGACCAGGATTTCATGTTCGTCGTCTTCTTGGCTCTCATCTTGCAATGAAGATTTTATTTCGCTCTTGTACGCTTGGCTGTATTTTTCTACGTTCTCTAACTCCTTACTGTAAACTACGCTGAGGTCATTCTCATTGTTATCATTGTTATCATCGCTGTTGTTATCATTGTTGTTGTTGTCGGCGTCATTGTTGTCAGTTATTTCGTCTCCAAATTCTTCACATCTGTAACTATACTGCGGTGTCCACTGGCAACCGCTTGTGAAGTGTTTTGTGTCAATGGTTTTAAAGTGGCCTTGGCTTTTATCATTCCAGACATAGTGTCCTCTGAGATATCGTGCTGATCCGCTGCTTAAAACAACCAGAAGGAAGCTAACTGAAAACAATGAGAGAACAGACATTTTCCTAAACGATATTGTTGACTACACATAACATCTGAAAAATGTATTCATTATCCTAATCAATAAAGTTATTAGATATTAAATCAAAAAGGTATGCTGCTATGAAGTGCTGCTAATTCATTTTATTTAGATAAGATTGGAAAGTTGGTGCCATCTGGCAAGTTGGTACCATCGAATCTGAACAGCATCACTACACAAGAACATTATCTGTAAGACGATAACTGTGTGTAATGTATAAATAGAATTGTTCAAAAAGTTTTCAACAGATTACAAGGTACTTGAATTATATAGAAGGAAAACCAACAACAAACAAACAAACAAACAAAATAGCTACCTTAAACAACTAGCAAAATTAACAACAACAAAAAGAACAAGAACTAACAAACAATGAAAACTACCTTAAAAAAGAAATAACTAACAAGAAAAAAAAACGAAAAAAAAGTTGTAGGACATAAAAGATAGTAGAAGTGTGATTTGGTTTTATCAAACTCTCGCGTGAATGCAATACTATTTTGTTTGAATTTATCTAAGACATTTTAAAATCAGCGCGTACTTAACTGCCTTCGTATCCTTTGAAAGCGTATTCTCTCTCTTATTGAAATATTTATATTTCCCCCCTCCATTTTTGACATACAGAAAAAGAGCTGCAAAATTTGTAATTGCCGGAAATTTCTTTAATAAAGACGTGGCCAAATCATACATTTTAGAAAAATGAAAAAGATATATTTTAAGATTTTAATTCAATGATGAATATAGATTTACAGTAAACCCAGCATACTTACTAACTAAAGATATCCTCATTTCGGAAACAATTGAGTCTGCTTTCTTATCTAAGAACTTAATCTAAATAGTATCATAAAGTGGAAACGGTGTATGTTCCATTTCTCGAAAACAATAACAAGAAAATGTCAAGATTTGAATAACAGGCTTTTATGAAGGTCATTCGGATTTGCGGTGTCCTTTGAGAAAGCGTGTCTTATATAAACTGGCATTTACTTCAAGCATGTTGATATGTAGAATGAATAACTTAAAGGCATACAAGGCATTACAACATGTAATTTTCTTAACATGTGGAACAATGGTTTTGCAGATATTACATGTGAACCGAAACTATTGTAATTTCTGTCTTACCGCTGCACAGACTAAAGATGATTTGTCTTCCATTTTGTTTTCTACAAAAATGTAGCTGATGTAACAAAAAGAGAGAGATAGAATAGACAGGAAAACGAAACAGCTTTTATGCAGTTGAGAGATTTGATCTTGTTAGCTTTGTACTACTACAGAATGAGAAACTAGTGGCTTTGATATAACTTTCCATCTGTATGTTATCACAATTAATTTAATTTTTATTACAAGTGGCACGTACACAGAACAAAAGCTACTCCAGCATCTGTGTGATGATATGTATAAAATATCTTACAGATGGACAGACGGAAAGTTTGCGACATATTGTTTCAACTGTGTGTGCCATGTTTTCTTAAAATCGTGTAATGTTCTAAATCTAAACAGAGCTGAGCCAAAATAACAGGCTGGAAGCATTTGACACAATTCAGCGTAACAGAGGATGGAAACTGATAAACACCTTGTGACATATCGCTTCAATATGCTAAAAATGTGTGTCTGGTGATTTTAGAATCGTTTAATGTATCAGTGCGTCACAGAGCGGACACACATATGCAGTATTCTATATTTCGCAGTACACACACAGAGGCAGACAGAAGAACGTTCGTGCTAATTAATTTTTAAATCCTTTGATTGTATTACATATAATTATATAGAAGGACATGAACTCAAAGGCAAGCAGAATTTTTTTTATCTTGCAATTAACTAGTATTTCTAAACTTGGCCTTGGCTTTAGGGTTTTGTTTCTCGGGTCCTCTTTGCAACCCTGTCGTCACTTTGTCAGAGTTATATTAAAAGCCAGTGCTACAGATCGGACACGAACTATACACGAACGGACGGATGGATAATTAATCTTTATCGGGGGCTTAAAGATCATAAGTTAAAGTAGAAGGTTGTGTTTTTTATTTGGCACTTTGTTTATACTTTGATCAAACTCAGAAACACAATGACTCATTCATATTTGATGTATATACATGTAAGAACAGCTGTATCGATACTAACTGAAACATTTGAATGCTTTTGAACATTTTACGAACATATTAAGTAATACTGTTGACTAAATGTAAACAACAAAAAGAAACAAAGATTAAATGATAGTGTGTTTACTGACTACGCCATCTGTCACAACGTTTGTTTATAGTTTGACATAACAAATAATATTTTAGTGTTACTTTATATAACTCTGAATGCCATTTCTTGCTTAGATCTGACACACACACAAATCATTTAAAAAAGAAAACGAAAACAATTTGTATAGATAAACACGCGTTATCGGCAATGAAAACATAATTAGAACGAAAAAATCAAGGCTTTCTCGCATGTGGAGAATATAGACTGCCGTCTGACTATGATTCAGTGTTTTGCAAAACATGATGACATCTGTATTGCCGATAAAATTTTACAAGACACTTTATTTAATGCAACGTCAATATTTAAGCAGCATGTGTATTTTCAATTCACATCTTTAAGTATTGTATGGAGGCTGCCTGCTGTTGTTGGCCGTAAGATGCCGGTGTCGTGTACTGTTGCTGGACTGTATTGTGGCGGTGTCATGTACTGTTGGTGGCCGTACTGATTTTGACTGTACTGTGTCTGACCACTGTATCCAACATAAGCAACCGTTGCTAGAATAAGAACAATAAAATCGTTTACGTTAACATAAAAAAGTTACATCAGAATGGCCACACGGAGTTAAGTCGTATGATTCACAACGCAGATGCGTTGAAATCGACTTGATAACAAGAGAATTATACGAAAGCCAACAGTTAAATATAAGATGTGTTTCATTTATATGCAAGAAGCGGTAATAAAAGCAATGTTTAGGTCGCTTATGTCTATCACATATTTAAAAGAAAACTGTCCTTATATTTCATACAGTGCATCAGGGTGAAGTAATAAAGTATGTGACATAAATCCCGGAATTTAGCACGATAAATAAATAAGCTCAAAACTTAACCGTAAGAGCCAAATGCGATATCTTTTTGGTGACGACATGAGCGGTAAATCATAAACATATACGGTGAATGTGTAACTGACCTTGTTGGTTTGGTTGAACGATGACCCCTGGACGGCGTTTGCTTTTCTGCACACAGATACATATAAATGTGATTACCATACCGATTGCAAAAAGACAGCCAATGACAATCCCAACAATGGCACCCACTGACAAGAAGTTACTGTAAAAGAGAAATTAACATAAGCAACTGTTTCAAGAAAGTTATTCACAGAAACATTAACAGGTAAGAACAATTATATTGCTCTTTCGGTAAAACAGTTTATTTATTCACAAAGATTAAAAATAATCTACCAAAGCTCTAAGATACTGTCTGTCTGATAACATAGGTTTTTGGATCGATTGTCACACGATCTTATAACAAACGACCATAATTTTCTACCTACCACTAAAACAAGTAGTTCTATTGATTCATTTATACTTGGCAGTTCAGTGATCATTTTGCGATATAGAATTTACCTTATTCAATATCTTTCTAACTACCGTGGTTTGAGAGAAATTTGCTTTTGATTTTCTTTTTTTCACAATTGTCTGTGTGATGTTCTATGTAGCACAGTGATACAGTCATTGCTATTTTTAGAATTTATGTTATTCATCGTCTACTAGCCTACTGGGGTATTCTGGTCATGACCTGGCCTAGTTACGCAATTAGAAAGCAAAAAAACGTTTTAGTTTAATTAGATTATGTATTCTTAATTATTGATTTATCTGTTATACTTACATAGTATTCTTATATGTCTTATGTATTTTTTAATCTCGAGTTTGAGATTAAAAAGTATGAAAATCCTGTGCGGCACGAGAAACTTTAATTAATGTGGATTTAAAGACAATCGATCCATCAGTTTATAGTAAACTTTGATTTTCCCTTTTATTAAGTTATAGACTAGATTCAAACATTTAGAATCTATTTAATTTTTGTGTGCTTACTAAAATGTACAAATGGATAGTGAGCAAAAAAATAAACAGTGCATAAACGAGGCCCTCAGAAATCTAGATTCCTGTTTCAGGTACATGTACACATCTTTTGCAATATTTTGACTGGAGACAATTAAGTGCATCAAGAGTTTGTGAAACACCTGTATCATTAATATAATAGTGCGCCGTTTATTTTAAATGAAAATCAAAGAATGTCGCTGACTCAAGTGTATGTGTGTACCCTATATATACAGGGTATAAAAATAATAGTTCGAGAATGAATAAATATGTTAACAGTAGAATAAGCCACAGCCTGTAGTCTTAAATATATATTAATTCAGTAAAACGTCTCCCTTCAGTTTCAATCACTCTAAAGGGACAGCATTTACCAAATGAAATTCACTGTATTATTTCTTACCTCCACCAAGTTGAAATGTTGAGAGAATGCATATTGCAAGAAATACAACTAGTTTGCTTACTTTGCTTTATCTGTCTAGAAAGTGTAATCAATGGTCGTATATATAAACAACAAATGAAGCATTTCAGGATTACAGCGATCTTTGAATTTGCGATTTGGTCTTAAATTACTGAACTGTTATATTAAAAGGTCTTTACCAGCAATCTGTGTCATTGTTGCAACAATATTCATTATCACCGTAACACGTGAAAGTCGAGCTGTACGAGTAACCAGGGTAACACACGTCATATGCTTCCGTCACTGCAAGACATAAAAATAAACACTTTAATTGACTGGCCTGAGTAAGGCTACTACAACATTACTGAACAAGCGTTTGCATATATATAGAGGATATTTAATTTTTCAGTGTGTGGTCGAAAATTTATTCTACGAGTCCCCATCACATTTTTATATTTTCAAGAGTGAAATAAATTTCGATCACACACTAAAAAAAATATTCTATTTATTTCATGCTTTTCAGTAATATTTCGGAAAGAAAGGTAAAACAGTGATAACATGAACATCTTGTCCACCCATGGTGCACCCCAATATTTACTATGTCTGCACGTGCGAAACGCTATTCAAAGTAGTTCCAAGAAATTCGATAAAAAATAATGAAAATCTGGGCTTTCAGTGTTTATTGCTTCACTCATAAGCACAAAAATAACATTTTAACAAAACATTTTTAATATTTATTCAATCTAACGAAATATTACAGAAACTGCAAATACATCAATGAAATATATTTCTCCGCGTCAGGACATGACGCAAAATTGAAACGTCCGCCACAGTTTCTTTAACAGTAAAGTCGCGTTTTGGTCCACTAAGGTCTTAAAACGATAACTGAACAAAATAAAAAGTGTCATTATTTTCATCTGGATTTAATTAAGTGTTTTATTAAAATTCAATCACTGTCATCTGATTCTATCATGCGGATACGTTTTTATGCCGGTCGAACTGTGTTTCTTTGTAACTGGGGTGCAGTGATGGGAATAAAGTAGTCCGGCACAGTGAAAATTATATTTTGTAAATTTCACTAGTGGTTTATCAGAATATATTCTGCCATCTGATATTTTACAATAAACACTGGAAAGCATGGAATGAAGATGTATATGACGTAACATATATTTCTGTAGCTCTAACAAGATATCAAGATATAGTAGCTGTATATATAATATGAATAGCATGTATTATGCTTTGTAATATATAAGTGACTTAGTGTCATAAATATCTAAGATGTCGGCTACGATATGAATCAGTATCAAAACTAGAGATTGTTTCTTGAGAGAAAAAAAACATATGTCTCGTATACCATGAGGAATGTTTAAATCATTCGATAGGAACACGTTAATGATATGCATAACTACACTTGGTCACGATCGTTGCTGTGAAGTGTTTTTTTTTTCGAAATCCAACCAACGGTTATTTAGATATGCCCAATTATATTCAAATTTGGACAACTCAAGGGCTGCAACTCTTTTGAAATCACCGACCATTGTAAGCTTAATGATATGTGTACGAACACTTGGTTATGATTATTGCTGTGAAGTTTCGTCATAATCTAACCAGCAGTTATGGATGTATGCCTTACTGTATTCAAATTTTGACAAATCAAGGGCCGTAACTTCGCTAAAAGTCATCCGACCGGAATACGACAAAAACTCTTACTTATAATCATTCCTATGAAGTATCCCTAAAGTCTGATCAGCGGTAATGGAGATATGCTTAAAGATTTTGTATTCAGATTTTGACAAAGCAAGGGCTACTACTCCGCTTGAAATCAGCAAACCGGAACACATCAAAAATACTTATAACAAGACTTGCTATCGATCAATCCTGTGAAGTTTCTTCAAAGTCCTATGAGCGCTTATGTAGATATGCCCATGGATAAATCAAGGCCCACACTTTCACAGAAAATCACTTCTGTTGAACCGGAACACGCCGACGATATGCTCAACTAGGCTTGGTATCAATAAACCATAGCAAAGTCAATTGAAATCAAATCAGCGGTTATGGAGAACAAGCGCAGACAATCTTTGTGGCATACAGACAGACATACAGACGAGAAGTTAAAAAAACAATATGTTTCCCACCCAACTTCGTGGGGAGAGACATCGTTTGGCATCACGATAAGGTAGAAAGCAGGAGGGAGATTTAGATTTTTTCACAGCAAACATAACAAATAATAAAATGTAACTGCAACGTAGCACTACGGTCGAATGAACGCCATTACTCCGGCGAAGGCCTGAAAAAGGTAAAAGTTTTGGGACATACAAACAGACAGACCAAAAACAATATGCCCTCCCTCCTGGGGCATAAAAAGAGACCAGAACTAATTTTATCATTGCGAGTTTCAAAATAATAAATCCTTATGTGAAAATATGGGTCGGTCGGATATATCTCTAGCATTTTTTTTCACTACAGTTACAATAGCAGTGTAAAACTATGTGAAACCTGTAAATGTTTTCAACTAATAAAATGCTATAAGCCGCATAAAATTATTGTTCTATCTTTGCCCTAAACACAGGGTGTTCTTGAAAAATCTAGGAAACTTACTGAAATTCCTGGACATAATGAACAATTATCATAAAATTAAAAGTATTTTAGAGTTTAAAAGTTAGAGTGAAAATCTGATAAACATTATTCATTTCTACCACACAGCAATGAGTAGGGACTCACCTGAAAACAATGACAGCAATTCAACTATGGACACTACAAATATCAGAAAAAAATCCGCCATTTTCTCTCTTTTCTTGTGTACTTCTGAAATGTTTCTTTTTCACCAAGGTTTTTATCAGTTTGTAAATTAGGTAACGTTGAAATTCAACCTTTCTATAAGGTTATCAGTATTTAAACGAGGTAACACTGGCACTTATCAGTTTGATGTTACCTATATCCTTATTTATACCTGTTGAAATGTAAACACTTCATAACACTTCCTATTTTGAGCTATGCATTTTATATAAATCTCCTTTGCAAAGTACTAACTTGGTTAAGTTTCTTAACAAGTGGTTTACTTAAACAAGACCTGTGAATTGTACTTCACTGAACCGAAGTAGCAGTTTTGTTGTTGATAATACTGAACGGTTTCAATTACTGTTGTTGACCGTACTACGGCAACATCATTTACTGTTGTTTACTGTCTGTGACACGGTCGTGTATTATTATTAAATGCCATGTGGTGGTTTTATGTGCTAATTTTGTCTGTTCTATAATAATATGATGTACTGTTGTTGATCTCTGTCATCGTAATTTACTGTTTTTGGCTATCATGTCATTTACTCTTGCGGACTGTCTGTTGCATTGTCATATACTGTTGTTGACCGTTTGTGACAGCGTCATGCACTGTTGTTGGCTGTCTGTGGCATTGCCATGTTCTATCGTTGACTGTGTGGCATTGCCATGTTCTATCGTTGACTGTGTGGCATTGTCATGTTCTGTCGTTGACTGTGTGGCATTGTCATGTTCTATCGTTGACTGTGTGGCATTGTCATGTTCTGTCGTTGACTGTGTGGCATTGCCATGTTCTGTCGTTGACTGTGTGGCATTGCCATGTACTTTTGTTTACTGTCACTTTTATAGCGTTATTGATGGTACCATATATTGTTGTTGACTCGTTCTGTGGCGGTGTCATGTATTGTTGTTGACCGCATTTGACAGTGAAATATACTTTTTGACCGTTCTGTGGCGGTGTCATGTATTACTGTTACACATACTGTGGTGGTGTGATGTCTTGTTATTCACCGTACTTTTTAGGTGTGCTGTCTTGCTACTGAACATACTTTGGCGATGTCTTATCTTGTTATTGGCCATACTATGGTGGTGTCATGTATTGTTATTGAGTGTACTTTAGCTGTACCATATATTGTTATGGACCATATTTTGACTGTGTCATGGTTTGTTGTTAATCATACTGTGGATGTGTCATGTATGTTTTTTTTTATTATACTATGGAGACGCATTGTAGTTTTGTACCGTACTTGTATTATTGTTGACTATACAGAGCAGTATTACTGTTGATAGCCCTACTGTAACTATGTCATGCATGTTGTTGACAATACTGTGGCGATGTCTTGTATTCGTGTTGACCGTACTTTGGAGGTTTTGTCTTGTGGCTGTGTTATGTGTTGTTGTTGACCGTACAGTGGTAGAGTGGCGGTGTTAGTTATTGTTGTTGACTGTTCTGTGGCTGTGTTGTTGTTCGTACTGTTGTGGCGTCTTGTATTGTTGTTCATTGTACTGTAGATGTGTCATGTATTCTTGTTTTTGGCAGTCAATGTAATGTTGTTCCCCAAACTGTAACGGATATAATATATTTTTGACCGCACTGTGACTGTGTCATGTATTGTTACTGGCCGTACTGTGGTGCTTTCATGTATTGTTGTTGGTCATACTAAGGCGTTGTTATGTTTTGTTATTGACCGCACTGTGGATGAGTCATGTATTGTTTCTAGCCTGAGTGTGGCGGTTTCATGAATTTATGATCGCCATACTGTATCGGTGTTATGCATTGTTGATGACCGTGCTGTGGCGGTTCATTGTTTTGTTATTCACAGTACTGTGGTTTTGTGATGCCTTGTTATTGGCCGTACATTCCTGTAATGATGTCTTGTTATTGACTGCCGTACTGTGGTTGAGAGATGCATTCTTGTTGACCATACCGTGGTTGTGAGATATTTTGT
Source organism: Cyclina sinensis (assembly GCA_012932295.1). NCBI lineage: Eukaryota > Metazoa > Mollusca > Bivalvia > Venerida > Veneridae > Cyclina > Cyclina sinensis. Next base: position 46,688,210 of record JAAONU010000019.1, on the reverse strand, counting down.
TGTTTATCATACTTGGGTGTGTGAAGTCTTGTTATTGACCATACTGTGATGCTGTGATGTTATGTTATTAGCATCCACAAGAATGTATAATGATATCCAAAAACCAGAATATACAGATTTTATCTTAAATACATTTTTTTATCATGTTATCTCACCGCATCGATGATTTTTTCAGCATGCATGCAAACAGAAGACTAAACATTATAAAATATATTACTGACAAAAATGACAGTTAACATAAAATCTGCAGAAATCTTTAAGTATCAACTTAACAGTTTCGACTGAAACCTTCAATTCTTTGTCCTTACTAAAACGTGGAAGAACTGAATATCTCTTTTAATATTGCTGTACTCAGCCTCATTATTACCCATGGTATTTTGTACAATATACAGGCCGGCCCGGCTAGCTCAATTGGTAGATCATCGGATCGTCAGTCTTGACAGTCCCGGTTCAATCCCCATCAGGGCAGGCAGATTTTCTCCGTGATAATTGATCTATCGGTTATTTGTCCCTCATCTCTGAAGCAAGTGAGGAAGTAGTCAGTCACTTGCGGAGAAATTGGTTAGTAAACTGGTTGGATACCCAGGAACACTAGTTAGGTGGACTGACTGCCGGGACTTTAGCTGTTAAACTGACGTCAAAACCTAATAAAACCAAAACCAAACAAAATACATCTGACATACCAGCCTGACTTGTTAACGTATTCGTGTTTTGTTTCAAAATGATATTTTATGATTGTAATTCAGCACCGATTATGAACAGAAATGCGGGCAACCCTGTACAGTTTTGGTCTGGTAACAATTGGTCTTCAAGAAAGGTAATGGGTGGCAATGTTTTTACCCAGTGATTTTCCGACAGATAAAACTAGTCACGTTTTTCAAGGAAAAGCTTCAATTTGAACTTATATTTGTCCGAATCGGTTGCTTATATGGCCAACACCTCCTCAAGTTATTTTAGTTAGTTATTTTAAGGTTGTGTGGACAGTAGAAGATACAGAAAGTATCCCATTCCCGACACCCTTGTTTCTTTCCTTTTTTACATTTTCAATGTGTAGTACTATCAGTAGGACCTCGTTTTAACGTTTCATACAAAAGACAATGCGCAGTATCATCGAAAGAGCACTGGCTCGAACTAATGACCCCTGGACTAAAAGTCTTACACATTATCACCTGACCACTGAGTAAAGTCATTTAAGTACAGTATACATGTATATACGCTATGATTTTTGGGGACGTTTTTTTGGTAATATTAGATGCTGGTTTAAAAAATTAATGCATTTTTACCTTTTTTCCTTTCACGAGTACGTTTTAGACTTTCAGATGTCTATAATGTTTCCGATTGCTTCCATGTTATTGATGACAATATCAGACCGGTACGACTCAGATATAAGTTTTTACAATCTTAACCTTAGTTTATACTCTAATGTCTTGGACACTTTGTACCATCTTTACTTTGATGCAATTCTTTTGTTGTCAGGAGATTTAGAACTAAATCCAGGTCCTATTCATGGCACAGACAATTGTCTATTGATTATACATCAAAATATTCGTAGTATTCGCAACAAAATGTCATATATAAAATATAATTTCCTTGACTTTGACATTATCTGTTTTACGGAAACTCATTTGTACACAGATGTAAGTAACAACGTTTTATCATTAGATGGTTCTGATTTTTTATTTAGGAAAGATAATACAGCACACTCAGGTGGGTTTTTTTTAATTTATGCATCGTCTTACTTACGACCTAAAAGATTAATTGAACTAGAAAACCTACTTCCAGAATCGTTATGGATTGAATTGAAAGATAAAAATAAATCGTTTTTATTATGTACTGTTTATCGACCACCTCATTCCACTGTTGATTTCTGGGATAGACTAAATTTATCTTTAGAAAAGGCTATTGAAAAGTGTTGTAATATTTTCTTAGTAGGTGACATAAACGAGAACCAATTGAATCCGTTAAATACTAAATTACGTGACGTACTTCTTCTTAATAATATGAGAAACGTAATAACAGTTCCAACTAGAGTAACTCAGTTCTCGTGTACCTTGATTGATAATATAGCTATAAGTAACCAGATTAATTTATTCGAGAACGGTATTTTTGAAACAGATAAACAGTTAAGGGACCATTTTGCAACTTACATACACATTAAAATTGACTTAAGACTTAGTAACACATTTAAAAGATGTGTATGGAACTACAGAAATGCGGATTTTGCAAAACTGAATACTCTAATAACGTTATACGATTGGTCTTTTCTTTACACTGGCTCAGTTGACGACTGTTGTGAGAAATGTATTAACATTTTATTTAGAACTAGCCAAGTCTTGCATTCCAACTTATTTCGCGACAGTGTGGCCTGGAGACAAACCTTGGTACAACTCGGAAATACGTAAATTCTCCCGAAAACGAGACAGACATAAATTAAAAGCAGTTAGTTCGAATAAACATAATGATTGGTTAATATATAAACTGTTAAGAAACAAGGTCCATTACATGAAAAAACATGCTCAAGAACTATTTTTTATTAATTTAGAACGATCGCTTTTTGATTTATTATCAAGTAACCCATCTCAATACTCGAAATCTATAAAGAAGCTCATCAAAGAAAAATCTACTATGTGTGATAAAATTCCGCCTCTTAAAAATGAAGACGGTAGTTTCTCATTAACAGATGAAGAAATTGCAAATACTTTGAATAATTATTTTGTTTCTATATCAGCTGTAGACGATTCGTCAACCGTACTTCCAATATTTAATCCTAAAACCAATGCATATATCGATGAAGTAACGATTACAGAACAAGATATATATGATGTCTTAACTAACTTATTTTTAAAAAAATGTAGTGGGCCGGATGAAATAAGCCATCGTATGCTAAAAGAAACATCCTTTTCCATTAATCGCCCACTTTGTATTTTATTTAATCGGTCTCTACAAGAAAGTATTTATCCAAAATGTTTTAAATTACCAGATGTAATGCCTTTATTCAAAAATGGTGACAAAGATATCCCTTCCAATTATAGACCTATATCACTTATAAGTTGTCTGGGCAAAGTTATGGAACGCGTCATGTTCAAACATCTTTTTAATTATCTTGTAAGTAACGACATCATTTATAAAAATCAATCTGGTTTCCTCCCTGGTCATTCAACTGTATACCAACTTATTGACTTATATCATCAAATATGTAAAGCTTTTGACGAAAAACAATTCACTTGTATTACCTCTTGTGATATTTCTAAGGCTTTCGACAGAGTTTGGCATCTTGGACTGTTATTCAAACTAAAACAATACGGAATCATTGATAAACTAAATAAATGGATTGAAAATTACTTAAGCTATAGGCATCAACGAGTATTTATCGGGTCATCCTTTTCTGAAATTAAATATATAAACTGCAAGTGTTCCACAGGGCTCAGTTCTAGGACCTCTTTTGTTTCTTATCTACGTTAATGATATTGCTGACACTTTAGAAAGCTCCACTAGATTATTTGCTGACGATTGTTCACTTGCAGTATCTTCTACGAATAAACACCTTACAGAATCAAGGTTAAACTTCGATCTCCAAACGATTTCTAACTGGTCAAAACAGTGGTTGGTAAATTTTAACCCTTCTAAAACAGAAGTAGTAGCCTTGTCGCTTGCATAAAGAGACCTTCCTAATTTGAGTTTTCAAAATATAGAGCTTACCTTTGTTGAAAGCCATGAACATCTTGGTGTAACTCTAAGCAAGGATGGTTCATGGCACGAACACATCACTAACATAATTTCTTCTGCCTCCAAAGTTCTAGGATCTATGCAAATGCTTAAGTTCAGGTTAAATCGTGCAACGCTTAACCAAATTTATGTGTCATATTTAAGACCAATACTAGAATTTGCTTCAATTGTGTAGGGCAACTGTACTATACGCGATAAAGAATCCTTAGAAAAACTTCAGTATGAAGCTGCACGAACCGTAATTGTTCAGCTCTAACACGCTCAGTATCCATTGAAAAACTCTTAACTGAAATTGGTTGGATATCGCTATCTGATCGACGCAAAATGCTAAAGCTAATTTTAGTGTATAAAGAAAAACGTGGGTTTTTGCCAGAATATCTTTCAGATTTATTTCCGCCTACAATACAAGAAACTAATCCTTACAATTTTTCTGTTTATCATGCAAGAATTTGAAATCAGTGTAGTGATCTAAACGATGATCTATTTCAAAATCATATTAGGCAGAACTCTCTTTGTGACTGTGGAAGTCCTTGTGAAGATGCTAAGCATTACTTCCTAGTTTGTTCCAGATTTACTCGTCATAGATATATTTTGTACCAGTCTACAGTTTATTTTGCTACCTCTAACATTACATGATTTATTATTTGGAGGGTTTGAGATGTTGGAGGCAGCGTAGCACATTTTATTTTGGGAAACTCTTTCCGAGGAAGAAAATGCATATATTTTTATTGAAATACAGGAATTTAAATAGCGAACAGAAAGGTTTAAGTAATATCTGTGATATTTTTTGACATATCATTTTTATATTTTTGTTATATCCGGCCATCGGTAGTGACATTAAAGGCAATGGCATCGGTTGGAGGGTTTGGGATGTTGAGGGCAGCGTAGCACAGTTTTTTGGAGCAATTCCTTCTATCTTTTGTAGATTTAATCCTCATTTATTAAATTCTAGAGCCTTTTCGTTTCTTTCTTTCATCCTGCTTTTTGTTCCTTCTTCTCTATTGACTAAAACATATTTTCTCAATTTCGATTGTATAATTACTAAATCGGTTATATAGACTATGAAACAGACACTTAGGAAAGGGCTGTCCCTAATGTTAAAACTTGTAGCCCAATCTATTTGTATTTTTCTTCGATTTATGTTTACTCTGTTTATACAAATGTCGAAAATGCAATAAAATATTATCAGGACCACTGATTCGCATCCGAAAAAGACATGGATATCCGAAAAATATGACGTCACGTGACTTTGTGAAAAGTAGATAAGTCTCGACGGTATTCAAGTTTGGAATGTCTTCGACCATCTCGTGTCAGGATTCTCTGCAAGGAAACTTTTGTCCCAAATGCCGTTCTCTTCTTGGCACTCTAAAGACCTGTCTATAATTTCGTATTTTCCAATGGCATATCGGTCAATTTCGTTTTTGCTGCAAATGTTCGGTAATGGATAAACAGACTGACTAATTCCTCTGTAATCATTGACGTTGTACAAAACGCTGTCGGCAGGCGGCTCTGTATGTGGGTAGCTTTGGTCTGAGATAACAAACAATTAACGTCGGTACTGTATTATTGACGTTGTACAAACGCTGTCGGCAGGCGGCTCTGTATGTGGGTAGCTTTGGTCTGAGATAACAAACAATTAACGTCGGTACTGTATTATTGACGTTATACAAACGCTGTCGGCAGGCGGCTCTGTATATGGGTAGCTGCTCTTTTGTGCCATGAATAACTTTCTTGAAACAGTTAGGATTTCTGACAACGAAGGGCACATAGATATACAACAAACATTTTCAATCAGGTAACATTTTTTTGTGTTTTTTTTTTTGTTTTTCTTATATATTTTTTTTCTTTTTTTTTTCTTTTTTTTTTGTTTTTTTGTTTTTGTTTTTTCTTTTGTTTGTTTTTTCAGACAATTAAAAAACAACAACATCATCATGTTCACTTTATGGTTACTTTCTTTTATCGAAATTTCATACAGTCGATTTTTTTACCAATTTAAATTAAGTTGATTTTCTATTTAAGAACACTTATTTCTTTCGATTCTTGAAACGAATGTTCTGAGACTAACTAGATCTTGTTTGATGCTGTGGCCATTTCTTTTTTTGCTTTATATCACAAATCACCAGGGCTAACAGAAACTGCAGTAGTTGGAAGCTCGGGACAGAACAGAGAAGAAATGACAGCGTGAAAAAATATCTATTATCAATTCGGCTGCATTCTGCCTTTATTCAAAGAATGTAGTTGTGGTGTGACCAGACTCTGTCACTCTGTAAAATTATTGATTAACTTTGTAAAAATTTATATAAAATCAACTGATGAACCCATGTATGCCTAATAGATGAAGCCATCCTTGTTAGTTTGACGAGTCTATTTTTAATTTAAAGGGTTTCTGGTATAAATTTATTATTGAATTTTATAATTCCATATGATGCTGTGTTGACCTAATGGACGTACAATTTGCAAGCAAGATTGTCGACCTCCATACGGTTATGGAGCTTTTAGTCTCAGAAAACCAGCGTAAGTAGCAGTGAACCTACAGGGATGCTTTCCCAGAGTAAGCACAGATACATAGAACCTCGGTATGAGAACCTTGTTTATCAGGTGCTGTTTTTAAACCAGCTACTTCTAGATAATCAAACTAGACCACAGATCTGCTCATATCATGCGAAAAAAAAATCTGATAAAGAAATAATCCCGCACTCGCGCCAAATATATAAAGCGAGATCAGAAATAATACAAAAAAAAATGTTTAAAAATCTTTCAAACCATAAGCCTTGCGTATGGTAATTATTATTATTATAGCTTCCCTTTCCATATCAAATTTCATCAGTTAACATTTTGATTTCAGAATTCCAAAATTTATATCGCTAATTGATGAAGAAATACTAATTGGTATAAATTTATTTTTCGGATGGAAAATAACACACGCATATAAAAGCGTATGAACTACCTTGAATGAAAGCCAGAAGAATGATCCAATATTGTTTCTCTGTATAACTAACCATAGTCTACAAAATAAACTATTTGAAAAGAACCATTGTAAAAAAGGTCAAGGAAAAAGCCTTATTCAAATATGCCAATAATTGAGTTGTTAATTGGACAAGTATCTCGTGGCAAAGTGGTTTTGAATTACTCGAATCTTACCTATGTTTAAAATCAGGTTTATTGTGCCAAAATAAAACAGGTTGAATAAAGACTTGATTAGAAGTAATATATTTTCTGCTCCATTTAAATAGCACTGAATGAAAGCTGTCAAAGTTCCCCTGTATTTATCCTAACACCATATATAAAAAGGTTTATCTGTGGATATTTAACAGTCACTGTGGTATGATTGTCCACATTGTGAAAGCTACATCTATCTATTTGAGCTTATTTATCGTCTGTACCGGTTGCCCATATGACCGACGCCCCCTGAAGAGATTAGTTATTTTATGTTGTGGGGGTAGTGCAAGATACAGTAAGCATCCCATTCCAGAGACACCCCTGGTTCTTTTGCATGCTCAGTGTATAGCACTGATACATGGGACCTCGGTTTAACGTCTCATCCGAAAGACTATAAGTAATGTTAGTGGAGGAGCGAGGGATCGAACTCGGGACCCCTGGCATACCAGTCCAGCGCGTTACCACTGGACCACATCCGCTCCTGTGAAAGCTACACTTTCCGTATTTATTTTTATATTTAAAAAATGCGTATTTAATACTAGTACATGTTAACAATGGTTTACTATGCTTAAAAAACAGTTACAAAAACCGCATGACATGACATTATGATTTTAAAATAGTCTTGCCTTTGTTTTCTTTGACGGTAACAGTCACGACCAAAAAAAAACAACAGAACAGTGTTTTCCAGTTCTGAAACTTAACGACAGGGGTTTAAACGGAATGAATAAATGTATATTATTTGTACTTGAAACAGCTTCATTGTTTGATATATCTGGAACACATTTACCCTCTATCTTCAGTTATGAATAAGTCTTTCTGGTGATTTTTTTAGATAGTTTTTTTTTGCTACATTAGATCTACTGTGTTCCTGTGTTCAAACTAGAAGTTTATCTGCGCTAAATTGTTATACAGAGAAAAACAAGAAAGACCTTTTTTCCACTTCGATCGGTGCTAATGAGTATTACCCCATAATGATGAACCATATCTGTTCCTGATCGTTCTGGCGATGATCAAATATGCACGATTTATTCTGCACCTTACAGAGATAGATAAATTATTTATACAATTTCTTTCGACTAATGGCACCGTAACTTGTTCGGCAATATATCTCTTTTTTAATTGCATTAAGCATGGTAATATCCCCGATTACAAAGAGCTCGGAGACTGCACAGAAGACGAAATATTGAGCTTTTAGAGCTTAAATAGACAAAAACAATTTTGTTAACCTTTGTTGATTATTAAGTTAATTTTAACCCAATTATGCCTAATTGATTATGCCATCCTTATTAGTTGGCCGAGTCCATTTTCAAATTAAAGGGTTTGTAGTATAAATTTTCAAATTCTTTCTTTTAAGGAAATAAAGTCCTTCATTTATTGTGTAGACCCTGATTAGTCGCCGCATATTGCGCGTCTGATCTGGGTCTATCTATCTATCTATTTAAGCTTATTTATCGTCGGTACCGGTTGCCCATATGACCGACGCCCCCTGGAGAGATTAGTTATTTTATGTGGTGGGGGTAGTGCAAGATACAGAAAGTATCCCATTCCAGAGACACTTCTGGTTCTTTTACATGCTCAGTGTATAGCACTGATACATGGGACCTCGGTTTAAAGTCTCATCCGAAAGACTATTAGTAATGTTAGTGGAGGAGCGGGGGATCGAACTCGGGACCCCTGGTATACCAGTCCAGCGTGTTACCACTGGACCACATCCGCTCCCAAGATCCGGGTCTGCGCTGTTGTCTTATTTTGTAGATGCTTGGCATCAATGGGTTTTAAACGGAAAACAAAGGGGACAATATATATACAAAATTTATAGAAAACAAAAAACAACAATTACAATTATCCGAAGCTGAATTTTAAGCTATGTCGTGACACGTTACAGAACAGAACATTTATTCTTGGCATTAAATACGTGCATATTTATAGCTATAAAATAACAAAATTACATAAATCCTAAACAAGCTCTTTTGGAAAAAAAGATTTACAGTGGAGAACTGGACAACATCGGGTCCCTGGTAATGCTGCAACTATAAATAGTATGGCACATATCTTTTTTTTTTTTTGAAAAGCCGGAGAATTGAATGACACTTAATATGTCCAATTAACAAATCAAACCTATAAAAATAAGCAAAAAAAATAAAAATAAAAAATTAACGCATTTATAACTAAGTTAAAGAAGTGCGGACCAGCCGACTTCAATGAGATGAAAACTTACAAAACAGAACGAATAAAGAAACAAATTAATAAAATTAAGACAATAATGATGATTTTAAGAAGAACTTCTAATGCCAACACGGATAAAACATGTAATAAACAGAAGCTATCACCTTGGGTAATTGTATGTCTCACAGTTAAATTATAAAGACGTTTTCAAGAATTTATACAGTTTTCACTAAACGCACTTGCCTCAGTTAGAGTTCCAAAATGATTTAGTGAAAGAGTTCTAACGGTGGAAGTTTTCTTATCCAGCCTTGTCTGTGGCTGTGGACACGTACAGACGGAAGACAGTCATCAGTTCAAACATACAAGATAAATGATTAATTGCTTTTAAAGCACGTTTAGGCAAAGCGCTTTGATAGTGCGGGAAATTGTCAGTAAAATAAATATCTTTGTCTATCAAAAAGATTTCGAAAAAGTAACAGCAACGCGTAGGACAAGTGTTCCTTTCCTTTTACATGGCGTGTTTTGTAGGGAAAGTCTCCGATGGTGGTGGAAGGGATACTTGGAAGTTTGGCTCCTCGTCACGGAGGCTGTACTTCGGCGGAAGGTCGTCATACAAAGGAGCAAGGTTGGAAAATTTCTGTGTCGGAGTAATCTCAGATACAGCTGATGAAAGAAAGCAGGCTCGTGTCAGGTAAATGACTAGCAATATTAACATTGTGACAAAATCAGCTAACACGCATAAAGGTTTTTATGATGTGTGACCTCTCAAATTGTTACGTTTATAAGCCACCCGTTTTAAAATGTATCACGGATCTTTCCAAACCAGAGAACAGAAATATACACTGACTTTCAGATATTCATGGATTTGTATTAAATGTAAAAGTAGTTTAAACTTAGGACCATTATGAAAGGTACAGTGTCACTGACATAAAAGTTCAGTGTAACTAAATGAAAAACCGGAAGTGTAAATGAAAGAATTTACTATAGTTAAATAGTTTAAACGACAAGAAGCTAAAAATATATAAAATAAAAATGATCTTACTGTGCACGTGCATAGGCTTGACTGCTTGTTTTGTCTTCTTGTTACATTTCAAGATAATAGCAATTACTGCAAAGATTACCAGAGCTATGGCCACCACACAGGCTAGGGCCATAGCCGCCATCTGTCCCTACGGTTAACCCGACACTTCAATAAGAAAACAATTTCAAATAGTAAAAATAATGAAAATGAATTTTTGATCGTTGAAAAGGCATTCGCGTAAACATTGCATTCGAAATGCATTTTTTTTCCGAGTTTTAGGTCATGAAAAAAAAGACAGTATTTCATGTTACTTGGAACGATTTTTGACGTCAACAAAAGTGAAAAAAAAAACAAACACAAATTCTTGCCGGATCTTTTGAGACAACAAAATAAAAATGATGGACGTGAATAGAAAATGGTGGGTTGGAGGGGTGTGTGTGTGTGGGGGGGGGGGTCGTCGTTTTTATGTTACCTTAAGAGTAAACCATTTTTTATTTATACACGTTAAAAACAATATATTTTAAGTTTTGTGATGTTGTCAAGCTAGAGGTTACAAAATTACCAGAATGATGAATAAGCATATCAGTGTCAGTACGGAAGACCGCTTGCTTTAAAAAAAAAGAAGTATCAATGTAAGGTAACAATGCCCCGACGTGGTGCTTTGGTGTTTCACTTATGGTCCAAATGTAAATAAGTTGTCAGTGGGAAGGTCTTGACAAAAGAGGTGTTGTCCAAGTATGAAGTATATCCACTCACTAATAGGGAAGTTATGGCCAGTGTTAAAGTTTTTGGACAATTGGATCTTCAGTGTTAAGGTCATTCAGGGTCAAGGTCGAATAAATATAGGTCAGTAGGAAGGTCTTATCCAAAGGAGTGCTGTGTCCAAGTATGAAGTAAATCGACTTTCTAATAAGGAGATTATGCTCAATGTTAAAGTTTTTGGACAATTGCATCTTCAAGGTGAAGAACATTCAAGGTCAAGGTCGAATAAATATAGGTCAGTAGGAAGGTCTTATCCAAAATGGTGTTGTGTCCAAGTATGAAGTAAATCCACTTACTAATAAAGAAGTTATGGTCAATGTTAAGGTTTTTGGACAATTGGATCTTCAAGGTGAAGGTCATTCAGGGTCAAGGTCAAATAGATATAGGTCAGTAGGAAGGTCATATCCAAAGGGGTGTTGTGTCAAAGTATGAAGAAAATCCACTTACTATTAAAGAAGTTATGGTCAATGTTAAGGTTTTTGGACTATTGGATCTTCAAGGTGAAGGTCATATAGGGGTCAAGGTTAAACAAGTATAGGTCACTGGGAAGATGTTGTCCAAAGCGGTTCTGTGTACAAGTATGAAGTAAATCAACTTACTTAGTTATGGCCAATGTTAGTTTTTTTTTGACGTAATGACGGATGGACTGACGGACAGACTGACGAACGGATGAACGAACAGTTAAAAAACTATATGCCTTCGTTCGGGGGCATAAAATATATTTTAGTGGACAACAATTAATCCTTTTAGATAAAGATATGTTAGTTTTTCCGTATACATCTGAATAATTTTGTTGCATAATTTATGAATATATATGCCTTATGTGCTGTTGTAAATACAGAATCTCTTTAAGGTGCTGACTTCCTATGACAATAGTATAAAAGAGTAATTACCCGTCTTCTTCCTCGTCACTATCATGATGGTGGTGGCGCATTGCCCAGCATTTTGTAGCTAAAAAAAGACAAATGATAAAAATACACGATTTTAAATAACTTTTGAAATTCTATTCTTCCTGTGAGCATCATGTTGCAGAAGCTTTCTAGAGTATATGGTGAGCACGTGACTATTTCGACTGGGATATGTTTATAGGTCAAGCTACATGAAACTGTCTTTAAGACAGGGTCCTACGTGTCCAAGTCTATTCACTGTTGACACTGGTTTTTGTTTTTCTTTCATGATAGATTGAGCTCAGTCGGCGTAGTAAAATCTTTTAATTTTCTGTCTTAATTTATCGTTCTCAAACAATCTGAGCGTTTGTTGTTGTTGTTATTAATTTTCAGAAGTAGATTATCAAAAAACTGACTGGAACCAAGATTTGATAATATAGTTTTTGAAGATATTTATGCCTTTGCTGTAAGTTCAAGACAAAAAAAGTCTTTAACATTTTGCTTTATTTTGTATCAATGTAAAATGATCACATAATATTGACACATACTTATGTCATAAAGATATATACTGGGTGGTCATTTTATTAGTCCTAATAGGTAAAAAGGTCCATTAACTTTCTATCTCTTTAAACTTCTATTTATTGCCAATGTTTTCACTAGCCCAACTGTTTAACGTAAACAAAATCTATGCTGTGACAGAAAAATCAACTGAAAAAATTGACAGGTTTCTGAATGAATGCCTTCAATTGATAATAATAACTCTATCAAATTTATATAAATTTATACGTACCGCACGCTGCTAGCAAAAATATCACAAAAATATTGAGCTTGTTCATTTTAAAATGCACGTTTGTTAGTCTGTAGAAAAAAAATGTTTAAAGTTTTAACGACTATTGATCCAAGTTGTATTCAAACAGATGACCTTCCACTCAAATGTAAGCTCTTTCATTTGAAATTTGATACCAAGTTTATTTGTAAAACGTTACATGCGACCAGTTACTGATATATGACCCTTTAAATTGTCTTTATTCTGATTATCAACCGAATTATGTGAACACATGCTATAACAAATGTAGCAAAAGATTATATGCATATCTATTATTACTCATAATACCGAATACTACTGTTAATTTTTTTTAGAAAATTCTTTCAAGTTTAAATTAGTGTTTATATGTTCTTGACCTTAATCATCGTGACATAGTTCTATTGTCTTACGCGGACTCTATCACAGTTCAGCATACATCTGGCCTACACACTGCTGATGGAAAACTGAAAACAGTCCGATTGTAACATTACAAGATATTGGAACCTGGTTGCGAAGGGGACGCCAGCTAAAAACCACATTTATGTAATCATCGAGGCTCCTCCGTAACGCCTTTAATATTGACGTCACGCCAAAACATGAGGAATGATATGATCGGTGCTCTTTAATTAACTTATTTCAAAATGAAGAGAAGAATATATCAATTTTTTCTGACAGAAAAAAGGTCATACGAGTACACGGTTCATCGATGACGTAAAATTGCTTCACCGAAGAACTAAAATCGCTGACGTAAATATTCAATGTAGCACTCTATTCCTCCTCGAGCACGTCAAAACTTGGCTGTGCAGTGAAGCACATGGTCTACGTGTTCGGTTAATATAATGTTCAATCATCAGCAGCGTACATTTCAAGACTCACGGGTGTAACAATGAGGAGAAATTTCCCGAAAATTATTTTTCAGTTTTGAAATTAACTGTTTTCCTGCTGGCGGCAATTGTGTTTGCCTTTGCGACCAGTGCAGACCAAGATCAGGCTGCACATCCGTGCAATCTGATCATGGTCTGCACTATTCGCATTCAGCCGGTAAATTTTCAGTAAGCATCCCAGCAAACAATAAATGGATATGTCCAAACTGGAAACACGAAGACATAGTTCGTTTGACTGCATGGTTCGTTTCCAATCATACGTAGCAATGCAACTCCCTTTGGGGTCTAGGTATGAGACAATTGCGTTGTACCCCAAAGTGCAGCTTGACACGCTTTTATGACACTGCTTGACTGGTTGTATTTATAAATGCGTGTTGTAGGTAACTTGTAAAATACTGACTAAAGATAACGGGCAAAAGAGGGATCCCGTAAGTTCACCATTATCGGCATAGTCTCAGAGGAGCTAAACAGAAACAATAAGCTAATGTCTGAATTCCAACAATATATCATTTTTGCATCAACATGGATGTTCAAAAGAGTTAGATATGTAGATGTTATAAAATATATTTGTCAAATCGCAGTATTTTCATTGATTTTCTCGTACCAAAAAGTAATGTCAACCATTAGGCCGCGCAGCAACTTATCAATTCATTTTATTAATGCATCCACATGCATGATAACATCAGAAGGAGAATAAAAAAATAACTTCTGCTTGGGAAATGTATATACAGAAAACTGTATCTTACAACCAATACACTTTTATTCTCAGACTATCTCTAAGGAAACATTTAGCTGAATTAATAATGTTGTGTGAAGCTGCATAAGTAACAGTAACAATTTTTTAAATGTTTCGGTCGGATAAATTTTTACAGTGGCTGTAGTCCTTTGATTGTAAAATAGCCACATTTCGTTCCCGGGATAATTCTAAGTGACCAACAGATTCGAAATCAACTAGACTATATGCGAAGCATCACTAGAAAAGCGAAGAGTGCATATAGAAATGTTATTGTTAAATTAGAACCACTTCTTTAGCTTCTGAATGGATGTATAGTTGAAATTTAACAATAGGCCTAATATTTTTAATACATACTTATAAAACATCAACACAAACTGTCAAACGAAAGCATCAACGCATGACCATAAGACATCAATACATACTTATAAAACATCAACTCAAAATCTCAACTAAAAGCATCAACGCTTGACCACACGACATCGAACATACTTATAAAATATCAACATATATTGTCATACTAAAGCATCAACGCATGACCATAAGACAGCAATACATGCTGATAAAAACCTCAACCCAAAGTCTAAACTGACAGTATCATGGCACGACCATAAGACATCAATACATACTTATAAAACATCAACACAAAACTCTCAACTGAAACAATCAACGCATGACCATAAGACATCAATACATGCTTGCAAAACATCAAGGCATGACCATAAAACATCAACTCAAACTCTGAAAGCATCAACGCATAATCAAAAGACATCAATGCTGTATTATAAAGCATCAACATACACAACTTTACCACAAAAATGTATAGGAACCCCACCCCCTAACCCTCTTACCTTATAACCGTATTCAGTTCATCAGAATGTTGACAAAAATGTGTAAAAACCGTTACGAAATTGGAAATATTAAGATCGTATGTAAAATGTATGATATATGCGCTAAGATCTACTTTCGAAACCTGCTGATTAACGTTCCAGTAAAACTGTGACCATAAGCAGAGAAATCAACTTGGAAACATTTGACAGGAATAAATCAAATTTGGAAAGAACATATTTGGACATATTCATATTCATATCTTCATTCGTAAATACCGTCAAATATTGGAACAGTAATACATGACTCTTAAAATCGGCGTTTCAACAATGATTTACACGTTTTTACTTTATAGGAGATGACCAAACGATGATAAACGTAACAATTCTCTATTTTGTATTCTTCATTTGAGAATATATATATAACTTCCTGTACTAGTGTATAAGATTAAGTGAGGATTGTTCTCTGTCTACAAACTATCTATGCTTGTGATGATTTGTGATGATGTGGGCATGTTTCTATTTTCTATTTAAAAGAAACATTAAATTACAATCCTCTTCTAGTGTTTCCAAGTATCATTCTGAAACAGTCTCTGGCGAAGGCGAACCAATATTCTCGAACACAATGATACCGAGTTACACATATTTGAAATTTCATGCGCATTATTTGAAATGCCTGATTAAAAACGAGCTTTGGTTGAAGATACTTTTCTTCCATGCACAGAGGATGCCCAAGGTCGGACAGAACAGTAAATCTTCTCACTGGGGCAGTTCGCAAACTTTCTTCAAGTCCAATTACAAAGAACAGAAAAAAGATTATTAAGCATAACATCACACATTCGAAAATATGTATAACGATTTGACCAAGCGTAACTTTTAAGATAATCCGTAATATTTTTGTGCTGTTTCAGTCTCCAAATATCTATGACAATATCTTTGTAATGTGAGAAATGAAATTAAAACATATATGAGGCAGGAGGTCATTCTGTATGAGGACACCTAAAACATACCCAGTACATTATTACATGTATCATTAATAAAAGGACTGCCAGAAGAATTTTCAGACTGAATCCCTGCTTGTAGGTTCCAATAGGGTTCAAAATATGATGTATCACGCTGCCAGTTCATTCTGACACTTCCGTCTAAAAACATGTCGAATGATAAATTGTCAATATCGCCATCGCCATCGTCTCTAACTTCGGGTGAAAGCCTCATTTACTAATTCTACGAAGTTTACAGTTTTGTGTGTATTGTCAACGCAACATTTCCGAAGAAGTATTGAAGAATCTAAGAGATGCAACCACTGTCAAGTTCAACGGGAATACTGACGAATCGAAAGGTTCATCTTTCACTTCAACTTTCTTTCTGCACAAAGGACACTGGAACCTTATATGTGCTTTCTTTGCCTTGCCTTTCTTCAGTGATATATCTCTTATATAGTCTGAGAGACAGTCATGACAAAACGTGTGTTGGCAGGGAAGAACTCGTGGGATCCGAAATGTCTCCATACAGATAGAACAGCTCAGAATGTTCTCAACCTCTTCCATGATCTCCGAAGACCTAAATATGTAAAGATTTCAGCAAGTCAATTAAAAACGGCTTACGTGTCAAGTTTTACATAATGTTTGTTCTATTATCTAATCTGCAGTAGTATCAAATATCTATGCAGAGGTTATGTGTACAGTGAATTAAAAATGTGTTGGATCGAATCTAAAGCATAACATAAAACTTAGATTTTGAAGTTAGAAAGCGAACTTGAAAGTATATTCTGACATAAAAAGTAACCACTTTTTTTCTAAATTTGTTTTACGCTTTTCCATAGATACACAGACGGGTAGTTTGCCCACCGTCTTTTGTTCAAACAAGCCGGTCCTGATTTATTTGTCGCCACAGCACTTCAGCTTGATAGGAGGAGGTCTTTGCTTCCAATCCCAGTCAATGGGTTAATGATTTTTCCCAACTTATAACTTCTAATCTTAAACACATTGTGTCACCAATCTAATAATAGTTAATCAATAACAGTATGTTTTTTCACTGCGTCGGTCCAGTGAGAAAACTCACACGTGCACGTCAATGTCAAAGATATTGCATATTTAACTTACTTGACTTACTGTAAAACTTATATTCCCGAGTACAGCAAAGTTTACAATTATCTTTAAAGTGCAAAAGTTCTACGGCCAGTTCATTCACCCGCACAACACAAAAACATAAGTCCAAGTTATCTTTAATAATCGGTTGAAGTAATTATGTCCTGATATTAAATGTTCCTTTATCATTTAACTTGAATGCGAACTTCACATACGATATTGCATAAAATTAATAATGTATGCGTGTTAAATGTAATGTATAGTTTAACATGGCATGAAAAGACTCGACTACTAGGTTTAAAACGACTCTAGCAAATTTAACAGTTTTAACTTACGGAAGTTATACTATATAGTTTAATATGTATAATATGTATTATTTGAAACCGTCCCTGCTCGATGTCAAAAATGGACTAGACCATCCTTCAACTTTGACAAACCTTATTATCTGTATTAGGGTGTAAACTTACAACGTACATACTGATTAGCAAACAGAGCAGACCATGGGCCTGCATATGAATAAAACAGATTAAGAATAAAATGAACAAGAACACGATGTAATTTGCAAATTCAAATAGTGAAAACTCTCACATCTTCGATTATTATCCCACGTCGATAAAATCGGCAGCGCAGCGCGTTAGCGTGTGTGTGTGTAGTTAAGGAGGTGGTGGTGGGGGGAGGGGTTATTGAAATGGCAAAAAATCGTACTTGACTTACTGTAAAACTGATATTCCCATGCACAGCAAAGTTTGAAATTATTTTTGAAGTACAAAAGTTCTATGACTAGCCAGTTCATTCACCCGCACAACACAAAACAAGTCCAAGTTATCTCGAGGTTTGAGGTATTGAAATAGCGTTGTCCGTTCGTCCTGTCCTTCCCGATCCATATCTAAGAACTGGTATGTTAGGCTTGTAACAAAATTTGGTATGAATGTATATACTGATAAGAAAATCTTAGAACTGGTTGCTTAGATTGTAATGAAACATGGCAAGAATGTATATATAGATAAGAAAATGATGCACATGAAATACCACTCAAATCCAATCTCTGCGTTATTGAGTTATGGCCCTTCGTTACTTAAAAAATAGGTATTTTCACAAGGAATATTTCCGTCTGAATCTATATATTAGAACTGGTTGGTTAGATTTAATACAATTTGACTATATATATGGCTTAGGGGCATATTGATTTTAATGGACATCTTGTATAGGAAAATTTTGTCCCGAGTCATCTTAGAACTGCATTGTTAGATTTTAATGAAACTTGGACATAAAAGTTTATAAAGTTCAAAAAAAGTTTATCTGGCTCGGCTCTGAAATTCCTAAGCCTCGCAAGATAAAATTTCTCCAACCACAGCACCATCTATTCTCTATGACATCATTTCTCTCTCAACATCTTACATTTACTGTAGGAGCTATTTCTGCTTGGCGAAGCTCAATTTTACGGGCATCGTTTCGTAATAGCTAAATATACCAAGCTGATTTGTCACTCAAATTCCAAGGTCAAAGATCTACGTGAATGGTCGATAATACTTAGCAGCTTTGTTCCAGTGATTTGTATTATTCGGCGGGGGATATTAATTCAACGAATTTGCTAGTTTCTGTAACGCTGTTAATGATAATCCAGACAATTTCATATGCATGGCCCGTTATAGCGATTTTGAGCTAGTTCGTCAGCTTAAACACATGTATGAACTTAGACTGGCTCCAGTCCTTATGTTCCGATTTCACTTTATGATCTCCCTTGTTTGTAGACTTTTCTATTTTCTTGCTCCTGAACATAAGGGCTAGATTGTTGAGCTATCAGTATGAAGTGTGAAGTCAGTGTAGTAGCAGAAGTTTATGAATATAAAATTTAAACAATCTAGCCTAGTGCCAGGCTAGTATGAACTAACAAAAATGCATCTAGATACCAAAAGCTTCTACGTTGAAATCTCAAGTTTGTGCAAGACAGAGCTTGGTAATCTGAAAATGTTCTACTTTAATTTATACTTTGTTTTTTTGTGTTTTTTTCAAGTGCATGATTTATGCTTGAAAGTTTGAACAAGTCTGTGAGCACACCAACAAATCCAATACTAAAGATGTTCAAATGGCGACGTATCACCAGAGTATAACTAACAACCTGTTGTCCTTGAACTAACGTAAAACCAGATATGTATATTTATGTTAATATACGTACCTGGTGAAACACAATGGTTAGTCAAGCGCTTCCTAGGTACTAATTCTGAAGTGTTAGCTTTATTTATGGTATGCACAACTCCTATTCAAGGATCCTATGATTAACGAAAAATAAAAAAAAAGATATTAAACAAGAGACAGTATTTGTTTTGCTCTTTATCACTGCCAATATCTTTTTGATTGTTCCACAGGCAAGCTGCCTGGAAGCGTTCACGTCAAAGGAGCCAATGGAGTGTGTATTTTGGCAACCAATGGTTCTGTGAGGCTACTTTGGTCTTGGTCATTACTCATGGATAAAAAATGATATTCGATTTCATGTCGACAGTGAATTATATTTCGTGAAGACGTAACATCTCGAATCAATGTTGTTTTGTCATTTCAATGCTTCCCATATAACTAATGTATCTTACAGAAAACATCTGAGTTGGTGGAAAACACGTGGGTGGGACCCAGAACACGGTATACGTAAGTGTCGGGTGCAATACAGCATTAGCTTGTCATAAATCTGTGTTTCTACCAGTAATTTATGACAAATATATAAAGAAGAGGGTCATAGTGGTACTGCATCAATCATATGTATGAACATAATTATAACAAGAGACAAAAGCACTGGTTTGATCAAACTTTATAAATTTATGTTTTAAAACGAAGCCTAACAAAGCTTTACAGATAACAAATAGTGACCTACTTTACGACCACATGAACTAAGCTTCAAAACTGACCTATATCATTTGGCAACATTTTTATGAAACTTCCTGAAATTCTGATATGATAACAATTGAGGCTTATATTGTGTTCACGAATTTTCCCTTAGATTATTATTTTTCGACTAATGGTGACCTACATTGCTTAGATAACTTATCAACAACCTGCTTTTTGACTAACGGCGACCTACATTGCTTAGATAACTTATCAACAACCTCCTTTCTGACTAACGGTGACCTACATTTCTTAGATAACTTATCAAAAACCTGCTTTTTTGACTAACAGTGACCTTCATTGCTTAGATATCTTATCAACAACCAGCTTTCTGACTAACGGTGACCTACATTGCTTAGATAACTTATCCACAACCTGCTTTTTGACTAACGGTGACCTACATTGCTTAGATAACTTATCAACAACCTCCTTTCTGACTAACGGTGACCTACATTGCTTAGATAACTTATCAAAAACCTGCTTTCTGACTAACGGTGACCTACATTGCTTAGATAACTTATCAAAAACCTGCTTTCTGACTAACGGTGACCTACATTGCTTAGATAACTTATCAACAACCTCCTTTCTGACTAACGGTGACCTACATTGCTTAGATAACTTATCAAAAACCTGCTTTTTTGACTAACAGTGACCTACATTGCTTAGGTATCTTATCAACAACCAGCTTTCTGACTAACGGTGACCTACATTGCTTAGATAACTTATCAACAACCTCCTTTCTGACTAACGGTGACCTACATTGCTTAGATAACTTATCAACAACCAGCTTTCTGACTAACGGTGACCTACATTGCTTAGATAACTTATCAACAACCTCCTTTCTGACAAACGGTGACCTACACTGCTTAGATAACTTATCAAAAACCTCCTTTCTGACAAACGGTGATCTACATTGCTTAGATAACTTATCAAAAACCTGCTTTCTGACTAACGGTGACCTACATTGCTTAGATAACTTATCAACAACCAGCTTTCTGACTAACGGTGACCTACATTGCTTAGATAACTTATCAACAACCAGCTTTCTGACTAACGGTGACCTACATTGCTTAGATAACTTATCAACAACCTGCTTTCATTAACCTGTATTAGATCTTGCAATCAAGTTTTTTTTTAAGCAAATAACACATTCTCAAATACAACTTAAAAGTCATGTAGAAAAAAACTCTGCTTAGATAACTTATCAAAAACCTGCTTTCTGACTAACGGTGACCTACATTGCTTAGATAACTTATCAACAACCAGCTTTCTGACTAACGGTGACCTACATTGCTTAGATAACTTATCAACAACCTGCTTTCATTAACCTGTATTAGATCTTGCAATCAAGTTTTTTTTTAAGCAAATAACACATTCTCAAATACAACTTAAAAGTCATGTAGAAAAAAACTCTGACTTATTTCTTTTACATTCCAGTTAAAAATACAGCCTTTATTGTATAAATATGCTAACTCTTACAACATTGGTGAGAAGCATTCACAAAAGCTTATCATGAGAATGTTGAGCTCAGAAGAGCTCAGGAGAGCTGTAAGAAATAAAAAAATGACATCTTAATTTAAACAGAAACATGTACTCAATAATCAAGTATGTTAAAGACAGAAAATGAATCCTTAACAAGAGATTATAACAGTAAAAATAATGACCTTTTGCAGAAATATCAATCATAAACTCAAAGAAAAAGTAACATATCACAGTCTATTATAAAACAGAAAATATGAACAAAACTATAAACATGAAAATTACAAGATTTTTCAAAAAGTTTTTCATTCTTGTTGCCATACCAACCAGAATTCATGGAACTGAATTCTTAGAGCTTCATGCAAGGAACATCCATACAAAGTTTTATAAACTTTGACTGAGTAGATAGGAAGAGATATTATTTAAAGTAAAAAAGTTGATGATGTACAAATATGACCAGGGGAGATAACAATAACATGAGAATGTAATGAACTTGAATTTCTGAACTACTTTTTTTTAGATAATGGTCCCCTTACAGCAAATGCAACCGTTTGTTGGTCACAGTTACTTTAAAACCATGGTAAATTACAAATGATGATGGAAAAAAAAATTACAAATGATTCAGTCAAAAGTTTCTCACAGTACCTAATAGTCATGAGTCATAATTTAACCTAAATTCCTTCTTTGCTTAAACTTCTTTCCATTATTAACAACAGCGAAGAGTCAAAAATATCACACATATACCATAACATACAAATACCAAACACTAGAAAACGGCAATTTCATGTCTTTGGTATAGGTATAGTAGACATTTTGGCAGAGCCAACTTCTTTTCAAGTATTAAAGAACAGAACAGACTGAAGCAGTAATATTAACACTTACTCCACTAAATGTAATGTCACATATAGGTGATCACAACCTTCACCTTCTGATCAACTAAGAAGGGATCATTTTATATTTTTTTCTATTTGCTAACAAGTGTCCTTTCAAATTTGATAAGCCTAAGTCGAACCCATTGAAAACCAATAAATAAATCAGTGTGACAATGACCTTAGAAGCAATAACCTGAAAACAAACCTGAAGAGAAAATGTCCTATCATGACAAAGTTAGAAGTATTGGAATCTCTGAATCAGCATTTCTGGACTCACTGACCTAAAATCCCTTGATCTAGGATGACAGATGTGCAATGTTATGTCTACCTGAATGTCTGAATGCCATAAAGTTGCATGTTGAATGATATTTTAAACTGTATGAGGGTTGCACTATGCTGATTAAGGGAGTCAGCTATACTTTGTCTTACATTCAAGTACATGTACACAAATTCTATATCAAGTTTCTTAATACAACTCTTCATTTTTCTAAGTAATTCCTTTTTTTCCTTTCTTACAATCTCCTCTAAATGTCCTTGTAAATACTGACAAGCCGTGACAAAAATTCAAGTCTTGATTTTCCAAGTTCAAGAACATTATACAAGGGAGATAACTCCTTGTCCTTCAGTTCCAGCCACTTGATTATCCCCCCTATATTAAGTGTATCCTGGAATGTCACTGTAGCAATGTTTCCATCTATGCTTACAGTCAGGTCACAGCCTTTGGACTGCATAGCATACAGTAGAGTCTTGGGTAAGGTTTTGCAGGTTCCTGTTCAACTCAGGATGCTGTTTAGCAATGACGATGAGGGCTAATAAGCTGGCTATAACTTTGTATACTGTGTGTTCTATCCTGTGGCCTGTAATATAAAATAATTTTCTTGTATTTCTGTCACAAAGCAGCAACATGTTTGACTGAATTTCTGCAACAAAAAAGATTAATTAAGTAACTTTAATATGCTGAATTTCAATAAGAGCTTTTGAACCTTATGGACTTAAAACATCACACCCTGTCTTAACAATTATATGATAACTGTAACTGTCCATCATAACAATAAATAACTTGAATTTTATCAAGCAGAAATTATTCATCAAAATTAACAGAACATTTTGCAGAAGGCATAGAAGGATTACTACATGAAATAAAAACAAAATCCAAAGATTGATTTTACCTAGTGATTTAACTCCCTGATTAGTGAGAATCTGCTCCAGCCTAGGTCTATTTATATCAATAAGAGAGCAAAGGTCATCAGTTAGTTCCAATGAAGTACAGTTTTTCTCTCTCAGCCATGACCTCTTCTTCAACCTGGTTTACATGGAAACACATTCACATTCAAAAGCAATGGCAACTTTATTTTTTTTTCATTTTTTTTTCTTTTAAATATTTATACACTTTTAAATCAACAGAAAAGACCTTTTTTACTTACTCTACTACACAACACTAAAATATAACACAAAAACTTTATAGTTCAATCATCCTCTATGTTCTAAAATACCGGTAAGCACATTATATGTAAGCAGTTAAGGATGCAGTCAACAGATTGTTCCATTATCATCTAGCTAAAATATTACTGTATGGTTCTCCATTGTTTCCAAATATTTTCAGGGTTTAAAATGGCCAGTGATAATTATTGGGAGAAGAGTTCCTTTTTATTAGATACTGATTACAAATTTCCAACATGGTGCATGCTTGTCAGGTGTAATGAGGCACATATATTTTTTCTTCAATTCTTCTTCACTCTTTGACTAAATGCATAACAATTTACAGTGTGGTTTGTCAAAAAATCATGTTATCTCCTTAAACCATAAAAACTAAACAGAGATCACTAAACACTTATATACTATATAAATTTAACAAAGAAAAAACTGCGTGTACATAGGCTTGGGGAATCAAAGAATTATTTTAATTTGTTCTTTTGTTTTAGACGACTAAGATAAAAGATGCAATTGTGATTCGAGGCTGGTCTCTGCATAAATGTCAGACTGGCACTGGAAGCTATTTCTTAATATATGAAGATTGAGTTGGTTTTTAATTCAATATCAACTCCCTGATGGCAATCTTTAAACCGTGTGACAAAATTAGTCAAAGAATAATAACAAAAAGTAAATTGTGTCATGCATTTATACAATCTCAACAACAATTTAAACATCATCACATTTATCATTATACAGAACAAGAAATATACCTGCAAACTATTACTCAGTTTAGAAAACTCAGGTTCTGTGTTAAGATCTCTTATGGTGTTTCCAGACCTCACCCCCTGCCATAAATCAGGTCTGTCAGAAATCAGTGGGGTATCGAACCTGAACAATGTCCCATCACATGAGGAAGGAGACAAGGTATGTATACCTGAAAACAAAAACGAATACTGAAATTATCTGTTGAAAGATTAATGCACCTGCATATTTCTGTATCTTGACTGTTCCCTTCTAAACAGTCGGCAAATGTTTCCTGATAAATTTGTAGTGAGGAGATAAATCATAACCGCTTCAATAAAACATGTAACTTCTAAGTGGTATGGTACATAGTTCACCTAAAACTTAACTTGCACTTGATTGACAGTAAAATTAAATTTTAAAGAGATTTTTTTTCTACAGACTGATGTCTTGAGTCATGACCTATGCATCTGTAGAGAGGAGAAATGTAGAAGTGATTGTAAAACTTGTTTACTCTAAATATCCTACATGTACCTAAATTAACAAATCTTTCTGTCAAAGAATATATCTAGAAATACAACTTACTACCTTTTTCTGCAGCTGTTCCATCATACAAAGCACTCCCTCTATACTGCCATGACTCTCTACTGTCCACTTGAAGTTAGATCTAGACTTTGATCTTGAGCTCCTCGAACTGTATGATATTTTCTGGCAACTTCTTGGCAAACTGTCTTTCATATGATCTTCCTTTCACTTTTTCCTGCCTAGGTGATGAACTTCTTGACCTTCTAGCATATCTTCTATCTCTGGTCCTACTTCTGCTTCTACTATATGACCTGTCTGATTCATGCCTAATGTGTCTTCTGTATGACTTGTCCTTTGATCTCTGCTGCCATGGTGATTCCTTTCTTAACCTTCTATGTGATCTGTACCAGCTATCTCTGGACCTGCTTCTGGACAAACTTCTACTGTAAGATGTTCTGCTTGATTTTTGCTTTCGTCTTTCATAATACCTATCTCTTGATTTCTGTTTCCAAGATGATGGACTGCCAAATCTTCTTCCATATCTATAACTTCTTTCCCTGGTCCTACTTCTGCTTCTACTTTCTAATTCATGCCTAGGTGTGTTTCTTCTGTATGACCTGTCCTTCGACCTCTGTTGCCTGGGAGATAGACTTCTTGACCTTCTATCAGATGTGTACCTGCTATCTCGGGACAAATTTCTGTAATATCTGTTTCTTCTGTCTGCGGACCTTGATCGGCTTCTGTCAAATGACCTTCCATTAAAGGATCTGCTCCCTGATCTTGATCTGTGTCTTCTACAATCTAGACTGGTATCATCTGACCTTGAGTGAGAGCTTTTTGGTGAATGTGACCTTGACTGTCTCCTATATGACCTTGATGAAGATTTACCTTTTAACAAAGTGTCTTCATTTTCTGTTTTCTTGTCAATACTATGCCCAACTGCTCTTTTTCTCGTTAATCTAAATACTAACCTGCCTCCTCTTTTATCATCAGATATTCTTTTTTCTCTCTCTTCACTACCAACGTCTCTTCTTAAGTAATTTGTATATGTGCTGCTTGTTTCATTTCCAACTGTACTGTTCTTGCACGATAAATCTTCTAAACCATGCATATAAGACTCTCTAGTCTAGCATTCTTTTTCTTAAAACCTTATCTGTTGAGCTCATGTTAGATTGTAAAGTGAAGTCTTCCACCTCCACCTGATTTTGTTCAGCTGATGTGTTTTCTTTGAATGAATATTTCCAAATATTTTTTGATTTATTCTTGTAAATAGGATCATCGCATCTTGGAACTGAGCAAGATGGATCTATGTCATCTCTTGGTATTGCTGTCAAATAGCCCCCTCTACCTATAGGGCGCCCTCTACCTCTACTCAGTTGAGGTCGAACACTACAAGCCAATGTACCTGAAGCATCAAGTAATGATGGGTCAATCTGTGGAGCATAGTATTTATTTATATTGTATACTGGTTTTGAAGCCTCATGGTCAGTGCCACTTTTGGGATTATCAAAGGCTTGATGCTGGTGATAAATGCTTGCTTCAGCCTCGTTTTGAGTGGATGATAATGGACTGTAACTTGGATAAGCTGGTATATAAGTTGGGGAAATCAACCTACAAGTCGGCAAAGTTGGACTATAAGCTGGCGAAGCTGCACTATAACTTGTCGTTGTTAAAAGATTAGCGGTAGAAGCTGCACTATAACTTGATGTTAAAAGATTAGCGGTAGAAGCTGCACTATAATTACATGTAGGTTGGGCTCTAGTAGTAAGTGATGCTTGAGGATATTCAGTACTTTTAGATACAGTCGGAACATCACATTCAGCTGAGTAAGATTGTAAGGGAGTTGTATAGGGTAGTTTCTCAGCTATAAATATTTCATTGTCAGTAAGAGACTCATCCAAATCACTGTCACTATCAGAGGTTGAACTATGAATATCACTGATACATTTTCTAGCAGCCTTACAGGCTATTTGCTTTCTTGGTGCAGTAAATGGCCTTTCTCCTAATTTCATTTTATCAGTTTTAGAGCTATCATCTGCAAGCATATGTGTCAGTGTTGGAACATCATCATTATCTTCAGATTCACTATCTTCCGTCTCAGAACCTTTGTGTTTTACCACCTTTTTATGTTTGCTCACATCCTTTCTTGGAGCTTTTCCTCCCATGCTTTTTCTAGCAGACAGCTTTAGTCTTTTCCCACGCAGTTTTGGTGTACCTGGTTCCAACTGAGGCATCCTCTTTTCCTAAAACTGATGTCAAAGTCTTACGATTGGTTAGTTGTCCAGCGTCACAAGCATTTTCAAGTCCATCAGTGTCTTTGTTTTCAGAATGACTCATATTTGCATTCTGGTTAATAATACCTTGTTCTAACATATTGTCTGAGAACCAATCATCATCTTCTGGTAAAGGAATATTAGAAACTTCCTTCAAAGATTTTTCAATATCAGCTATCTCTTCAGGGGATACGTTTATTTCTGGGGGCATTAGGCAAGGCATTTTAGCAGCTCCTATTTCCTTGTCATAATCTGAAACATGAATTAACCTGATTACATAATACCACCGAATTCCCTATCACCTGTGATAAGTCTCTCAACAGTCATCTTAATTAACATTTTTTTTTCTTCTTCTTATCTTCATTCACAAATTTTGAAAATCTATGACAAAGGAAATAAACTGATATTAAGAAATGTTTAGATTCTAGATTCTTTCATAAGTGCTGATTTAAAAGTGGCTTGTATCATATATGTGAACTCAAACACACATTACCTTCAAGAGTGGTCCAATTTTCCAATTCCATCTCACAGTCTGTGTCCAACATTCTTCTTGACATCAAAGTAAGGAATTCAGAAAACTCAACAGTTCCACTGCCTATGAAAGTGAAGTTTATAACTTAGAAAGATGCACTGATGTCTTGTATAAGAGATGGCAAAATAAAATTCTGTTGGTTGTGGTCTTTTTATTCAGGGATGTCTCTTCTTCTCAAATAAAGTTTAAAGGGGGTTGGTCCATTTTTGAAAGTGCCTTCCAGGGGTGGGATATATGTTTTACTGGAATAGTCTTAAGATATCAAAATCTTTGATCAATTATGTTTGTGGACTCATTTACACAGTGTTTCAAAACATATTAAGTGTAAGCAAAGAATTAACAGGATTATGCAATAGTACAAGCAATTCACTCACATAAATGTAAGAAGCCATGTGGTATATTAAAATTACAATTACTTGGAGACACATGGGAATAAAAAAAAACGGCAACAAATAACAAGACAGCAAGGTGGGTATACAAATGTTTAGGAGAAAAGTTGAAAATGAAGTTAAGTTTCAGGTTATGATGATTTCCTCAAGTAACAGATGCTCATACTATTCTAACTGAACTGTTATTTACATAGAAGTTACAGGAATGAACTCACCATCTCTATCTACCTCATTTATTATATCCTGTAACTCTTTATCTGTAGGACACTGCCCCAGACTTCTCATGACAGGCCCTAGTTCCTTGGCTGATATGATTCCATGACCGTCTTTGTCAAACAAACTAAACCCTTCCTTAAATTCTGAAATAACACAATCAAAAACAATTCTGTTATAAGTTTATAAACAAACACTGATGTAGGTTTCCAGTAACAGTCAATTTGTTTTAGACTAAAATTTAGTACATTTTTTAGCAAGTTTTTAACCAGTCAGCTCTTATTCTGACATTATCTTTTTTATTATCTTTAGAAGTAAAAAGTGTGGAAACAGGTATCAAAAATACAGAAACTGATTCTGATAAGTAAGAAAGCTTATTGAAGTATAAGCTGTCATGTGTAAACTCTAATAACCATACTAACATGATACTTCTGTGTTATTATACCTCACGTAAACTTTTTACTATAGCCTAATGTGACGTTACATGGTGTTATTTTAATCTATCATCCTGGAAATGAATATCACCCAGTCAATACTTTCTGCAATATTCCCAGGGGCGAGTAATCTATATAGACTTAAGAAATCATAATGTTCTAGTTCTCTCCCCTGGCCACTCGCTCTGCGTGCTTCAGACACTTGCAATGTGCACTGCAGTGTATAAAGCGTCTTCCAATACAGACTAGCTGACCAAACGTCTTGATAACACAGAGTTACCAAACAACAATTGATGATAAAATGGCAAATTCTTCGTCAGCAACCAAATTTGCAAAAATAAATGATGAAGATGTTGGTTCGGTATAATAAAAAAAAACACATGTCTCTCAGGGTAATAGTGCATATTAGCAACCCTTGAACTGAAAAAACACCCGAGGCAGAGTTCTCCGGTTGCTAATATGCACTATTACCTTGAGAGACGTATTATTTTTATAATATTATACCTCACAGAATTTCTAACTTAAAGTTATATATTTTACTGCTATCACCTGCAACTTGCTCATCAGTCAAGGTCATATGACTGCTTATTGCAAGTGCCTGATACTCTGGTCTGTTAATGTGTCTCAGATCTGGGTCATCCATGTTACTCCAGCCATTCTCATGTAACCAGGCAACAGCCTTCTTACAGTGCTTCTGCTTTGACAACAGATCTTCTCTGAGTTTCAACTTTAACATCAAGTACTCCTCAAAATTGCTGTATTTCAATACCTCAAGCCTCTGTAACTGTTCATCTACCATTACACCTAGAATTTTAAAAATAAACTCATGATTAAAAGACAGATGTTTTTCATGTTAATGTATTCAAGCATGATACTATATCTTAGTAAAAAAAAAAATAAAAGTATATATGGGGATCACTTTTGGAAAAGTCAAAATAAAGAATTTAGGAAAGAAAAAAAGGTTTATCATTCATCTGAGCATCTGCAGACATGGTCATGGTCATTCATGTGCACACAACAGTAATTATGTAGTCAGTAATGGCAAACCAGTAAGTCACATAAAGTTATGTCATGATATGATGATCACAAGACAGGTCAGAATCTGAGTTGACAACAGTTTCTTGATAATGGTCACTTCTGAAGTAGGTGTTATAACTTTTCATTATCAGTCTGAAACTTCTTACTTTCAATTTCTGCAAGGATGTTTCCAACAACCTCTGCATGGATGTGTTTATAGAAGTGTCTTAGTTTGTTATACACCTGAAAAAAAAGACAACATTAAAATTCAGTACAAGCATAACCATAAAAGTTTAATTTAAAGTCAAATAATAGGGCTACCATTTTTCTTCCGTTCTCTGTGGTAACAAAATTTGTTTCTTCTTTTATTCAAAAGACCTTTGTTTAATAACAGATATTGTTTACTCTTCGTGACATGTATATAGGCTATAAACATTGCATAATTTTTAATGCGGAATAAAAATCTCTATATATTTTGTATTTGTTTTTTGTCATTTTAGTGTGTGTGTGTTTGTGCATGCATGTGTGGGTGTGTTGGTGTCTGTGTCTGTGTGTGTGTGTATGTGGGGGGATGGGGGGGGGGAAGAGACTGGGAAGCAGGTTCATAGCATTGAATAAAAAATCTTTTAAATTAAAAAAAGTCTTAAATTTGCTTCAGAATCTTATAAAAAGGAAATCTTTCTAAATCTATTTTTTAAAACCTTTTTAGAGAAAAAGGCTTATTTTCATAAATTAAAACTACCTCGTATGTTTATTTTGTGAAATAGGTATACCATCCTTTCAAAGTTTGATAAACAAGATATTATGAAGGGTTTGTAAAGTTTTTTCTCTACAAGGAAGTTTTACTGCCCAAAAGATTGGGTTTATATTTTCTGTTTCTTTGGTTGTAAATCTACATGATAATAATATGATAATACAGATGAAAAATGGCTTGAGAGGAATAAGGGCAAACAATAAATATTTCTGTTTTTTAAATCAGGGATTATGTTTAAATATTCATGAATAAAGTACTAAAAATAAACTGCCAGTATCGCATAGCATTATAATTTCTGAAGTGAAATGTACAACTGATTAAGCAAACATACTTTTTTTATTCTGAATAATAAATAAACCTTGATAAACAATTTTGAATTTTTCACGAATAACTGCTTGAGTTTTCTAATAAGAAAATTCTTACAAGTCTGATTAAATAAAAAAAATGAAAATCTTAAAAAAAACCATCATGTCTCTAAAATTGTGAGCATCAGTTGAAATAAATTCAATCAGAGAATATGATGGGGGCTTAAGAAAATCCATCAGCAATTTCATTTCTAAAACATATCTAAT
This sequence comes from Cyclina sinensis, assembly GCA_012932295.1. NCBI lineage: Eukaryota > Metazoa > Mollusca > Bivalvia > Venerida > Veneridae > Cyclina > Cyclina sinensis. The sequence goes on along the minus strand of JAAONU010000019.1, from coordinate 46,657,065 downwards.
TACCTAAGGACAATCTTGTGTTTACAATCATCCCCAACACTGGTTCCTGACATTTTTCAGCAAAGACATGTCTATGATAATCTTAAACAATTCAGGTAAATGCAAAAACTAAAATACCAAATATTAAAAATAAAAGGATATAAGTTCAATTGCATACAAAACTTAAACCCAGTAATTGAAGTAATTAAGCCATAATTTGTATCACAATAGGAGATATTTGAATTTAGGAAGAAATTTGCTTCTTAAGATGACTATCTTCAATCTATTTACTATATATTTTCTTTTATATTTTTTTTAACTAGTTGCTATAAGTGACAAAACTTTTACTGAATATTTTATGCGAAATAGGGACTGTCATAATAACCTAAAACTGATTTGATTTTTCTGGATTGTCTGATACCCCTGAACATATAAATGAAGATTCTATTCTTTCACAAATATTTAGCTAGGGAGTGTGTGCGCATGGAAGTTTCATGCATGTTCACAAAAAATCTATCATAAATTGTGTGATGAAAACACCTACTTAAGAATAATACAATATATAATCACAGCCTATTTGAAATTGTGACACCTTCTCATACAAAAATTCCCAAAGGTAACCAGAAACAGCGTTTTTTTTTGAAAATCCCTATCCTTCAAAGTGCAAAACAGGAAGTTTCTATACCTACATGTCAACAATCAGGAACAAGAAGATTTAACCAAAAGGTAGGACTTCAATATTTGTGTAATTTTACTAAAATTTATGTTACATTTTAATAGAATAATCTTTTCTCAAAAAGTTCTTTATAAATGCTAGTAGGGTTCTTCTTTAAAAAAAAAATAAAAAAAATATTGTTCATGCAGATGAACATTTTTAGAGCGAAAAAAGCAGTGGTTGCACACTTTTCCAATTACATTTTTTAATGAAATAAAGCGAAATGTAACACTGGGTCATTATCTCGGAGTCTTCTTTGTGTCAGATTAACAAAATAGTCGGTAAAAAACTATTGTATTACCTTCTCATCTAAATGTAGTTGAAATAGTATCATGCACTCTCTCCATAAATCTTGCATTTTGAATTAATGAACTGATTTTAAACTGAACCATGCTATCAGATAATAACATAAGTTCAGTATGGCATCTATTGTGTTTATTTGAAAATAACACTGCTTTCAACAATCTTTGATTGTTTGGGGGTTAACTTATATAAAGTGACCCCTTTTTAAAAAAATAAAATTCTAATTCAAAAGACTGAAAGTCTGAGAAATACTAGACATATAACTCATAAAATATTTTGGGTATTTCTTTTAAAACAGACAGTCTGGCTTGAACAATTATCAAAATACATCTTCCTTTGATATTCATGCCTTTGTACTGACTCAATTTTCAACAGGGCCCGAATAACCCATTCAGTAAAAAGTAGTTTGTATGTTTGTATGATGGGTTTATCTTCACTGGCAAAACTATGCAAACTCTCAGTCAATCTATTTGCCTATTCTGTTTTGAAATCTTTCAGTGGAATCTGTCTAAAAATTCTGGGAAACAGACCAGGTAAAGTAAGCTGCTTTATTTAATTTTATTTCACGAAAAAAATTTATTTGATGAAAACATCTTTAAGACAAAAAACTGACAGTTTCTTTACTCAGAATAGTCTGATTAATACATGTAGTTATGATACATAAAAAAACTGGAGCAAAAATTATGGAAAGTATGCAAAACTTTTTTTTTCATGCATTTTTTCTTCAACTAATGTTACAAATATATTAAGACAGCATGTTAGTTGATTATCCTAAAATGCATCGATAATGTAAAAATATAGCATTTATTAACTAAACTATACATGTTGTTTCGTCCAGAATTATCTACGGTAGTTATAATGAAATACAGAACTTTGGTTACGAAAGCGCAATATAAATAACGTACGTACATGTATCTATAACTGAAGTATTTTTATCAACAGACTATAGCAAGATGGTCAAAGATCGCCTAGCAGAGTTACAGGCCAAACATGAACAATTTTGCAAAGATGAGGACATTCATGAAGACATAAGTGTGGCACGCTTTTCCAGTTCAGAGATACAGCTGGATTTATGTCTTCATAAAGTTACAGAAATAAGCAAAGAAATAAAAGTAATATCAAATGATGTGCAACAAATGAAAACATTACAAAAAAACATCATTTCAAATCCCTTAGTTGACAAAAAAGAAGTTAAACGGCTTGAACAGACTTCTGACAAAATATTCGATGACTCAGCAAAAATTCAGGAAGCAATCACGCATTACAGACAGGAAGTTGTGGAAATGCAGATGCATAAAACTCACGAAAGGTTAATAACCAATCATTTAAACAAATTACAAGGTGATTTAACCATGGTAAGGAATGATTACAAAATTGCACAAGTCGATTACATTAACATGACAAAGAAACTCCATCAAAGAGAATACGACATTGTGACAGGACATGATGATGATGACCCTGATGACCCAAATAAAATTCATACGCCATTACCAGCGGAATTTCTTGGGGATTATTTTGTTGAAGCAGAAAAGATCAAAATGGAATTACGTCACATCAAGGCACGAGACAAAGAGATAAAAAAGATTGAGGAAGGGGTAATTGAGGTGTATCAACTGTTTAAAGAGATAAATTCCCTCCTAATGCAACAAGGGGACAAAATTGATACCATTGAGAGAAGTGTTGAGAATGCTGTTGAATATGTTGAGAAAGGCAAGATTCAATTAAAACAGGCCCAAAAATACAAAGACACAGTAAGAAGGCGGAAAATTTGCTGTGTTGGTTTCTTAATCGTAATATTAGTAACAGTAGCAATTCTTGTTGCCATGGTGATATTTTTGAAAAATGATGACAGTGATTGATAGACATCTAATGATTCTCTAGAAAATGGAAATTTAACACAGGCTAAATTGAACTACCATGGCCTAAGTCTAAAAGGCAATACATGTGTAACTAGCTTAATCCTAGTAAATAACGGTTTAATCCTAGTATCTAGCACTTAGTCTCAAGTTAATGCAAAATAATACTGGAAAATTTACAATCTCCACTGTAATATTAATTACAGTTTCTGAAAAAAGTGGAAAACTTATAAATGTATTCTACTAAGTGCTTTTTTCCCCCATATAAATCAAAGGAATACATGAACTTCCTTTTGACTGCTCTCTATAGGTATGAATTTCAATAAGAAGTTAATTCTATCAAATTTTATTCAAAAGTGAAGAATTTTAGCTTACAGACAGGGTTTTCACATTGGCATTCTACTGTTCAGTGAAAGACAATTACACAAAGGTATGGCTAGTGTAAGGTTAGAACAAGGTAAAACTATGCTACATCATAATAATTGTATTTGTTTTTATGCCCCCAAAGGGATGCTAATAGCTTTTGAACTGTCCGTCTGTCAGTCTGTCCGTCTTTACAAAGACCTTTAACAATTGCCTTAACTTCCTTATTAGTAAGTTTACTTCATACTTGGGTACAACACCCCTTTGGACAAGACCTTCCCACTGACTTATATTTATTTGACCTTGACCCTTGAATGACTGGTCCTCAGCTCAAAGTCAAAGCACTACTTCGGGGGCATTGTGATCTTACCGTGACAGTTCTTGTTTAATATTGTTAACTGTCTCATTTATTCTGTCACAGAATATTTTGTGTAACAAATGGACGTACAAGTATCACTTGCATATATTAACCTGAATAACAAAATGTGCAATAACTGCCTGTTACCTGATAACTTCAAGTTGTTTATGTTAAGCCATTGTGAGTAAAATATCACTAAAGAATAAGTAAATTGTTATTTCTAAAGAATTAATCTTAAAAGGCATATTTTGATGTTCAACAGTATTATGTCTCACTTATGTATGTTAATCTAGTTGTATTCTTTTCAAACATATGTCTTCAGTGAATATGCTATTTATTAAAAATCTTGTTTTGTTAGTTTTGTAATGTCTGTTCCAAACTGGTTGTACCTGGTTTATTAGTGCATGCACTTCCTCGGATAATAAAAAAACAATGACACCTGCCTATCTGTAACCTTCACCCTGCCTATCTGTAACCTTCCCCCTGCCTATCTGTAACCTTCACCCTGCTGTCAGCTATTTGTTTTTGCCTTTTAAATTAATCGATAGACCATGATCTGTCTAAACTGTGCAATCTGCCTGCTTTTGTTTAAATAACTCCCTTTTAAATAGCACCCTCTTCCAAATAAAGTTATATTGGGCAGGCAGTTCAATGATGGCTCTTGGGAAGGGCCTGTACCTGTCCACTGAGCCCAGCACTAGACCAGTACCAACCCAGCACTAGACCAGTACCAGCCAAGCACTAGACCAGTACCAGCCCAGCACTACACCAGTACCAGCCCAGCACTAGACCAGTACCAGTCCAGCACTAGACCAGTACCAGCCCAGCACTAAGCCAGTACCAGCCCAGCACTAGACCAGTACCAGCCCAGCACTAGACCAGTACCAGCCAAGCACTGGACCAGTACCAACCAAGTACTAGACCATTACCAGCCCAGCACTAGACCAGTACCAATCCAGCACTAGACCAGTACCAACCAAGTTTTAGACCAGTACTGGTCCAGCACTAGACTAGTTCCAGCCAAGCACTAGACCAGTACCAACCCAGCACTAGACCAGTACCAGCCCAGCACTACACCAGTACCAGTACAGCACTAGACCAGTACCAGCCAAGCATAAGACCAGTACCAGCCAAGTACTAGACCACTTCCAGCCTAGTACTAGACCAGTACCAGCCAAGTACTAGACCAGTACCCCCATGTACCAGACCAGTACCAGTCCAGTACTAGACCAGTAGCAGACAAGTACCAGACCAGTAATTGGCCAGTACAGCCCAGTACTATAACCTGTCAACTTCTCACATAAATGGTAATGGCTGGAAGCAGGGCTTAATCACATGACCAACCATCAGCACCATGGTCTATACTGCTTGCTATTCTGTCAGTAAGTTCATATATCCTAGAAATGGTGTGTCTGACCACTCTGAATAATAGACAAGCTCATGGTTGAAATTTAACAGGACTCCTGGTAATCTAGCACTTTGTATTAAAGGTTTTACTGTCTTTAAAAGTACATACCTACCATTAACTCATGATATACTGCATAATTATATATAAGTGCTGTAAGCACTTAGGTATTCACTGCTTCAGAGGCAGCACCTCACCGTGTTATATCTGAACCACTTACACCTCTATCTATAAACCGAATAGTTCTAATTGTTTAAAAAAGTAAGGAAAACTTTTACGAGTCTACTTATCAGTGCTTCACCTGGCACTAACCTCACAGAACTTATCACAGAACTTATCAATGGATTACGTAACTTGGAGTTCATGAACAGGACTATTTTTTGCGGTCAGCATCGGTCAGCTCTGCAAATACCTCTGCCATTCGCTTTCCTGTCACTTTTTGAACTACTTTGTATTGTGGAGTAGATAACTGGAACGGAAGTGTTGTCAGGCCGGAAGTTTACTATGTTAGAGCATCGGAAAAACGGTAACACTGTATTCCCTGCTTACGCAGTGAATACAAAAATGAAAATTTATTGATAATTTATAGAAGAACATATGTTCTAATTTATTACCTTAAGGCATTTAGACAAACAGAAAGGGTTCATTTGGAATAAATGCCTATCCACTCAAAAATGGTCCATCAACAACAGTATACATATAACGACTTCTATTAATGCATTAAGTTTACCTGATGTGCTTAGATTTTTAACTGACACCTTAACGACAATTAATAATTCATTCATTACCACTAACATTAACATGATCTTACTGAAAATTTAAAGCTTTAGATTTAAGGTTATGCCTCTTTGATACCCTGATCAGTACTGCTGTTTTGTAATGGGGCAGTTGACATCTTTGAAGGGAAGCCATGCTTCACAAGCTGCTATAGGAAACCTTTACTATCTTCTATCATATAAAGATTCTACCTGAAGGTGGCCCAGGGCTCAAACCAAGGTGTCTTAATAACAGGAAAGAGGCAGAAATTTAATATTATTAATCATCTTCACTACTTGGTCTTTAAAAATACTAAATTCAAATGCTGTATGTATGACAATCTTCCCATCTCTACCAAAATACCTGTAACACCAACACCACCTGATAGCATTAACAAAATTTCTGGAAGACTGACTGACTGACTTAAAGGCCTTACAGTGCCATATCAGAGATAGTGGTCCTTGTTTATAATATGACTTGGTTTGCATTTTGATGCAGAGAAGGCCAAGCAGGTCAACTCTGACTGAAGCATTATCAAAATCTGATTGTAGAGTTACCTCCCTTAAAAGATTTCAAGGCTTTTTTTCTATCTTTACAATGAAAATGCAAAACTGACAATGTATGAACTTAACAGATAACTAGATGACTTGAGTGATGAACATGATAAACCATGAAGCTACAGAGAACATCTCGAGAATATCATGTAAATTTCCTTCCATTCATAACAAAGATTGTTATAATACACACAAACAAAGCTCTAAAAGCTACCTTCAAAATCCCCCAAGTGTGTTTGTATGGATAAACACACTAAACTGGTAAACAAACATGACTTACTGTCTCTAATATTTCCTTGTCAGTTTTGATATCCTCTATGTATTCTGCCAAACATGCATATGTCTCCTCTGCCTGTATCATAGAATAGCTTTCTTGTAGTTCTCCCTTCTTGAGCATATCTCTAACACAGGTTAATGGATCCTAAAAACAGACAAATGAAATACATCAGTAATGAGTAAGATTCTGGATAGATGTTTTAGAAGGACATAGATTGTTTTTCTGTCAAAATAGGAATATAAAGAACAAGGGGCTGATACATGTAATACTATATAGTAAAGAAGTAAGTCATGACATAAAGTTAAGAAGAAGCGTATAATTCTCTAAGCAAGGGCTTATAGTCCAAAAATGAGAAAATAATGGTAAATACATTTTCTACTAATAAGGTCATGTATTAATGGAAATCATATTTCTAAACAGAGTTTAAGTAGCATTTACACCTTGATCAGACATCTAAATTTGTTTACAAACTGCAGGCCCACTTCAATACCCATTACCTAGGCAACATATGGTGTTGACCTTTACCCTTACAGGATGGTTCCCTGTTTACAAGAAGCAAAAAGTACTTACCTCATCTTTATCCTCAGTCCCTGGTTCCCAGTCTATGTAGGGCAGTATATCAACAGTTTCTTTCTGTATAAGGTCTACTATAGCTGGTATAACAGTAACATCATCAATCTCCTGTAATACACAATATCAACAAAGGTTTTGTAAGACTGTATAAGGTCTACTATAGCTGGTATAACAGTAACATCATCAATCTCCTGTAATACACAACATTAACAAAGGTTTTGTAAGACTGTATAAGGTCTACTATAGCTGGTATAACAGTAACATCATCAATCTCCTGTAATACACAACATTAACAAAGGTTTTGTAAGACTGTATAAGGTCTGCTATAGCTGATATAACAGTAACATCATCAATCTCCTGTAATACACAACATTAACAAAGGTTTTGTAAGACTGTATAAGGTCTGCTATAGCTGATATAATAGTAACATCATCAATCTCCTGTAATACACAACATTAACAAAGGTTTTGTAAGACTGTATAAGGTCTGCTATAGCTGGTATAATAGTAACGTCATCAATCTCCTGTAATACACAATATCAACAAAGGTTTTGTAAGACTGTACAAGGTCTGCTATAGCTGATATAATAGTAACATCATCAATCTCCTGTAATACACAACATTAACAAAGGTTTTGTAAGACTGTATAAGGTCTGCTATAGCTGGTATAATAGTAACATCATCAATCTCCTGTAATACACAACATTAACAAAGGTTTTGTAAGACTGTATAAGAATAATTTCCATATTAAAGAACATAAGATTACTGTTGCCCATAAAATCTGAAATACAAAGGCATTATATTCAGGATTTCAATACCTTTATATTGTATATCTAGATAAAAAGAAAATGTTTTGTTATAATTTCTTTACTTCTGTCATTGGACTTCTCATCTTTTGATACCAGAGTAGAAATAATAGTAATTTTTTTAAGTTTTGAGAGAGATCACTGTTTCAACCATTTTAGAAAATAACAAAGTCTTAAATATCTATGAAGAAATGGGCTTTTTTATCATCAAGATAGATAACTCTAGGTCACATACCCGTTGCCTATCTTCTATGGCAACAAAACTTGTATATGGTGTAACTATGCTGTACTTCTTGCTTAGATCTATTATATTCTGTTTCCTCTCACTTTTTAAAACCTGTAAAATTTAAAATACACACCAAACATGATCAAACAAATGACAATATCATAACAGGATGAAATTACAGTGCAGTACAAAAATAATCTTCTCTGTCAGAACTTTTTCCTAGGATTGAAGATGTGATATAACAAAAAATGATTTATCTAACTAAATGATCACAACAGCTGCCAATTTGAAGAATCATGTATTGTCTGTATATATTAAGATCTATGAAAATAAGCAACCAAAGCATAGTAAATGAACATTTTAATTTTGTAAGAACTTATGTAAACACTTTATTATGTGAAGTCAGAATAGGGCATTAAATCTAAAACGTTCAGTTTCAGAGTATGAAGATCGGTTTAACCAAGTTAATGTTAACTGCTGAAAAAAAGAAGACACCACCTTTGCCCATGCATGCATGGACAAACCTCACAAGGCACCTTTGCTCATGTGTGCATGGACAAACCTAACTATGCACCTTTGCCCATGCATGCATGGACAAACCAAACAAGAGACCTTTGCCCATGCGTGCATGGACAAACCTTACTATGCACCTTTGCTCATGCATGCATGGACAAACCAAACTATGCACCTTTGCCCATGCATGCATGGACAAACCAAACTATGCACCTTTGTCCATGCATGCATGGACAAACCAAACAAGAGACCTTTGCCCATGCATGCATGGACAAAGGTGCCTAGTAACTTGGTTAAACCGATCTTCATACTCTGAAACTGCACGTTTTAGATTAAATGCCCTATTCAGACTTCACATAATAAAGTGTTTGTAGTTATATGGCCATGCATACACAATGTAATTTTGTCCATAATGAAATCTTAGATGATGATAAATTTGATAAAGCCTTCATACAAACATTAGCACAGTTATTCTAAGGTAATGTTAAGCAGTTATGAAAAAAAAATTCCAATTTTATCCTCTTACATTTTTGTGAATTATTTTGTTTATCCTATGTATAGCTTACAAAAGAGTTCCAAAAATGGTGATAAAACAAATTTAAGACATACCTGGTGTTTAATTTTGTCATCATCTAGATTTCCATTTTCATAGTCTGTGATCACTGCTCTGGCTACCAACTGGTGCAACATCTGTAATTGATACATATAGGTATACAAGACAGTGGAAGCCTACTGATATACAGAATTACCTCCCTTGGTGAGTAGTGTCCCTTTGACATTCAGAAATACAGGATATTATTCATTGGAACTGTCCTTAACAAATACTGATCTCAGAGTAGTTTTTGTTATAACAAACCATACATTTCAACATACTGGTATATGCTGAATGTAATTATCAATGCAAAACACTTAAACATGTGTAATATTAATTATTTCTATCATAAAATGATAGTTGATTTATTTGCAGCTTTAAGGTTAACCTTGGGCAAAACATAAAATACGATGTACTTAATGAACTTTGTCTCGAATAATTCATTTTGATCCTTTGCTTTATATTTTAGTTAATCTGGCATCTGTGCTTTTCTAGAATTTAAAGCAGTCTGAAGAGATTTGTTGTATTTGTATTAAAAACTCAATCAATATTTTGCTTTAATACATTCCACAATTTAACTTCAAATAATCTTAAATGTTTTGCTTTATCATCAGAATTGTGTCACCTAGGATTGTTTCATATAAAAAGCCAACCTTGTATATTTTTTAACCTTAAACAAAAAATGTAATTTTCTCTAAAATACTACCCTGAATTCATGTATTTGATGTTATTTTCACAATAAATAAATAAGGAACCTTGACACAGTCTGAGCTCCTCAAATACTTTTTACAAAGATTTGTGTTGTTAATGATTTAAATGAATGATATATATTAATAAGTAATATTTATCTATGTAAATGTTTGAATTGTTATGGCTTGGTGTGCATCACCATATAACTTTATAAATACAACCTAGTATGACAACTGTGTCAGGGAATAAATTTTTGCTCAGTGGTTAAAGCATTGGTTTTCGATCGACCCAAGTTCAAATCCCACTCTGAGGGGTCTCTGCCAAGATATATTTCATCTTTCAGATACGAACTTTCATGTTCGTAAGAGAATCACGAACTTTAAGTTACACTTTCTATGACAGTTCAGACTAACCAACTTTTAAGTACTTAAAGCTCTTAAGCTTATTCATCTGCTGAGCTTCATTTTCAGGAATAAATATGTACACGTACATCACAATATCATATATCTTGATGAGGAACCAGACAGGTTCAAAACCAGTAGATCTTTATTAAAATATTGTTCATATTTATCCGGTGTTGATGTGTGGTTTCTTTGTATTTTTCCTTTTCAACCAGTTTATCACAATATCATGTTTAATCAATATATGACTTACAGTTCCTGATGTGATATTAAGACCAACTGTGGACACCATTGTAGACACTTTATTCCCATTTATGTCTGCCCACAGAGTTGCCTGGAAACATAGAAAAAATATCTGAAGCTACTAACCTACTTTCAGGCTTTCATTCTGTAAATCTGATTAATGTTAGCTGCATTATGATTTGTTGATCCAAATTGGAGAATTCATTCTTAAATACTGACTTAGTATTATCAGTGTTAGTATTATCATGAAGATTTATAGTGACAGAAAAAATATGGGCAGGTCTATCTTCACCTGAGTGCAGCTTTCCACAAATCCATACACAACTTGTCTACAACCACTGAAGAGACAAGGGATATGATTGGGTGCTTGTGTTGGAGGTGGGGCATTTTCATTTGTCTGTAGCCAATCAACATGCACATCAGTAAGCCCGGGCTGACATGCCTTTTCAAGCTGTGAGAGTAGTTTTCCCTGCCACTGGGATTTGGTATCCTTGTTATAATGTTGGTATGTTCCACCACTCAGTGTAGCAATGCTCCGCAGTAAGTGATGGTTCGCTGATGAACTGGAAAAAATGGATGGCTTATAAAGTCCAAAAGAAATAGTGCTTGGCATGTTTTAACAACACATTCTTATAAACATGAAAGTCAGTAACAGAAAGATGCAATGCATCTTAGAATACACAACCAAGAGCAGAATTCAAACTCCAATCTTAGCGCATCGAAGGCCCTCACTCTAACCACTGAGCCAAAGAATCGATTCCCTGATGCAGTTGTCAGAGGTTGTATTTATACAATTACAGGAAGGTATGCACTAGACTGTAACAACATATTTTAGGGCACTTTATGATAAACATAAAGCCTACTAATAAAAAGTTAAATCTACTGATATTTTGACCCAAATCTTCTGGCAAAGGCTAAAAAAGTTGATGATATGATATGATTTAAGTTTTAATTAGGCCTAAATGACTAGCACCTTTTGTAATCATATACAGAAAACTCTTATACCTTACTCCCAGAGTAAACATTCTAATTTTCTGAGAAGTCTTCTTCACTGCCTTCAGAACTGTGCTTTCCTGGGTCACATGACCATCTGAGATCAGAAAGAGGCTCTGGCAATCCTTGTCAGCAGACGACATAATCTGTGTTGCATGGAGAGGTTGCCATAGCTCAGTTGAGCCAAGACTAGCACTAGCTTCCTTGAAAACATGTACTAAATTATTCTATATATTACTTTCTTTTAAAAGTTCATCTGACCTTTAAAACAATTATTATTTTAAGAAAAGTTGAGACATCAAACAGGTTCTTTTTTATGTTGGTGTGCACACCCTCTCATAACATCATATTCATTTTTCTCTTAAGAAACAGATTTTTTTTTTTTCATCAAGACATGATTAACCAATAACTCTACAACAAAATCCTCTCAGATACAGACACAGTAATGTTTCACTTCACAACGGTGCTCATGTTAGGTAGAATGAAGTTTTTTTGGGTTTTTTTTATTAAATACAAGTTTGTCAAACAGTTCCATTGGATTAATTAACTGTATGTACAACACCTACCTGAATGAACTGTTTTGCAAGTTTACATGAGATGCTGTTGTATTTCTGTGAAGACGGGAATAATTCTCTGTATGTGCTTCCGAACACAATGACATTAAACCTGCAACCTGATGGTAGGTGGTCCATGGCCAATAGGGCAACCTGAAGTCATTAACGGTAAACTGATCCAATACTTTGGTACTCTTAACAAAGCCTGCGACCCATTGGTGTCCCAATGAGGTTCAACTAACACAATAACCAAGTACTAATTCATGTATCTGACTTATATACTAGTTTGTCATGTGAGAATAAAAGGGCAACCTGAGTAATAAGGGCCATTCAAATAAACATATATCTAAGACCCTTTCAAAATGGACCAACTCCCTTTTAAAAGTTAATTTCACAAGAAAAGACCCCCTCCCTCCCACATAAAAACATATTTTTTTGGTTTTTCTGGTGTTGGATATATGTTTTATTGGAATGACCCTTAGTGCTGTCTTGTCCTGTAACAATGTAACTGTTACCTACATCACTGACTGGGCAGTTAACCACCAGTCCAGGTAACTCTCTGTAGATGTACAAGAACTCTATCCCACCCAAGAAGATGCCAACTTGCTCATTCAAAGAGCTACACATTACTTAAGTGGTGGTGTTCAAACCTATTACCTCAAATGTATCTGAGCTATGGATATTTACAATCCTGTGACTTAAATAATATTAATATATCATCTCAAAATATGGAAAGATATTACACAGTCTACTTTTGATACTGGTAATAACTGAGGTCTAAATTATTTCAATGGTATTTTATGTATTTAGTCGACAAAAGCTGCAACTTGCTGGTATCTTTTGAGTCACAGTCTTTTACGAATAATCAGTATTCCTACAGTACTGTACATCTATGTTTCTGTAAAATTGTAAAAGAGAAACACGTCACAACTACAGAGTTATAATGAACAAATGTACCTTTTTTGCCAGTTCCTCTGACTCGCCTTTCATAGAGTTGGACATGTCTAGTAGAACCAGGATATCAGGTTCAAGAAGTGGCTCTGAGTCAAACTCCGGGTAGAATGTTAACATACAGGCCTAGACAATAAAAAGGAGATATATAATGGACTAAATTCCACTAAAGATGAGAAACTCCATCCTAAAAAGTAACACTTTTCTTGAGACTTGGAAAATATTGCATAAAAAGAAGAAAATGCTAAGTATATTTCTAAGTACATGTATATGGCTTTCTTATACCTCATTTCTGAGACAATGTCTTTTTTGTCGTTTTAAGATAAATTAATCTATATATCTCAGAATGAGTTTCAGGTTAAGTTGATCTTATAATTTAGCTATGAATTATAGATATATGAAAACAATGATGAAAACCCTACCAAAGAGCATGTAACTCTTTGCTGGAATGTCTGACCATACATTTTTCCAATTATATTAAGACATTTTATATTGTTTCTTAATTTTAACAGGTATAACAATTAAATATACCTGTGTATTATCCAAGGGATGTCTCTCTATCCACATTCTGGGCACATGGACCTCAGCTAGATAAACACAGAGCTGAAACCCATTGTCAAGGTTACTTTTCCTGGGAAGGGAGACAACTGCCTTTGTGGCTGTTTTCTGAAATCAGGTTTGAAAAACATTGTGACGGTCTTGTACAAAAAGAAAGTTAAAAGTTATTTGGATAGTCTTCTGTAAAGTTTAACGAACATATTTTCATTGAAAACAAAAAAGTCATCAGTTCAAACATGCCCTCCCCACTCCCCACAATTTTTAGGCAATTTTTAGACTCTTAATGAATTTTTGGGTTTTCAAAGAAATAAAAGGCAACTGTTAATCCAACGAAATAGCCAAATGCCATAATTCTGTACTTTACAAAATTTGCCTGTGTAAGAAAAATATGCCTGACTCAACATGTATAAATGTACTGGACTGTTTTTGTTTGTATATCTTTTAAAATAAAACTTACCTTACACTTGACCCTGTGAGTGGGTGAGTGTATTTGTCTGATGTCAAAGGGCATCTCCATGGCAACCATGAGAGAAATGTCACATCTCTTGTTGTTTGATACTTTCACAGAGTCAGTAGTTGTCTGAAAAACATTGCTAAACTTCTATCAAACTTATAGAAAAAATGAAGACTCTCTTGTTAATATACCATTAAATGTCAAAAAAATCATATTTAAATATACATCACTTCAGCATTTACATATAATAAGATCTGAGTTCGCCCATGTATTATTCTCAGAATGATGATACTAAATTGATACCACTACAAAAAATAAAAATAGATTGTAATGAAACGGATATATGGCTGACGGTATATCTATAAATAACTGTATCCTTAGGAGAATTTAAACAGAGAAAATGATTTAATAACCTATTTAATAACCTATCTGTTTTTCTTTTATTAGTATATTATACCTGTGTTTTATGAGCCAGTGCCCCATCCCGTAACCATGGTGCCACTGAGGCTGGAATGTTGAAAGTGATTGCCTCCCCTTGTACTTGTAGCTCTGATATATATGTTATCTTTATAAGTACATCTGCCTTAGGAGGCAAGTTGCCCACACTCACAGAAAACACATCCTGCAGAATAAATACAGAAAATATTTTTAAAAAATGTCTCCCTTTTTTATAACATAAACTAATGTACTTACTGTTTTCCCAATGTCTAAAAGTAACAATACAGAAATGTTAACAGACCTACATTTTACACACAAAAAAAATCATTTCAATATCTTACATATTATAAGAAAATGTGCATAGCTGGAGGGTTTTTGATTCACTAAATGATATCTAAATCAATATTTTTTAAATACTAAAATATTTGAAATTTACTAATGCATAAAATAAGCATTAGACAGTTAAGTCACATAGAAAACCTTCAAACAGCTAAATCTTAATAAAAATTGTGCAAAAGAAAAAAAATCAGTTCAAAAAAAGGTGTTAGTAATGCCTACAGGAGTTTCCTCTTCCATCAAGTAAGCTCCATCGCCCCTGGCAACAGCCTCTTTATACTCCTTCCTTGCTTTACTCTTCTCCTTCACTTCACCTACACAAAATATGCTAGAATATCAGTTGTATTACATAATATGCTAGAATATCAGTTGTATTACATAATATGCTAGAATATCAGTTGTATTACATAATATGCTAGAATATCAGTTGTATTACATAATATGCTAGAATATCAGTTGTATTACATAATATGCTAGAATATCAGTTGTATTACATAATATGCTAGAATATCAGTTGTATTACATATGCTAGAATATCAGTTGTATTACATTATATGCTAGAATATCAGTTGTATTACATAATATGCTAGAATATCAGTTGTATTACATACTATGCTAGAATATCAGTTGTATTATAAAATATGCTAGAATATCAGTTGTATTATAAAATATGCCAGAATATCAGTTGTATTATAAAATATGCCAGAATATCAGTTGTATTATAAAATATGCCAGAATATCAGTTGTATTATAAAATATGCTAGAATATCAGTTGAATTCTTTTTTTAGATGGAGACTTTGGACTTGGATATGTTTTGTAATAATTCTACTGTAACAGTACATTGCTGGCATTACAGCAACCTTTTAAATACATGTAACTCAAATATATCCATGTATTTTGAAATTAATCTACGTCGAATTATCAGAACAGTTTAAGTTATAGTAAAAATTGTACATATTGTAAGACTGTAACAGTATACATACATGTAATTTTAGCATAAAAACTGCCTAATTAAAATCATCACCGAAACGTAAATGTCCCTCTGTGGTACATCCAAGTTCATATAACACAGGTGTGAGTTAATACTTTGCATTGCCTTTCGCTAACAAGTTTCAAATACATACATGTATAGCCCACATATACACCTGAAAGTGAGTTGCTGTTGAAAGTTCTTGTCAAATCAATGTACCAGGATAAATATGTCAAGCTATATCTATCATAGTCAGCTTCTGATGGCCAGACAATAATGCATTACTTATGGTTGTGACTTCATTCACACTTCGGGCATAGAAATATAACATAACAGTTACCTATAATATGTTTTCCATTAATGAAAGCCTCAAAACCACACACAGCAGCTGAGCAGTCGAGGGGGAATACATACTTGGCCTCTATAGACTTAGAGTTGTCATTTCTATAAGCCTGTAAAACTACGACCTGTAACACAGAAATAATATGATTTTAATGGCTATTTGGATATATACAAAACACAGGGCACAGATAATTCTGTTCCTTCATCCCCCCTCATCCAACCATCTCTTTTTGTTCTTCAAAAATACCTATTTAAATACTTACAAAAAATGTACAAACTGTGTCACTGAAAGGTACAAGCAGCCTCTAGTTAATATACCTGTCCTGTTATACTACTATTGACTTAAATCAAATGGAATTTCTACCCTTTACTCTACATTTATTAAGCCCTTTAAAACCTTCATCAATTTAATGATTCCTGTAGATGTTTTCAAAATAAGGATACATGTCTGTATATATAGACAATATGTGTAAACAGACAATATTTTTTGCAGTATGTATACCTGAGCAACCATGTCCATCATTCTCCCTAGTATGTGAACAATTTTTAAAGGTATGTGCTCATTCTTGTTTCCCTGAAGTCCTGATTTCACTTTCTCTAGTGGGTCTTGAACATCCTTAACGTCTGACATATCTGTTATTGAAACAACAACTCATAACTATTTGACCTTTCAGTTCTATGCAAGCTCTGTTTTTTGGGGTTTTTTAATAATAAATATACAGAAAAGCAGAATTGCATGATGATTAATTCAAGCTTATTGACAGTACAAGATCTCTAAACTGATTCAAGTCACTTTTAAGACACTCTTCCCTGTCGACTGAAACATAATTTAACCATTGATCAGATGTTTCAAACCCTTGGTGGGAAGGTACACAAGAGAGAAAAGCCAATAAGATTTATTACTGGTAGCCAATCATAGCCATTGGTATCACTGAGGAACCTGAAGACATGGTGTCTTTGTCTATGTACATATTTCATGCTCTTGTTTACATGTATATTTAAATGTGTGAAATACTGAACAAGAAGCAAAACCCCTAATCACTGACCTAATGACCTAAATCCACAGTAAAACGTAAGCAGCAATACACAAAGGATCTTAGAAAACTTGTGGAATTAAAAGATTCATGATCTAATGTTACTGGAGCTAAACACCAGAGGGAGCAATGGTCGAAGGGTAAGAGTGCGGGACTCCCTATCTGGAAGTAGCTAGTTCAAGTTCTACCAGGGAAGGGAGTCTCCTAAAACATTTCACATTCCTCACTTTTGGTGCCAGTACTGGTTTGAGTCCAGGAAGCAGTCAACAGAGGGATTATTTTAAGTTGCAAGAACTTGCTTTTCAATCGATGTAAAATAAATAAGATTTTAAACTAAAAAAAAAAAAAGTTAAAGACATTATATCGGACTCAGAAATAAGCCAGTCAGAGGGGTTACTTGTTGAATTAAGTATTTAATAACAGTTAAAGATACCCTTAAGTTAATTTAACTTAACATGAAAGAGCACTTTATTTCATGCTCATTAAAACTGAATGTAATGAAAATTCCTTACCAACGTCTGATTTTGTATGGCTCTTTTCATCTAGACTACATTCTTTGGAACTACTTTTTTCAGTCTCTACTTCTTTCACTGGCCAATCAAATTCATCTAATACATATTCTTCCTCCTTCAGACTATCTCCTGCCAGGGAAAACTCTATCAGATATTTCACACACTGTTGACTTGGGCTGTATATAGCATACTCATTCTCCTGAAGTACAAAATAATAAACATGTTAATAAGTTCCATATGCAATAGTGTAAAAAATAAGAGATATTTGTGAAACCTGTATGTCTCGTGTGAGCTTACCCTCCGACTAACTCACCATGCCTGATCATCCTGTAAAATATGAAGGTTCTTGTTTATTACTTGACTAATTGATCAATACACATTAATAAGCACTTTCGTAGTGCAGGGCCCTTTGACCTTAACCTTTGACCTAGGCAATTGTTAAAATCTATTGTTTGGAACTGCAGAAATCTTCTGAGTTTTGTCAGCTTTCCACAGAAGTACTTTTTCTTTCTGAGTCTTATACTTACGGTAAATGCACTAGGCTTTTCCTGTGTTACCCTGACTCCATGTACACTGTCAAAGCCTTCAGGGGGCGCTGTTATACTAGAATCAGACTGGTACACTTTATACATCTGTCCCAATGCTACATCACACAGCAACATAAACCTGGTACCAGTCTTAGAATTTTGTGTGGAATACTGAGCACTTTTGCTGTCAGAAAAAAAAAGTCTGGTTATATTATCATGTACAATAATTATTATAACCGGACTGCTAAATAAATATGGGTATCTAACAAGTTTCTTTCTGAAATCATCAGTTTTAGGGACTTGTTAGGCCATTAAACAAAGGAGAAAAAAGATACCAATCCCATACACTACTTCACAATCATGAAAACGAAAACTTTGAATATTTGTTTTTTAACCAGGGTCCTGCCAAATATTTGATCTTACTGTAACACAAATCTTATCATCCCAGAATCACTTGTATGATAGAACAAGGAATAAATTACTTTTTGTCAAAGAACAAAAGCAACCGTCTTCAAGCATTACCATGAATTATCAGAGAAGTATATTCCAGCACCAAGGTTTCCAGCATCTGTTCTTGACACACCCAGTTTATCTGTGACCATGAAAGGCAGCAACAGTCCCCTATATAATGAATGTAAACAAACATGTTTTTACATCAACACTATGTCAAAATATTCTATTCAATCACTAACTGACTGCTTTACAAACACAACTTTTGACAATTACCATATATTTTGCCACGTTCTTTCATTTCAGGCTGTTTTGTTTTTTTTCTTCTCTAATACCAATTTAGTAATATCTAGAATTTTGACTGGAAAAGAAAGCAGTTTGAAAAAGTCTTATACAGTCTAAAATAACGAAACATTCAGTTCGGTCTTACAAAAAATGCCTTAAGAAGATATAATAGAACAGAACGGAACAGAACCTTGACAAAATTCCAAGCAGGTTGAAACAAGGAGATGCATGACTCAGCAAATTTATATTCCCAACATCTGCTTGGAAATTAACTTCTTCCACAGTTCTCCTAACTCTGTATATGTAATGGATCTTCCCTCCACTTTCTGTAAGGTTTCTATATATAGCATCATGTATTTTTGCTGAGTCATCACTTGACTGGTCCACTGTTTGGATATGGCAACCCAAGGCTCTATATTTAGCAATAACTGCTGCATCAGAGGACCAGTCTGTAGCTTCACTGACAGCAACAATGTCTGACAACAACTGAAACAGGCAACAGGTCAATCAGGACAGTATTGACACGATATAAAATACAATGTGGCTTCTATGTAAAAAAGGACATAACAGAAATGTCATTTGAATGGCTTCTTTTCTTGACAAAAATGATTATTCAATTTTGAAACATCCCACTAATAGGTTTAGTTTAATCCTATCTAGTACAAAACACACTTTTCCTTATTGAAGTATATCAATTGTGCAAGATGGGTGCTTCAGGGGTTCAAGAAAGTACTTGTAGCAAAGGTGTGGAATACAAAAAGCCACTGAAGATTCTCATTCCTAGTGGGATTTGAAGCAGCAATCTTCAAACTAGAAGTCTGGTGCTGTACCCCTTGACCACTGCTCCACTTGACCACTGCTCCAATCATGTTCCAGTTTGCAAGAGTCTGTTCTATTTTAATCCTCCTTTCAGCTTTGGTCAAAGCTTTAAAGTTTTCCCAGGAGGGTAAAATCAACATAATCTGAAAGGCCTGAAACTGTGAAACTGAAGTATTTCATTTTACTATAAAATATTACTTAAATAAGGCTTCACCTGACACAGGTCCTGCTTTCCAATGACATCTCTTAGGGTCCAGTTATAAGATCTAAAGTCTTCTCTGTGTGGCAGAACTTCATAAAACTGGTCTATCAAATTCTGCATGTCACTGTCTCTGTTGCTATGGTTACCAATAAGCTTATCTGTTAGTTGTGCCAAGACTACTCTAGCTTCAGTTACCTTAAATACCACAACAACAAAATTATCCTACAGGCTTACAAATTTATGTGCTAAGTGCAAGTATTTAAAGAAAGACTGTTGTCCAAAATAAGATCAGAAATGTCCATGTGGCATGACACCACTTTCCCTGGGAACTGCTTCAAGTTTTAAGTACCAACATGTGTGCAGTGTATTTGGATAAAACCTGTTGTCCTTAATATTATTCATTTTCCAAAAGAGTTGTCATCGAAATGATTGCTACAAAGTTGTTTGAATCATGTAGCTTATATTCAAACATCAATGACAGTTTGATCTGACAGAAACTGTTGAAAACATACATACTAGAAACTGTAACAGCTGAGTAAAAGAAATACTATCTGTCATGACATCATAAACTCACCTCACTTTGACCTTCAACATAAATAATCACCAACTCTTACTGAACTTATGTCAGTAAAATGCTATACTCTCCTAATTAACACCAGTGCAGCAAACATTTTGTAAGGAAAGGAAATCACTCAGTGTTTTCAAAAACAATTTCATACCTGTTTTTCCTGAATGTATTTCATTGGAGTTTCCAACATGGTGTCCACTTCTGTCAGAGCCTCATTCCAAATCATAGAGACCAGTGTTGCAACCTTAGGAGTAATTGTTTCATTCAGGAGAGATAACTTGCCCAAAACCTAAAATGATGTTAAACTTACAAAGAGATTTACCAACTTCATATGTATATATTATGGCAGTCCACAGGAACTGGAAGTTTCCAATAATGCAAGCATAAAATTATCATGTAAGATTTACTGACAGTTTATGATTTTTGACCAATGAAATTAATGTAAATATTCATTCTGGATTAATACTTTTTTTTTAGCAATAAATGTGATTGGTCTAGCATGTATGTCAAAGTCTGAGTTAGACAGTGTCAAAAAATATCTACTCATCGTCTAAAAATAAAAACTTTGGTCTTCAGTAACTTTCTTAGGCCGCAATTTAAGTGAATAAAATTTGAATTCAAAAAAATGTACTCAGCAACAGAATACACATACTAGATATTCTCTGGCCATGATCCATCTAATAAAAACAGAGAAATGTAAAGTTAGTGTCTTCCTTCCAAGCACACTGCTGTTTTTTCATTAACTCATTTATAGTGCCACTGTGAAACTTACCTGAAAGACTTAAAGTACACCATACAACAAAAAAACCACCCCAAATTCCAAAATCATAGAACTAAAACTTTCACTAATCACACATGTATATTAAGCTTTACAAACCAAAACATTTTACCTACCAGTCTGAGGTTAGGAGAACCGAAGTCTTCTACATCAATCATTCCTGGTTCACAGACAGACATACACAGGGGTTTGTTTGTATATTGCCTGTATAGCTGCTCATAACCACTGAGCACCTCTGTTACAGTGTTGAAGTACCAAACAATGGCATCCTCCGACTTTATAACCTGTTCATAGAAATGTTTTACAAAGAAAATGTAGCAGATACGTGTATGTAATTATAGCATTTGAACTTTGACCTAGAAGAATGACCTTGACAGTAACAATTTAAGTGAACACTTGCTCTATATTATTAACATCTCAACATTTTAATAACTTCAAACCTGTTTGCTTGAACATAAATCAGAAAACAAGTTTTGCAACTTATATTTATCCCACCACATGACTACTACCAGAGCAGTTCTCCATTTACAAAAAAATAACCCTGAAGTGAAGGAATGCTCCCTTCCCAAAATCCTGCCATGAAATAATTACTGAATACTCGGACTGAAAAGGTGGGATCTGAACATGCAATTTCCAGACTGTACATATAAAATGTAAGTTGTCATCTGATGAAGTTTAGGGGAAACATGTATTGACAGATAAATTATGAACTTTATTTTTTTGCTGTGTTGTTATTTGAACTCTTAACTTTAACTTCTGACATTCAGCCCTTAACCACTGCACCCCCCAAAATAATTTGCATAATACTATATAAATAGTTATATAGATTCTTGGCGGGGAATACAGCCTCGTATAGCCTGGTAAAATTTATATAAACTGAGCTGCCAGAGAAAGAGGCTACAACAATTAGAATGAGCAGCCAATCAGAAACGGAAATAATGTTGAGGCTCCTTAGGCAAAACCATTGCTAACGGTGTCATCAGGTTTTGCTTACAGTATATAGAAATTTGTAGAAAGAGGGTTTTAACCAATCAATTGTTGTCAAATTTATCTGCAGTAGTGTAAAGAACAATATATAATAATCATATTTAAAAGCCAGCTAGACTGATACCTTTTTATTTTCAGACAGTCCACTTTGTGCATACAGTCTGTATTTAAAACTGCAGTCCAGTCCTGTTGACACATGAACTTCCAAAGTTTGCACCTTCTTTTGTTCCTTTAAAGAAATAAAAAATGTATATTTATGCAGGTTGACGATAGAGTTCATGCACAAACCTACGATTAAAGATAAAATTACTGGTATGTAAATAGATCAACAAAAGCCTTTTTGGTGCCAAATATTATTGTCAAAATCATTTCCTGAGAAAAAGAAAGATAATTCAAACTAAATTTATTTCTGGTTGTCATGGAAACCCAAACCCTTACTTTATGAAGCATTTTGGAATTTTGGCATTCTTTTTTTACAATGAATCATTAACTGTTTCAGATGTGTCTATTTTGCTAAGGTGCTGTAAAAGATGAAGCAGTTGTTCTTGAGTTATTGATGGCAAACCATTTTCAAACTTCGAGTTTGACCTTTGACCATGGGGGAAAACCCAACAGGAGCATATACTCATCATGCTAAACAATCATGTATAGTTTTAAGGTCCTGGGAGCAGCTTCTTGAATTATTGATCGGACACCATTTTTACACTGCAGGCCCATGTGAGTTTGATATTCAACCTACAGGGTCCAAAACAATAAGGTTCATCTATGTCTCTGTGCCTATGTGTTCTCAAGTTATTAAACTGAAACCACTTGGTCCAAAGACAGACTGACAGATATGAGCAATGCAATATATACACCAACATTTATGAATGGGATATGATAAAAAAGAGGGGAAAATCATTGTATCCATTTTTTTCTTACCTTATTTATAAGCAAAGACCATTTCGGCATTTCAAAGGCATCTTCATCAAAGTCAGGTGCATTTACATCTCCAAACAACCAGCTAGGATGGCTGGACAAATTGACTGTAACAATCTTTTTATTTGCGTGTTTCTTCTTTCTTCCATCTGAAGCTTAGAGAGACAAAAGAACATGTAAAACAAATGGTAGGAATTTTAGAGAGGTGTCCAAAATGGCTGATTCCTTCAACAGAAAAGGTAATGCCTGACACTACATGTACTAACACTTTACTTCATAACTTACTTCATATCATAACACATACATGTATGTATCAGTTGTCATTGCTCAATTTTACAAATTTTACAAAACACATTTTTACAAAAATGTAACAAGATTTCTAGACTTGATTACTATGGTTCAGGTAACTGGCAGCACTCTGAATAAAACAGGGAAATCTCATGCATTATCAGGGAGGTTGACTGGAAATTAGAACTATCTGCCTGTCAATATGCCATTAAAGGGGTGTTCAAGCCTTTGATTTTAAATAATTGACAATGGAAGGGTCTAATGTACAACATACTCTGAATTTTTCCTTTGCCAAACTGGCTGTTGTTCAAATCTGTGATTCTGTAATTTTCTGTATCAAGCAGTCTATTTTTAGTGACACACTGCTGCACATATTTGGGGCTCACCACAGGGATTCTGTAACGTGCACACTGCTTTAACTTGAATGATACACTGCTCCCTTTCTTGTTAAAAACAACAAAAAATGATGCCTGAAAAAAACACACACACAAAAACGTTGTCCAGTATCTATCATAGAAATCTGCAATATGTACAACCTGTTTCAGACTACAGAAGAAATTACTGAAGCTTAAACTGGTGGCTTACATATACAGAAAAAAGGAACTAAATGGCCTTAACCCTAACATTTACGAGGCTAAATTTGCAAAAAATTAAAAGCAATTTGTTTAAAGAATGCCAAGACATATCTATAAATACAAGTACTTGGGGATAAAGCTACTTAAAAATCTACTTAATGAAGGACTCTGGTTTCTGAACTATGGAATACCATTGGGGCCATGTAAAATAAGGCCTGTTTGACGGGTGAAATTTTAAAAAAATCTCTTGTCTTGCCCTTTTTATGCTAAATATTAAATGATTTATAAATCATAAGTACCTTCTTTGTAAGAATATAAGATATAACACCACCATTGTCAGTAATCGTCTTTCTCCAAGTACTCTTCTCTTTGAAGGAAGTGTTTGGTTCAAATTCTACCACAACGATGCAGTTGGAAAATACCTTCATCATTCACTTCTTACAGCCCTAGCATTATCATTTTACCTACATTAGGTTTATATATATTAAAAAATAATGAAAAACATATTGTTTTCCATAATGTCTAAAACTGATTAATAAAAGTCTGTCACTGTTTCATGTATCTGCTTTATAACTGCAATCATAAAAGAAATCAAAATCTCTGAAACAAAAAGCAGGATATCTGTTGCTAATATCAAACCCCTAGGAAGTACAACAGAGTAAGCTACTGGAGATATTAGTAAAGTATAAAAATTTTGAGCTGGGTTCTTAGAAGAGTTTGAGGGACTGATCTGGAAGTTTTATGTTTGATCTGCTTTCCGAGTTCACCTGTCAATATTTGCATCAATTGTCAGGTAATACCAGCCATAACCTGCCAAATTTGTTTATCATTTTTAATGACTGTAAAAGAAAATATAACTGATATTCCAAGTTCTGCAATACAAAGTGGATTTCATGAGTATAAAAGAAATTTATTTATATTTACCTTTCTTATCAAAGGATCAGGGGTAACATGCAGCACACGTAATCCTGGGGTCATGAATTCAGGGAACAGACAATAGCCCACTGGGACAATTGCCCACTAGGACAATAGCCCACTGAACGATATCCCACTGGACAATAGTCCACTGCTAAATTTGGCTGGGAGGACAACTGCTTATCAAAAAGAGTTCAAATTTGAACACTGTCATGAGAAAGTAACCAGTTAGGATTTAAAATCCAACCATCTATATATTTTAAATACACATTCAATCCTTTGTCTGTTTATAGTCAAAACAATTTTCATATTCAATTATACTGTGTGTTTGACTCATTTATAGGCTGTGTCTACCAAATAAAACACGAGTAAAAAGTATAGAGCTGTTAAAAAATCCACTGGATCTAGATCTGCTGTTTGTTTAAACAGAAATGTCATAATTAAAAAAAAAATAGTCTACACTGCTGACTTATGAATACTTATATTTTAAACTTGTTACAGAGTCAACTGCTTAAATTAAATGCATACCGGTAGTTATGCATATAAAAGGGCTATTGTCCTAGTGGGCTAATGTCCCAGTGGGCTATTGTTGGGCTTTTATCCTAGTGGGCTATTGTCCTAGTGGCTATTGTCCTACACTAATGAATTCTTTCCCCCCTCTACCACTAACACTATTAAATGTCTTTAAGATGAGACATTACAAGTGGTCTCAAGTATTGGTACTATACACTTAGCATGTAAAAGAACTAAAAGTGTCTCTTAAACTTGATGCTTTCAGTACTTGCGCTATCCTATATGTCTAAATAAACTCTACATGGGTCATTTGGAAAACTGGTACTACAAGGGTTACACTGAATACCGGAATAGACATTTTTACCGAAATATACCGGAATAGACTTTCGATTACCGGAATAGACCTATTACATCTAAAAAAAGTAAATAAATGTAAAAAAAAAAACGATGTTTTGTGAAAGAGACCGGCTTTAAGAGTGTATTTTGAATTTTATAAATCAAAATATTACTTAATTAATAAATAGTTTGTGATAATATTAATTAAATGAAAACGGTGTCGTAAGAATTTCAAAGCGTAGCATTTACTCAATTAGCCCAAGCCGCGAAATGAATCAGCAGGAGGAAAAAGAACAAACTATTACAAAGAATTAAGATTGGCCAGATTAGCATGAACAATGTAAGATTCCCAAAGGACTATGCTATTGACAAAGTTCACCTGAATGACACTGGCCATAGAAAGATGTTCTTCAATATCAGACTAGTTTTACTTTCAGTTAAGTTGTAAATGCAAAAGGTAAAAAAAATCATAAATGGCAAAAATTGTATCTATCTGTTTATTTATTTTTTCCTCATTATACTGTAATATTGTACCGTTTGAAATAAAATGAAATTAATGATAATACTAATCCATTCTTAAATGTATAAAATTAAATTCGCAACATGTAAAAACATGTTAAAGACAACGTATGCCTACATTGCAATAAACAAACAAGTGTTTCGCGGCCTATGTGTCGCGTGGTTCTGTTAACAGTATTGAAAATGCCAAATTTAATCCCTTAAAAAATACATGGCAAATCATCAGAAGCTCCACATTACCATAAACAAACAAGTGTTTCGTGGCGTGTGTCTTTGCCTATTGGTCTCTTGAACATTTCAAAGCCAAACTTAGTGTTTTGGTTTCTTGACTGTCAGTGTCCGTATAAATGTTTGACACACAAGCTAATTGTAATAACTGATTAATCTATGTAAAATTATCAATATGTTTACCGACTTTAATCTGGTTGCACGTGGGAGTTAATTGATGTAGTTAGTGGCCTTTTTAAGTGTGTGTTAGTAATACAAGTAACGGTATTTCCTATCACATTCAAATCTTAATTTATATTATATATTAAAACTGTTTCATACGATAATTGCTTTTACAAATTAGCCACAGTTTAATCAGTTACCTTCAATAAAGCATTTTCAATTAATATGATTTATTGATTATATGATTAACCGACTTTAATCTGAATGCACGTGTGAATCACATGATCAAATTAACTTATCTTTTTTGCTTTTTTTGTCTTTTCTTACTTAAGACAATTAGTATACAATTATCAAAATTATGATTGCAATGTTAATTGCCTTTATTCTCAGAAAGTACAATTATTTTGTTACTTTCCTTTCGGTACGGCATGTACACATCTACCGTTTTTGAAAGGGAAGGGAAAAAAGCAAACATATTTCAATCATAAAATTTAAAAATAAAAATATTAAAATTTAAAAGAAAATATACATATTAATCAATAAACTTAATTCAGGCCATTTCTTAATAACTGTTTGCCTTTTTTCCAATCACCTACAAATATCTAAAAGAAAATAGTTAAGTAAGTGAAGGATTTGTGCAACGTAATTCACACAGATACACTGTTCTTACGCGCCAACGCGCACCGCCTTGGTAATTCTCAATAAAGTGGCTAAAATGAACAAAAATATGTATTTTTCAAAGTTCATTTTTTGTACATCCCTTAATAAATATTTATATTGTAATATGGTCGAAGATTTTATGCATTTGTAATTATAATATAGCTGTAATAGGTCTATTCCGGTAATCGAAAGTCTATTCCGGTATATTTCGGTAAAAATGTTTATTCCGGTATTCAGTGTAACCGGTACTACAATAGATAAATTAGAAATAAAAAGCTGGCATTCAAGATATAACAACAGTTCCTGTGACACTGGTACAAAGTACTATTACCTGAGCCACACTGGTTCTCCAAAGTCCCTATTACCACTATGTAAAAGTATTAGAGTACATTCGGCACTTCATTTTTTTTCTCCATACTATTATTAATATATGATAACGTCCAGACGCCGTAACTGGGGCAGGTGTAAAACCCGGAAAAGTCCCGGAAAACCCGGAAAACAAGATCGATTTTCCGGAAATCATTTCTGACGTTCTAATTAAAAAAGTAACAAAGATAAATGACTGAAAATACTATATATGTTTTATTTACCCTTCAATAACAAACATTTGTAAAAATAAGCCTGATTTAATGACGTAAAGTAAGTTTAATTTGATAAAAAAAATATCCCGATTCTACGGAAAACCCAGCGGAAAAAAACTTGATTTTCCGGAAATAATGTTAGATGCTCTAAGTAAATATTTAGTAAAGATAGAGTAAAGAAAATACTATATATTTTAAACTGCCTTTCAGTATCAATCATTTGTGAAAATAAGCTTGATTTAAAGACGTTAAGTAAGTTTAATTTGATAAAGAAATAGCCGATTCTACAGAAAAACCGGGAAGAAATTATTAGTTTAAATTACCTTTCAATAAACTAATAAACTTTATAACTTAAATTTACCGAAAGCAAATATAATTATTTACATATATGTAAAAACTGAGAGTCTTTAGTTAATATTAATACAATTTTTATTATTCCGGCTTACGAATTTAAGAATTTATAGTCCTTTCAAAGATTTCCGGGTTTTCCTGTACGGCCGTATTTTACGGCAACGGTAATGCTATATTCAGGAGCTCTATAACTTCAATTTGCTGCAAGCAAATATAATTATTTACAAATATGTAAAAGCTGGGAGTCTCTTGTTTATATAGATACGAAATTTATGACTCTAGCACACGTATTGGGGCACTTACAGCCTTTTCCATGATTTCCGGAAAATCGCTTTATTTTTTCCGGGTTTTTCCGGGTTTTACACTTTGCCCCGTAACTGTCCGAATACTAATCTTATTCTTGTCATACGAATTTCCTATTCTTGAGGGTATGACATTTAACATCTAGCAGAGAAAAGGCATGACTACTGTCTTTTATATAATATCGAAAGCGCTGTTGCGACCAAAACTGATCTTAATTGATCTAACCGGATTTGTTTTGCTGTCAGATTTCTCAATAGGCGGCGTCTATGTTGATTATGGCTCATTTAATATATCCGAGTCTATGTAAAAGAGACGATATTTACAGATGACCGTGTAAATCAAAGAGAAAGATAACAACAATTTCTGATCATTTTAAATTATGATTCTGCACAAATTTTAAGGTAAATCACTCTTGAATTATTAACAATTAAAGTAGTGCCGTTGATATAACACAAAACGTTTTCAAGATTTTGTTTTAGCACAGCTGATTCTGTCTTAATAGTCTCTTTAGTTACTAAAGACTTTAGTGGTTTAGTCACCTTAACTAGTCCTATTCTTCATAGGATATTGATTTACACTTTTGACTGGCAATATCTTTCATGACGTATAGGGCACATAATAAATGTTCTAATGAAAATGGGTGACAGAACGGCTGGTAAATGAGACTACCTAACAGACAATTTAAATCTCCAGTACAGTACCAGCTTGTAGTATTTTCAGTAGTCTGAATAATTGAACTCAAAAAATTGAATACAGTGTATCGTGCTATTTTTTTGATGGTCGATATCCACCT
The DNA here is from genome assembly GCA_012932295.1 of Cyclina sinensis. Taxonomy (NCBI): domain Eukaryota; kingdom Metazoa; phylum Mollusca; class Bivalvia; order Venerida; family Veneridae; genus Cyclina; species Cyclina sinensis. The sequence goes on along the minus strand of JAAONU010000019.1, from coordinate 46,627,555 downwards.
TCAGAAGGCAGCATCCTGCCTGAAGTCTCATTTTTGAGACTACATTTTCAGTTGCAGTACATTTGTGATCATGCGTAAAAAGTGGGCAAAAACTACGGCTGGACTTGAACACAGGACACTCCACTTACAAGGTGGAGTCTTAACCAACTGAGCTACAAAGCCATATAATTACCTTTCATTTACTCAGTTACATTTAGTCACTGACTCCAAATTTACTTATTTAGAATTCCACAAAACATTAATTTTTATGTTGTTAAATCGGTAAGATCAGATAAGATTAATTTAGTTTTATTGTGCTGGAGCAGTACCCATATTATACTGTACTTTCTTAAATATAAGTGCCAGATAACAGGTAGTTGCTGAACCAATAAAAACTCACGATGCGACCAACTCAATATACAGACCAACTTAATATTACGAACATTTTCTTCTGGTCCCGATTTTTTTACTATATATTCTATTGTTAGTTAAACTCAGTAATAAGACCAACTCAATATTGCGTATTGCGACCACAATTTCCGGTCCCGAATGAAAATACAAACCTTTTTTGAACTCGAAATTGCGACCGCGACCAGAACGGAACAAAACGGGCAGCTGTTGACTTTAGCTATTCATCAAAGGTTGAGGTCGGCAAACTTGTTTACACAAACATGTACATAATGGGCACCTCGTGTTAATCGGTGTTAATTGATAATTTGACAGGTCAAAAGGATCCAGGTGTGGATAATTTACTTTAAGGTTGGTAGTTATCGGTTTAATTGTTTATGACACCCTTATTAGAGTAGACTGCGGCTTACTACACGATAATTTTTTATTGTTATAGTCACTAATTGATGCGCAAACGAATTAATGCAACACTAAAATATAAAAAATTTTGTGAGATTTACGTATCACTTTACATTTTTATTTTGATTGATACACATTGTACAAATTCATTACACAAAATATTCCTCCTGAAATTTGACTAAAATGAGCAAAAAGCGGACAGAGCTTTCTCTTAAAGAGAAAATAAATTTGATAATTTAACCATATCTTGACCATTATTCTGATCAAATCATTAGTTATCAAAGTAAGGACAAATAAAACAAATAAGTTATGCTTAGTGACACTACAATTGACGCAAAACACACAATGGGTCGATAAATCTACCATACACCTTCATGTCATCATCTGAACTCAATTTTAGGACCAACTCAATATTAAGACCACTTATTGCTGGTCCCAGAGGTGGTCTCATTATTGAGGTTTTACTGTATATATATTTGTTTAACCTTATGAATGTACAGGTGAGCAGCTATGTTCAGTAAAGTAGATGGTCAACAGAGGAATAGTTTCCTGGAGCAAACAAAAGCTCAGAGAGAGGAGAGAGCCCTTGAAAAACAAAAAGAGAAGTCAGCTCTTATAATCCAGGTATTATAAGGGAATTCTTCTTCCTGTTGTCTTTGTGGAAATAATCATACTCCTGTTGAGTTTTCAATATGGAATGTGTTATAAAGAGAGGGAAATCATATCCATCTTGTTCATATAAAGTTATATTTTTTAAAACTTTAACTACAGGTTCAGTTTTGTACACAGGTCAGAATATGGTATTGAATTTGATACCAATAATTATTAAATAAATATTCATAGTTAATTGAAAGATCTTTGTTAAATTTTCTGAGGCATTGCATCTCCCCCCTTTTTTTTTGTCATTAGGAAAGTTATAAAAAAAATGGTTCATTTTAGACTATTTCAGTTTTGAAAAGTTCATCCTAGGCTAGTATTAACATCCGTTACCAAGTGGTATGACTCATTGAGCACAGTAAACCAGAATTTATAAACAAACAACAAACAACTTATGTTTTCAATGTATCAGATAATATTTGTATTTGTATTTGCAGTGTGTATATAGAGGCTATACATCCAGGAAACAGCTAAGACAAGATATAAGGTACATATTTAATTGATTTAATTGTTCTCTGTAATAATTAACTGAAAGAGGGATGTTTGTGTTATAATGGTCATCATTCTCATACTGTGACTGGTTTGCTTAAATTGTTTAAAATTTGTTACACATATTTTGTGAATATTCTTTAACTTATACAGCTAAGAAGCATTCCCATTTAACTCAAACAGCAAAATACAGCCAAGTATCTACAATCTTCAGAAAACACCAATGATTCAAGTAACTGGATGTTACATCTACTAAATCCAAATTAGCTACTGTCACATGGGTTGTCAGTTGACCTTAGGCAGATCTAAATTCATAAAAAAAGAACATACCAGATGTCAGATTTCTGAGTTAATGAGAAAAGGGAGCAGAAAAGAAATGTTAGGAGAATATACTCGGTCCCCACGCATTGTTAAGTTGTCCGACAGTACATGGATTAAATGGAACGAATTAAAATGGACACTTTCATTTGTTTTGTTTTTTCTCTCCAATAGAGTGAACCGTTAAAAGCTGATATCTTCAGCAGTGCTTGTTTTTTATAGTTTAACTGTTATTTTGTTTAATGAAGGCAAGATATAGAGAAGCTGTTAGAGAAACCAGAGACCGAGGATGGAGACTACAAGCCAAATTTCAAACCAGGTAGATGGAGTTAAAGTTTATTTCCTTCATTAGGTAAATGTGCATGTCAGAGTTAAATTAAACTGCAATGCAGAATTTTGTTTCTAGAGTTGTTAATTGAATATAGATAACTGCTGAAAGGTTGAAAGCGGCTGTATATCAGAGGTTGAAAATGAACAAGAATGTTCATGTACAAGAACGATGCACAGTAGACATGATACTCCTTAGAATAGCAATGGAGGAGATTGTCTTTTTTCATAGAATTGCATTTTTTGATGTATCTTTTCATTCCTGGCATGAAATATTGAAAGGATCAATGAATATTTTTGTAGTACACACAAAAGTTATTCAGTCATGATCCATTTAGTTTGTGTCTGGACTGGAGAATTCTGTGCATTGATGTTTTAATTGAATTTCATATTTGGCAAAGGAACTTCCTTTTGCTGAAAGAACATAATTTTATGTATGAATGTTTGGGAATGGTAAATCATTTACAGCAAACTTTATTTTCTTTCAGCCCTGGAGGTTTACAAGCTCATAAGAAGGTTCCTGTTCACATACTCAGATGTCAAAGACAGCCATGTATGTTCACATATAATATCTTTTCTTGATTGTTTCAGTTTTTGTGTAGTACCAGTGTGTTATTACACAGGGTGTTTTTTCCTGTAAGTTGAGCCAGTTTTTATGTCTAAATATCTACAAATTACTTATCTTGAAGTCGAACATTATATATATATTGTGGGGTCACAGCAAAAAGCTTTTAAGAGCTATTATTTAAAGAGGATGATAGAACCTATTTGTTTTCATCCCCTCAATTTATACTCTGATCATAGTTTAACCCTGACCATGCTAAATATCTAAAATGGACTTGTCCATCTTTCAGTTTGGACAGATCCATCAATTGTTTAAGGGGGTGCTTATTGAAAATTTACTCACTGAATGGCGAAGTGTAGACCATGATCAGACTGCAAAGATGTGCATGCTGAACTTGGTCTGCACTGGTCACAAAGGTAGAGACAGGGTAAGGGTTAAACAGCTTGGAGAATGGAATTTTTTTTTATTTGTACATGACTCTCTTCAAAATCCTGCTTTGATTTAGGGAGACATTAAACTTTTGTTAGCAGAGAGAACATAAGTATATACATGACTTGCCTTAATCGCTGTGTTCAGCGTTCATTCATATATTTCAGTATCTGGAGGTGGTATGTCGGTATTTGCTCGCCACTATGGATTCAGACAACTTAAAGGTTTGTTACTAGTTTATCTGTGGAATCAGAAGTAGTGTAAATCAAAATTAAACTGAAAACTTTTGTTATTCTAATTGATTCTGTACAGGTATTGAAGTATGGATTTTAGTATAAAAGTTTTATGCCAAGCAGGTAAATGAAGCATTGTACATGCTCTCATTTTAAAGAAAAAGACACAATCACATTGTAAGTTTATGTATCATTTGTTGACAGTGGTTTGTACCATAAAAACAGGGATTTCTTTGGTTCTCTACCATAGTAGCATTTTTAATTACTCAGGTATCCTATGTCTCTGTGTCACTGTTGAAGGACTTTGTGTTACCATGGATACAGCAGGTGAAGGACATTTTATGGAAGTGTGTCACATGTCTGAAACAGTTTAAGGTAATATAATCTACTATTATATCAGATATATTAAAGTCCTAGGAATTCATTTTCCTACTGTTCAGTCTAAAAAAACTACAAAATTTATGGTGAAATAAAGCAAGTGAAACAAATCTTGCATCAGTTTGGTAGATTTAGGTACATGTGACTTTCACAATTTCAGAAAAAAACTGCTTAAATCAACTAAATATTTATATTACATGTGTTGTTACTTGTATTATTCATGTTAAAGTCAGCACCAACCATGTTTTTTATTTGGCACTGAAAAGTTTCAGAGTTATTGGTGTGTATTTATTTGCTGGCATTTATATAGAGAAGATGTAATACAGCGGTTTTAATTCTTTTTGCATGTTTTTATAGTGACAGTGTAGATAATCTTCTTTATAATCAAAGGTTCCTCAGTTCAAATCTATCCCAGGGCAAGTAGAGTAATTCCAGGATACATTTGGCACCTTATGCAAATAATTCACAATGGTAGATGTGATGACACGTGTAGAAGGTTTCACAGACATTCAGTACTTCGAGAATTCTGAGGAGAGGGTGTAAACAATAGAAATATCATATGGCACTTCTACACCCTTGCCTATCAGCTAGCTTTTATCGTGAATTGGTAGAGTGTTGGCTTTGTGATTGATGGTACCTGAGTTCAGATCCAGGCCAGGGCATATTTTAAGGGTCAAATTAATTATTACTCAAATGAGTTGTAACATTTCAAAGTATCGAAGGAATATTTTTATGTTGTTTATTACAGCCTGAGAGCCATGTTGATATGAAGCTTATGATGGTATATCTCAGGATGTTGATAACTTTCACCCATACAGCTACCTGGAAAATCATCAAAGGAAAAGGTACTGAGATTTTCACTGTAGTAGTAAAAGAGAAAAGGTGTTTACTAAAGGCCTTTCCAGTAAGACATACATGTATGTTCCAATCGAGAAAGGCACTCCCAAAGTGGACTAATAGCCTTTAGAAGTTTATTTGACAAAAAAGGAACCCCTGTATATAAAATGACCACCCAACAACAGATATTTATTTTTTGCAATCCTGGAGTGGGATGTATGTTTTACTCGAATGTCACAAGCCTTAGTGTATTCTTTTAGAATATCAGTACATGTGTTTTGAATTCAGCATTTTGATTTCTCCTATTATTATTGTTCTTGCTTTTTTGTTATACATTAACAAGTAGATTAACTCACACTGAAATAAAACAGACAAAATGAAACAGTTACAGAACTACTGATTCAAAAATCAACCATTGTTTTGCTCATTGAGAAGTTAGATGCATGAAAATCTTATTTTCGTTTCAGGTGAGGGTTTGACAGCGGGAATGAACCAGCTATGCAACAACATCATGGGTCACCTCAACAATAAAGGTCTCTATCCTGCTGTTCAAGTAAGTGACCAGTGTCCTAACTTGTCCTACAAATCCTGTATGAGACAGGCAATATGCTTTTGAAATTTTGGTGCTGTTTATTTCATACTTTAAGAGACATACCCTAGAATTACAAGCATTTAATTTCCTTGAGAAATGGTAGCCTAATGCCAAGGTGTCAGTCATAAATTCTAAGTACAAAAGGTAAACTGACTGTATTCATATGAGATTCATGTTTTACAATTTTGGGAGGGTAGTGATTCATTAGAAATGCACGCTTCATTGAGGAAACATTTAACAAAGCTTTAATGTATCAATTATTTTTCATTTTATAGAAAATGATCTGATAAAATACACACACTGTATATCATTAGTTATTTCCCTTTAAAATGACCCCCGACTACCAGAAAAGTTGTATGTTTAATGTAAAAAATGTTTTAAGTGCTGTCAAATAAAGAAGGAGATAGCACTTTCTTGAGATAGCACTTTCCACTTTCTTGAGATAGCACTTTCTTGAGATAGCACTTTCCACTTTCTTGAGATAGCACTTTCTTGAGATAGCACTTTCTTGAGATAGCACTTTCCACTTTCTTGAGATAGCACTTTCTTGAGATAGCACTTTTTTGAGATAGCACTTTCCACTTTCTTGAGATAGCACTTTCTTGAGATAGCACTTTCTTGAGATAGCACTTTCCACTTTCTTGAGATAGCACTTTCTTGAGATAGCACTTTCTTGAGATAGCACTTTCTTGAGATAGCACTTTCCACTTTCTTGAGATAGCACTTTCTTGAGATAGCACTTTTTTGAGATAGCACTTTCCACTTTCTTGAGATAGCACTTTCTTGAGATAGCACTTTCTTGAGATAGCACTTTCCACTTTCTTGAGATAGCACTTTCTTGAGATAGCACTTTCCACTTTCTTGAGATAGCACTTTCTTGAGATAGCACTTTCCACTTTCTTGAGATAGCACTTTCTTGAGATAGCACTTTCTTGAGATAGCACTTTCCACTTTCTTGAGATAGCACTTTCTTGAGATAGCACTTTCTTGAGATAGCACTTTCCACTTTCTTGAGATAGCACTTTCTTGAGATAGCACTTTCCACTTTTTTGAGATAGCACTTTCTTGAGATAGCACTTTCCACTTTCTTGAGATAGCACTTTCTTGAGATAGCACTTTCTTGAGATAGCACTTTCCACTTTCTTGAGATAGCACTTTCTTGAGATAGCACTTTCTTGAGATAGCACTTTCCACTTTCTTGAGATAGCACTTTCTTGAGATAGCACTTTCTTGCATTCACCCCTCATTTTGATCTTGATCTAAGTCGCAAAAACATCTGGAATCAGTGATTCATATAAACATGGTGAAGGCTGTAAATTATGTATGAGGGAATATCATGTATGTATTCAGTGAAGTAAAAATTGTAGATCAGCATCTTGTGTTTGGTAAACTTTCAGATTCTGTTGGTAAGGGGCCTAGCAAGGAGTAAACCAGCTTTTACCAAAACTTCTCTGACAGCGATTCTTACAATATCTATGAGGTAAGGCAGATTATTAAGTATGTGTTTGTCTGCTGTATGTTAGTGATACCAGTTGCCAAAAAATATAAGCAAATGGCTACCAGGATTTCTAGGTTTATTTGAACATGAAACGTGTTTTCACAATGTCTGTGGTAAAAATGGAAAAAATTAGATGATTTTTTTTTTCTTGTAGTACAATTTTTTTTTCTGAGTATACATGTTTTTTGCTATTTTTTTAATAAGAATTTAACTAAACTGTTTATAATGTTCACAAAAATCAGTTTGTAATGTTAATATTTAATAAAATCAGTTTGTGTTTTTTTGCATTCTAAATATGTGGATTTGAAAAATTTCTGTTAATTCTCAAGTGTTCTTTGAAATTCTTTAATTTCAACCAAATTCGTAATTATTTCAATTAATAATTTCATACTAAGTACACACATGTTTTTATTAACCATTATCATAATAAACATATTTAAACAGATTAAAATTCATTCTAACATGATACTTTGTGACATCCTTAGGGCAGAGAAAGATGTCAGCTGTAGTATATTCTATGATATACCACACAATGTCATCACAATGTTACCTTTTTCTTGTTGTTACAATGTAAGAACTGAAAAGACAGTGCCGAAGTAGGAAGTTTCATGATTTTTAGAATTGGAATGAATAATACCACAAATTGGTATAATGGATAATGTATTTTGGTGTTCAGATGTGTGCAGTTTAACCACCAGGGCTAAAGTGATCATGATTAAATTTTTACCACAATGTAATATTTGTGGTATACTCACCAATATTATGTGCTGTGACATTATTTTATAACTACATGTAGAACAGTCAGTGTTGGAGTAGAGAAGTCAACAAAGCTTTTCACATATAATTTCAGACCACTGTTGGCAGCCAATTTCTCTGACAACCTGTTGACCTTATTTGTATTAAACATCTTGTCAGTGCCAGCTCTGATACATCACCTGTCAACGACAGCTCCTGATGTATGTAAAACAGCTTTTATTTTTAATCAACTGATGATAAGTCCCTTTTTATATGCTTAGCTTTTAAAAATAGTAAGGAGGTTCATTTTATGAAACGGTAATATATGTACTACTACAGATTGCCAACATAAAGTGCTAAAGATATACATCAAACTATTGGTCCCTGTGAAGTTTTGGTCATGGTGTCTTAAAGAAGATGTATGCAGGTATGATCCCTGAAGGTGTATGCTTTCCTTTTACAGTGTCTCACCATTCTGATAACAAACAGGGTCTTCAAGAGATCCTTAGATCTGCTGACCAATGAACAAAGTACACGTATTATCTTCAACTCTCTGGAGGGGAATTATGCTCTGTGTTTGCTGGGTAGGTTTAATAGAAGTTTGATCGTAAGGTTATTAAGTGAAATCTAGATACTTAAGTATTTAAAAACTTAAAACACTGGTGTAAAAGTATATCTAATATTATATAGGAATAGGCATATTTAGAATTCATGCTGGAGAGATCTGTTCTGTTGTTCTGTCTGAAAAGCCTCCACATAATATTTGTAAAGAAAAATTAACTATTTACAAATAAAAAAAAATTAAAATTGGAAACTTTGACAGTATTTACCTGTCGTATTTTACAGGATTTCTTGCCATTAGGTTTTTTGCTCTGATAATCAAGTAATAGTACCTTTTTATCCACCAAGAACTTCTGTGTACATGTGGTATGTACCTGTAGTGTGTACCATTGATTTATTTCTGGCTAAATTTCAGCAAACTTGATACAGCTGGGTTACTCAGAGCTAGAAGGCTTAGTGGAAAATACAAACAGTTTTATGGTAAGTGTGTTGCACACTGACAGTCGAAGAAAGAAAGTCTATTTTTAGAACTTACTCATTGTATAATGCCAAATGTTTACACAGTACATTTATTGAACCTGTAAGGAAACAAGATATTATACCTTACATAGATATGTTCCTCATTGGCATATACATGTGTACAATATAAGCATCAACCCCTTAGTTTGTGTTAAATATGCAGAATCTTATTGGCCTGCTTAGTTTGTTACTATACAGCACAGCGGCTCACTGAGATTTAGGTGATCTTGACTTTAAAGAAATTCATACAATGTGTTAATGATCAATGTGGTGAATTGTCTCAACTTTATCAGTCTCAGCAACTATTTCAGCACAGGTGCCGGCTGAGACTTAGGTGTTTGTGGCCTTAAAAAAAATGATCACATTTAATTTTTCAAACACATACTAACATGTTTGCCATCTTTTTCTCCCAGTTCTACATTTAGTTGAAGGTGAAAGTAAACTATAAGCTAGAAATTTTGTGCAGTGTAAAATATAAAATAGTACACACCTCTGAGGGTGTCCTGGTATTAAAGTCACCAACTGGTCAACCCGCAAACATTGATGAACTGAACCCAAAATATTGTACCTATGCAATGTGTAGACATCATCTTGTAGACAAATAGATTATAATGGCTAATGGAAATACCACAGACAGTAAGAATGTAATTCAGTGAAAAAATTCTGTATGAGATAAGGTTAACATATATCTAAGCTCACTGTAATTAATCTATTTCAGACAGTGACAATACGACTGCTGGACAAGTGTAAGCACTATGTACAGAACAAGCGATCCAATCTAACCCACTGGCATCCTGTGCTGGGCTGGTTCTCACAGCAAACAGATCAGGGGTAAGTCTTTAGTCTTCAGTGTTACATCTACAGTTAATTACAATGGGAAATGTACACTCAGACAATTTATTGGTTTATATATAGCTTTAAAGAACTATCCTAATACTTAGATAAAATACAAATTAACATTACAAAAATTGTTTAAGTATATTTTTTAACTTTTACTTGGTTGAAAACTTTTGACAAGAAGTATCAAACTGAAACCTGATGTAAAAGTTACATGTGTATGAAGGTAAACAAGCACAGTTACCAGAAACATACCATGTAAACTTTACCAGGGGACACCATGTTTAAAGGTTACATACCATTTGTTTGGAAATCGTACCGTGTTTAGTATACCTGGTGATTGTACATTTCCAGGTTACACAAGGCTATGCCCTTTGTGGTGAAATCATACCATGTTAGATGTACCATATGACTGTACATTTCCAGGTTACACGAGGCTATGCCCTTTGTGGTGAAGCAGCTACAGATACTGTGGTGTAGTAAGATGGTTAGACTACTGTTCCTAGAGTTGATAGACTATGTAGACTATGCCAAAGAGGTAGATACCCAGAAAGCTGCAGCTAAAGATAAAGGTATACTTCTTAATAGATCTAAGCAGGCTTCTTTACTTTGCAAGTACAGATTGCTTATTGCAAAAATAAAGAACTTTGAGAAGTAACATCAAATTTATACAAAAATGTAATATTCTACTGTGGTATCATTTTATTTCGCTTAGGGTTAATTTTCGCGTATTTCGCGCTTAGATATGTGTACACTTGGTACATTACTTCGCACATGTCGATGTCTCTAGGCAGTTGGTTGAGTTTTAATAGATAATTATGCAGAATTTAAGTGAATAGTATTTCGTTGGAACATGAATCCAACTGCAAATAAATCACCGTAGTGTCTTTATATGCAGGTTGGGCATTTTGATAAATGTCATCTCATACAGTTCGAGCATTCATTTTTTATGTGGAGAAAAACACGTCTATAAATTTAAACTTTTATTTATTTTGTCAAATAACTTAAATTAAGTGACACTTTGTATAACTAGAATGTGTAATTGAGACAAAAAACGGTCAATTATATCCGTTAATTGTTGAGCAAATGACACGAGTAACTTAGCAGAACGGAATAAACAACGATATGATAATTGATGATTAAAGGGTGTTATTTTTGACACATGGCTAGCTCGCTCAATTAAATAAACAGAAGAAACTGTAGAAAGGGTGGCCAAGACTGATTAGAACATTGAACTTTTATTCTACAAAATAATGAATTTGCGCGAAATTACATCCGTGCGAAATAGTCATTTTCGGCGTTTGCGCGAACTTTCGTGCCAGCGAAATTAAATGATATCACAGTATTTAGACTTAGATAATGTATACACTGTTTCTGTATCATACTAAACAGACACCTCTTGTTTTATGATAACAAGAAGTTACATGTACATGCATGCCTTACCTAAGTTTAGAAAAGATTTGATAGTACTTGTCCAGAGGTTAATTCATTTCGAGAATGTCAGTGGTAATACAGGGATATTTCAGTACTGTTTTCAATTTACTGTTACCTAAATAAGTATACCTGTACTTTTGTTTTCCTTTATTTTATTTCAAACCATTAATTAATGATTAACAAACAAGAAAACAAATTCTAGTTTCTACATCTTCTTCATGCACTATTTTTATTTCCTTATACAGCAGGTATTTTAAAGAAAGCATTAGATAAAGCCTCCTCCAAGAATGCAGCTTCTAAGATTAAACTGAGCAGTAATATAGCCCAGTCTACATGCCTTCCATGTGCTTTATACCAGTGTGCCATGAATACCCTATCACAGCTTAGGCTCGATATAGTCAGTGGTAAGTTGGTCTTCCTTCGGAGTTCTTATAGGGTCAAGACAGGGCTGGTATAAGTAACGTGACTTTATGACTTCAATATTGTAGTAGAAAAATAAAATGGTATTTCTACTCCCTTGCCAGTAAGGTAGCTGTTGTAGCAGTATGATAGAGTACCTGTTTTGTGAAGTATAGGACTGGAGTTTGAATCCATTGGGGGGCAACTTATCTTCAAAGAGTGTCACATGAATATTGCCTGTCATCAGACAATTGATACTGTCAAACAGAGCACAGCGTAACAAGTAAGGTACTGGTATAACAAAATGTATTGTCACAACTGAAAATGTTTTACATCACATGAGGATCAGATATTCTTTTTACTTAAGTTTTTCATTATCTTACCTTACCCCCTGTTAATGTTTCCAGGTTTAAGCTACAATGAGATATTATTGCCTATACTGTGGAGGTTCCTGTGTGATCTGGGGCCTTGCTGTGGTCTCAAGGTGTTCTTAGATCTCCTGCAGCAAACACCAGAGAGCACCATACACCCAGTGTTTAGTCTTCTTACACTGTTCTGTGAGGCAGCTTCAAACTATATATGGTAAGAACTCCTAAAATGTACTTCTTCAAATCAGCAATGAACCTGATCATTTGTTTGTTGTAGAAATACATTTTTCCTTGTATCACATCTTTTGTTTCTGATAAAAAAATACTGCAGGAACTGAGAAAAGATGTCATAGGACTCAGATATTTGACTCAGATATATTGTTCTATTGCAGTTTCTAGGACTGTTTATTCTCTTTTATATGGTGTATTGCTATGCTTCAGGTGTATTGCCTCAGGTTAAATACCTTTTTCACAAAAATAGGAAGTATTTTACCCCCCGCCACTGTTTTTTTTTCTATATCTATTTGAGTTTATTTATCATTGTTGTTGGTTTCCCATTTGAATAATTCAGTTATTTTAAGTGGTAGGGGATAGTGTAAGATACAGAAAGCATCACATTCCAGAAACACTTGTGTCTCTTTTACATCCTCCGTATATAGCACCAATATATTGGACCTCACCGTAATGTCTCATCCAAGAATCAGTTAAACTTTACCATTCTTGAGGCAATTAACTTTGCCTTTGCAGCCAGTGCAGACCAAGATCAACCTGCAGATCTGTGTAGTCTGATCATGGTCTGCACTACTTGCCATTCAGTCAGTAAATTTTCAAGAAGCATCCCCTTGAACTATTAATGGATTTGTCCAAACTGACACATGGATGAGTCCATATCAGATATTTAGATAGTCAGGGTTGATTATGTTTGTGAATAAGTTCATAGTACTATTTACTATTTCTTTCAAAATAATTGTGACTTAATACTATCCTAATAGACCTAAAACTTGAAAGTAAAGTAGTTTTTGAAACTGACCAATCACAGGATAGTCTAGTTATGTAAAGATTTCTGTTTGTTCTTTTCAGCACATTAGACCACATAGAGATGTTTGAACACCAGAAATTGTTTAAAGTGGATGACTACAGAAAGATGAGTGAATTCCTCAACCTGTTTGTATTTAGAATCCTTTGGGGTGGACTAATGTGTAAGTCTGTTTCATTTTAGACCAGTCACAATCTTAGTACATTGTTTGGCCAGACATAGTTGATTTTTTTAATGTGTAGTACATTCATATATAGCTGCTGCAGTTATTTCATAAATGGAAGACAAAGATAATGGTTCACACTGTGTCACAAAAGTTTCTCTCTGGCCTTTGAAGGAGAAGAAAAAAGTTATTAACTAATGGCCATTCCAGTGAAACATATATCCTACCGTAGGAAAGCATATTCAGAATGCACCAACCCTTTTAAGAAGTTTAAAGAAAGACCCAAAAGAAAAAAAAAATAATGCCTCTTGACATATTTTTTATTTTATTTTGCCATCCCAGGGTGAGATATACTGTTTACATGTGTGGTATTATGTTTCACTGGAATGCATGGCACTAAATGAATCAGAAAGATATACTTCTTGTTCTGTTTTGTTCAGTCAAGCTGAGAATGCATGCTTTTGAAAACTTTTAACTTTTTTAATGTGATCAAAGTTACAATGGTAGAAAGAAGAAGTTTAGCAGTGTATTGGTCGGTTGTTAATAATGCTTTTATACATGTAAATACCTCATTTACTGCAAAGTAAAGGCCACATTTCCATTGAATGTAGATTTCTGGAGAAGCATTTATATGTGCAGTGAAAAAAACTGCTGTAATTTTATTTCTTTGATACATTGCAGCCATCAATACAGCAAACAACAGTGAAGTGTTTATCTCTGCTAGGGGTCTGCTAATGATTTTATATGAGAGTGACAGTAGAAGAAACTATGCCCCAAAAGATCATTGGCTCATCAAGTAGGCATTGTACTAGCAGCTTAGCACTTAAGATTTAGAGACTAGTAACAAATACATGTATGTAGTACGCATTGAAAAAAGTATATTTCATTTAGGTGAAAATTTAAGAAAAAATAAATTGTTTTGGCTTTTGTTTAGGGTCATTCCAGAAAAAAAATATATATTCCACATCAGGAAGGCACTTTGGAAATGAACCAACCTCTTTTAGAAGTTTATTTGACAAGACCCTCCCCGCCACAACTCCATCTTAAAAAATAACACCCAGAAAATAATTTCTTTAGCTTGCGTCCCTGGATTTGGTTGTGCATATATATTTTACTGGAATGGCTCTTAGTAGCATTTTATGTAAATAAAAAATTGCTTCTCTTTTTCCTTGTTTTAAGTCAACATGTTTTTAGGGATTCTTTTTTAAACATATATACATTGTCATGGTAACTATAAACTGTAAGACAGGACAATGTGTTGGCCTATTTCTTATCATGCAAAGCTGAAAAAAATAATAATGCAATGTTAGTGGAAAGGTCTGTAGTGAAGTAAGATTAGATCGAATTTTTTGCTCTGCACTTGTATACATGTTACTTACATAAGGTATGTGTCTATTGATTTCAGAGATATAAAACCAAGTAGTTTTATCAGTGAGCTGGACAAAGGGAGAAAACTCTCACAGTATATTTTACAGAAAATCCCTCACATTATTCCATTCTCAGAGGTTTGTTATATTTCAAGTTATATTTGTGTTCAGAATGCCCAAGGTTCATGAAAAGGTTCAAGATATTTCTTGAAAAAACAGTAAATGTTTAGAAATCAGAAGATTTTGAATATTTAGTATCACTTTGACCACTAATACAAAAATGAGTAACTTTTACTGTAAATTTCTGATACCAGGACAACTTTCATAGTTTCACAGTCATGCAAATCAGGCATTACTGTAGACCTGAGCATATTGAAATAAGTTCGGCTGATTAGAGACAGTCTTCATAAAGACTCTTTGTAGAACTATTCCAGATAAACATATTTCATCCCAGGAAAGCACTTTCAGTATGTGCCAGCCCCCTTCAGAAGTATATTTGACAAGATAAGACCCCATTTCCCTCACACACACTACATGAAAAAGACAGCCCTTAAAGTATTTATTTTGCTTTCCTGGGGTGGGATATATCTTCTATCAAAATTGATTTAAGTGGGACTCTACTGTTTGATGTTGTGTCAAGAATTACCTTTACATATCTGTTCCTTACCTTTGCCAGCAGGTGTGTTAATGTCATAAAAGGAAATTTCGAATGCTGAATTGATGTGCATGAAATACAAGGTTGTTGAGTGTTTTTATTGCTATAGTTCTCAAATATTCATTGCCTCACAGTACCTATGAATATTGATATTATCTTGTTACAGAGGGTGAAAATATTCAGGAAGAGTGTACAAAAAGAGAGGGAAGTGTTGGGTCTGTGTGAATCTATCAGTGCCACACCACAGTCAACTCTCATCACTGTACACAGGAGTAGAATTGTGGAGGTGAGCTCATATGGTTGGTCTATACATGCTTTTTTTTGTGGAAAGAGCTGTTAAACAGGGCTATCATTTAGAGGCGGAAGGCGGGTATTTTCCCCTGCTATTTTGAGATCTTCACCCGGCTACATTTCATAAAACCAGGCTTAATTTATAACGAACTGGCTGCAAATCACCTGCCTACTTTACATGTACTCCCTCCAACTCAAAAACTTAATGAAACCCCTGTTAAAGAATAGGGGCGTGTTGAACAGCTCTTTGGTCGTTTCGATTTTATATTCATTTACATTACATTTATAAACTATCAAAACATCTTTCTAAAATTCATTTTTTAATCTTGTTATAATTGTTTCACAGAACATGGATCCTACAGTTAATAATTTATCAATGTTAAACATAACTTTTAATAGTTTATAACATTTGTCATCTCCATGTAGGATATAGTTTTTTTTTATCCATTTTACTTTAAGCCTATACATGTGTATAAAACTCGGAACATCTACCATTTTTAAGTGCTCTATATAATCTTTAATTACCACTGATTGTTTTATCCTAGCTTCACCATCCCACATAAAATCAAACATCTGTGCAGTCTGATCATGGTCTGCACTATTCGCCATTCAGTTGGTAAATTTGTAATAAGCACCCCTGTAAACAATGAATGGATCTGTCCAAATTGAAAGATGGACAAGTCCATTTAAGATATTTAGCAGGCTAAGGGTTAAATTTAATGTTTTAGAAAAAGAAAAAAGGTGTAACAGGACCCTTATCCTCTGTTTTACAGGATGGTTACAGACAGCTTGCCCAGTTACCACCATGTGCTATAAAAGGTGTTATCAGGGTAAGGTTTATCAATGAGCAAGGTTTAGATGAGGCAGGCATTGACCAGGATGGTGTGTTTAAAGAATTCCTGGAAGAAACTATCTCCAGAGTATTTGATCCATCACTAAACCTTTTCAAAGTAAGTGTATTCCTTTCCTCTTTTTATTTTAAGGCTATTTCTTGCTGATAAATGTTTGTGTGAAATCTCATTAGACACCTTTTAATATTTGGACCAGTGACTAGAAGTGACAGTAACTTTTAACAGCAAATTCCAAATGGATTTTAAACTTGGAAATCCTCATCGATCATTAGAAATGAGAAATTTTCAGTTATATATGATATGTTCACAAGGACTTGTCATGTTTCAGGTCACCAGTGAACAGTTATATATGATATGTTCACAAGGACTTGTCATGTTTCAGGTCACCAGTGAACAGAAACTTTATCCTTCTTTGTCATGTTTCAGGTCACCAGTGAACAGAAACTTTATCCATCTTTGTCATGTTTCAGGTCACCAGTGAACAGAAACTTTATCCATCTTTGTCATGTTTCAGGTCACTAGTGAACAGAAACTTTATCCATCTTCCACATCATATATCCAGGAGAACCATCTGTTCCTGTTTGAGTTTGTCGGCAAGATGCTAGCAAAGGCAGTCTATGAGGTAAATGAGAATATTCAGTATGCACGGATCTACACCTGTGAGCTGTGAAAGCAGTGTTAGGAACTTGCAGTATAGAGGTCGATAATGTGGAGAATGTATGAAACTGTAAATTTAAAATAAATTTTTTAAAAAATGAAAATTAGCTAACTGCTGTGGTCGAGAATTTCTTACCATCTGTTTATCACTCCTGTGTTATTGTCTTATATTGAATCAAGCATTGTCAGACAGAGAGTCGGTCCATATATATGCTTTGCTTCCGTCTTCTTGATCAACTACAAGCACTGGGCTTGATTTGAAGACATTGGACTTACGGTTGATCTCACATCTTGACATTTGCTTAGGTATATCAGAACAAAGAACACAACACAGATAGGTTTGTAAGGAAAAAACCTATCGTTGATTTTTTATATGCTTTATAGAATTGTGTTTATGTTACAGGGAATCATTGTAGAGGTGCCGTTTGCACCATTTTTCCTGACACAGATTCTCGGCCATACTTCAAGCTCTACCTACAGTTCTCTTGATGAACTTCCATCTTTAGATCCAGATCTTGCAAAAAATCTCACATACATTAAGGTACTCATTTATATTATAGAAGGTAATGTGGATTTTTTTTAGTGAACTGTTCAAGTTTTAAATTTCTATATTTGCACTATAGCACAAACTTATAAAACATCTTTGAAGATGATAGAGGTACACGTAGTTTAAGATATTGACCAGGAAAATAGTTACAGAAAGTTATCATTTTAATTGTGTGTATACTTAGATTTTTTTCCTATATTTGACAGGTCATTTATTTTCTTGGCATAGCTGAGTAACTAAAATCAATATGTATATGCAAATGTGTATATAATACTGCTTTGGAAAAATGATTAAATGCCTTTTTATTAAATTAAAGGAGTATTGATAATGTCAGTAAATACAGATTGAGGTTATTTTGTGCTGACTATTTTAGCATTATGAGGGTGAAGTCAGTGACCTAGACCTTACCTTTTGTTATGATGAGGATATAATGGGGAGACTAGAAACTCATGAGCTTGTTCCAGGAGGGAAAGCTGTCACTGTTACCAATGAGAACAGGTAAATGTAAAGGCATTCTTCAACAAGGCAAATATACCACATGATATAATACTAATAAAACTGTGACATACCAGATGTTTCATTCATGTTTCATTCATTGTACTTTAACATAAATATTTTTAATTTATCAGTTGTACGTTGTTGCATGCACATTTAAAGGGAACAGAACATTCCACAGACTGAGATTTGTTTCTTGATATCTTATGAATTCACTATCCCTCTATATCCAGAAAAAAAGAATTACTATTAACTGTTATATTGTATTTTTGACTAATACATGCCTTTCCATAACTAGGAATTTTCAGTACTCTAATGGTAGACAAGGCATGAGACCTTTTTAATTGGGGCGGTTAGATTATCAATTTCAGAATCATCTGAACTGTACATAATTTCTATAACAAAAGTTTTTCTTTAGCCACTCTGGTACATAAATATTGTCACAGTTAATTAATGTTAATGTACATCTCATTATGAGGATGACAATAAATGACCAGTGATTAATACACTTGATGACTGACTGTAACATTACTTATGTATGAGTTAAATACAATGTATTATTGAATCTTGAATTTATCAACATATTCATCATCGTTGGTGACCCCCGGTACATATTCCGCACAACTACATTATGTACCGTGGGATAATTGACTGCAGATTATTCATTTTCATGAATGTTTATTAGCAAAGGGAAGTAACTCCTCGTCGAATGAGATTCCGCAATACAAATAGATACTCTTCAGTGTGAAGAGTATGAATAATGACAAGTTACTTAAAATAGACGTATTTCCCAAGATTTAAACATGGCCCAAAAGGCAAATTGTAACTAGTACTTTCATTGGCTGAGATTGCGCAAGGGAAATCTTTCAGAATCCAATGAAAGTAGGTAATGAATTATTCATGAGTACGAAATTTTACCAACCAATTGTCCCACGGTAGATAAATAGAGTGAAACTGAATGAATCAAACGTGGGTTTCCGACGATGCATATTCATTTATTTATGATAGTTTAAACTTGGTAGAGTGTTCTTGACACAAAGAAACGCACACAGATTTACTGAATAGTTGTTAGTAACGGTGAAATAAGCAATTGAAATAAACACACTTTCTAACTTTGAGTTTATATATTAAGGAAACTGTGAAATGAGTAATTTTTCAACAGTGCAACTTGAATGCAATCTTGCCCAAACTTCTGGTATATCTTGAAACCTTAAAGCGACTGACTCACAGATGGGCCGACGATGAAAAAAAAAGAAAATGTTCTTACATCTTGAAATTTTAGCTGCAGTTGTGAAGAATATATTTAAACTAAGTTACTGATTCATTTTTTGATACAGAAGAACATCAAAATATAAAGTTTTACAAACTTTTATCAGTAAAAAATTTACCCTATTAGTCACAGGGTAGATACTTAGTTATAACATTAATTTTGACGCAACCTAACAAATAGGCGCTGTGGCTCAGTGGTCTAGATCGTCGCTCTATATTTTACTGACCGAAAGGTCATGGGTTTCGAATCCTGGTTAAGTCAAAAAATTTTTTTTCAGTTTTCATGGTGTATAGAAGCATAATATTATGTTTTTCCATAATATATTAAATTCTCTTAAATTTTACAGAAAAACAATTTTCAGCAAAATTCTGTGAGTCAGTCGCTTTAACAAATCTTTGCCACTTTCTGTGCCTGTAAAGGAGTATCAGTAATTATGCTCCAGTATTATTCTTGTCATACATAGAAAATATTGAGAGGAATATTACTGAATATGTTGTCCTCCACTCATTATTTTCAGGATCCGATATGTGCATTTAATGGCCCACTTCCGTATGTACAGGCAGATACGTGAACAAACCCTGGCATTTATAAAAGGCTTTAAATCAGTGGTGAATATAGAATGGCTCAGCATGTTTTCCTCACCTGAACTACAGAAGTTGATCTCTGGTGACACTGCTGACCTAGATATTAGTGATCTGAGGTAAGCTCTAGTATAGATGTTAATGATCTTATGTAAGCTCTAGTGTAGATATCAGTCATCTGAGGTAAGCTATAGTGTAGATATAAGTGATCGGATTTAAGCTCTAGTGTAGATGTTAGTGATCTGAGGTAAGCTCTAGCATAGATGTAAGTGATCTGAGGTAAGAACTAGTATAGATGTAAGTGATCTTAGGTAAGAACTAGCATAGATGTTAGTGATCTGAGATAAGTTCTAGCATAGATGTTAGTGATCTGAGGTAAGAACTAGCATAGATGTTAGTGATCTGAGGTAAGCTCTAGCGTAGATGTTAGTGATCTGAGGTAAGCTCTAGCATAAATGTTAGTGATCTGAGGTAAGAACAAGCATAGATGTTAGTGATCTGAGGTAAGCTTTTATGTAGATATAAGTGATCTGATATAAGCTCAAGTGTAGATATGAGCGAACTGAGGTAAGCTCTAGTTTAGATATGAGTGATCTTAGGTAAGCTCTAGTGCAGATATGAAGTTATTTAATTTAATCTCTAATGTAGATATGACTGATCTGAGGTAAGCTCTAGTGTAGATATGAGTGAACTGAGGTAAGCTCTAGTGTAGATATGAGTGAACTGAGTTAAGCTCTTATGTAGATATGAGTGATCTGAGGTAAGCTCTAATGAAGATATGAGTGATCTGAGGTAAGCTCTAATGAAGATATGAGTGATCTGAGGTAAGTTCTAGTGTAGATATGAGTGAACTGAGGTAAGCTCTAGTGTAGATATGAGTGAACTGAGGTAATCTCTAATGAAGATATGAGTGATCTGAGGTAAAATCTAATGAAGATATGAGTTATCTGAGGTAAGCTCTAGTGTAGATATGAGTGAACTGAGGTAAGCTCTAGTGTAGATATGAGTGAACTGAGGTAATCTCTAATGTAGATATGAGTGATCTGAGGTAAGCTCTAGTGAAGATATGAGTGATCTGAGGTAAGCTCCAATGAAGATATGAGTGATCTGAGGTAAGCTCTAGTGTAGATATGAGTGAACTGAGGTAATCTCTAATGTAGATATGAGTGATCTTAGGTAAGCTCTAGTCTAGATATGAGTGAACTGAGGTAAGCTCTAATGAAGATATGAGTGAACTGAGGTAAGCTCTAATGAAGATATGAGTGATCTGAGGTAAGCTTTAGGGTAGATATGAGTGAACTGAGGTAAGCTCTAGTGTAGATATGAGTGAACTGAGGTAATCTCTAATGTAGGTATGAGTGATCTGAGGTAAGCTCTAATGTAGATATGAGTGATCTGAGGTAAGCTCTAGTGTAGATATGAGTGATCTGAGGTAAGCTCTAGTGTAGATATGAGTGAACTGAGGTAAGCTCTAGAGTAAATATAACTAATTTTCATTCACTTTTCTTTGAAGTAAATATTGTGTTTTCGAGATGCAGAGTAAATAATTATGAGTCTTAATGGTGGTTATCGTATGTGAATCACTGAAACCGTGAAATCTATTTCCATTCTAACAAGTATATATTTCTAAGGGGTGCAAGTATTTGTACTTCTTAACCATCTCATCATTTACAGTTGTTGTCGTCCCTGTCAGGCTGTTCGGTTTTCCCAGCTATTCATTTCCCTCAAGAAAAGGGAAACATTGAGGTCATTTATAGTTAGTAATTTACATTTTAACAAATTTCTGTTATGTTATCATAGATGAACATCAAAAAAGATAATTAAGTCCATAACAATATTTCACCTATAAGACCACTGAAAAAATTATCCAAATTTACAATAACAAGAACAGTGGAAAGGAGTTTGCAATGACTTCAGTGGGTGCTTCTCTATATTTAGTTTGATATAACGCATAGGATATATCAGTGCAAATTCCTTCTTTGTTTATTATTAATGAATTGTGGATAGTGATGGAATTTGTGTTTGACTTTACAACCACTAATATTGTATATCTCATTCATAATTTCTGATAATTTTTCTGTATTAATCTTTATTCTCAGGAAACACACCCAGTATTATGGTGGTTACCATAACAACCACAAGGTGATCAACTGGTTATGGGATTTACTGGAAAAGGACTTTACACAAGCAGATAGGGCAGCATTTCTCAAGGTAGATCAAGGTCACTCTTCTGTTTGCAAAATACTGGAGATTTCATTTAAAGATAATGGACTATGTAGAAAGATAGACTAAGGTATTGTGAAGAAATAGGAATTGGCAATGTTTATGGTAAATTTTAATTTAAGGTCTTGTTAAAGTTTATTGGCAAATCAGAAAGGTAGTAACTAGAAACCCCTGGGAATTCTTGAAGTTTATCAAATGTACAGATAATTTTAGCATATTTTTGCATGTCATTATCTTTTAACTTAAGATGTTTAAGAATGGCTCGAGCAATTCAAAAGGGCATTTAAGTTCAGAAAGTTCAAGTGTTTAGTGTTCGACGGTCATGATTTGATTTTTCAGTTTGTGACAAGTTGTTCCAAGGCACCATTGCTAGGGTTTGCCCATTTGGAACCTCCGTTTTCCATCAGATGTGTCGAGGTCAGCGATGATCAGGTGAGATTTACAATTCATGACTGGATCTCTTAAAGAAAATTACACTGAAACCTCATTATAAAATGTCATAGTCATTCAAATTCCTTTGCATTTAATTTAAACATTCAAGACTCTAAGCATTTAGCACAGCCATTTTAGTACTTTTGCATTCGGCTTAGCCATTCCAGTAATTTTGCTCTCATAATAATTCTGATGTGATTTTTTTCTCCCAGGACACAGGTGACACAGTGGGCAGTGTACTGAAGGGATTTTTCAACATTAAGAAACGTGACCCTGTGGGAAGACTTCCAACTTCGTCCACTTGTTTTAACCTTCTCAAACTTCCTAATTACCAGAAGAAAACAACTTTGAAAGAGAAGTTAAAATATGCAATTCACTCCAACACAGGCTTTGAATTATCTTGATATTTTCTGCAGAAGATGAACATTTATAATATACTTGAAGTTGCTATAAATTATATGTATCTTAATAGCTAAAACATGTGATACTTACTCCACCTGGAAGTGCATAAGCGGAACTTGTTACTAAGGTTACAGTGTTAGCAACACTGCGTCCATTTTTTTTTTAAACCGAACAGTGGAAGCAAGGGACATTACTCTTTGGTGGCATTTTGGACTATCCTAAATTTCAAAACTTTGTAATAATCTTGAAGCTGAGGAGGCAGTCAACAGTTTTGTGGCCTTGTCTCGAACTGGTCCTGGTCGTATTTCTGTAATAAGCATTGGTGGCAATTAATGGGGCTACTTATGTGAACAAAGATTAATATTACTATATTTGTATTTTGATTGGTTTAAAATAAAAAAAACTTTAAATGAATGTTGAAATATAACTTGAAAATACTATTTATGGCTTTGGTTAACATCGTGTGAACTGGTGAAACCGCTAAACTTCAAACATAAACATCAGTAAATGGAAGCAGTTAATATGTGTGCCTACATCTGTGATTTGGTTCCTAGTCATTTTTTAAATGTTCAACTTAAAATGTTAGATTAGATGCTTATAACATTCTCTTGTGAAGGTTTTCTTTATTAGATCTTCAAAAAAATGTGAAATAATATTATATGTACAGTGTGAGGAATTATTTTTCATTAAAAATTCTACTTCATGTATATTGCGAGGCATAGTATGAAATCTTACAAGTTTGTTTTCCAGGAAGTTCGTTTTTCGAATGATGGCGTCTATATATACACAAAACACATATTTGGGTTATGTGATTTTGTGTGGACTAATTCCCATTCCTAAGAACTTTCAGCTTACAAATGGTTTCTGTTGCTGTTTATAAAACATAACTTGTAAACTTAAACATTCTACGTTAACCCCTTTTAAAGAGGCATACCCTAAAATCTGGAAGATTCCATTACCTTTAAAATTGTGTAAATAAAAGAGATTACATTATGGCATGAGTTATGTCCCTTTAACACCAAACTTTTATCTTTGTGTGACTTGTGATTAAAAGTTTTATTTTTACTTATAAAAATTAATGCGTGTTATGACTTGCAGTTTTATTGGTTGAAAAGAAATTTGTTCTGAGTTACTATGATTAAAATTTTAACCTTGTGAAGAAAAAAACCTAAGGGATAGTGATTTTTGGGAAAGACTTTTGACGTTGAAACAAAAAAATCAGGAAATTTTATGCAAATGGTTTATGTGGTAATGCTGCAGACTGAAAATTTTTTGAAAACAATGGAAGGGAAAAATGATCTTTGTATTAAGTTGATCTCATAGTTTTTAACACTTTGAACTTTATAATATGTGTTAGACAACGCAAGTCTTGTGCAGGACACAGGTGACTTTATTTCTTCAGGAATTGTATCGTTTTGTTTTGTCATGAATTAACCAATGTCTTTCTGTTTTTCAAACAAGTAGTTAATAGATTTCATTGACCACATTACTAAAATGGGTAGTTACTGGTGATTTTGTATATATTGGAACCTGTTCAAGTAATAAGATGAAGTGTTTTTAATGTGTTTGTTACTTGTACAGGGGGTACCAGCAGTGTATACACTGTTATAGATTGTCCCAGAAATATCATTCATACCTGTTTAGATGTAAATCTTGCTATAAAAGAAACAGTACTAAAATATTTGCATATTTTCTATTTTTTAGCATATTTTTTTTAAATTTTAAAAGGCTTGCATACTTGTGACAGGAAATTTTGAAATTTCTTTTTTAAATTAAAACAAAATTGTTAATATTTTTTATTGTAAACAGATATGGTCTGTTTTAAGTTTTGTTGATATTTGAAATCCAGATACACTTACATATTTTAGTTCTTACTATAGTTTAAGCAAAAAGTTTTACTTATTTTTTATTATTAGCTCACCTGTCACGTATTGACAGAGTGAGCTTTTCTGATCACCTTTTGTCCGTCCGTCCGTCCGTCCGTCCACAATTAGTTTGTTAACACTCTAGTGGTCACATTTTTGCCTCAATTGTCATGAAACTTGATCAGAATGTTTGTCTCATTAATATCTCGGACGAGTTCGAACAAGGGTTATCAGGGTTGGAAAACTAGGTCACAGAGCCCAAATATAGAAAAACCTTGTTAACACTCTAGAGGCTACTTTTTCAGTCCAAATATCTTGGAAATTTGTCAGAGAGGTTCTATCAATGATTTCTAGCTCAAGTTCGAATATGGGTCATCTGGGTTCAAAAACTAGGTCGCAGAGCCCAAAAATAGAAAAATCTTGTTAACACTCTAGAGGTTACATTTTCAGTCCAAATAATCTGGAAATTTGTCAGAAAGGTTGCTTGGCGATTTCTAGGTCAAGTTCGAATATGGGTCATCTGGGGTCAAAAACTAGGTCACAGAGCCCAAATATTGAAAATCCTTGTTAACACTCTAGAGGTAACATTTTTAGTCCAAATAATCTGGAAACTTGTCAGAAAGGTTGCTTCTATGATTTCTAGCTCAAGTTCGAATATGGGTCATCTGGGTTCAAAAACTAGGTCGCGGAGTCAAAAAATAGAAATATCTTGTTAACTCTCTGGAGGTTACATTTTCAGTCCAAATAATCTGGAAATTTGTCAGAAAGGTTGCTTTGACGATTTCTAGGTCAGTTTCGAAAATGGATCATCTGGGGTCAAAAACTAGGTCACAGAGCCCAAATATTGAAAATCCTTGTTAACACTCTAGAGGTAACATTTTTAGCCCAAATAATCAGGAAAATTGTCAGAAAGGTTGCTTCCATGATTTCTAGCTTAAGTTCGAATATGGGTCATCTGGGTTCAGAAACTAGGTCGTGGAGTCCAAAAATAGAAAAATCTTGTTAACTCTCTAGAGGTTACATTTTCAGTCCAAATAATCTAGAAATTTGTCAGAAAGGTTGCTTCGATGATTTCTATGTCAGGTTCCAATATGGGTCATCTGGGGTCAAAAACTAGGTCACAGAGCCCAAATATTGAAAATCCTTGTTAACACTCTAGAGGTTACATTTTTAGTCCAAATAATCTGGAAATTTGTCAGAAAGGTTGCTTCTGTGATTTCTAGCTCGAGTTTGAATATGGGTCAATTGGGTTCAAAAACTAGGTCGCAGAGCCAAAAATAGAAAAATCTTGTTAACACTCTAGAGGTTACATTTTCAGTCCAAATAATCTGGAAATTTGTCAGAAAGGTTGCTTTGACAATTTCTGCCTGAAGTTCGAATATGGGTCATCTGGGTTCAAAAATTAGGTCACAGAGCCCAAATATTGAAAATCCTTGTTAACACTCTAGAGGTAACATTTTTAGCCCAAATAATCTGGAAATTTGTCAGAAAGGTTGCTTCTAGGATTTCTAGCTCAAGTTCGAATATGATTCATCTGGGTTCAAAAACTAGGTTGCGGAGCCCAAAAATAGAAAAATCTTGTTAACACTCTAGAGGTTACATTTTCAACTCAAATAATCTGGAAATTTGTCAGAAAGGTTGCCTTGAGGATTTCTAGGTCAAGTTCAAATATGGGTCCTCTGGGGTAAAAAACTAGGTCACAGAGCCCAAATATGGAAAAACCTTGTTAACATTTTAGAGGCTATATTTTCAGTCCTAATGTCCTTGAAATTTGTCAGAAAGGTTTTTTTGATGATTTGTAGCTCAGGTTTGGATATGGGTTATCTGGGTTCAAAAACTAGGTTGCGGAGCCCAAAAATAGAAAAATCTTGTTAACACTCTAGAGGCTACTTTTTCAGTCCAAATATCTGGAAATTTGTCTGAGAGATTGTTTCAGTAATTACTAGCTTAAGTTCAAATATGGGACATCTAGGTTAAAAAACTAGGTCATAGAGCCCAAATATGGAAAAACCTTGTTAATACTCTAGAAGTAACATTTTGGGTATAAATAACCTTGAAATTTGTCAGAGAGATTTTTTCAATAATTTCTAGGTCAGATTCGAATATGGGTCATCTGGGGTCAATTAACCAGGTCCATAGCAACTTTGTTAAAAGCAGTCATACTCAGGTGAGCGATACAGGGCCATCATGGCCCTCTTGTATAATAAATGCCCGAATTTATGCATAGAACTCTTGTGATTGATTATGAGACATAGAAATGAGTGGTGAAGAAATATGTTTTGATGTCAGGCGTGTAAAAAGTGTAAATACAAAACATTTTTTATCATTGTGCTTGTAAAGTAATTGTTAATTATAATTATTGTTTGAAACATTTGTATCTTTAAATTAAAGTATGTTATTTATGAGATTCTAATAAAACTTGAATGTTGAAACGAATGCTCTTTTTTTTGGGTGCCATCTGGGTTACTCGTCCATTTGACCAAGTCTCCTGAAACTTTACAGCAATACCGTACAGCACTGGCAGAGTATGTTGTATTTTTAATTCAGACTTTCACATACCTGGATCCAGAGCCCCAGGATAGAGGGGAAGACAAGTGGAGCACAACGTACTGTAGGTATTGGATTTAAGAGAGTAAAGAGGGTATTGTTTGTAACATAGAAATAGCACTTTCAACATTAAAATGACTTTTTAAAGAGCAATTCTAAGCTAACTGATGTAAGGGGGTGGGGGAAAAATATGGCACGAGCACATCTAGATCTGGTCCTGTTTCAAGAGTTACTGTAAATAGAATTGATAAACTTTAAGGCAATATCTGTCTCGGAACATGTTAAATGAAATTACTCACATGAAAAGAATTTCAGACAAATGCAGTTTCTGTGGGTTTTTTTCACTGCTTAGGTTAAAAAATAAGCATCTTTACAGAACAGCTCACCAGAAGAAATAAATCGTACAAGTAATGTACATGATGATCTATATATTTTATGGATGGAATTTGATCAAAAGTAACATTATTGTTTCAAAAGAATGATACTGATTTTGTCCTCGATACAAAAAGAGACCTTACAGCAGTCCGTCCAACGTTTTGATATTACAAATCAAACGAACATTACTGCCCGGAATCGAAGATTTATCTAGGTCCATTGAGGCAAGCTACACGCGTTGAAAGAAAGATTGATCAGGGGAGACAAACTCTCCGGTCTTAACAACAACACCATAGAACCATACCACTTCTGAAATAAAATGACGAAAGTTAAGTCGTTATTTACAGAGCTTAACTAGAAATTTTTAAAAAAATCTGTAGTGTATAAAACTGGGACGAATTCGTTATTTTTTCTTTTAATTTGTATTCAATATGAAACAGCAATGCAGACATTGTTAGAAACATAGGAACAGCAGTAATCAGTAAAGATACGAAAATGATGGTGATAAAAATAGAACAGTAAAATAAATAGGAGAATAAACAGTAGGGTTGTATTTAGGAGACAATATAATCATTGAATATGTTGTACAGTTTTTGCATGAGTGATTACCGCAGGCGAGAAAATGTCGTCTGCTTTATATTAAGAAATGGTGCTTTGATTCGTCAAAATATGAAAGAATGTTAATGAAATATAAATATTTCTTTTGTTGAAGAGTTAGTCTTGTGTTTAGTTTATGTGTTTATGATCTTTACATTTGCGTATTTAAAAATTCTAGGAATAAAATCAATTAATCGCTGAATATATACATATTACTGATCTATTTAGTTTGATCAAAATCATGATGGCTGAAAGAATTTGTCAAAAGACTTTTAGGTCAGCATACGAGTTTGAAAGGATTTTCGTTGTTTTTTTTTTCATTTTCCAGTTCTGTTTTGTGTCCGACAAAGCGTAGTTTTTAGATAAAAGGAAGGCATTCTTGACCAGATGGAATAGGTTACTGGTACAATACATGCAAAAGGAAATTTTGAAGGCGATTTCATTCCATTCCATACTGTCGCCATGGGCACTGTCTGGAACACCATGACAAGTTTTAAGAATTACACTTGAATTATATGAATTTCAGTCTTATTCCACATTTACGACAACTTTATCAAAGAACAAAGTCTGCCCTTCTTTTTCTAGCAATCCTTCAGCATTGAATATAATTGCTTGTGTTTCGCTGTTACCTCACCAAACATCGTAACCCATGTTTCTTCGCTTCATAAATCTTTGTAAATGTTAAGCCATCCTTGAACCAGATTACCATGAAAACTCGTTAATTAAATTGTTAATTGAAATTCCATAACCGGATTAGAAAACTGGAACAATGCCAAGTAGGTTAGACCGCCTGCTCCAGTAGGTCTTATTAATTAGTTTTATGATTAAATGCAACTGTTTTTACGAGACATGCCAGAGAGAGAATTTATTGTCATTACTTTCAATCATATTATATTTGTACAAATAAATTGATCGAAACGATTACAAATATTGCATTGATGATTACGAAAATGATGATGATCGCGCTGATGATGATGATGGTGGTGGTGTAACCAAACTATAGAATTTTGCTGCTGCTGCTGATCAATAATGATGATGATGATGATTTCGAGTGATTATTTTAGAACGACTTTTTCAACATTGAGATTATTTTACAAAGCAATTCTAACTAGTGGGGCGCCTGCGCCCATTCCCTCTTTGGAACCGGGCCTGGACGGATATCGATGATGAAAATGATGACACTGATGGGCATACCTTTGCTTGTAGATAACGTTAATGTTAGATATAGCGGTGTAGATAAGTACAACATTCCGACAAAATAACCTGACAATATAACACCATGCTTCAGTAAGAAGGATTTTTTTCGAGTTTGTTTTTATCTCGGACATAACTAGATTATAAATCTCCTCTCAGTTACGTAAATTTTTCACGATGTTTGCGAGGAAAAATGTCTATTTTTTCTTAATGTATGTCGCTGTTGTCATTGATAAATCCCATCCATATGCCGTTTTCCGTCTGAACTAATGTGAACAGATGTTCAGGGCCTCGACGACACACTGTTCATGTCAAGAGATTTACATAACGAAAATTTATAGGGTTTGATATATAAGTACTATAACTGTTAAGTTATGGACACAGTGTGGTACTACATAAGTTTACACTAGCAATATCTATTTTATATTGCAAATGATTTTTACGTCTGATATGCGTTGAACATTCCCCTACGGAGTTTTAAAGACATAGTTTTTAACATTTTTAAAAATGCTTTTAAATTTTAGCGCTCGAGACATTTTATAGTTTAAGAGAGCATGTCCTTTCGTGCAGGGCTTCAACCCTACCCAAAACCAGCCCAGAGTTGTGTTTCGTTGCTCACTTATGTTTGAGTCTATGGTCAAGACCCCAACACTCAATGTTCTTTTGCTTTGAGGACTGGAATTGAGAGGGACAAGTACATATAGCGAATTTGACACATGTACTGTAAACTTTGACTTTAAAAAAAAAAAAACTTTTATTTTATTATGAAAAGTTAAAACGGACATTGGGTGATATTACGAAGGTGCATCATCGCGGATGTTTCTCGTGTCCGTACGACTACAAAAGTTCGCACGATACAAAATTGGAAGTTCGCAACACGCAATGTTTCATCGAGGGTTGATCTGAGTGGCCCTTTGACGTTATTGTTGGGGCTTATAACTTACAGAAGAAAAGAAACAAAAGGTCAGGGTCAAGCATTACTTGACTGCTATGAACTTTTTTTGTTCTTTTTTTTCTTTTTTTATGTTGACAGGTTAAACTCGTCAGTAAAAATATAGATATTAACCGAGCGCATAAGATCTTGTTTAAACATTTACTTGTATGTTCTCAAGTACCCACGATCTTTGCTTTTTGATTCATTTCCGTATTCGAACAGACACACCACAGTTTCTCTCATATGATTTTTTCATAAACTTCGATTTATATCGGTATACGGTAAACCTGTATTTTATACACTCGAGCGAACGCAGCTATAAAAACCACCATCCAGTTACAAGTGTAATGCTACTCACTCCAGTCGTTACAAAACTGTTCAATACTGGGACAGCGCGGATTAAAGAGGCAAAAAAAACAGTGAGCTATTAGAGGGAAAAACTCCGCGGTCAGAGACGCCTGATTTGCTTGATAGAGTAGTCGGGTGTTTTTTACCTAGTGTGACGGACGCTTGGGTGCGCTCAGGGCGTTTTAGTTTTATTAGCTGCAAACAAATTAATGGACACTTGAAAAAATTGCTGAATGGTTAAGCTTTAAAAAAGTTACTAATGAACTTGTTATTTGTGTAGATAATTTCATCCGTTTTTACGCTTCTTAAGTGCTTAAGAGGATAGTTTTTAAAGTGTTCAAGTTTTCAAATTAGTGTTAAGTAAACACTCGAGCCTTTCGGATGGACAGCGGAAAAAAAGTGGAGAATAGTTCTGAAATGTGAAAAATTTCGGTGAAAGCGATTATCAAAATGGACCCAGTGAAAATATTATTATATATTCTATTTTCCGTTTTGCTGGGAGATTGGAATGCATTGGCAAGATGGGTGCCCGATGATGATAATGACTGGCTAAGGATTCGAACTCGGATCCTGTACCCAAATAATTTCGCGAGTGTCAGAATAAATTCGCACCATGAGAAGGAATTACGTGTGGCTTACGGAAAAGTGCTGGCTTTGAAAACTTTTATGCCAAGTGGTTATTCACCGGATTATGATATGGTTTTAAAACAAATAACCGACGGCCGTCGGATATTACAGGCTGTTTATCAAGGTGGAATATTGAAAGAATGTGATTATTCCAAAGATTCTTATCAAATGTTGGATTTTGTGTCTAGTTTCATGGCGCCAGATTATAGCGGGGAAGAATTTGGCGACGTGGTCACTGCAAATTCTTACGCGAACTACACGCGTAAGAATATTTTACTCGCTTACCGCAATTTTAAATCCTTGAAATATTTAAAAGAAATATCTGAACTAGTTGACATGAAGTTCTTGAAGAAAGAGTGCAAACATTTTCTCAAAGTTGCCTCGAACATTGCTGAAGAAGAAGCAAAGTTTGGCAACTTTACAGATATTTATGCAGA
Source organism: Cyclina sinensis (assembly GCA_012932295.1). Lineage (NCBI taxonomy): Eukaryota > Metazoa > Mollusca > Bivalvia > Venerida > Veneridae > Cyclina > Cyclina sinensis. Next base: position 46,595,699 of record JAAONU010000019.1, on the reverse strand, counting down.
AATCCTTGAAAATACAGATCCAGAGAAACTCAGTGACTTCAACAAAGACCTTCTAGCAAGCAACTCGAAAATTCAAACCTCTCAGACCTCAGATCATAACATCAGCAAGCGCTCAACCGACCCTGTGAAACGGAAACGCTCTAAACGTGCGGCGTTTGACTTAAACAGCGTTCTAATCTTCCCGGGTACTAAATGGTGCGGGAAAGGGGACCTTGCGCAGTGCTATGATGATTTAGGGGAGGACATAGAGCTTGACGCTTGCTGTAGGGATCACGACTGCTGTCCCTTTGTGATCCCGCCGTTTTCTAACAAGTTCGGGATATTCAACTACAGATTTCATTCCTTGCTGCATTGCGACTGTGACCAACGGTAAGTTCTTTCCCAAATCTTAACTACAACACACTACGAAAATGGTCAGACATCTGCATAAAAAAAAGGAATTCAAATTCAACTAGTTGATATTTCCCGTCCCTCTATTTTGTTATATCCTTCACTTAAAATTTCTCTCGACCAAAGTACACAAATAGAAGGAAAAAAATCTGTCAGAAATAAAAAATGTTATGATGTTAATTGCATCCATCCTTCAATTTACATGTTAATTGTAGAGGCCTTTGAAAATTGATATCTTTTAGTAGTCAGAAAATAAAATTGAAATGTGCGTCAGTTATGACAGAAAAAAGCCATCAATATATAAATAAAAAATAATGAAACGGTGAATGAAATGAGACGTTTTCTTTCTCATTGTTGTGAAACGTAAATTGGGAATGGAAAAAAAATGCTGACCCACTATAGATGAAAATTGTGCAAAAACTAATGCACTTTAATGTCACAGTTTGACAAGCTAAATGACATTAGCATGGTTTCGAAATTATCATGTTCTCAAAATACATTTCAGAATGCATTCGGATATAGATCAAGAAATTTTTTTCACTTCGCAAAGGTTAAATTAGGCTCATATTTTTCATTTCTTATTTTTTGCACAGAACTTGGCACTTGAAATATTTCCGGTTCAGCTGTTTGGCACGATTTTGTTTTGTTTTTCGCCTACATTGTATCTTTGGACTCTGTACAAAAATCAAAGATGATTTAAATGAGTGAACTTTTTTTCTCATTTATATTATTTAAATAAAAATGGATTCACTGCCTATGAAAAGTGTTTAATTAGCCATATATTTAAATTGTCTTCGTCTTTTTCTTTCTTTTTTTCTTTGTTTTTTTTTCTTTTTTTTCTTTCTTTCTTTCTTCCTTTCTTTCTTTTGTTTTCTTTCTTTCTTTCTCATACAGTTAAGTCCCACATGGCAATGAATCAATCCAAAAAGTGGCCCTTTTTGTCTAAGTTTCAGACTTTTGTTCATTCAAACTGGAAAACGCATTATTTTGTAGCGAAAAAAACTAACCAAAGTGGTCTCATAAGTGAATTTTACTGTATGTTATTATTATAGTTTTGAAATGGCCCCGCGAAATGGACTTTAGTACGATGCATTTTGAATGATGTAGGGCGTTTCCGTCGCGTATCTGCTGTGTCTTCTACGTAATGACAGCTTATTACTCAATTAAATGCACGTTGCAGAAGACATTACAGCAATAATGCAAGATATATCTAATTAATTTGGAAATTGATTCATTACACTCAGGATTCCTTGCTAGAAAAACCTGAAGTTACTGTCTATCAAAGTCAGTTTCGATAAGAAGCGGTAGTAAAATGTCGTCTGCTGCGCTTGTTTTAAAGGGGCTCACTCAAATATGATAAAAGTGTTGAAATGGACTAGTAAAATGATAAATATATTTAAAAGAATTTTATTAATAAGGGTTATTTCGTCACAGAAATATCAGTTCAGTTCACCTTAAACCATAGCCTTAAAATAAAAATAAAAAACCCTGACATTTTCAGTTATAAAACTTATACTCAGTTACTATAACTTTCGAAACTTTTTAAGTATTAATAATTGATGTTGTCAACTGCAAGTCCCACCTTTTCATTATTCTGAAAGCTTTTGACTGTATCAAAGGTTTTTGTTAAGGAAGGCAATAAAATCTATGGGTACTTTGGGTATATACCTTTAACAAGGTATGCTAATGAGTGACAATTTCTCGCAGACAATTTATACTTACTTACCAGAAAAAAAAGACTGTAAAAAGTGCACTTGTTTGATTCCAACTTGTCAGATAGTATTTTATTATCTGGCAGTAAAACGCATGCAGTATTTGGCAGATATATTGTGAAGATATGTTCACAGTACAGGAACTGGGTCGTCTGCTACCATTGCGTGACAAAGCCAGTTGCGTGTTTTTGTTATTAGTATTACATTGTACATAAAAACATACATGCATTGCTTCATATATAAACTATGCCCTGGGAACAGCTTGTATTGCTTGAAATTTGATTTCATTTTTAATTCGTGTAACGTTCTAGATATTTCGTTTCATTTTCCCAAAATTTCAAGGGAACCCTGCAGGCCTATGTTTGGATCTACGTTCCAATATTTTTGCACGGTAGACACTCCTTTCACATGTATCACGTGCTGTGCCATTTGCCCGTGAAAAAATGCAGGTTACAAGTTTCCATCGCATTTTTTTTTCATACACAGAAATTATTTCACCACATGTTTTCTGGAGCCCACTTCCGAAACATGCATCAGTTTTTAACAAAACCAGACCCGTGTCTATAAATTTAAGTTCATTAATAATAGCAAAATGTTCTCTGTTCCCACAAAGCCAAACAGGCGAAACATGCCCCAGCATATGTGGCCATAATGAAATGGAATGAATTACACCTACTTACTTCAAGTTCAAAAATTCATATCTACATCGGAGATAATTTTCACAAACCACTGAATTAATGTTCCATGTGTCTGGACATGGACGTATCTTTTTAACTTTCTTGTTCACGTCTTCACAGCTGTTACAATCAAAGTCAATGCTATCTGGTAACATTTTTTTTATCAACAGCGCATTGATTTTATATCGTTAGCTGCAAATATGTTACAGCAATAAGTCCTGGATACATGTGGCTCATAAAGTTATATATGATAAAGAATTTTCATCACCAAGATGGCAACAAACCTTGAACAATATATGTACAAACAACAGTCCTTAATCCTTGAAATATACAGTGACAAAACAATGTTGACGGTTTTCTTGAGGTTGCCTGTTTGGTTATCAAATTCAAGATTGGTAACTTATACATCAGGGGCCTTTATCTATTTTTTTGACTGTTTTCTAGTATGTGTGTGTTAGTGTTTTTTTTTTTTTTTACAAGTTCAAATCCTGAACCTTAGTTAAACTCACGACAATCTGAATAAACCTCACTCAACAATTCGAAAAAAAAACTAACGTATACTATTTCTGTTTCACTGAGAAGAATACGAAGAATATATATAATTACTTTGACCATTTGACCAAAAGTTCTTTAAAACATGTTTTTAACCAACGCCTGTAATGTAGAGCGCATGCGCTGATGCCGGCTATACTGAATTCAAGAAACAACAACAACAACACTAAGTTTTAAATTAATGGTAGTTGATTCAAATGCTAGGCTTTGTTTCCGTGACAATTTTGAAAAAAAGAAATCTTGTCTTTCTTAATTTTAAATGAACAAGAGATAAACACTTCATGTTGTGTATTTTCACGCTTTTTACACATTATTTGTAGCCTAAGAGATTCTTCAAAACTGCGTTTTTATTGTTTTTCTAGGGCACTTACAAAGTTTTTTTTCTCATTCTTTTGATGTTAAGTGTGTCAATATGTGGTTAGTGTAATATTATGGCCTCCCGTTGTAACAATTGAAACTGTCAAAATTACAAATATTTAACACCCCACGCGGCAAAATAATTTATGACACAATAAAGTTTTGTTCAATTATTTGCTCTTTCCCCCAAGTTCTCTATAGTCATATTTCCTTAATTTTCACATTATTAGAGAAGGTACCATTTATACCGCAGAAGTAAAGTTGTAATGTTCTTCATAAGCATTATAGAGCGACACAGTAATGCTTCATCGTTCGGTTAGGAATTCACTAACTTATATAAGAAACTCGCAAATCCATTGCTGTGACACTACATCGACATCGCATTTTATTTTTTGTTGGTGTGTGTGGGGGGGGGGGATGTAAAGAATCGTCTGTATTCATCTATTCGCAGTAGTTACATCTTTTAACCGTTTTCCTGTTTATCTCCGCTCACGTTTTTGCCAGATAAAACAAGATAGAAAACAAAGGAAAATCGAGAATTTTTCCCATTTGTTTTGTCAAGGTTGTTCGTCTGTTTAACTTTATCAATTTGTTTCTTTTTCACTTAAGCGTTGTAATTTTCGTGTAAAATGTTCTTTGGATTTGGAGCATGAAGCATGCCCTGGATGTATCGCTAGCTAACGGCACCTGCGCCATTATGATACAATGTAATAAATTTACCTATTATAACAAATACTACTTTAGCGTAAATGGGGTCTTGGGATTATCTTGACAATTTACAACTAAATTGCAACATCAAAATGATGATAAAATTTTTATGGCTTCCTAAAATTGGCCCAAGAAGTTAATAGTTTTAAAAAGTTATCATTTTTTGGCAATCAGTATTGTTTTATTTTAGTTTTAGTCAGGGCGTTTCAAAATCAGAGATCAAAGTCATTACATTAAAAAGTTACACACAAACGCAACACTTTAAAGTTCATTGATAAAATCTGTTTTTACACCATGCAGTTTAAGTGGCAGAAGATAATACTTCCAAGTTCCACGTGCTATCATTCATAATCAAAATTGCAGCCTGAGAAATCGTTTCAAAAATTTTGTTTTACCTTGATATCTAAAAACTGTGAATCATTTCTTGTGAGAAAATGTATTTTCGAATGACCTATGCCTAATCTGAATTCAGTTACAAAAACAGGCAAAGCCCTTTTCTGTTTTGTTATTTAGGTACCAAAAACATATCTAAAACCCCATTGTATTATTAAATTCTAAACTTCTAGCCAAATAGCTTATTGTCAGAATTTTGATTTTATATAACTAACATATTTAAAAGAGTCTGACCTATGATAGTTAGCGAATGTGACCCACTCTCTCTTCGGAGGACCGCGTGTGCTGATCCGAATATTCATTAATTACCATGGTTTCGAAGTTGTCTGGTGTGTGTGTGTGTTAGCCTTTTTACGACAAAATGATCCTGTTTAGCTCTTGATCTGAACCGCACATCAATAAATCCGGAGTCCGCAGCGTGTGATTATAATAAAATAGCATCCGTATAAGGTTAATATCGCTTAATAACAGGGGCCCTGACGAATATATTAACAAAGCTTTAGTACAAACGCCACGGATTGCAACGCGTCACGCAATGTTTTATGTTTTCAAATGTCGAATTTCGAGACTGCATATTGAACCAAATTTGCATCAGTATTAATCTATACTGACCTAGTCTTTAGCACGATTGAGCAGGAGAACATGGCAATAACTACCGACCGATAACTTAAGTCGCAATTTTGGATAATATAAAAGATATCCCGCAGAAATGCCATTAATTTCGAAGACTAGATATTTAAGAGGCGGCATTGATATAGTGGAACAGCTAAATACCGATAACTCTTGCGGCTGAGATGAATTGTACAAGCCTGATGAAAATAAATGGATGTGCAAAACAAATCTTAGCCGTTTGATCATCTCAAGGGAAGGTTAAGAGTCAGATGCTAGTAGTAAAGCACTTACCACAGTTATAGGCTGTTTATTTATTTTTTAGAGCCAACCTTTGCATCAAAGAAAATAAACGTAGAAATCTATTTGAACAATCCCCGCTCTGCTTTTTGCATAGCCGAAACCTTTGGACAACAATAACTCTAAAGTTAAAACCCTATGATTTCCTAGGATTTGCTCATTATAGGTAACACCGACCCTTTGTTATAAAAGTAACGAACATTTTGTAGAAAATATATCAGGGTGCTAAAATCAATTATGTGATTATTGAGGAATAGTTCAAGTGCGGTATGCCCGTGCATCTTGCAGGGAATATGTCAATAAAAACGCGGCGTGCTGCAGGCTATATTTTATTGCAATTTAAGTTGATTTGCTGAAATTCTTTTTCGTCTAATTCTCGTATCAAAGCGGCATCAGAAAACAGCGCTGTTTGTTCCAGAAGCTTTTAATACATACACCTTTCAACGCCTACTACAGGCATAAAGAGGTCATAAAATGATAATTGTTTTTGTTCAGTATAATTCGCATTTTGTTTTCTTTCCTATCTGATGTGTAACACGCTTTCGAAACAAAAGTATGTGTCTTTTTATGCCTCTGTTTTTATATTTGCCCTGTCTCCTTGTCCAGTCCTGCTTTCTCTATCCAATTTACCCTGTCCAGTCCAGTTGAAACAGTTCTGCTCTCTCCAACCTTTCTTGCCATTCCTACCTTTCCTGTCATGTCCTATTTCCTGCCATGTCCTACCTTTCCTGCCACGTCCTTCCTTTCCTGCTATGTCCTATTTCCTGTCATGTCCTACCTTTCCTGCCACGTCCTTCCTTTCCTGCTATGTCCTATTTCCTGTCATGTCCTACCTTTCCTGCCACGTCCTTCCTTTCCTGCTATGCATTTCCTACTTGTCCTGTCCTGTCTGTCTTGTCGTACTTGTCCTGTTTTGTTCTGCATAAACTGCCCTTCAATGCCATCTGTTCACTGTCCTGCCACGTCCTACCTACCCTGCTGTGCATGCTTTACCTTTATTTTATTTGTCATTTTCCAGCCCGACTTTTCCTGCACTTCCACGTCCTACCTTCCCTCCTTTGTCATGTCCTACCTTTCCTATCTTGTTTATGTGACCAGTCCTATTCTGTCTCAGCTTCCTTGTCATCTCGGCTTTGTTCTGTCGTTTTTGATAAAGGACAAAGGCAACAGCCCAAAGTGGCTTTTTCTTAAGTTGCTTAAAAGTCATAACTCAGTATTTGAAAAAAAAACTTGAATAAACTGAGAAACCGTAATTTTGAAAAAGGTTATAGCCTAGTAAAATTTATTTAACTGTGACAATAAAGGATTTTACAATATGATTTTATGACCATCTAGCCGTACTTTTTTTTACTTACATCTGATCTTTTTCGCAGGGGTCTCGTTCTAATGGATGCTGAGCGTCATAAAAACGGAATTTTGCATGTTTTATATACTCAAAGTATGATTTAAGACGACATTTTTGATGTGAAAGATATTAATGGTTGACTGGAAAAAAATACTGTATTTTACTGCAACCATGTGTGAGAAGTATGCTGATGGTATGCAGTCTGAGTCATGATAAAGTCATGTGTTAAGTGCAGGTTCTGTAATTCTCCTTCCGCTAATAATTCGGGAGAACATTTCCAAGGAAGTGACGAATTGCAAGACTGACGTACTTCATTACCTCATAATAAAGACTTTACGAGATGCAAAAACCAAGACGAGGACATGCGTCGATAAGTTGTGTAGCCAGGTCACGTTACAATGTCATAAAGATGAGATTTAAACGTAACGTACTTATAAAGACCTTGACGTAACGATACAGACGACGTAAAGACGTAAAGACCGCAAAGGGACGACGGTATTATAAAAAAAAGAGTAACACGTGGCATCATGTAAAATTACTGCAGCGATTTTTTTACAAGGGCGCTACATGAATGAATGAATGAATGAATGAATGAATGAATGAATGAAAGGACCAAATATTCAGTCAATGAAGATGCACTTTTAGGAAATCTTAGATTATCTGCGTAAGCCTAGATTTTACAAGATTTAATAGAGAGTTTATGCAAACAACCGCAAAACCGCAATGTGCAAATAAAATGAACAGTTTTCCTTCATAATTGAGTCATTTGTATGTCGTTTTTCATCTTCAGATGATCAATTGATAGCTAGATACAACAATCCAACAATCATTTCATTTTCACAGCAGTTTATCTTCACCATATTGATTGAATTTTGATAGTCTGCAGTTTCTTATGTATGAAAGAGTTTTCGTTTTATCTGTTGAATAATACAAAGGTATTAAAGAGACGCCTGAGGTTAGGAAATCTTGTCATGCAATATCTGACAATCTTTTTCATTAAGACCTTTTGCATTGTGTCCTAATCGAAGGAAATTGCCCCACAGAAGTAAATTAATATCCAAAAAGCTGCAAGAATTCTTGGACTAACAGATTCCGTGGTGTTTTAAGATACAAATTTCTTTAAAAAAATCTTTATCAGCAATTCATTCTTAGTTGCATGATAGACGTTAAACGCGTTGTTTTTCTTTTATATTTATATGTATTTAATTGACAGGGGCAAAAAATACATTTCGGTCTATTTGCAGTTAATATTTTCCACCTGCGCAATCAGCAAGGGGCGTTTTATAGAAATGGCGGAAAATTGTCTCAAACGCCCAGCTTATGTCAAAGTTGAATAAACTTTCTTTTTGGTGTACAGTAGTTATACATTTCTAAAAAAATGAGGAAAGTTGCACCAGATCTCCATTCTCCGTTTCCTTTTGATCGATGGAGCGCTGTTTTGTCGCAAAATTATGTGACTGATAAAACAGGGGTAATGGTAATTTTAATGTGAGTTATATGATGCTGACAGTCAGATATAATCACAGCGGGTAGCTTTGACATAAAAATGAATTTTTCGTTGGTTTGAACCACAGGACTTGTGAAAGAAATTACATAAGGATATGTCATTTGGTCGTTTTTTTTTTCTGTTACGTTAAAATTTTAATCTAATCCATTTGAGAATGCAAAGCTTTTGAAAGACTGTTGAAGTTTTTGTCGCTTTTAGTGTTACAAAAAATAGCAGTTCATTCGTTTGAATTAAGAAAAACAGACTTTTACGTTTAATAAGAAAGCGAATCAACGTAATTTGAAAGAACTCTTTCGCTCGCGGGAGTTGACAGAAGGTTACCTACTGTGCTTTGTCTCAAGAATAAGATTTGGCTGCTGTTGATAATTTTGATCGTTTTCTCGTCTGCTGCATTGTAGAAGCAAACGCTGATACGTAAAAACTTTATCTAGACCAATTCCAAAAAAGGAAAAGGAAAAAGAAATGAGGCAGTGTACTTTGTGCATCACTAAAGAATGTTTGCATTATAATCATTAATGTTCCACTTGGTATCTGTAAACAAGACATGAGTAAAACTTGCATCTACAAATATGCTAACTGAATACTATATTTCGTGCTTAACCAAAAACAATTTTTTTATCTTTTCTTTTTTTTTCAAGTCTTGCAATTTTTTTTTATTTTAGCATGCACATTATGTTCTGCAAATATTTTGTTTATTTGTTTTTATAAAACGTCTTGTCCATTTTGTCCTCCTAACGTGTTTAGTTTATTCGGATTTTAACGACTTGTTCATTTGTGTCTGTGTGTGTGGTTTTTTTTGTGCGTTATGTGTTCATTTTGAATAAATGTCTATCAACCCAGAACAACAACAACCCTGTATAAAGACTAAATTTTATGCGTTATACTTAAAATTGTTCTTCCGAAACCTTGACATCGGGTAATAATTCATTGAATATATTTCATATTTACAAGATTAAAAAAAATGAAATGAAATACTCTAGATTTTAGGGAATGCCTCTTTAATAAGTGGTTTAGTATGTACAGAGCTACCGTAATAATATCGAAGGCCACAAGGGGAATAAGATAAACCTCCTGCATAGAGAACTATCAAATAAAATGACCTTAAGATCTTTCAACAGCATTCTTATTCATTACCCATCTTGTTAGTGAGTTACGTAATCCTGTAACACATAATTATCTTCACACAAACCACTTAAAACATGTTAAAATTTCCATAAAAGTTGATCTTTTAAAATTGAGAAACCAATTAAAATCAAATTTCGTTTTATTAATGCCACCTCAATGTGAGATCTTTCTTATTCAGCAATATATTACAAAGACTTTTTTTTTCAAAACATAAAAATAATTTATTCCTTGAGTAATGCATGAGAACACTTAAGTATATCATTACAAAAGAGTGTATTGAATTATTTTTATAACGTTTACAATTTCCCTCAATGGCTCAATTTTATAAGCTTAATGAAAATGTTAAATATATGAATTATGATTCATCGGCAAATGAGAACAGAAAAATAGGTAATTTATATATTTTGTTAGATTGTACTCTGAGATAGCTATATTACTTTTTCCTAATTGAAATCAATTTAAAATAGGTTTAGTTTTTCCCCAAAATGAGTCTTACTCACAATTATGAAAGATCATGACTTTGAACAAACTTCAACAAGAATAAAAAATAGCACTTTCGACGTTCCGATAACTTGTCTCATAAACCACTGTTTACGTGATTTTTAAAATCTCAAAAATGATAAGTAATTATGCTTTAATAAATGTTTACACATGAGGAACATACATATTCGAATACAGTAGATTTTTATGCTATACTTTTACAACGGTTAATGGACATTTTTTGTTCAAGATCAGTATATATCCAAAAAGACTAATGTTTATGTGATTTTCGTATATGTAATGTTTTTCCTTTTCAAAATTATACCTGATTTTTTTATAATATGTGTCTACTTAACAAATATGTACAATGTTTGTGTCGATAACAGTTATGTGGTTAAAAAATAAACCTTTTTTTTGTTCATGTAATGACGTATTTTTCTTGTCTTCAAGAAAAGTAAGTTAACAGGCCGAGTTGTTTACATATCAGATCTATATTTCATCAGTTGCAAGTTATTTGAAATAAAGTTTGTCTTACTTTCAGAAGAAAGTAAAGCATTTCCGAATCCCACACTAGTATATAAGTTTATCATATTTATTCAATGAATGTTTACATTTTGTTATAAGTTTATCATATTTATTCAATGAATGTTTACATTTTGATGTTTTCACCTCAAACTCTCTTTTCAAATTTGCAAGTTCCTTAAAACACTCTTGAATAACTTTATGTTATAAGAACAGAATCCAAGTCTTGTTATATTTTGACATGGCTTATTATTCTAAGAGATAGCATCCGCTGATAGTAACATTACTTTTTTGTTCCTCTGCAGTCAACACTTTCAAGCGCTTCCGCCCTATTTATGTTCGTTAGATAGAATAATTTGTCTGATACAAAGGTTTTTGTGTCTCTAACTTAGATATAGCATGATCCGTAGATCAAAAGATAGACGAAAAACGTGGGACTACGATTATTTCAAAGACAAAAAAGTGCTACCTGTTTTGATTTTGTAAAACAGTTGTTTGCTTCTAGTGTACAGATATCGTCTGCACCTAGGGATTGATAGAATAATTTTAGCCCAAGATTCCTCAAACACATTCTAAAACTGTAGTGCTTCAAAAGAGATTATATCAGAGAACCTTGATAAACTAACATCGACTGATTACATTAAATACAGTGCTGCCAACACGTAATTTGTTATCACGCTTTCTCGTGGCAAACAATAAAGAATTGTAATGTATAACTGTGCCTTCAATAATATATCATTATTTTATTTCTGAATTACTTTATGACAGTTGCAGGAAACAGACATGTGCGCTCAAGGGATGATTAGTGCAGGTTTTAGAGGAATACCTTGTAGAACGCCCTAGTCCAAAGCTTAAGTTAGAACAAAACATGATAACTGTCTGATGCTACATCGGTCTTCTTACGGTTTTTCTTTCTTTATATCGACGCCATTATTAAACAATTTAATTTTTATTTGCAGATTTCGTGGTTGCCTTCGAGAATCCCCTTCATCTATGGCAAACATGATCGGTAAAATCTACTTCAATATCCTTGGTAGCAAGTGTTTCGATTTCCAGGACACGGAAGTGTGTGCGGAACGCACTTGGTGGGGTCGTTGTCAGAGATACGAAAACCAGACGACAGCGGTAGTGAAAAGTCAGGTTTCTTTCATCGACAAAGATGGACACGAGGATTATGCCGTTGTGGAAAATGGAAGTGAGAAGTGAAAATATTTTTGATATAGAACAGTTTTGCACGCAGAGCTGTACGTTCAGGACAAACTAATTTGTGAACGCAATTTTCATTGGATATTTTTCAAGCAGATGAGAATACTGACAGGAAGTGTTTCGTTAGAGGTTAAACCTGTATGAATTCCCAAATATATAAACTGTTATTTCAATATTTGATTTTCGTCAAATGGAGGTATCGAAAGCCATTGATATGTGTAGTACTACCCAAGATCTGGGTTGGTCCGTTTTGATGTGAGATTATGGTAAAACAATTATTTTTAAAGTAAAAACATTTCAATTACTTTCAATTAAAATATAATTAAACATTTCTTGTTGAACGCCACGCACCATTTAAGATTTCGCTGCTGTTTGAAGTTGAAATTTTATGGCAGATATGACGAGTTATTTATGCACGTTTATTTTTTTATTCCAGTTTTGAGTTTGTTGAAAATTTTAAGGCAATGCCTAAACCATGTGAACTCGGGCCTAGTCCTATTTTCACTAAAAAGAACCGTTTCATATGTAAGTGATGCATTAAAAACAGTGTCAGCTTGTAAAAAGATTTTAATTCATTAGAAAATAGAGTAATTGGAGAAAATCGAGCCACAAAATTTATGTTCACTTTAAACATGTTTGATGTATTGAAATATATTTTCTCATTCGTTTCACAAATATTCACGTAATTTTGCAACGTGAATCAATCAAACGCTATCGTAAAATCTTTTGTATGACCCTGTCGCAGTGCTATGCAATTTTCATCAATTTTGTACAAAAAACACACATTCTAATGACTTGATAATACATGTGTTCAGTCAAAATGTAAAATAAACGTGTCTCAGTAACTCGCTTTATACAGATTTATAGTCATTCAAGTATATAGGACACACAAATGTACCTATATTTTAATTATGCCCAGTTTCTTTCTACATTATATCGAGATCTATTTAGGTCCGACACTCTCCCATATCATCGAAAACCACGAGTTTTCTGTATAAGATAAAGTTACAGATCGTGAGAAAATTTTTCTTCTAGATAACAAAAAATTGTGAACAACTCTGACATAATACTATGTATTAAAGGAATACCTCTGATTCGCTATTCAGTTTTTTTTTCATTTCAAAAGCTAGTTATTCATCAATAACTTCATGCAAGGTAAGATAAATTACCTCTGAAAGTTTTAAAGCGAGGAAAATGATTCATAAGTTTTACATCAAAATGGTATTAAATATTCACTTTCTTTTTTTTTTTAAATAAACTTTCGTCTTTAATCATGTGAGCGCAAAAACTTGCGCAGCTGTGGTAACATAAAACGTTTTATTATCTATCATTTTAAATCAACGGTTGCCCTTAATTACTTTTTTTAATGTTCGATATTGATTAAGAAAACTCAAAAGTTTTAGTTAAACAGAATTCAGTTTATTAAAAGTCTTAAATGAAACTGGTTTTCTTAAAGAGCTGAATTACCTCTACAGCTTTGATGTCTATATGATTATAATTTTTTTACCAATGTCATTTTATTTTGTCAAATTTAATTACATACTGCATAATCCTTTGAAATTTGCTCTCAAAAGACCTTAGTACCTTTTTATCAAACTTTTACTAACAACACGCTTTTGATATAACACCACTCGTACAAGATTGAGTCTTTTGCAAAAAACAGATCATTCAAAGAAATATATACATCAAACGATTATTCAAAATGCATTAAAGCGTATGAATTCATTATATTTACATTTTAAAGGCCAGTTTGTTTTATAATTTACATGCAAGTTGAAATTTTAATCTAGTTTTGCGGAAACACAGAAGGGTTTCTGTTACACTTAGGCAGGGACAAATATATTGCTGTCAGCGAAAATACAGGGGAAGAAAATTTTAAAAGAAGGCTGAATAGGCCAAAACTAGGGAACATGGTTTCCAGCAATTATTTCAAGTTAGGCAAGAATGCTTTTGAAATGTAACATTTTCTAGTGCATGTCTGTGACGTCACGATACTGGTGAGATCTTAGACTTTTAACGTTGCCGGCAATACAGCCTCTGTTAGCATCCTCTAGAACTTTTCACGAGCAGATGGAAATAGCTTTCTAGCTGTTGTCTGTATTGAACTTATCTATCATAGACCGCAGTTTATAAAATATGTCCTGTCTAAAAATCACAATATAATTAAATTTATATAATACAATGTACTTACATCGCCTTTTACGAGGTTTTAGATTCGGTAGAGGTTCTGGATATCATAAAAGCAAATGTACACTAGTTTTCTTTCAGTTCTATCTTTTGGCCAGTGAATGACCTTGGCCTTTTATTTGAAGTAAATGAACAGGAAATTAACTTTATTTGGCTAAGTTTGTTTTTTGTGATTTTTTTGTATATATTTATATCAACGGGTAAGAAATATGTAGATAACCGTTTTATTTTAATAAATGTTAAAACATAATGTCTCGTTTTTGTTCTTCACTTTGTACATATTAATATGTAAGACACTTATTTACTCTTATATCATGTAAACGTAATATAACATGGATTATCGTCGATTTTCTAGATACGACCTGCATCAAAAGTTTTGAGAAAAGATGTTAGACTTATATTACAGGATCGCAAGCTTGAAGCTCTTAGTCTATTAGCGTAACAACCTTCACGTAAAGAAATGAAATCGAAAGTTCACTGAAGTATATGAAAAGATATATTTCCCCAGTTCAGAGATCAAAATATTCTCATCTCACTTTGCTTAAAATACAGCCACTTTGCAAAAGACAGACGTTCCGTCTATTTTAAGGTGGATCACTCGGAAACAATTATATACTGATCACAAAAAGTAGAGGATACTGTAGGTAATATTGTTATTGCGAGTAATTAAGACATCCCTTACCTTTTAATATTTATTTAATTGATTAAGCAAATTCATTCACACATTTTAATCGAAATTTAACTTATTCATGACATCTTTAGGTACTTTAAACAGTGTCCAAAGTCATTACATTAACGTCATTTTTACACGCCCTCAATAACGTGTTAGACCACCTCTGTAGTCGCAACAAGCTATGCAATGACGTCTCATACTCACAATAAGACGACTGATGGTGTGCTAAGGATTCTGTCCCTCTCTTCCTACAACGCCGCACCGAACTCACGTAACGTTCTGTGTGGAGGATCATGTCTTCGAACACATTTCCCAAGAGTGTCCTACTAATGTTCAAAAGGTGATAAGTCCAGGCTCAACACTGGCCATGGTAAAATACAGATATGTTGCTCTTCCAGGAACTCAGTGACAAGTCTTGCCCTATGGGCCCTAGCGTTAACATCCTGGAAGACGAATTCTTTGCCATGACGTCGAGCAAACGGAATAAAATGTGAAACCAACATGTTGTCACGGTAGTACTGGCCAGTCACACTGCCATGGCACACATTTAGCTGTGTGCTGGCAGCCATAGTGATGCCACCAAATACCATAACGGACCCACCCCAATATCGGTCGTGGGCAACCATAGCAACGTCTGTAAAACGTTCACCTGGGCGACGCCAAACTATTCTTCGACCATCACGGAAGTCTAGGTTGAATCTGGATTCGTCACTACACATCACATTTGAACACTGGTTAATATTCCACCAACGCCGCTGTCTACACCACACCAAACGTTCATGATGATGCCTTGCTGAAAACGGCAAGACCACTTGAGGGCGCCAAGCGTTTAGACCGCCTGAGTGAAGGCGATTTCTGATTGCCTGTCACCAGACATTGACCCCTCTGACATGTCCTTGTTGAATGTCTGTGGCCGTCAGTGCTCTATTACGGACAGCTTGATTAACAACATAGCGGTCGTCTCGGACGTCAGTACATCTGGGACGTCCACTTCTTTGGATATAAATCATGTCACCAGTTGTTTGATAGTGTGACCACAATCGACAGACAACGGACTGTGAAAACATTTAGGTCAGCTCCAATATGAGCCTGTACTTCCGGTCTGGAGCATACATATGTCCCGCCAACGTTGACGTTCCGTTAGACGTCTCATAATTCCAATTGCAAATTTGATTGTGCATTTGTATTCGACATCTACACAACACAATATTCGGAAAGTTTTGCCCAAATAAGGTCACAATTACTATGATTTCGTTCAATGTTAAAATCCGCTTGCTACCCCTCATGTCTTAAAGTTGCACGTGCAGCACAAAGTTGAAAAAGATTTCTATACTTTAGTAACCATGCTTTCTACACAAGACTGTAAAACTACACATGATGGTTGTCTATAAAGAGAAGGTTTCCCATATCATAACAAAATAATATTATATCCCGTACTTTTTGTTAACAGTATAGTTGTCGATACTTAAGCTTGCGCGTTACATAAAACATTAAAAATCATAAAAAAAAATATATATATAAGTAACTAAATTTCAAATAATTTACGGACCACTTTCGAAATTACTTGTGCTGGACAATGCACGTTATCTATAATAACCATTCTAGATTACCACCAAACTTGTTGAGAATACTAATGTTCTAGTAACATTTTGAGTGTTATTACAAATGAACGTCCTGACTATGGACGAGTAAAACAACATGGATTATATCCTAATAAGGTATAATCCTTCTTATTGAAATTAATGTTTAAAAGAGCTGTTCAATCAGTTTTAAATTCAATTGTCGAAAATGGCTTCCCCATTGCAAATAAATAGCTATCTTATTTCTTGAGCCACTCAGGGTATTCGTGGGATATGATAATAAATATTTTTGTCCATATGTTGTCAATGAAAGTCTTGAATCCTTGTAAATGTTCATTAACGAATTGTAATTAACCGAATAAATCAATTTGTCTCGCGCTGAATAGAGTACACATGTTACCGCTTCAGTATGTTGAAAACTCCAGCGGATAAAAATCGATCGAGTCTGAATTTTTAAACAAGATTTCCCGGATGCGTCGTTTTGATATATTGTTAATGTTAGTAAAAAAGGGTTGCAAGAATGCTAAACTTACTCAAAGGAATTCAATTACCTCGCTGATTGGTGACTGACAGTTGTAAAAGAGTGTCAGCATACATACTGTCAGATGCTCGAGATGATATTAATAACATTTTACCGAACCAAGAATATCTTAAGTTTGAGACAGATATAAGCAAGAAAGTGCAGGTTAAAATCAAAGTGGAAATCGAATAAAACATATCAATTCACTCGCATTTTCTAGATTTCCCAACATGTTATCTTTGATCTGAAATTAAGTAACCCACTTTCCCCCAAAGTTGATAAAAAGTATTATAAAGTAAGTACAAAAAAATGAACATATTTATTTTTATTTGTCTTCAGTGGCTAAACATTTCAGACAGAACTCTCAACATTATTAGCGTTCAAATAAAATTTACAAACTTTAATGCCTTGTGTTCTATGCAAGATAACCAGCAGGATATAAGGTGCCTGAATATTGCTTTTCTTCTGCAAGGGAAGTGCTTGTAATCTTGGTAGATGGGTCACCCTGAAATGTATATTAGAACCAGAACAGTATCATCACCAACAAAAGACGAAAAGAATATTGCAACGGTCGCCTGTTACAAGAGGTCTTTGATATAATAATAATAATAATAATAATAATAATAATAATCTCTTATAAGCTTACAGAGAAAAAAGAACAGTACTGCAGAAACACTTGCATTAAATCATTTATCTAACGATAAACAACACTTGTCTGTCAAGAGTAGTCAAGTGTATTTCATATTGTAGTCAAGGACGTACATAAGTCAATAATTTTACACATTATAAAAAGTTTGTCAATATATGTTCTTCCTACTCTTTCATTGGCTGTATTTTTTTTTACTGTCAATTCTGTTTCTTCGAAACAATTAGAAAAGAATGAGGAACTATTATACTAAAAGTACATACCACTTTTCTGATAAAACAATAGGAAAAACTTGGAAAATCACAACGATTCCCATATATATTCAGCATGATCAGTAAAAACATATACATATTCTTTAATTATTCCTTAATTTGTAGTAGTATATTAGCCATAATTATGTTTTTGCACAAACCAAATATATTTTGTATGTTTTTTTTTCACATTTGTGAATGCGCATGTGACAAATCTGTCGATCAATAAAAACCTTTCTCTCCATCTGTCGCCTCCTTAATGCAACTTCCCGACGAAACTTATCTTCTGGCGGGAGAGGGGGGGGGGAATATAAATTTTCTTAAAAATTGCTTGTTAAGAATAAAATACCCGTGATAAACAATCTATTTTTCCAAAATAAACGTACATATATTAACTTTAGCCTTTTTCAAGAGATCAGCATCATTTTTGTCGGTATAACTCAGTGATGAACGTGATTAACGTGATAGAACTGTTCTCTATTCGGAGGCCATTTACTGTCTTACGCGTTTTACAACTTTTTACAAATATGGGATTTTGTGTTGCGTCAATTTTTTTACCGAACTTTATATACTACACCGGAACTTATAAAATGACTGAAAAAAGAAAGAATAAAAGTAGCCGTAGTGTATATTATTTCAAAGACATATCATTAGATACAGTAGAATTTGAAATTGCTGAATAATTTTAAAATTTATTAACAAGCCAAATAATTAATCTCTTACTACGCATTGAACGCACGTAACAGCACTCGATATTGAAAGTCAAATGATTCACCTTTTATTGAATGTGTACCTTTTTTTGTCATAGATATTACTCATATAAGATACAAAACATATATTATATTATTAATATATGTTTAAACACCTGAGACGAACGATGCAGAAGTCAACAAACATTAATAGGACAATTGTTGCTTTATAATATTTGAAATCTGTCCCGATAATTTATGCAAATTAATTTTAGATTTAAATGTTCCCTACTGCTTTATAAAACCTGTAAATGTACCTTATTATGTCAACAGCAGTTCAGCAGTTAAATGTTTTGAGGAAGACAAACACTGCTATTTCTATACGTACTTCTACTGTTGCGCCCCGAGTGGTGTACATTAACCCTCGCCCTGCTTGCGACGATTGTGTTTGCCTTTGCGACCAGTGCAGACCAAGATTATCCTGCATATCCGTGCTGTCTGATCATGGTCTGCACTATTCGCCATTTGATCGGTAAATTTTCAGAAAGCACCCCTGTAAACAGTTAATGGATCTGTCCAAATTGATAGCTGGGCAAGTCAATTTAAAATATTTAGCAGGCTAGGTGTTAAATTAAGTTAGTTAGCAAGAGAGGACGAAGCATACACATTGGTTGTGTTGATGAACATCCTGGATACCCAGTCATAAGGTTTCTAATCGTATACTTGCAACGTGGAAAATGTTAACAGGACAAAATTGAATAACCATGTCAAATGTTTAAATTACTTAAGCTATATATACGAATCTATCTATTCAGCAAGATTGTCTTGCACCTAAAAACAACCCAGTTAAAAGGCACAATATTCGACATCAAATCAGTCAACCAACGATTGAATATATATGAAAAAAAACAGGTATTGCAACCTTGTTTAAAAAAAGACTAGCACATGTTGCCGCCATGTTTATATAAATAGGCCGAGTCAGGTCTTATGAAATATATGCCAGTTGAAAAAAGTTTTGAACTAAATTCATGATTTTTATTTGAATGGTCACACAATTGAAATATCTACGATATTTCATGTTCACACTTTAAAACCTGGTTGTGTCAGGTTGATTGGCAGTGGTCCCCTTAAGACCAATTAAGTTCCTATAAGACGGTTTACGCTGGTCAATTTGACTGATGAACACAAGTCCGTACCCATAATTATATGTCACCTTAATAACCTTTCCTCGCCGCGAGCCAGACAGACATTTGAAATTCTACCTCTCTATAAGAAAGGAAAGAAAAGAACAACGCTGATTTTATCAATGATTTGAATTATTTGAGTCGGTGACAAAGTTGATGACTATAAATTTAAAAATCCTTTTGAAATATTTAGCGAAAGATTAACAGAAAGGGAAAAACTATTCGAAGCGCGACAAAAAAAATATAGACACGATACTTGAAACGCTTTACGAAATATCTTGTTATTTTTCTTTATCTTGTTAATATTATATTAAAACATAACAAATTGCAGAATCACATTTAGTGATTTTAGCACTTGCAATTCTATATAAATGTAATGCTATATGCCTTTAACGAATTTGTCAAGATCTTGCAGAAGCCAAGCAACAGTTAATATACATTACACTTGACCTTTTGGTCGAACAATCAGTTACATATTATTTGTCTTTGACGAAAGTTGGTAGCACAGACTTACTGAAGTTATAGTATTGTACGACCTCAGCCTTAGGACAGCAGTAACACTGGTAATAAAACTCCGTGTTTACTAGGACTTACTCTTTTTGATTAACACAGATCATTTGTTATTAAGTTACTAAAGTTTCGTAGAGAGTGCCGAAATTGTTTAAGCACATGGTTATTATAAAGTAGTTCGAGTGCGGTATGCCCGTGCATCAGGCAGAGAATGTCAATCAAACGTAGAGTAACGTTAGTTATGTTTTACGGCAATGTTAAGGTAATTGGCAGGAATTGTATGGCGTCTTATTCCTGTATCAAAGCAGAGTAAGAAATCAGCGCTGTTTCATCAACATTTTCACGCCTACCTAAAACGATAAAACTATTATTGCCTCGTTGAAGCACCCTTTTTCTAATTGATTCTTTTAAACAGTTTAATTGGCCACAAATGTCTTATCTCATTTGATGTATTTGGATAAAATATGTCACAAACGTCTGATGACCGTCCGTTCCTTCTCTGTCCTGCTGTATTCAAACACCGTGTCCTGCCTTGTCTTCCATTCTCTGGCCTGCACTGTCTGTCCTATTCTCCTTTATACGTCAATTCATTCATGCTCTATCCTGTCCTTTCTTCATTTCTCTTTCTTTTTCTTTTGATCTAACATGTCTTATTTCTACCTTCTATTTCTTCTTTTGTCTTCTCCTGCATTTTTCTGTCTTGTCATTCCGGCTCTCTCCGGTCTATCTTCGCCTACTACAACCGCACGGCTACACCCAATTGTGGTTTTAAAATCAGTTTTCAAATTGTGATAAAATATTGTCTAATTTCGAGAATTCAGAATGAAAACAAGAGTCGTGTACTACTTATAATAATAAAATTTAATTAACTTTACAACTAAGGTTTTATAAACATCTAGCCATATATTGTTGCTTAGATGAGATCTTTTACACACGGGTGCCACTTTTTAATGGATTCTATTCGTCGTTGTGCATCTTTTATCTACCAAAATATAATTTATGTGACATATTTGATGTGAAAGATGATAACTGGTGACTTGAAAAATGCTCTATATAAACGCTAATTTGTAGAAAGTTTGAGTCATGCAGTTGTCTAACAAAACTTACTACATATATTTTTAAGTGATTTACTCCGCGCAGATTTAGAAATACCCCTCCAGATAATCATTATTCTTTTTAGAATTAAAGTGATTAGAGTGATAAAAGTTATTGTAAAATGAAGAATCTTACCGTGACAGTGATGATGTTTATCAACATGTAATAAACTCAACACAATGCAAAGCATCTCAGGGAAATGCAGCGCTGAGCTTAGCAGCCAGGTCACATAAAAAAAATATCACCATCGCGAGATTTAAACGTGACGTAGCAAAAACAAAATGACGTCGCGTTAACTGACGACGCTAAACCGTGCTAGAGACGGTATTGTTATGGTGATTCGTAACATTTTGCTTGGCATTAAATTACTGCGACACATTTAAACAGGCACGAGAGGAAGAAAAAAAGAAAAACAAAAGAATAGAAAAAAATGAGTTAAAGAACGAAATAAAGGACGAAAGAAGACCGCATTTAAAATCTATAAATATTATTTTTTTTAAATTCTGCACTGCTTGTATAGTTTTTAGGAGTTTTATAAACATTAAAAGATTAAGCAAACAACCACAGAACTACTTTGTAGCGGTAGAATGATCAGTTATCCTGCATAATTGAATCATTTGTATGTAGTTCTGTTTAAATGGTCCATTCATATTCAGACATAACAATTCATTAGATATTTTTTCTTCATTAATAAAAATCTCATATTTAGCATTTTTTTATATAAAACAGCGAGTTTTTCGTTCACCTCGTTTACGTTAATACAAAGATATTTGTCAGTCCTAAAATTGAATCCAGGAGTTGCTTTATTTCAGCATGAATGTACCTGACGAATAAATACACTGTCCCAGATTAATTAGTAACATTAGTAACGAGACATACGTTTGGACTTTTTCATGTTTCCTCAACCAAGGAACATGCCATTAAGAAGTAGATAAAACAATATATTAAAGCAGAGGGGATACGTGCCCTTAACAATTAAGCTGTGATATAATACAAGAATGGCGACTTTGCAGAGCGTATACACGAATTTCTTCATAAAATCATTCAAATCTTATCAAAGTTGTATAATCGACATTATACTTTCCCCCCTTTTTTTAAGTTTCACTAAGTTTAAAAGCAAAAAAATATATATCGGTCCAACTGCAGACTCATATTTGACGTCGGGGCACACAGCAAGGGGCGGACGTTTGAAATCGCATAAAATTTGTCTGAAACGCCCAGCTTAAAGCAACTTAAATAAAAATGTGTATTCTTTATGTACAGTAGTAATAAATTTCACATAAACCGACAGAAGTTGCACCAGATTTCCTAATCTTTTCCGTTTGATCGATGAAGCCCTCTGGTGTCGTAAAATTATGTGATTCATAAAAAGACAGAAAAAGTAATTGTACAGTAAATTATAGGACGCTGACAGTCGGCTCAGCACGGCGGATAGCTTAAGTATAAAAAAAATGTATAACTTATTCTCTTAAAGGTGTGAACTAGTGGACGGATATAAACATTTTTTTATCTAAATGTTTTAATTGGGCGCCGTTTTCAATTTTTACCTTTAATCTGTTACGAGTCTTTTGATGACTGTATCGACTTCATTTCTATTTTTTAACTCACACTTTAAATAAGTTTATGACTGTGTCCCAGACTTTTGATTTCGAATCCTTATTCTTTGCTGTGTAATAAAAACTCCAGTAACGGTTTTATACGTCTGTCTGATTAGTAGCATGTCTGGAGCGATGGAATAGGAAAACAATAAACATATATATTGTATATCTTAGAAGTTATAATATTATGCGTACAAAGCGAAAGCAATTATGGCTACGTGGGGGATGGGGACATAACCTCCTGTAGTGTAAACTTTCAAAACAATTGATCTGACATCGGTATTTATTATCTATTTGTTAGTGGCTTATGTAAAACATAATTATCCTCACACAAAAACATATTTCACATATGATATTTATGTTATTTTTAGCTTTCGATATAAATTATGACCATCCCGGTTCAATGCCCATCAGCGCCTGGCAAAATTTCTCCGTGACAATTGGTCTCAGACAATACATCTATAGGTCATTTGTCCTTCACCTCTGAAGCAAGTCAGGAATAGTCACTTGCGGAGAAATTTGTTAGTAACCTGGTGGGATGCCCAGAAACACTGGTTAGGTGGACTGACCGCCGGGATATGACCTTACTTGTTAAAACTGGCGTTAAATCCCAATAAAACTAAAACCAAACCAATTACCTGATATCATGATTGATTACGTTTTAGAACTTAGAATCCACTCCTTGTAACATTATGACATAACTTAATATTTTTAGTAACAAGAACGCCTGATAACTTCATTGAAGTTTTGTTCATCTGAAATCAACGCCACACGCGCTTCCGCCCTTTACAGACCCGTATCAGAGAATAATTTGTCTGTTTCAAAGGTTTTTGGGTCTGTAACAAAGATATTGCATGATCCGTAGATCATGTGATAGTCAGGAAAACGTGGAATCATGCTTTATTTCGAAGACAAAATGCTACCTGTTTGATTTTGTTGAACAGTTGTTTGCACTGTATGTTTGATCTCCTGTCTGCTGATACCGTCAACACCTGGGGATTGATAAAATATTTTTAGCTCATGATTCCCAGGATAAAGTCTGAAACTATATTACTTCAACAGTGATTACATCAAAGCACTTGACTGAACTAGCATCGACTGATAAGATATCACTGATTTATATCGGTACGTAAAAAAAGTGTTACCTATCCCTTTTTTTCTGAATGACAAAAGGTCATTAGTATATAATTGCGTGATCAATTAGACCATACATTTATTCTTTATTTCTAGATTGTTTTTTTTTTCTGTTGCAAGAAACAGACATGTGCAATTAATGGAAAGTAAATCCTTTTATTCGATAATACATTGCACGACGTCCTAGTCTCAAAATAAGTTATTACAACTTGGTAAAGAGAACGTGACAAATGGTTTAGACAATACCTAGCATCATCTTTCTAACCGACACCATTAGAAAATGATAAAAATTTATTTTGAAATATTTTGCGGATGGCAAACATTATAGGAAAAACTTTCTTCAATATCCTGATAGCAAGTATTTCAACTAACAGGAAACGGAAGTGTGTGCGGAACGCTCTTGGTGGGGTCGTTGTCAGATATACGAAAACCAGACGACAGCAGTAGTGAAAAGATATGTTTGTTTCATCAAAAACGATGAAAACAATGCAATTTGTTGAAAACCGGAAGTGACAAATTAAAAACAGAGATACAGAGACGTTTGGTATGTACAGCTCCAAGTGGAATACAAACTCTCTTCTGAAAAGGAAATCTTCATTGGGTATTTGTATGTCTGGAGGAATAGAAGTTATAATAAAGTGAATATTTTGCCAACTCTCTCTGAACTCCGAAACATTTAAAATTACTTGAGAAGTGAATTGCTATTCAAGACTGATAAATATAATAACAGCCATATTATAAATAGAATGAGGTAGGCGTCAGATGTCAGTGTACTTCAAAATAATAATTTTCAAAGTTTAATTTTTGCAATAACAAGTTCATTTAATGCATTTAAACATTTCATATGGTACCCACGCGCCATTAGAGCTTTTCATGCTGTTTGAAGTTGTCCGTTTATAGAAAATGCGTTTTATTATTTATGCATGTAAATTTTATAATTTCAGTTTTAATTTTGCTTGAACAACTGGCGACAGATGCTTAATCCATGTGAACTCAAGCCAAATCTGGTAAACACTTTACTTCAAAGTACCCCAGTACGACTTAACACAGAAATAACTGAAAAGATTATCAGTTTGTTTAACAAATGTGAAATAATTAAGGTAAATTTGAAATGTAAAGTTTTTTGTCGACTTTAAACATGTTTGATGTGTAGTCCCTTTCATGTCATCGAAGTACCGCAAGTTATGGTTTAAATTTAAGTAATTTGAACAAATATTATATTTACGAGTCCTGTTTCCAAAAATATGATCTATCTGGAAAAACTTGAGGTACACTTTTTGGAATTTCTTAATGTTGTACCTGTTTAACAAACATTCATCCAACTTTGCTCTGTTCATCAAATTCTGCCACAACAGGCATTTTTAACTTGATCTCCGTTTCTGCAACTTTTTTGTCAAGAAATTTACACTTGATCAATGTCTTGATCAGCCATGTGTTCATTGATTTTAAAGATGGATGTATCTCGGCTGATTGGTTAAAAAAACACTCGGATGCACTCGAATCTTTTCACCTTAATTAGCATTTATATAAATCAGACATTCCCTCTTAAACCATCAGAAATGATCTTGTAACTGAATGAAGGAAAAATACATAAATAAATAAACAAATCACTGCAAGTAAGGTTTAAATCATCAGCTGTCCAGAAAAAGTATCTAGGCAGCAACAAACTATGAAAATCTAATGTAGGCAGTAACAATAAGCAAAAGCATCTACTTGTCTCTGGAAGAAATGCAGTATCTAGGCAGCACAATAAACTGAGAGTAACCTAGCAGGGCATTACGAAATATAGTGTAAAATCAATGCTCTGCTGGAATGCTTTGCTGGCAGAGCAACCTAGCAGGGCATTACTAAATACAGTGTAAAATCAATGCTCTGCTGGAATGCCCTGCTGGCAGGGCAACCTAGCAGGGCATTACGAAATATACTGTTAAATCAATGCTCTGCTGTCATGCCCTGCTGGCAGAGCAACCTAGCAGGGCATTCCGAAATATAGTGTGTAATCAATGCCCTGCTGGAATGCCCTGCTAGCAGAGCAACCTAGCAGGGCATTACAAAATAAAGAACGAAATCAATGCTCTGCTGGAATGCCCTGCTGGCAGAGCAACCTGGCAGGGCATTACGAAATATAGTGTAAAATCAATGCTCTGCTGGAATGCTTTGCTGGCAGAGCAACCTAGCAGGGCATTACGAAATACAGTGTAAAATCAATGCTCTGCTGGAATGCCCTGCTGGCAGGGCAACCTAGCAGGGCATTACGAAATATACTGTTAAATCAATGCTCTGCTGTCATGCCCTGCTGGCAGAGCAACCTAGCAGGGCATTCCGAAATATAGTGTAAAATCAATGCCCTGCTGGAATGCCCTGCTAGCAGAGCAACCTAGCAGGGCATTACAAAATAAAGAACGAAATCAATGCTCTGCTGGAATGCCCTGCTGGCAGCGCAACCTAGCAGGGCATTCCGAAATATAGTATAAAATCAATGCTCTGCTGGAATGTCCTGCTGGCAGAGCAACCTAGCAGGGCATTACGAAATATAGTGTAAAATCAATGCTCTGCTGGAATGCCCTGCTGGCAGAGCAATCTAGCAGGGCATTACGAAATATAGTGTAAAATTAATGCTCTGCTGGAATGCCTTGCTGGCAGAGCAACCTAGCAGGGCATTACGAAATATAGTGTAAAATAGATTCTCTGCTGGAATGCCCTGCTGGCAGAGCAACCTAGCAGGGCATTACGAAATATAGTGTAAAATCAATGCCCTGCTGGAATGCCCTGCTGACAGAGCAACTTAGCAGGACATTACAAAATAAAGAACGAAATCAATGCTCTGCTGGAATGCCCTGCTGGCAGAGCAACCTAGCAGGACATTACAAAATAAAGAACGAAATCAATGGCCTGCTCGAATGCCCTGCTGGCAAGTCCTGCTGAAAGTCTGCGAGTGTTTGAAACAGTCACAGACCGGTGCAATCGAACCGGGATGGTCGCTAGACTTTCAAGATTGGCATCAAATTCCTGAAAGTTTGCAATAATGTCAGAAACAGTTGCAGACCATAACAATGGACACCGGAGGGTCCCTTAACATCAAAAATGACATTTTCTCGATTTTGGCACCAAATTCTTGAAAGTCTACGAGAGGGTCAGAAACAGTTGAAGACAGGTAAAATTGACCCGGGAGGATGGCTAGACCTTAAAAATGACATTTTCCCGATTGGCATCAAAATTCCTGAAAGTCTGCGAGAGTGTCAGAAACAGGCGCAGACCGGTTCAATCGACTCGGGAGGGTTGTTAGACATCAAAACTTGCAGTTTCTCGATTGGCACCAAAATTCTTGAAAGTCTGCGAGAGTGTCAGAAACAGTCGCAGACCGATTAAATCGACACGGGAGGGTCCCTAAACATTGAAATTGATATTTTCCCGAATGGCATCAAAATTCCTGAAAGTCTGTGAGAGTGTCAGAAACAGTCGCAGACCTTTGAAATCATCGCGGGAGGGTGCCTAGACATCAGAACGGACAATTTCTCAATTGGCACCAAAATTCCTGAAAGTCTGCGCGAGTGTCAGAAACAGTCGCAGACCGGTTAAATCGACACGTGAAGGTCCCTAAATATTGAAATTGACATTTTCCTGATTGGCACTAAAATTCCTTAAAGTCTGCGAGAGTGTCACAAACAGCCGCAGACCTTTTAAATCGTCGCCAGAGGGTGCCAAGACATCAAAACTTGCAGTTCCTCGATTGGCACCAAAATTCCTGAAAGTCTGCGAGAGTGTCAGAAACAGTCGCAGACCGGTTAAATCGACTTGGGAGGGTCCCTAGACCTTAAAAATGACATTTTACGAAGTGGCACCAAAATTCTTTAAAGTCTCCGAGAGTGCCAGAAACAGTCGCAGACCGGTAAAATCAACTCAGGAGGGTCCCTAGACCTTAAAAAAAAGACATTTTCCCGATTGGTACCAAAATTCCTGAAAGTCTGCGAGAGTGTCAGAAACAGTCGCAGACAGGTAAAATCGACACAGGAGGGTACCTAGACATTGAACATCACATTTTTCAGGATGGCACCAAAATTCATGAAACTTTTCAAGATTGTCATAAAACATGGCATTGATTTCACACTATATTTCGGAATGCCCTGCTAGGTTGCTCTGCCAGCAGGGGATTCCAGCAGGGCATTGATTTTAAACAATATTTCGGTATGCCCTGCTAGGTTGCCCTGTCAGCAGGACATTCCAGCAGGGCATAGATTTTACTCTATATTTCGTCATGCCCTGCTAGGTTGCTCTGCCAGCAGGGCATTCCAGCAGGGCATTGATTTTACACTATATTTCGTAATGCCCTGCTAGGTTGCTCTGCCAGCAGGGCATAACAGCAGAGCATTGATTTTACACTATATTTCGTAATGCCCTGTTAGGTTGCTCTGCCAGCAGGGCATCCCAGCAGAGCATTGATTTTACACTATATTTCGTAATGCCCTGCTAGGTTGCTCTGCCAGCAGGGCATTCCAGCAGAGCATTGATTTTACACTATATTTCGTAATGCCCTGCTAGGTTGCTCTGCCAGCAGGGCATTCCAGCAGAGCATTGATTTTACACTATATTTCGTAATGCCCTGCTAGGTTGCTCTGCCAGCAGGGCATTCCAGCAGAGCATTGATTTTACACTATATTTCGGAATGCCCTGCTAGGTTGCGCTGCCAGCAGGGCATAACAGCAGAGCATCGATTTTACACTATATTTCGTAATGCCCTGCTAGGTTGCTCTGCCAGCAGGGCATTCCAAATGATTTGAATGTTTCTGCAAGAAGGTTAAATAATACCATGAAATATTGAAAATCTTATGTTTCTAAACCGATGAAAACAATATATTAACTTTACAACAAAAAAATAACAAACAACACTTGTTTTTATTTTAATTTCTGGTATAATTTTCTGCTTTTATCTATTAAACATAGAAATAATTAAATACATTATTGTGGTATGCTAAGGTCTATTTTCTTTCCTTTGACAAAATACTGCTGATTTTAATCACAATTTATTATTCCGTATTAAAAAGAACACGTCAAACGTTTTGTGAACAGAATATTGTTCGTACATTAAGCACAAACGAAACACGGTTTGTTTAGACAGGCGATTTGCTTCTAAATGAATTATGTCTACATTCTTTTTCTACTGATATAATTTCAATTCATTAAATTTAATTGACTACAACATAAACCTTTGAAATTAAAAATTAAACTTCAAAGAGTTAAATATTTTTTGTTTGGTTTTTACTAAACACAAACTTTTGATATGAAACCATTCGTACGGAATTGAAAGAGTCACGTTTGCGTAAACGAATTATTGTAAATAATTTGTACATCCACTGGTTTTCTAAAAGCGTAAAAATTAATTAGATTAATATTTTCAAGGTCAGTTTACTTTATGATAAATTACAAGTGAAGTTCACATGTATTCCTACTGAAGTTTGTCATGATTTTTTTTGCACGAAGGTCAATACCAATGCGTTGTTGAATTCTAAAACATACAGTTGTAACTGAAATAACATACAATTCTTTAAAATTCTTTCCGCATGAAAACTTCAGAACATTATTTTCAGCATTTATTTAAAGCCAGATAAAATTTGGGACGTTTGGTTTCAGATACAATTACTTCTTAACATCAAGAAAAAGTTTTAGTGGCAAACTGGACCATAGAGGATGACTAGGATCTTTTTATTTATCTAACCTTTACATTTGTCAGCAGCTCCGCCTCTTGGTTCATCCTCTGGTGCTTTTCATGAGCTGATGTAAACATTGTTCAGGTAGCTGTTGTCTTTATTAGAGCAGTTTTCGT
This sequence comes from Cyclina sinensis, assembly GCA_012932295.1. Lineage (NCBI taxonomy): Eukaryota > Metazoa > Mollusca > Bivalvia > Venerida > Veneridae > Cyclina > Cyclina sinensis. Next base: position 46,565,928 of record JAAONU010000019.1, on the reverse strand, counting down.
AGACTGATGTTTGAAAAAAAAAGAAAAAGAAAAGAAAACCTTCTAAATGCCACAATACCATTTTAGTTAACAATAATACCGTCTTGTGCAAGGTGTCTGGCTCACAAGAGCTTCGAAATAATTTTAAATGTAACCTCTAAATGTATCAGTGTTCATATATCAGTGGTCATTAATTACTATTTAATTAATTTGTTACTATGTTTTCTTTTTTTTCCTTACACCCCTGAACGTCCACGGCTAGTCATATCAAGTAATGAACAGAATTTTATATGACAACATTGTTTTTTTTTGTATATGTGTATTACTTGGTAAAGAATATGTAGATAAACGTTTCATTTTAATAAGTCTATTTGTGCCACGCAGACAAAAGTACATATTATTTCACCGTTGAAAGTTTATTAAGTTCTTTATCTCGAAAATTCAAGTTTAGGTTGATTTTCTAAACTGGAGATTCCCAACTGCGTCTCTTGTTTTGTGGTACTTACTGCTTCACCAGAGAAGTCAATTACTCCACTGTTTGGTGATTGACAACTGTGAACGTTTATCAGTATAAATATGGTAATATAGTAATGTATGGTAAATACGGTAATTGACATGTTGCGTTATTCTCTGGCTTTTGATTAAGATTTAAGATTTAAGAAAGCGCGCAATTCAATGCAACATAAAACCAAACTAAGCATAATCTACTCAGAAACTTGAAAAGCTATTTTGAACTTTGATCTTTTTGTACCTCACCCCCTCTCCCCACCTCTGATAATCAAATATTAATTAATAAATGCAGAACATAAAAAGATATTTCTCAAATCTTCAGAAAAAGAAATACTAGAAAATAACATCAATGGAGATTATTGATACTTAAATGAAGTGAAGGCGTTAGATATTACATTATAATGATTTGTGTTCCTTGCATACCAAAAAGCAAGACGTATTTTAAAAGGGGTCTTAATTGTTAATTGTTTCTTCTTCAAGGAGTGTGGTTATGATTCGTGTAATTGGCTCTAACTAAAATGTTCATAAAAAACTAAACATTCTCCTCCACAAGGAACATAAAACATCTATTAAACTGAGTAAACAGTAATTTGTACGGTCGTTTGTTTTAAAAGCTCTCTGATAAGCTTAAAGAGAGCTTCTCCCTTGAAATCATATAGGTAAGTACAGAATATGTACAGGCATTATTCCTTTGTGAATAATTAAAGAGTGTTTCTCCTTTGTAATTCAATACATGCTAAGGTCAGTCATTATGCTACACATAAATTTTTTGTCACTATCTTGGTCTTTTTTATATCCTGTTATACCCATAAGATAAGAGTTAGCAGTTGTTTTTTGTAAAAGATAGAACGAATTTTTATAAAGATTATTGACTGATTAAATATTGAATAACTGTGCACGTTTCCTCAGAAATATCAAACCGATTATTTCTAATATGTCATTTTACGATAAGAGGTCGGTAGACAGAGAAATTACAAAAAAACCACAAAAAACAACAAAAACTCAAGTATACAACTGATATAAACCTCATACAGCGATAACTTCTAAAACATCGATATTTACAAATTCGCAATTATTTGGCTCAGTTAATTTGTAACAGTAAGAGAAATAACTGGGAAATGTTAATCTTATTCAATTAAATATTACATATATTACATAATTATATTGTATATAAACTACCTTTATGCTAAATGATGCATTGCATTTCTTTTTTGCGATCTATATACGTAAATCGCATTTTATGTATATTGTCTTAATATAAGTACATATCATCTCAATACATGTACATAAATTTTACTTTATGTATATCATCTCAATACATGTATATAAGTTACATTTTATGTATATACTCTTAATATATAAATCTAAATCGAAAGTACCGGAAGATTTGAGTATTATGAATAATTTTCAACTTTTCTTAAAGGCAAAGCAAATAATCTGTTTGAGTGCATAGAAAGTCACGTAAAAACACTCAATATTAGACGTAAAATGATTCAACTTTTTATAAAAAGTGTGTCGGTACAAAAGGCAATACTCAAATTTGTTACAAAACATCCATTCAGTCACCATATAATGTTGAACACCAGAGGTGAATACTGTAAATATGAATAGGACATTTTTGATGAAAATGTTAGTGCATAGAGTACATCTGATAACGGAAATTAAAAAAAAGTATATCTTAGCTTTCCAAATTTGGACTTAAGAATTTATTGCAATAGGCTTGGTATTTTTTGGCCTTCCCATATTTTACCTCTGAAATTCAACTAGCTTGTGCTATAATTACATATTTTCTAACTTCTTTGCATAAATGAACAGAATCTATATCCTCTCTTTCCTGTGTTAAGAAATTTGACAGATTATTATCGCGGTTTGGTTATTAAAAGACGGATTTTTTCACAAGAGTCACAAAGAATGTAGCAGATGACAAGAGTTTTGAATTAGGCTGTAGAATTTATTTGTATGTGATATACAATTTATAAGGTTTGTGGTAATTCAATCCCATAGTTGAAACGCTGGACGTGCCGTATTGATTGACAGCGGTCGCTCTACAATCAATTAAGCCTATATAAGATGTTTAACGACGGTCAATTTGACTGATGGACACAAGTTCGAACCCTTAATTATCTGTCACCTTTAGAACCTGTGCCGCCGAAAGCCCGACGGTCATTTGGAATACGATATCTTTTAAGACCCTTAGTGACGTTAACAAAGGATAAATCATTTTAGCCACGGTCAGAATAGGTATCAATCAACTAAGATTATAACTTTATAATTTAAATATTCATTCAGAACAAGGTCGTTGAGACAAGTATCAAATTCATGATAAAATTTAAAAACATAATACTTTTCTCCCTTAAAAGAATATCTTCATTGTTTTCTAATTTTAAATCCTGTTGTTAAAGGTACGTACCCTAAATTTTATCTATGATATACAGTATACGTTTTTTTCTCTTTAAAAAGAAAAATAATTGATAGTTTAAAAAAGAACTTGTGCTCAAAGAAGTTTCCTTAAGGCCTATGGCAACCAAATAAGTCTACATTTATAATAAATGGCTATCTATCCATAAATGGTACAACCACAACAGCTCTCCTTCTAAAGGCTTATATTGGTGCGTTCTGTCTGCCGTGTAGACTAAAAGTTGTCGTCATCATGTACCGTTCACATTTGCAGGATTTCAAATCAAATGGATTACTCCAAATTTTAGAGTATGCCTCTATAAACATGGGACAAATTGTAGAACACACAGTATTGACCTAATACACTTTACTGATTCTTTTCTAATCTCAGGGTTTTATCTAAAAACATAAACTTTTGTATCTTTCTTGTTGCAAAATTACGAAATAAGTCCATAAAGAAAATGGATAACCAACAAACAACAGCACCAGCAACAAAGCTATAACTAAAGCATAAGCAACAAAAAACAATAGTAACTCTATATTTAGTAGTAAAAAGTTTAAAATTGAAACATGGTCTTTTTTAAGCGTGGCTTATAAGGCGATCCTTTGTGATTTTTGAATATGTCGACGCGTCGACATATCGCGTACGATATTTGATGTTTCACACTTGACAAAATTGTGAATCAGTCAAAACGCCACGACATTGTACCATCTTTCATGCAAGATAGAATCTGTTATCAAGTTACTGTCATTTCAGTTATGATAATTTATTGGCAGAATGTTTTTTACATTTTTTACAGTATGTTTTCTGTAATTGTCTGATATATCACATTATAACTTTGTTACTATACCATCTTAAATTTCACTTAACTTAATGATTTACACCTTAACTGAAATTATCCGGTGTTTGTACATATATCATGTAACAATAAGTACATGATACATTATACCAGAAGTTTTAGTCTAACAACCTATTACACATATTTAAGTTGAATTTATTTGACAAAAGCGATTTTAAAAGGTGAGACGTTTATCTCTCCTGTTGCTCATTATTTTTCTGTTGCGAAAAAATGATAATTTTTTAAAAGTATTTTACGCTTTAAATCTGCATAAAGAGCTTATCTAAATAAATGAAGGTATACGAAAAATGCTTTTAAAAGAAATTGTCCTTCTACATTTAAACGTATCTATGCGTATATGACATCAGGAATCTGTAAACCTTCCAGCATATTTTAACATGATCATTGTGAGATTGAGCCTTATTTGTATTCGATACAAGATGCCCTCGCCAGACCGCCCTGTCTCTAGTGTGACTCAGCAATTATTGACCAGGTCATTTCGGACACCTATCTGATTAAATCAGTGAAATTTTACTCTGCCTTTGATAACGTTTGCGAGGGTTCATTTGCTGTCCAATTGTTAATCTACTATCATTTGACCTTTTTCCGTGATGATATGTTTTTGTAATTCTTTGTTACAAAAAAAGAAAATCAAAATCGTCACCCCCGAAACTTTTGCATAGTTCATAGTTCTGTAATATGTGTTATACACAGGTTATCTACAATATCATAATATCATTTACTAATGTGATCTATCCTGTTTGTGTAGACGAAATATTATACGTGTTACGTCCTAGATGTATTAGTTTTAAACCGATATTATTACATAGAATACGTCTAGTATCATTTAAGTTTAAAATTATGCAAAACATCTGTAGGACCACCTTCATCGAGAGGTATCATGCTGCCGAGGATATAAATTTTCTTTCGGCCCAAGATATAATCAACATGCCTTTTAAATTATTAAAGTTCAATTCAAGCCTTGCTTTAATATAGTTTAAGAATCGGAAAGTTAATGTCAAAGGTCAAATGACAATAGTAAATTAGTAGATTCTGGCGATCGCTAAAACTTGTGTTTATTACAAATGGCCGATTAAGGAATTGAATTGCCGTTTGCTCTCAGCCTTAGTTTCGTTGAAAACGTTTTCATCAGTTTCAATATTTGATTTAAAACAAAGACACAAGGCGATGCACATATACTCATAGTTCTATGAGTTAATTTTCCAGGAGGGAAAAGTAGACTAATGTTTGACTTGTAACAAATTAATTGTGCCGTTGGTGAAAATATTAACCCATAAATGCCTGACGTCTACACAAATAGACACAGGCAAACAGTGCAGATCAAGATCAGACGCCACAATATAAGGCCTCCGATCATTAAGGAATTTCTTCCCTAAATAGAGTAGAATTGAGAATTTATACCAGAACCCCCTTTTTGTTGAAAATGGACTTTGTCAGCTGACAAGGATGGCATAATCCACTAAGCATAAATGGGTTAACCTTAAATGAATAACCTTACCGCTGCATTAGCTATTTACCCTTTCTCATTAATATCTAAGTGCTTATATTAACCTATAATATACACTACATGTACTTATTTGGCTCTTTTTTCTATAAATTGAAACATAATTGATAAAATAAAGAACATATGTTAAAATATCTCAGTGTAAAGACATCATATATCTCAGTGTAAAGACATCAAATATCCCAGTGTAAAGACATCAAATATCTCAGTGTAAAGACATCAAATATCTCAGTGTAAAGACATCATATATCTCAGTGTAAAGACATCAAATATCTCAGTGTAAAGACATCAAATATCTCAGTGTGAAGACATCATATATCTCAGTGTAAAGACATCAAATATCTCAGTGTAAAGACATCAAATATCTCAGTGTAAAGACATCAAATATCTCAGTGTAAAACATCAAATATCTCAGTGTAAAGACATCAAATATCTCAGTGTAAAGATATCAAATATCTCAGTGTAAAGACATCAAATATCTCAGTGTAAAGATATCAAATATCTCAGTGTAAAGACATCAAATATCTCAGTGTAAAGACATCAAATATCTCAGTGTAAAGACAACATACATCTCAGTGCAAAGACATCAAATATCTCAGTGTAAAGACATCAAACTATCTCAGTGTAAAGACATCAAATATCTGAGTGTAAAGGCAACATATAACACATTCAGCTTACTTGTTGTATAGAGAAATGATTAGTTCATTTCCAAGCACAGAATGAATGAACGAACGAACGAACGAACGAACGAACGAATGAATGAATGAATGAATGAATGAATGAATGAATGAAAGAAAATGTTTTGTGTAAAACTGAAATTGGTAAATCATCTTAAGAATAGTTTGTTAATAGTGGAATTTTTTCTTTCAGAATTTACTACGTGTTTGTATTTTAATACAGTTTTGGTGAAATGTCATCTCAGTGTACGAAAATGATTGTATTAACAATGTAGAAGACGATATCACTATTTTTTACACTGGCTGTATGTTTTAACTCGTATTTCCTACCGCTTCTTTGATATCGTATCCTGTAACATGGAAACATTTAATATCATGTCTTATGTTGCAATACAATGACCACCATTGATGGTGTATATCAATTTTTCTACGTAAAAAAATGAAAATATTTACAGTTTACATAAATTAACAACATGAAAAGGAGAGTTATGAAAGACAAAACCACTTGATATCCGCATTTGTTTTGCCACAATGCTAGAACAAAACTGGATTTTATTTGTCATCTAAACCTTGACTTCGTTTGTAACAAAATGAATAAATATTCTCCTCTCTGACACGAGTATTCTAAACAGTAACGTATCAAATAATATTATTAGCAGTATACACGAAAAATTCAGTGATTTATTCTTTTATATATTTTTTATCGCCGTTTCCTCCTATATAAATCGCTATTTCACTGGCATTTTGAAATTTCACAATTTACCTCTGCTTAGCTTAACATGTGTTAAAGTCTTAAAAGCAATAAAATCGTAAAAGTATCGTTGATGTTTCAGACTTCTGGTTATATAAAAAGACAGAACTACTATGTTATGGTATGTATAAAGTGTATCGTGTTTGACAATGTTTTCTAATAAACCGCCCCGGTGTTGCATTTACTAAAGTAGTAACTAGCAAAATTTGAATGAGACCCACTGTTATTTGGCAAAAAGAGGCCTGCGATAGAATATTCGATAATTAAAGTTATTTGTTTGTCTGCCCATTTTTAAGCAAATGCTTCCTTTTTTGTTTGATCCATGCTTCAACAAATCCCAAGGCAACAGTTGGTAATGTAATTACTACAACATACTCTCACACATTTTAAGCCGTATAATGCGAAATGAAAGAGATCTCGAGAAATACATTTTCTTGATTTAAGTACAACCATACTGATTACATTGTGTCACGCAATGCATTAGAGTTATGTGTCTAGACGCAAGTCTCATTACTATGATGGCTGATCTAGAACATTTCGTTCTTTAGAATCGACATGAGCGATTGGTCAAACAACGACTTTTTAAAGATTGGAAATGTCGTACTGGCACGCGCGACAGAACGAAACGACTTTCGTATTGGCGCGCGCGACAGAACTAAACCACGACGTTTGAAATGTTTCGATTGTTCATATGGCACGCGCAACAAAACAAAAGGTCGACATTTACGCGAAACCGCGCGCACGACAAGACGAAACTCACTCTCTTTCATGTCGGTTACACTACATTCAGTGTTAGTGAAGATACGGAAAGGTACGGCTCTGCGCAGGAGATTGGACGAAATTGTGAAGTGTCATTTTAGCGTTCTATCGCGCGCGCAAATCCGAACTTTGAAACTTTAAAATGTTGTTGTTTCGTTAAGTCGTTTCGTTATGCTGTGCGCGTCAGTACGAAAGAACAATATGTCCTTAATCAGTCACCATACGTTACAGACACTGAATGCAGGGTGACCCGTATTCCAGCAGGCTGCTACAGAAAGGGAACAACTGTTTCTTGTTGCTTGAAATCTTGCTACATACATACCATTCTTTTATTATTACAAATTCAACAGAACCAAATATTGATGCTATAAATAGGACTTGCATTTAAATATTTTCGAAAATATAATAATTTTTACATTCACGGATTTTAACGCAGTCAGGCATTGAGAGAATTACTGTATTAAAAAGATGCAGGGGCGGCCGTTCAAAATTGCGGAAAATTGATTGAAACACCCAACTCAGGACCTTTTCAAATAGAAATATAATTTTCATGAAGAGTAGAAATTAATTTCTCATAAACTAATATACTTGCGGGAAAACCTTTAAACACCGTAGCCTTTTGATCGATCATGCGTTTTCAAGTCGTAAGATACAGTGATTCACAAAGTGCCGACAAACTAATTGGAATTCTTTGAAACGAATGTAATCCCAGCAGGTAACTTAAATCTTCACTTTCTATTAAATAACTTGAAAATTACCCGACAAGTTGAAAGAGCTTTTTTAAAAATTATATTATAAACCCACAATTATTTCTTTATCAGAAATTCGTATTAATTTCGGAGTTATGATATGGAAGTGGTTGCCAAACATCTGGACATTTTGTTCCTATCTGCTAAGCCAGGATTATTGGAGGAATTTATAAATCAATAGAAACTTTCTGTTAATAGACGTAATGGTATACCTTATGTAGGCCAAACTAAGCTAAGAATGTATTCCTTGTATAAGTCAGAGTTTGGTGTAGTACTGCAAAATAATATTACCTATCCAGCATCAGCTCTCAGTAAATTTCGGCGCTGAGTTGCACCTTTAAGGATTGAAACTGGTCGTTATGAAAGAGTAGGCTTGTAGCCAGAAAATGCACGTTTTGTAATGTTATAAAGGGTGAGTGTTATGTTCTTTTTAACTGCCAGATGTACGCTTGATTGAGACAAGATCTTTACATGAAAGTAGAACATATATTTCCAGCATTTCCACACATGAGTGACATTGATAAACTTGTTCATTTATTCTTTAACTCACAGCTGATAAGGATATAGAGCCAGAACCTGTTTTAATATTTTACGGAAACGGACACTTTTTATGTGTAAATAAATCCCTTTTTTACAGTGCCTAATTTTTGTTTGTCATGACATATAGTTTCTGCTAATCAGGTCCTCTTTCATCTGATTAAAGGGATTTATGATTTATTAAACATTAAAAAAATGAGTTTGCGCCCTTCTGTCCCTCAGTGTTTTACATTTATGTTGACATTTTAATATATTACACTGTTTAGTTAGTACTATATGTTTTTATCAATGTATAAAGTCTAAACTCTTCCTTCTGATCTATTTCCGCTGATGATGATAAGGACTGATACGAACCGACAAATAAACGTCATGAAAAAAGGTGTAGTAATCTAGAACTAGTCCTGTACAAAAATTTCTGTGCTGGTGTTCAATAGCAGTACTTACATCCGCTTTTCGCTTCACCTCTTCTCTACTTTGAAGATTCTTTTCTTTAATGGTTGATTTTTATCACCTCAACTTTATCACTGGTACTCTTCCATCTTTGATTTTGAGATCAGTATGGTACAGTATTCAAAACCCTTCTGTTTCTGCAACCAGGGGCGCCTTAAATCTGTCTGATGACACTTTTTTATTTTTCTTAGATTGGACTTTGACACTCACTTAATTAGTTACACTAGAATGTTTTTGTCACTTAACAGTATGTTAACTGTAGTTTACTGTATTCTAAGATGCATTGCATCTTTCTCTTACGAACATGAAAGTCCGTAACAGAATGATGCAATGCATCTTAGAATACATAACCCAGATCGGGATTCGAACTTCGATTTTAGCGCCAACGCTCTAACCACTGAGTCAAAGAATCGATTCCCTGACGCAGTTGAAAGAGGTTGTATTTATAAGGTATGCACTAGACCGTAACAACAATTACAAATCAAAAATAAAATTGCTTTTAAATGTGTGTGCCTTCTGCAGGAGAATTTTCAATTAAATAACCTGCACTTTCAAAATATTTTTAATTCAGTATTTGTCTTGTTATCGTGTTACGTAATTCTATACTTACATATTTCGCACAAAATACTCATTCACAAAATATCAAACCTCTCCATTGAACTTTAACTTTGAAAATTGAGAAATCAATTAACATCCAATTACGTTTAATAAATGTCACCTTAATTTAATTTTCTTTTCCTGTATGGCAATTTGCAATAAAGAACTTTTTTAAAACATCAAACAAACGGTTTTCTTACCTGGAGGAATGCTCACGAAAATATATCATTATCAAGATTTTTATATGAATTAGTTTTATGGCGTTTACAATTACCGCAAATGGGTCAATTTTATCCTTACAATAAGCACGGTCCATAAAATAAATTACAATTTACTTCAAATGAGACGAGAAAAAATCGTACATATATTTTTTTTTATTTCCTTTGTAAATATCACTTGCAGTTACGATAAATGCCTACTTATAATTGAAATTTTAAATAAAAAGTGGTTGGTCTATAATGTGCGTTATTCACTAAAGTTATGTGAACCTAGATAAAAAAAATGTTTAAATGAAAGAAAAAAACTAAAATTACAAGATTTTTTTTAAAGGGAGAGAATTTTAGTCATTATTAAGCCATCAGGAACAATGGCTGCAAGATACTTGTTTATAAAAGGTTAATCATTTTTATTTGTCAAACAGGAGATAATAGACAAATATTTCTACACTTTTGGAAATTGAATACATTGGTAATTTGATTAACACATATGTCTCATTCTTAATCAACTGTATACAGAAATAACGATTAAGTATTTGTAAGTATAATTTATCTAGTAATGAATATAACAGCAGATTGCCGTATACTTTACATACTTAGCAACTATTTAACAGTACATGTGTATAAGGGTAACAGCTGTTATTCATTTCAACCTGCAAGATAATTACCACAAGTGAGCGATAAGGTATAGTTGTCAAATAGTTGAAATGAGAGCAAATATTTGTATTTAAATACCGCGATGTAAAAATGATAACGTTAACATCTCCAGGATTACGTTTTTCGGATACTTTATTAAAATCAGCTTTGGTTTAAAAAAGAAATGCAACAACATAACGACATCAGAAGAAAAGCAGATTTTTATATATTATCCAAGATTTTCCCTGTGCTCGCACCGTCTCATTAACAATAACAGCAACAAATCAAATACATCTGGCAAAAGTTTTAATAGCATTTTGTTCAAACAGACTAATTAAACCATTTAACCAGACAAGGTGAACGACCTTCTGTGGACAAAATTTAAGACCTTAATTTACCCCAAATCTAACACAGCAATTCACAATTAGAGCCATTAGTGCCAATAAAATCTTTATACATTATCCGAACAATACTTCATTCTTCATTTCGAACAACTTCATGATTTCCTATGAATGAAAAGGCTTTGTAGTTTATTCTACTCTAACTGAGTTTCGTGTTCCTATTAGCCGTTTATTTTCTACCTGTACAATGGCTGAGAAAACAGCAAAAAAAAGAATGGTTTGGTCGAGAACATAGTAAAGAAACATATGAAAGTCAGTGATACAAGCATAGGGGTTCTTTTAAAACCTGGGTCTGTCCGTATGCATCATCTGTCATTATTATAGGCTTAAAAGCGCAACTTTTAAATTAGAATATGAAATTTAGAGAAAAAAGTGATTGTGGATAATATTTACCACTATAATCTTACTTTTGATATAAATTAATGTAAAAACTCCGGTTGACCAAATTTGTATTTAAGAAGTAATTTTATTATCCAGAATTTCTTTCTAAAATGTATGAAAGGAATTTGATAAGATGTAAATTGTTTTCATAAAGTATCATAATAATTTTCTCCGTCAATATTTCAAATCAAAACGCATTATTAATCACCTCGTTCATAGATGGTCATTGTCTAAAAATCTAAGTGAATTACCTCTACCACTACCCATCTGCAGACGCATTGTTACCCAATGCAACATTTCGAGATTGTGACAAAAATGGATAGTTTCTCCATCATAGGCGTTAGGAACGATATAAAACCTATATTTAGAGTTTCTATTTTCGTGTGCCGTCACATGACTGATCACATTCATTCTTCGTGCACGCGCTCACATTGTATTGGACCAATAACAATTCGTTTCATGGATAAATGCCCCGAAATATATAACCAACAGAATGTACGAAAGTTCACAAGAATGAATATGATGGTGACTTTACTTTGGTTCAAACAATTTAAATTGTTCATCCAAACATCGCTGTCAGTGTTGAATGAAAGTATATTAGCTGATTCGAGTTTATCTACAGGATCCGTTACAAAAATATATTAAGTCCACTAAAGACTTCGGTTTATTTATACAATAAATCTGGATTTTGATTGAGATGTTTAGATTGGGTTTGTTCAACAATTTAATACATACTTGATATTAAAATAAAAGACGTTTATTTTAGATATAGGACACTTGCACTTACAAACTGTTTTATTCTTTTGATGTTTTACAATGTCTATATATACAAAGCGCATTAATGTAACCTCCATATGTAACGATGGAATGTGTTGAAAAGGCATCATCAAGATCCCATGTGGCTATGTAATCTGCGACTTGATGACATAGACTCAGTCTTAGATGTCTGCCTGTTTGCTTTTCTGTAGAGTGCACTTGTTAAGAGATATATATAAAATGGTTTCGTTTGAAATTAATAAGACATTGTTGAGAGCTTATGGCAGACAACTTGTCATTGGTTAACATATGCTCTATTGCATTTGTATTTCCATGTATTTTTCTTTTTTCTCTCTCTCTCTATTACTTATATAATAGGCCAGGTGGGTAAGAAAGATGTGTGATTAGTTCTAAGTTGTTCGGGTCCTCAGACCCGGACAACTAACGGCGGCATTTCCAAGTCTTACAGGTTCATGAAAAACCGATATACTGCAACAGTACTTCATATTTAAATCGCCCACGGTTTTAAAATGGTAAAAATACTGTTGAAAAACACTTGAAACAATTACTTTGTCAATATTTCATTTTGTTTATCAACATGAAAGGCCTGAAGATTTGTATTAAAAAAAATCATAATTCAAGGCAGAAGGCAATAATTCTACTAGTTTTAATTCAAAATTTGCATCCATCCAAAATCATATAGTTTTCGTTCCGAACAAATCTTCTATATGAAGTGAAAAAATGATAAATGATGGTAACCATTTTCATTTGTGTTTTCATGTTTGCATCGAAGAACATCTGATTTTCCGTCTTAAAAATAAATGCCTCTCGTAGGGAAGAAATAACGAGGGACAGAAAAATTCTAACGTCTTTTATCAAAAGCCTCTTTTTCTATCTATTATTTGCTGTATTTATGTTCAATTTATTATTATTTTATTCGTATTAAGCAGTATTTTTACCATTTTAAAACTGTGGACGATTTAAATAGGTAACAGCTGATTGAAAATTAATTCAAATTAGTATCGAAGACCACGACCCTCGACTTGAGCAGTCAACTTAAAAGCTCATCACAATTTTCAAAAATAATCTTTCCTTGCCTTTATTACTTTTTACAATGTTTATTGTCCCATATATTGGCAGAACTAAAACAAAAATATGTTTTGAAACTAGTTTGCTTGACGGTTGCTAATACAAATGTTTCTAACCAATGAGTCAATGCTGTTCTTCATACTTTAGGCTTCTGTACATTCTGAACCAATCTGAGCCACGTCTTGGACTTTGGCATCTGACAACAAGTTCGGCAGTTAACATTTCTAATCCTGTTAGTGGGGTTTGAAATGCGAACCACTGTTTCGTTGAACAGAGGGTATGCTTTTCAGAATTTAAGTCAAGTGAGCTAGTTTTGAAAAAAAATATCAGAATTGTGTGCCTTTCTACGCAAACACTTTATTTTGTTTAATTGTATTTCTTATATAATCTGGGTCAAGCATCAATAAAGCTCGAGAAAATGTATAATTATAATATTATAGTATAAAACCTATGCAATTTTCATATCACTTAATGACAGAGACCCTGAGTAATTCATTCTTCGAGGCAAATGCAACCAGATATATTGTATGCTGGCACGGAATGTGTATTTTATTCGTCTGAAGTCGGAACTTTGATCTGATGCTGCTGGCGCCTTGATCTGTAAAGAAGAATGAAATTATGGAGATGTGGTTCCTGTAAATCATGTCATCCACTCTCATACTGTTCCAAAGTCAACCGACAAGATATAATTCAAATTTCTAAATAGACATTATTCAAACAAATTGTAGAAGTGGTTAAAAAACTAAAAATCTTAAGTTCTATTATTTAGTTAAATATTAAGAATAAATAAACGGACTTACAAAGAAGAAACTAGAAAAGTAACTGGGAAAGGTTAAGTTCTGGTTCTAGAATGATTTTGCGAAATAATCAAGAAATTATTTGCTAGATAATTTTCCGTACCGCAATATGATATACGAAGTCATGGACTTAACGCCGTTTTCGGGCTATATGTTATTAGTTACAATTTGTATCAAAAATGTTATCTGGAAAACAATTTCGTCTTAATGACTTTCATTGTTCAGCTGAAATACCATGTTTGCATAACCGAAGCGTCTGGAAAGCAATAATACTAGAAATAAAATCCAACGGTTAACGGCTCATTTTTTATTAACACATCGTTCATATCAAAGCGGCTCATATATTTTAGAGCTCAACTGAAGGAGCCGAAATTTATTATGCTTGTAATTATGACAAAGTGGTTTGAGTGCAGTTTACCACTGCATCATACGGAGAATATGATGATTAAGTAGTACTGTGCCGTTACAATTAATGGCAACTTCAAAGGTTTTATGTGTACTTACTTAGCCATTAAAGCTGCATCAGGAAAAAAAGCGCAGTTTATTCCGGAAGTTCTCATAGTAATTAGTCAGTACACCTTCGAATGGTAATTGCAGGTAACAAAGCGTACCTTATTGTTAACTTGAGCCGCTATTTTTCTTTTGGTTTGGAAACGGTGTGTTTACCGTTACATTTATTTTTTTTGTTCGTATAATCTGGTGTTTCAGCCACCGAACAAGACTGAGCTTTTATAGATGTCAGTGGTCCATATTTTAACCATGCAAGTACTTTTAAAAAAGGCCTGTTCTTACCATGCCCTTCCATGTCCTTGTTATGTCCTGTCCTTTAATATCTTTTGCCATGTCTTAGTTCTAATTGCCCAGTCCCACGTCGCCCATCGTTTTAGCTCAGTCCTGCTTTGTGCAACGGCTTTTGCCAAACTATAATAGTTTTTTTTAAAAAAACACTAAATAAATTTCAGTTACAAGTTGACTTTTTTTTCACTGCAACAATTACGAACTTTACCATCATGACTTACAAATCACACATTTTTCGTATATATGAGGTTTTACACAGAATTACTTTCAAATGAACGTTGAATGCATATATGATATAATAAATATGATTTAGAGGACAGTTTTGATGTGAATTACAGATGAAAGTTTTGAAAGTTTTTACTGCAACCGTATGCGACGAGGCAACTGTTTCATATTTCATTACTTTTCTAACGATACTGATTTATGTAACAGCATAGACTTTGAATATTTTATAATGTACTTTGTAAAATAATCTGCTCGGTTTAAATGTTAATGAACTACTTTCTAAATATATACACACTGCTACATATTAGAAAGCAGTTAATGAGCTCTGCTGTGTTAAAAGGGTCATTTAATATCTTAACAGCTTTGACGTCTCGACGTCATCGTTTTTCAGCATGCATTCAGAAAAAAAAAAACACTCGTTTTCAGGCCTAAACTAGAATTTTACATTATAAAAATTCTTTACGTGAATACAAAGCACTTCAACCAATCTTCGGTGCACAAAATGATTTTTTGTAACTCTACAGATTTCTTATTGAAAAAGACCATATTACCTTTCAAGCGACGGATTGCTGACAAAAAAGGGGCGTAAGAGCATAAAACAGGTGCGCGATGACGGAGTATCCTACCACTGATGCACGGCTAAGTAAAATCAAACGATACTGAAGGTTTAAAACATTTTTTAATCGTTAGTGTTCGCTTATCATGTCATTCTATACAAATATTTTCACACACAAACACATTTACGAAATATTAATCTATCAATTCATGTTTAACTTTGAAAATTGAGAAATCGATTAAAATCTAATTTTGTTTGATTAATGCCGCCTTTGTTTGATTTTCTTTCTTGTTCAGTAATACATTAAACAACCATTTTCGAAATATCAAAAGACTAGAAAACGCTTTAAAGGTATCATTATGAAGGCTTTTAATGAACATATTTTAAGGAGTTTGCAAAGACGCAAATTGCTACAGTTACAAAAACATTGATGAAACACAGAATAATTTATAAAATTAATGATTATTTATTAATTTAAAAGTTCTCTGAGGTTTTCTCTTTTCTAAAATATACAAAATTCTTAGGTATATTCGGAGCTTGTTTTAAACTGCTATTGACACAAACACACGGAATGTATAGTTTTACAAATCATAGTAAAAATTCAAAAGCCTTATATTTATGCTTCTAAACTTCGTTTTCTTAATTATTTTCTGGTCTAAAAATTATATGTAATTTAAGATAAATAAATGGTAAAAAGTTTATTTTTAACAGTACGTCAGGGTTTTTTCCGTTTTTTTTTTTGACGTCTATTATATCATTAAAACATACAGCTATTTGGTCTATTTTCAATTCAACAGACAAATCAAGCTTCTACAAGAGGCTTCAGCTTCTAAAACTTCTAATTTAATATTTCACTGACAGTACTACCAGCCAAGAAATACAATTTGACTGTTTCCTTAATGTACTGGATACATTTTCTCAATATCAAGTGTTGGAATTTCATACACCAATAAAACATGAAAAAATGTGCAGTTTATTCATTCCCCATAAACCCTATAAATTCGCATTCTTTAAAAACCGTTAACCAATGTACAGGGACACTTGATCAAACAGAATTGGATATCTAAGAAATACTAAACACCCCACAACACGTCAAATAAACGTTTGATAGAGATGGAAAAATATGCACGACAAATCACGCGACGTCCTTAACGTCGCATTGTTAACCGTCAATATGGCGTCACGCTGACGTCATGAGTTTTGTATTCAGAATGAAAATTTTATTGGAAAAGTAAAGTGAAAAGTTATGAAAATATTCACAAGACAATTATCGTATGCAGTAAAATGTGATTGTGCATCTTCCAGTAAAACAGTATCATTGATTTTTGAATACTTAATATTGACATAAAAAGTATTGACATTTTGTTTTCTGTCAAACATGGTTTAAGTTTTTCCTGTCGTTTGAAGTTTTCACAAGAGAAACTGATTATATATTATATTTCATTACAGAAATTTTAAATTTGCTTTAAGATTTAACTACAAGTCATAAAAAAAACCTTATGAAGTTTCACTAAACCAATGTTTGATTTAAACAATACATATTGTTCCTTTACATCAATCTGGCATGGGAAG
Organism: Cyclina sinensis; assembly: GCA_012932295.1. Classification (NCBI taxonomy): domain Eukaryota; kingdom Metazoa; phylum Mollusca; class Bivalvia; order Venerida; family Veneridae; genus Cyclina; species Cyclina sinensis. Next base: position 46,548,732 of record JAAONU010000019.1, on the reverse strand, counting down.
ATATTTTTTCATTCATGTCACATAATTATTTTCACGTAAATTGTCCCTGTTAATCAATCAAATTCTGTAGCCATCTTTGTAACCACTTTTGTATCATACGAGCAACTTCTACAATTTTCATTCATTATAACGAGGACAAAAACACACCTACATTTTGATGCATCTGTTCCGTTAAGTTTAAGATGCATATGTCTCAGTGGGTTGCTTTACACAATGTCACATTTTCCGTAAAAGCTAAAAAAAAAAGCATATCGCTACAACCATTTTATTTATTAGAATGGATGTTTCTTTCTAAACCATTGGACATCATCCATGATGTATTAAAACAGAGAGCTAGACCGCTGATAAGGCTGAGGAACGATTTAACACTTATTCAAGTAATGACACACTTTTAAATCATCAACTTGGAGCTTATAACAGATATTCCTTTTACTATGTGTTTTATTTAATTGCTTACTGAAATCATCAGTAACTGTCAAATGTGAATTAAAGTACTTATATAGATTTCAAAATACATAAATGATAAATCTGTTGGGCTGAGAAACAACAATAACCATTCATCTTATCTTTTTATTTTATTTTCTGCTTCACATTCAATTTATGAATGTCTGAAGGGTTGCATGTTTGTGGTGTCGGCAAATCATACACATTTTTACTTTCTAGATTTTTATATCATTTTTCAGCTTTCAAAATCTTTCAACGAAAAAACAACAAAACTTTAAAAAAAAAACACCATACGTTTTTTTTTAATTTATCCCAACTTCCATAACACGTTCACACGTTTGATATCAACTATTTGTTTCTTGATCTAAATTATTTTTATCTTTTCATTGGCACATTATACTTGCTTTGAACCTGTATACTTCTCAGTTTCGTTTTGACTTTTGAATACTGAGGCCATCATTTGAAAGCAAATGGATATTTTTCTGTTAAATTGACAGCAGTACTTTTTGTTTGTTTGTGTTTGTTTTCAAATTAATGTATGGACATTAAAAAATCCATCTTGTTCTCTAACAAAAATTTCAATAGTCAAAGATTCTTTTCCATTGCAGATTCCGAAGTCCTGTTCAAACTAAAATCATCTTTACAAATGTCGTATATTGCTGTAACATTTACAAAATGGAATAAAAATACAAAAGTGACTGAATTCCTGCTGTTGTCTTGTTAACGCTCTGGCAAGACTGAGTTTCACTGTACGTAATAACTCTTCCATAATTTTGATTTACGATATATCCCAGACTTATAAGACTGGAAAATCTTGACAAAAAAGTCATCTTTGAATTATGACATCCAATTAAGACTCTGAAGCTTATAATACTGATAGCGGAGAATTGGACCTCCTGGCAGTAACACAATGCTCACATAAAATACCATAGATAATACTCGAATCCTTCAATTCAATCTAAATAAACAGCGTGCGTTATTATGCGTTCTTGAATAAAACAGAAAATTATATATAGAAATTACCAACACAATAAGTTTTGGCTGCGACTGTTTAGTTCTTTGTCAAAATCTTAACTGTGGGACTTTGAAAGATATTACAAAGTTATCAGTACTTGCAAATATTTTCAATTTACTTTACACGTGTAGCAATTACAAGCAATTAAAAATATTAATCTTTCAAACTGCATTGACAAGCACGTTAGCACTTGATTCCAGGAGTCAAATGATTATCTTTTATTGAATGAATACTATTTTTGTCACGGACGTTACTCTAATTAGATACAAAACGATCTTTCAGAAACCTTAGATGAATACATTGAAACACCTGAGGAATACGCGATGCAGATGTTTGCAATATACAGAATAAACAGAAGTGTTTTGTTCACTTTCAGTGAAAGATGTTGATGCATTACATTGCATCTGAATATATCATTTTCGATAATTTATGCAAATTAATTTCGAAGTTTTCTAACGCTTATCAAAACCAAGTGTTATTGAATACCTAAGGGATATGAAACTGAATTCAGACGAGAAATATATTGAAATCACACAGTGAATAATATATTTCATATCGACATCTCCACAAAAAGCTGTAATATTTCACTGTTTTCTGTTGTCGCTGTTGTTCAATAAAATATACCACTTATAAATTAACTCTGAATGAATAGCAGAACAAACATGGCGTTGTTCGTTTTGCATCAGCCCCAAATACTTTTTTTCTTCGTTCGTATTTCTTTGATCGTTTATATTCAATGAATGGTGTTTACATTAAAATGTCCTCTTTTTCTACCCAATTTGGACAATAAATTACAGGAATGAACGATAAACTAAGTTATATTACAGTGAATGCATAAATTGATACCTTCGCAAACACTTTAAAACAAAGTGATACTAATGGGTTTGAAGTTGACATCCGTCGCCATTCAGTTTCATTTTTAAGGTTGTGTAAGGCTGACCATTTGACTATCTTGATAGGTAGTGGATTCTATAAACAGGTACTTTTGCAAGCAATCGTATCTTTTAGAATAACAGGTAAATGGCAACTTTTTACTTTTAACAGTTCTGAGTTAGGTAACTAGAATCTGGTTTTCTGCCTCATTTGAAAAAAAAACTAATCACAGGGACGGTGGAAAGGACTGATGAGTTATTTCTTTGGCTGTAGTTTTTTTATATTATTTTAACTTTATTACCACCAGATAAACCTATCATACGGGCACGTACATATACAGCAAAAGTTAATACAATACAGTACGGTACATCTAACAACGCGTAATATTAATGATTAGTAGAATAAACGTCAGTTCTGTGATACTAGGACGTTGGACAGCCTCTGCTTGTAATTAAGAACAACAAGATCAAAATTAATATATGAAAAATGTGTGAAAAGATAACTAATTATTACTGATAAATTTCCGTGAGGTGAAACAGATATTGCTGCCGTTAAACGCAAACCTTTCACATAATAGAAACTGTGTGGAAGCTAGGAAGTCTGTCAAAACTGCAGCAGATCTGAACTTTACACGGTTTGTTCGAGAAGTCACTACCACAGGAAACTTGCTATCGCAAAGTTACGGACACTATGTGCTGAATTTATATGAGACCTTTCAAAACAAAATCAAAACATTTAAACATTTTTTCTTCCGGTTTTTGACAATTTCAGTTCTCATCGGGGCGTTTTCAGATCAGAGACATTACAAAATGGCTTACACATTCGAAATACTATAACATTTCTTATCAGGCTATTAGAGAAGCAGAAGATAATACTTCCGGTTGTTTTTGTTCAAAGTGCAGCACAGAATATTTGAACGAAATATGTTTTATACCTTTATATTTTGTAGATTGTTCCGGTTTAGCAATAAGAAACAAACGAAAACAAATCAGTTTAAGATTATCAAATTTATTATGGTTAACGCAAAGAAACAAATACAGAAGTCTATCTTGGAAAACAAAGGAACATACGAGTTTCCTCTTAACACATTCTTTGAAGAGGTTTGGCGTGTACGTGAATCCAAGGAGTGAAATACGACTAGCGATAATTAGTGGAGGAGATAGCTGGTTAATCTACTTATTCTCTCATTACTATTCTGCAGAATTTCTTCGAAACTGTGTGTTTCTTTTAACCCTAGCATGCTTTTCTGTCGTCATTTTATGACGAAAATATGTTATTTAGTTTTTAACCGGCCTGAATTTTAATGCCAACCGAGCTGTCGCATCGTTGAAACGTATCCGCACCTTTCGTATTCTATATCTAGCAGTACGGTCTTCGACTGGGAAATTCGTAGCGTTTTTGGAATTTTCTTAGAAGGGAAAGAATTAAATCTAATCCGAGGCATCGGTGAGAATATAAAAATAGGATATATGAAGCTTTATGTTGCTTACTGACAGAGGTCGATAGGAATTCATCGCTTCAGTTTCTTGAAACAAAACTGATAACGTGATGTCAGGTTATGTTTAGACTCAGTGTCTGAAGTCTGGACTAACTACTTAAACTGGAGGCATAAATATTCCTTTAGACGGACTGTTAAGTTTATGGGCAATGATGTCAATATTTTCATGAAACTTTTCTTCTATCCAACACTATTTTAATAACAAACATGGTACAGTTTTATCATAGATCTAGCAAGTCTTACGTAGATATACATAAAATTGAACAAAGCTTAACTGTCTAAAATGATGTTACCTCGTAACTAAGATTGGCATCTCTTTAAAAACACCGTCCTTGCAATTTTGTGCATAGAAGTTAGAAAAAGCTTGATGTAAGCACTCATGCAAGAATAAACGTTTTTCCAGAGATTTTGTTAGTACAGGATTTAAACAAAATTATTTCTGCATGGCCCAAGCATTCAGAGGCAGTCGAATCTTTCTTTGACATTTTCTTGGCTTTTATGACAATCATTACTTTTGTGAACGTATATCCTCACACATTACTTACCTCTGATCTTTATTATATTACAGGGGGAATGACTGTATTTTTTAATGGATGCGTACTGCAATAAAAAAAAACAGGATTGTGCGTGTTTTATATACCAAAATGTGATGTAGGTGACACTTTTGGTGTTATAATCGGTAAAGATATTAATTGAGGTATGAGAAAAAGGGGTATTTTGCTACCACGTGTGAAATAAAAAAACGGTTTTACTTCGACGCTTTGCTCTTAAATTTTATGATCGGAAGTTGATAAAATATAGTAACTTCATACTTTGAGTGATGATATGGATTCCGTTTCTCTTAATTTATGTTTTTTTTTTCATTTTGAGATTATATACAGAATTTAAGCAAAGTGATATTAAGAATAAGATAAATATAAGACGATTCAACCCCCGACTCCACCAAACAAACAAACACAAAAAAGACGTAATCTGGAGAATACGACGTGCTAACAAACTAATTTTTTTATGATATAATGAACAACGATATAAAACAGTGAGTGACGACTATACTAGCTTTGCCAAGGAAAAAATATTTAATGACAAATGTTTAAAATGTCATTTTGCTTCCTTTCATTATTGATGTGCCCTGTAAAATAACAAAACACTGTCTAAGTAAATTCTTTAAGGTATTTAGTTTATTTCTTTTAATGAATGCAAAGAGATTTGATGGATGGGATAAGGTCTCAAAACTAGCAAAGTATATATACTTAAAGCTATTTTGCTATGCAAATTTTGACGATCTTAAAAATGACTTCTTCGTTTTCAGGAATATCTAAAACATGTCAGAGTGGGGAATGAGGGGTAATATGTTTAAGCAACCGTTTACATTTGACAAATTCGCCAGTTAGTATTCTAAATAAAATTATTTGCATGTGGTTCCCGTGGTTTTCACGACAACCAAGATGAATTGACATACAATTGACACATCCATTGCATTGTCTAAATAACTTACTTTCACATCTATGCTGAAAATGTTTTTAAAAGTTACACCATCCTAAACAAAATAAACTGGTGCATGTAACTGCTAATGTAGATATAAAAACTAATGGAGTTTGTTTAAGATACTTATGTCAAATACAAAAATACAATTAAAAATATGATTATATATAATGGTAAGTCTGGCAGTTAAACCTCTATACCCCGTTTTCTTTTTGATCGATGAAGCAGGATGTTGTCGTAAAGTTAGATGACTCATGTAACGAAAAAAAGTAATTTAACTATGAAATAAGTGAAGCTGAAAGTCAAATATAATCACAACAGGTAGCTTAATTAATCGTGAAGATATCAAATACCCTGATATTTGAAATCATGGAGTGATAAAAATTGATATCTATAAATTATTGCAACATGCCGCGGGTTCTTTTTTTCCAGTAATAATATTTGCTGCAGTTATTAAAACACATTTTTTTTTTATACTTTTAACGCAATGAGAACTATAGAACTAAATAGACTGTAAACTGATTTCACAGTGTATTCCTTGTTACAAGCGGTCTTTTGATTTGATATCGCGAACCAGTCTAATTTTACGGAAATAGCCTATTTTAAACCAATGACTACGATGTTATTTTTAGTAAGGACTCGACAGTCAAACATTTAGTTTCAAGCATTGGTTCGAATTAACTAATTTTGTTCCGAAATATTTTTTTGGTACATGAACTGTAAAAAAATAAGCAAATTTATATTTCAGAATTACAGAGGTAGGAAAATAGAGAAATATTATCTTTTGATTAGGTCAATGATTTCTGTTTAATTCTACTCCCTTAATCAAAAACAGAATAATGTGACAGCAGCCAGTTTTCGTACAGAGGAAACAATGCTTACAGACTTGACGTAGAATCATTTTTTTCATCATTAAACATTAACAAATACCTCCATTGTGTTTCAGCATTAAAAGAATTAAACTTCTTTGTTGACGTGTATAGATCACTCACTTACTTTTTCTTCTCACTTACTTTTTCTTTGTTGAACTCTTAACACTTAACATTTCCAGTTTCCGTCTTCCAGTAGTTGTGCCATGGTCTTTTGTCAATTATACTGCTTTGTTTGTGCGCTATAAGGAGACGACTTCTAATTCTAATTTCTAAGCTATTTTGTAGAATTCAAACATTTCTTTTTTTTGGTTACAGATATAGTGTTGTTATTTTAGGAATGCGACGTAAAACAACTCGTATGGAATAAATCTTGTATTACAGTCGCATCAAGGAAAGTTGCTTTTATTTACGTTGGGTTATAATGCTTCTGAAGAACATAAACGTAAGTAAGGCATGTAATAAAATGGAAATGTTTTAAAAGTACAAAGTTCATTTTTCTTGATAGTAAGGTGTTACAACATTTGGAATCGTGAACTCTAAAGCTCTCCTTTCATACTATAATTGGTACTCGGCTTTCCTGATGTTATGTAATTCTATTAAAGCATACTTTCACACAATAACTCATAAATGAAATATTACACTATCCATTTAAAGTGAACTTGGAGCATTGAGGAGTCAATTAAAATCCAATTTTGTCAAATAAATGTCACATTAATTTCATTTTTCAGTTTTTATACCGCAACATGTTTAAATAAATAAAAACATAAAAAAGATCATTTAACTCGAGAATGCTTGTGAATATTTTAAGCATATTATAATCGTTTAAGCAATTTCAGTTTTTTTTTGGCAAATAGCTCAATTTCATCCATATAATAAACACGGTCAATAAAATTATTTACTAGTTTTTGCCAATGAGAAAAGGAAACTAAAATGAATATTTGGCAGATTGCACATTTAGATTATTCAAATGTCTCTTCGTAATTGAAATTTAATTTTAAATGGCTTCCGTTTTTGCTTAATAATGCGTTATGTTATGAGTCATTTTACAAAAGAGATTTGGCTTCACTACTGAATTAATTAAAATAAATTAATAAGTAAAAAATATAGATATACAACTTCAAAGGACAGGTATATGTTAAATAAATGTTGAATGTGTTTTTCATTTATATATAGTACAGTGTAATACATTAAATGCGATTGATTTTAGGAGTTATGTAGTTCTTCTTGCAAGCAGTTGGGGATTCAAATGTACTCATGTCCTGTAGTTGTAGATCTGAATCTTTAACAACCCGCCGGATGTGCATTCTTAAACGCACATTTGAATTTCCAACTTTCAGCATAACTCCGCTAAAGATGTCTACAGACCTTTCTTCGATAGCTATCGCGCAATACAGGAGTGTGTTCTATTCTTTTGTTATTTGGATTGCTGTGGTTTCACTGAGTTTTAAGAAGTAAGCAATCATAACAAGGCCATTCACAAATATCTTAGGTAAAAACTTTGCTTCACTTTACAAAATGGCCACAGTCAAAGTAGTTTCATAGCCTGAATTACCACACCCCTGAAGGAGATACATTTCAATCGTACTATAATTGCTTAATTTTTATTCTGTGCCGTTAAAAAAAAAATAAAGATTGCAGAAAGGTTAAGTTTATTATATTACTGGTGTAGGCCTTTTTAGAAGAAAAAAAAACAAACATATTCGTTGTTTTCTTTTTACATTGTGTGTTATAGATGAAAAGTATATATAATACACTGTCAACAAAAATCAAACACTATCAAACTTTAACTGAAGTAAAACTGAATGCTAAACTCCACTTATTTCTAGTTCGTCAATAAACAGTTTTAAGGAACAATATGACAAAAACTAAAATGGTCTCCAAAATGCCTTTAAAAGTGTAAATACTTTTATTCCAATAAAGGACCTGTTAAAAAATTCGAACTGACAAGGTGAACGACCGTTAGGTCATGAAACATTTCATTGTAACACAATGCTCACAAATCAGTTCATAATTAGAGTAATTTAAGTCAAAATTGTAAACATTTTAATGTCTATTAACAATTACCTCATTGTAACTATTCGTACGCCCTAATGTTTCATCTAAAATGTTAATTCCTTCTATAATTGGCCTTCATGTGCTGACAAGCTGTTCAGTACCTGTGCCACTTGTTGAACAACAACAACAACAACAAAAACGAGTATGGAAAAGGAATAATGAAAATAAACGTGAACAAGCAGAAGGTTTACCTACAAACCTTTGTTGCGCTCCTGGCTGTCTCTTAACCTAAATTCTAGTTGAGAGGTTCAATTTGTCTTCATTACACTGCGAATAGTTTTGCTGATTTATTGCAGACATTTTATATTACAAGTACATCTTGTATAACCCAGATACACTCTAGACAAGAACAATCTGAACAGTTACTCTAGACTTGTTCTTTTTTCTTCTTCATTTAACTCCTTGTGTTTTTGTTTAATCTGCTTTTATGTTGCTATTAGTGATAGGCTGATACACAAACTAACGTTAATTGAAATAATTATACTTGCATATTAACATATTTCATTCCACAATTATTTTGATTTGGTTCTCTGTACGTCTAGTCTATTGTCTACAGGTATCGTCTTCTTGTGGATTCGAAAGAACATTTTTGCACTAAGATTACACAAAATAATGACAAAGTAATTATTACTCCAACAGCACTTACGTTAAATAACTTCGTCGGTTAAGTTTTGTTATCCAGTTACGCAATTCAACAAAATGATATAATGTAATGCTGTGCAAATATATTTTTCATTTTTAATGAAAGTAAAAAGCACTTTTTTCTGTTTATGTTGATATATATCGTTGTTCAGCTAGATTACAGACATGTAGGTAGAATCAATTAATGGTTTTGTTTAAGGCACCCACCATCTAAGGCCTTAATTTTGATTAGGCTGACAGGATATTGGTACAAAGTATTTTTGCTAAACGTTTTCTTTAAAATGATTTATTATAAAATGATTTTATTTTATATTTTCATGTTTTACTGTTACTGCAAACATAATCGGAAGAACTTATATCAAGATCCCGGAAGGGATTCTATTTTTAGGAACCGGAAGCATGTGAAAAATACCTGAAGTGGAGTCGTTGTCATAGATATCATATGTAAACAAAACGACAACGGAATTTAAAAGTATATTTAAAGAAGGGCTTTGTTAATCATGGAAGATGGGGATTGAAATGAAAGGAAATGCAACTCTGCACCGAAACAAAGTAAAGCTTTAATTTGATATAACTGGAATGTCTTTAGGTGTGCATGTGGAAAGTTCTTCTTTACCTATTTCATTTTTTTAATTGCTCTTCTCTTTTTTATCTCGTTCCAACGACTTAAATACTCGTTACTACGACACACTTAGTCGTTCCACTGAGATAGTGTCTCGTGGGAACGAGAAAAAAAAGTGACGTTCAATTGAAAAAAATAGTGCATGTCACCTCTGTGCCACCGTAGTTTACGGTTTGACTTTGGTGTATGAAAGACCTCTCTATTTTAACATAAAGCCTCTACATTCATTACTGCGAAAATGTAGGAAGGTATTAACTTCTTCTGTGATTTATCCTGCGGTACAATCAATAATAAGCAAGTTAAACGCTTACTGAGGTTTTCTATACATTCCTATATTCTGATTAACCCAGTTCGTGGCGTTTACAAGAACAATAAGTCTAGACATTGATTGTCTTAGTGAATTATGACACCAAATTTAGACTTTTAGCTTTGGACTGCCGGAGCTTAGCTGACAGTTTTCGACGTAATTGCACAAAAGAAAGACTTCCTGCCAGGAACACAATCCATAAATACCTTTCATCAGAAACAGACGACTGATTGGAAGACACTATCTAGAAAATTCCATGTGTAACATTAGGAATAAACAAGCCCCCCAATAGATGGAGCACAGGATTAGTAATCCATGGGTCGCTGGTTCAACCCGTGGGCGGTCAAAATTTCTCCGCGGCAATTGATCTCAGGCACTGTGTGTAATGTTCATTTGTCTCTCACCGCCGCCGGCCCGTCTGACTCAATCGGTAGAGCATCGGAATGTCAATCTTGACGATTCCGGTTCAATCCCCATCAGGGCCGGCAAACTTTCTCCATGATATTTGATCTCAGACATTTGTCCGTCACCTCTGAAATAAGTGAGGAAGTAGTCAGTCACTTGCGGAGAAATTAGTTAATAACTGGTTGGATACCCAGGAACAATGGTTAGGTGGACTGACCACTTGGATATGACCTTAACTGTTTAAGTGGCCTTAAACCAAAATAAAATCCATAACAGTCTCTCACCGTTTATTCAGAATAGATCATGTGGGAACAGTAGTCAGTCACTTGCGGAGAAATTGGTAAATACTGGTTAGTTATCCATGAAAACTGGTTAGGTGCACTGACCGCCGAGATATAATCTAGATGTTGAAATTGGCGTTAACATCCCCCCCCACACACACACAAAGCATGAATAAACAAAAGTACCTTTTTGTTTCTATCAAACCTTGTTAAGTATACTGAAGTCCCTATTAAAGTAACTTATTTTATCGTGATAAGTTTTTACATGACAATTTTCATTTTTATTGCTTCAATCTTTGCCAAAATATACAAGTTAGATTTTAAACATTAAATTGCAGACATACTCAATTCGAGTTCACTGAGAATATGGAGAAGGTCCAGTTTTGTTTCTCATTCTGAAGACATTTATTCAAATCTCATGAGTTTAAAACAAACAGAATAATACATAATTCATCAACTGGTGAGCTTGGGAATCTATAACATTGACCCTGTTAAAAGATTGCTTAAGTTGTGAAAAGTCAGTTCTTTAAAGAAGAAATACTTTTTTATCAATAGCTTTCATAGCAGATTTTAATAAACTTGACAAATTAATTAATGTCGCCCCGTGAAGAAAACAAACTTCGCCTTTACCGCAACGCGAACTTCCGTGTCCTGCAAATATTAGATGGCAAAAATCAATCAAGTTCCCTTTTCATACGAAAAGTGCTCGATCGTGTCCTTTTATTTCTATTTGAATATTAACAAAAAGTCTTTTGGATTAATACTCCGGCAAACTTGATGTGATTTACCGCGCTGTATGTTGACTGACAGCTGTGAGCGTGTGTCAGAATTAATTTCACAATACACGGACTAATTTGGATTACGGCATGGGTTCTGGGACAGATTTTTCATATTTCAAAAAAAAGGGCAAGCCATATCAGAGAGAAATGTAAAGACTCCACAGGAATTCTTTTGATGTACACTTAAAAAAACTTCTAAGGTCTGAAATTTTCATGCAATCGCATACCACTTTTCAAATATATATTTCGATCATAAAATTATAACATATTCACTAACGAAGGATCTTAATAAAGGTTTGCTTGATAATGATAATTTTTGTACATACTAGGAAAACTATAGTACGCAGGAAATCTTAAACGAGTTTAATCTAATGTTTTCTCCACTACAAAATACTGTGGTCTGGATAATTTGCTCCGCTGCATTTAAGCTCCTGTTTCTTTCTCTTTTTATTTTTTATTGAAGAAAGATTTTATTCTCTGAAGCAAACTATTCAATGCAAAATGACTAATAAAAAATGCATCTGATAAAGAGAAGATAAAAATGCGTATTAATTCAATAATGATTTTACCTCATTGCAAGCTTAAACCGCAACCTCTGCAAACATTTTTTTAAGCGCACACTATTTTTTCTCTGTTTAAAGCACCATGTGATTCTGCTGAAAAAAAGTTTAAAACAGTCAACGTAGTTCTTTTCAGTAAATACGTTGAAACGACAAGATGTCATTCAAGACGAGAAATATTATAAGATGTAAAAGGTTTGACATCTTAAAACAGGGGGGAAAGCCTTTCAATTACCTAAATACATTAGTCTGGCCTATCAAATTATCAAAAATCACCATCTGAGCATTAATAGGTTTAATAAAAGTATGGATCTCCTGTAAAGTGGAACGTTTCATTTAAATTGATAATCTTCTACACCTTCGTCAATCACTCTACAATTGTCAAACAATTAGACAGGCCATCTAAAATACTCTTTTATTCGAAATGTTTCGTTTCTTTGTAGTGACTAAATGCATTTCACACACAAACTTTACTACTATGAATATCTTTTGTTCAAAATACACACAAAGTTTTAACCAATTCATCAAACTTTTACAGGTTTTCCATAAACAATACAAAACACCATCTTTGACATATTTCTACATAGATTATACAATTACTTTTAAACAATTTAGGAACTATGAGAAATAAAAGTGGTATTTTTGACATTTTTGTCAGTGAAGCGGATTTTATTTTGCGTTTTATATCAGCTGATTTGATAGACGTGTTCTTTTCAGAACGCTGCCTTGCATTCGTTCTATATATTCGCAAAAATCGTCCCAAATAATTATCCATTTCATTGTTGTTGTATACTCCGGTACCATATTACTGAACTTGAAATGAATTTTACAAAATAAAAATTTCTTTAATATCTATCCCACATTACAAGTCATTGTATGAATATATTTTATATACTTTTAATGAAACTGTAACTTTCTCAGGGGAAAGTGATTTATTAAAATTGGTATGTGTAAAAACAATTTTACTTGTCAATATTTACACAGACACGTGTCGAAATAGATCTTCCCGTGTGGTTTTTACTAACATTGTATTTGTAAAATGTGTCACATTTTTAAAATGAAACACTTTCGAATTGTGTACTTTTTACAAAAAAAAAATTGGAATCAATATTTTTAAGTGTTCGTGCAAGATTTATTTTTGATTTACAGTTTTACTTTTCTTCGGAGTTTTGATGATCTTTGTAGGGGGAAAGGGTAACGAACGTTGCTATTGGGTTTCATAGCAATCAACTTCATTATGATTTTAATTAACAATTCTATTCATACGACTGTTTTGTTTTCGTTGTTGTTGTTGTTTTCGCATCGAATTCCATTAAAGGTCTTTTGATCTTCTCTTCGGCATTTCGATTAATGTTTTTCTTGTCTTGTCAATTTCGTTGACAGTGGTTCATTTACGATCAACTAAGCCTCAGTAGGGTGGTTACGGCGGTCAGTTTGACTGATGGACATAAGTTCTAACCTATAATTATCGGTCACTTTACTACTGCGAGCCCGGCTGCACTGTGAAATACAACCTCTTAATAAGTCTATCAAGAAAAGAGTTGTGATGATTTTATCAATGATAACAGTCCTATCAGGTACGGTCACAATAAATGGCCATTAGTTTCAAGGATTGTATTTGAGGCATATAATTTGAGAAAAAATATGTTGATTGAAATATATTAATAGCGATCAAAGGCCAGCATTTATAGAAGAAGCTAAAGAATCTTAGCTAAACTTTCATGTTAAGTCCGACAGGTTGTTAAGACAACAATCTATTGAATGACATATTTGAATGACATATTTGAATGGAAGCTCTTTTCTGTGAACTGCTAAGTCTCAGCTCGTTTTGCTAATGTATTTACATTATCTACAAATGATCAACAAAAGCGTTTATCAGATATTAAATCAGGCGACACATAAGTAAAAAAATCATGTTGAATTAATACATTTTAAACTTACAGAAAGTGAAAGAAGATTTCTCGAAGTAAGAAGGACCCTTCTCTGTAGGTTGTATTGCCACAGTGATTTTTTGTGTTCCTTAGCTAGTACAGAAAATGCTGTACTGTTGTTTTTGTTTTCCTTGTTTTTTCTATGTTGTTGAAAACTTTTTCTTTTATATTTATCGTTGTTATTGTCGCTCCTCTGCTACTTCTGTTGTTGTCAAAATATGTTTGTTAATCAGGATGGTTTTTTTTCTTATTTTTCATATTGCTAGGAGAGAAGACTGGAAGATTCTCAAAAACAATTAATACAGTACACTCGATCTGATGGTCATGGATTGGTACATATCTTACTTAACATAGCGAGGTATCTAATCATTATAATAGATTCTGTAAATATAAAACCCGACAATTACGCTGGTTACTGATTTTATTTCCACAGCGAAAGAAAGTTTACAGTTTGAAAAGGAAAATATTCTGAAAAAAAAAGGATTTCTCTATCGACATTACCGCAAAAGTACACAAAACGGAAGCATAATGTTTACAGTTTAGAATTGTGACACATTATCAATACACAAAACTTGAAATACAGCCACACGCGAAGATTTTTTTTTCGACATGTGTCTGTGTAAATATTTACCTTCAAATTAGTACACATACTGTTTTGATTATATATTTTCTGTCTCTGATAAGTTTATTGAACGGGAATTTAATTACAAGCATGCACCTTAAAAGCACTGCATGCATTTAGATATTTTCATTTTTTTATTTCATTCAGAGACTTGCATACCAAATCTACAAGATTATGCAATCTCATTAATTACTAAAATGAACAAAATAAGATATCTGGAAATGGTTTTAGTTCTTCGTGTATTTCTGATAGACTTTTGGAAATATGTAACTGTATAATACTGTAAGCTGAACATCAATCAAAGCAACTGTAAGATATGCGGCTAGTCTTCGCTCATATTCCTAGACTTTTATATACTTAATAGTGGCAAATGTAGTACCATAATCGTTTGGTCCTTGAGATTAAGACTGAACGATTTCAGATGAATCTCTTATGCCCTTATTTATTTCGAGCAAGAAGAGAACGTGTCTGTAATTATTAAATTTGTGTTGCAATGCAAATGTTTGAAGTGTCTATAAAACAGGAAAGTTAAGAAATTTCTTTTATCATTAGAATTAAATATGAGATACCCTATTAAATTGTAAAAATGTTTGAAATTCTTCGAATTACAGAGGATTTGTTTCATAATAGATGACCTGTTTAACTTGTTTGAGAATTTTAGTCCTGTTTAGATAACAATGCGTGTGTGCATGATTATCACTTTATGTAAAACGATTTACCTTGCAGGAGGGCAATACTTTGATGAAACCCATTAATGATTAAATGAAAGAAAGTTTCAGATTATCTGATAGGCAAAACATTATTATTGTATTCATTGTGTATGGTAATCAATCATCATTGAATTAGTAATATTCACCTTTAACTGTTTTTCTCTTCCTTGTTAAATATTTTTTGCATATTCGTATTGAGCGAAAAACAACTGTAAAAAAATGTTAATGTGTAAAAAAGAGAAAGAAGAATTATACCCCCTTTCAATAAATATGAAAAAAAGATTGAAGACGTTTAAAATTTAAAGTTGGTGCATTTTTATAAAATAATTGACATCAACTCTGTCAGTGTTACGGATGCATTTTTAGTTTTCCTTTATATCTATATGAACTAAATTTCATGAATATACCTTTCGATATTTCAACCTTTGCCACAAAACACGGGCTAGTTCAGATATAATTTCATTGCATCTATAATTTGAAAAGGCATTGTTAGAATGCATTTTGCATGGATAATATTAAAGTTCAGACTTATTTTGTAGCATCGAAGGTTGAGGTTGTTTTTTACAATAAAATAGCATCTAAGGATTTTGGTTTTATTGTGGTTTAACGTCAGTTTTAACAGCTAAGATCATATCCCGGTCAGTCCACCTAACCAGTGTTCCTGGGTATCCGACCAGTTTACTAACCAATTTCCTTCCTCCCTTGCTTCAGAGGTGAAGGACAAATGACCTATAGACACATTGTCTGAGATCAATTATCACTTAGAGATTTTGCCGGCCCTAATGGGGATCGAACAGGGATCGTCAAGATTGAAAATCCGATAGTCTACCAATTGAGCCGCCAATTAAAGAGCCTGTACTACCTGTTATCGAGGTATTTAGTGATACTGACCAAAGGAGGCAATAACGCCTGCTATAAATTTAAAATGACAGAAGAGAAACATTAAAAAATACCATTTGCAACTTATCAAATTTCAGATATCTGTCTACTATTATTATTTCTCTTATATCTCTTCATCGCCCGTCTTAGGTGCCTCACAAATTATGTTTTAACTTAACGAAAATTTTCTGTCAGCAATGTTAAATAACTGACACGTCTTTTTTCAAGTAGTGACTTCTAATACAGTGTTATACGTGACTGTCAGTGAAACGTTAAGGATTATTATTGCTAATTGGTTCACGTGAACTGTTTAATGAATTGCATTCGCATGGCCAATGTAAGGTGTTTCTTTATGATGTTTTTGAATAAATTCCATATTAAATTAGTCCTTTTATAATTAGGAAATAAAATATGGTTATTTAAATGTCATGCTATGATATGGCAAACAACATACCGCCAAGATAGGCGACACAAAATTTTCCAATCGAAACCATTTTTTATAGAACTTTACCACAACCTGTTATTTTAGTTTAGTTTGGTTCCCGGCGTTTGTTAGCGTCTATGTTTCGTTATTTCGTGCCTATTTGTGTTGCATTGTAGTGTTAGAACTTCTCGGTAATGTATTAGATATCAGAACAATATTACTTATTGTCTTGGTAAGAAAGTTCAAATAACGTAAATTACATGAACCAATGAAGGTTTACAGAAGTTACCATACAGGCTTGGCAATTTTAACTACAGTACTCAAGAAACAGCTGACACCGCATTTTCATGCCTTGACTTACAGTATGCACAAAAGAAAAGAATACGAAAGAACACGTAATTATATTACTGTTTTAAAATGTTATAAGACAAGTAATTAATATATAGCGGCGGATATCCGCTTCCATACTCCGCATTGTTTGTTTACTCAAAGCTAATTAGTGAATGAAATAAAGAGAAAACAACCGGCAAATTACATTTTCTTATGTTTGTTCTTTTACTTTCTTGTTGATAGTAATGTTTGGTTTTAATGCAGCCAAGTCAATTATACAGACCACAACAATTTCCAGAGAAAAAATACCACGATAAAACTCTTTATGATTTCCAACTTGAAAGTTTTCCTACAGTGCTCACACAAGTCATCGTTAGATAGCAAACGTTTGATAGAACACATAAAAGAAATAAGTGAACACCGTTCTAAACTTTGTTCTTGTCTAATGTTTGTTAAAAGGTTATATATATCTTACTCGAAATATGAAGACTTTTTTTAAAAAAAGAGGTGTGAATAGCGGAAACATGGAGACAAAAAGTTACGGTAAATATATTTAGACATTCTTCAAAAGGTAAATACATATCAAACAAATATTTGTGGCTTCTTTATCTTGCACTCTGATATTGTACTTTGTTTTTTTAAAAATGCAAAAATGCACAACCTGGCGACGACAAAATTTGTTTAATTTGCGGTGTGGCATAAACAGATTAGAACGTATAATACTATACGCTAGGAATGAAAGTTATTAAGGAACACGTTTTGTCTGACTCTCATGGTTAATTAACGAGTTAAAAATCTTTAAATCTTGTACCTACTGAAGTTTCTACGTGCGTTCAAACTCAAATATAATTCAGAGAAAAAATACGTAAGTTGCTGAAATAGTTTTAAGATACACAATATATTAAACTGTCGAAATACCAGAATATAAAGACGTGATTGCATACGAAAATTTATAGACTTTCTTTTCAATTTTATTCAGAAAGACATTTGCAAGTCTTTACAAGTTTCAGAAAGTCGTCTACTTAGTATAGTTGTGTTAATAAGTCTTGCAACCTTTGCCGAAGGTCTTTATTTCCTGCCATAAAGTCGGAAACAGTCAGCGAAACTGTGGTAGACCAGAGCTAAAACTCTAAATATGGTGTCGTAATTCACGAATAATTCAAAATGACTAGATTGATTGTTCTTATACCGCCGTAAACTCTGTAAGTCAGACTTTAGGAATATATTATTTATATTGTGCGTGTGTTCTTGTCCATTATTGAACGTAGGTCTAGACAAATCACCAGCATGTTGTCGAGATAATGTCATCCTCCGACAGTAACGAATGTATAGACGTTTAATTTTGGATCTTAGGCCAGATTAATATAACGTTGGGTTAATGTCTCGTTCAGAATACTTTATGTCTTGGTAAGTGGAGTAGAAGATTGAGCTTACCATCGTTTCACTACGTACAAACATTGTTTAACTGTTTATTTTAACAGTCATTGTGTAACAAGCTGTAACTCAAAACTAGAGGGGAAACAATAACGGAAGTCTGAAATAAAGTTGACAAATCAAGCATGGCTGAACTTAATATTGAAAAACACAAAGTACGCTTATTCATTTTGTGTAAATGTGTCGGGGACTATATGTTTGTTCTGTTTGAGTTTTGGCTTGTTTTATATTTTAATTCAACATTAATTGATTCGTGCGTAAAGTCTTTACAGCAACTGTGCATATATATCCAACGTTTACTGGTTCATTGATTTAAAACCGAGTTATTGCCATCTATGCATTTGATTAAAAATGGCTTTTCCTGGACAATTCTTCTGTCAACACCTGATGGAATTCAACCGAACTTATACCAAGCCTTCTTGTGCATGCCGTCGATATTTTTGGTGCATTGATTTTCAGCGTAGATATTGCCTTTTTCTGCACTCAATTTTGCATTTCTCCTACACCGTCCGGCTGATTTCAAAGTCTTAGTCGGTGCCAAGCCTTGTACATATCCAATCTCCCACGCAGTGATCTCCCCTTACAGGATAAGATCTCTGCCGTCACAACATTTTCGTAAAGATTTTTGACGATATGTTTTTTTTCAATTTTGATTTTTTTGAAAGTAAACACGGTTTTGCTAATGTTTCAAGACTGTAAGGTGTTAGATGTGAACTCAAATAAAAAATATTTTCGGAAACTTAAAAATTATGAGAATAATTTCTAATATCGCACCGTTTATTTCAAAACAATATGACCGCTTTTGAAAAAGAAATCATTCAAATCATCAATGATTTCGATTCTACGCTCACCCCTAAGGCAAAACATTGAAATTTTGTCAATCATATCAGCAGACTTGACACCAGAGCTCAAATTATAGTGTCGCTGTTTATCACAGAGGAAACAATTTTTCAACGGTTTCTTTGGCGCATCCGCCATCTTGACACAGCCTTCTGATAAGACCATCATCAGGTTATTCGTGTGAAGGCAGTGGTTACTGAGCGTAGCGTAACCGGTGCGCGGAGTTTGGTACATATTATCGACATTTTCCGGTTCATCGATTTATAACATAGTTATTTCTCTTAATGCTTTCATTTTTCCATTGTCTGCGCTGTTTCTGCTATAGCCTTGACCTGATTTCAGCCAAGCTTCACAGTGGTTATTATTGGCAAACTTTGTTATGCATATCTCCTGCATTTTTCAGTTTACTGGTTATAAGTGAAGTTATTGTCATTTATGCGTTCAGAATTTTTTTTTTAATTTCTGCTATATTTTTGTGTGGCTATCAGACAAACACAACAGATGTGATCAGTGTAAAGCACAGTTGTACATAACTTCAACATTTCATTTTTAAGCAGACAGATTTCAGCAAAACTTAACAAAATTCTTTATGGCCAAGTATAGCTTTGCAAATTACCATATCTAGGGTGGAGTCGAGTGGTTGAAGACTAACGTTAAGTCTTTCCCTTAAACTGTTAAAAAACATTTCAAGTTTTGATATAAAGATTTTGCAATATGAAAAAAAGAACAACTTGAAAGAAATTAATATTGTGTTTGTTTACTAAAATCATCACAATGTGACATGCATGTTGGCTTTGATTAATGTACTATTTGCCGCTTTATAGATTGTTTGGTTTGGGACATTTTATCTTTACTTTTTGGGTAATTACAAAGAACATGTTATCATAAAAGAACATCTGGCCTATTAAAAGGTTTGAACTGTCGTTGGGCTTATCGATCTAGGACTTATATGACAGCAGGCGAGCCTTGAGAATCTGCTATAAATCTAGAAATATTAACAATGTCCATATATCTTTAGACATTGCCGCAATATTAAAGACTCTTGTAATTGAATTTAATGCAGTCTTTGATGAAGGTGACAATATCTCTTGTTCACATGGTTTAAAACCTCGTCGCAGATTGTCTAAGTAAAGCTGAAGTAATGACACAAATATCAATAAATAATCAGTTTCATCTGAGGTAACAAGGCCACTTCAAACGGAACAGAAAATAAAAACGATGCACATGACGATTATTAAGTTGATCTGGGTCTTTCTATAACCATTTGAACTGCAAAAATGCTTTTGACAATACAGATATGTAAATAATTAACAGAGTAT
This sequence comes from Cyclina sinensis, assembly GCA_012932295.1. Lineage (NCBI taxonomy): Eukaryota > Metazoa > Mollusca > Bivalvia > Venerida > Veneridae > Cyclina > Cyclina sinensis. The sequence continues at coordinate 46,528,408 of JAAONU010000019.1, read as the reverse complement.
TCACATCTGATCAAAAAGATAAACGCAGATATGATAACCCAGTGCAATAAAATATTAAATAGTGGTTTAGATTTCGAATAAGTTTTAATGAAATATCAGTCTCAAAATTGTTAATATCTTTTATTCTGATGTGTAAAAATTCTGCTGTCGAAACATTTCGAGAAGCAGTATCAGAACATGTTTATCATCGAAGGAGTTTCCTAGTAATATCCGCAAAACCAAAAATAAAATATAAAATTGTGGTTTATTTACACTAGCTATGACATGTATCGTCCACTAATGTCAGCAGGAATCGTTAGTTTTGTTTTCTCTAGTTCTGCTGTGGTTTGCTCTGTTCTGCCTTGCATTGCTGTGATGTTCTTCTTTGATCTGGTCTGTTCTGTCTTCCTTTACTGTGTTGTTATGCTCTGATTTGGTCTGTTCTGGTTTGATTTGCTCTATTCTGCCTTGCATTGCTGTGATGTACTTCTTTGATCTGGTCTGTTCTGTCTTCCTTTACTGTGTTGTTATGCTCTGATTTGGTCTGTTCTGGTTTGATTTGCTCTGTTCTGCCTTGCATTGCTGTGATGTTCTTCTTTGATCTGGTCTGTTCTGTCTTCCACTACTGTGTTGTTATGCTCTGATTTGGTCTGTTCTGGTTTGATTTGCTCTGTTCTGCCTTGCATTGCTGTGATGTTCTTCTTTGATCTGGTCTGTTCTGTCTTCCTTTACTGTGTTGTTATGCTCTGATTTGGTCTGTTCTTCATTTGTACTGTTGTTTTGTTCTAATTTGATCTTGTTCGGTCTGGATATGCTTTGGTGTGCACTTTTGATCAGTTCTTCTAGTCTTTTAGTGTCTACTTATAAGTTATTACAGGTTGTAGCTTTACACGTCCCTCACTCATTGAATAACATTATATTTCTGTATAAAATATTTTTATAGCAATATTTGACATGTTATAATTTTACATTATGATTAATATCTACCCATATTCTACATAAATCTGATCTTTATGACACTGGGTTTCATAACAGTAGGAAAAAGCGTCATAAAAACTCACATTTTTATTCACCCTGGTATGATTTAGATGACACTGTTTGTGCTAAAATAACAATCATGATATAAAAGATCTTACTAAAGTCTAGAGCTGCGCTGTTGTTGCTACAGTAACCATTTAAGTAATGATAAAATTTACACCCATCTATAACTTAGGCATATTTTATGCCATTGTATAATTGATGTTACGACATAATTGGAGAAGTTAGGAGTTCAGTTTTAATGTCTGGAGTATATAATTTCATAAATCATATCAAGATGGAATGCAAAAACGGTGGATATACGGAATGGAGACGGCATAAAGACACCAGGTTACAAACATGTAAGTCACGAAAAAGTTTTAACGTCGCACAGCAATTGATCTGATAAAATAATGACAACTACACTTCCCATCACTTTTTTACTTAGCGACCCCGACGACGTTGCAACAACAACAACAACAACAACAAAATAGACGAGACACGACTTGAAAAGGCGAAACATAGTGATCAAGCAACAAACGAAGACATAACGAAAAGGCTATCACAAGATCTACCGAAATAACACGAGTTACAATAGTGAAGACATAATGTGTAGGAGACGTATGTAGTGGCAGTAAGATGGAAGCTATTGCCTTAAAACAATTCAATTTTGATTGTGAATCTATCTCGATCTGGTAACACGAAAAAACCTTATTTCGAAGAAAACTGAAATCGAATGCTTTCTTTTCAATCTTGCCAGAAGACTCATTAACTTTATTTCATTTTAATTTTCAAAACGATTAGATAAACCATGTGACTCTTGAGATACCGAAAATGTGATTATGTTATGACGTGTTGCTAAAACTACTGTCACACCAGGAAGCTTAGATATCTGCTTTCAACAAAATTTGTAAACAGTTTAAAGTAGGATACAGGTAAAATTACTTGTCTAATTTTATTTAACATGTAAGCGTAACAAACAAGAATGTTTCAGAATGATTTTCAAGAAAAGCATAGGTCAAATAAGCAGATAGCTTATTCCTGCCTGTATTAATATACTTAAGTTGATACTTTCAGCACAATCCGCAACCATTACAAGACAAACACATAACAATCATTTGATCGGGAATTCCATTTAATTTTTTTCACTAATTTGTATTTCCTAAACATTCTCATACTACCCCACAGGTACTTTTTGAACACATGTTGGGATAATACGTCAATTTACATCCAAAATAAATCAAGTCAGATCCAAAATGTATCCACAAAACGATAACACCATTATATTGTTGTTTCCGTGCGACTACTTGTTGCTAGAAACCTCGACCTAATTCTTTGTGTAACTGACTTTCATGTCCTGTGAATTGTCTATCTTTGCAAACAACTTTACTTTTAGAATTTGAAAACAGTTGAAATGGGGCAAATGAAGAATGCTGAGATTTGAACTTTCTGTTTCAATCTCGTCTTGCCCTTCTGGCATAATTACAATTTTGATAGACTAAATATATCTTAATACACTGCAAACGTTTATAACTGGTGTGTGTGTTGGGAAGGGGAGATACCATTTTCTAGAATTTACATCAGTGATTCATTTCAACACATATTAATGTAGTAATAGTAATTATCTTACTAATATAACTGATCATGTGTTCTTGTCTTTTATTTCTAAATTGTACATGCATCATAATCATACGGCATTCCTCATTTTACCTGTTCGCTTTGTTTAGCGACGCGTGCAAATCCTAAAAACATTGCTCATGTTCTTGCAATCAACACGGACTATATTTCTGCTCCTTTTGGCACTCGTATCAGGGATTGAGATTTCTACTTCAAATATTTTTTTTATTTTAGATTTTGTCAGTTCTTGAACCGTAGATCATTAAGATCAGATCATACCTTGCTTTTCCTTTTTATTTCTTCGCCGAACAGTTGTCCTTATATATTTGAACTTCTGATCACAGATATTGTCAACGCCTTGGAAATCATTAAAATATTTCAGTTGAGTGGTACTTGCAAACAGCTAAAACTATTTGACCTTTACGTCGGTTATTACAATAGATCAGACAGTTTAGCTCAACGTCGTAGTGCTACAAGAAACTTCGGTGCTATTCTTTTGGGTAAAAAATTGTGTTTAAAACTATGTCATTTTAAAGTTGTTATGGGGTTTACTATACCCGTGACAATGATACCAAAATGCGTTTCACTTGTACGTAACTTTACATATTGTGGCAGTCTATAATAAAATCCCTGACAAGAGTCAGCTTTGCCTTGATCTGTTAATTGTTTTTATTTAACTTAAGTCTATTTCGTTTATAAAACATGGTACTGTAATGGTTAAAAGGATGTTTGGCAAACTTTCAGTGAAAACTGATTTAACAAACCCTGCAGCAAGTGTTCTGATTGTTAAGCAATGGAAGATTGTGCCAAAAAGCTATTTGTGATGTTGATATGAGATAGAAAATCAAGACAGAGATGCGAAGTTTCATGTGTCAATTAGCAGCAGAGAAGGATTGAACCATTTTTGAAAATGAAGCGGCAAATGAGAGATGCATTAATACAGAAATGTAAGTAATATATACTCGTATTTAAGTCTCACTTACAACACAGAGAATTTCAATGTGCAAGGCGAATATCTAAGAGAAAATACAATTGGATTATTAGATATTTCAATAGTCACTAAAACCAGAGTATAGGAAGTGAGCAGTAGCAGTACGCAGCAGTAAAAAAACGTGAAGTTGGCAGTAGCAGTACGAGCAGTAGCAGTAAACTAAAACGTGAAGTTGGCAGTAGCAGTAACAGCAGTAGCAGTAAACTTAAACGTGAAGTTGGCAGTAGCAGTACGAGCAGTAGCAGTAAACTAAAACATGAAGTTGGCAGTAGCAGTACGAGCAGTAGCAGTAAACAAAAACGTGAAGTTGGCAGTAGCAGTACGAGCAGTAGCAGTAAACTAAAACGTGAAGTTGGCAGTAGCAGTACCAGCAGTAGCAGTAAACTAAAACGTGAAGTTGGCAGTAGCAGTACGAGCAGTAGCAGTAAACTAAAACGTGGTGGTACTGCTACTGCCAACTTCACGTTTTAGTTTACTGCTACTGCTGGTACTGCTACTGCCAACTTCACGTTTTTGTTTACTGCTACTGCTCGTACTGCTACTGCCAACTTCACGTTTTTGTTTACTGCTACTGCTCGTACTGCTACTGCCAACTTCACGTTTGATTTAAATTCTACTGCCAACTGCTACTGCTTACTGCTACTGCCAACTTCCTATTAGTCTAAAACCAAGTATAATTCAAAATGTGGTAATGCACAGATGAACTACGTTCGATAGACTTTTACTAATGAACAAATCTGTTGCCCAAAAATTATCTTTGCACATACTGCCGGAACATGAGAAATTATTATTTTACATCTTTCACGACGACAGTCCGTCATTTCCGTAAATAACACGGGCTGTTATAATAAAACAATAACTTTTCTCGAAACCTAAAGTAGCCTAAAATATTACGTCATTTCGGGGTTGTCTCAACGTTTCCGGTCACAAAATTAATTATTCTGTCAAGTAGGTCAAAGAATGAGTTAGACAGCTAGCCGGAAAATTATTGAAATACGATTATAACCCATTTGTGCGAATCATCATTAATTAATATTTTTTTCTGAGCTCATTTCTTTGATGAAATGTGTCTGTACAGAAGGGAAATCATTTTGAAAGAATAAATTTTGTAATAAGATATCGATTAGACCACCTGGGACTTTTTCAGAATGTCACGCATTGTTTCAATCTTTTCCTGTCCTTTGAAGGCTTATGCTATCTCAGATGTGACGTTATTTTTAAAACTTTTAGTTTTAAGTTTATTAAAACAGTTCAAAATAAATCCTTAGACCGTGTGAAACTGAGTTTAATCTTTTACAAATGAGAAAAATTGGTTGACATCAAAGCACCATGATTTATAACCTTTGTAATGAGGTTATTTCAATATTGGTATTATTTAATGTAAAAAATATTGAATAGTTGTGTTTCTGTATTGAAGTTTGTTTGATGTATGTAAAAGTTGTTTCATTCAAGTCACTTATTTTCACATTATTTTGCACTGTAAATCAATTATTTTTTTGTAACAAACGATCGCTTTTGTGAGTTAAAGTGTTTTTTTAATCATTGAATGGCATTATGTTCGCTTGATTACAGACTAATGAGTTCCTGTTACAAAGACTGATTTTATTTAATCCATGCATCTTCCAAGACGCACATACATTTCAATAACAACCTCAAGTCTTACCTATTCCAAAGACAAGTTGAATAGGCATCAACGTTAAGCTTCTTAGGTCAGATTTTCAAAGAAGGTATAACTGTCGAATTATGTTTACTTTGGTAAATAGAATGTTTTCAAAATTGTTGTCTTAAACAACAAGACCCAGATATCTGAAATTTCATATGTAGCATTGTCAAAGCGACATCTACAAATATTTTACAAATGATGTCACTTAGGTAGCTTTCGGGTCCGCACGCAGGTCACATGTTTACAAAGAAATTATAGGATTGTTTTCCCTCCTGGCCGGATACCATAATGCCTAGAGTTTTAGAATTTTCCTCCAAGCATTGTCTAGTGAACCTTTACCAAGATTGTTCTTATACATTGGGACATTATTAGCTCCACCATGTGGTGTCAGATCCTGTAGGAAAATGTTCACAATTCTTCTTGTCTTAAAACACAATGCCCAAAGTTCAGAATTTTTATACAAAGCATTCCCAAGTGTACCTATACCAAAATTGTTCAAATTCTGCCCATATGGCCATAACTGGCTCCATCCGCGAATCATATGTTTTTACAGACTAAAATCAATCAGTCAGAAACCATCCATAAAACTGAAATTACTGAAAATTTGTATGCAGTTTTGTCTGATCAATGTCTACATAATTATTTAATTTATGCCTTTGATGTCATCATTGGCATCCTCATGGGAACTTCACACGTTGGCTGTAGACAATGTTTTAATCTTCTTGTCTGAAACCAAGTAACTTGGCTGAGACTTCTGATGTTTTTATGCACCACTGCATAATGAACATATACCAAGGTTGTTTACAGTACTAGTAAACCTCTTGTATAGAAAAATCTTTGAGAAAAAGTGTTTGAAACAACAAAACCTGTTGTTATTGCTCGATTGATGGAGTTCCTGTTATTATCTGAATTCTTTTTCAGGCTTAGCGAGCACATGTAAGGCATAGTTCCGGTTGCTAGTATGTTAGCAAATTTCTACCTTGCATACATTTTTTCTCAGATGCAAATGCTGCTTCAGAAAGCTTTTGACGTTGCCTTTTTGCAATAGTTTTAGGCCTTTTAAGGGAGGCGTCATCCTTGACAGAGACTTTTCCTTATCACCTTTGATACTGTGAGGCCCATATACATCAGCTGTTATAAAGAACAGTTACAGAATGCCTATACGCGGGCATATAGGATAAGGAGTCATGTGTCATCATGTTCAAGTTAGAGGTAAATGTATCTCATTAGCTCACGGTTGAGAGACCTTTTCTGGAAGATGTAACCCCTCTGATATTATAGTATTTTTTACAAAATTGCCTAACTGTAACTGCACAAGTTTTCTGTTTATCTATACAAGCCTTTTTACTCTGACTTTCAGACAACAGTGTCGATTACCTGGTCTAAAGTCATTCAATTTTATAATTTTCAATATATATTTTATACAGTTGTAAGATTCTCTCATAAACCTCGTGTCGAATTCCCCGACATGAGAAGAAATTCGTTTGAGTGCACGTGTAAAATAACATTTTAGAGAACTTTACTATTATTTAGAGTACTTAATTGACAAAAAAGTTAAAAGTATTTTACAAGAAAGAAGTAGTTTTCACAATGAAACAGAAGCCTTGGGCTATTTGTTCACTGGCCTTTATGAGAAGTCGCCTCTTACCCGACACAAGTCAATAAGAGTATTCAAAAAAATTTGACTCCTCAATAATTTCCATTTACAAATTGTTATTATTCATGTAAATCAATTTGTGTCGCGCCGAAAAGAAAACAAACTTCAGCGTCCTAAGGTCGCGAACTTTAAAATGTCTTACACTCTATCGACATGAACATCAGTCGCACTTGATTTTTCAAATGAGAATGTCCAAACGAGATTTTTATTTTCTTTATTCATATCAACAAAAAAGCTCGCGGAGCACTCATTTAACTCAAAAGATGTCAATTACTGCGCTGTACGGTGATTGACAGATGGAAACGTGAGTCGGAATTAATAATTAGATACACAAATTTAGTTGTACTGCTGTATAGTGACTGGTTTTGATTGATGACTGAGTGAATAAAAAATAATTTTAATCATATTTTGGAGAAGCACAAAATATTCAATATTATTACAGAAAAGAGAAAAGAAGCATTTGAATACTTTGAATTTGTCTGATACTCAATAAACATATTTAGAACCGCTGAAAACTTGGTTTTTTATCTGAACTTCCTTATTACACCCACGTGCCACAACACAATTTGTTCTACAGTGGAATTAACAGTAACTTCATTTCCTTTCAAAAAGGAGGTTATTTTTTTAATCAGTTTCAAAAGAAAGTACTTATTGCTCCATTCAACATAGAAGTAATGATAATTAGTAACAGTGTACTTGAGAGGAGAACAAAATTGGTTAATTCAGATCATATTTAAACCTTGAATATGCCTTTAAAATAATTGGTGAAAATTCTTACCTTCCTCTCATTTCTGTTTCGCAAATAACACGTGCAAAATCGAAGAAATTAATCTTACGACACGTTGTAAGTGGGTATGTTTATTTGTTTCTTTTTTTTCTAAATAGGTTAGGATAAGAGAAAAAACAGCCCTATGTCAATACGATTAACCGCTAAATAAATATGGACGCTTAGTGTTATCTGAAATAAAGAACTCTTTTTTTTAACTTCATTAAAGATTGAGCCTTCACTATAGAAATTCGAATATTTCGTTGTGATGTAAGAATTAAAAGACACTTCTGTTCTAAAGAAAGAAATCTATCGACTTACAACATCCAGCGCTCATTACGTTAATTGCATCATGTATAAAATTTAATCTGATGTAATCTGCATCCCTATAGATGACTATAGGATTTTTTTCAGCTTTTGATCCTTTTGAATTATTCCCTATTTTTAGTGTAAGACGTTAAATGACATAATACCTACTACTGCTGTTATTAAGAATCTGATATTTTGAATAAAATAGCAGTATATCAAACAAAACTTTTCAACTTCCTAAGTAACTGCATACACATTTAATTTTCGTTCGAATTTGCCTTTGTTAGAACTTCTGTACCAGGTGCATTGTAATTGTATGTGAGCAGTTCTTATACTTACTGTATATATCTTTATATTACAAAAATATGAATGTGTTTTTAAATCAGACATGCCAAAACTTTAAATACCGAAAATTTTATTTATTACATTTATTACTATTAGTCATTTTGAATTTGTCGATGAATAAAATCTATTTACTGCACTGACACATTTTTGACACCAAATCATACATACCTAACAATGGGTTAATTTCACTGCATCAACCCAACACCTTAACTGCCTTCCCACTTTCTCATATATCGCGCCTAAAGGTCTCCACAATTTTATTTTTCATGCACAGTAAATAGTGTCTTCAACTTTTCATTGAAGCATTTTTTTAACACAGCTCAAGCAATTAATGCAGGTATGGGATGAAATTTGAGAAAAGTGCATATTTGTTCGCTAATGAGTTTTACCTCCGTGATAGTTGAATAGAAACATTCTTCATTTTAATGACGATAAATTATCATTATTATTTTTCATCGCATGCTTTGATTCAAACCATTCATAATCTCCAAATCATTGTATCATTTAGTTTCATCAAAGTCTAGCCCTCCTGCAACGTTTGAACATGACGTATATGTTGTCATACTGCAAAAAAAATCAACTGTAAAAGGCGTTTAGGTTTTAAGATACTTTTTAAACTTAAACAATTTTCTGTCCATGAAAAATAGACTAGAACAAAAATGTCATCGGATGCACTTTACCCTGATAAATTCTCCTTTCTTGTATGTGCAAAATAACATAATTATTATAAGTCTTATAACCGATTATATTTTGCAATTCTTTCGTTCAAGGTGCGTTCGTTATCAGATTGTTCCAAGTAATCGGTCTTAACAAAAGACAAACACCTCAGCTATTTAAAATACGTTACTTATTTCTAATCCGTTTTAAACTGTTACTATTAGGATCAAAGGTTTTTAGGATAATGTTGTCAAACATATATTTTAGGTACATAGAAATGAAGCTATCCGCATAATTGGTCAAAACACTGTAAACCATAGGACAGATATAATCTGACGTGTATGGAAGGGGATATCCGCCATTTCATACATTATTGTATTTGTTATTTCAATATGCCAATTTCTTTTCAACGCTGCCAATTCATTTCCCATGTTGCTTTTTAGAAGTGTATTATTCATATTTGTATGTAAATTGCGATATTTTAATTATAACACTACTTTGATTGTTGGAACCATTGAAAACTAGTATGATTTTTATAATTCTGTCATGAGAATTCATATGCAGATATTTTTATAATGATTAAACATTTGATTTGCTTACTATGCCAATAATATGAAAATCGTTGAGTTATAATTAATTTAATGTACTTTATATGCAATTATTTGAATTATCATTAAGAATGTATTTTCCTAACTTTCTAAAACCATTATCAAACATGTATTCGTTCCCAGAAAGATATGCATATAATTCCAACATTAGCTAACATATAATCGTCCTCATAGAAATGATTGCAACAAAATACGATTGTTCTCGCAATAATTTTGACATTATAAATCGAAGCCGAGAACCAGACCGCATTTTTACGACAGAGGTCGCCGTAGAAAAAATAACCGCTCCCTCCCCGGTGTAACGTCCATTTTTACCTCGCGGGAATATACAACCACAAGAAACACGAGGAGAGAACGAGGTCACCGCCGCGTTGGAGCTTTGACTGTTCCTTTGTATTCTGACACCAAGGGTCATCATTTAAATGTTCAGAATAACCTTTAATTTGGGAATGGAACATCTATATCACTATCAATATCACAACGACTTTGCGGACTTATTTTCTTCGTATAAACTAGTGTCGTCACCGGTATGGGGAGCGTTTATTATTTTTACAGTTTTTACCTGTTATTCCCCTTTACTTAAAAGGGCCCATTTTAGCGCAAAGAAACGAGTTTTGCTTGTCAAAATTTAACTGCAACGACTAAAGTATCATGCATTTGATCAAATCAATTTAAATTGAAAATAGGAATAAGAAGTTTATCAATGTCATTTTAAGCATATATAGATAAAACGTTAAGCATATAGATAAAACGAGGAAGTTAGCAAATTAAATTCTTAGTAATAATTAAAATGATTGCATTTAAAGTCCATTACATTAATTATAACACGACGATTTTCATATTATTGGCATAGTAAGCAATTTCAGCACTTAATTATCATTAAAATATCTGCATATGAATTCTTATGACTGAATTAAAAAACTCATAAGTTTTCAATGGTTACAACATGAAAGGTAGAGTTATAATTAAAATATCGCAATTTACATACAAATATGGATAATGCACTTTTTAAAAGTAATAAAGACATTGAATTAGCAGCATTGAAAAGAAATTGGCATATTGAAATAAAAAATACAATAATGTGTGAAATGGCGGATATCCCCTTCCATAGACGTGCGGTCAGATAAACTCTTCATTAATATTCAGAAGCGGTTGACCATCCCCAATTCGTCCCTTCCCCATGCAATGCATGATTCAGCATTAAGTGACAAAGTTCATATCGGACAATATCTATTAAACATGTTAAATCTTACTGTCAAGTAACATGTCCTTCGCCAAATTATAAATTGTAAGAGTGAAAAGATATCACTGTGCGTAGGTTAAAGTGAATTTATTAAATAAACTTAAAGCTTAGTCGACAATGTTTAGAATGATAAACCAATAGTAATAACCACTTTTCGGACGAGTGAAGTGAGCGCTTTTGGTACTACTTTTTATACACAACAACATGGTGACCTAATTAACGCCCTACTAAAAGAGGAAAATGTGAATTATATGTAGATATCTAAAACTTTATGAAGGTAAAACTTAAATATTCTTCGGATGAAGGCATTTCAAATGTATAGTATTATGCGCCGAGATATCCCGATTGCTTAGTTTTAATACCTTGTGTTGTCTCCCTTCATTGGTGGTGAAGAATACGACATAAATAATAGCGACCTTGACTGAAATACCTCTATTCAAAGTCTATAATGTCGACAATACAGAAACAAGAGTACACGTGTATTCGGTAACAAGTTGTTAAATCATCATATGTTGCATGAAACGGTTCCTCAGAGTTACGTTCCAGCAAGTAGCAACACCGGTGATCTATAAAACAGACAATTATTTATAGCAGTCACAATAGTCTTTGGTATTTACCCCCTACATGCCAAAACTATCTTCTGACTTTTCAGTTATTGTGGAAAATTTGTATTACTGCTTGTACAGAACAAGATTTTCTGGATAGCTGTAATTCTAACACACTCTGTACTTACAATTACTCTAAAGCATTCTACATGACAGCGAATATTATAACTTTTCAGTAAATATTCCGGTAAAATGTGAAAGTCGGTTTGTCATCATAACTGATCCAAAAATAAATAAATATATAAATAAAATTAAATACTATACGAAACTACTTAAGACGTACGTTTTCATTTAAGTTCAATGACATGTTTTGCCTGCAGAATCACTTCAACTTAATACAGAATAGCCAGAATAGCAGACATCTTATTAATGCGCAAACAGAGGCTCAAATCACAATTCTGTCGAAACAATATTCATGTCAACATCAAAATCTCTGTTTAAGTTACTCTGCTTTTCCAGTGACAAGATGTTTGTGCATTATAATCAAAATACGCACTCAAGGCAAATTGTAAAAAGATTAAAAATACATTGAGTGATCTGACGTCCAACTTCACTTTTTCAGATTTATATAATTCGAGCTCTTTTGAAATTTTTTCGGTTCCAGTTAAGTGTCCATAACAATGATATACTAAGACTTCAAAAACTTTTTACAAAGAAATTTTACTAGTTTTATATTCAATTGAGTTGCCACTATGTCAGTTTTATAACAAGGTTTCTGTTTATCTGCTGTTGATACATAGCCTCGTATGATTTCAGCGCTGTCCTATTACATTGTTTTATGACTTTTAAAACGTGTCTGTGAAATGCAAGATCACATTAACTACTATTTTGTCAGTTATCTAAATTTATTATGGACCACCATCGAGGATGAATCATTTATTGGGACTATAACAATTTGGTGCTTTCAGATTAAACAATTAAACAATATTATCTGTTTGTCTGCTGTGGAAGTGGCTTTGAATTTAAGATATCGAGCTTGCAATATCAATAACCTAACATACTGCATTTGAAACAAGGCGATTGAATTTTGTATTAGCATTGCACCCTTTTAAAATCTCCATCTCCCCTCCCCCTAAGCTTCCAGTTCACTCAAAAAAATCATTGTAATGAAAGACTCATTATACTATAAATATCTTATTCAAATACTTTTGTAATTGATACTGAACGAAATTCTTTTGGAGGACTTAACCAGGCCCAACACAGAAGCGAAATATAATCTTTAAAAATTTATGGAAATCGACAAGTGTGTGAATACTTCGGCCCTGACTTCACGATGCATATATTGCTTTGATTTACGAGTACGAGGATGAAATAAACAAATCGTTGTTCAAATAGAATACATTGTTTTTCCATTAATCAATTTCATCTCTTCTTCCTGTAAAATCTTGAATTTGCGAACTGAAATCTAAAATATAAAGCTTTAATTTGAAACACCAAAAGGATATATCTCCCATCTGCTACTCTCTGTTACGAAAAATTAAAAGTGGATTGTTGGCTTTGTCAAATAAAAGGAACTTGAATTCTGTACAAAACAGATGAATGTTAATGCTATATTCGTGTTCAAAGAAAGTACTTGTGGTTTGTCTAATTGTCCTATACAACATAAAAGCAAACATTATCATCAACAACAAAGTAAACTACCTGAAAAAGTGAAATACATTTTGCCGGTTGTTTGTTGTACTCAAAGAGTCGGCCTCTGATAAGTTTTAACAGAAAGACAATGCCAGCTCTGTAATTAGAATTGGTAAATACAGAACGTATGATTATATTTTCCGTCTAGAATAATGAAGGAGATTTTATATCTTAATTTCAAGCTGTTCTTTCATTTTTCTTATCAAATTATATTTTGCTAAAATTTGAAAATTTTAATTATTCAAAACACTGAAGAAAATCTGAATAAGTTATTTTTTCAACATTTTAGACTGCACCAAGTATATTTCAACTTTAAGGATGCATTTGGGCCGAGCGTTACTTAAGTTTTGTATTAAATGTGTTGTTTATTATTGGAAAAATTGAAAATGTTTTCTTATTATTCATGCAGTTTTGTTACATGTTATATTATTCAATGTATACTTACTTTTCAGCTGAATTAGCTCTATAATTTTAAACAGAAAAATTTGATCAGTTAAAATGTAACATGATTTAATTGAGACTACGTCTGAACATTGGAAAGGTGCTTTTATAACCGCTTCTTCATGTTACTCGAATATTTTCTATCCATGAGTAAACAAATTAAATTTAATAATCACTGACAGTGAGATAGTAGCACTTTATTAAAGAAGCTAGGTAATTTATTATTTATTGACTGACAAGGTTGTCTGAGGAAAGAATGCCATCCCTTTTAGAAAAGAATCACCCATTCAGCTACCAGAGACGAACGCAAAAACTGCTACCATTAGATATGATAGAATATTAATAACTTATTATCTGATGCCGTGTCAAAAGTTTAAATACCGAGAATTAATTTATAGCATTCATTACTCTGCATAAACTTTTAATAAGTAACACTGACACATATCTGACACTGAAACATATTATATCAAAAATTCGACATTTTCATTGCATCAACCTGCAACTTTAAATGTCTTCACACTCCCGTATTTCATATTTTAAAAAGTATTTTTATCCCTGAATATCATGCATAATCTTTGTAATATTTCTAAAAGCGTGGTGTGGACGTGTCTCCTTTCCTCTCCTCAATCCATTCTCTCTGGTATTTGTACAGGAATGATATGATAGATTAAGTTATCCGATAGAATTTCAGATTAATTGCATATCTGTTGCAGTAAAACAACACTTTTTCTCAGTGGTAGGTCTCCCCACTTATATTTTTGAAAATTTTTGCTTTTAAAATGTTGGGATGCCTATTTACAGACTGATTAAAAAAGCATAAAAATAAGATAATAGTACAAAGACGAGAAACTCATTATATTACATCTTACGTGAATCAACTTCTTGAATAAGAGACATGTCCTATATTTACACAATACTGTAACCTTTTGTCTATGTGAAGTTTATTCATTTTATTAGATATGAAATATTAAAAGGGGTACAGAATTAAGTCGTTAAATACGTAATCGAGTAGTCTCTAATTTACCCCTTAATAAAACAGGGTTTTTGCCTTTTTATGACAAAAACCTTGAAATTATGTATCTTAGAATCTAGGACTTTAAATTGAAGTAATTACACAAATCATGCAAGGAAATATCTCTTATTTTGATAAATGGTCAAGTTTATGTAGCGAGAAAATGCGAGAAATTTAAATTGCTATAAGTGAATCAAATTCTTTTCTCGTTCCTTAAATATGAAAAGGTTTAATAATCCGGGTGTTTGTAGAAAAAACAACATCCCCAACAAAGAACAAATACAAGAGATGAAGGGTTGCAAAATATCTATTTTGATATGGTCGAATTTCATTGAAACCACATAACAGAGATAATTTCTCAGGTCAAATCTATATCAAGATTTCATGAACTTTCACTTGATTTACGATTTTTTTTATTTTGTAAAATATCTTTGTTTTGTGGCTTTTTGCTCCCTTTAAAATCAGTTAAAACCACTATAAATCGGGAGGTATGATACCATTGCTAACGATACAATATTTGTATCACATCATGTCATCGCAACTTTTACTAATACGCCTTTCAGTTTCTTGTATACGCTATATTGTTATAACCAATTAATGTTGACACGGTGAAGGGATGTCAATATGAATCCAATGGAACACCTTATCTATGCAGAATGTGGATTATTTCTGTTCAAGTAATAATTTGTGCCAAGGCTAAATAATGTTATGCTGCCAATAATTATGTTTTATTCCACGAAGTACTCTACTGCCATGGTTGCTACTGACATTGGGCTTAATATGAATGGTTATTCAGATTAAAGAGTATTTCACAATTAAATCAGTTTCTGAATCTTCGTGTTGCCTAGGCTCCTTATTTAGACTTACTTTCTTGCCTTTGCTTGTTTCAGCTTTACTGTTTGCTAAAATGGTTTGGTTTATGGCCATGATAAATATCTTCCTTTATGAAAGAAATGACGGCTAAAAGAATATGATAAAATGAACTCCAGAGTTCTTAGCTATCTATTCATGTGTAAAACAGAACCCCCTTTTTAAGTAATAAAACACGTGTGTTTGTTGAAATGGACACTTTATATTAGAAATAGTATATAGATATTGCATCTGTTATATTTTGACGTTCAATAACTGAGGATCGTCATGCTCAGCATATAAACGTTGAAAATATTTGCATCGTGAGGAAAGAGTGAATCTGTTCTGTAACAGAAAAAGATTAAGATGATTTTTACAGCCGCTAAAAATACTCGTATTGATTCACTTTATATAACAAAGCAATGACTTTCCTTTTTTTTCAAATGCTGCTGTTATATCGGTATTTCGGTCATTATCTATTCATCAATACCTTACCAATTTCAACATTAATGATAGAAAGATAATTGTTTTGGTATATAAAGTATAAAATTCATATAACTGCATTGATAATGTTTGAATTGGTCAACAGTTGGGAATTATTTTTGTTTTATCTCCGTCTTTTAGATCACAAATCCAGGAAACAGACACTATAGTCTCGTAAATACTTTGTGCTTAGATAGATCGATGTTGCTGTTTATGTCGTAAAGTCTTCATGAATCAATACATTCCAAAATATGATTTTTGTAACTAAAAACTACTGTCATGTGGTGAATTGTACGCTTCCTTTGTCCGTTTGCTCGAGGTTAGCTAACTATATCAAAGCTTAATTTTTACAAGTGTTCCTAATAGAAATGCATTTTCCCATTTAATACAGTACATAGTAATATACTCCAGGCGGATTACGAACATTCTTGCTGCCTTTGTGTTTGGCTGTAGCTTCCCTGTGTGCAACTAAACCTTGCATCTAGTAACAATCAACAAATCGTTTTGCCTTCGCAGGAATGAAAATGCAAGCATGTGGCATAAACCGCTGCCAATAAACTACTAAGTATGTATTCATTAACTATAACATTAAATATCATTCATATTTTTGTTACTATCCTAGATACCTCATAACTTGGAATTTCTTTGTGAATGTCGTTGGCAAACATCAGTATTGTGGTCTCTCAATTCATATGTTAAATATACCCGCATGGTGAAACATCTTCAAAAATAAAACGACATTTTGGCATCCTGAAGTTATTGATACAAATTCATATAAATTGAAATTATAAAGACGAAAAACATGCTCATTCTCCACTGAAATACAAAACCTAACTTATACACCTCTTACGGCGACATTGCAAAGTGCTGGCTACCGTGCTATCTATTGATTATCTGAACTGGAATCTAACCCGGACAGACGGAAACATCCAGACAACATATGTAAGTATAAAATGTATAATCATTTTGGTGACTCTTGATGGTGGTTTTGCCTTTTTCTTTCAGGAAATGTGACAAGATATATAGATATTCTAATTCTAATGACTTTCTTTGACTGTGTAGTGGCAAAGTTCATAGATAACATGAACCCGACTTCAAATTTCTCAGACAAAATTGTATTTGCAGAAGTAGAAACTGTGCTAAATTGTTTAGATAAAAATAAGTTTTAAGCAAATTAGCTTTCGTCTTATACAAATATTTAAAGATTTTATATTTTCACTTTTCGTTTAATCATTATCTTATCGTTTCCGTTATATTTGTTTTCAAACAAAAATACATTTTAGAATTTAAACATAGTTATTTATGGTAGACAAATGCTAGAAATTTTAATGCAATGTTGGCTCCAGTGTTAAAGCAGTACTCTAACCAGATATCCATTTCTTTCCGATCATTTCTTTTTCACAGAGAACAGGATGTTTATGCAAAACATTGAAGTCATGTTTGTCTAGTTTTTTCTGTTCTATTGAAGGCCATGTAAAGCATGGTTTTTATTCAAGCAGCATTTGCATGACAAAATAACGACAAATGTGATTTTCTGCAATTAGTTTTGAATATCGTTAGATAAATAAGTGTTTCCCTTAAATTCCTCCTTTGTACATATTGGTTTTGTATTTATGATGATTAAATATTAAATGTTTTAAATTCAAACATTTCACTGCAATAATACCTCTTAATATATTATTTTAATTGCAGTGAATCCTCTTACATTGACCTTGTTGGAAAACATCCTGGAATGATTATCAATGATTACGTTTCATCAACACCGCGAATCGTATAATTATCTTTTGTAATTTTCGTAACAGATTCAAATTAATTTAATCAACCTGAAAGGAAGAGTGGCGTACACCTAAACCACAATTAAATTATGAATTGGTAGTTAGAAAATTAATACTACAATAGTTAACGTAATTAATTGATATAAAATATCCGGGCAACTGAGCAAAGACGCCGTTGGCTTTCCGAATGAGAAGCTCTAAGGGGGTATATAAACAATGTAAACATTCTTTTTATTTAATCAGTTATATAATGTTTTAATTGGGAAATTGTGTCATGACACATACTTAACCGACATAGTCTTATTTATGTCAGTTTGCGGGAGACAGTTCAAAAGGGTTAGCTGACACGGCTAGTATTATTTTGAGTTCATAGGGTACTTGATATGGAATATTGATATGAATTCAACTAAGAGGTCTTTCAAAGACATCTATGGTATGTACACAAACGTCTGAACGGCAATTAAATTGTATTACTTGCATAAGAATTAAGTGTAAAACCTTATTCTGTCCCGTATTATGTGTATGTAATGTGTATTTTAAATGTAAATAATCTCAGAGGCAAAGAGCAGTAATTTGCAACAGCTACAATTTTGCTGATATATTTTTATATATCTCTTCATTAATTTCTCTGATTTTCTGTGAATGTGTGTGAAATCCACTGCACTCCTGCAATTAAATTAAAAAACATTTATTGCAATTAAAAAGTCTTTAAGTCGTAATTACAGTTTACCTTTTATATCTTTACGGTTTGATTTGGATTCCAAGAAACGAAAATATAGCGCTAGTAATCTTGCAATCAATTTTAATTTTGAATCAATTAACATTTCACAGCATGTTGTATGATTATCAAATAAAAATTATCCTAGCCACAAGCCCCATTGCATCGAAAAACATTCATTTTGTCAAGCTGATGTCACTTTTTTCTGAAAACCATTGCGGAAAATAACCTTTTTCTTTTGCAAAGACAAATTTTGCAAATATGGCTGGAAAATTTACTAATGTAGACAATATTTTTATAATATTATATATCACTTAATATTATTTATTTCACATCGGCTGGGAAACAAGATCTTGCAAATTTTATTTATCCTGCTAATATCTTCTCCCGTGGTAAACTTATTGTACCGGATGTTAATTAAGATTGGTATCAATAGTCATATGACGTTTTGGGTAAATTATAAGCAAAATTCTTCATATGAGAGTGAGAATTAAGATTATTGTTATATTTTGAACCAACATTCAATTTATATCGGTACCGGATAAATATTGATACTCTATTCTAACAGTAATCTTCTCAGGAAAGAAAAGGATCTTTATGCAATTAAAATAATGTCATGTTTGTTTTGTCTAGATGTACTTTTTTCGACTCTATTTTTCTCCTGCTATAAAACGACTTTCCTGTATTCCTGTATTACATTTCTGGAATATTTTGGTGTTTCTGTGCGTTCAGCTCCTACGCCTAACGGACTTAAATCCATACTACGAAATGCTATGTTCCAGACCTATAAAATACCTGTTTTCTACTTGTCTGTAATCGCAAATATTGTGTGGTTCATGCAAGGCTCAGAAATGCATGTAGTGATTTAAACTTGCATAGATTTAAAAGCCATCTGATTTACGACGCTTCTTGTATTGCGGAAGTGAAATTGAAGACGTAGAACATTATTTCGTTAAAATTTCCATTTTACACTTTCAATGTAGCGCATACATTTCATCCGTTATTGCCTACAACTATATTGTATGGTAAAGATAACCTAAGTGACGGTGCGCTTATTTATCGTCGGTGCCAGTTGCCCACATGACCGACGCCCCCTGAAGAGATTATTTTATGTTATGGGGGAAGTGCAAGATACAGAAAGCATCCCATTCCAGAGACACCCTTTGGTTCTTTTGCATGCTCAGTGTTTAGCACTGATACATGAGACCTCTGTTCAACGTCTCATCTGTTAGACTTTTAGTAATGTTCCCTGGTTTACCAGTCAAGCACGTTACCACTGGACCACATCCGCTCCTAGTGACGATGATAATACGACTACTAGAATATATCCGTGACATCAGCCGTTTCTAAGCAGTTGCAATATTCACCTTGATGTTTAACTGTGATTAACATACACGTTACATTAGAGGTTGTATTTCTAAAACTTATCTTGGGACTCGATATAATTTTCTTTCTTTTCTATCTATAGCAGTAAGCCTGAGTAAAATCTATCTTAATTATTATAATTTAAATTATTGTGATGAGTTCATGAAAAAAAGCAAGCAGTCGCATGTTTGAAATATAAGTTTACTTCATAAAACATATCTTTTATTTATTAGTTTATAAATATTATTCATTTATTTATTTATTATTTTTTGATGTTACGTTTTTTATATAATTATTTTTATGTTACGTTTTTTTATCATGTATAAATCATTTTTGGTCATTCTACTATATTTTCAAAAGTTAGCTTGTCAACTCAATAACTTACTTTAAAACTTAAACGTATGGCTTCAGACTAGTTTTAGCCTTATCTGGTTTGTTAAAAACATTTGACATAAATACAGATCAATTAAATATCAAAGCAAAAGACATTTCTCCATAATTACAAGGTATTAATCAAGTAATTTAATTCGTACTATCATGCATAATATAACAAACAATCTTATTTTAAAAATAGTTTTGTTTGTAAAAACTTAAACAACATTTCGGAGGTTAAGAAATCCCTTCTTACTCGCATATCCAAAAATAATCATGTTCGCTTCCGTCAGTTTTATTTCATATTTTGTATTGTAAAGACTTTAATTTTGTTATTCCATCTGATGCTTAGTATGTGCAGCAGCCACAATAAGGAAATACTTAATTTGAACATTTAAAATTGAATTATGTAGAGTTTTGTATTTGGTACGAAATAGTTATCTGAAAGAAAATGACCGTAAATTGTTATGTAGATAATTTCATAATAGTTAAGTATATAACCAAAAAAAATACATCCAATATTGACTGAAAATACATTCAATATTAAATGAACATTTATATCATATTAAACTGCAAATTATCAGACAGCAATTTACATAATTTAAAGTTGGAATCACCCTGAGTAGGTAAGTGCTGTTTACTCAGTGTATGTTTACATAAATAGAACAGACAGAAAATTGAAACTTGAAAATTTAATCACAGTATATAGTCTGTATTACAGTTTTGATGATTATGAGCTTGATCGTATTTTGGAAGCTTCTCAACGGAAATATGGAATGTGAAGGCATTGTAAAAATCCGGGACTTTCAATTAGTAAATGTAAAGAAAAAAACGTTATATAC
This sequence comes from Cyclina sinensis, assembly GCA_012932295.1. NCBI lineage: Eukaryota > Metazoa > Mollusca > Bivalvia > Venerida > Veneridae > Cyclina > Cyclina sinensis. The sequence continues at coordinate 46,507,462 of JAAONU010000019.1, read as the reverse complement.
GCTAAGAAAATTAATCATATTGTACATCTGTACTCCTGCATAAAGAGCAACCGATATTCTGACTATCATTTGATCAATGTCTTCATTTTACTAGATCTTTTAACTTGCAATTCCTCAAATGAACCTGATTCTAAAATATTATCTGCATCAACTCTTAATATGATTTTTCCAAATGTTTAATTTCCTCAGCTGTAATTTATCAAATTAGAAAATATTTTTATTCAGATATATATGAACGGTAAACCCCTACAGGTAGTACTTACAGATGAAATTTCTAATATTACTTTTTGATCTGTATTCCATTCCAGAATGAATGTCAGTTCATTAATAATCGATCAAAAAGAAAATTGAATATTAATTAAAAATCTATTCACAACATACAGACAGTTAAACAGTAGATATAGAAGTGTAATTAAATATTTGATATAACCTGCAGCTTGCCAACATTCTTTCCCAACATCACCGACAACTTTGATGCAATGCATATTTGAAAATGATACAGTCACGTCCCGCAAATTACTTCTGAAGTTCGAATAGATAAAACGAGATAATGCTACAGACGACACAAAGGCAAACATTGAAACCGTTGTGACACATATCTTAGATGTTTCTTTAGATACTAAAATACTGTATAATGCCGGGTTTTAAAGATTCTTTTATTGATGTCTGAATATTCATCTACCATAGGTAATTTCAAACAAGAACTGTCACTATAAGATGACAATGCCCCCGAAATGGTGCTTTGAGTTTGGGCTGATTACCAGTCATTCAAGGGTCGTGTCAAATAAATATAGGTCAGTGGGAAGGTCTTGTCCACAGGGGTGTTGTGTCCAAGTATGAAGTTAATTGACTTTCTAATAAGGTGGTTATGTATAATGTTAAAGTTTTTGGACGATTGGATCTTCAAGGTAAAGGTCATTCAGGGGTCAAGGTCAAATAACTATTTACAGTTAGGTCAGTGGGAAAGTCTTGTCCAAAAGGGTGTTGTGTCCAAGTATGAAGTAATTCCACTAACTAATAAAAAAGTAATGGTCAATGTTAAAGTTTTTGAACAATTGAACCTTCAAAGTAAAGGTCATTCAGGGGTCAAGTTTAAATAAACATAAGTCAGTGGGAAGGACTTGTCCAAAGGGATGTTGTATCCAAGTATGAAATAAATCCACTTACTAATAAGGAAGTTACGGTCAATGTTAAAGTTTTAGACAGTTGGATCTTCAAGGTGAAGGTGATTCAGGGGTCAAGGTTAAATAAATATAAGTCAGTGGGAAGGTCTTGTTCAAAGGGAAGTTGTGACCATGTATGAAGTAAATCCACTTACTAATAAGGAAGTTATGTCCAATGTTAAAGTTTTCGGACGGACTGACGGACGGACTGACTGACGGACAGTTCAAAAACTATATACCTCCCTTCGGGGGCATAAAATGTGAATGGTAGAGCTATTGTCATTAAATTACTTTAATATAACGTGAGAAAATAATTATCTATACAATAATCAAAATCTTCTATTTTTGAATTATTTATTATATTTTAGATAAGCGCAAAGCATTGCTTTTAAATTTTGCAAGTTTTTACGTGTGATTCTGATAAATACGCCGAGTAACATTATTAACATTATTATTATATTGATCAGGATTCAAGTCTATCAGCATTTTAGAAAGAAGCTTTTATGATATATATATATGTGTGTGTGTGTGTGTGTGTGTGTGTGTGTGTTCTTTTACGCTAGGTCTGATAAATGCACGTCTCTTGAACACTGCTGAATAGAAAGAATAAATAGTTATGCTATTTCCAGGTTATGATGTTAGAACTTAGATCATTTTATCATTGCTTTTAGATTTTTTTGTTAAGTAAAAGATTCCACTGCTTTAAAAATCAAAGTGTTTGATTACCGGTCCATTACAAAAATATCAATAAAAGTTTAATTAATCTCATTTTACTCTTTTACGATAATTATGTTATATATATGTTTTTGCCAAGTAGATTTCGACTTGACTTGACTCTTCCATTTTTCTTTGGTCCCGGACTAATGAACAATTTATTGTATTAATTATCTAAGCATTTATCGACATTGATTGCTATGAATTTGAAAACAAGTGGTGTCTGCAAACTAAACAGCATGCTCATTCGAGTGTCTTATATAATTTGCACCGAATTTACCCTGTATATTTGGGGTCAGTTTGAGCAACATCCCCGTGCAAACTGATAAATGCAGTTCGGTTCTACTGCATAAAGCAATGTTACGACTACAAGAAGACAACTATTTCCATGTATGAGTCCAATCACTAAAGTTTCATTATCGTTCATATACCCCATTCGAAGTTAAAATACCTCCTCTAAGAATCTTTCTGACAGCTCTTTGCTTCACATAACTGAACTCTTGATATATATTGACTATAATATTTCATTGATCTTAATGTTCAAACTACTACGTTAATCAAACTACAAATTTAACACTGCAGTAAACACCGGCTCTGTATCTATTGTAAATTTTACTTATTGGGATTTCTATGAATAATAAGTATCTTTGATCGTGACCGACAATGCTTTATGTAAGACTGTCCAAAATCAAGATCAATGTACCACATAGCTAAAATATTAGGAAAAGCCTTATTGCTATAATGATTTTATTTTGCTCTATCATTTTCCTATATTAGGTTTCTTTTAAAATGCAGAACCAAATATCGGACAATTTCAAATTGCGTGTACGATGTACGGTTTCAAAATGTATTTCTCTTGAACGAAGGGTCGACTCATGTCAAGGGTTTGTTCTGACGAGGCCGACTGGCTTCTTAGTTGAAAAATGTATATCTGAACACAAAGCAACCTATCTATGTACATACTGTTGCAGACAGTTAAATTTTGGAATGCAGTTTTTGGTGGAACTTAATTGATTTAACTCATAACTCCTGAAGGATCAATCATCGCTCGACCAAAACAAGCTTCAGTTTTACAGAAAGGTAACTAAACATATGAAGGTGATACTTAAATAACATCCATCTGCAAAGGACAGGAAAGGAAACAAAATAGCAAGGGAAATATGATATCTAAGATCATACTTGTATGTTGAACTTTCATTATGTAAAACAGCTTATCCCATTTTCTCCGTTAAAAAACGTTTTCTAGATAAATTTAATTCAAAATTAGAAAAAATAATCAAAATCTCATTAATATTGACACCAGCTCGACCTCAGCCTTACAATATTTTCTTCCATTCACATTTATTATAATTATAATGAAACGCAAGCCTAAATAATCTGAAAACGAAATTGTGGTGGCAGATGCTGACATTTTATATCTAAGAGGAAAGAACACTCTCAGTAGAAATACGCTTATCTTCGAGCATATATTCTTGAACATTTACTACAACAAAGGGAAAGAGGTAACTAACTGTTTATGCAACATATTTGCTAAAAATGCGGTATTTCCTCTTCAAACAGCACAATGTTTTGATTGTTGCTTAATGCAAATTTTTGTTGCACAAAACCAAGGTTGAGGTAATGTTTGCTATTCATCTGGTGTATTACTTATATATTCTGTATTGTTTGAAACGCATTTTAATGTCGTTACAAAGGGTCCTTGTTTTGTTAACCTAAGTCAAACCGATAAAAATATAATGAAAAAATTAAAATTAGGAATTTGTCTGATAAAAGGCATTGAAACGAAATAAAAACCAAATTCTGTTTGTTGTCCTCAGAGAAGATTATCGAAAGAAGACACTATTCCACAAAGACAGCTTGAATAACATTTTTCTTAATTTCAAGAATAAACATTTGAGTGAACTTAAATTTAATTTTTTTATATATATAAAAGTTATTTCTTTTTATTTAGGAATACATTTTTTAAGCGAGTCGACCCCCTCTCCTAAAATATAAAAAAATAAATCATTAATTGTAATCGTTTATGCAATATTTGTATAATAATGATTATATATATAAATATGTTTAAAGTGTGATAAGTTGTCAGCATTTCGACATTAACATATCTTTATGTGTGATATTAGCGAAATTATATAAAGATTTGGGTGGCCTCGTTTGACACATGAATAAATTTCACATAATTTTCCAATAATAGGACTTTATATGATCTTTAAATGTTCAGATAATGACGGAAGTTTTTTACGGATGCTTTTTTTGGTATCTCTGCCTTAAAATAGGGATGAAAACGTGTTAGTTGGTAAATACAAGACCGAATAAAAAGTGGCCTGAAAAAACAGCAACACTGTAAAAGAATGCAAAAAATTGCCGTGGACACAAAACGTCAAACAGGAAATCTAACACAATTTAATTATTTTTCTTTATTTCTGTAACATGTCATAACTATAATTGAAATACATTTACAGGATAAATGAACAGTTTTTCTCTGGTCGAAAACTGCAAACAGTTCTTTAACTAGCGTTTATTAATGTCAGTTAGATGAAGACAAAACTACTACATCAATTGAAAAAGAACTAGCGTTGAAACAAAAGAATACAGTTATCTTTATAGTTTAAGAACTGTGGAACAGCCCAAGCATACTGAACTGGAATATCAATGATGTAACTAGGAACTCTGAGTTCAAATGATAGAACGCAAAGGCAGAAGCAAGAGTTTAAGATATAAAATCAGTACCTAATTCATCTTTATCAACAATCCCAGAGTACTTTGTTCATCCATGTCATATTCAGTAAAAGATCTTATTCACTGTACCTTACCCAATTTTGAAATTGTAAGCATAATTCAGATCTTACTGCTGATACCTATTAACAAAAAAAACATTCATTTTGTCTGTAATCTGCTTTTGGGTAAAAGGGATGAGGTAACAAGACAGTGTTATTGATAAACAGTTATTAATTTCCGTGAAGCTGTTTGCTGAGATTCTAAACGTTTCTGACATTAACTTGGAAAGAAAATGTTTCACTAAGGCTCAGACACAAAAACACTTATTACGCAAAAGTAGTGCTTAACTCCTTACGTTGCAGCTTTTCACACAAATTTGATTTTAGTATATTTACAAGTGTATTTACAAAATAAAAAAATCGACAATTACGACATATACAGTTCCCAAATGGAGCTCCGAAAATATATCACAGGCAGCGCAGGGTTTCACATATTTGATCAGATAGTGTTCGAGATGACCTGGTCACGTATTACCTAGTTACGCCGCAGACGGGACGACCAAGCGATGGTTGACCAAACCCCGAATATTAATGAAGAGTTTATCTAATCACCTGCCAATTTAAATCTTCTTTGCGTTGAAGAAACGTCTGAACTGTTATAAGGGCAGTGGTTCTTCAATGTAAAATTGTGTCTATCTTTGTAAACAGTATGTGTATCACTTTTGAGCATTTCTATAAGCTATTTAAAATTATGAATTATTAGTAGGGCCGGGAATTATAATCGAATATTCGAATATTCGAAACACGACCGAATATTCGAACGTTGAAAAACGAATACGAATATTCGATAAAAGGAAAGGTTTTGATTTTTTTTTCATTTTTTTTTTACTTTTAAATGTCAAAGATCGTAAATTAAACCCTTGACCATCACTTGACCAGGTGTTCATATGTTTGTATAACGCGTGTCAACGATGATCGCCAATTAACTGTGAAAATTTGGGGTATAGTTGATCGAAAGGGCACCCGTTTCACAGTTTGTAATTTACCTGTCTAACAGTTTATAATGTAATATTTCCGACTTTAATTATCTTACTTTATTGTTTTCTGTGCTTTAATCTTTCCGATCAATCGATAATTGTGTTAATTTTTGTGAAGAGGAATAAATCGGCACGTATTAATCCTGTTAATCATTCTAGAACAATCGACCAATCGATATTCATCACTCTAAAATTAACTCTTTCACCCAATGGAAAATTAAAGCTCTACTCGGAACCAATAACTTTTTGCAAACATTGTTTTCAGATTTTTTTAAGGGATGATTTTGGACGTATTTTCACTCTGTTGAAAAAATCAAAGTCAATATATCGCAATGCCGTCACATGTTTGGAATTAGTTTTCACGTTCTATTGATAAGTCTAAAGGATTATTACTGTCCGGAAAAGATAGTTTAGTGCAACAATGCACGTTAATGATTACTGTAACCAAGTACTGGTGTGACCCAGGAACAAATGATAAAAGCTGAAATACTGCAAAAGGAGGGGAACATAAACAAATATTCAGCTTGTTCGTAAGAGCGATGATTCACGGTCAGTCGAGTCATGTGAGTTACCTCCCGTTAATAAGACAAATGATCAGCAGCCGGATAAACTGACAATCAAATTATGAATTTATTTCAATAGTAAGAATATAAACAAATATATCGATTTACAATCAATAAAACAAAAAACTTTAACATAATAATAAAGGTCTTCTTAATCGTCGATTATTTCAGCATATTAAAGTAGTATAGTATTCGACCTAATCAATTTCGGATACTACGTAAAAGAGAAATATTGGATCAAATTTTGTAAAAACGAATATTCGAATATATTCGAACATTGAAAACGAATATTCGAACATCAAATTCCTTATTCGTTCCCGGCCCTAATTATTAGTTACCTCATACCCATCCAATAGAATGTAGAAAACACTTTTAATAAATAGCTAAACTGTATTAATTGGTTACATGCCGTTGGGCTAATAGTGGTGCTGTAAACTATCAAATTCACTATTATTAATGAACACCTGCTAGATTTGATATAGCTATGATGCATCTAATTTGATACAAGAATCTCTAAAAATCATAGTTATGGCATCTTGAACGCAACAATTACAGACTAAAAATAAATTTTAAAAAATAATTTGATCATACATTTAACCTTATGGTAATGACACTTCCTCTGACATCATATTTTACGATTTTTACAGGGCATGGTTACCATTAAATTACACAATTTGCTGAGCTAGAACCATTCTTTTTCAGATATAACAAACGAATAACACTGCACAGCAAACGGAAAATGAACACATTTCAAATAGTTCAAATAAATAACACTACACATAAAACAGGAAATGAAACCATTTTGAATATTTTAAAGCGAAAAAACACTAGTACGGCACAGCAAACACGAAATAAAACCATTTAAAACATATCAAACGGACAATAATGCACAGAATAAACCTTATATTCTTTTACTTTTGTCAGAACTTTATCAAAAATGAAATCTTAGCGGTTGCATTGGTTCGTTTTAAATGGTTAAAAGTTTGGAGTCGATTCTAAAGTTGGCTGATAATTAGAGACACAGCCTCTGTCCACTGTCACAGTGACCCTCTTAAACAATTCCAATTTGCCATAGTTGGTTGTACTGGAGACACAAGGAACAGAACAGAGAGCATTAAGACTGGTAGATTTGGTATGAAAGCTAGTTCAAAATGACGAACAATCTTAAATAAAATGTCTGACTTTTGTTTAAAAGTTTTTTTCTTTTTTTTTTGCGTAGCTGTATTAAAATCGAATTTGACATACATTTTTAAACGAATAAAATTATGAGATATAAAATCTTCAGCTGAAGAATAAAGTTTGCCATTGGTTAAACCTATATTTGTTATGGTATTTTACGGCAGAATTCGTGGTCATTATTAGATGTACTGCCTCTTAAAATAATGCAATAATAACAACGTTAATACAGCCGTAAATTAAATATGAAAACGTTTTAACCAAAATTAATAGTTCTTGTTATTCTCCTAGATACCTTATAACCTAGATATATTTTTGAAAATGTCGTTGGCAATCATTAGTATTGTGGTCTCTCAATTTGTATGTTAGATAAACGCCCATTGTGAAATATTTTCTTCAAAAATAAAACGAAATTTTGACATCCTAATCTTATTGATACAAATTTGTTTATTTTGAAATTATGAAGAAAAAATTGCAGTATCCTTCCATGCTCATTCTCTGCTAACCATATCACGAATACAAACCCTAACTTATACAGCATTGTTTATCACATCTTATAGCGTCATAGCAAAATTCTGGCTACTGTGCAGTCTATTAATAATTTTAACTGGAATATAATTCGGACAGAAGGAAAATCCCAGACAACATTATGTAAGTACAAAATGTATAATCATTTTTGTAACTGTTCATGGTTTTGCATTTTTCTTACAAGAAATGTAACAAAATATATATATATTTTTTTAATTCTAATGTCTTTCTTTGACTTCTTAGTTGAAAATAGCTGACATCAACCCGACCTCAAATTTCTTAGATTGTGAACAAAATGTATTTTGCAAAAGTAGAAACTGTGCTATTGTATTAAAATGTTAAGATAAAATAAATTTTAAAGCAAACAAGCTTTCATCTTGAACAAATGTTTAAAGATTTTATATTTTCACTCATCGTCTTATCATATCCTTGGACTGACTGATGCTGTATTTATGATGAGTAAAAACTAAATGTTATAAAGTCAAACATTGAACTGCAATAATACCTTTTAATATCTTATTTAATTTGCAGTGAATATTGGTTAAACATCACCAAATCAGTGTTGTCGGGAACCAGTCGATTTAATACAGGGTTTGTGCGGAGTTATAAGATGACAAAGCTGTCTGACTGGTCAAAAATTGAAAGCGTTTTCTGAAAAAAAATACCTGAAAACAACACATATATTTAAGAACAAATTGAAGCTAGGCATAAGTGTGTCGGATAACTCTTGCTATTTTGTCGTTTTAAAATAAACAGAAAATTTCCACAGATTGAAATAAAAACTTTTGAAGTGACGGTAGTGAATTTCTTTGAGACTATATACCGGAAGAGTTGAATGGTCTTGCAATGAGAAAAAATCTGAATGATATTGTTTAACATGATTGATTCTTTCTAGAAATCGGCAAAGAAGCAAATAAAGTGAGATTGGGACTTGATATCACAATGAAATAGTGAAGGATTTGATTTAGTTGTGTGTTACCTATTGTCTTACATTGACCTAGCTGAAAAACGTTCAGCAACGATAACGTTTCATAAAAACCGCGAATCGTTTAATACATTGTCTGCTGTAATTTTAAATTAATTAAATCAACCTGAAAGGAATAGTGGCATATAACTAAGGTACAATTTTATTAAATAGTAGTTTTTAGAAAATTCATAAAACAATTATGTAACGTAATTTAGTGATATAGAAATATCTTGGCAACTGATAAAAGACTCCATTGCTTTTCCGGAGGTGATCTCTAAGGGGGTATATAAAAAATGTAAACCCTCTTTTTATTTAATCAGTTATGCAATGTTTTAATTGGACATTTGTCAAACTTAATCGACATAGTTTCTTTATTTATGTCAGTTTGCAGGAGACAATTCAATGGGGTACGCAGTGAAGGCTAATACTCTTTTGAGTTCAGTAGGTACTAGTATTGAATCTTGATCTATTCCATCTAAGATATCTTTTAAAGTATTTACACAAACGCCTGAACGGCAATTAAATTGCATTACTTGCATAATGAATTTAATGTAAACTTTATTCTGGTCCGTGTCTTGCTTATGTAGTTTGTAGCTGAATTGTAAACAATCCCAAGAGGCAAAGAACAGTACTTCGAAACAATTTTATCAGTCCCCTACCGGTTTAACCGGAAGGGACTATAGAGTTTCCCTCCGTCCGTCTGTCCGTCCGTCCGTCCGTCAGTCTGTCCGTCCGTCACAAAAACTGGATCCCGTGATAACGCAAAAAGTACTGAAAATATTTCAATGAAACTTAAAATATTGGTAGATGGCAGTCTGGAGATTATGCACGTCTTTTTTTTCTACATATGTTAAAAATTATGGTTGCTATAGCAACAAATATTCTTAAAAAATGGCAAATATAACAATATTTGTGATAACTCAAAAAGTTCTAAGAATAATTCTATGAAACATAAAATATGGATAGGTGATAGTATGGAAATAATGCACCACAAGGTTCACAATTCTAGCATTAAAATTATTAGATTTATCCCCCTTGAACTTAGAATTTTCATGAAAAAAATGTGTTTTTTGTAAAACTCAAAAAGTACTGAAAATATGTTTTGGACACATGAAGTATGGATAGGTGACAGTATTAAGATAATGCACCCCAAGGTTCACAACTCTAGCTACAAAATTATTAGATTTATCCCCCTTGAACTTAAAATTTTCATGAAAAAATTTGGTTTTTTGTATTTAACTTCATTATTTCTTAATGTATCTACTTCAAACTTTGAATATTGGTTTCTTATCATCACCAACATCATATGTGACAAGGTTCATAATTCTAGCACCTAAATTGTCAGAATTATCATCCTTGAACTTTGAATTTTTTCATCCTATGTTGACAAATTTGGTACATTTGTCTTTCCCTAAAAATTGTATTCAGTGAAATATGGATAAATGGCAGTATGGAGAATATCTATCTCATTTTTTATGAACCGTCCGTTTATCAGTCATTTCCTCCGAAAACTTTACCATTGGCCATATTTTCCTTACTACTGAATGGAATTACTTCAAACTTGCCCACACAAATACCTTGGACAAGACCATTCCAATGAAGTACACTTCTGTGACCTTGACCTCTGAATGACCTTGACCTTTAAAGTATTCTTGTCCAAAAACTATAACTTTTGCCATAATTTCCCTATTTCTGAACAGAATTACTTCAACCTTGGTCACAACAACCCCTTCGATAAGACCTTTTCAACAACATATATTTCTGTGACCTTAACCTCTAAATGACCTTGACCTATGACATTTTCATCTTTGATGATACTTTGTACATGGATAGAGGTTCATATGGAGATTATGCATATCTCAGACAAATTCTTTAGTCAGTTTCCACATATGGGTAGGAGTAAGGGAGATGTACATTGCACCGGTATGGGACTGTTGCTTTGTCTGTGACAAGCTCTTGTTGCTTAAAAAACAACTCGCCGATATATTTGATAACTCAACTCAACTCATATTTTATTAAAGTCTCATCTTTGTGTACATGTATATTAAAAAAGTGTAATTAACTTTTTAACCTTACACAAGGTCATTCTACAGAAGTATTACAAGAGATTAAAGTTTTAAATATTGTAAAGGTCTATGTTGATATCAACATAACAATATTATCAATATCAATATAACAATATTATTGATCTGTTATTATTATTATTATTATTAAACCTACCATTAAAGATTATACAGTTAGCGTTACTCTAACTATTCAACTTAAAACTTTTTAAATTAAACACGAGTTTGATTACTTGAGACTAATAACCAAGACAAAAATTATAAATATAAAAATATATAACGCTTAAAACGTTTATCACCTTGGGCCAAACCAGAGTGCTCAAATCTACTAATAAGTTTATCAGGATAAAGGATAAAAATACATATTTACATTCCAGAAAGTAAACATTGATAAATGTCTTAATTAATTTCTCTGATTTCTTAGGAATGTGTGTGAAATCACCTGCACGCATGCAATTAAATAAGGAAATATTTTAGCAACTAAAAACTCTTCAAGTCTTAATTACAGTTAACTTTTTATATCCTTACGTTTTGATCTGGATTCCAAAATACGCGAATACAGCATCAGTAATCTTGCAATCAATTTTAATTATCAGTTAACATTTCGAAGAATTTTATAAATGAATAAAATCTATTTATTTCTTATAGATACATGCCCTATTGCACCGAATGTCTTTTCCAAACTGATGTCATTTTTTGGAAAACCATCGAGCAAAATAACCCTTTTCAGAATTGAAGACTAATTTTACAAATGAGGGTAAAAATGAATGAATCTATGCAATATTTTTATCAAATCCTGTCACTTTAACTTAGTTCAGTTTAAATCTATCTATTTCAACAAGGTTAACCAGGCTAACTTGGGAACAAGATTATTAATTCCGCTCGATATGTTCTTCAGATGTACACTACTTGTGTCGGAGGTGTAAACTGCAGTTAAACCCCACCCCCTGACGAATATAGATGTTGGTATCAGTAGCCATTTTATTTTTTATCTGTAATTTCATTTATTTATATTTTATGTATAAATTTTATTCATATATCCAAAAATAATCAATTATTTTCTACTATATTTTCTAAAATTAACTGAACAGCTCAATATCTTACTATTTCTTTTTTTCTTTTTAGACAACAGACGGATACAGATTAAATCTGAGTGTTTCAATAAAGTATTTAATGCAATCAGATATAAAATAAATGTAATAGTAAAAAGGCATTTTTGGTTTCAAGGGACTAATCTAGAAATTGTGTTGATCCTATCAGGTATAAAACACAATCAGGTTATTCAATAGTCTTAAACAACGTCTATGAATTTAAGAAATGCCTCATTACTCGCATATCCAAAAAGCCATATTCAATAGTTTGCATTGATAAGACTAATTTTGTTATTCCATCTGATTCTTAGAATGTGTAACAGCCAAAATAATGAATTACTTAATTTGAACATTTAAAATTGAATATTTGATACAAAATAATTATCTGAAACTTTCTTACGGTTTATAATTCATAATTTCATAATAGTTAAGAATCTAAATGGAATACATCTAATATTGATGTACACGATCAAAGAAACATTTATGTCTTATTAAAACTGCAAATAATCAGAGAACAGTTGAGTAGGTAAGCACTATTTACTCAGTGTATGGTTACATAAATGGAGCTGACAGAAAATTGAAAATTTAACACAGTATATAGTCTTTGCTATAACTGTGATGATTAACGGGCTACATCGTATTTTTGAACCTTTTTAACAGACATTTGGAAGGTAAAGGATTGTAAATATCCTTGATTTCCATTGACCAATGTGTAAAAACGTTATTTGACGCTAAGAAAATAAATTTATCATAATTATACATTTTTACTCATGTAAAAAGCGCAACGGCTATTGAGATTGGCATTTTGAACAAGTTGTTCTTTAGATTTTTCAATTAACAACTCATCAAATGACTCTGAATCTATGAAGTCAGAATAGATAAAACGAGTTAATGCTTCAAACGACACAAAAGTAAACATTGAAACCGTTGTGACACATATCTTAGATGTTTCTTTAGTTACTAAAATAGTGTATAATGCCAGGTTTTGAAGACTCTTTTAATCAGGTCTGATTATTTACCTACCTCATCTACATGCAAGCAAGACAGACTTAAATTCGATAAAAGATTATTTCAGAAAGCAGCGTTTAAGATATATGTTCATTTACGTTAAGTCTCATAGAAATATAAATGCACATCTCTAGAATAGACATAATAAACAAGTAACATTTCTAGGGTTTGATGTTATGTTGTCTAGATCAATATCTCTTATATCAATGGCATTAAATCTTATATTAATGCAATAACGTCGAAGAAACTCAACTGTTTTTTTCGGATCGGGATTTTTATTAAGAACATTTTTTCATTCCTATTTCCTTTCTTAAGCTTACATTTAATGTTTAACCACATTTCGAAAGATGTTTGCAGCATTCTTTTCTTTTCTATTAAACTGATAAACTAGTTGTACATACGAGATTTGAAAACTTAATTCCAGTGTATTTTTCAGTTTTAACAGAAATGCCATTCAACATTTGTTAGGTTTTCAAAAAATGTCGATCTCCTCGCAAGCCCCTGAAGGTGTTGCAAGTCCAAGAATTCAGACTGATCTCAATAGCAAGTTCTTTTAATCAGACAACCGTAGAGCAAAACATTTCTAAGAGTCGCCAAGACAAAAGCGGGCTCGTATATTTTTTATGATAAATGGTACATAACACCCCCGCCACCCCCCCCCACCCCCAAAAAAAAGAGAACAGTAAATATATATCTTTTCTTAAGATATTATTCAAAAATTATATTTTGATTTTTCGGATATGTCTGTAGCATCGTTTTTGTTTGACACTGATAGCAATTAATAACCACCAGTGATAGAAAACATCAGCCACAGTGTGTCTTTTATTTCTTATTAACATATTACATTGAATTGTCGCGTTGCATTCCTCATTTTTCAATTCTGTTAGTTGACTATAAGTGATTTCAAGCCGTGTGAGATTGACTGAATTAACTTCGGACCTGGATCGATTGCTTAAAACATTTGTATGTGTGCAACCTTCAATGTAAATGCATAAATAAACCAAGAGTTAGGTTAAGAAAAAGAACATCTTCTGCAATGTCTTTCCCTGCCCAATCGATTTGTTCATTGCTTCCTATTTCACTTTTTAATTATTCGTGAACTAGATGAACACCACGTTTGTTAACCAAATAGCAACAAAAAAGAGAGAAAAGGGTGGCAGTTTTCCTTGTTGTAACATGCTATGACATTCCCATGAAATTTGTTGAAGTTCATTATAAGGAAAGCATAGTGCGAACTATGTTTTAATTGATTGTAGACACTTTCAATTTGCAACGATTGTGCCCTGTATATTTGCGGTCAGTTTGAGCAACATTATTATGCAAACTGACATAAATGCCGCTCGGTACTACAGCATAAATCAATGTTACGACTACAAGAAGACAATTATTACCTTGTACGAGTCCTGTTATTAGAAGTTTCATAACGCAATTAATAAATTGTACAACCGTTCACATACCCCATTCGAAGTTAACTTACCTCCTCTAAGAATCTGTCTGACAGCCCTTTGCTTCACATAACTGAACTCTTGATATATATTGACTGAAATATTTCACTGATCTTAATGTTCAAACTACTACATTAATCAAATTACAAATTTAACACTTCAATAAACACCTGCTCTGTATCTATTGTAAAGTTTCATAATTGGGATTTCTATGAAACATAATTCTCTTTGATCGTTAACGACAATGCTTTATGTAAGATTGTCCAACATCAAGATCAATGTACCACATAGCTAAAATATTAGAAAAAAAGTTTTATTGCTATAATCACCTTATTTTCTCATTCATTTTCCCATAGTAAGGTTATCTTAAAATACAGAACCAAATATCGTACAATTTCAAACTGCGTGTACTATGTACGGTTTCAAAATGTATTTCTCTTGAACGGAGGTTCGACTCACGTCAAGGGTTTGTTTCGACGATGCAAACTGGCTTCTTAGTTGCCGAATGTATATATGAACACAAAACAAACTATCTATGTACGTACTGTTGCAAAGTAAGTTGAATTCTGCAATGCAGATTTTGGTGAGACTTCATTTATTTTACAAAACTCATAACTCTGCCATACTAGAATGAACCAATCAATCGTCGCTCGACCACAAGAAGCTTCAGCTGTACAGAAATTTAACTATACATATGAAGCTGATTCTTAAACAACTGCCATCTACAAAGAAGAGGAATGGAAACGAAAGAGGAAGGGAAGTATGATATTTAAAATCATATTTGTATGTTGAACCATCATTTTGTGAAACAATTTATCTCCTTTTCTCCGTTAAAAAAACATTCCCTATATAAATTTATTAGAGATTAATTCAAAACAACAAAGATATACAAAAGCTCATTTATACTGACACACGCTCGATGACAGCCTTATAAATATTCTTGAGTTCACATTTTTTTACACATAATGAGACGTAAGCCAAAATAATCTGAAAACAAAATTGTGATGGCAACTGAGATTTTATATCTGCGAGGAAAGAACACTCTCAATAGAAATATCTTCGAGCATTATTCTTGAACATTTTCTACAACAAAAGGAAAGAGGTAACTAACTGTTTATGTAACAAATTTGCTAAAAATGCGGTATTTCCTCTTCAAACAGCTCAATGTTTTTATTGCTGCTAAATGCAAATTTTTTGTTGCACAAAACCAAGGTTGAAGGAATGTTTGCTATTATTCATCTGGTGTATTAGTTATTTATTCTGTATTGTTTGAAACGCATTTTAATGTCGTTACAAAGGGTCCTTGTTTTGTTATAATTTCAAAATTATAATTAGGAATTTGTCTGATAACAGGCATTGAAACGACATAAAAACCAAATTCTGTTTGTTGTCCTCAGAGACGATTATCGAAAGAATCACCACTGCACAAAAACAGCTTTAGAAACATTTTTCTATATCAAGAATAAACATTTAAGCGAACTTAGATTTGAATTTTGTTATATAATTATATATAAAGATATTTCTTTTTATTAGAGAATACTTTAATGATGCGAAATAATTCTTCTCATATTTTAAGCGAGTCGACCCCCTCTCATAAAAAGTAAAAAATGAATCATTAATTTTAATCGTTTATGCAATATTTGTATAATAATGCTTATATATCTGCTGTAAAATATGTTTAAAGTGTGGTAAGTTGTCAGCATTTCGACATTTACAAATCTTTATGTGTGATATTAGCGAAATTATATAAAGATTTGGGTGGCCTCGTTTGACACATGAATAAATTTCTCATAATTTTCGAATAATAGGACTTTAAATGATCTTTAATTGTTCAGATAATGACGGAAGTTTTTTACGGATGCATATTTAGTATCATTGCCTTAAAAAAGGGATGAAAATGTGTTTGTTGGTAAAGACATGACCGAATTAGGAGCAGCCTGAAGAAACAGCAACACTGTAAATAAATGCAAAAAAATGTTGAATTTTTGCGGGCGTGTTTGAGTGGATATATTGCTGACTTTGTATAAACTTCTACTCGAAACTCGAAACTTGCGTCAAACTGGAAATCTAGCAAAATTAAAAATTTTAGATTGATGTCTACTTTACCATACCATTACTTTAATTGAAATTTATTTGAAGTTTCTCACTTGCCAATAACTGGAAACAGTTCTTAAACTAGCTTTTATTAATGTCAATTAAATGAAGAAAAATCTGAATCTCACCCATAGAAAAGAACAAGAGGTGAAACAGAAGAATACAGTTAGTTTCATTAGCATCAGCATTATGAAACAGTACAAGCATAGAATACGAAGGGCATATAAATTATGTTAATAGCCAGTCTGAGTTTAAATGATAAAAAAGTAAAAGTGATTTTTACGAACAGAAATAAGAATTGAAGATTTATATATAATATAGACTTCTTCAACAACTAGCACAGTGCACGTTGTTCATTCATGCTATATTTACTAAAACGAGATTATGTCTGTATAACTTAAACAATTTTGCAAATTTTACCATAGTACAGACGATTTAATTGTCTGTGAACTCTTTATGGGTAAAAGGGTGCGGTAACAAGACATAACAAAGTATAAATTCAAATTTTAGCTGATAAAGTGACGGACTGTAGTATGATAACTAGCTTTTGTTTATTATAAGGAATATTTATCATGAAGCAACAATGAATGAGCGATCGATTCCACTATTAAAACATGATTTATAATTGTAGAAAACCAGCTTAATATTAAAACAATAGACTAAGGTATGTCAAGTCCTATCATGTGATCTAATGAGATCTTTCTGAAAAATCTTGCACATTAAATTTGTAAAACAAATGTTCCTACAGCTATAGTTACAACATAAAACCTGGATGAGTTTGTATCATTGATAAATAAATATCAATTTTTTATTTCAGTGAAGCTGTTGGCTATGATTCTTATGATAAAGACTTGGAATGATAAGTGAAAATCTTTCGATAAGTTCAGAAACAAGAACACTTATTACACATAGGTTAGTGGTTAAATTCTTATATTGCAGCTTTTTTCACAAATTTGA
Source organism: Cyclina sinensis (assembly GCA_012932295.1). Taxonomy (NCBI): domain Eukaryota; kingdom Metazoa; phylum Mollusca; class Bivalvia; order Venerida; family Veneridae; genus Cyclina; species Cyclina sinensis. The sequence continues at coordinate 46,489,939 of JAAONU010000019.1, read as the reverse complement.
TTTACAAGTGTATTTACAAAACAAAAAAATCAAACAATCACGACGTACAGTTTCCAAATGGACCTCCGAAAATAAATCACAGGCAGCGCAGGGTTTCACATGTCTAATCAGATAGTGTTCGAGATGACCTGGTCACGTATTACTTAGTCATGCCGCAGATGACCAGGCGATGGTTAACCACCCCACGAATACTAATGAAAAGTTTATCTGACCACCTGCCAGTTTAAATCTTCTTTGCGTTAAAGATACGTCTGAAGTGTTATAAGAATGTAAAATTGTGTCTACCTTTGCAAACATTATGCGTATCAGTTTTGAGCATTTCTATAAGCCATTTAAAAATTATGAAGTACGAGTTAATAAATTACCATATTAAAATCCTAGCATGTATTTTAATTGTTAGGACTGATTTATCATAATTTCAAGTACAGAATAATATCCAATAGAATTTTGAAAACACTTTGAAAACGTTTTTAATAAATAACTAAACTGTATTAATTGGTTACATGTCGTTGGGCTAATAGTGGTGCTGTAAACTATCAAATTCACTATTATTAATGAACACCTGCTAGATTTAGTAAAGATATAAGACATCTAATTTTATGCAAGATTCTCTACAAATCATAGTTATGGCATGTTGAACGGAACAATTACAAAATATAAATAAAAAATAAATTGATCATAAATTTTCCCTTATGGTAATGACACTAGCCTTACATCATATTTTACAATTTTTACACATGTAGGGCATGGTTACCACTATCAAATTACATAATTCGCCAAGTTGGTCTTAACATCTTTTTACGATGTTTCTTTCGAGATATTAAATTTTCTTTATACATGATCTTAAGCCAAAACACTGCCCAGCAAACAGAAAATGAAATGCTTTGAAAAAATAAACATGAAACGGACAACGCTGCACAGAATATCTCAGAATAAAACCTAACATCATTTTTCTTTTGCCAGAACTTAATCAAAGATAAAAACTTTGCGGTTTCTTTCGTTTGTTTTAGGAGTTTGTATTTCGAATGACCGTCGGGCTTGATAAGGAGTCTGTTTTAAAGTTGACAGATAATGAAAGACATAGCCTTTGTCCATTTGTCATAGTGACCTTCTCACTTATGACCGTTAAACAAGTCCATTATGGCATAGTTGGTTTGACTGGAGACGCACTAAATTATCGGAACGAGAAAGGATTAAGAAGCGTACATTTGATAAAGATTTTCAACCATCAAATTGCAAAATTAGTTAAAAAAGAGACTCGCATTTTTCATAAAAGTTATAGAAATCAAGAAGAGGAATGTAATGATAATATAATTTAGAAAAAATGTACGCAATAATTCTTCCCTGCAAAAATCAGTTTCATAATAGCTAAAAGCATTTTGCACAATATTCGTATGATTTCAACATACCCACCGAAATACCTTTAAAAATAACTATATCATGCATACCAGATAGTCAAATCAGGGACACTTGCCTCCTGCTAGGCTTTTATTTATCCCCCCGCCAAAGGCGGAGGGGATATTAGGAATGCCCTTCGTCCGTCCGTGCGTCCGTGTGTCCGTGCGTCCGTCCGAAACAATTTTGTCCGGAGCATAACTCCAAAACTACTTGAGGGATTTTATTCAAACTTCAAACACTGACAGAGCACATTGGTACGTAGTGCAGTGTGCAAGTCCAATAACTCTACCTTGCCTTTTTTTAGAGTTATTCCGATTTATCAAATTTACTTGATAAATTTTGTCCGGAGCATAACTCCAAACTGCTTGAGGGATTTTATTCAAACTTCATACACTGACAGAGCACATTGGTAGGTAGTGCATTGTGCAAGTCCAATAACTCTACCTTGCCTATTTTTAGAGTTATTCCTTTTTATCAGAATTACTTGATAAATTTTGTCCGGAGCATAACTCCAAAACTACTGGAGGGATTTTATTCAAACTCAGTACACTGACAGAGCACATTGGTAGGTAGTGCATTGTGCAAGTCCAATAACTCTACCTTGCTTAGTTTTAGAGTTATTCCCCTTTATCAGAATTACTTGATAAATTTTGTCCAGAGCATAACTCTAAAACTACTTGAGGGATTTTATTCAAACTTCATACACTGACAGAGCACATTGGTAGGTAGTGCAGTGTGCAAGAACAGTAACTCTACTTTGCCTATTTTTAGAGTTATTCCCCTCTATCAGAATTACTTAATAAATTTTGTCCGGAGCATAAGTCCAAAACTACTTGAGGGATTTTATTCAAACTTCATACACTGACAGAGAACATTGGTAGGTAGTGCAGTGTGCAAGTCCAATAACTCTACCGTGCCTATTTTTTAGAGTTATTCCGCTTTATCAAATTTACTTGATAAATTTTGTCCGGAGCATAACTCCAAAACTGCTAGAGGGATTTTATTCAAACTTCATACACTGACAGAGCACATTGGTAGGGAGTGCAGTGTGCAAGTCCAATAACTCTACCTTGCCTAGTTTTAGAGTTATTCCTTTTTATCAGAATTACTTGATAAATTTTGTCCGGAGCATAACTCCAAAACTACTTGAGGGATTTTATTCAAACTCAGTACACTGACAGAGCACATTGGTAGGTAGTGCAATGTGCAAGTCCAATAACTCTACCTTGCCTATTTTTAGAGTTATTCCCCTTTATCAGAATTACTTGATAAATTTTGTCCGGAGCATAACTCCAAAACTACTTGAGGGATTTTATTCAAACTCAGTACACTGACAGAGCACATTGGTAGGTAGTGCAGTGTGCAAGTCCAATAACTCTACATTGCCTATTTTTAGAGTTATTCCCCTTTATCAGAATTACTTGATAAATTTTGTCCGGAGCATAACTCTAAAACTACTTGAGGGATTTTATTCAAATTTCATACACTGACAGAGCAGCATTGGTAGGTAGTGCAGTGTGCAAGAACACTAACTCTACCTTGCCTATTTTTAGAGTTATTCCCTTTATCATAATTACTTAATAAATTTTGTCCGGAGCATAACTCCAAAACTACTTGCGGGATTTTATTCAAATTTCATACACTGACAGAGCACATTGGTAGGTAGTGCAGTGTGCATGTCTAATAACTCTAACTTGCCTATTTTTTAGAGTTATTCCCCTTTATCAGATTTACTTGTTTACATTTTAAAAATCCCAGCATATACATGTTTATCTAATTCTTGAATTCTTGAACTTATTATCCTCGCGAAAGGAGGAGGGGATATTAGAAATGGTCTCTGTCCGTCCATGCGTGCGTCCATTCCAGTTTTGTCGGGAGCATAACTCCAAAAGTACTTGAGTGATTTTCTTCAAACTTCATATACTGAAAGAGCACATTTAGAGGAGGTGCAGTGTGTAAGAATAATAACTCTACCTTGCCTACTTTTAGAATTATTCCCCTTTATCAGATTTAATTGAAAAACTTTGTCCGAAGCATAACTCAAAAAGTGCTTGAGCGATTTTCTTCAAACTTAATACACTGACATAGCACATTGGTAGGAAGTGCAGTTTGCAAGAACAATAACTCTACTTTGCCTATTTTTTGTGGGATTTTCTTCAAACATTATTATATTGAGTGTTTGAAAGTACAACCTTCAGGTAGCTTCTTCCCGGCGGGGGGATTAACCATGTGTAACATGGCTCTTGTTAAGATTTGCATCGTTACAAATATTTTATTTTAAATGGCAGACAACAGATTTTCGATTCTTTATGAAATAATTATTCATGGATCCATATCTTGTAACAACAGGCTTTATCCACAAAGATTTTCACATGCTCTTTTGTTATGTACTAGTTTGTGGTGAAAATATAACTACTGTAACACTTCTTTGTTAAATCATGCTACTGTGAGGGGTCAGGGATCCACCAGTTCCTATTCCAGTCTGCTATGGCAACACAAATTTAAAGATCTTTATGCAAACACTGGATGAAAATTAAAGTATCCATCTAACTTTATATATTCACATAATCTACCATCTCAGTACTGAAAGCATTCATTACTCGTTTTGGTAAGTTAAAACAGTAAACTGTTTGTCATCTGTAAGCATATAGGGTTAATAAAGGATCTAGAAAGCTTCGAAATACAGTGTTTTCTTTTTTCAGAATCACAATTAATTCTTTTTTCTTCTTTTCAGATTCAGAATTCACTCTTGGTTTTATATAGATGATGTACCTAGTAGTAAGGCAGATTAGATTACCATCAGTCTGCATACGTACCTCATTACACTTTTTAAAGACCGCTTCAGCGATGCAGGTGGGCTAGGTTTGGTGGTCCAAATTGTAATAAAACATATAACCCTTTATTGTCTGACTGTAAAATGTTGTCATAATTTTTCAATATAATAAATCAAAATAAAATACGATATCAAGATTTAAATACTTAAATATCAGCTTATCCTTTTCTAATAAACGATTTGTCTGGATATTCTGACAGTGGAGCTGTTTAGGTTACAACCACACTGCATTCTTTCCACTTAACATGTCTAGAGACAAATGTTACATTGAACATTGCAGGAGGGCTAGGTTTTGATGAGTAAATATCAGCGATAAATACGAAAAAGATTACTTACAATGGAAGTGTTTTTTCCTTCAAGGCCAAGCCAACAAATTATTTTTCTTCATACAACAACTTCCCAAAAGCTTTCACAAGAATAGAAATGAAAATGAGGTCCTGTATATCCCAGACTTCTTAAACAAACAAGTTAAGGATTCTGCATGTTTTCGACGTCTTGCAAGATTCCATTCATAGGCGACCAACTGCAATAGTGTCTCTAAACTTAAGATATTATCTGTATCTAATACTATCCCTTGTGATCTAGTTTTACAAAAACAAAAATGACTTGTATTTAGAAAGGCGCATGTAAAACATCAACTTTTACAAACCATACGTAATAAAAATAAGTGTACAATTAAAATTTATTCTGACGCTCGAAACGATTCCAAATGTATATATATATATATATATCGTATGTTCCGTCATAGGAGTAAATTAGATGTGAAACAAAGAAAAAGAATTGACGTGCCTTTTTCCAATATAAAAATATCAGAGGTTTTTATTTATTCTAGCATGGAGGTTAAAGCCATCACTGAACAATTACGTAATTATTCTTATGAAAAACATTTCAGTGTATATTTACGAATATCATGTCACTCTTGCAGAATATTTGAATTAAATTAAGGGATCAAATATCTCAAGCTCAATCAAAGTAAATATTTAAGATGCATTACATATTGAATATACGCATTTAAAATAAAATGAAATATGAGTAAATGAGAAGGCAATTAAAATTTGAGGTGAAAGCAGTTAAATTTGATACACTGCCATTAAGATATCGTTCAACGTGAAATATTTGCCAGAGTAAATGATGTATTTACTATGGGTAAACTCAACTGCTTCAGGACATATATCAGATCATTAATGTCATAAATATATAATTTTTGTTATTTATACTTTTTGGCATGTGACTAGATAAGAGCATATTAATTTCAATGGCGTATTTATTAATGCTAGAATAGGTCATATATGTGTGTTTATTATATGAATCATCGTAAACTATTTGGTTTCTGATTAATCCACGGCTAATCACGTGTGAATAAATAATATGCAGTTATTACATAATGATGAAGTGAATATTCTAGTTAAACTAGGCTAGAGCTAGGTAAACCTCACATTGTAAGGCTTGAAAGAGATATTGTTGTAAACAAACTGTATTATCACAGTGTCTATTTATTCCATTTATGCCTAATGGATTATACCATTCTTGTTAGCTGGACGTCAATGACAAGGGTTCCTGATATAAATTTTCAATTTCATTCTTTTTAGGGAAGAAAGTCTTTTATGCAAACACTGTAGACCCTGATCAGAAGCCGCACATTGAGTAAACGATATTTTTGATAGTGCTAGACAGTTATAATGTCATCCCTAGTATTATGTCCAGCCATCCGAGCCTATGAGATGCCTGTATAAGTGTAAATATTTACTTCCCGATTTCTTATACTATGTGTCAGGCGCCAGGAGGCAAGCAGTCGGTAATAATTCTTAACATACTGGCGGCCTACTAACTAGCCTCGTCAGATCAAGACCCTGACGGGACTAAAACCGACCTCCCGCTCGGTATGCGGACGACGGAAACACTAGGCCAAGGAGACGGTTTATATTATATATATGCAACGTTATATTTGTTGTTTTACTTAACCATTATTTGGACTACAAACTGAAGTATGCTTTATTATTCATAACATGCATTTCTTTTACTAAATCTAAAACTACTGATTTAGAATTTGAAGTGCTTTTTATTTGTATCATTGCTTTATTTCAGTTAATAAAAACAAACGACCGAAAAAATTTAGTTTCTCTTTAGATTTGTTTTACTTGGTTCTTATAGTAATAAGTGATCTAATGTTGAAAAAAGCCTACTTCACAGACCACCTATACTTTTCTGTAGGTAAAATAGCATCTCAAAATGCCTCTTGACTGTATTTACTTCGATTTTGCGCGAGAAGAAACTGTCATGCATAACAAAATAAATGGCATTTAGAATTGTTAAGAAAAATAAAACTCAAGTCCGAGCTACGTTCCTTAGTTTTACTGTTTTATTGCAACGCTATACTAAATACCGATTTATCACCTATAAACCTGTGCCCGGCTACATTTATATATGTTCATTTTGTACACGTGACCTAAACACTTTTTTAGATTTCTGATTTTTGTAACAATAACTGGAACTGAGATTAAACTTAGGTTTCACTGTTCGTTTATTTTTACAAACAATCAGCTGCCTGAAATGTGTTTCTGTTTAATGGTATTTTTAACAGTATAAAAAGCGATTTTAATAACATATCCGTTTATAATCGTTTGGTTCTTTTTCAAAAACAATAGTAATGAGCTTTACTTTTCACATTGCAAAAGCTTTTTCAGTTCGAACGAACTAAAATTTGTAACCGAAAGTTGAAGTACATCAGAAAAATCATGTCCGGAAGGGCTTCGAACAAACGGCTGTTGGGTCGTGAAAGACTTAAAAAACAAAATCTCCTGACCACTAAACTAAAGAACCAATTCCCTGACGAAGTTGTCAGAGGTTGATTTAAGATCAATTTAGGGATAAAAGGAAGTGGTCGTTACACGTAATTCATTTGGCGTTTCTTTTCTATACCTTTTGTCCCTTAGACATTTCACCAAAACAAGTAAACGTACACAAATTATCTGGACAGAACTGATTTTTCTTTTTTTTTTGTATTTACTTTCAATGGTGCATTTTAATTATCGGTAAGATATATTAGAATCCATTTCCTGACAGGAGGTCAATAAGTCCTAGATGTAAAGTTGATATATTGTCACCAGAATTCGGGTGTCCGGTACTTAACGTCTTAATTTGATCACGTAGGTCATAAATGATGTAAACTGTCTATACAGCCTGTGATGTTTCATAAATCAAAATTATGGAATAAAAATTACTTACAGGAGACCTCATTTATAGATTTTTATTGATATTACCGTGGACAAGCCATCGCAGAATGCTCCCTTTAAGAATTACAAGAATCGACAGTCAAACAAGGGAACGTAATTAGCAGCAATCAAGGTACAAAGAAGTCTGATGAGATATAGAACAATTTCAGGCAAGAAAAAAATATAGAATGATTTCAGACAAGTTAAGCTATAAAATGATTTCAGACAAATTTAACAAGATCAATAAAACTGATATGTAACGCAATATTCCTAAACAATTTGAGATTTTTTTCTATTTTCTTTTTTCTTTATAGCTTTTTATAGGTTTTGAGCGCATTTCATTCTTGAATGAGGGTCTTTTTATTTCTACATTTCAGATAGTATTATTTACACGTAAAAGATTATCGTTTGCTGGCTCTTTATTTACGACAAATGTGACTTAATTAAGACTTTCGCAAAATTCTAAACATCAAAAAATGTTTACAAAAACATGCATATTTTTGTTTTTGAAAAACAGTTGAAATGAAAGGATAAAGAGATACTGTAGATTTGAAGAACATGATAAATGACGATTGGCAGTATATAAAAACAACACAATATTTGTCAAATGTTATGCCTATTAAAACCATTTTATTAATGATGCATGCATTGGTTTTTGCAATAAAGTATTTTTAAAGCAGTGCATTAAGACAAATTGCAATATTTGTTTTTGCTGTTATAATATACGTAAAGTGTACCGATACTGTATGTCGTGGGGTAGGGTGTCGGGATTATCTAGCCTTTATAAGTATGTCATTTCAGCATTAAAAACAGTTACAAATTTCTTGCCGAAATAAATTTATTCTGTCTGTCGAGACATTTCAACAAACGTATTCAACCAGCCGAAGGTGCTATTAATAATCGCTATACGGAGATAAATCGATCTTAAATTGTAGTAAACTCATGCATTATCAAGCCATCAAATATGCTTTATTTGCCAATTTAAATGAATGAAATTGTAAAAAAGACATAAAACTTACATAAAACTTTCGGAAAACTATCAGTTGTTACGACGAAATGTGACTGATTTCCCCGACAAAAATACGTGAAAATATTTTACCCGAACGAGAAAATACATACGTCAAAAATAAATAGAAACGATTGATACTAAAATACTAAATCTTATAGCACAAAAGAGGTTTAATATTTTAAATAAAACCTTCTGTTATCAAAGTTCTAACTGCGAAAGCCGTCGTTTTTCTCTTTTCTTTCTTTCTTTTGTTGTTGTTGTTGTTGTTTTTAATGTGAAGGAAGTAGAATAGATAAAGGTTCACGTAGTATAATGGTAAGTCCTAAGTGTTTCAGTATTTTCAAACTAACATTCAGAATAAGAATAAGAGAGTAAATCATCTATAAGTGTGTTTTTACAAATCTAATATAATGCAGTGTAAAAATATATATTTTAAAAGATTACCTGGCCCAACGGAGCTGTCTGTCACTTAAAGACAGAAATACCTGCATGTATAACATGTTATTTTCATGACGTCTGCGATAACATGTATCATAAAAACGGGAATCTTAAGTTCTTTCTGTCATGAATAAAAACCGTCGCAAATGAAACAAATAATACCATCTCTACATGGAATTCCTGTGGACAACTGTCAGTCCTAATCTAATTAATCAAGACGAATCTATATGTTAAAGCTGTTTGGAAAACACGTGATACTTAGGAAATAGATTTTAAGTTTGAGTGATATACCGTCTGATATATCACGGTGTCGAGTTCAGATGCGTAGTAATTTAATCACGAAGGCCTACGGCCTTCGTGATTAAATAATTACGCATCTGAACGAGAAACCGTGATATATACGACGGTAGATCACGAAAATGTTAAAATCTATTTCCATTCAAACACGTACGTATATTTATAAGGGACGTAAGTAAGTGCATTATTCAACAGTGGCGTTCTCAGTGACGTCAGCGGGCGCGCGCTTGTATTCAGCGTGCTATACTGCCTGATATATCACGCTCAATTCCTTCTTTGTTTATTGTCGGCAAATTGCGGATAGTGTTAGAATTTAAAATAAAGCCGTTTCTCATACGAGAAGTAAGTTAATTTAACAAGTTTAAATTCGAAATTATTTAATAAACAAATATTAATATCCGGTTGTATTAGCTCATATCTGACAGCTTCAAACAAACAATAGACAAAACTAGAACTATGTAGGAAGTGTAAAATATCTCCCGTTGGTCCTCTGATTAAATAGTTAGTGAACCTTTAAAACCACACGTAATTACTCTCCCGAATACTCACATTTGTTCCAACAGACCAACGCAGACCTTGAAACACGATATAAATAAATACAGAACAATCGTTTAATCTATGTGTGAGTTAAAATCGGATTTCAAGTTGAATCAGTTTTATTTTCAAATCATCACAAATTCCTTGGATCCATTGATTTATGAAACAACTGCATTCCATATAATCATCTGCTTGATTCTTTGTTAACAAAGCACCTCGACCTTTCGAAATTTTATATCTCACGTTGGGCTTTGAATGTAATCTATAGAATTCTGTTTGTTGTGTCTGCCTTGTCAATAAATGGAACAGGAGTTTTCTTCCGCCTTTGTTTATATTGATGTAAAAGCCCCAATCAAAAGCAGTCCACACCTACCTCCGTTACCTTAATGAAATATATATAAAAAAAAAACATCTTTTATGCTGAATTTATTCCTTTTTTTAATGCTGACCGTAGATGTGTTGGGTTCTCGCACTAAAACGTACGAATAAAATTGCTGTCCGAGATTTTAGTTATTTAAAGGAATATTCACGGATTATTTTATTGTCTTGGCTTGTCTGCTCCTTAAAATCGAATACATAAAAATTATTTGCTTGCGCTTCTGTTGTTTTACTGCTGCAGCTTTATTTGTCATATGTTGTATTTAATTGCAATTTTGCTTCGTCTTCTGTTGTGCTACTGCTGTAGATTTAATTTGTCATTTGTCGTCTGTTGTGCTACTGCAACAGCTTTACTTCGTCTTCTATTGTTTTTTCTACTGCAGATAAGCTTGGTCTTCTGTTGTATTTCTGTTGCAGCCTTTTCTTTTCTTGTATTTTCTGCTGAAGCTTTACTTCTTCTTCTATTGTATTACTGTTGCAACTTTACTCCGTCTTTTGTTGTATTCCTGCTGCAGCTTTGCTTTGACTTCTGTTGTATTCTGTTTCCTTTTGCTTTGTCTTCGGTTTTATTGTATTTTTGCTGCGCCCCTTCCTCAGGCTAATGTTGTGGTACCGCAACAGCTTTGCCTCTCTGTTTTATTGCTTTTCTTTTGCACCCTAGTTCAGTCTTTGTTGTCTTGCTGCAACAGCTTGGCCTCCCTATTTTATTTTATTTTGCCTCATACTTGCTTAGTCTTCTGTTGTGTTGCTGCAACAGCTTTGCCTCCCTGTTTATTGTATTTCTGCTTCACCCTTGCTTAGTCGTTTGGTGTGTTGCTACAATCCCTGTTCTGTTGTATTTTTGCTGCATTCTTGCCCAGTCTTCTGGTGTGTTGCTTCAACAGCTTTGCCTCCCTGTTTAATTGCATAATTGCTGCACCCTTGCTTAGTATTTTGGTGTTGTGGCGTAACAGTTTTGCCTCCCTGTTTTATTGCATTTTTGATGCACCCTTGTTTAACCTTTTGGTGTGTTGCTGAAAAGCTTTGTCTCCATGTTTTATTGTATTTTTGCTGTACCCTTGCTTAGTCTGTTGGTATGTTGCTGCAACACCTATGCCTTCATGTTTTACTGTAATTCTCCTGCACGCTTATTTATTCTTTTGGTGTGTTGCTGCCACAGCTTTGCCTCCATGTCAAATGGTATTTTTGCTGCACCCTTGCTTAGATTTTTAGTGTGTTTCAGCAACAGCTTTGTCTCCCTGTTTTATTGTATTTTTGCTGCAACCTTGCTTAGACTTTGTTGTGTTGCTGCAACAATTTTGCCTCCCTGTTTTATTGTATTTCTCCTGCACCCTTGCTTTGACTTCTTGGTGTGTTGCTGCAATAGCTTTGCCTCCCTGTTTTATTGTATTTTGCTGTACCATTGCTTAGTATTTCGGTGTGTGCAGTTTTACTAAATCTACAGCTGTATTTCTTCTGCCGCTTTACTGTGTTGTGTTACTTACTATTGCAGTTTTGTGCAGTCGTTTGTTGTGTTGCTGCAATAGCTTTGCTTCGTCTTCTGTTGGGTTACTGCTGCAGTTTGCCTTAGTTTGTTAGTTAGTTTGTTGTGTTGCTGCAACAGCTTCGTCAGTTTACGTCTGCACTTTGGCTAAGTATTTTGTTGTGTTGCTGCAACAACACTGCTTCGTCTCCTGTTGTGTTTCTGCTACTGTTTGGGCTTCATTCTTTTTCTGTGTTCCCTCAGCAGCTCTGTTTCGTTCTTGTTTATATATTTCTGTCAGCTTCACATTCTTAGTTTTTCCGTAGAATTTATACTGACAAAAAACCCTTTTGTTAAGATACTTGATCATGTCTGAAAGATACAAGATATTATTATATTATTATCCTTTTCCTTATTTTGCGTAGGTCAAGGCACATAACCTTTTCACTGAGTAGAAGATAAGCATTTTGTCCTTGAACGACATTTTTGTGATTTGTAATCTAATATACTGGTACCTGAAGATATAAACGTTATAAACTCTTAGAACATATCAATGTTTATCTTTGTTATTAAAGAAAACGTTTCTAGAAAAATGTGTTGCAAAAGATAAAAATAGACTGTAATGATAGGGATATGGCTGGCGGTATATTTGTTAATACCACAGTGGGCATATGGAGCTGTAGTTAAAATTTTAAGACTGAACAATTTTCATTTCTGATGTTGCCTTGATACCAGAACTACGAGATAATATTCCTGCGAATCAATTCAAACTGCAATAAAACATAGCTAGCAGCATCGGATTTTATTGACATATTCTCCGCAAGATGCATGGCATACTTCACTCCAATCGCATTGTAAGAATCACATGATTATCTGACTTTGATACCCTCATTAATATCATAAAAGAATTGAGATATATTTATTTCAAGAGAACAGTTTTAACAAATTCTATAAAAGCATAAGTTTATTGACATTTAAGGGATAAGATCAGGCAAAATCCATTTGAAAATAAATAAAATATTTAAGTAGGTCCTGAAAAATCTTTAGATTTGTAGCAGACATTTAAAGTGACACTTCTACTTCCTTGCGTTTCAGTTTTTATGGTGACGTGGGAGATTGTCCGCCTCGTGATTGTGGTTTTCCGAGTTCAAATACAGTTTGGGGCGTGTGGGGGTTTCCGGATTATAGCCCTGCTTCAAGCCCTTGGTAGATTTTCACTTGCACTGCCACCGCGACTGACAGACTGTGTTGTGAAGGAAGCAATGTAATGTTTATGCCTGGAGTAGAACCATAGTAAAAGAAAGCAGGCCAATCTGATTGCTGTTTTGCAAGGTAAGATAAAAGCGAAATAAACGCGTAAACACAACTCACCAAATCAGCAAAAGCACGCTATCTTACTGCAACGATACATTTGATCTTACGCCAGCAACATGCTCGCTAAAACAGTGAAACAAATGTGGAAAGTTTATCTGTTTGTCTATTTGAATTTATTTCAAAATAACGCAAAATACACGAAGCATCTGCTTTTACATGCTCAGTGTATACGACCGATGGTTTAAAGTCCTGTCCGAAAGAAAATTAGTTCTGTTGGTGCAGGAGCGGGGATCGAATTCGCGGACCTTGGATGACATGACACCAGAGACCAACCCCGCCCCGGTACATTTTCTACACAAAATCGATGTCACACCACAGGTCAAAGGAAAATGAAAGGTATTCATTAAAATCGTCCAAAATCGGGGAAATGGTGTGTAACAAACTTGCAAGCAAGTACTAAAACTGACACAACTACATTTGTAATAGCTTGGTCTATTCGATGAGTCCGTGGAATTTTGCAAATGATCTCAGATACATTAAATATAGACAAGGTTGTTACGACTTTTGTCAGATGCTAAAACGTGGATTAAACGACGAAGCTTTCTGCTGATGACCTTTAACATTTTAGACAAGTCAAAGTGGTTAGAAATCTTTCTTATCATAAATTCGGTCGTATAAAATCGTCTCTTTTTATTTTGTCGCGAATGGCGCAATGATGTCAACCTTCCTTCCCAAGCATTATGTTCCAGTTATGCACTTCATTTATTAAAATGCTCAAGCCACTTGTAAACATGTGATTGGCTGGATGAGATATACTATCTGTTGGCGAGAATAAAAAGACGTTTCAAATATTTTGCATGAGCAAAATCGAGGAACAACACAAACAGGTAAAGAATAGTACAAATGGAACTTCTATCTAACAAAAGACACAAAATTATATAACTTTATAAACATGCCACATGAGAATAAAACGAATGGTACGCAATTGAAAGTTTTGAACAGCTGTTTTATTTTAATTTAAACTTAAGCTAATGCTATTTAAATGAGTATTTGACAACATTTATGTTCGTTTTCTGTGTCTTTTTAATAGCTAAATTTACATTCGTTACATTTTCTTTTTCTCTCCCCCACCCCAATTTTTCAGGAAAAACTTCAAAATACCTTTGGTGTTTTCGTAAAATGTTTGATTAAAATCAAAGTATTTCATTTTTTTCTGCATCATCAACACATTTTAAAATAAAAATCATAATTATGTTATTGTGTCGTTAATTGGAAAAAGTGGTCTTACGATACAAATGAAATAATTCTCGAGTAAGCCACATTAAAGCAATATGTCGGAAAAGTTTAGTATATACGTATGTCTGTCTGTTTATATGTATGTCTATCATGTAATTCTGACCCTTGCCTTTCTTTAATTTCAAGATTTGTTAATCAATTATGTATAGCACTATTTCAAGTCAAAAACTATTTGCAGACAATACCCGTCAGGGCATTTGTCAAGCTGACTGACAACAATTGTTCATTTATAAATTATTTTGAAAACTAATGAAAAAAATATATATAGCTTGAAACGTATGCAATGACGTATGAAAAAAAGAATAAGAAAAAGTGACAAATTCAAAGAACTTATACAAAAACAAATTAATTTTAACAGCGAACAGTTTGTGTGTAAGCAGACACGATACAGTATCAAAACTATATTTTAAGGTGATGTGATTTTTTGACTATTTGCTCAAAGGTTCTGACACACGTTACAAGTAACAGACAAAGCTTGTTGCGACTTTTTTGCTGTTTTGTGGCAAAATCTAACATATTGCCATTGCAACAGAAATGTTCGTCAAAGTTCATCTGAAATTTCCTTTTCTTCGAGGTTTTGCTGCCTATCGACAGGAAAATCATTTCATATCAATGGATGAATGAGATATTGCTGTTTAAAGAACAGATGTCACACATCCGTTGTTTAACTGAAATTGCAGCAGTTTATTTCAAAGTCTGCTGACTGCAGAAACGATGCGGTAGGGAAGGATATGGTTGTCTGGTGTCAGTCTTAAGATTGTATTGCATATATTCTATTAGAAACATTCCATAATTTTTACAGATTGATAACTGATACATGATCTTTGAGCTCTAAAAGTGAATTAAGTTGAGAATGCAATTACAAGCAATACCCATTAAGAAATAATCTAATACTTGATATATCGATACCTTCCTATCAAGAAGCGTAACTTCCTGGAACAGCGTAAAACGTTTGTATGATTCAAACTTTTGCTATTTGTAAATTTTTGGTCAAATACTTAAACTTCATTACAAATCCTTTAAACTGCTGAGTACTGGAATCTTTGATGCCCTCAAGCAGAGATGTTGTAATTATCTATCTTGGCAATGTCGTTAATCTGAGGATCTCTATTTCAGCTGTGCTCGATTAGGAGAGAGCATTTGTATTTAACCTGATTAATAAATATCTGCATCTCTCTACAGATGTACAGTTTGCTCCAGGACATACACGCGCATCTAGACTTTCAATAAAGTTAGTGCTTTTAGGTTTTACGCACTTACTAAGTTAAACATGCTATGTTTGCTGATTCAAGCATCGAGTCGATCAGTTAGTGTACTTTTTAAAAAGACAAGTGATGACCCATTTTAAAGAAAAAGTACAGTTTACAGTAGCTTCTCGAATTTTATATAAAACATCCCCTGCATTCAGTTTTTTAATTCATCGAAAACTTTCTTAATGATAAAACACAACCTAGATATTTACTATCGATTACCGACTAATGCTATTTTAAAAATAAAAGTACTCATTAATTACAAGGAGATATTTTGGATATTAGACAGGTTATATGGAATTAACTGTAATCTCTATAATCATATTCATAGAGGTTGGATAAATTCATCCAAGTTTGATGTTTAATAATGTATCCAGCCTGTTCACTCAAGGACTTTGCAAGTCTGTTTCCATAGCCATGGAATTGCAGTTATTTTTTTTGTACACAAGTCAGTTTTAAATATTTACCCCGTGTCGAATAAGTTACCTTCGTGAACATCTGTGGATAGAAAATACAGTGACATATATTATTCGTTGTTTCCATTCATATTTGCTGCATATTTTTATTGAAATGTCCATATGGGAGCTCCAAAAAAGGTATATCGTCTCATTTCAATAAGAACGTTAATTTTTGTTTTATTAAGGAGATTGCTTAATAAAAGAATATAGAATTTTAACGTCTTTGAAATTGAATGTTTTCTATATTACCAATTTCACTGAGTCAGACATGGCTCATGAACCATAACAGCACATACATTTAGTAGTGTTTGACAAGACTTAGTGATGGTGGCATTATTGTTGAGAAGGAATAAACTTCAGACTACTTACTATCGTAGTAGCTTATTATCAAAAACAATCAAATATCACCTTTACCTTTTCCTATTGAAATTACTAAGTACAATTCAATTTGCGCAATCCGAAAGCTTCATTCATAGATATACTTAATCTTCTAATAATCAACAAGTTTTCAGAACTAATTAACCCTCTTAGTTTAAGCAGACTAAGTCTTTTCCAAAAAGAGCTCTTAAAAATTTTATAACTGACTTACTGATCATATACATTGTAGGAGAACGGTATGGCATTATACAGTGTGCTTTATCACAACAATTTTATACTCATCATCACAATTCATCCCACCATAATCATATTATACAAAGCTAGATAGATGCCAAGAATAATTCAACTTCTTGACACAATTCAAAACAAAGTACAACCAGTCATAACATTAATAATGGCTATAAAATACCCACATTAAGATAAAGGTATCAACTTACAAATTGAAGAAATGTTTTACTTAATTCCACTGTCATACATAAGACTAGAACAGGTGCAGAAAAATGAAAACATTGGTTAAAACCGGGCTTGTCAGACGCAAAAGAGCTGCTTTAATGCCACCATCCACCCTCTTGTTAATGCAGACCATGAAGTATCAGGATGTTGTTAGACGATAGATAACGACACTTATCGGAAAAATATGAAAAGGATTTCCCGTTAAAGTTATATCATTGATTCAATTGACTTTAAATATTTTCATATGCTCTTGAATATTTCCAAATGACCTTAATAGTTTTTTTTTAAATCGATTTGCACTGATAAGTACCATCAAGAAAGCAAGCATAGATAATCTAACCACTTATATCCTAATATCCACTGAGGAAAAAAAATGTTCAGTGAATTTGAATATGGTTTAGGCTTTCTGCATTACTGGCATATTGGCAAATACATGTGCTAAAAACGAGTTTGTTTAAATATGGTCATTTTTCCACAATCGTTTTTCGTAGTACTGTACTGCGTCAATAGGACGATGGTCATTTTCTGTTGACGAGAGTCAAACCGATGAAGCCACCATAAGGTGTCAAACGCTTCGTCCTTAAATGACGCCTACACGAATGACAGATTTTTACGAGTATGTGTACTGATCAAGAATATACGACGCATCTTAACTTAACTCTCAAAAGTACTCTAATGTTATGCAACGACAGGCTAATTGAAGCAGAATATTATGACGGGACATCAGTACATTCCAGACCAACGTACTTTCTGTCTGATGTTTATGTCTTCTTGAAAAAGCTTTTGCGCAACGGGGATCTTAATAAATAATTCAAGTATAGAAAGGATAATGCATGGTAAATGAAACAATAAAAATTATATATTTCACCAAACAACCTACTTGTACCTAGATCACCTTGACAAAACTGTCCCAATTGAATTCTAACCTAGATGTTTTCATACACCACTTTCTGCTCCATTTAATTAAACATTTATTGGTTAAACAAATCAATCTTTTCAGGTCGATAACCATTTAACAATGTTGTTATATTAGCTTCGATTTCTTTGATCGTGCAATTTAATCCCGAAAGATCTTTACTAAGGATATTATACAACAAGGTTCTCTGCACGCGACTATAGCTAAATCATTAACACCTTACTTATTACGGTATTTCTTTTTTAATCGGGTCTGCTTTCGAACAAAAAATTAACGTTAATTGCATTTTATTGAAGTAAAACGACAAAATTTTATCAAGCTCTAGAAAGGTTTGACTTAAGAAAGTTAAATTTTAAATGTTTTGAAATTAATCGACATTGGAAATTCTTGACATAACTGATAGTATTAAATTATTTTGACCAAAGATAACGTGCCCAATATTCATATCTTTTTTTCCAAAGTCCTGAAAGAAGTATCTTAACATTTTGATTTATCAATAAATTGTTAAACTATCCTTCCATAAGGTTTTTATACCAGTTATATTTTGTAGCTTATTTCATTCTTTTTCAGTTCTTACTTCAAAGGATTTACCAACATTAAAACTAATTATGCATTTTCCATTCATACTGTATCAAGACTGTAAATAAATATTAGAGATCATAATAAAACTACTTTCTATCAAACATGGTATATTTTTTAACCTTTTCTTTGAGTTCTTCCTTCTTAATTTTCTTGCTTTTAGGGATACAGATGGTGCATCTAAATATTGACGGAGAGGTTATCGGCAACTTTTATTGTGTACCCCAATTGTGAAACATCTGGTGGTTTGTCAAAAGTTTTGGTCTGTGTTGCGTAACAATTCCATTGGCATACAGATGCTAGTACTTGACAGCAAACATAGAGATATATTTAGTTGTGTAATGATCTTTTATAATGATAATGTTCAGTGCAATAAAACAATCATGTATTGCGCTTTGCTATGACAGTAAAAAGACCTTTGAATAACTGAACAGCATTTTTTCTACGATATACTAGAGTACAGCAAGCGCCCTTGACAGCGACGTCGACTTTGCTTTAATGTGTAGAGCTATAAATTGTTTTAAGCTAGGTCAAGCACTGTACTGGGTTTATAGAAAATAAGTATTACTGACTAACTCCAAAGATACACCCTGCATCATCTGATGATAATTAATTTGCCATACTATTCAGCATGTGTTTTTTTATAATTTCTCTACGGTATAAACAGTATATATCTCTCAGCAGTGTTCGAGAAAGAAATGCAAACAATTCTATTGTTATTAGAAAGAGAAAGGAAACATTAAAAATATGTAGATTACCAGACAAAACAACGTTGTTTTTAACAACTTATTACATTAGCACACTTGCGTTTATAAATAACTCCCAAGAAACAGAGCAGAGTCAGCATTGCGTTGCTTATATAGCTATGAAGCCTACCAGTGTAGAAGAAATTACTTTGTCTTGTACAATTCTGCCTTTGATGGTACAGAGAATACATTTCAATAATAAACACACATATTAACATATACTACTCAACTTTTGCTAAGCACCAAAAGTTTCTCACTATATTATGAAAAGTATAAAAAGGATTTAATTTTTTTTATTTTGCATAGTTTGATTCAGCAATGCAGTGAGATGGCCCCCAAACTAAATGCAAGCTGTTTTATTGGGTAGGTCTCGCCCCGTGGTCACGGAAAGCATGCACCCCTCGTTTTTCTGGGTTTTTTTAAGTTGGAGCAGAGACACATTATTATCCTTATACACCGACATAACAAATTTATGGTCATTCAAAGGTCAGACATTTTTACATTGGTCACTTAGACATGGCAAACGCTATGATGAGACGGCGTTTGAGTAAAGCAGGAATGTGGAGGGTTGTAGGGATGGTGGAGCCACGCACTGTGAGGTTGGTGTGGCGCTTGGTGAACACCATCATCACCAGAGCCTGGGCAAGGTACCAGCAGTATGGTACACCCATCAGGAGACATGGCGGAGGCAGACAAAGGGTGAAGAACGCAGCTCAATACCGATTCTTGATTATCCAGGCCCGTCGGGGACGGTTTGCAACAGCAAGGCATCCTCGTAATGACCTTCTTAATGCTTCTGAGGTCAATGTTTGTACTCAGACAATGAATAGAAGGTTGCACGTGTTCAAGAAGACCCTATATAAAACATTCCATTGACTCGCCAGGCCCGTTTGGAATGGGCGAGGAAGCATGTTAGGTGGACCTGACAAAACTGGAGACATTTTCTCTTCACTGATGAGTGTAGGTTTTGCCTAGACTTTACTGACAGACATGCGAGCGTCTGGAGAAGACCTGGGGAAATGTTACAAGCTGAAATATTGGTGAGCACGACCGCTACAGAGGTGGCTCAGTTATGGTGTGGGGATAAGCTGGGACGGATGGACTGATCTCGTTGTGCTAAACAGAGGTACATTGATTGGTCAGCGGTACATCGATGAGATGTTAGACACACAGGTTAGGCATTATGCCAGGGCAATGGGCGATCAGGTCATTGTAATGGAAGATTATGCGCGTCCCCAAAGCGCTCGGGTGGTCCAGCACTACCTGCAGAGGGAGGGTATTGAGCGCCTTGACTTACAAGCTCGATCACCTGACCTAAATCCAATATAGCATGTGGAATGAGCTGCAGGTACGGATATCAGCTCGCCAGGTGCAACCTAGAGGTTTCACGGAACTTGTGGCCATGTTGGTGCAAGAATGGGCTGCCATCCCCGCTAGGACTGTCAGAAACCTCATAGGGAGCATGAGAAGGCGTTGCCAAGCAGTTGTCGTTAGCAATGGGTCACACACACGCTACTGAGTCTAAACTTGTAAACATAAATGGGGTTGTGAAAATTTGGAAAACAAGTTGCGTGTCAAAAAATCTTGAACACAGGTGGTCCTCCTCTTCTCTAGCACATAACTAATGCAAAATCAATAAAAAATGTAAAATTTGTCTTTTAATCAAATTGATTAAACATGAAATGGACATTAAAAATTATTTGTACGACGGTAATCAAATCATTGCCGAAGATATTCACACTAAAATTGGTGCTTAGCAAAAGTTGGGTAGTATATTTGTCACTCCCTTTACAATTATTTAATGCGAACAAAGATGCATTTTAAACAGGATATTCTAGACAAATGGGTTACTCGTTCCTTTATCGTCGTTTGAGATACCCAATACATTAAAGATCTTTGGACTTTATCTTTGTTGCAGTCTACATGGCGTTCGTAAAAGCTCCGGTAAAATTTGTAATGGACGCGTACTAATAGAGTTGAGTGAGATTTTTTATCGCTTAAGGAAACTTAAGCATTCCATCCATTGAATTTATGCAGTTCTCGAAAATACAGGATCACAAGCAAATGGATTGCTTCATCTTAGATGTAATTGCAATAATCCTAAAACACAACGTTATTCTAATAATTTAATCAATTGGGTGGAGTAATTTTCTCTCCAGTTTAACAACCACTTAATTAAACGTTTTATTCCAACTTTATTTCTTTGATCATGTTCATCAATAGCTGGATGTTTTCCAACAAGGTCAATGTGCTAAATTTTTCACTTAAGTAAGATAATCATTAGTAATTTTAACAATTACTTCACAGATCTTTTTCACAGGTATTTTCAATATATCATCCACTTTCATTATCTTCCTGCACAGGGAAACGAAACAAAAGCTACATGTGGCAACGAGAAAATCTGGGAGAAAGGAAGTCTGAAAATTGAAAATGTTGTAAAAACTAAAGAAAAACGTACTTCATCAATACTGACGTTAAGAAATACATGTTTTCACAAACAGCGACTGAGGAAATAAGCACAAAAATGTCTTCTCAAAATATTCACTAATGTACCTGAATTCTTTAAACAGGGCACAATGCCGCTTATCTTGTAAATTAAAATCTATAAGAACATTTTACAATGGAAATGTTTTATTTTTTTGTACAAAGGTTTTGTTGATTTGAGGATCTTAACGTTGCTGGAAAGATTCCATGTTCAACTGACAATTACTTTTTGGAACTTAGATGGAGCTTTATCAAACATGTTATTCTAGATTATTTTTATATATATCCATGCATATCCGGCTAACGACATTCTTGCAATTTGAAACAAGCCAGGAACACAATCATAACTCTCAATTGTCCGTTAATATCACGAACTATCATCCTCGTCAACTAACTTTATTGCTAAAATAATTGTAATAAGTTTTTTATCAACATTTTTATCTCACTTTAATAGACTTTCTTCAAACGGTTCGAAAACATGAAAAACAATTACTCGAAATTTTCTAATATCACAATCAGATGTACCAGTCATGTACTATTTATGGCCATTACAAAATATACGATTGTACTATTACTTAGATAGGGCCGTGTTCATTCTTTCAAATAGCACATTAAATTACCCCTTTAAATATGAAACACAGCCAAAAATGAGTTAAAAGGCATGATTTACGACACTTGACCTTTTCAAGCTGAGAAGTATGTTTCGATCGACTTGTATAAGATTTGGCTTAAAAAGCTATTTAAACAAAGGTACTGGTAGACTACAAAGGTCTAGACAAGAAAAATTGAATTCACACTTTATAAATCACTCGTGAAACCAAGATATTTTAAAGTTCTGCTGTGTTAATCATGGCATTCAATTATTACACAGCAGTTTTCATTCGAAAATGATAATTGATAACCAATCATTAAGGATGACATGCAGGTTTTGAACACTTTGATCCGTGTTCATTAATGCTGGATGTCTTCCAGTCAGGTCAATTTATTCTGCAAGGCTCTCTCGCTGTACATAATAAGATAATCACTAGGAATCATTACCTAATTAGCTTCTTTTAAAGAATAAACGTTTATATTATTTATTATTTATATTCTTGCTTCTTGGAGGCAGACAATATACATATGTATATGAAGAAATTCTGTACGAGAAGAGATAAAAGAATCGATACTAGATGAAGAATAAAACTTTTACTTGACGGTAAATTTGTGTGTTTCTTGTTATTTTCACACAGGTTGGTAAAGCATAAGTCTATTTTGCTTTTCATTACTTTATGTAACTACTGAAATGACACAAAGTCTAAAAGGAATCTATCTGGCATTCGAACGTTAAGTAATCTAGCGTCAGTCGCTGAAAGCAGTATGCATAATTTCCAATTAGCAAATTTTTGCAATGTTTGCAGACTCCTAAAATAAACAAATCAACTTTTTGTAGACCTTATTTCACAGGAAATAACAAAGTTCAAACAAAGGAAGGAAACATCAGATATAAGGATAACTAGGCATAACAGAGATTCTGTTAACATTTTATTGCATAAACATACTTGCCATCACGAATAGGCCTAAATATATGAGAATAATTACGTAACCTAAGTACACTGTTTATGTAGCTGTGATTATGTAAGACAGAAATATATTGTTCTGGTTTTAGAACTTTACGCCCATGAGGGAAAGAGCAGTAAATAGAATTATAAACAAAGCGAGAGATTTGACATATTTTCCTGGAAGCACGTGTAATCACTTTCAGAGGCGTAGAATAATCTTAGATGTTTTGGCTTTAGATCGATGTTTCATTCATATTTCAAGAAAAAAAGTCAATATGAAAATGCTCTTCTTTCAGGCAAAAATCATTTTGAGTTTTATAAAAAGTCAATCTTAAAAACATTAGGTGAATTTTAGCGTCGTTAAAGGTAACGTGTATTTATGCTAAAACAGAATGAGGCAAAATGAATGAATAACGATGTAATAGAAGGTTTAAGTGATATCACGAAGTTGAAAAAAACACAGCCCTAAATGGGACTTTGGTGGAACGAAACCTTCAGGATGTTTCTAAACTTACAAACGCTAATTTATTCATCCCCGCTTCAATCAGTTCTATATTTTTTACCAACTTGGATAAACCGTAATCCGTCAAATGCTACAAAAAGTCTAAAGTTGTTTTGTTATTTCGTATCTTGCAAATTTTCCAGGCAGATAATTTTACTTTACCAAAAACATCAGTTATGTGCTGAATGACGGATACCCTGCAGCGGTGATTTTCTAATAACTTAATCGACAATATCAATTATAAAAGGATAACAATTTTTTGCAGGTGTGCTGGAATCGACTATGAATGGGAAGTCAAGCAAACATAAATAGCATGCAGATGCACAGTTTGCTCCAGGACAAACTTTTAATGAATAATCTAGTGCTTTAAGGTTGTCGATTGGCCGATGCAGTAAGTACATTTTTTGTTCAGAGGTTGTTTTCAGATTGTATTGCTGATTTTATCAATGTTTACTAATCTTTAGATCGATCAGACAACGAACAGGCATTTTAGATCACTATTTTCAATAAAAGTACAAATTTGTCCGCATTTCTTTGCGATGCCTATAAAAACTATTGTGTCCAGTTTCTTTGATTCATTTAATATTTTATAGAATTTTAACATTCGCTGGGAAACAATAGGTACAGTAAAGATAATAATGATAATAATTATTATTTTTATTGTTATTATTATTGTTATTTTTATTGTTATTATTATTTCTTTTTTAGTCCTGTTGCAGGTTACAGCCTTTATTGAATACTTTTGTATGCAAACACACATGTTGATCTCACCAAAAACATCCAACTGTTCTATATATATCTTTAACAGGGAAGATTGCAAACAAAATTTAAGATTTAGAAGAATACAGCTCAAAAGAAACCCTAACTTTTTTCTATTTATTTAAATTGGTATGAAAAGAGATAAAAATAAGAAAAAAACGGAAGATGAACAGAATTTAGTGGAATGGGTTCTTAATTAAGTTCACATAATTTCTCTTTCGAACTTGATTCTTTCAAATGGAAATATAGATTCCAAAAGTCGGATCTGTTTTTTTCTCTTTTTTTTTTTAAAAAAAAAAGAGACTTTCATAAGATTTTTGACTGATTATTGATTACTGACATTAATGATTTCTATACTGTACATACGCCCACAACATCTGCTGTACGTGTAGCCTATATTGACAGAGAAAACCAACACTATTTGAAACCGGGCTAATCGTTTGCATGAGCTTTTGATCCATATCCTTAAACAGAAACATTTATTCAAATCTGGCTTTTGCGGGTACAAGAGAGACGTTTAAGAACCACTACCAAACTTTTGGTATTGCAACAGAGTCACAGACTTTAAATTCTAAAACAAAATTGGCAGTAGTCGGGAAAGGAATTGATCTTGTACTAAATGGGGTATAGTTTTCTTATGAATAGTTGAACACATCTAGGAGTAAATTAACTTTGTGCCTTAATGTGTACAACAGGCTATTAAGCTGCCTACTTAGGTTGGTCATCCATCAATTCTTTGTAGACTTTTGTATTTGCTATCTCTTATCAAAGCCTTTGCGCAATGGGGGACATCAGTGGATTATCTACCCTGAATACTCTCTAATATTAACTTGGTCCTTCCATTTGGATTCCTCTGCTTTCATCGCTGTTTTCCTTTATGGTATGGTGATAATTACACCATATTATTTGCAACAATAGTAGTCAGATTAAACATTTAATTTAAAAATATGTTTTGTTAGCACATAAAGTTTGTTTTTTTGTATTCCTAAGTTTTTATTTAATATGTAAGTGACAATTTTCACAACTGAAAGTCAAGACTATCACAAAGAGAAACAAGGATAAAGTCAGAGGATTCCAACTGAAAGGACTAAAGTGCAATTTGGATTACCTCTGATGTTATCTGAGTAAGGGAGATAATTTGTTATCAGCAATGTCTCTCATTAGATTCTAAGAAAATGTTCAGATTTTTGTGATAAAATATAAAGTATTTCACGGAATAACCTGTTCGAACCTAGAACATAGGTTCCCTAGGCAAACTCTCAAGCAATGGAAACTTTGACAATTAAATGAAAACCTAAACATTTAAACACCACATTTCTATCGCTCTTTTGATTTAAGCATTGAATAGGTAAATAATTCAAACATTCCAGGTGAATAACCATTGTTATCAAGTTTGTTATGTAAGCCTCGATTTCTTTGATCAAATAAATCAATACTGGACGATTTCCAACAAGGTCATTGAGAGAGAATGTACTTTGCATTCAATTAGCTTTATCACTTAACTATTTTCTGAATTTATTTTTTTTTAAAAACTGCTTTCAAACAAGCAATTTCCCATTTACAGCACATCATAGTACGGCAACCAAAGTTAAACGTTTGACTTCCAAATATCAAATTAGAAAGAAACTAGAAGCAGATTAGTATTGTGCGGTGGCACAGAAGTGACATGCACAACTTTTTCGTCGTGGGAACGAGATAAAAAAGAGAAGTGCAAATCTGAAAAGAGTATCGCATTAGTAAAAAGAGTAGCGCAATAAAAAAATAATCGTGTTGTTAGCTATATCGAGGGAACGACTTATTGACTCGCGGGGACGAGTTAGCTATGTTGTGGGAACGAGTTACCTATGTCGTGGGAACGAGAAAGCAAGATACTGTGCTACACTTTATTTTCAAAGCAATTCTTTTTTAATTGCACTTTTTTAATCTCGTTCACTCGTGGGAACGAGAAAGCAAGATACTGTGCTACACTTTATTTTCAAAGCAATTCTTTTTAATTGCACTTTTTTAATCTCGTTCACTCAAGATATTAACTCGAAGAAACGACTTAGTATCTAGTTGGAACGATCGTTGCCGCGACTTAGTAACGCGTAGGAACGAGATAAAAAAAAAGAGAAGTGCAATAAAAAAAGTGCATGTCACCTCTGTGCCACCGTAATATTGTCATAATTAAGACCTACGACCATAATTCATAACAGTAATTTTAACATTCTTACAGGAAGACGACCTACAGCATTTTATTTGCCCATTATATCATTTAACCATCCACACGGATAATTGTTACAAATAGGTCACATTTTGCATTATGATGCCTTCCTGAGAGACCCAATTTGCAGATAAAACCAGTGCAAGATTTTTATCGACATATTTACATACTTTTCATGGTCTTACTTAAAAAGCTTTACGACCATTAAAACAATTATGCAGTATCCATTTCTGTGTTATTAGGACCTTTTAAATAATATTTATGGTGATTTCACTTCCATTTTGCATCAGTTATGACTGTTCTTTTTTATGCCTCTTTTTTTATTTTACAAATTTCTCGAAGGTTGCTGACACGGATCTCTCAAAGAGTTTTTGCACTTTTTGAAAACAAATCAGAAAGCACAATATTCTTTGCACCTAGTGAATAAGATAGCTTTTGAAACTAAAGCATCAATGTTTAGTGCTGTCATGTAAAGTTAAGTCACAACTGATCGACATATGCCACCAGAACCCACAAACTCTCAGTCTTACATATTATAGACTGCTAACCTTAGCTGTTTCCTCTTTACGTGACACTTAATGCGAATAGCCAATTCACTTATAACGTGTTTAAACATTATCATTTAATTGTATTTAATTGTACAGAAAATATTATTTAAAGCTGCAGCTGGTAGCAATAGCACAAATAAAAGTCTTTTTTGAAGAGCAACCGAACATTTCCGCATACTCCTACTTTCATTTGGACAAGTTGATTAACCTGAGTAAATAATATCTTAACTAACCAACGTTAATTTACTTTGCCAACCTCCCAACGTCTCTGTACAAATACTTTACAGAAAATACAGCGTAAGTTTCTCAGCAGTATTCGAGAAATGCAAACAATGCTATTGTTATAAAAATGAGATAGGAAACGTTCAGAAATATGAAGATAACTAAACAAAGAAACATTGTTTCTTAATAATGTATTACATAAATACACGTGCAGTTACGAATACCAAAAAAACGAAGCATAGTACAGCTATGAAGCCTGTTGTTGTAAGAAACATAAATACATCTGTTTTATCCAGAAACATACCAGAAGGGGACCAAGAAAATACAATTCTATACAAAATATATGTTAACATATTTATTCGTATAAAAAAATCGCTTACTAAACAATTAGTCAATGTTTCAAAAGACACTTTGCATACTGGATTTTCTAGAGAAACCACTCACTCATGACATAGTAGTTATCGTAGATGTACACTAAGGATTTAAATTTGAATGCTATGAAATCTGCTTAAATAGTTTGTTTATATTTATACTTTGCTGCTTTCTACATTAATTTCATAAGGGACAGTGAATGCCTTGAAATCCCATTGATGTGTCTCGAATCGATCCTTCAACAACTCCAACTGGCTAAGATTCAAAACGCATGATATTTTACGGTTTATTGCGTTAGTTGCCTGTAGTTTAGAATGCAGTTTAAAGTGAGGGAAAGTATAATTTAAATGAATCCTGATTGCAGAAGCCAGAACAAAGTACAATAGCTGGATGTTTTCAAACAAGGTTAATAGGCTTTGTTTCGCTTAAGTAAGACTATCATTAGCAACAGGTGCTTCACAGGTCTCTTTCACAGGTTTTTTTTTATTTACCAACCATTTTCATTACCTTGCTAGGTAGGGTAGAACAACAAAAACTGTATGTGGCAACTCAACAATCTTCGAAAATTGAAAAAGAGAAAATTGCAGGAACATGTACATTCAGATATACGTCTTAACAAACCTAGGGACAGAACATTATGCTCTTTCAGACGGGTATCACTCAAATATCATCTCAAAATTTTGTCTCTGTTATATCTAAGATGTACCATCGACATTTTTGCTCAGAGCACAATCTTATAAATGAACTTTTACATTATCCTTTGGGAAATTTTGATAGTTATCTTCTTGATATGACGATGTTAAAGTTGTTGAAAATTTTGTTTTGCAAAATGAAAGTTACGTCTAGAATATAGAACTTCTAATCAATCTGTGTGAAACATGTGATGTTAGAATAGTTTGATATATATTATCGAGCATGTCTGGTGCAACTTAAAAGCTAGGATACTGTTACACCATCTGAACAGTCATCTAACTGTTACAAGTAGGTCACATTTTTTCATCTGTCATAATCATTGCCCCCTCAAAGATCTAATTTGCAATACTAGTAGTAATTTTTGTAAGAATTTTATCCGCATTCTTACCCACTGTTTCATTGTCTCACTTCAAAGGGTTAACAAACATTAAAAACAATTACTGGAAATCCTTTCATATCGCGATAAGATAGATACAACAACTAGATGATATTTACGGTCATTGCAAAACTACGATACAAATTTCCTGTTATTTAAATAACGGATTTCACGTTTACAAATGACTCAACTTCAAAGGGATAGCTCTTTCTAAAAATTACCCCTTTTAAGATGACATAAAACTCAGTGGGTAAAAGGCATGGAGGTGCCAAATAGAGATTCTTACGCGGGACTCTTTTTTGTACATCCTGATAGATCAACCGATGCCAAATGAAGATCCCAGTACATATCAATTTGAAATAGGATCTGTCAGCTTAAGCACAGGATTCCCCACTGCCAGGAATGAAAAAGCTGAGAAGAGTCGGGTTTATGGCTCAGTGGTAGGACAATCACCTTTCAGTTCGGAAAGAAACAATCAGAAATGAGATAACTAGGCATAAAATAATCTCATTAACATTTTACTGTATAAACATTCTTGCCATTATGAATAAGCCTAAAGATATTAAGTATAATTACGAAACATATCTACACTGTTTATGTAGTTGTGGTTATGTCAGACAGGTTATATATTGTCCTGTTTTCAGAGGAATACGCCCATGAGGGAAAGAGCAGTAAATAAACCTTAAACAAAACAAGAAATTTTGACATATTTAACTCGATTTCATAGGCAAACTCGTAAGAGTAAAAATAATGTCGAATGCTCCTGGCTTGAGTTCATTGTTTCATTCTTAATTCATACAAAAATGTGCTTTTCAATAAGACAAAGGTCTTCTCTAAGCCTTAAAAAGGGTTTGTAAAGAATGTTTCTTTAATGCATAATATGAATTGTTTACGTCATTCAATTGATCATTATCTTTAGAATTCGACAACGAGCTGGGAATACATATTCGTAATGTACATAAATATAAAGAAATGCATCACGTTTAGAGCCTGGAAATTCTGCAATGTACAGACCTTGCATACCACTCCAAAGTGGAGCAAGAACAAGCCTACACGTCCATGACAGTTACCGTACGAGGACGTGTTCCGTTTGCAATTCCAATGCGCTGTGACTCCCGTAAAAAAATCTTAATAGAACAATCAATATACACTATTTTTTAGGGTATTCAGTTCGTACAAATGAACAGAAAATGAATTCGAAATTAACACTTAAATTAGAGGTAGTTTCGAAAAAAAATGAGAAAACATGAAGTTTCTTTTGCAATGTTTTATTTTAACAATGGGCAGTGTTACAACCGCGGAACCAAAGGACGGTTTCACAAAAACTTCTGAAGAAACAACTGAAGAAAAACTGCAAACAGTGTCGCTCTGAAGCAGATCTAAATATGTTCGTCTTCTACATGACAACTTGCTTAGCCGCCAAGCAAAACCCGCATTGTTATGGACTTCTTTGAGTTATAAATGGTCACACACCGGTCTTCAACACAGCAATCTCTGCTCCGTGGGACTAGTTTCTCTCCCCGAGATTGAAAAAATACTTTAGAAAAAGCAGCTATTCGGAAAATGCATTACGCGACAGAAATTGTGTGTGTGTGTTTGGAAATGGGGTATTTTAAAGCAAATCGCAAACACAGTTGATCAAAACTAATTAACTATTCAAGTATTAAGTGTATACATTCTTTATATACCAAAAAAACCTTTTCTTAAAAGGAGAATTTTTTTAACAATACGCACGCCAACGTAGCCGGCAATTCACTGCATTCGCAAATTCAGATACGAGTGTAAGGAATATAACCACTCAAATATTACTACAATTTCTCCAATATGATTTAAATCCCCCTGGTTTGTCTTGTTCTTACAAATTTACTATTGTAAAAAAGTAATATTTGTTTTAGGACACTGTTTTTGTACTGACCAACAGAAAAGAGGGACAAATTAAATTAAATTTCTATTTTCCTAGAGGGTCTGATCAGGGTCTTTTTATTGTTTGTATAGTACATGTACTCGGAAAAAATCTGAGGTTTAAATAATGAGGTTTGTTCAATACATTCAAATTTTAAGAAATTCAGATATGGCTTGTTGAAAGTTGATGTTTTCTTTTATGACTAACCTGTCAAAAAAATGGTTTGTAAAAGAATTCCGTCCATGACAGAAACAAAGCGCATAAGATTAGCGCACATTTTATAAATACAAGGGCACGAAATCTATATTAATTTATTAAAAAACGAATAAGTCGATTTGTGGAAAAAAACTGCAGAGTAATCTGTTCGAAGTAAAATGACCCTCAGATTCATTTTTGTGAACTCTCATACTCTATGTTGGTTATATAATGGTTCGGAACATTTATCCATGAAACGAATGCCTGTGCTGAGTTGGGGAAGACACAATGTTGCGGAACGACAAGCACCTGCTTCGGGGATACCGTATTCTATATTTAACCGGAATTCCCCAAGTAGGCGTTTATGAAAATGCGTTTTCCCGTGCAATGTGACCTACGCGAGCCGATTTTTTTATTGTCAGAAAACATAAACTTCACCAACAGTAGCGAGGGAGAGTAGAAAATAACTTTTTTAAATTCTACTGTTCAACTGTGAACAAGCTGTTTTTAAGCAGTGCATCGGTGAGGTTAATTTACTGGTTGATAAAAGGCCCATATTTATAGAATGTTAAGCTTCTAAGCTGTAAAAAGAACAAGCTAAATACTGACCAATGTGTCTGTATGTCTTACTTCACGAAGAGCTAAATTTCAATTTTACGTTTGACATTTAAATGTGACATTACCCTTCGAACAACTGACATGGTTCTTACATACAGATTGCAGTTTTTTTTATCTGAAGCTTAATTGCAGTTATAGTTTGAATTTGGTCTATAGATATAAACTTATCCTAAATATATCCGAATAAGTTTCAAAGTGTTCTAGTTTTTATTGGACTATATCAATTTTTCTAAGCTGTAAAATGTCTGCTTTGCAGTCGAAATATTGGGAGATTAGTACAAATCAATCTTAAAATCACTCAATATATGACAGAGTTATGGCTCAGACAAGCCAAGTGCAATCTTCTTTTGAAAAAATCAATGTCCTTGTCCTTAAAAAAACATACCTGTTTTTTTCGCGTGGCACACGTTGCCGGTATAAAAACATTTTATACATGACAGAGTTACAGCTCAGAAAAGTTTATTTGTTTAATACGCTCGAACTTGTATATAAACTAAGATTGACATGTCATATCAGTAAACATCTAGTACTAAGTACGTGCCGAAATAAAGTTTTTGCTTAAGAAAAAAGACTTTATCGTTGAACTTGTCACCATTCTCAACAGACATCATGATATTCTTTCAAAAGTTGTCGTTCATGCGCAAAGGTGTACTGCAGCAAAACGGCGCGACAGCGAAATTTTGAAATAAGCACGTGTCTATAAAAACTGCCAGCAGAATCCTTCACTAGATAAGACTGGATAGAATTAGTCAGAATTAAAACTAGTATCTGACAGTGATGAATGGATGATTAAACGAATCGAGTAACTGACTGAATTTAAGAAGAAAATACAATGAAACAAGAGATGTTTTTTAAACATATATGCCCCTAGCGCCTTATCCCTAGAGGCAGCCATGAAAGTATAGGAAGGTAGAAGTACAGGGACTTGTGTCAGTACATTAAAGGGAGGATGGCATGGGCTTCTGATATCAAAACCTATTGGCCATGGCAAGTAGATGAATAAAAGGAACTGTAGACTATGTCAAAGACACTTTGGTTATGAAATGTATAAAATTCAATTACTGGAGAACACGAAAGAGTAAAGGAACTGCATGGGTAGGTAGATAGTAATATGAAGTGGGTAGGTAGGAAGTTTTAGGCAGCAAGGTCCAAGGGTTCTACAGTTATCAGATTCTGTTTTCCTCTCTA
Organism: Cyclina sinensis; assembly: GCA_012932295.1. NCBI lineage: Eukaryota > Metazoa > Mollusca > Bivalvia > Venerida > Veneridae > Cyclina > Cyclina sinensis. The sequence continues at coordinate 46,457,384 of JAAONU010000019.1, read as the reverse complement.
TGGTGTATGGCCACAATGACCTTGGCCTTTAATCTAGTGACATCAAAGACAGTATGAGTCATCTTCTGAAGAGGCCAACCTGCATAACAGGTCTGTGAAGCCAATGCCTGACAGTTCTCTAGTTATTGACTGGAAACCATTTTTCAGTTAATGGTCACTCTGACCTTGAACTTTGTCAAAGTGACCCCAAAAGCTACACAAGTTATCTACAGGTCATTATCATATAACATTGCAAGTTTAAGGACCCTAGGCCTAAGCATTCTCTAGTTATTCATCAGAAACCATTTTCAGTCAATGATCAATATGACCTTGACCTTTGATCTAGTGACCATAAAAACTTTAGGGGTGATCTACTGGCCATAACAAATCTGCCTCTGGGGTTTTAGGAAGCCTGGGTGCAAACATTCTATAGTTATTGATCGGAAACCGTTTTGCTTTTCAAGGTCAATGTGACTTTGGCTTTTAACCTAGTGATCTGAAAATCTATAGAGGTCATCTACGGTGATGACCAACCTACTAACCAAATTTGACAAACCTTGACCAAAGGAATCCCTAGATATTTATCGGAAATTATTTTGCTTTTCAAGGTCACTGTGACACCGGCCTTTGATCTAATAACTCGCAAAACTGTAGGGTTTATCTACTTTCATGACCAACCTGCCTACGAAGTTTTTGGGAGACTGGGCCCAAGCGTTCTATAGCTATTTGTCAGAAACTGTTTTGTTTTTAAGGTCACCTTGACCTGTGTTTTTTACTAAATGACATAAAAAACTATAAGGACCATTTACTGGTCATGACTAACCTGCCTTTGAAGTTTTGGGGAGCTGGACCCCAGCATTATACAGTAATTGATCGGACAACATTTTGCTATGCAAGGTCACTGTGATCTTTGCCTTTGACCTGGTGATCGGAAAATCTATAATAGTCATCTTCTGGACATAACCAAATTTCGTACGAAGTTTGAGGAACCTGAGCCCAAGTGTTCTATAGTTTTTGATCGGAAACCGTTTTGCTTTTAAAGGTCACTGTTACCTTGGCCTTTGACTTTATGACCTGAAACACTCTAGGGTCATCTACTGGTCAAGATCATTCTTCACACCAAGTTTGAGGAAGGTTTGTTTAAGATTCTCTAGATATTGATTGGAAACGAAATGTCTACTGACCGACCGACCGAAATACCAACCAATATGCAACAACAACAAAAGAAATAAAGAACAAAAATGAACGAAATAAAGTAAGACCAAAACACAAAGAAAAAACAGAAAAACCGCAAACAAAAGAACAGAAAATAAAGAAGGGACAATAGAAGGAGAGAACAAACAAAAAAAGTTGATAAAAGAATGCAAAGAGAAGCAAAACCTGAATAAATTTGTAAAACTGTCCTAGTTAGATATAAATTTTCTTTCATAATAGTTTTTAGAGGTTCAAGAAACTTGTCCAATGACTTCAGGGAGATAGATTTTGCAAGTAAAAATCTGATCTTAGCTTAAGCGACTGACTCACAGAATTTACCTTAATCATTTTTGTTTTTAAAAACATGGAAAAAAACATAATTGTTCTTCTATGCATCGTTAAAACTGAACAAAATATAATTCGGTTTCAACAGGATTCGAACCTAACCTATGCCCTCGTCATAAAAATTAAGATAAATGAGTTAGACCACTGAGCCAAACAACCTTGTTATTATTAGACATCAAAGTTAATGATAAATTATAAAATAAATATATACCCCTTGACTAAGGTGGTAAAGTTTTTACTGATAATAAACTTTGTTAGACTACATAATGATGCGCTTCTGTAACAAAAAATGAGACAAGAACTTGGTTTAGATATGTTCTTCAAAGTTACAACTAGACTTTCCCTTTTACCTATCTATTAGTCTGTCGCTTTAACGGTTTATACGTATCGCTGAAATGTCAAAGGGAAACCGAAAATTCACTGTCCATGAAGATAACAAATACAGACATATTATGGGACTAACAAAATCGCCCTTTTAACAACATACAGTTTTTGTTTTGTAAATCAGTGTGATAATTCTAAAGAAATAGTCAACAAGCCTCTATAGGAATAAATTACTATATGGTAGGTCCTATAGGAACGTATTTCTAGTTCATACAAAATTCGTCCTACTGATGAACATTTTAATTTGTTATCATTACTTTTATTTTTTTTTTCTTGTAATTTAATAACTAATCTATTTGATCTTTAAGTGGAAGCTTGTTTGTGGTCTGTTTCCGTAAAAACAAAAAACCCTGCTTTTTTTTTGTTTGTTTGTCTGTTGATGTTTTTTCTTCCTTGAATAAACTGTTTTATTCTACAGCATTTTGGCTTGTTTTTGTCATTTGTTTTCTGAGATTAAAGTACAGAAACTGATAGCGAACCAAAAGTTACAGACCATGGATAAATAAAGAAGACAATTTAAATCTGGATGTTTTAAATAAACCATTGGACTTAAAAAAACGGAGTTCCAGCAATACAAAGTCAAATAGTTATTTGCAAATAATTGTTAATTTAGGCCCTCGGTCAGAAAAAACAAAGGCTGAAGCAAAGTTTCATGTGAGATGAATCGTGGTATTGAAGAATCAGCTGGATTTACAGTTCAATGAATATCTCTAACAATGCGGCAACAATACGGCTTATAACCCTGTTTTGAAACCAAGGGAGAGAACTGAGATAAATCTTTCTTTTTAAACAAAAACGTATGTATCTCCAAACTGAACATATTTTAGGCTCTTCTGATATATGAACGTTGACATTAGTCCCTTATTTTCTTCTCGAAGGTGAACTAATATCAGTCAAGTTATGCCGATTTCAAATTGTGTTGCATTCAGAATATGTGGACTATATATAGATCTAGTGGAATTCAAACTTAACTTATGCATGTTTCATTGTTTATCTTTTTGTATATTTTATTCCATTTAATTGAGAGAGTATTATTTTGTATTTTTGAAGCAGGGAAATTTCCATGTCTGAAATGTGTTTGTTTTTTAAGTGGTTGAAGCTTTGTTTCGTATATTTTTTAACTTTACAGCTTAAAAGTATTGATAAGCGTGAACATTTTTAAGAGATCTATTATTATACTGAAAAGTTATGTTTTATGAAGGAACGAGGAAATGTCCACGATTTGTTATTAACAGGATATTTATTTTTGTTCACACTTGAAATCTGAAAATATTTTAATCGTTTTTAACTATTAATTACAAGTGTAGAAATTTCCATGCCGGAAATAGGTTATGCATATCTTATTATTTTCTCTTTTTTTCCTTTTTTATTTCATTTAATTGGAGGAGTGCAAATCTTTTATTTTCGAAGCGTGGAAATTTCCATGCTTAGAGTAGTATGTGTTTCAGTTGGTTAACATGGTTTCGTGTGGTTATCTATTTGATTTGGTGGCACCAATTCACAGCTGAAAAGCAACGATAAGCGTGGAAATTTCCAAGCCTGAAATAGTTTATGCATATATTCTTTTTTGTTTATCTTTTAGTCCATTCAGTTGGGGGTGCTCTTTTTTTATTTTCGAAGCGTGGAAATTTCCACGCCTAGGATAGTATGCGTTTCAGTTGGTTAGCTATTTTGACTTGATGGAATCATTTCACAACTGAAAAACAAAGATATGCGTGATAATTTCCACGCTTGAATTTCTGTATTTTTTGCATATCATGATATTTGCCACTGATTTACAATGTTAAATTTTGTTTTCATCTTGTGAGACTTTTATATTTTATTTGTTACTGTTATTTGAATTAATTTTGTATATATATCTTTGTACCTTGTTATGCACAAGCGTGGACGTTTTCACGGCACCGAATGAATAATTACTTTCTTACTTTATAGAAAAGATTTGTGGGCGTGCAAATTTCCACGCCGCCTCGCGAGGGAGAGGAAATTTCCACGCTTGATATTGTCTCATCTTTTTCATCATAAACCTTCTGACAAATACAAATGATCAACTGATTATCACTGTCATGCATGCTTGGTATCTATAGAACAATAGGCTGATATCACATCCTTTGTAACTGATTCTGCATGTTGCAGCCTGCTTTCTCCCTTGATATCAAACTGCCAGTAAGCTCAGGCAAAACAACTTTAATGAAGTAGTTTCCAATCTTTTCAACCGTCTCCTTACATAACATTTCATCTTGATAAATACGCTCTACCTTTCAATCGGCTGGGGTCCAAACTACAAAATCGCAATACTCCTTTTCAGTGGCTAAAATTTGTGTCTGCACTTGGTAATAGTAACGATGACCCTTTTTCAATTTTCCAGATTCAACATAATCTAACTGATTTTCACTGATTGCCTTATCTTTCAACGAATAAGGGCACTTAATTTCTACAATACCGTCACCACAACGGTGACAGGTAACTAGAGCATCAGGACTCGCACCAATATAGGGATGTTTGACACTAACACAAAAGCCAGCCTTTTCTACTTTAAAGTTTGTGTGTGTTCTTCATTGTTTCTGAAAAACAAGCCAGTGCTTTTTTTTTCATTGTCGCAACCCCATTGCATTGCTTTGTTTGAGAAATATTTCCCTAATCCACATATCTGTTTCAAAGTTGACTGTGCTGGTTTTTCAACAAAAGCTGAACAGACAGTCTTCATATAAGAGGCAGTTATGCGTCCAAAGCGCAAAGCATACCACTCTTTACATTTTTTCTGTTGTTTTGGTACATACTCCCCATTTTTGCTTTGTTCCCTTGTAACACTTCATAAATATCTATACATTCTTCACCAAGTTGGTCAAGACCCATTTTCAAATACTTTTTATCTCGAAGACTTGCTAAGTTCACTGCTAGCTTGCCTTCCTTCAAAATGTCAGGGATAAAGATATCTTGAAACTCCGACCTACTTGAACAGACAGCACTGCTGGCTTTAAGTTTGCTTGGAAAAGTTTCCTAGCAAAGCTGTCTTTTTCTTCCTCTGTGGGCTCATTTACCTTGGGCAACTTCAGAATAGACCTATTAGGCAAAGGAGTTCCATTTATTACAGATTCAAAATGACGTTTCTTCACTTCTGCTGAGGGAAAATCAATGTCCTTGACTTCTGCATACTGAACCTTATCCACATAAGAGAGCACAGGCCAGTAAGCCATTTTCTGTGTCAAAAAATGTACTTCCAATGGCAGATTCCAAAAAAAATGTAAATGAAAATCTAGCAAACGTAGTTAATTCATTCTAAGATATTAAATTGGAAAACAGATTCGCGTCTGATAGGTTTGCATTTGTTTATTTGCATGCTCACTGTTACATCGGACCTCGGTTAGACTATAAGTAATGTTAGTGAAGGAGCGGGGGATCGAACTCGGGACCCCTGGTTTACCAGTCCAGCGCGTTACCACTGGACAACATCCGCTCCAGAAGTTTTCTCTATAATGTAAAAGTTCTTTAATGTGACACCAGTGAAATATTACTCAGAATTTTATAACAGTCATTGTTTCTCGTTGCTCCACTCATGAAAACAAGACATAAACTTGTGAACAACATTGCGGCGAAACTGTTTGTTGGTCAAATTTTACAGATAATTAATTTTCAACTTAGCACCCGGCATTGTCTTTATCCTGTTTTACATGCGAAAAACATTTTTACGTTGAAACAAATCTTCAAAAGTCTTGTATTGTCTCATCTTTAATTTAGCCAATGATTAAAAAATGAAAACCCGTAAAAATATTTCGATCAATACAAGTTCTAATAATTAGGAGTTGGCATGCTACATCTATCGACACATCAAAGAAAATACCCGTCAAAAAATATTAGAGCGGTGCTTAATAACGCTGCCGAATGTTTTACGTCAAACGTTCCGTATAGTAAGCTGTCATTGGTTGATAGCTCCCAGTCGCTTCATTTGATTGACATCAATTAACGGAGTGCAAGTGGTGTTCTACTGATAACTATCTGATGTAATTGTTGTTTATCTAAGACATGTCCCTTTGACAATTAAGGGATGTAGGTGACTTCAAAGCATATCGGAAACACAGCCTGAAGGCATGTCGCACGCGACAAGCGGTAATAGGCTAGCTAGAACTAGAACCCCGGTACCAAATCCGAATTATAGGTATTAACTCCATTAATACAGCATTCACTAGGTGCAATTTTGTTACCTATAGATACTGGTTTGCACACTAACACTAACTGTCTAGTATTTCAACTTCATACACCTGATCTTAGGCAATTACTACTTGAATTTCATTATATCCCTCCCCACCCCGTCAACCTCCCGCACAGGGAAGGGAGGGAGCGGGGATGATACTGGAATCAACTTGACCAGCTAACTGCCTGGCTTGGTTATTTGTCGAAGGCATAATTCAAAAAGTATTGGCGGTATCGGTTTGAAACTTCTTTGATGAAACAAAAGATGGATAGACCTGATTGGGAAAATATAGATCTCTTTAGCATAATTTTAAAGTTATTGCCATTTGTAATTTATCAAACTTACCTTCGTAGATGGACAGATCTTACTGGGGAGATCGCAGTGTCCAAGAGCCACAACTTTCTTAGCGTAATTTTGCAGTTATTGTCCTTTGTGATTTTTCATCCTTAATTTATGGCCGGTGAATCACTCAAAAGTATTGGATATATCAACTTCAAACTTCACACTTTGATAAATTTCATTGATAAAGTGCAGTGCAGAAGTATAAACCATGACGTTCTTATGCATAGTTTTGCAGTTAATGTCCGTTGTAATTTTTTATATCTATTGTTCATAACATAAGGCAATATCATGTATTAACATGAAACTACATAATGCTCTACTGACAAAGGGATATGTGGGAGCATTTTCGACAGGACAGTGGTTTTCAAAGTTTAATACCGAGTACACTGGTCAGCATGTAGAGGAGTATTCAGTCTCTTATAGGATCAACCAATAATTATGAGATATGAACACTTTTAAACAACCTTTCTGCAAAATGGAAGGAAAAGAAAATATTGGCAACACTGATTACTGGTTCTATGACCCAAACAAATTCAGTGCCTTCAGTGCTTTGATCTTTTTCCGCACCGTGGTACTCTAGGCAATACTTCAGTAAATTCACGCAAAATAATTTTGAACACTTCTGGTGACAGTGTTTAGAAGAAATCACAGCTTCGTAGAAGAGGCCGATAAATCTTATTTCAAGATATCAAGGGTGAAAAAAGGAAAAGGTTTTTAGATCTATCAAATAAAGAAGTATTTCGAACCTTTTTGCATCTACCGCTAGATATACTAGAGACCGGAACAGGCCGGCATACACAGGCATAAAGTACACGCTCACATGAACATGTATATGTCAATACAACACACCAAATACCTCTGATTTAAATACCATTATGTCTCAGTTGTTTGTACTTAAGAAAAAGTGGTCGTAAAGTGGTCGTAAAAATACTTCGTCTAATAGACCAACTCTTTAAACTGTACCTGTGCACTTTCTTTTGTATTAACAAATACCTCATTAGTAAAACAAAACACATTTTCATGCATGACTTCTCTAACCAAAACTACATTGAAGATGAATTACTTTACTCGGGTTGCACGTTTTATAAAGTTTAAATAAAGACTGAATAAAATACACTATCATTACAGAGGAACAGTTCATGCTAGATAATGTGAAGGTGACGTAACAGATAATGCATGTTTACGTGGTCGATCCATAACTACGACGCACTTTTATACCTATATATATGTAAGCATTGCTGATGTAACATTTGAATATGTCATAGGCTAAAAACCAGAAACCCTATGTTTGTATAGGGAAGACTTGTTTTTTTTTTTTCCGGGAAAGGGTTACAAAAGACTAAAACAACAAGTAGGGTTGCTACATGATGCAATTTGAGAAATTTGGAGCAATGACAGTCTTAAAGAGACACAACTACGTCGTGTTTTAAATGTAACAGTACAACCGAAAAGCAGACGATAAAATACCGGTACTGAAGGGTACCGGAAACAGAAAAACATGCGCGTGCATTACAAAGCGCTGCAATACACAAACATGACATGTTTCATATGTTGGTATAATTTTAATTACTGACAAAGTAAAGTCCATTTTTGATAAACAGAAACTATTAGCATGTCTGTAAAGGTTAACCATTGACTTCTGTGACCCATGAAAACTCGTGTGCCATGTGTGGTGCATAACATCTTGATTAATTCTGCTGGTTCACCACAGTCACTAAGTCGTCATTTTTTTATGGAACCTGATAAATCAGTCATTGTCAGAAGACTAAAACCTTACTGAAATAAACAGATTAAAATAAGTAACATAAGTTACTTGTTAACTTAACTGTACTGGCTTGTTACGTTCGAAAATATAAATAACCTGTTATAAGTATAAATTAAGTAATCCGTAAGATTTGTGAAGTTAGCGGCCTAGCGGCCTAGCGGCCTGGCGGCGTGAAGTTAGCGGCCTGGCGGCCTAGCGGCCTGGCGGCGTGAAGTTAGCGGCCTGGCGGCCTAGCGGCCTGGCGGCCTGGCGGCGTGAAGTTAGCGGCCTGGCGGCCTAGCGGCCTGGCGGCGTGAAGTTAGCGGCCTGGCGGCCTAGCGGCGTGAAGATGGCTGCCTTTATCACAATTTAGGTTGATCTTAAAAACGGATTGAAATCTATTTTTACAGCATATAATGTAAATTGCAGGGGTGTATAAGAAAGTTATCGACATGATTTAGCTTTTATTTTTTAAAATAAATTATTTAACAAAGTTCTAGCTTATCTGCAAAGACGACTCGGAATCTCTTTGTACATTTACTCCCATGTACTCTTTGTAAATTACATTTCAGTTGATGATTAAGTAAAATATCAACAAGAACTAGCTTTGATTTTTTTTTTAACTTTTCAAAGCCTGGCGGCCTAGCGGCCTGGCGGCCTAAACTTAATATTTATCATAATTTATTTTTACATTAAAAACGGCTTGAATTCGATTTTTACAGCATGCAATGTACATTTCAGGGATGATTAAGTAAAATATCAACAAGAACTAGCTTTGATTTTTTTTTTAAGTTTTCGAGGCCTGGCGGCCTAGCGGCCTAAACGAAATATTTATCATAATTTATGTTTATCTTAAAACGTCTTATAATCGATTTTTTCAGCATGTAATGTACATTTCAGGGGTGAATAAGCAAAATATTGATATTTTTGTTGATATTTTACTTAATCATCCCTGAAATGTACATTGCATGCTGTAAAAATCGAATTCAAGCCGTTTTTAAGATAAACATAAATTATGATAAATTTTAAGTTTAGGCCGCCAGGCCGCCAGGCCGCTTGGCCGCCAGACTTCGAAAACTTTAAAAAAATCAAAGCTAGTTCTTGTTGATATTTTACTTAATCATCCCTGAAATGTACATTGCATGCTGTAAAAATCGAATTCAAGCCGTTTTTAAAATAAACATAAATTATGATAAATATTAAGTTTAGGCCGCTAGGCCGCCAGACTTCGAAAACTTAAAAAAAAACAAACAAAGCTAGTTCTTGTTGATATTTTGCTTATTCACCCCTGAAATGTACATTACATGCTGAAAAATCGATTTTAAGACGTTTTTTAAGATAAACATAAATTATGATAAATATTAAGTTTAGGCTGCCAGGCCGCCAGGCCGCTAGGCCGCCAGACTTCGAAAACTTAAAAAAAATCAAAGCTAGTTCTTGTTGATATTTTGCTTATTCACCCCTGAAATGTACATTACATGCTGAAAAATCGATTTCAAGACGTTTTTAAGATAAACATAAATTATGATAAATTTTAAGTTTAGGCCGCTAGGCCGCCAGGCCGCTAGGCCGCTAGGCCAACAGGCTTTGAAAAGTTAAAAAAAATCAAAGCTAGTTCTTGTTGATATTTTACTTAATCATCAACTGAAATGTAATTTACAAAGAGTACATGGGAGTAAATGTACAAAGAGATTCCGAGTCGTCTTTGCAGATAAGCTAGAACTTTGTTAAATAATTTATTTTAAAAAATAAAAGCTAAATCATATCGATAACTTTCTTATACACCCCTGCAATTTACATTATATGCTGTAAAAATAGATTTCAATCCGTTTTTAAGATCAACCTAAATTGTGATAAAGGCAGCCATCTTCACGCCGCTAGGCCGCCAGGCCGCTAACTTCACGCCGCCAGGCCGCTAGGCCGCCAGGCCGCTAACTTCACGCCGCCAGGCCGCTAACTTCACGCCGCCAGGCCGCTAGGCCGCCAGGCCGCTAACTTCACGCCGCCAGGCCGCTAGGCCGCTAGGCCGCTAACTTCACAAATCTTAATCCGTATTCAAAATAGACTGAAATTGAAAACACAAAGCCATAATTATGTAATAATTAATTTTTGTTTTTACCCCACAGTATTCCCCTTGGTCTCTTTACCAGAAAAAAGAAAAATTAATGCTCTTAGCTGGGGTGCAAATAGCCACTCATTTTTTGGGCTGTACTTAGTGAACCAACGACATCTTTTCTTAATCATTACCATCTGAACTGAAATGTTATTTGCATTTGTGACCATAGTAGACGGCAGTTAGTCTACATATTTGTACGCTCTGATAACTGTCTGCACAGTCTGCACTGTTCACTGTAAAGATAGAGAATTTAAGTCAAGACAATAGTCTCTAAACTAGTGTCTTCCCTAAACATTATTTCTGTCAATGAATGTTTGCGAAATATACAAAATATTATACAATATTAAATTGCAAATTTTCACACATACGCACGCACGCTCGAGCACACACACACACACGCACGCACACGCACACACACACGCACGCGCGCACACGCACACAAAAAAAGGTACATGCAAAGCTTTTTGTACGGGACGGACATTCTGCGCACACACTCACCAGGGCAGTGGAACATATCGGTAGAAGATTCATTCCAATCAGTTTGAAAATGAAAACATAGAAGTCTCCATAGAATAGCGCAGGATTAACTTAATAATACAGTAGATTTTCGCAAGATGCAAAAACTTTTGGAAGTGTGTTTTTAAAGCCTTTAGTTTGAATAGGATATTCAGATACTTTAGTACGAGTAGTGTCAACGCCGTTGTCAACTATCGTTTGACAAATTATAAGATATAAAATTTGGAGTGGTTTAGATAATACAACATTATATTTTAAGCAGTGAAATTTGAAGAGACAGCTATACTATAATTTTTTTTTTGCTACAGAACACTGTGTGTATAGATAAAGGATACATTACATAACATCAAATAGAAATTTCTGAAATATTTTTCCCTAGGATTACTTTTTAATATTTTGTTTCAATAGATGTGACTTCCTAAAGAAATAATCTGATCTTATAAAAATATCTTTTTGATACCTTATGTCCTTCTTATCAGCATTCAAGTGGTATCGCTAAGGGTTACTAAGACGGGACCGGGGCTACTTTTTGTAGGGGTTCCTTATAGTTGGGACGATTAACATGTTCCTTTCACATGTTTAAACTTTTTTTCAGACCTACTGGACTGTATTGTATGGGGATGGTTTTCATGTTCTTTTCACATGTATAAACATTTTTTAGACCTACTCGACAGTATTGTATTGGAATTATTTAGAAGTTCTATTCACATGTACTTTTTTTTCCGGTCATTCTGAACATATCATGTTGAGATGATTAAGAAATTCTATTCACATGTATAAACATTTTTTTCAGACATAAGGGACAGTATATGTTGGAATGATATAGATATTTTTTACATCTTATATGTGCATTATACATTTTTACTGTATTTGTTACTGTAAATTTGCGTTTTAAGACAAAAATATATAAGATTTGTGAAGTTAGCGGCCATGCGGCCTGGCGGCGTGAAGTTAGCGGCCTAGCGGCCTGGCGGCGTGAAGTTAGCGGCCTAGCGGCCTGGCGGCGTGAAGTTAGCGGCCTGGCGGCCTAGCGGCCTGACGGCGTGAAGTTAGCGGCCTAGCGGCGTGAAGATGGCTGCCTTTATCACAATTTAGGTTGATCTTAAAAACGGATTGAAATCTATTTTTACAGCATATAATGTAAATTGCAGGGGTGTATAAGAAAGTTATCGACATGATTTAGCTTCTATTTTTTAAAATAAATTATTTAACAAAGTTCTAGCTTATCTGCAAAGACGACTCGGAATCTCTTTGTACATTTACTCCCATGTACTCTTTGTAAATTACATTTCAGTTGATGATTTAGTAAAATATCAACAAAAACTAGCTTTGATTTTTTTTAACTTTTCGAAGCCTGGCGGCCTAGCGGCCTAAACTTAAAATTTATCATAATTTATGTTTATCTTTAAAACGTCTTGAAATCGATTTTTTTCCGCATATAATGTAGATTTCAGGGGTGAATAAGCAAAATATCAACAAGAACTAGCTTTGATTTTTTTTAAGTTTGAATGGTAAGTTTGAAATCGAGTGACACATTAAAGGTCTCAATATTAGTCACTTTGCGTTTTTACAAGTGAGATAGAGAGAGAGAGAGTGAGAGAGAGAGAGAGGAGCGCTTAATCTTTATTACAAAATGGTTTAGGAAAAGGAACTAATTTATAGTAAATTAATAACGATGTTTATGAACAAAAAATATTTTGAGTTTCACTCTTTTCCTAAATATAGAGGTTTTTGTGAAGTTAGCGGCCTAGCGGCCTAGCGGCGTGAAGTTAGCGGCCTAGCGGCCTGGCGGCGTGAAGTTAGCGGCCTGGCGGCCTAGCGGCCTGGCGGCGTGAAGTTAGCGGCCTGGCGGCCTAGCGGCCTGGCGGCGTGAAGTTAGCGGCCTAGCGGCGTGAAGATGGCTGCCTTTATCACAATTTAGGTTGATCTTAAAAACGGATTGAAATCTATTTTTACAGCATATAATGTAAATTGCAGGGGTGTATAAGAAAGTTATCGACATGGTTTAGCTTTTATTTTTTAAAATAAATTATTTAACCAAGTTCTAGCTTATCTGCAAAGACGACTCGGAATCTCTTTGTACATTTACTCCCATGTACTCTTTGTATATTACATTTCAGTTGATGATTAAGTAAAATATCAACAAGAACTAGCTTTGATTTTTTTTTAACTTTTCGAAGCCTGGCGGCCTAGCGGCCTGGCGGCCTAAATTTAAAATTTATCATAATTTATGTTTATCTTAAAAACGTCTTGAAATCGATTTTTTCAGCATGTAATGTACATTTCAGGGGTGAATAAGCAAAATATCAACAAGAACTTGCTTTGATTTTTTTTAAGTTTTCGAAGTCTGGCGGCCTAGCGGCCTAAACTTAATATTTATCATAATTCATGTTTATCTGAAAACGTCTGGAATTCGATTTTTACAGCATGCAATGTACATTTCAGGGATGATTAAGTAAAATATCAACAAGAACTTGCTTTGATTTTTTTTAAGTTTTCGAAGTCTGGCGGCCTAGCGGCCTGGCGGCCTAGCGGCCTAAACTTAATATTTATCATAATTTATGTTTATCTTAAAAACGGCTGGAATTCGATTTTTACAGCATGCAATGTACATTTCAGGGATGATTAAGTAAAATATCAACAAGAACTAGCTTTGATTTTTTTTTAAGTTTTCGAAGTCTGGCGGCCTAGCGGCCTAGCGGCCTAAACTTAATATTTATCATAATTTATGTTTATCTTAAAAACGGTTTGAATTCGATTTTTACAGCATGCAATGTACATTTCAGGGATGATTAAGTAAAATATCAACAAAAATATCAATATTTTGCTTATTCACCCCTGAAATGTACATTGCATGCTGAAAAAATCGATTTCAAGACGTTTTCAGATAAACATGAATTATGATAAATATTAAGTTTAGGCCGCTAGGCCGCCAGGTCGCTAGGCCGCCAGACTTCGAAAACTTAAAAAAATCAAAGCAAGTTCTTGTTGATATTTTACTTAATCATCCCTGAAATGTACATTGCATGCTGTAAAAATCGAATTCCAGCCGTTTTTAAGATAAACATAAATTATGATAAATATTATGTTTAGGCCGCTAGGCCGCCAGACTTCGAAAACTTAAAAAAAATCAAAGCTAGTTCTTGTTGATATTTTGCTTATTCACCCCTGAAATGTACATTACATGCTGAAAAAATCGATTTCAAGACGTTTTTAAGATAAACATAAATTATGATAAATTTTAAGTTTAGGCCGCCAGGCCGCTAGGCCGCCAGGCTTCGAAAAGTTAAAAAAAAATCAAAGCTAGTTCTTGTTGATATTTTATTAAATCATCAACTGAAATGTAATTTACAAAGAGTACATGGGAGTAAATGTACAAAGAGATTCCGAGTCGTCTTTGCAGATAAGCTAGAACTTTGTTAAATAATTTATTTTAAAAAATAAAAGCTAAATCATGTCGATAACTTTCTTATACACCCCTGCAATTTACATTATATGCTGTAAAAATAGATTTCAATCCGTTTTTAAGATCAACCAAAATTGTGATAAAGGCAGCCGTCTTCACGCCGCTAGGCCGCTAACTTCACGCCGCCAGGCCGCTAGGCCGCTAACTTCACGCCGCCAGGCCGCTAGGCCGCCAGGCCGCTAACTTCACGCCGCCAGGCCGCTAGGCCGCTAACTTCACGCCGCCAGGCCGCTAGGCCGCCAGGCCGCTAACTTCACGCCGCCAGGCCGCTAGGCCGCTAGGCCGCTTACTTCACAAATCTGGTTTTTACAGACATTTTTACACAATAATGATTATGATGATTTATAGTGAAATGTAAAAAATACCTGCTTTAAATATATATGCCTATTACGTTGTAAAGTCAGTTTACATGATGAAAAATCCCTACAAACATTCATTTCCTCGTTAAGAAATGATCTGCTGCGTATGTGCCCACAAAATTTGCGTGACTGCTGAACACATGCGCCACTTTTTATACAGTGGCCAACTTTGAATACCGTTTTATTTTTCTCCGAGCTTCGAGTGACAGTAACAGAACAGATTGTATTCTGTGTTGGAAGCAAATAAAGTTCATCATTCACTGTATTTTTTGATCGACATGATCATATAATGTCAAGACTCCATAATTTCTAAAAGATTTTGACAATTTACTTAGTTGTTAAAAAATAAAAGCTAGTTCGTGTTGATATTTTTTCGTATACACCCCTGTAATATACATAATATGCTGTCCAAATAGATTTCAAGCCGTTTTTAATTAGCATAAGTTAGAATGCAGTTGTATATTATTAAATTTAGGCCGCTAGGCCACCAGGCTACGAAGACTTAAAACAATCAAAGCTAGTTCTTATTAAAATTTTGCTTATTCATCCCCTGAAATGTACATTGCATGCTGTAAAAATCGAATTCAAGCCGTTTTTAAGATAAACATAAATTATGATAAATATTAAGTTTAGGCCGCCAGGCCGCTAGGCCCCCAGGCTTCGAAAACTTAAAAAAAAACTAGTTCTTTTTGATATTTTGCTTATTCACCCCTGAAATGTACATTACATGCGGAAAAAATCGATTTCAAGACGTTTTTAAGATAAACATAAATTATGATAAAAAAATTAAGTTTAGGCCGCCAGGCTTCGAAAAGTTAAAAAAAATCAAAGCTAGTTCTTGTTGATATTTTACTTAATCATCAACTGAAATGTAATTTACAAAGAGTACATGGGAGTAAATGTACAAAGAGATTCCGAGTCGTCTTTGCAGATAAGCTAGAACTTTGTTAAATAATTTATTTTAAAAAATAAAAGCTAAATCATGTCGATAACTTTCTTATACACCCCTGCAATTTACATTATATGCTGTAAAAATAGATTTCAATCCGTTTTTAAGATCAACCTAAATTGTGATAAAGGCAGCCATCTTCACGCCGCTAGGCTGATAACTTCACGCCGCCAGGCCGCTAACTTCACGCCGCCAGGCCGCTAGGCCGCCAGGCCGCTAACTTCACGCCGCCAGGCCGCTAGGCCGCTAGGCCGATAACTTCACGCCGCCAGGCCGCTAGGTCTACTTCACACATCTAAATATATACGTAGTAAACATTTTGTTTATTTTTCCCATAAAGTAAAGAGATTTAAAACGTGATATAATATTTGTGGTTTTTTTTTTCTTTAAAATGTATACATTATAAATTTTTAGTTCATTTTTCCTCTGTATATAAACAGATGAAAAATGAGATATATGTAACTTAATATTACTGGGAAGATTTTTTAAATTTCAAGCTTTTGTTTTAAAAGACTAGAGCACATGCGTTATGGGTTTTGGCAAAAGTTCAATGGCTAACAAATTCTATATACTGCTTGCATCATCTGGATACTGGGATATTTTTTTTCAAGTTACATTTCGGTTTCATATTCACAAAGAAAAATATTCACTTTGATTCTATCATTTTACAACAACGGCATGGGTTATAAAACAGAAAAGACGCACAAATACATATTCAAAAATACATTTTATATTTCCTAGTTTTTAGTACCATATTATCTTTATAACAAATGCATAAACTATTATAATTTTAAAATTGAAAATGATCAAATCTTTTAAATGAAATCGTACATGACCTTACGGTTTCATTATTCGTTGCAATGCGTAGACTTTTTCAAGTAATTGACCCCATGTCTGAAAACTATTATCTGAACTAAAACCGATTTTATTGTAAAATATTTGTTTTCATTAGCAATAGGTACATAAATAGATTCATTTTCATTATTTAATATGAATATCTGTTTTTGTATAATGTTCTATTTTGGTTATTGTTGTTGCTTGTTCATTCTTAGTTGAATTTAAATCAAATACTTATCTGTTATAATTTATTTACTGATTTTCTGGCTCAAACAATGTGCTTAGTAGAGGGTAATTTTAGAAAGTAATTTTAAAACTTGTTCTGCTAGGTTTATATGTTGTTTGTCGGTATGTAAAAAAGATATGTCACCAAATTAACCTGATATTAAATAGCATATGAATCTGGTGAATGAATCAAAGATTTATGGATCAAAAAACTAGGAACAATATATAGTTACGGTTAACTAAATGTTTTAATATCAGACTTGAGGTTGAATACTTGGGTCAGTTATTGAATACATTACAGTTACTTTGTTATTTTCTAATTACAAATTACTATGGATTACTCTTTGGGATCATTAAGCCTAGCCCAGTGACATAATTGGTGATGTATTGTACTGTCACAGAAATCAGAAGTATTCATGGGTACATACAAAATTTGCATTGTATTTGAATACATTGCATCACATGTAATTCATATTCACTGCAGCAATCAAATATGTTTGAATACTTGCATTTGAGTGATAAATGACAAAGGATAACAATTACTGTATTTGATAATCCCAAGCCTGTTTGATAAATGGAATTATTGAAGAAATCATATTTTATCAAACTACTGAAGGAAAAATGCAGATCTGCCATTATCATAGATGGGACTATCAGAATATTTATTTAGATAAAAGGTGTTGTTCAACAGGATGGTGAATTAAATGTGAGGATGATAAATTGTCCTGTGAAAGAATCCTGTGAAAGAATTTAACTTGAATCTTCATGTATTGAAGAACTTATATGTCCCAGTCAAAAAGAACTTGTAAAATTGTGTCTTTACAAATGTTTGAAGAATTCTTGTAACATGAAAGCAAATAAATTGCAGTGGTATAACTTTAAAATGTGCAGTGACTCCCAAAACAACTTTTCAGAGTGATAAACAGTTATATTGTCTATATTTACACATTTTGCTGAATAAAACCTCTTTTCTCCATACATGTACATGAAGTTGAAAAAAACTTCCATAAAAGAATTTCTTCCGTTCTGCTCTGCGTGATAGTAAAAAGTAAGCAACACATTGATAAATCAAAGCACTGAAGGCACAGGATTTGTTTGGGTCACAGGTGCTGCCAATATTTTCTTTCCCTTCCATTTTGCAGAAAGGTAGTTTTAAAGTTTTCATATTACATAATTATTGGAGACAATGGCTGATCCTATAAGAGACTGAATACTCCTCTACATGCTGCAAAACTAATTTGCACTGGTACACTCGGATTTTAACTTTTAAAACTGCCACCGTTCCTAACGAAAAAAATCCCGCATATCACTTTGTCAGTAGAGCATTATGTAGTTTCATGTTTATACCTTATATTTGCTTAAAGTTATAAATTAAATATGAATAAATACAAAGGGCATTATTTGCAAAATCATGCATGAGAAAGTAACTGTTCATAGGCACTACACTTTTTCATTGAGATCTATCTAAGTGTGAAGTTTTAAGTTGTTATTTCCAATACTTTCGAGTGATGCATGGGCCATAAATTAAGCAAGAAAAATTACAAAGGGCAATAACTGCAAAATTATGCATAAGAAAGTTGTGTTCTTGGACACTGCACTTTCCTCAGTGAGATCTATTCATCTATGTAGGCGACTACGATAAATTACAAATGGCAATAAGTCTAAAATTATGCAAGGGAGATTTATATTTCTTAAGCACTGCACTTCTCCTCAATGAGATCTATCCATAATTCAAACGATATATTAGGAACCTGTGTTGTCAAATGACGTCGACCAATGAGAAAGCGCGATATGTACATCTGACTGGAGCCTCGTTTTGAATTTGACAAATGGCCGTATCGTCGATATTGAAAGTTGCATTTGATTCTGAAGCTTCTTGTGACTTGTAATGAACCCACATGTACGAGTTTCCGATAGAATTAAATTCCATTTTTGTTGAAGAATACGCCGCTGGTCGGAATCGCTAGGCGGTTGCATGCAAATAGCAGTTCAGTCTTGAATTTCAATGCTCAGTGCGTAGCCACGATCGATCGGTACTAAAAACAAAAGTTCAATTTCATACGATTTCGGTCATTATATTTTGGAAAGTAAAGAGGGACTGAAGGTGGCAGTGGATTGATTTGATAGATAAATGATTAAGCTACAACATGCATATTAGTTTTTAGTGTTTGCGCCCTAATTAAAAAAAATACAGAGCAAAATCCAGGATACGTTAGGAATGCCCGTCTTGGAAGTTACTCCCCTTGTATTATTAGTATGTATATATAGCGTGGGCGGGGTCAATGAGCCGAATCCCTGTGGTTTACTCTAGCCGGAAGCGAGGGTAAATAACACAAATAATATGTCTCACGCAGTGTAAATCAGTAAAATTTATTTCGAAAAATATAGTTGTCTTTCGGGGTATGCTGCGGCTTTCTAACAGGATAATATCTTTTGTTATATAATATGGATGTAAGGCATATTATGAGGCAGATAAGTGTATGGAAAAACATGATTTTACTGCTTTTGATTATGGTCCTCCTACAGTCAGACTTCGGTAAGTGGATTTTTTAAATTATCGTTTATAAATAAAAAAGATTTTTTAAACGTGGTCACTTTTTAAATTTTTCTGTAGGCGATTATAATCTACATATGTATAATTTCAGATCTTTGAATATTTTTTGCAACTTAAAGCGACTGACTCACAAAATTTTGCTGATAATTTTTATTCTTTCAAATTTAAGAGGATTTAATATACTATGGAAAAAATATAATATTATGCTTCTATACACCATGAAAACTGGAAAAAAAAGTTTTGACTTTACCAGGATTCGAACCCACGACCTTTCGGTCAGTAAAATATAGAGCAACGACTTAGACCACTGAGTCACGGTATGTAGTTATTAGATTGCCTCAAAATTAATGTTATAACTAAAGTATTTACCCCGTGACTAACGGGGTAATTTTTTTTACCGATTAAAGTGTGTAAAACTTTATATTTTGATGTTTTTCTGTCACAAAAACTGAGTCAATAACTTAGTTTAAATATGTTCTTCACGATTACAGCAAGAATTTCAAGATGTATAAACATTTTCTTTTTATCATCGTCTGTGAGTCAGTCGCTTTAAAGATAACATCTCTTTACCCTTACCTTTTTGTATTCATATATCCATACTATTACAAGAATAGGTTCGCCGTTTTGTCATCTCAAACTATACTGTTCTAAGTCGCTGAAGCATTCATTTATGAGCATCTAAAGTTGATATTTCTTTTTTTTCTTAAATAAGCACTAAAACAGAAACAAAAATATCTGAAATACTGGAAAACACACACGGCTAAAAATGGAATGCTACAAATAGATTTTGCTAAATCTAATCGAACGATTACAGGCTTGCACTCTGTTATGGGCCAGTTACACAGACGGTCGGTCCCCAATCGGTCATTTAATTTTAAATTTACTCGCTGTTATGATCGGTTGTCATGCGTGATTTTATTTCTGGTTTTCTGTGTAAACGGCCATCGGTGATGGACAAGTGTTCAATCGGTTACCTGTCTCCGACTAGCCACCGATTGACCAATCACGAAATCAGACTGGTCACCGATCACACGCGTCCGGCAACCGATCAACAGCCGATGAGTACTTATGAAAACCGATTGGCCACTTACAAATTTAAACCCACCGATGACACGATGGCGGCAATCGATTGATCACAGATTGAATCCCTATTAACCACCGATCAAAACCGACGAAATCCCACATTTTAATTCTCATCTTTTTTCTGTCGGTGGTAAGTATTAGTTGATCGGTTGCTTATCGGTGGCCCATCGGTGATATCGGTTGTACACAGGTTGTCAATCGGTTATTTGTAAAATATTTTCACCGATCGAGAATTTTAAACATGTTTAAAAATCCCAATCGGTAATTTTTCACCGATAAAACTTATCTTTCCCCAATAGCAGTTGATAGGTGGAAAACAGGTGACCAATAGGTGATATCGGTGTTAAATACGTTGTCATCGGTTCACTCCATAATTTGGCTAAAAAAAACTACCGATCAATCACAGAGTTTTTTTAGCCAAATTATGGAGTGAACCGATGACAACGTATTTAACACCGATATCACCTATTGGTCACCTGTTTTCCACCTATCAACTGTCATTGGGGAAAGATAAGTTTTATCGGTGAAAAATTACCGATTGGGATTTTTAAACATGTTTAAAATTCTCGATCGGTGAAAATATTTTACAAATAACCGACAGCAACCTATATCACGAGATATGCAAGCTCTTAATCACCGATATCGCCGATCGGACAAAGATAACCAAATATGAATCACCGGCCATATCTGACGAAAAGTTTTTAACCACTGATGACTAGCTATCAAACACCGATTAATCAGCGTTACACCCGATTTAGCCCCGATTTACAAACGATAAAAACCGATAGTATTTCAGCATTTTTATCACTGATCCAACCCCGTTTGAGTTTGCTTTCTGTCACCGATGGCCGTTTACACAGAAAACCAGAAATAAAATCACGCATGACAACCGATCATAACAGCGAGTAAATTTAAAATTAAATGACCGATTGGGGACCGACCGTCTGTGTAACTGGCCCATAACGAAGCTGAAATTGATAGTTTTGAAGTTTTTTCATGAATTCATATCAGCCCCTGCGACGCTATCCGCCCGTCATGTACGAAAACCAGTATAATCGACGGATTCAGTGGGAAAACAAAGGGAACGGATCTTTGATGATGGCTCCATTCAAAATCATTTGATGGATGGACGATTCAATGGACCACTACGTGAACGTTTTGTCGCCTCTCCTCGCGTCACTCCTGGGAATGTGCTAAAAAGAGCAGCTATTTTCTTTTAAAATGTTGCAGGTCAAGTATCCTTCAGGGCAGTTGGGGTGGGGAGAGTAGGGGTCAAATAACAGAACATATCCTCAACAGTGTATTACACTCAAATTAACGTCAAGAAGGTAATTTACATGCTAATGGATTGTAGGAATGCATCAACAGCACATGAATAACTTGATCTTTATTATCCCCCGCCGCATAGCGGCAGGGGGATATAGGAATGGTCTTAGTGCGTCCGTCTGTCCGTGTGTGTGTGCATCTGGATTTCGTGTCCTAACTTCTAAACCCCTGGAAGGAATTTCATGAAAATGGTCGAATGTTCATCCCATCAAGACAATGTGCAAAACTTATGTTCCAACCTGGCCGGCTCAAGATCAAGGTCACAAATGGAAGTCAAACGTTTGAGCGATATTGAGCGGCAAGCCAAACAAGTGATGGTAGTAATGTCAAATCACTGTAAGATTAATATAAGTGTTATTTCCCCTGATTTTTCGAAAATGAACCTAATCATGATTTAGGGCATGATACAATCTTAAGTTGGGAGGAGAGGTGGTGGGGGAAAGAACCTATGTTTCAACCGTGCCGGCTCAAGGTCACGGTCACCAGTGGTGTCCAAAGGTTTAGGCCATGCATTTCGTGTCTGTTCCATAACTTTTAAACACATGGAAGCAATTTCATGAAACTTTGGTTTTGCCAATCTGCCGAATTCACTCTCTAATGCACAGACCTTTTCCTGTCATGGATTATCACTTTAATTAATGGCGAGCCCAGTGTGGAACATTTTCATACATACATAAACAAAATTTTCACTTCACATTTCCTTTTCACCATCAGTAACCTTTTCAACATTTGCTAATGCACCAATGCATATTGTTGTCCTTAAGACTGCCTTGTGAAATATGTCTTTAAAGAGGGTGGCACAATTTTTTTTTGAAAAGTCACCAAGGTGTCACAACGAATCACGATATATCAGATACATTATCTACATGTTTTATACGTTCGTGGTACTTTACTACAGTTATAAATATGGTCAAGCCTGTTGTTGAAGTATAATACAACTGGAGTTTTAGGAAACCTTTCCGTGTAAAAGCATTGGAACATGTTGCGGCGGTTCACTATTCTAATTTACACGGCTTTTGAACATTCCGGTATCGAAAACATTATAAAAGGTAGTGGATTAGTCAGTTTACAGATAAATAAGATCATGTCCTTCTCTCGCTATTTCCTTCGAAAACCTTAAAAAAATCAAAGCTAGTTCTTGTTGATATTTTACTTAATCATCAACTGAAATGTAATTTACCAAGAGTACATGGGAGTAAATGTAAAAAGAGATTCCGAGTCGTCTTTGCAGATAAGCTAGAACTTTGTTAAATAATTTATTTTAAAAAATAAAAGCTAAATTATGTCGATAACTTTCATATACACCCCTGCAATTTACATTATATGCTGTAAAAATAGATTTCAATCCGTTTTTAAGATCAACCTAAATTGTGATAAAGGCAGCCATCTTCACGCCGCTAGGCCGCTAACTTCACGCCGCCAGGCCGCCAGGCCGCTAACTTCACGCCGCCAGGCCGCTAACTTCATGCCGCCAGGCCGCTAGGCCGCTAACTTCACGCCGCCAGGCCGCTAGGTCGCTAACTTCACAAATCTCTTTTGATAAAAGATTCTTTGACCTCCAACCACGCCACAATCTGTATCAGATTCGATACTGCCTAAATAGTTTAAGCTATATGCAAAAAAAATGTTGAGTTTAATGCTGAAAGTGTCATGGTTAAAACGTTTTGACGTTTGATTTACGGCTGGCCTAATGTTTTTTATTATTATTGCATTATTTCAGACGCAGTTAAACTAAACATTAGGAATTCTACCCTAAAATGTTACTAACAGCATTTAGCCGAAGATAATGTACAATGATATTGCCAACTTACGTATGTTTAAAATCTGTCTATAAATAATATCAGATCACTCTACAAAATCAGAAGTGAGATAAGCCTATATCGATTATCTCCCTTTACAGAACATGTATAAAAACAAACAAACCAAACAAAAACATGTATAGGAACTGAACAGTAGCAGTACGCAGCAGTAAAAAAATGTGAAGTTGGCAATAGCAGTAACAGCAGTAGCAGTAAAGAAAATGTGAAGTTGGCAGTAACAGTAACAACAGTAGCAGTAGGCATAACGTGAAGCTGGCAGTAGCAGTAACAACAGTAGCAGTAAAAAAACGTGTAGTTGACAGTGGCAGTAACAGCAGTAGCAGTAAAGAAAACGTGAAGTTGACAAAAAGAAAAGTTTTAACGAAAATAAAACATGTTTTAACATCAACAGACTCTCCCGAGTCTATTGCGTAGGTCTTCTGACACTCTTGCAGACTTTAATGAATTTTGGTGCCAATCTGAAAATTGCCATTTTTCATGTCTAGGGACCCTCCCAAGTCGACTGTACTAGTCTGCGACTGTTTCTGACAATCTTGCAGACTTTTAGAAATTTTGGTGCCAATGGGAAAAGGTCATTTAAAAGGTCTAGGGACCCACCCGAGTCGATTTTACAGGTCTGCAACTGTTTCTGACACTCTCGCAGACTTTAAGGAATTTTGGTGCCAATCAGGAAAATGTTAATTTTGATGTTTAGGGACCTTCTGAGTCGATTTTACCGGTCTGCGACTGTTTCTGACACTGTCACAGACTTACAAGAATTTTGGTGCTAATCGAAAAAATGTCATATTTGATGTCTAGGGACCTTCGCGAATTGATTCAACCGGTCTGCGACTGTTTCTGACACTTTCACAGACTTTAAGGATTTTTGGTGCCAATCGGGAAAATGTCATTTTTGAGGTCTATGGATCCTCCTGGGTCAATTTTATCGGTCTGCGACTGTTTTTAACCCTCTCGTAGACTTTCAGAGTTTTTGGTGCCAAAATCGAGAAACTGTCATTTTGATGTTAAGAGACCCTCCTTAGTCCATTGTTACAGTCTGCTTCTATTTCTGACATTCTTGTAGACTTTCAGGAATTTTGGTGCTAATCTAGAAAGTCTAGGGACCCTCCCGGTTCGATTGCATCGGTCTGTGACTGTTTCAAACACTCTCGCAACTTTCAGAGTTTCCTACTGCTACTGCTGTTACTGCTACTGCAAACTTCACGTTTTGCCTACTGCTACTGCTGTAACTGCTTTTGCCAACTTCACGTTTTGTTACTGCTACTGCTGTTACTGCTATTGCCAACTTCACGTTTGATTTAATTTCTACTGCCAAGTGCTACTGCGTACTGCCACTGCCAACTTCCTAGTAGTACAAAAAGTTATGAACATGCATGCACAGGCCCTCATGTGTTAATCTATGCACACGTTCCCCTAGAATTTCTACTCCCACGAGGCGATCTGCTCACAAAAAGTGTACAGATCCGCAAAACTTAGTCTCACTATTTCGCCTCCGAAGGCGAACCGAGTTTTATAGTTGTTCATCAAACGCATTTTTTAAACATTTTGTAATGTACTTAATATGAACTTTTTTGGTTTTAGTTCTCTACAAAATGCTTCATGCACAATTTCAGAACTCTGGGTAATGTACTTCAGACGAGAAGATTTTAAAAGTCTTTCTTATTTATTTCTGTGTAATAACTTGCCTCCCCGGGCAGGTCCAGTAATGACCTCAGGGGCATACGTTACAGAATCCGTGTAGAGGTTCAATATACAATCCTACATATCAAAGTCCAGAGCCCTGAGCGCTAGGGTTTCAGACTAGAAGACTTTTGCTGCTCAAATGAATGAACAATATATTGGTATCGATTAAAACGATACTAGTGTTCATGTCTTTACACTGCCAATCAAAGAAATCAGTTGCAATTAACTGTAATTTAGATATTATGAGTCTTAAAAGAAGTTATCTGTAAAATTTGATGCGCGTCATGAGAAAAGGGCCTTTAGGGCAGTTTTCCCACCTAAACTATACTTCTAATATTCTTCTTAAAATCATTGTTGTACATAAAAATTTATTGCCAAGTGCTGTCAGACACAAATTTCGAAGTCATTTTAGTTCATTGCTTTTTTTCAGGCAAACGGACACGTTTTACCCGTCTTTATGACGTCATTAGCAGTATTTTTACGGGTGTAGAAAACTATTTTTTCTCTGAGTGTTCTTGTAGACAAAGCTTTGTTGCAATGGTTAACACTAAAGAGAAGAGTAGTTTTATACTTAATGGAACGGTCTTTTCTAACTCGTCAATGTGTCACACCTATGAAGTACAAGACAGTAGAATGATGCTATTCGTAAAAAAAAGTCGATAACCCGAAGGCTTGCCATTCTCTCTTTTAAGTGAGAATAAACCGGCTCAGACGACTCCGATTCTCTAATCTTGACTGGTTAGAATTTAAAGATTTTTGTTAGCATTGCGTCCATATCAACGGAAGCTCAAAACAAAATTAATCGACTACTTTGAAAAAAAATATAAAAGTATGTCGACTAACACGTGTAAAATTCACACGATAAACTACATAGTTGACACAAACGGATTGCACGTGTAAATTGTGAGCAGGTACTGGAAATTGACAATGGACTGAATAAAATTGTACGAGTTCCAACACCTCCACCCAAACTTGATAATGAAAATAACATTTATTTTCGATGAGAATTTTCTTTTTCTAGTCGGTTTACTCGCGTTTTGTTTAACAAGACATAACGTCAAAAGTTTTTCAAAAAAAGCGATTTCTAGATAATGACGTCAACGTCTTAGGGTCATTTTGTCGCGTTTGGCATCTTTATTTTAGATGTCTTTTCAATTTATTTCTATAATGGCTTATTCATTTGTGAAATAATACAGAAAATTCAAGTGTATAACAACACTGTAGAATTATTTGAAATGTAACAAAAAGAAAACACCTGAACAGTCGGTAAACACCTCACTTTCATTAAATGTATAAAATACAAATATTTTCAAACCCCCACCACACCACCACCATTACCAAAAAATAATAACCCCTCCAAGGCTACAAACTCTTTAAGATTTATTCAGAGGAACATCAAAATCCAAAATAGGAAATTCAAACCATCAGCATACGTAACCTATGTAAGACAACAACTAGAATACTGCTCAGTAATATGGCATCCTTGGTAGAAACACCTTACTTATAAATTTGAAAGAGTACAAAGAACTGCGGCTAGATATGTCTGTAATAATGTAATAATTACGATTTACAAAGTAGTGCCTCACAGATGTTATACAATCTTGGTTGGGCCTCCTTAGAAACCTGCAGACTCAATTCCTCACTTATGTTTCAATAAAATCCAGCACAATCTTGTACACGTTGATCACAATCATCTCATCACAACTAGAAACTTGAACTTTCTGATCCCCCAGTCCCGTACCCAGTACCACCATTACTTCCCTAGAAGATTAAGATATTTGAATAGTCTCCCATATCAGGCCAAATCCATTGCCAGCCTAAATATCTTCAAGGATAGGCTGGTGACAGCTCCTTTTTAGTACCCCTCCAGTATGCTTTTAACCTTGACTCTTTTATCTTCAAACTTTTATCCTTTAACTAAGCACTTAACACTTTTAACACAGTTTTCCTGACAAGCGCCTCCCAGTTAAAGTCAGTACTGACTGATCGGGAGTAACCTGTAGATGTAGATTATTGCTCAAGTTTTTAACTGTCACATCTCGAGAAAAAACCATAATGAAATTTCTTTTTAACTGTAAGAATACAAAGGTTCATTTTATAAATGCACTTTATAATGTATTTTTAATGTTTACAAATGGTTTATTTCAGGTATTCAGGCCTTGAATAGCACGTCAGTCTGCAATGCGTCACGGATTTTGATCGTTTGGCATGCCTGGGGCAAAGAAGACAACAACCTGTTTGCACAAAAACGATTTATTATTTTTTTTTTACATAAGTTACCAATAGATACAGACATACATATTGCTACAGTTGACTCGGTTTTAAATATGCAGTTTAAGAACGACGGTGTTGACTTTTCTTGGATGGGTATAATTGCCTCTTACACACCTAAACATGGGAGCCCAATCGTACCATACCACATCATTAACAAAGCGGTAGAAAATTTTCTTGATGCAGGCGGTAATCAACACTTGGCGGAGGAAATTTTCTTCGTAGTGAACGAAAGTTCTGTGATAAGGCAACAAGAAAAGTTTACAGAGGAATTTGCAAATAAAATCAGTCATTTAATATATACTGGAACGAGTCAACCGCCGGAATATTTGAAAACTCTTGCAATTGACAGATACCATATTGCACTCCTGAATACAACAAATATAGGAGATACAACAACAGTGGTGGAATCAGTAATGAGACAGAGTTGCATAGGTAGAGGCGAATAAACTCAATGTGACTTTGATTAAACTTGGCATTTATTTTACAATCTCAACAGATTTTAACCAAAACCAGGGTCTTTCATGGTCTTTCAATTTCAAAATCTATTTGAAAGATCCTGCCAAAACTTAGGACTTTGCTTTTTTACATTACCTTAAATAATCGTATAATTTAGTCCTATTTTTATAACAATACAGCTACATTTATTACTTAAGCAAATTTATTTTTTATGCTTTTTTATTCTTTTAAGTAGTTTTAAAAATGCCTACAGACCTTTCACATATGTGATACAAACTTAAAGAATGGCATTTCTATACTGCAAAACATAAATGAGTTTTTTTTATTGTAATCTATAGAAATGAACCCATTCTGATGCAGGTTGACTGTCATTATTGCATTTTTATTCTAGATAAAATAATATCATTTTCCATGTTTACAGATTCACGGCTTTTCTGTGACACAAACAGATACTGGAATGGTAAAAGATGTAGAAGCTGCTCCAACATTTGTTCGTCAGATACAACAGAGCCATCCGAACAATGCTTGAATGAATGTCCATGTAGGTTTTATTATGTAATATCATCTTTTTTAAAATATCCATCCTCGGATCTTTTATACAGTTTATTACTTAATTTATTATCCACATTTTTTTCCATTTCCATATGGTCCTTTGTTAACTTGCGAATTTATACAATATATTGTACTTTTATCCATCCTGTGCAACTTTTCAAGCTTTTCTTTAATTTTCAGAGATTTTGTGAGGTATTTCTTCTTTTCATGATTCAGTTCAGTTCTAGTACGTCTTAAGTGATATAGATACAAGCGAATTTAACGTCTTATTTTTATATTACTTTCAGACTTCCGAAGACGTTCGACATCATTCACTGGTTCAAATGATAGTACTGTTTCTATGGAAAATCTATGTAGCATCATTACCTATGTTTTGATTATCTTCGTTGTAGTTAATACCTCTGTTTATTTCCATTATTTGTATTTGATTGTTTATAAAACAAAATGGAAAAGATTCTGTCGCATCAGGAACAACGGAGAAAATAGTTCAGGTGCGGATGAGAGGTTACTATAACAGATCACATCTGTCTAGAGTTAATCGTTTTTACCGGATTCTTAAATTCCCTTTGATTTTGTGTGAACATTGTCTTATTCTGTGAAAGAGATGTGTTTTTATACTAAAACGACATTTTTTTGTAGAGCGGCATGTGGTTTTGACTTCTATATTTTCCATTTGTTTAGCGTCACTATGATTATGGTTACTCTTTCTTGTACACAAGTTTAACTCAGTATTGAAAGAAGAGGCTTCATACAACACGAAATGAGTTAAACCTACAAGTATGGCTCGTATTCGTTCTGAGGAGTTTAAGTCAATTAACTGGCTATCGGTTTCCAAGAGAATGTTGTAGCTCCATAATTTCATAAAGAGCACTTTGAACCGCTTACCTCTGTGTATGGTCGCTGGACAAGATCTGGAGTGACTGCTCACTTTCAAGCAAACTGAATTAGTAACACATTTAGTGACAGGGCGTTTTTGTTTGCCAAAAGTAGGCACATTTTGAAGGAAGTCATTAACTTTCAATAGTGGGTCATAATAGAACGTTCCACAGAATCTCAGAGATTTTGAATCTCTCTAAACTTTTAAGCATGCTAGCAGACTCCATGAAATGGGTTTTCAGTTTTTCTTTTTTTTTTGCATGTAATCAAATTTTAGTATCAGGTACAAGGTGTAACTGTTCAGTTTCAGTGCCATTGAAATAATAGTGATAGTAATAAGCTTCTAGATTAAGTAATCGAATTCAAAAATAGTAAAAGCAAAGTTTTCCACTGATCAGAGCTAATGACCTTGTTTTTGATCCTATTTTCCAACAAATTTGAACTTATGACCTTGTTTTTGATCCTACATTCCAACAAATTTGAACTGATGACCTTGTTTTTGAGCGAACTTTCCAACACATTTGAACTGATGACCTTGGTTTTGATCCAACTTTCCAACAAATTTGAACTTATGACCTTGTTTTTATCCTACTTTCCAACAAATTTGAACTGATGACCTTGGTTTTGATCCTACTTTCCAACAACTTTGAACTGATGACCTTGTTTTTGATTCTACTTTCCAACCAAATCTGAACTGATGACCTTGTTTTTGATCCTACATTCCAACAAATTTGAACTGATGACCTTGTTTTTGATCCTACATTCCAACAAATTTGAACTGATGACCTTGTTTTTGAGCGAACTTTCCAACACATTTGAACTGATGACCTTGGTTTTGATCCAACTTTCCAACAAATTTGAACTTATGACCTTGTTTTTATCCTACTTTCCAACAAATTTGAGCTGATGACCTTGTTTTTGATCCTACTTTCCAACAACTTTGAACTGATGACCTTGTTTTTGATTCTACTTTCCAACCAAATCTGAACTGATGACCTTGTTTCTGTTCCAACTTTCCAACCGAATTTGAACTGATGACCTTGTTTTTGATCCAACTTTCTAACCGAATTTTAAACTGATGACCTTGTTTTTGATCCAACTTTCCAACAAATTTGAACTAATGACCTTGTTTTTGATCCAACTTTCGAACCGAATTTTCACTGATGACCTTGTTTTTGATCCAACTTCCCAATTAAATTTGAACTAATGACCTTGTTTTTGAAACTACTTTCCAACCGAATTTGAACTGATGACCTTGTTTTGATACAACTTTCCAACCAATTTGAACTGATGACCTTGTTTTTGACCCTACTTTCCAACAAATTGGAACTGATGACCTTGTTTTTGATCCAACTTTCTAACCGAATTTTAAACTGATGACCTTGTTTTTGATCCAACTTTCCAACAAATTTGAACTAATGACCTTGTTTTTGATCCAACTTTCGAACCGAATTTTCACTGATGACCTTGTTTTTGATCCAACTTCCCAATTAAATTTGAACTAATGACCTTGTTTTTGAAACTACTTTCCAACCGAATTTGAACTGATGACCTTGTTTTGATCCAACTTTCCAACCAATTTGAACTGATGACCTTGTTTTTGACCCTACTTTCCAACAAATTGGAACTGATGACCTTGTTTTTGATCCAACTTTCTAACCGAATTTTAAACTGATGACCTTGTTTTTGATCCAACTTTCCAACAAATTTGAACTAATGACCTTGTTTTTGATCCAACTTTCGAACCGAATTTTCACTGATGACCTTGTTTTTGATCCAACTTCCCAATTAAATTTGAACTAATGACCTTGTTTTTGAAACTACTTTCCAACCGAATTTGAACTGATGACCTTGTTTTGATCCAACTTTCCAACCAATTTGAACTGATGACCTTGTTTTGACCCTACTTTCCAACAAATTGGAACTGATTACCTTGTTTTTGATCCAACTTTCTAACCGAATTTTAAACTGATGACCTTGTTTTTGATCCAACTTTCCAACAAATTTGAACTAATGACCTCGTTTTTGATCCAACTTTCCAACCGAATTTGAACTGATGACCTTGGTTTTGATCCAACTTTCCAACAAATTTGAACTGATGACCTTGTTTTTGATCCAACTTTCCAATCAAATTTCAAACTGATCCAAAAGATAGTCAAATTAAACATTTATCATGGTCTAACATAAAAACATGTATAAGGACCATGTCTTGAGAAAAGAATTATAAATTTCTACGTCTGCCATAGACTTCCATCTGAGAATCAAGGTCCAAAACCAGTGATTGTCAGGTTCTTGTCTTTTGAAGACAGATAACTTATTTTTTCAAATGCCTTTCTGCCAGTTTTAAGGGACAATAAACAGAGAATTCTGACAGACTTACCAGTGGAAATGAAAAAAGAAAGATCAAGGCTAGCAAAAGAGGCTTATAAACTTAGAAAAGAAAATGGACTGAAAACCAGAATTATTGAGAAGGGCCTAGATGTGTTTTTGGAAGTAAGACAAACAACAGAAGTAAGCTGGGAGAGGAGAGATGTCTAGGCTAAGGAACTTTCATTGTCATGATCCTAAAATGTAATAAGCAAAATGTAAATAGCTGTAAAGTAACAGAATATAAAAGGGTTTTTTTTTTGCTGTGTATAAAGGAAAAATACTTAAGTCAGACAATTTCCTTGTTTTTTTGTTTTTGTTTTTCAACTTTAATTTTTTTTTATTCTTCACTTATAATCTGTTGTTTACATTTGATGTGTATTCAAACTTTTACACACCTTTTATAGCATGAGTTTGTGTATGCATAGGTTACACCTTTATCTATAGGAAAGTGATACACTTATATATACCTGTCGGAAATAAAGGTACTCATTCTACACTCACTTAAATAATATGAAACTGAGACTTAATTCTTGTGGTGTGAAACATAAATCACAATTTTTTCATATGCTATCTGAACATGTTTGTACTTGTACTTTTTTCTCATTTTCACCCTTGTGTTCCTATTTAAATGTGTGATATGTATGTATTATGTACTAATATTATACTATAAACCTTTAAATGTTTTTTTCTTATGTTCACAAATATTCGGATATTGACACTCTAACAGTAAATAATTTAAGTATAACTTGATATCTATATCTACAGGCTTTAATTTCAGAAGACGCCAATCCCTAAATAAAAACAGGTGACAGCTCTACTTTTTATTCATAACACCTATACCTTGTCAAATTCATATAAGCTTATAAAAAAGGAAAAATCTGTTACTTATCATGCTTATTACGCTTATCATAGAATATGTACTTATTTTTCTTCGGTATTTTCGACTTCATATTGAATACTCCATAGTTGTTTGGGTTTTTCAAGTCTAAAATTGAGAAAGAAAATAGTCTTGATGTAGATATAAGTTCACATGGTCGTATTGACCTAACCAAATGTTTTGACCCAGTAACACACTTTTCCCTTACACATTGGAGTTTAATAATACCGTGTGGGAAAACCTGATGTATAGTCTGTTTCAATGAATGTACAGTACATGACTAGTGGTTTTTTTTATTTTCACTTTTACCCATGTTGCAATTGTTCTTGTTTTCCATGTCTTATTTTTTATCTTTTCGTTTCCTTTGTTTTTGTTTGTATTTCTATTTCTTTGTTTTTTCTTAGATTTATGTCTGTTTTAATGCAGCCTATTAAAAACGGAGTAGCTTTAAGCAATTTATTCAGTATGTACATGTATTTGAACTTTCCTGAGAATCTGATTTTTGTGATAAAAAAAAATTAATTTGTAGCATTAAGTATGGCTGAGTTAAGAATTATCTCATATAATTGTCGAGGTTTGCACGACAGTGAGAAACGAAATGATGTTTTTAATTTTTTAATGGAAAAAAACGCGGATATTTATTGTTTACAAGACCTCCATTTTACCCCAAATATGCAAAATCACGTTTACAATGAATGGAACTCAGATTGTTTTTTT
Organism: Cyclina sinensis; assembly: GCA_012932295.1. Taxonomy (NCBI): domain Eukaryota; kingdom Metazoa; phylum Mollusca; class Bivalvia; order Venerida; family Veneridae; genus Cyclina; species Cyclina sinensis. The sequence continues at coordinate 46,424,151 of JAAONU010000019.1, read as the reverse complement.
AGCTATGGTGGGGGAAACTCAAGGGGTGTAGGTGGGATGTTTAACCGTAAGTTGGATTTTAAAATACAAGACTCCGTGGTCGATCCAGAAAGGAACTATGTCATTTTAAATTTATTTGTTCAGACAAAATGCTTCACTTTAATAAATATTTATGGGCCAAATATAGATAAGCCATCTTTCTATGAAACTATTTTTCAAATTATAGACCAGACAGGAAATCAGGAATATATCTGGTGTGGGGATTTTAACTTTGTCCTAAATGTAGAGTTAGATTATTGTAATTATAAATCTCTTAACAATAATAGTAAAGCTAGAAGTTACTTATTAGATGAAATGCGAGATAGACACTTATATGACCCATTTCGAGAACTAAACGGTGATATTAGAACATATTCATGGAGGAGAACAAATCCATTCCAACAAGGAAGACTTGATTTCTTTTTATTAACAGAAGGTTTTCTTCCAAATGTCAGAAATTGTGAAATTGATATTAGTTACAGGTCAGACCACTCAATTATTACTTTGAATTTAAACCTTTCAAATGTCGAACATGGTAAAGGCCTCTGGAAGTTTAATAATTCTTTATTGCTCGAAGTAGATTATTTAAACTGTATTAATGAAAAAATAGAAGAAGTGAAAAAACAATATTGCTTACCGATTTACAAACTTAAAAAAACATTTATGATGAAGAAATACAATTTGTTATAGATGATGGACTTTTTTTAGAAACTTTATTAATGGAAATCAGAGGAAAAACAATTTCATACTCTAGTTATAAAACCAAGACTAAAAAAACAAGAGAATTATTTTTAATATCAGAAATCAAAAAACTAGAAGAAAACTTTAGTGAAGAAAACAGAGAGAATTTAATTTTATTACAGGCTGAACTACAAGATATAAGAAAGGAAAAAATGAAGGGACATTTTGTAAGATCCAGAGCAAATTGGATTGATAATGGTGAAAAGGCAACAATTTTTTTTTGTAACTTAGAAACACATAATTTTGTAAACAAAACAATACCCTTTATTGAAAAAGAAAAGGACAATATGATATAAACTCAGCAAGATATTTTGAAAGAGACGGAAAGATTTTACAAAGATCTGTAAACCAAAGTTGACCAATACACGGATTTTGATATGGATAGATATTTGAATAATATGACTGTTCCAAAGCTAAGTAATAACCAGTCAAAAAAACTAGAAGGAAGGTTAACTTATTCTGAAGTCACCGAAACATTAAAAAATATGAATAACGATAAAAGTCCGGGTTCTGATGGTTTTTCTTCAAATTTCTTTAAGGTATTCTGGGGGAAAATAGGTAAATTTGTTGTGAGAGCTATAAACCATGCTTTTGAACAAGGTGATTTATCAATAACACAAAAACAAGGAATCATAATTTGCATCCCAAAAGATAATAAACCTAGACAATATTTGAAAACCTGGCGCCCTATAACTCTTCTCAATACGGTATATAAATTAGCATCAGGTTCAATAGCAAATAGGTTAAAATCGGTGCTAGATGTCCTTATAAATAAAGATCAAACAGGTTTTATAAAAGGCAGATTTATAGGCGAAACCACACGACTTTTATATGACATAATGAATTTTGCAGAAATTAATAATATTCCTGGTTTGTTAATGATGATTGATTTTGAAAAGGCTTTTGATACCCTTTCCCATGATTTTATTATGAAAACTAAGTTTTTTTAATTTCGGCCCAGACTTTCAAAGATGGATTTCAACTTTTTATACAGATATAAAAACTGCTGTTCAGCTAAATGGATATTTATCAAACTTCTTCACGGGGACGGGGTTGTCGTCAGGGTGACCCAATAAGTTCGTATATTTTCATTCTTTGCGTAGAGATTCTAGCTTTAAAAATCAGAAATTGCAAAGATATAAATGGTATAAAAATAAATGAAACAGAGTATAAGATAAGTCTGTTTGCTGACGACACTTCCTTACTCCTAGATGGATCTGATAAGTCTCTAAATACTACGTTATACGTTCTGAATGAGTTTGCTTTGTATTCTGGCTTAAAGGTTAATTTTGACAAAACGCATGTTGTATGGATAGGCTCTTTAAAATATAGCACGAGGTCCATTAAAACAAAATGGAAATTAAATTGGGGAGTGCGGAGTTTTAAACTTCTTGGAATTATTTTTCATGTAGATTTAGAAAAACTGGTAGAACTTAATTTTAAAGAGAAAATTTAAAAAATCAAAAATAGTATTTCGTACTGGAAGAGAAGGCAGCTAACTCCAATTGGAAGAATTACGGTAGTTAAGTCACTCTTACTGCCATTCTTGACACATCTGCTTACTTCCTTACCTAATCCAGATACTCACATGCTACATGTAATAAATAAACTATTTTTTGATTTTGTATGGCAAGGTCCTCCTAGAATTAAAGCCTCGGTACTTGTCAAAAGTTTATCAGAGGGCGGGTTAAAGATGATTGATATTTTTGCACATATGAAAAGTCTGAAACTGACTTGGATTAAAAGAATGCTTACGTCAGGTAACAGTAAATGTTTTCAGTTTATTAATAATTTTATAGATTTCAAAAAGATATTTAATTGTGGTAAATGCTATACTGACATTGTATTAAAAAGGCTTAAAAATTCCTTTTGGAAAGATGTTCTGAGAGCTTACTCAGAAGTTACTGAAAAAATACAAATACAGAATATGACTGAATTTTCACAATTGCCCCTTTTCTACAATAGAAATTTTCTTATTGGTAGTAAACCTGTGTATATTAAATCATGGTATGATAAAGGTATTCGATTTGTAAAAGATATTCTAACTTCAGATGGGAATTTTATTGACAGAAATCAACTCGAAGACAGAACAGGTGTAAGAATTAATTTTTTAACATATCTGGGGCTCTAGAATGTTATCAAAATTTTTTTGAACTTACATCAGTTTAAAACGAACATAGTACTTATTGAAACTGAATTCATTGCTCCCATAATACCGTTGTATCTTAAGCCTTTTTTTCAGGAGATGAAAGGTAAACGAACAATATATAGTATTTTTATCCAGAACAAAGAAAAGCCAACATGTGAAGCTAAGTGGAATACTATTTTTGAAAATGAAGATTTACAGTGGAAATACACATATACCTGGGTATTTAACATCACTGATGATACATATCTTCAGTGGCTACAAATGAGAATTATACATAGAATCTTAGGAACAAATTTCCTGATGTATAAAATGAATATAGTAACAACACAGTTATGTACTTTTTGTAAAATGGAAAATGAAACACTTCTTCATTTGTTCTGGGATTGTAACATTAGCCAAGCTTTGATAACAAATGTAAAAGAATTATTGAAAATACATCTACTAGTTGTAATATAGACAGAAAATGCTTTATACTTGGATTTACTAAAAAGGGTTTCGAACACTATAATATGTTATGTATAGAAATGAAAAGATATTTGTTTTTATGTAAAAGAAAGCAGGTCATACCATCTTTGATAGGTCTTAAAAAAGGCCTTACGCTAGCCTCGTCAATTTTTAGTAAGACAATTAAAGTTGACAAATACCAAAAATATTGGTCACTTGTAGATCTTTTATGTTCTTCCTAAAAATTTCCTACAACTTTAAAATTTTAATCTTTTTTACACTTACAGATATATGATACCTTAATGGCTGCATTATGCATATATTTGGCCCCTGAGGCAAAAGGTGCTTTAATTAGTTCTTTTTCCCCGTTATATATATTGTAAGAATATCTTTTTTATGTCACTGACAATTTGATAATTATAGATAAATATGTTATATTATTGTTCTTGTAAGGTTAGTTGATGATGGTTCTCCGACCTCTTCTTAACCTATGACGGGTAAAATAAACGGGGTTACCCGGATCCGGGGCCTCAAAAAAAACAAAAAAAAAAACATTTTTTATGGAAAAATACGAGCAAGTTTTTATTACGCAGCAGAGTAAGAAATCAACACTTTATGTACATTAATGTGCCGTAAGTTGCGAAATAAAACCGTATCAACAAGAAAAAAAAAATTAGAAATAGCAGATTAGTATTGTGCGGTGGCACAGAGGTGACATGCACAACTTTTTCGTCGTGGGAACGAGATTAAAAAAAAGAGAAGTGCAAATCTGAACAAAAAGTATCGAATTTGTAAAAAGAGTAGCACAATAAAAAGATAATCGTTTTAAAAAAAAGACGAGGCTATGTTAGCTATGTCGAGGGAACGACTAATTAACTCGTGGGATCGAGTTAGCTATGTCGTGGGAACGCGTTATCTATGTTGTGGAAAGGAGAAAGCAAGATACTGTGCTACACTTTATTTTCAAAGCAATACTTTTTTTTAATTGCACTTTTTTAATCTCGTTCCCTCAAGATACTAACTCGAAGGAACGACTAAGTATCTCGTGGGAACGAGATATTAAGTTGTTCTCACGACATAACTAACATGCACTGTTTCGTTTTTTTGTGTTTTTTTGTTGTTGTTGTTGTTGTTGTTGTTTATTGTGGTTATTTTTGTATAACATGATTCTTTTTCTTTTATTGGGCTATTTGTTTTCAAATGCAATACTTTTTTCATATTTGCACTTCTAATTTTTATCTCGTTCCAGTAACTCGTAGGAACAAGATAAAAAAAGAGAAGTGCAAATTTAAAAACAACAGAGGTGCATGTCACCTCAGTGCCACCGTAATATTGTCATAATTAAGACCTACGACAATCGTTTTAACATTCTGGCAGGAAGACGACCTACAGCATTTTATTTGACCATTATATCATTTAACCATCCACACGGATAATTGTTACAAATAGGTCACATTTTGCATTATGATGCCTTCCTAAGAGATCCAATTTGCAGATAAAACCAGCGCAAGATTTTTATCGACATATTTACATACTTACATATTTACATACTTACATATTTACATACTTACATATTTACATACTTTTCATGATCTTACTTAAAAAGCTTTACGAACATTAAAACAATTATGCAATATCCATTTCTATCTTATTAGGACCTTTTAGATCATTTTGCATCAGTTATGACTGTTCTTTCTTATGCCTCTTTTTTATTTTACAAGTTTGTCAAGGGTTGCTGACACGGATCTCTCAAAGAGTTTTTGTACTTCTTGAAAACAAATCAGAAAGCACAATATTTTTTGCACCTAGTGAATAAGATAGCTTTTGAAACTGAAGCATAAATGTTTAGTGCTGTCATGTAAAGTTAAGTCACAACTGATCGACATATGCCACCAGAACCCACAAACTCTCAGTCTTACATATTATAGACTGCTAACCTTAGCTGTTTCCTCTTTACGTGACACTTAATGCGAATAGCCAATTCACTTATAACGTGTTTAAACATTATCATTTAATTGTATTTAATTGTATAGAAATATTATTTAAAGCTGCAGCTGGTAGCAATAGCACAAATAAAAGTCTTTTTTGAAGAGCAACCGAACATTTCCGCATACTCATACTTTCATTTGGACAAGTTGATTAACCTGAGTAAATAATATCTTAACTAACCAACGTTAATTTACTTTGCCAACCTCCCAACGTCTCTGTACAAATACTTTACAGAAAATACAGCGTAAGTTTCTCAGCAGTATTCGAGAAATGCAAACAATGCTATTGTTATAAAAATGAGATAGGAAACGTTCAGAAATATGAAGATAACTAAACAAAGAAACATTGTTTTTTAATAATGTATTACATAAATACACGTGCAGTTACGAATACCACAAAAAACGAAGCATAGTACAGCTATGAAGCCTGTTGTTGTAAGAAACATAAATACATCTGTTTTATCCAGAAACATACCAGAAGGGGACCAAGAAAATACAATTCTATACAAAATATATGTTAACATATTTATTCGTATAAAAAAATCGCTTACTAAACAATTAGTCAATGTTTCAAAAGACACTTTGCATACTGGATTTTCTAGAGAAACCACTCACTCATGACATAGTAGTTATCGTAGATGTACACTAAGGATTTAAATTTGAATGCTATGAAATCTGCTTAAATAGTTTGTTTATATTTATACTTTATGCTGCTTTCTACATTAATTTCATAAGGGACAGTGAATGCCTTGAAATCCCATTGATGTGTCTCGAATCGATCCTTCAACAACTCCAACTGGCTAAGATTCAAAACGCATGATATTTTACGGTTTATTGCGTTAGTTGCCTGTAGTTTAGAATGCAGTTTAAAGTGAGGGAAAGTATAATTTAAATGAATCCTGATTGCAGAAGCCAGAACAAAGTACAATAGCTGGATGTTTTCAAACAAGGTTAATAGGCTTTGTTTCGCTTAAGTTAGACTATCATTAGCAACAGGTGCTTCACAGGTCTCTTTCACAGGTTTTTTTTTATTTACCAACCATTTTCATTACCTTGCTAGGTAGGGTAGAACAACAAAAACTGTATGTGGCAACTCAACAATCTTCGAAAATTGAAAAAGAGAAAATTGCAGGAACATGTACATTCAGATATACGTCTTAACAAACCTAGGGACAGAACATTATGCTCTTTCAGACGGGTATCACTCAAATATCTTCTCAAAATTTTGTCTCTGTTATATCTAAGATGTACCATCGACATTTTTGCTCAGAGCACAATCTTATAAATGAACTTTTACATTATCCATTGGGAAATTTTGATAGTTATCTTCTTGATATGACGATGTTAAAGTTGTTGAAAATTTTGTTTTGCAAAATGAAAGTTACGTCTAGAATATAGAACTTCTAATCAATCTGTGTGAAACATGTGATATTAGAATAGTTTGATATATATTTTCGAGCATGTCTGGTGCAACTTAAAAGCTAGGATACTGTTACACCATCTGAACAGTCATCTAACTGTTACAAGTAGGTCACATTTTTTCATCTGTCATAATCGTTGCCCCCTCAAAGATCTAATTTGCAATACTAGTAGTAATTTTTGTAAGAATTTTATCCGCATTCTTACCCACTGTTTCATTGTCTCACTTCAAAGGGTTAACAAACATTAAAAACAATTACTGGAAATCCTTTCATATCGCGATAAGATAGATACAACAACTAGATGATATTTACGGTCATTGCAAAACTACGATACAAATTTCCTGTTATTTAAATAACGGATTTCACGTTTACAAATGACTCAACTTCAAAGGGATAGCTCTTTCTAAAAATTACCCCTTTTAAGATGACATAAAACTCAGTGGGTAAAAGGCATGGAGGTGCCAAATAGAGATTCTGACGCGGGGCTCTTTGTTGTACATCCTGATAGATTAACCGATGTCAAATGAAGATCCCAGTACATATCAATTTGAAATGGGATCTGTAAGCTTAAGCATAGGGCTACCCACTGCCAGGAATGAAAAAGCTGAGAAGAGTCGGGTTTGTGGCTCAGTGGTAGGACAATCACCTTTCAGTCTGGAAAAAACAATCAGAAATGAGATAACTAGGCATAAAATAATCTCATTAACATTTTACTGCATAAACATTCTTGCCATTACGAATAAGCCTAAAGATATTAAGTATAATTACGAAACATATCTACACTGTTTATGTAGTTGTGGTTATGTCAGACAGGTTATATATTGTCCTGTTTTCAGAGGAATACGCCCATGAGGGAAAGAGCAGTAAATAAACCTTAAACAAAACAAGAAATTTTGACATATTTAACTCGATTTCATAGGCAAACTCGTAAGAGTAAAAATAATGTCGAATGCTCCTGGCTTGAGTTCATTGTTTCATTCTTAATTCATACAAAAATGTGCTTTTCAATAAGACAAAGGTCTTCTCTAAGCCTTAAAAAGGGTTTGTAAAGAATGTTTCTTTAATGCATAATATGAATTGTTTACGTCATTCAATTGATCATTATCTTTAGAATTCGACAACGAGCTGGGAATACATATTCGTAATGTACATAAATATAAAGAAATGCATCACGTTTAGAGCCTGGGAATTCTGCAATGTACAGACCTTGCATACCACTCCAAAGTGAAGCAAGAACAAGCCTACACGTCCATGACAGTTACCGTACGAGAACGTGTTCCGTTTGCAATTCCAATGCGCTGTGACTCCCGTAAAAAAATCTTAATAGAACAATCAATATACACTATTTTTTAGGGTATTCAGTTCGTACAAATGCACAGAAAATGAATTCGAAATTAACACTTAAATTAGAGGTAGTTTCGAAAAAAATGAGAAAACATGAAGTTTCTTTTGCAATGTTTTATTTTAACAATGGGCAGTGTTACAACCGCGGAACCAAAGGACGGTTTCACAAAAACTTCTGAAGAAACAACTGAAGAAAAACTGCAAACAGTGTCGCTCTGAAGCAGATCTAAATATGTTCGTCTTCTACATGACAACTTGCTTAGCCGCCAAGCAAAACCCGCATTGTTATGGACTTCTTTGAGTTATAAATGGTCACACACCGGTCTTCAACACAGCAATCTCTGCTCCGTGGGACTAGTTTCTCTCCCCAAGATTGAAAAAATACTTTAGAAAAAGCAGCTATTCGGAAAATGCATTACGCGACAGAAATTGTGTGTGTGTGTTTTTGGAAATGGGGTATTTTAAAGCAAATCGCAAACACAGTTGATCAAAACTAATTAACTATTCAAGTATTAAGTGTAAACATTCTTTATATACCAAAAAAAACTTTTCTTAAAAGGAGAATTTTTTTAACAATACGCACGCCAACGTAGCCGGCAATTCACTGCATTCGCAAATTCAGATACGAATCGGTGTAAGGAATATAACCACTCAAATATTACTACAATTTCTCCAATATGATTTAAATCCCCCTGGTTTGTCTTGTTCTTACAAATTTACTATTGTAAAAAAGTAATATTTGTTTTAGGACACTGTTTTTGTACTGACCAACAGAAAAGAGGGACAAATTAAATTAAATTTCTGTTTTCCTAGAGGGTCTGATCAGGGTCTTTTTATTGTTTGTATAGTACATGTACTCGGAAAAAATCTGAGGTTTAAATAATGAGGTTTGTTCAATACATTCAAATTTTAAGAAATTCAGATATGGCTTGTTGAAAGTTGATTTTTTCTTTTATGACTAACCTGTCAAAAAAATGGTTTGTAAAAGAATTCCGTCCATGACAGAAACAAAGCGCATAAGATTAGCGCACATTTTATAAATACAAGGGCACGAAATCTATATTAATTTATTAAAAAACGAATAAGTCGATTTGTGGAAAAAAACTGCAGAGTAATCTGTTCGAAGTAAAATGACCCTCAGATTCATTTTTGTGAACTCTCATACTCTATGTTGGTTATATAATGGTTCGGAACATTTATCCATGAAACGAATGCCTGTGCTGAGATTGGGGAAGACACAATGTTGCGGAACGACAAGCACCTGCTTCGGGGATACCGTATTCTATATTTAACCGGAATTCCCCGAGTAGGCGTTTATGAAAATGCGTTTTCCCGTGCAATGTGACCTACGCGAGCCGATTTTTTTATTGTCAGAAAACATAAACTTCACCAACAGTAGCGAGGGAGAGTAGAAAATAACTTTTTTAAATTCTATTGTTCAACTGTGAACAAGCTGTTTTTAAGCAGTGCATCGGTGAGGTTAATTTACTGGTTGATAAAAGGCCAATATTTATAGAATGTTAAGCTTCTAAGCTGTAAAAAGAACAAGCTAAATACTGACCAATGTGTCTGTATGTCTTACTTCACGAAGAGCTAAATTTCAATTTTACGTTTGACATTTAAATGTGACATTACCCTTCGAACAACTGACATGGTTCTTACATACAGATTGCAGTTTTTTTTTTTCTGAAGCTTAAATGCAGTTATAGTTTGAATTTGGTCTAAAGATATAAACTTATCCTAAATGTATCCGAATAAGTTTCAAAGTGTTCTAGTTTTTATTGGACTATATCATTTTTTCTAAGCTGTAAAATGTCTGCTTTGCAGTCGAAATATTGGGAGATTAGTACAAATCAATCTTAAAATCACTCAATATATGACAGAGTTATGGCTCAGACAAGCAAACTGCAATCTTCTTTTGAAAAAATCAATGTCCTTGTCCTTAAAAAAACATACTTGGTTTTTTCGCGTGGCTCACGTTGCCGGTATAAAAAACATTTTATACATGACAGAGTTACAGCTCAGAAAAGTTTATTTGTTTAATACGCTCGAACTTGTATATAAACTAAGATTGACATGTCATATCAGTAAACATCTAGTACTAAGTACGTGCCGAAATAAAGTTTTTGCTTAAGAAAAAAAACTTTATAGTTGAACTTGTCACCATACTCAACAGACATCATGATATTCTTTCAAAAGTTGTCATGCGCAAAGGTGTACTGCAGCAAAGCGGCGCAACAGCGAAATTTGGAAATAAGCACGTGTCTATAAAAACTGCCAGCAGAATCCTTCACTAGATAAGACTGGATAGAATTAGTCAGAATTAAAACTAGTATCTGACAGTGATGAATGGATGATTAAACGAATCGAGTAACTGACTGAATTTAAGAAGAAAATACAATGAAACAAGAGATGTTTTTTAAACATATATGCCCCTAGCGCCTTATCCCTAGAGGCAGCCATGAAAGTATAGGAAGGTAAAAGTACAGGGACTTGTGTCAGTACATTAAAGGGTGGATGGCATGGGCTTCTGATATCAAAACCTATTGGCCATGGCAAGTAGATGAATAAAAGGAACTGTAGACTATGTCAAAGACACTTTGGTTATGAAATGTATAAAATTCAATTACTGGAGAACACGAAAGAGTAAAGGAACTGCATGGGTAGGTAGATAGTAATGTGAAGTGGGAAGGTAGGAAGTTTTAGGCAGCAAGGTCCAAGGATTCTACAGTTATCAGATTCTGTTTTCCTCTCTATGGTGTATGGCCACAATGACCTTGGCCTTTAATCTAGTGACATCAAAGACAGTATGAGTCATCTTCTGAAGAGGCCAACCTGCATAACAGGTCTGTGAAGCGAATGCCTAACAGTTCTCTAGTTATTGATTGGAAACCATTTTTCAGTTAATGGTCACTCTGACCTTGAACTTTGACCAAGTGACCCCAAAAGCTACACAAGTTATCTACAGGTCATTATCATATAACATTGCAAGTTAAAGGACCCTAGGCCTAAGCATTCTCTAGTTATTCATCAGAAACTATTTTCAGTCAATGATCAATATGACCTTGACCTTTGATCTAGTGACCATAAAAACTTTAGGGGTGATCTACTGGCCATAACAAATCTGCCTCTGGGTTTTTAGGAAGCCTGGGTGCAAACATTCTATAGTTATTGATCGGAAACCGTTTTGCTTTTCAAGGTCAATGTGACTTTGGCTTTTAACCTAGTGATCTGAAAATCTATAGAGGTCATCTACGGTGATGACCAACCTACTAACCAAATTTGACAAACCTTGACCAAAGGAATCCCTAGATATTTATCGGAAATTATTTTGCTTTTCAAGGTCACTGTGACACCGGCCTTTGATCTAATAACTCGCAAAACTGTAGGGTTTATCTACTTTCATGGCCAACCTGCCTACGAAGTTTTTGGGAGACTGGGCCCAAGCATTCTATAGCTATTTGTCAGAAACTGTTTTGTTTTTAAGGTCAACTTGACCTGTGTTTTTACTAAATGACAAAAAAAACTATAAGGACCATTTACTGGTCATGACCTGCCTTTGAAGTTTTGGGGAGCTGGACCCCAGCTTTATACCGTAATTGATCGGACAACATTTTGCTATGCAAGGTCACTGTGATCTTTGCCTTTGACCTGGTGACCGGAAAATCTATAATAGTCATCTTCTGGACATAACCAAATTCCGTACGAAGTTTGAGGAACCTGAGCCCAAGTGTTCTACAGTTTTTGATCGGAAACCGTTTTGCTTTTAAAGGTCACTGTTACCTTGGCCTTTGACTTTATGACCTGAAACACTCTAAGGTCATCTACTGGTCAAGATCATTCTTCACACCAAGTTTGAGGAAGGTTTGTTTAAGATTCTCTAGATATTGATCGGAAAAAAAATGTCTATTGACCGACCGACCGAAATACCAACCAATATGCAACAACAACAAAAGAAATAAAGAACAAAAATTAACGAAATAAAGTGAGAACAAAGCACAAAGAAAAAACAGAAAACCCGCAAACAAAAGAACAGAAAATAAAGAAGGGACAATAGAAGGAGAGAACAAACAAAAAAAGTTGATAAAAGAATGCAAAGAGAAGCAAAACCTGAATAAATTTGTAAAACTGTCCTAGTTAGATATACATTTTCTTTCATAATAGTTTTTAGAGGTTCAAGAAACTTGTCCAATGACTTCAGGGAGATAGATTTTGCAAGTAAAAATCTTATCTTGAATAACTGCAAATTTATGCATAATTTAACTTTAAAACATAATTTATATTGGACTTTCTGAATTTCTGAATTTTCTTATATTTAATTTTTACATTGTCTTGTTTGTTATAATGCAAATACTACATTGTTTGCTTTCATTGTTGTAATGTAAACATTACATTGTTTACTTTATTAATTAAAAACATGTAGTAGGTTGATGTTAAACATCGTGGTTTATTTATTGTACAAATTCTTTGCTAATTTGCCCTTTACTTTTTTTTTCCTATCCTACACCTGATGCTTACGTTTTGTTTCGGTAAGTGCCAGGTACAACAGGAGCATCATGATATATCAGCACTAACTTCTTATTTATTTAGATAAGATTTTTTTTTTGCTTGTTTGTTTGTTGTTTTTTTTTGTTGTTGTTTGTTTGTTTGTCTGTTTGTTTTTGTTTGTTTCTTTTTTTAATCCTAAAATGGTCTCTGATAATTACACATTTTCTGAACCTCATTGTATAAATCATCTCAATTTCACTAACCAAATGATTATGCAGAGACATAGATGTTATATATGTCCATGATATATGTCTATTTATGTATAAATATCAAAGCCTTGATATGTAAACCTAATCATTGTGTTTGTTCAATGTATAAAATGTACAGTATATGAATATATAGATTAGATCTTTAATGTAATTAAAACATCCGTTATGTAATCTATTCTAATCGAGATTTTTTTTTTCTCTTAACTCTCCTTTCTTTCTTTTCAGTTTTGTGATATAAGTTTATCTGAAATATAATAATAGTAAACAAGTTACAAAGATTTTTGACAAACTTTGCATCTACTTCTTTGAAGTTTTGACTGACCTGATATGCTGAGCTAAATATTTAATCCTCATCAATGGTCCACTTCGAGCTTGAACAGCTTCTTTGTCGTCTTTAAACACTCAGTTAATGTCTAGCCTATATAGATTTTTATGTTATTTAAAATACAGAATTCGAGTTTCAAATTCAAATGTCATTAAGAAGCTAAACTGAAAGATATCAAAGCATTTTTAAAAATTTAAAAATAATCCATTGTGTGTAAACCATAAACAGATAAATCCATGAGAATATTCACTATAACTGACGACACAATCCTGGATAATGTTTAATCCTCCTTACAAAAGATATAATAAATCCAATTCAGATACACGTGGCTTTTTTTCCCCTTTCCATGAATTAAACGGACCCTCTTTGTGTCAACACATTTCTCTTGTCTGGTTATGTCACGAGCCAACTTAATACACTGATGATAATGAATGGGATTCAATCGAAGTACCCAAAATATGGTTTAAAATATAATAACATGTTCTAAGGTTGTTTTTTTTTCTACTCTCTTTCTTATCTGTAATAGTTTTGTTACTGTGTTGCCCTCATGCATGACACTGTGACCTTCTAATTCTTTTTGTGTGTGTTATGTTTATAATTATTTGTCTCATGTTTTTGTATACCATGTACAAACTGAGAATTATGAAATAAATAAACTGAAAAAACTGATCTTAGCTTAAGCGACTGACTCACAGAATTTACCTTAACCATATTTGTTTTTAAAAACATGGAAAAAACATAATTTTTCTTCTATGCATCGTTAAAACTGAACAAAAAATAATTCGGTTTCAACAGGATTCGAACCTAACCTATGCCCTCGTCATCAAAATTAAGATAAATGAGTTAGGCCACTGAGCCAAACAACCTTGTTATTATTAGACATCAAAGTTAATGATAAATTATAAAATAAATATATACCCCTTGACTAAGGTGGTAAAGTTTTTACTGATAATAAACTTTGCTAGACTACATTATGATGCGCTTCTGTAACAAAAAATGAGACAAGAACTTAGTTTAGATATGTTCTTCAACTAGACTTTCCCTTTTACCTATCTATTAGTCTGTCGCTTTAACGGTTTATACGTATCGCTGAAATGTCAAAGGGAAACCGAAAATTCACTGTCCATGAAGATAACAAATACAGACATATTATGGGACTTACAAATGTGCGTGAAGTTAGCTGCCAGTTGCCAGTTGCCAATTCAATTGGCAACTGGCAACTGGCATCTAACTTCATAGTCCAGCTACCAATTCAAACTAAAATGCAATTGTAACCAGAAGCCAGATCGCCAAAGAAGGCGAATTGTCAATTGGCAGCCAGGTGCCAATTCAAAAAGTAGCATGAATTCTGACCATTGAGTGAATTGGCAACTGGCAACTGGCAGCGAGATGCCAATTCGAAAAGTATCATGAAAACTAAACATTGAGTGAATTGGCAACTGGAAACTGCCAGTCAGGTGCCAATTTGTCTAACACCTGAATCGTCAATTGGCAACTGGCAGCTAGATGCCAGTTCGACGAGTATCATGTATAAGTGAAATTAATTGAATTGGCATCTGGCAGCCAGTGGCCCATTCCTTAAAGATCGCAAATTGGCAACTAGCAACGGGCAGCTAGATGCCAATTCGACGAATACCATGAAATATTGATATTAACTGAATTGGCAACTGGCAACTTGCAGCCAGATGCCAATTCATTAAAAATCGCGAATTGGCAAGTGACAACTGGTAGCCAGATGCCATTTCGACAAATACCATGAATTATTGATATTAACTGAATTGGCAACTAGCACCTGGCAGCCAGATGACAATTCATTAAAGATCGCGAATTGGCAACTAGCAACTGGTAGCCTGATGCCAATTCGACAAATACCATGAATTATTGATATTTACTGAATTGGCAACTGACAACTAGCAGCCAGATGCCAATTCGACAAATATTATAAATTGGTGACATTAACTGAATTGGCAACTAGCAACTGGCAGCAAGATGACAATTCATTAAAGATCGCGAATTGGCAACTGGTAGCCAGATGCCAATTCGACAAATACCATGAATTATTGATATTAACTGAATTGGCAACTGGCAACTTGCAGCCAGATGCCAATTCGACAAATATTATAAATTGGTGACATTAACTGAATTGGCAACTAGCAACTGGCATCCAGATGCCAATTCATTAAAGATCGCGAATTGGCAACTGGCAACTGGTAGCCAGATGCCAATTCGACAAATACCATAATTTATTGATATTTACTGAACTAGCAAGTGGCAACTGGCAGCCAGATGCCAATTCATTTAAGAACGCGAATTGGCAACTGGCAACTGGTAGCCAGATGCCAATTCGACAAATATTATAAATTGGTGACATTCACTGAATTGGCAACTAGCAACTGGCAACCAGGTGCCAATTCGACAAATATTATAAAAAGATGACATTAACTGAATTGGCAACTTGCAACTGGTAGCCAGATGCCAATTCGACAAATACCATTAATTATTGATATTGTATGAATTGGCAACTGGCAACTGGCAGCTAACTTCACGCACATGACTAACAAAATCGCCCTTTTAACAACATACATCTAGTTTTTGTTTTGTAAATCAGTGTGATAATTCTAAAGAAAAAGTAAACAAGCCTCTATAGGAATAAGTTACTATTTGGTAGGTCCTATAGGAACGTATTTCTAGTTCATACATAATTCGTCCTACAGATGAACATTTTAATTTTTGTTATCATTACTTTTAATGATTTTTTTACAAACATTTTCTTGTAATTTAATAACTAATCTATTTGATCTTTACGTGGAAGCTTGTTTGTGGTCTGTTTCCGTAAAAACAAAAAACACTGCTTTTTTTGTTTGTCTGTTGATGTTTTTTCTTCCTTGAATAAACTGTTTTATTCTACAGCATTTTGGCTTGTTTTTGTCATTTGTTTTCAGAGATTAAAGTACAGAAACTGACAGCGAACCAAAAGTTACAGACCATGGATAAATAAAGAAGACAATTTAAATCTGGATGTTTTAAATAAACCATTGGACTTAAAAAACCGGAGAAGTTCCAGCAGTCAAATAGTTATTTGCAAAATATTGTTAATTTAGGCCATCGGTCAGAAAACAAAGGCTGAAGGAAAGTATCATGTGAGATGAATCGTGGTATTGAAGAATCAGTTGGATTTACAGTTCAATGAATATCTCTAACAATGCGGCAACAATACGGCTTATAACCCTGTTCTGAAACGAAGGGAGAGAACTGAGATAAATCTTTCTTTTTAAACAAAAACGTATGTATCTCCAAACTGAACATATTTTAGGCTCTTCTGATATATGAACGTTGACATTAGTCCCTTATTTTCTTCTCGAAGGTGAACTAATATCAGTCAAGTTATGCCGATTTCAAATTGTGTTGCATTCAGAATATGTGGACTATATATAGATCTAGTGGAATTCAAACTTAACTTATGCATGTTTCATTGTTTATCTTTTTGTATATTTTATTCCATTTAATTGAGAGAGTATTATTTTGTATTTTTGAAGCGGGGAAATTTCCATGTCTGAAATGTGTTTGTTTTTTAAGTGGTTGAAGCTTTGTTTCGTATATTTTTTAACTTTACAGCTTAAAAGTATTGATAAGCGTGAACATTTTTAAGAGATCTATTGTTATACTGAAAAGTTATGTGTTATGAAGGAACGAGCAAATGTCCACGATTTGTTATTAACAGGATATTTATTTTTGTTCACACTTGAAATCTGAAAATATTTTAATCGTTTTTAACTATTAATTACAAGTGTAGAAATTTCCATGCCGGAAATAGGTTATGCATATCTTATTATTTTCTCTTTTTTTCCTTTTTTATTTCATTAAATTGGAGGAGTGCAATTCTTTTATTTTCGAAGCGTGGAAATTTCCATGCTTAGAGTAGTATGTGTTTCAGTTGGTTAACATGGTTTCATGTGGTTATCTATTTGATTTTGTGGCACCAATTCACAGCTGAAAAGCAACGATAAGCGTGGAAATTTCCAAGCCTGAAATAGTTTATGCATATATTCTTTTTTGTTTATCTTTTAGTCCATTCAGTTGGGGGTGCTCTTTTTTTATTTTCGAAGCGTGGAAATTTCCACGCCTAGGATAGTATGCGTTTCAGTTGGTTAGCTATTTTGACTTGATGGAATCATTTCACAACTGAAAAACAAAGATATGCGTGATAATTTCCACGCTTGAATTTCTGTATTTTTTGCATATCATGATATTTGCCACTGATTTACAATGTTAAATTTTGTTTTCATCTTGTGAGACTTTTATATTTTATTTGTTACTGTTATTTGAATTAATTTTGTATATACATCTTTGTACCTTGTTATGCACAAGCGTGGACGTTTTCACGGCACCGAATGAATAATTACTTTCTTACTTTATAGAAAAGATTTGTGGGCGTGCAAATTTCCACGCCGCCTCGCGAGGGAGAGGAAATTTCCACGCTTGATATTGTCTCATCTTTTTCATCATAAACCTTCTGACAAATACAAATGATCAACTGATTATCACTGTCATGCATGCTTGGTATCTTTAGAACAATAGGCTGATATCACATCCTTTGTAACTGATTCTGCATGTTGCAGCCTGCTTTCTCCCTTGATATCAAACTGCCAGTAAGCTCAGGCAAAACAACTTTAATGAAGTAGTTTCCAATCTTTTCAACCGTCTCCTTACATAACATTTCATCTTGATAAATACGCTCTACCTTTCACTCGGCTGGGGTCCAAACTACAAAATCGCAATACTTCTTTTCAGTGGTTAAAATTTGTGTCTGCACTTGGTAATAGTAACGATGACCCTTTTTCAATTTTCCAGATTCAACATAATCTAACTGATTTTCACTGATTGCCTTATCTTTCAACGAATAAGGGCACTTAATTTCTACAATACCGTCACCACAACAGTCACAGGTAATTAGAGCTTCAGGACTCGCACCAATATAGGGATGTTTGACACTAACACAAAAGCCAGCCTTTTCTACTTTAAAGTTTGTGTATGTGTTCTTCATTGTTTCTGAAAAACAAGCCAGTGCCTTTTTTTCATTGTCGCAACCCCATTGCATTGCTTTGTTTGAGAAATATTTCCCTAATCCACATATCTGTTTCAAAGTTGACTGTGCTGGTTTTTCAACAGAAGCTGAACAGACAGTCTTCATATTGGAGGCAGTTATGCGTCCAAAGCGCAAAGCATACCACTCTTTACATTTTTTCTGTTGTTTTGGTACATACTCCCCATTTTTGCTTTGTTCCCTTGTTACACTTCATAAATATCTATACATTCTTCACCAAGTTGGTCAAGACCCATTTTCAAATACTTTTCATCTCGAAGACTTGCTAAGTTCACTGCTAGCTTTGTTGAACCGAAATTTTCACACAAACGAATTCGTCACACGTGTGAAAAATTCGTACGAGTTCTTCACATACGTGTGAAAATTTCGTACGAAAATGGCCAAAAATGTGCTGTGAAAATTTCGAGGCCTATTTACTAACCACCACTAGGTATCAACGAATTTTTCACATAATTATGTGACACATTCCTACGTCTTGCACACATGACTATGTTATGAAGTTAAATCCTGAAAACTATAATTATTACTGTTAGCTCTTATGGATTTACATGATTTCTCAGCATTTGAAAATATCTCTAGCTCCTCGGTATCGTGCATTTTTGACGCATGGAGTCGCTCCTTTGCTCGGGAAAGCATAATTTAAACAAGATGCAACAATAAAGGACCTATAAGTCGTATTGTATTATATAGGAAGTCAGTATAGATATTTTCCTAGTTCAATCATAGGTAGATGCAATATAATTTTGTAAAATGAGAACTTGTAAGAATGTAATCTTGACGCAATCTTAATTTTCGTCAAGCAAACGTCACGCGACGAATCGCAATGTTGCGTGTTGTATCGTAAAGTGACGATGTTGTATTGCAATTAAGCATTATCGTATCGCGTTATTACATGTCGTACGCTGGGCGACGCACGGCAATGCGATACGACATTGCGACATTTTCCGAATTTGTATCGGATTGTCATGCGCTGTATCGCCATGTTGCGATGTCTTATCGCACTTCCGCTGTCGCTAGTCGCATATATGGTATTTACGGAGAGATGTCGTTTTAAAATTTATTAAGTGGTTGTATTTCAATATTATGGAACTAAACCGCAGTCGATCAGTCTGACACCATTTGACAGACCGGACACATCAATTTGTAAGGATGACCTTCAAACATCGACATTTTCAAATAAATACCTCCGGCAGCGTTTCGGGCCATTAAATTTATGACGCTGTGTATACCCGGAGGCGGCCCTGCAGTGGGATCAAACCACAACATGTCGATGTAAATAAACACAGACAAAATGTCAAATTAAAGGGATATCACGCATCTAGCAAACAGAGCCAGGCTCATAGTCCAAGGAGGACCAGAATAAATAACTACCCTGAAGTGGTGACGGGGAATGTCACGCGACAACTCGATATTGCATCATTGTGATATTACACACGACATTCTCAAACGAAGTTATGAGTATTTCAAAACTTTTATGATATTCATATATCATTATTATATTTCCTGCCAATTATGTGATAAGTGTAAACTTATTGATAATGGGGACACAGCTTGTGAATCGAGCGAGCCTCTCCTTAAAATTAATTAGTTTCACTTAATATGTTCTAAATTACTTTGAATATATAGTGGGCAAAGCTTCGAATTCCCGCCAAAACTAATAAGTAAACAAATCTTAATGAATAAGTACACCAATTTTGACTACTTTCCAGTGATTTTATTGGATGAAAATCAGGTTGTAGTCTAATGCAAAGGTTGACATTATTTCAGCCGTTTGATGATCTTACCGGCTCTTTTTTCAAGCAAGTCTTTGTACATTGCCGATTTTTGAAATCAAAGATTTTTGGAATTTTTGGAATGAAGTCATATCTCTGAAACTATTGAAGAAATCAACTGAAAGTTCACACATGGCTCCTTGGTCATTATGTAAGATTACTAATTAAGTCCCAAAAGTTTTGGTTGGATTTTAACAGAATTATTCCCCTTAATGTACTCAGTAAAATCTTAAACCTAGGTTTTGAAGTTTTTGGAATGAAGTCATATCTCTGAAACTGCTAAAGATTTCATTTGAAAGTTCACACATGACTTCTATATCACAATACATAAATACATGTAATTTATTACGATCACCAGTTCGTTGACGTCAGCGTTGACTTACGTTAATGAAATAGTCAATTAACTTCGAAATTATCAGGCAGCGTGCACTGCCGACGGTGGTGCTTGTACATTCTACTCTAGGCAGCGTGCACTGCCGCCGGTGATGCTCGTACATTCAACTCTAGGCGGCGTGCACTGTCGCCGTTGGTGCTCGTTCCTTCTACTCTTGGCAGCGTGCACTGCCGCAGGTGATTTTCGTACATTCTACTTTTGGCAGCGTGTACTGCCGCCGGTAGTGCTCTTACATTCTACTCTTGGCAGCGTGCACTGGCGCCGGCGCTCTTACCTTCTACTCTAGGCAGCGTGCACTGCCGCCGGTGGTACTCGACCTCGCGTTCCTCCGATAACAAGTCACTCGTCATGACGCTATTGTATCTTCATTGTTTGGGCTATAAGAGGAATAACTCAGATTCATTACTGAATCAAAACATCCTGAAGAAATTCTCCTGATACGCAAAAAGGTCCTAGTGATTTTCATTGGGCGGGTGCGTGCGTGTGTTTGATAGATCCTCTGATATACGTACCTTTGTTCAAAAAAAATATGTGAATTTTTCGTTGGACAATATTTTGTCAAATCATTTTTCTACTTTTTTTGTCATGTGAAAATTTCGTAACTGTTTTAGGGGGGGGTCTAAGGTTCCATACGAAATTTTCACAAATATGTGAAATTTTCGTACGAAATTTTCACACGTATGTTAGGGATTCGTACGAATTTTTCACACGTGTGACGAATTCGTTTGTGTGAAAATTTCGGTTCAACATAGCTTGCCTTCCTTCAAAATGTCAGGGATAAAGATATCTTGAAACTCCGACCTACTTGAACAGACAGCACTGCTGGCTTTAAGTTTGCTTGGAAAAGTTTCCTAGCAAAGCTGTCTTTTTCTTCCTCTGTGGGCTCATTTACCTTGGGCAACTTCAGAATAGACCTATTAGGCAAAGGAGTTCCATTTATTACAGATTCAAAATGACGTTTCTTCACTTCTGCTGAGGTAAAATCAATGTCCTTGACTTCTGCATACTGAACCTTATCCACGTAAGAGAGCACAGGCCAGTAAGCCTTTTTCTGTGTCAAAAAATGTACTTCCAATGGCAGATTCCAAAAAAAATGTAAATGAAAATCTAGCAAACGTAGTTAATTCATTCTAAGATATTAAATTGGAAAACAGATTCGCGTCTGATAGGTTTGCATTTGTTTATTTGCATGCTCACTGTTACATCGGACCTCGGTTAGACTATAAGTAATGTTAGTGAAGGAGCGGGGGATCGAACTCGGGACCCCTGGTTTACCAGTCCAGCGCGTTACCACTGGACAACATCCGCTCCAGAAGTTTTCTCTATAATGTAAAAGTTCTTTAATGTGACACCAGTGAAATATTACTCAGAATTTTATAACAGTCATTGTTTCTCCGTTGCTCCACTCATGAAAACAAGACATAAACTTGTGAACAACATTGCGGCGAAAATGTTTGTTGGTCAAATTTTACAGATAATTAATTTTCAACTTAGCACCCGGCATTGTCTTTATCCTGTTTTACATGCGAAAAACATTTTTACGTTGAAACAAATCTTCAAAAGTCTTGTATTGTCTCATCTTTAATTTAGCCAATGATTAAAAAATGAAAACCCGTAAAAATATTTCGATCAATACAAGTTTTAATAATTAGGAGTTGGCATGCTACATCTATCGACACATCAAAGAAAATACCCGTCAAAAAATATTAGAGCGGTGCTTAATAACGCTGCCGAATGTTTTACGTCATACGTTCCGTATAGTAAGCTGTCACTGGTTGATCGCTCCCAGTCGCTTCATTTGATTGACATCAACTAACGGAGAGTACGTGGTGTTCTATTGATAACTATCTGATGTAATTGTTGTTTATCTAAGACATGTCCCTTTGACAATTAAGGGATGTAGGTGACTTCAAAGCATATCGGAAACACAGCCTGAAGGCATGTCGCACGCGACAAGCGGTAATAGGCTAGCTAGAACTAGAACCCCGGTACCAAATCCGAATTATAGGTATTAACTCCATTAATACAGCATTCACTAGGTGCAATTTTGTTACCTATAGATACTGGTTTGCACACTAACACTAACTGTCTAGCATTTCAACTTCATACACCTGATCTTAGGCAATTACTACTTGAATTTCATTATATCCCTCCCCACCCCGTCAACCTCCCGCACAGGGAAGGGAGGGAGCGGGGATGATACTGGAATCAACTTGACCAGCTAACTGCCTGGCTTGGTTATTTGTCGAAGGCATAATTCAAAAAGTATTGGCGGTATCGGTTTGAAACTTCTTTGATGAAACAAAAGATGGATAGACCTGATTGGGAAAATATAGATCTCTTTAGCATAATTTTAAAGTTATTGCCATTTGTAATTTATCAAACTTACCTTCGTAGATGGACAGATCTTACTGGGGAGATCGCAGTGTCCAAGAGCCACAACTTTCTTAGCGTAATTTTGCAGTTATTGTCCTTTGTGATTTTTCATCCTTAATTTATGGCCGGTGAATCACTCAAAAGTATTGGATATATCAACTTGAAACTTCACACTTTGATAAATTTCATTGATAAAGTGCAGTGCAGAAGTATGAACCATGACGTTCTTATGCATAGTTTTGCAGTTAATGTCCGTTGTAATTTTTTATATCTATTGTTCATAACTTTAAGGCAATATCATGTTTTAACATGAAACTACATAATGCTCTACTGACAAAGGGATATGTGGGAGCATTTTCGACAGGACAGTGGTTTTCAAAGTTTAATACCGAGTACACTGGTGCAGCATGTAGAGGAGTATTCAGTCTCTTGTAGGATCAACCAATAATTATGAGATATGAACACTTTTAAACAACCTTTCTGCAAAATGGAAGGAAAAGAAAATATTGGCAACACTGATTACTGGTTCTATGACCCAAACAAATTCAGTGCCTTCAGTGCTTTGATCTTTTTCCGCACCGTGGTACTCTAGGCAATACTTCAGTAAATTCACGCAAAATAATTTTGAACACTTCTGGTGACAGTGTTTAGAAGAAATCACAGCTTCGTAGAAGAGGCGGATAAATCTTATTTCAAGATATCAAGGGTGAAAAAAGGAAAAGGTTTTTAGATCTATCAAATAAAGAAGTATTTCGAACCTTTTTGCATCTACCCCTAGATATACTAGAGACCGGAACAGGCCGGCATACACAGGCATAAAGTACACGCTCACATGTACATGTATATGTCAATACAACACACCAAATACCTCTGATTTAAATACCATTATGTCTCAGTTGTTTGTACTTAAGAAAAAGTGGTCGTAAAATGGTCGTAAAAATACTTCGTCTAATAGACCAACTCTTTAATCAGAGTATGATATGTTAAAACTGTACCTGTGCACTTTCTTTTGTATTAACAAATACCTCATTAGTAAAACAAAACACATTTTCATGCATGACTTCTCTAACCAAAACTACATTGAAGATGAATTACTTTACTCGGGTTGCACGTTTTATAAAGTTTAAATAAAGACTGAATAAAATACACTATCATTACAGAGGAACAGTTCATGCTAGATAATGTGAAGGTGACGTAACAGATAATGCTTGTTTACGTGGTCGATCCATAACTACGACGCACTTTTATACCTATATATATGTAAGCATTGCTGATGTAACATTTGAATATGTCATAGGCTAAAAACCAGAAACCCTATGTTTGTATAGGGAAGACTTGTTTTTTTTTCCGGGAAAGGGTTACAAAAGACTAAAACAACAAGTAGGGTTGCTACATGATGCAATTTGAGAAATGGAGCAATGACAGTCTTAAAGAGACACAACTACGTCGTGTTTTAAATGTAACAGTACAGCCGAAAAGCAGACGATAAAATACCGGTACTGAAGGGTACCGGAAACAGAAAAACATGCGCGTGCATTACAAAGCGCTGCAATACACAAACATGACATGTTTCATATGTTGGTATAATTTTAATTACTGACAAAGTAAAGTCCATTTTTGATAAACAGAAACTATTAGCATGTCTGTAAAGGTTAACCATTGACTTCTGTGACCCATGAAAACCCGTGTGTCATGTGTGGTGCATAACATCTTGATTAATTCTGCTGGTTCACCACAGTCACTAAGTCGTCATTTTTTTATGGAACCTGATAAATCAGTCATTGTCAGAAGACTAAAACCTTACTGAAATAAACATATTAAAATAAGTAACATAAGTTACTTGTTAACTTAATAACTGTACTGGCTTGTTACGTTCGAAAATATAAATAACCTGTTATAAGTATAAATTAAGTAATCCGTATTCAAAATAGACTGAAATTGAAAACACAAAGCCATAATTATGTAATAATTAATTTTTGTTTTTACCCCACAGTATTCCCCTTGGTCTCTTTACCAGAAAAAAGAAAAATTAATGCTCTTAGCTGGGGTGCAAATAGCCACTCATTTTTTGGGCTGTACTTAGTGAACCAACGACATCTTTTCTTAATCATTACCATCTGAACTGAAATGTTATTTGCATTTGTGACCATAGTAGACGGCAGTTAGTCTACATATTTGTACGCTCTGATAACTGTCTGCACAGTCTGCACTGTTCACTGTAAAGCTAGAGAATTTAAGTCAAGACAATAGTCTCTAAACTAGTGTCTTCCCTAAACATTATTTCTGTCAATGAATGTTTGCGAAATATACAAAATATTATACAATATTAAATTACGAAATTTTCACACATACGCACGCACGCACGCTCGCGCACACACACACACGCACGCACACACACACGCACACACACACACAAAGAAAAAAAAGGTACATGCAAAGCTTTTTGTACGGGACGGACATTCTGCACACATACACACACACACCAGGGCAGTGGTGTGTGTGTGTGTGTGTGTGTGTGTGTGTGAGAGAGAGAGAGACAGAGAGAGTGTAGCTGGTATAAACTATTTGTAATCACTGGCAGCTGCTGTATTTATAGAATACTAAAATTACACTAGTGACATTGAATAATTGTTTTACAAATAAATCAAATAGTTTCAATATTAAAATTTCAGCATTGAATTTGACAGAATAATAAAAAATGAGCATGCTCAAATGAGCCTGTTGGTTCTGTTTTATCATACCAGGTACTGTGAAAATTGTTATGTTTATACATTACAGTGGCTACACTGGCTGTATATAAACACCTATTACAAGTATACTATCACTATTATTGTGTCAAGGACACTAAATGAAAAATGAGTGGAATTTAATGCATTTAACACAGCTTTTAAAATAAAATTACAGTGGATTACTCTTACATCAGGACTTTCCTTAAACAATGATGTAGGAATTGTATGAGAAAGAATCTTGTAAGTTTTTACCTTGGCTATAAGTCTTTCAATATGAACTCTTTCTTTTGCAATTTTCTGTGTTAAATAGGTATCAGATACAGACATCTGTGCTGAACATTTAGTAAATGGCGGAATATTAAGTAGCAAGCCCATTTCCTCCAATTCATTTTGTATTGTAAAGCCCTTATCTGCCATTACACCATCACCTCGGTTTATATAACCATGTGCAACATAATCTTTCAACAATTTAAAAAATCCACTTAGTTCACAAATTAATTTATCAGAGATACTGCCAGTAAACAATTCTGAAATAAATATTACTGATCCTCTTGGATCACATCCTATTAAAGCTTTAAGTGTTGTTGATGACTTATAGTCACTGTACATTTGAGACTGTAAACCTAAAGCATTTGGTACTTATGTTTTAAACTCAGTACCATCTATAATAACTAATGTTGTTGGAAATTCTCTTTTAAATCTGGAAGGCATTCTTGAAATCAGAGTATCTCTATCTGGCCAAATTGATATCTGGCCAAACTTAAAGTACATTAAATCTAAAATTTTATTGAAAACTACACCAGCAGATTGCAGAGATAAACCAAATCTTACAGCTATATCTTTTAAACCAAAATCATGCCTTAGTCTGCACAGTAAAAGAAATAAAGCATTTTCATTACTTAAGTTTTTTGCATCATTCCTTCCATAATTTATTTTGGCATTTGGATCTGGAAACAAAAATGAAAACAGAAACAGGAAATTTACATATGTTATACCTGTGTAATAAATAAATAAGTTTTTTAAAGTCTTTTCTCTCTGGCTAATCCCTTCAACAGTAAAAGGTTGATTTCTGTTTATCTGTCTTTTGAGAGTTGTAACCCTTTTCTTAAGTAAATGACAATCATTTTCTTTTTTTCTCAGTTGTTCCTTTAGGGAGATGTTTTCTTCTATGAGTATTTCTATGGCTTCTGCGTGCTGTTCTGTAATAAAAAATATACATGTATGATTTCAGACTAGAGACCTACTAACAGTGGAACCAGTAACAAGTTCAGGATGTGGAGATCTTTGTGTCACAAATACTGCCCAAGTGAAATTGCCTGAAACCTATAAACAATTAGCACTAGAGTACGGCTAAATCTAAACTACTGACGAATTAACTGACGACATAGAATAAGAAGAAAAACACTGACCACATAGGTAAAGAAGGATTATCGGAAAACACTGACCATATAGACAAAGAAGGATTGTCGATAACGTTAAATAGGTGTGAAAATGGTCATGGTTATTGCACATTACATTGAATGGATTAAATTAATAAATGTGTTATCATATATCAAACTGAATGTAGGCCTACTAGATTTGTTCCGAAAATAACACATATATGAAGATTGTATAAGATATAAATAAAGTCACTAGTCAACAAATGACAAGATGTCGTATGTATATCATACATTTATGTTTTACACGTTCATATTATATAAAAAGAACAAAACAATATTTTTATATATATTTATCTGGTCAGTGTTATCTCGCTTTATCATTGATTAATAACTATAAATAATTGGTCAGTATTTTCTTACAACCAGAGACATAGATATATCTTTGTTAAACATAAAACTGGTCAGCATTTTATTACTATATTTAACTGGTCAGTGTTTTCTCGCTTAATCAATGATTTATAACTATATAAAATTGGCCAGAATTTTCTCTCTCTCTATATATATATAACTGGTCAGCATTTTCTTACTACATTAAATTGGTCAGCATTTTCTAATTATACTGAACTGGTCAGTGTTTTCTCACTATATCAGTGATTTATATCTATATACAACTGGTCAGCGTTTTCTCACTATATATAACTGGTCAGCATTTTCTTACTATATTTAACTGGTCAGTGTTTTCTCTTTTTATCAAAGATTTCTCACTATATATAACTGGTCAGCAGTTTCTTACTATATTTAACTGGTCAGTGTTTTCTCGCTTTATCAATGATTTCTCACTATATATAACTGGTCAGAGTGTTCTCGCTTTATCAATGATTTCTCACTATATATAACTGGTCAGAGTGTTCTCGCTTTATCAAAGATTTCTCACTATATATAACTGATCAGCAGTTTCTTACTATATTTAACTGGTCAGTGTTTTCTTACTATATATTACGGGTCGTAACAAGATGTCGTATGTATATCATACATTTATTTTTTACATGTTCATATTATGTAAAAAGAACAAAACAATATTTTATATTTATTTAACTGGTCAGTTTTTTCTCGCTTTATCAATGATTTATAACTATAAATAATTGGTCAGTATCAGTTCTCACTATATTTATAACTTGTCAGCATTTTCTTACAACATTAAACTGATCAGCATTTTCTTACTATAATTAACTGGTCAGTGTTTTCTTACTATAACTGGTCAGCAAGTGACACACTTGTTTATCTCACCTTCAAATTTTTAACGACAGTCCCCCAGGCGATTGATTGATGTCGCGTGCTTAAAAACACTAGATCGTTGGAACAAGAATAAACTTAATTAACGACTTTTGTGTTGTGTGTTTCATGCCTAGCGGGAAGTAATTAAATATCTTGAATAAAAGATAAGCCACATGTATTTTGATTTGATGTGCACGTAAGAGTAGAATACTTGCGTTTTGTAATGTGCTTAAAACGAGTCTTAGTGAATTTTGTCACATTGCCCTTATTGTATACTTCGTATACCTGGGTGAAAATAAAAAGATCAGTTCTGTTCTGTTTTATTCTGTAAAAAGGTAACTGCTGACTATTCATAAAAGCATATTTGTCGACAATGGAAAATGAGCAAAATGAAATTTTGAATTTCATGAAAGATTTAGAATGCGCAATAACTAAATCAACAATGTTTCAAAAAAAGAAATCAGAAGTTCAAATATATATATTCACCTTGCCATATATATAAATTGAAAACACTACATGTAGTTATAAATCATTGATAAAACAAGATTAAAATGCTGACAAGTTATATATACTACATACTAGTAGTTAGAAAATGCGGACCAGCTATATGTAGTTTTAAATCATTTATAAAACGGGAAAACACTGACCAATTTAATATAGTAAGAAACTGCTGACCAGTTAGATATAGTGAGAAAACACTGATAGTTAGACGTAAAAGACCTTCATTGATAAAGCGAGAAAACACTGACCAGTAAAATATTGTAAGAAACTGCTGACAAGTTATATATAGTGAGAAATCTTTGATAATGCGAGAAAACACTGACCAGTTAAATATTGTAAGAAACTGCTGACCAGTTATATATAGTGAGAAATCATTGATAAAGCGAGGAAACACTGACCAGTTAAATATAGTAAGAAAATGCTGACCAGTTAAATATAGTAAGAAACTGCTGATCAGTTATATATAGTGAGAAATCTTTAATAAAGCGAGAAAACACTGACCAGTTAAATATTGTAAGAAACTGCTGACCAATTATATATAGTGAGAAATCATTGATAATGCGAGAAAACACTGACCAGTTAAATATTGTAAGAAACTGCTGACCAGTTATATATAGTGAGAAATCTTTGATAAAGCGAGAAAACACTGACCAGTTAAATATTGTAGGAAACTGCTGACCAGTTATATATAGTGAGAAATCTTTGATAATGCGAGAAAACACTGACCAGTTAAATATTGTAAGAAACTGCTGACCAGTTATATATAGTGAGAAATCACTGATAAAGCGAGAAAACACTGACCAGTTAAACATTGTAAGAAAATGCTGACCAGTTATTTATAATGATAAAATGGTGTATAATTCTATATAGTTATAAATCATTGATAGAGCGAGAAATACTGACTAGTTAAATACAGTACGAAAATGCTGACCAGTAATATATAGTAAGAAAACACTGACCAGTAATATATAGTAAGAAAACACTGACCAGTAATATATAGTAAGAAAACACTGACCAGTAATATATAGTAAGAAAACACTGACCAGTAATATATAGTAAGAAAACACTGACCAGTAATATATAGTAAGAAAACACTGACCAGTAATATATAGTAAGAAAACACTGACCAGTAATATATAGTAAGAAAACACTGACCAGTAATATATAGTAAGAAAACACTGACCAGTTAGATATAGTAAGAAAACACTGACCAGTAATATATAGTAAGAAAACACTGACCAGTAATATATAGCAAGAAAACACTGACCAGTAATATATAGTAAGAAAACACTGACCAGTAATATATAGTAAGAAAACACTGACCAGTAATATATAGTAAGAAAACACTGACCAGTAATATATAGTAAGAAAACACTGACCAGTAATATATAGTAAGAAAACACTGACCAGTAATATATAGTAAGAAAACACTGACCAGTAATATATAGTAAGAAAACACTGACCAGTAATATATAGTAAGAAAACACTGACCAGTAATATATAGTAAGAAACACTGACCAGTAATATATAGTAAGAAAACACTGACCAGTAATATATAGTAAGAAAACACTGACCAGTAATATATAGTAAGAAAACAATGACCAGAATATATATAAGAAAACACTGACCAGTAATATATAGTAAGAAAACACTGACCAGTAATATATAGTAAGAAAACACTGACCAGTAATATATAGTAAAGAAAACACTGACCAGTAATATATAGTAAGAAAACACTGACCAGTAATATATAGCAAGAAACACTGACCAGTAATATATAGTAAGAAAACACTGACCAGTAATATATAGCTAAAAAACACGACCAGTAATATATAGTAAAGAAAACACTGACCAGTAATATATAGTAAGAAAGAAACACTGACCAGTAATATATAGTAAGAAAAACACTGACCAGTCAGTAATATAGTTAAGAAAAACACTGACCAGTAATATATAGTAAGGAAAACAATGCCAGTAATATTAGCAAGAAAACCTGACCGTAATATATAGTACAAGAAAACACTGACCATGTATATATAGTAAGAAAAACACTGACCAGTAATATATGTAAGAAAACACTGGACCAGTAATATATAGGTAAGAAGAAACACTGACCATATAGTAAGAAAACACTGACCAGTAATATATAGTAAGAAAACACTGACCAGTAATATATAGTAAGAAAACACTGACCAGTAATATATAGTAAGAAAACACTGACCAGTAATATATAGTAAGAAAACACTGACCAGTAATATATAGCAAGAAAACACTGACCAGTTAGATATAGTAAGAAAACACTGACCAGTTAGATATAGTAAAAAAACACTGACCAGTTAGATATAGTAAGAAACTGCTGACCAATATATATAGTGAGAAATCATTGATAAGGCGAGAAAACACTGACCAGTTAAATATTGTAAGAAACTGCTGACCAGTTATATATAGTGAGAAATCATTGATAAAGCGAGAAAACACTGACCAGTTAAATATAGTAAGAAACTGCTGACCAGTTATATATAGTGAGAAATCTTTGATAAAAAGAGAAAACACTGACCAGTTAAATATAGTAAGAAAATGCTGACCAGTTATATATAGTGAGAAAACGCTGACCAGTTGTATATAGATATAAATCACTGATATAGTGAGAAAACACTGACCAGTTCAGTATAATTAGAAAATGCTGACCAATTTAATGTAGTAAGAAAATGCTGACCAGTTATATATATATAGAGAGAGAGAAAATTCTGGCCAATTTTATATAGTTATAAATCATTGATTAAGCGAGAAAACACTGACCAGTTAAATATAGTAATAAAATGCTGACCAGTTTTATGTTTAACAAAGATATATCTATGTCTCTGGTTGTAAGAAAATACTGACCAATTATTTATAGTTATTAATCAATGATAAAGCGAGATAACACTGACCAGATAAATATATATAAAAATATTGTTTTGTTCTTTTTATATAATATGAACGTGTAAAACATAAATGTATGATATACATACGACATCTTGTCATTTGTTGACTAGTGACTTTATTTATATCTTATACAATCTTCATATATGTGTTATTTTCGGAACAAATCTAGTAGGCCTACATTCAGTTTGATATATGATAACACATTTATTAATTTAATCCATTCAATGTAATGTGCAATAACCATGACCATTTTCACACCTATTTACCGTTATCGACAATCCTTCTTTGTCTATATGGTCAGTGTTTTCCGATAATCCTTCTTTACCTATGTGGTCAGTGTTTTTCTTCTTATTCTATGTCGTCAGTTAATTCGTCAGTAGTTTAGTGCGACCCCTAGAGTACACTGTAGAGTGCCCCAAGAAACTGGAAATAAGTACAAGAAGTCAAAGTGAGTCAAGCCAGTGGTACATAGCCAGGAAAAACAGACTAACTGCATCAGTTTTTGGAGAAATCATCAATAGGAAATCAGCTCCAAATGAGAAACTGATTGGCTAAAAATACCTGATCTGGAACGGTGCTATAGGCGTGGCCGTCTATTAATAGGTATAGGAAAACCCACATATTTTAAAAATAGAAATTTGGTAATTTACTATATTGAGGTCTGAACTGATTACTATTTTTTCACATTTTAAATGTTTGTTGATTTACTTTTTGTGAGGAGTATATAGTTGTCCTTCGGAGTGTACTGCGGCTTTCCCGTGCTCGGAATTATAACAGGATAATATCTTTTGTCATAAAATATGGATGTAAGGCATATTTTGAGGCAGATTAGTGTATGGAAAAACTTGATTTTACTGCTTTTGACAATGGCCCTTCTACAGTTAGACTTTGGTAAGTGGATTTTTTAAATCATCGTTTATAAATAAAAAAGACGTTTTTAAGGGTGGTCTTTTAAAAAATTTTCTGTAGACAAATTTAATCTACATCTAAAATTCAAAACAATATACAAGTAAATCTTGGCTTATTAGGATCATATACTTTAATAACACGTGTTTGCAACAAAGGTCTTTAATAGTACCATCATTAGATTGTGAAATTTCGCCTGACTTCGCCATTCCTCGTAACGGTTACGGAGGTACTTCGGGATAACTCGTCTTAATTATTCTCTAAAAAAATATATACGTTACAAATTGCGTTTTCGTGTAGAAAAGTATTGTAAACAAAAATTAAATAACTGCTCTTTGTTTGGTATACTAACAATATAATATCTAAATTCCCAACGATTCGT
The DNA here is from genome assembly GCA_012932295.1 of Cyclina sinensis. Classification (NCBI taxonomy): domain Eukaryota; kingdom Metazoa; phylum Mollusca; class Bivalvia; order Venerida; family Veneridae; genus Cyclina; species Cyclina sinensis. The sequence goes on along the minus strand of JAAONU010000019.1, from coordinate 46,391,221 downwards.
TGAAATTATCGGAAGTTTGAAATCCACCACTTTATTTAGAGATTATAAGAAACGTCCTTCACCGTAAATGTCAAAATGGAAGTCCGCGATAAAACAGGCCGTTACAAGAAAATTGTGAATTCTCGGCGAATTAAGAAACAGTCGAGTGTTATAGTAGATCACAATTATGTTGGCTTACCTTAGAACACTTTCCCTGAACAGCTGACCCAATGTATTGTCTGGATTCACTTAGATATTGACTCGTCCACTTTAGAAGTGTCGTCTAAAGATGGCGGTCAGGAATCGTCTGGCCTGGACTAAAACTCGCACCATCCGGTAGGTACCGGTAAACGGGTCATCTCACCACACTCCCCCCGACTTTATGGACTTGGTCCCCTCTCTGGGTCTGTGGCAATCGATAACTTGTTTAGTCCAATCCTGGGTTTCAAACCAGTACTGGCTGATCCGCCAATGCAGACTATTTACTCTACCGATAGTCTGCACTAGTCCATTAGGTCATCCTGACAAGTTTTGAACTGACAAGAGACTAGGACTTCAAGGCATCTTGGAGGTGGCATCTCGGACAGGCCAGAGTCATCAGAGACAACTCTGTCCACCACTGCTCAACAGTGACCAGTCTCTCGACTCCCAAGCCATGTGAATAGTTTGACTAATCTTGGCTCTGCTGTCGCTCTTCTGAGACTTGGACCTCCATGCCTTTAGACCATTTTCCGTATAACTTTGGGCGTTTGCCACTGTTTCTCGGAAAGGTCCCTAACCTTAACCTCTCGCCTGATGGCGACCTCGCCAGCAGAAAACTGAGAACTGGTTATACCACACCATTGACTTCTAGCACCATTGTTTTCTGGGTCGAGGGTTGTCACTAACACTCACACCTATGTCACTTGGGTGATTGCTCCATGTGATACCATGCGACCCTTGTGACCTTGGGGTTACCGACGTCCCGATGGATCTGCAACTCCCCTCCAGGTCATCGGCCCTTGTGCGATGATCCCTTATGACTTTTCAGGGTCAAGTTGATCTTTCGCAGCCCTTGCGATGCCAAGAGAGTTGCCTCATCGGCGTCCCTCGTGAACGAGGCCCAAATCCGGTCAGCCCTTGTGCAAAATCACATCCCCCACAAGGCAGCTCACTCATTCAATTCCAGAGACATATCCACCACACCGTCACGGTACCGGTACCCGTGACAGCGGATGTAAATTGATACGTCCCTGGTCAGCTCAATGTTTCAGGATAATGTTTTACTGAGACAACTTCTCCATCCACCTGGCTAGCTGTCCCTGTGGTCCTTTAAACCGCAATTTAACCAAGTGAGGCTTGAGTGGACAGTCCTCACTGTAAATGGTCGACCCAGCAGATATCTCTAAAATCTGGCATGACGCAGTTTCGCTAGAAGTTTCTTCTGTGTGAGTCTGGTCAAGAATGGCGTTTGCCCCTTCTTGCACCGACTACAGACGCATGGTTATCTGACTTGTGTTATCAAGTTCCAGATACTTTTCCACCAAGTATTCTCTGCCAGTCTGCTTTCTTTTCTCTAACAGGCGGTAACTGTCAGTAGTATTTACCACACACATCACTGGATTTCTTCCAGCTTCGTGTACTACCCTTTAGACTAATATCTTTAAACCATCAACAGATCCAATGAAGTAGTCAGGCATAGGGTCACTTGACTTACATATGACCCTAACCACGGAGTTTGGTGGAACTACCTGTCTCCGTCCTATGACCACCCTGGCTACAACAGGAACACCTTTTCGGCTGCCCATATTCAGTTGGATCAACTGACCCTCAAAGGTCAAGATTTCCTGACCCATTCCAATATGGCTGCCCCCTGTTGAACAAGATATCAAATCCCAGCAGCATTTCTGTTCAATTGGTGCCAGGTACACTCTTTACCTGTACCGCTTCTCACCAATCTTTAACCTAACTGGACCTACAACAAATCCTTTCATGGACATCTGGCGTCCAGCAGTAAGGAGTTTCACCTCCCGTGACTTCTGTGGCTTCCCCCTCAGCCAATTACACAACCTATCCGAAATGATGGTAACCTGAGCCGCTGTATCCACAATAACCTCCACTGTCTGGTCACCTACCTGTATTTTCATACTAAACTGTGACACAGACTTTAACTGGCACACTGTAACAGCATCTGGCTCCCCATCCCCCCTCATTTCAGGTTGACCCTTAGGCTGCCTGGAAGGACCACCCATTTCATTTGTTGTAGTCCTGCTGCTAATGCATGCCTGTTCTGGTATCTCAGTACTCAAGTCGGGTACTTGGCCCCCAACTTTTTCCTGTACCCATACAGTCTCACCCCTTGCTTGGCAAGAAGAGACTCCACACTGATGACATCTGGCGCTAACTGGAAGGACACCTTTAACTGCTCTCAAATCCGACCTTGGATTCTACTGGAGCAATGGGCAATCCTGCTTGAAGTGGCCTTTTTTCCCACACTCAAAGCAAACACCCACAGTCTTTCTCCTTCCCTGGGATGGATTTGGCCTCTGCCAGCCCTGGCTGTCAGATGTCTTGACCTCCTCATCAAGTTTGAGTACCATCCTATCAAAGCTCTTTTGAAGCTTGTCAATGGCAGCTTCCAAGGAACTGGTCTGAGGAGCAGCTTTGGCTTGTGCCCCTTCAGATGATGTTCCCTGCACCGCACATACCGTAGCGCTGTCATCAGCTGTTTCCTTGCTGGTTCGTTTCTTTGAGCGGCCATACATAGACTGATGCAGATGTTGAAACCATCTAATCTTGTTCATGGCCTGCTCCATGGTTGATGGCTTATCCATAGCAACCGCTAAACCAGCATCTTTATCAGTCAGACCCTCACAGAACTTAATAACTGCCTGTCTATTAGAATAGTACTCAGGTAAGTCTTTAAAAGCTCTTGTAGCAAGGGTCATAACTCTGTCAGCCCAATCATCCAGGGACTCTCCCTGATTCTGAGATAATTGCTGGAAACGCACTTGGGCTGTTTCAGCAAGCTCACGGGCTCCAAATCTGTGCTCTAGCTTTTCCAGAAGCTTGCGATAAGAGATTTTCTCTTTTCTTTCCATGATGATTGCATGGAAATCCGCAGCCTTCCCTGTCAAGCACCAGCACAGGCCATCCAAGCACTCGTCCGAGGTCCACTCGCATGCTTTGGCATAACGAAGGAACTTGTGCTTGAATGCTAGCCAATTTCCTTTGCCATCGTACTGCAAAGTTTTCGGTAGTCCCCGAATAAAAGAAGCAGTATGTGATTTCTTCGTGCTTTTCCTAACCTTCCGCTTAGCAGGCAGAGTAGTCTCATCTGACGAATCATCATTGGAATCATCATCAGATGAGTCCTCATACCTGGGAGCAGGTGTTGTCTTGGGACGGGCACCCAGACTCAAAGGCTTAGCCTTTTGAGAAAGAGGCTCACACCCACCGCCAGCAGGTTTAGCACGAACCATCTCCTTGGCTACGTTTAACACTTTCTGGATTTCCGTCAAATCCGCAGGAGAAGGATCCTTCTCATGCAAGCCAACTTCCTCATCAGACTCACGTTTCATGAGAAGATGAAGGAGGCTTTCATACGGAACCCCTTCCCCAGCCTCTCTATCCGAATCCTGCTGGACCGGAGAGGGCACTGGGGAAAAGTACTTCTCCACTGAAAATGGTAGATCATTGTTTGGCGTAAAGTCAAGCTTGTCAACTATTCCATCGTCCAAGCTTCTTCTCAGCAGGTGTTCAAGCACACTGCGTGTCAAGCTTCCCCGACTATTACGCGAGGTAACAATCGCCCTGGCTGACTTGCTACCAATACCTGGAATCCTTTGGAGTTCCTCTTCAGTAGCAAAGTTGACTTTTATCACTTGACCAACCTCCGCCATAGCCTCAGCCATTTTTCAAATCAGTAGCCAAAAGATACTAGACGATTAATGTAAACTAAAACACGAATTGATTATCAATTCGTATAACAAGTTTCAACTATGTCTGGTGATAGCACTAAATTTATTTCAAGTCCCAAGTCGTTGGACAATGGACTAATAAATTTATTACAACTGCTTATCTGTATACTCACTGTCTTAGACTAAATGAATAACAAGCAGTTAATTCTTACAGGAAACCTTCTTTAAGAAAATTTACCTAAATAGAATATAAATATTATCAAAAATATTTAACAGCCAAATTCTCAATTAATAAATTCAAAAAATAATTTATTAAAAGAAAACAAACGAACCTGACTTTCAGTGCTGGTAACTCAACGAGGAGCTTAGCCTCTAGTTGTGTTCTTGTACAATTCAACGAGGAACTTTGCCTCAAGTTGAAAGGAGTGTAAGTAAAGTAAGGACTTGGCCTTTACTATACTCACTATCTGTAAAAGTCAGCTGTCCGGTACTCACGTGACCTTAGAAAGAGAATAAATTATTTTGGTAGCTTCTGATTAAATCAAAATTACTGTACAAAATAATTATTCCAAAACAAATTCTAACAGTATTATCAGAATTTACACGAATTTTCTTAGAAAGTAATAAAACTTACATTCCTATATCCTGTAAGAAATTCAATAATATTTCATACTCAAATCAACCAAGCTTAGCTGGCTCAATCTGTATGAACTGCTGATTTAATTCTGAACTTCAATGCAGATGTCTTAAACAAGCTGCAAAGGACCAACCAATGTGCTGTAACATTTAGTTGTGTTCAACCAGACTGTCTGGGCGGAAATGCTTGGCTTTCCGGCCGCGCATGCGTAGAGAGTTCAATACATCTAAGTTACAAAACTCGCCACAAAAGTACCTAAAACAATACTTCTTGGCAAATTACCCAGATACAAAGGCCAACTGTCCAGTACACAAACGATCCAAACCGACGAGCCAGCGAAATGTTTTCGCCTGAGTGAGCCGCAAGATTTCCCTTCGGATCTTTCAGAATTCCTGTCTAATCGACGTGAATTCGTTTCACCGCTGCCACCATTAAAGTGTTTGCTTACCTTAGAACACTTTCCCTGAACAGCTGACCCAATGTATTGTCTGGATTCACTTAGATATTGACTCGTCCACTTTAGAAGTGTCGTCTAAAGATGGCGGTCAGGAATCGTCTGGCCTGGACTAAAACTCGCACCATCCGGTAGGTACCGGTAAACGGGTCATCTCACCACAGTGTAATGGACAAGACTGTGAATGCCAGCCGAAATTGCTTAAAAATGTGTCAAGGATGGGCTGGAAGACAGGTCGTAGAATCGTGCAGTTTGATGTTCTTCTTTCTGGTTTAAAGAGTTGCAAATTCTGTGGTCCTGGACCAGTTCCACTGACGCTTTTTAACATTGTGGGCAAGTTACAGAGGGGTCTTGGGGGATACCTTTATGTGAAATGTACAAATAATGACTGTGAAGAAATTAACATTGTTCCTTATGGGAAGACACATCGTCAGCAAAAGTCGAAGGGAATTCTAAGTTTTGTTGTCAACACGAAGCTGGGAACCGGTATGTATTTTAGACGATTAAGTTAAGTCTTTTTTTAATTAATAAATAAAAAACCACGTTTACAGCTATTGTAATATTGTATATGATACCAGTGATTAATTACATTGACAGTTTTTTTTCTGTAATCAATCAATTTTAGCAGTAAACTGCGCCGTTACATCATACATCATGTCTAAATCCCATCTGTACGTGATTTCTCTGTACTGTTACACTCCCCCCAGCTTTATTTGTCACGAACTACAAGAACTTGTTAAATGTCCAGCTGTTTATGATGACATATATCACTATCAGTGATCATTTACAAATGTGTGAATAAACCTGTAACACCTTTTACTGTAAGTAAGCTGTATTCGTATTGCACATGTACTAACACTTATGCTGCAATACATCCATAAAAACTGTGGCATTATCCTTTCAAAATACCGAATAACAATAATAGGTCGAGGTTACTGCTGTGACCATTCATGTGACCATTCGTTGATGTTACTGTAATACATCAATACATATAAAATATGCCAATTTTAATGATAAGATTTAGATGTAAATGGTTTCAATCAAACATTTTGCTTCATTGCTTCTATTGTTTGGTATTTTTAGCAATGATCGACAGTTTAGGTGGGCCCGTACGTGTAAATAACTTCCTGGCTGCATTGAACCTGAAGCCGATTAGTAACAAAAACCTAAAGACCATGGAGAGATGGGCAGGAAACATTGTTGAACATGTGGCCGACATGTCAACTCGCGAGGCAGCCAAGGATGCCTTCCATCAAGAAATGAAGTAAGATTCAGATAATTGCTTACATCAACAATTTCTAAATTGTTCATTTACATGGTCAATGAAAATGTGGATATTGAATGATGGTTTGCTCTGGGAATGCCGAGTTATAATGCTTGTTTTCTTTGTTTTGTACTGGATTTTCCCATGAATGATGGTTAGATGAACAGTCTGGCTGTACATTTCTAAAATACTATTGTGAATGGGTGTTAAACTGAACATAACAAAACATTTAAATTTGATAATTGTATAAATACCATCATAATTAATTAATTATAAAGATGACATTGTCAACACAACAGGGTTTGAAAAATCCGGGCATTTCGAACCCTGACACATAACATTAAAATGTTTTTGTTTACACTCGGTCAAGATAGCATTTATATTTCAGGGAAGTGGCTGAAGCTGAGTCCAAGAGAGCTGCCGACAGGATGGAAGGCCTTATCGAAGATCTTGGTGTATGTCCACTTCCAGATGTCTCCCCTAAACTAAAGTAAATCTATTTACAGTCATATAGCATTTATAAAGATATCCATTATCATTAGCAGGAGCATAACAGATCTATACCATTTTATAAATTTTCACAGCTGGGAGTATTTTATTTACAAGTTTACTGTTCATTCCATTCTTATATATAGTTCTCACAGAATTTTGCTAATTATTTTTCTTTACTCGCTAGACTGATGTTACAACCTGACAACCAGGTGGATGATGATTGGACTGATATAGATGAGGATAATGATGAAACTGATGACGTGAGACGCTCCTCCGCTTCGAAAAGGTACAAAAAAGAGTACTAATATTGTAAACTGTCTGTCAAATCATGAAGTGAACCCTACTAAAAAGGACACAGGCCTTTGCAAACTGCTTGGAATTAGAGCAGACGCCAATTAAATCAGCATCTGGTCAGGTTCCAAGCCATTCAGACACTATTTCTACCAACTGTTAAGAAAAATGGCCAAAAATACATATACCAGACAACATTTAGCAGACAACATTTTTTTCCCAGCATGTAAAGCGTTAATATTCTGACCCACATTCTGATAAAATAAGGAAAGCCTTTGTCTTTCAAAAATTACTTAGTGGTGTTAATTGTAAAGTGTGGATATTTCTTCTGCATATTACAGGCGACATAATCAAGTTAGAAAACATAAAAAAACACATCCAATGCTGTCTCGGGCACAGAAAACACCATCAAGTCGAGTGTGTCTGGCATCGAAGTTCCCTTGTCACTCTAGAACAGGAATGTCTTGTGCGGTAGATACTGCCTGGCACAAACGTGGCTTTGACAGCTTGACTTGTAAGTAATAAGTTATAAACTAACTTACCAGTTTAATCGCAACACCAGCAGTAGTGAAGACTGTCTTAACACATACAAAATTTTAACCGTTAAGGCAATTTGCAATGGAAATGTACTTAGTTTGTTGTGATTGTGTATGAGGGGGATAGAGATAGAGAGAGAGAAGGTAATGTTTTGATTAAGTGTTTGCTCTGAGAAGACTACCGTCTTGGAATGTGACTTTTTCATAGTGGGTTCTAATATTTCTTGTAACTAATGTTGCTTTTTGTAAATAGATGTTTAAGTTCTCCAACAGAAAGCGAAATGATACACAGATGTCATTAGTTGTTCATATGTTAATTTTACAGCTCACAACTTCTTCATGAGCAAGGCAAAGTATGGAAAGAAAGTAGTGAAAGCGGTCGTTAGTCATCGGACATGCGGAGTATGTAAATGGTGGAAAAGGAATAGACCTTCAGAGGCAGTACGAAATCATCGTTGTGTTCATGATCACACGGGAAGTGCCAGGCTTATGGAAAGTGTATCGGGTGAGGGGGGGTGTATGTGAGCTACACAAGGACGGAACCCCAGTGGAAGTGATCGAAGGTGATGGAGATAACACCATGATAGCTCGTCTGAAATCCAAATCAAATATTAGCTTGAAAAAGAAATTTGACAGAAATCATATAGTGAAAAACATTGGAAAGAAGGTATATGCTCTTCAGGCGGACAAAAGCACAAAGCTCAGCAAGTTAGTGATCCTACACATTCAGAAATGTGTGAAGTATATTCTAGCAAAGAATCAAGGTGATCAAAAGGGACTAGAAGAAAATCTGAAAGCTTTAGTTCTTCATCAATTCACAGACCACACAATGTGCCAGCCTCGATGGTGTGGGTACAAGCATGACCGGAGTGTTAAATACTCACACAGAAGCCTGCCCTACAAAGGACCGCTGAAGGACGACCACCTTAGATCTCAGCTGGAAAAACTGTTTGAACCAGTTGTGATGAAGGCTCCCCAGCTCGCAGACCTCGGTTAGAGTCAGCAGTGCGAGCACGCCAACAGAAAGGTCACCATGAGGGCTCCAAAGTCCCTTCATTATGGAAATTCAGATGTTAATTGTTTATTGGAGTTTGTTGTTTTTGTTCAGCTGTTCCAGTTCAGCACTGTCATTATTCAAAGAACAAGATGTTGACAGGTGACGATCATAAGGTAAATACTCTATTATCTAGAACTTTGGAAAGATTGTCATTAAATTTTCTGTTATGCTTTGTGCAGATAGGACCTGTATGCCAGTCAGTTTTATGAGACAAACAATCCACAAGATGACTTTTATATAAAGATATAAGCAATTGCTGTTGAAAATATTGAGTGATAATGAAGAAAAATATTGCTTATAGACCACTATGCACCTTGATGGAATGTATAAAGTGTTGGTGTGAAAAGCAAACTTTATTGAATAATGGTGTTACTTTTACAAGAATCGTAATGCAATTTTCCTCAACAATAGTAAAGAGTTATGAATAGTTCCCATTTTATCTGAATTATTTTTGCCTGGGTTTATATATAGATCAAGTGTTTGGAGAAAATTATTTTCTTACAATATCCATGTTTGACTAATTATGTCAATTTAAAGTGTGCTAAATAATCTGATTACTGCTTTCAGGTACACTCCGAGGCATGTCTTTCCCCTGGTGTTCACAGCCTCAGATATGCAGATAAATGCAAGAAGCATAGGAAGCGTGCCCAGGAAAGATCGGCACTGCCATCGACAAAGCGGCGGCGACTACAACTAAAACAAGAGCGGTCAATAACACAAGGTGCTCTTGAAGGCATGTCCTATCAGTCAGGTAGGTAAAGTGATTTGTGCTGTTTTATTTTACTTACAGAACAAACATATACATGTATTTTGACAAAATACTGTCAGTCTTGCGGGTACTGGTGTTTTCCTTCTTCTTTTCCTTCTTCGAACATCATTAGGAGCTTGTAACCATAAACATTACTAAAACAAAGTTTGCAAGTTACCTTTTGTTTACTTTTATAGGTTATATTCTAATCTGTATTTGTATTTCAGAGATAGGGCATTCAGATGATGCTGACATCCAAAAGCTGCCAGATCCAGTCCCTCATGGTGACTTCAAACCTATAGTGCTGCCAACAGGACAGCCTACATACATTGCTTTTGACCTGGAGACAACTGGCCTTAGTAAGTAGACCTGTATTGCGAATTCGTTGATATATATCATGTGAAAACTGTAACACAGTCGTTTTCATTTAGGTTATCGTCATTCGATACTAGGTTGAGTGATTAGTCGTCTCTTAAAATATAATTGTAAAAAATATGCAATATATCAGGAATGGTTTATCCTTATTCGGAACAAGCTGAATTTGAATCTCAGATTATTATAAGAGCACATAAAACAGCTCAAAAATGTTTACCAGGCATGTGATTTTGCAATTTCAGCAAATGTCAATGTGTCCTATTTATAAATAATTGTGTTGTTTGTTTCAGTACACGATGGACAGATCCCACATATTACCCAGGTTGCTGCCACAGAACCTAAAAGTGGGAAAGCTTTCAACATGTATGTTCTACCTACATTGCCCATATCCGACAAGGCACAAGAAGTGACCGGACCGGCCTAAGAATGGTGGATCACAAGATACAGTACAATGGAACTAATGTAGAGGCTTATTCCATATATGAAGCCTTGAAATCATATTGTGACTGGTTAGAAACATTTCAGAATGTTGTATTGGTTGCGCATAACGGCAGAAGATTTGACTTTCCTGTTTTGTTGACAGCATGTGACAATGTAGGATTGAGGGACAGAATGTGTAAGTGTGTTGCTGGATGCGCGGATTCACTGTCTATATTTAGAAAAGCATACCCAAACAGGAAGTCTTACAAACAGGAAGACCTTGCAAAGGATCTGTTGGGAGCTTCATACTGTGCTCATAATGCTTCAGAAGATGTCACGATTCTTGGTAAACTTATTCACCACTTGGACATATTATCTGTTGATCTGCTGCCGCACACATTTTCAGCAAAATCTGTGTACAATTCCCAGTTGTGCAGTCGGGAAAAAAGCAAAGAATTTGCCGTCACTTACAGTATTGATTTATAATAGTGTGTAAGTTAACTACAGCCGAGAATATTGCTGGGTCTGGCTTGAACCTACAACATATAAGGTGCATCTTTAAGCGCCAAGGCGAAGATGGTCTTCGGAACATTTTCGTGATGAAGAACTGTGACGGTCAGCCACGATTAACTAATACTAAAAGGACATTAGAAACTGTTATCCCTGCCCTTGCATAGTATTTTTCAAGGAATTAGTGTATGACATAGCAATTTTATATGATATACTTCTGTGTTGCTCCAGGGGTGATACTTTGGGAATAATACAGTTTAGTACACTGGTCGTGCTCTTTCTAAAGTCAGAACAATACTCCGAGGTCCATTTCAAGTTGACAATTTTTCCATTTACTCAGTATATACAGTAATTAACATATTTATAGAATGCTTAGAATATAGCTTCATGATAATTTGGTCATTTTAAGAATTTTTGATACTTTTCAAAATGTATTTTGAATTTTACATAAAGAAATGTGTACTGGTAATGAAAAATGGCCAAAATCAGTTTATGGGGTTGTCAAATATAAAAGTAACACTGTTAATTGTATTTCATTTCTGACTTTGGTATCGATTTTTTTCTATAACTTCTCGCTCTCAGATTATGACCACATGCATGTTGACCGCTGATTGGCTGAAACCACTTCAGTGTGGAAAATTCGCCCCGCCTACTTTACCTGTATGCGGAAAAATCCTTTTCAAGTCTCTTTAGCAACAACATTTATTGACATTGATTGACAACAAAAAGTCTTCATGCAGCCGTGGATATTTCTCACGAGTCAAGTATGACTCGCGGGCTGATTTTATGACGGGTCAAATGAGTGTATTTGAAAATTTTCACGGGTCAAGACCCGAGACCTCGGGTCAAACGAACACCCTGTAATAATGCTGTATATTTTACAAACAACATGGTAAATGATGTCTTTCTTTTTTTATTTTTCTCATATGGTATGTTAGATAACAGGCGCGTAGCTGCCTATACGCGAGTACGCAGCTGAATCCACATTATTTTGACCAAAAAAAAATTTTTTAGTAAAGAAAGCTCTCCGGAGGCCCCAAAACGCACCAAATTGCACCATTTATTTCAAAATTTTCAAGGGGGGGCATGCCCCCTGACCCCCCTAGATTATTTTGAATCCACATTCTTTATAGGCTAGCTACGCGCCTGGATAATTTCTATGTATTTCAATTGGCTGGACCTTGTAAGTAGGTTATAGAAAATTCTTAGAAAGTCTACATTTTCACGATTTGGCCATTTTCCGAGTAACAGTGGTAACATATTTTTGTTTTCATAAGTTTTATTGCAAATACTGTCACTCAAATGATATTTTATTTTGATAATATAATAAATGTACTACAATTTGGTACCAAATTTCTAATGTTTTTGCAATATCTGTTGAAAATAAGCTCATTTTTATAGTTCAACTCTGGCAAATTTTACACGATAATGAAAGAGAAAGACGAAAACATACACTTTGTCATAATTTTTTTATTAGATGGTAAAAGTCAATGAAAATTTGCAAACATGTCAGGCATGTAGCATAGATTCAATAAATATTAACATTCCTTAGGTTCTAAGATATGTCAATGATGGGTCTAAGACCTTAATTAACTAATGTATGCAAACCTTTTAAAGTGATATCGCTATATATACTGAGACAATTTAACTTCAATCTTAAATATACAATACATTTTGTTTTATATGTATAAAATAGCATACAAGTAAATCTTGGCGAATTAGAATCTTGTACTAAATTTTATAACATATGTTCACATCTTAAGCAAGTGGTGACAATATATATTGTTCTAGATATTAGAGTATGTTAATAAAGCTGTCTTTATAATGTTTTGCACTTAATATACCAAAAGTTAATCAACATCTTATATTTACAGCACAGTACAAAATAATGTACTACTAAATCTCGGCAAATTATGATCATGTACTAAAATTGCATACATATAGTCGCAGTTTAAGCAAGAAGTTACAAACATTATTTGACTTAGACGGAAACGAATGTATGCGAACATTTTAATTTGATTAATAATGCTGTCTTTATAACATATTACGCTAAGTATATAGAGTCAATTAAACATCAATCTCATATATACAATACAAAGTTATATAGAACAAGATAATGTATGTATTTTACTGTTCTCCTAACACATATTCATTTAGTCAGTACTCAATGACTTCCTTAACTCAAATGCATTGACTAGAAATCTCGATAATGAGAAGATACTGTCTGTTTCATGGTCACTCATAATTTTGGTAAGCAACTGTTTGTTTATAATAGCAGTACCCATTTTGGTTTAAAATATCTTTCTCTTACATAGGGCAAACTATAAGGATATGTACTTGGGCTATTTGAAACTGTTTTATTATTATTATTTGATTATTATTATTATTATTATAACTATTATTATTAGTATTATTTTAAATGGGTTCGTTAAAACAATGTAGTTTGCGATTTCAGAAATTAGAAGTATTTTCTTGTTAAAAATATCAATTTGAGAGTCATCACTACACGGGAATTGCGGACCCTTCAGAATGAATGCGAGTTTTGTTCTGGATGTGGTTGGTCAGCACGAAGGAAACAATTATCAAAATTTGAAACATAAGTAGAATAAAACAACTTTTCTGAAGCTGATACTTCGCATGGCTAGTAGTTATTGGAATATAGGTCGCTTTTTAGCTTTTTAGACAAAATGATTTTAAGATTAACAGAATGACATTTTTGTGTACACCTTCCTGATTTTATGCTTATAAATCGAAACCAGAAACGCGTCTTATGATTCTTTTCGTACGGCCTCATTGTCCCGGACTTGAAAATTTAGACCAAAAGACCCTTTTAAATTCTGACACTTGTTCCGTCTGTGGTCCATGTGTCGGCGTTGAAAAGGTAAGGTGGGACAGGACATTTTCTGTGACTACTTTCGAAATATGGTGTTAAGACCACGCTCCAACAAATGATTTTCAATATGATATTTTGTTTTTAGAATTGAAAAGATACATATATTTGTCTAAGAGAAAAAAATTGCTACCTACATGTATTGGTTTTGAAAATAGTCTTAAGTTAGCATGGAATATTAAAAATACAAATTTCCGTCGATAAACCGAAGGCTTACCATTCTCTCTTTTACGTAAGCTGTCAGCCGGTAAGGTTAAACTGGCTCAGACAACTCTGATTCTCAGATCCTGATTGGTTAGATTTAAAAGATTTTTGTTAGCAACGCGTCCATTTCAAAGGAAGTCCAAACCAAAAGTAATCGACTACGTCGAAAAAGTATAGAAGTATGTCAACTAGCATACGTTCATGTGTGAAATTCACACGATAAAGCACATAGTTGACGCAAACGGATTCCAATTAAATTGCAAGTAAATTGTGAGCAGGTACAGGAATATGACAACTGGCTGAATTAAATCATAATAGTTTCTCGCATGATAATGTTATTAACGCTTATTTTCGATAAGGCGTTTCTTTTTCTTGTCGGTTTATTCACTTTTTGTTAAACAAGGTGTAACGTCAAAAGTTTGTCTGTATTTTTTTTTTAAAAGCTACATTTGTATTTAAAATGGTAAAAAACCCTGAAAACACTGAACTGTCAGTGTACTCCTCACTTACATTTAAGGTATGATATGTAAATTCGTATATTCAAAGCAACGTCTAATTTGACCTCTGAATGTTAGTCACTCTGTGCAGTAATATAGTATTCATGTATACTTTTGTGAAAAAAAAAAACAACTGAAAGGAGAAAATGTGTTTTTATGTGCGTTAAAATATAACGCAATAATTGACATGATTTCCTACAGTCTTTTCTCAAGGTAGTTAAGTACAGAATAAAGGGTCTTGCCTTTCTTTATTTTGTCAAAGTATTACCAGTACCCGAACAGGCTGAATTTTTGCTCAAGGTTTGTACTATCACATCTCGAGAAAAAAAACTGCAATGAAATTTCTTTTTAACTCTAAGTCTGCTTAGGTTCAATTTATAAATGCACTTTATTAATGTATTTTTAATGTTTACAAATTGTTTGTTTCAGGTATTCAGGCTTCGAATAGCACTTCAGTCTGCAATGCGTCACGGACTTTGATCATTTGGCATGCCTGGGGCAAAGAGGACAACAACCTGTTTACACAAAAACGATTTATTGTTAATTTTTTAGATGAGTTACCAATCAATACAGCCATACATGTTACTACAGTTGACTCGGTTTTAAACATGCAGTTTAAGAATGATGGTGTTAACTTTTCTTGGAAGGGTATAATTGCTTCTTATACACCTGGACATGGCAGCCCAATCGTACCATACCACTTCATCAACAAAGCGGTAGAAAACTTTCTTGATGCAGGCGGTAATCAACACTTGGCGGAGGAAATTTTCTTTGTAATGAATGAGAGTTCTGTGATAAGACAAGAAGAAAAGTTAACAGAGGAGCTTGCAGATAAAGTCAGTTATTTAATATATACTGGAACGAGTCAACCGCCGGAATATTTGACAACTCTAGCAACTGACAGATACCATGTTGCACTCCTGAATACAACTAACACAGGAAATATAACAACAGCGGTGGAATCAGTAAAGAGACAGAGTTGCATTGGTAGGGGCTTGGGATTAATTTTATAATCTAAACAGATTTTTACCAAAACTTAGGATTTTGCTTTTTGACATTACCTTAAATAATTTACTCATATTTTTGTAGCATTACTTATTCGTAGCAGACATATCACACACCGCGACAACTATTACTTAAGCACATATATTTTTATTTGTTTAAAGAATGCATGGAAAATGCCTACAGACCTTTCATATATGATACATAAACTTTAAAAATGACAATGCTATACAGCAAAACATCAATCTGATGAAGTACACAATCTACCTACGGTTATTATCTCCCTAATAGCGTAGCGATTTTTAGAATATGATTTTAATCAGATTGTGTGAAAAATTAATAGGTTTATTATTGTATTGAAAAGAGCATTTTTTGAAGAAGATTGACTTTCATTATTTCCTTTTGTTCTAGATAAAATGATAATAACATTTTTTATCTTTACAGATTCACAACTTTTATGTGGCGCAAACAGATACTGGAATGGTAAAAGATGTAGAAGCTGCTCCTACATTTGTTCGTCAGATACAACAGAGCGATCCGAACAATGCTTGAATGAATGTCCATGTAGGTTTTATTATGTAATATCATCTTTCAAAAATATCCATCCTCGGATCTTTTATACAGTTTATTACTTAATTTATTATGCCCCCCCCCCCCCACTTCAAAGAAGAGGGGGTATATTTCTTTGCATTTGTCTGTCTGTCGGTCGGTCCGTAGACCAAATGGTTTCTGACCAATAACTAAAGAATGCTTAGGCCTAGGAACTTCAAACTTGGTAGGATGATTGTCCATCAGCAGTAGATGACCCCTACTGATTTTGGGGTCAAGGGGTCAAAGGTCAAGGTCACATTGACCTTGTAGGTAAACGGTTTCCGACCAATAACTAAAGAACGCTTTGGCCTAGGAACTTCAAACTTGGTATGCTGATTGTCCATCACCAGTAAATGACCACTATTGATTTTGGGGTCAAGAGGTCAAAGGTCAAGGTCACATTGACCTTGTAGGTAGAAACGGTTTCCGACCAATAACTAGAAAAGGCTTTGACCTAGGTTCACCAAACTTGGTATGCTGGTTGGTCATCACCAGTAGATGACGCCTATTGATTTTGAGGTCATTAAATCAAAGGTCAAGCTCACAGGCACCTTGATCCTAAAAACGGTTTTTGATCAATAACTAGAGAACGCTTTGACCTAGGTTCACCAAACTTTGTATGCTGGTTGGTCATCACCAGTAGATGACCCTATTGATTTTGAGGTCATTAGGTCAAAGGTCAAGCTCACAGGGACCTTCATCTTAAAAATGGTTTCCGATCATTAACTAGAGAACGCATTGACCTAGGTTCACTAAACTCGGTATGCTGGTTGGACATCACCAGTAGATGACCCCTATTGATTTTGAGGTCATTAGGTCAAAGGTCAAGCTCACAGGAACCTTCATCCTAAAAACGGTTTCTGATCAATAACTAGAGAACGCTTTGACCTAGGTTCACCAAATTTGGTATACTGGTTGGACATTGCCAGTAGATGACCCCTATTGACTTTGAGGTCATTAGGTCCAAGGTCAAGATCACAGAGACTTTCATCTTAAAAACGGTTTCCGATCAATAACTAGAGAATGCTTTGATCTAGGTTCACCAAACTTGGTGTGCTGGTTGGTCATTACCAGTAGATGACCACCTATTGATTTTGAGGTCATTAGGTCAAAGGTCAAGCTCACAGAGACTTTGACTCTAAAAACGGTTTCTGATCGATAACTAGAGATTACTTTGACCTAGGTTCACCAAAGTTGGTATGCTGGTTGGTCATCACCAGTAGATGAAGCCTATTGACTTTGAGGTCATTAGGTGAAAGGTCAAGATCACAGAGACTTTCATCCTAAAAACAGTTTCCGATCAATAACTAGAGAACGCTTTGACCTAGGTACACCAAACTTGGTATGCCCGTTGGTCATCACCAGTAGATGACCTTATTTGATTTTGAGATCATTAGGTCAAAGGTCAAGCTCACAGGAACCTTCATCCTAAATACTGTTTCCGATCAATAACTAGAGAATGCTTTGACCTAGGTTCACCAAACTTGGTAAGACCAGTAGATGACCCATATTGATTTTGAGGTCAAAGGTCAAGCTCACAGGGACCTTCACCCTAAAAACGGTTTCTGATCAATAACTAGAGACCTAGGTTTCCCAAACTTGGTATGCTGGGTTGCCATCACCAGTAGATGACTTCTATTGACTTTGAGGTCATTAGGTCAAAGGTCAAGATCACAGAGACTTTCATCCTAAAAACGGTTTCCGATCAATAACTAGAGAACGCTTTGACCTATGTTCACCAAACTTGGTATGCTGGTTGGTCATCACCAGTAGATGACCCCTATTAATTTTGAGGTCATTAGGTCAAAGGTCAAGGCCACAGAGACATTGATCCTAAAAACGGTTTCTGATCAATAACTAGAGAACGCTTGTACCAACCACAAGCAATTTGGTGCTGCTGGGGGGCATTTATGTTTTACAAACATTTCTTGTTATCAACATTTTTTCCATTTCCATATGGTCCTTTGTTTACTTGCGAATTTACACAAAATATTGTACTTTTATCCATCCTGTGCAACTTTTCAAGCTTCTCTTTCATTTTCAGAGATTTTGTGAGGTATTTCTTCTTTTCATGATTCAGTTCAGTTCTAGTACGTCTTAAGTGATATAGATACAAGCGAATTTAACGTCTTATTTTTATATTACTTTCAGACTTCCGAAGACGTTCGACATCATTCACTGGTTCAAATGATAGTACTGTTTCTACGGAAAATCAGTGTAGCATCATTACCTATGTTTTGATTATCTTCGTTGTAGTTAATACCTTTGTTTATTTAAATCATTTGGTTTTGATTTTTTATAAAACAAAATGCTGGAAAAGATTCTGTCGCATCAGGAACAACGGAGAAAATAGTTCTGGTGCGGATGATAGTTTACTACAAAACAACACATCTGTCTAGAGTTAACAATCGTTTCTATTGTGTTTTTAGCTCACCTGAGCATGCTCATGTGAGCTTTTAGGATCCTTGATTGTCCGGCGTCCGTCCGTCCGTCCGTCGTTCACAATTCATTCAAACGACATCTCCTCTGAAACCACTGGGCAAAATTTAATGAAACTTGCCTAGAATGTTCCTTGCATGAAGCTCTACCAAGTTTGTTCAAATGGTTCCGGTTCATTGCATTTCTGGGTCACATGAGCTAAAAACAGATTTTAAAAGTTGGATCTTTAAAAATCTTCTTGTCAGAAACCACAAGGCCTGGAGCTTTGATATTTGGTATAAAGCATCATCTAGTGGACCTCTACCAAGTTTGTTCAAATCATGGCCTCTGGGTCAAAAATGGCCCCGCCCCAGGGGTAACTTGTTTTACATAGAGTTATATAGGAAAAACTTTAAAAATCTTCTTGTCAGAAACCGTAAGGCATAGAGCTAAGATATTTAGTGTGAAGCATTGTCTAGTGGACCTCTACCAAGTTTTTTCAAATCATGGCCTCTGGGTCAAAAATGGCCCCGCCCCAGGGGTAACATGTTTTACATAGAGTTATATAGGAAAAACTTTAAAAATCTTCTTGTCAGAAACCGTAAGGCATAGAGCTAAGATATTTAGTGTGAAGCATTGTCTAGTGGACCTCTACCAAGTTTGTTCAAATCATGGCCTCTGGGTCAAAAATGGCCCTGCCCCAGGGGTAACTTGTTTTACATAGAGTTATATAGGAAAAACTTTAAAAATCTTCTTGTCAGAAACCGTAAGGCATAGAGCTTAGATATTTGGTATGTAGCATTGTCTAGTGGACTTCTACCAAGTTTGTTCAAATTATAGCTCTGGGGTCAAATTTGGCCCAACCCTGGGGTCATTGGTTTTACATAGGCTTATATAGGAAAAACTTCAAAAATCTTCTTGTCTAAAACCACAAGGCCCTGAGCCTCAAGATTTAGTATGTAGCATTGTCTAGTGGACCTCTACCAAGTTTGTTCCAATTATACCCCTGGAGTCAAATTTGGCCCCACCCCGGGGTCATTTGTTTTACATAGGCTTATATAGTGAAAACTTTGAAAATCTTCTTGTAGAAGGAGAAGTAACATTTTCAGTCCAAATAATCTGGAAATTTGTCAGACAGGTTGTTTCTATGATTTCTAGCTCAAGTTCGAATATGGGTCATCTTGGTTCAGAAACTAGGTCACAGAGCCCAAAAATAGAAAAACCTTGTTAACACTCTAGAGGTTACATTTTCAGTCCAAATATCCTGGAAATTTGTCAGAAAGGTTGTTTTGATGATTTTTAGCTTAAGTTCAAAATTGGGTCATCTTGGGTCAAAAACTAGGTCACAGAGCCCAAATATGGAAAAACCTTGTTAACACACTAGAGGTAACATTTTCAGTCCAAATAACCTGGAATCTGTCAGAAAGGTTGTTTCAATGATTTCTAGGTTAAATTTAAATATGTGTCATCTGAAATCAAAAACTAGGTCACAGAGCCAAAAAATATAAAAAACTTGTTAACACTCTAGAAGCATTTTTCAGTCCAAATATTCTCGAAATTTGTCAGAAAAAATGGTTTAATGATTTCTAGCTCAGATTCGAATAAAGGTCATCTGGGGTCAAAAACTAGGTCACAGACCCCAAATATGGAAAAACCTTGTTTACACGCATTGGGGTAACATTTTCAGTTCAAATAACCTTGAAATTTGTCAGAAAGATTGTTTTAATGATTTCTAGCTCAGTTTTGAATATGGGTTATGTGGGGTCAAAAACTAGGACACAGGGCCAAAAAGTAGAAAATACTTGTTAATGCTCTAGAGGTTACATTTTCAGTCCAAATGTCCTTGAAATTTGTCAGAAAGGTTGTTTCAATGATTTCTAGCCTAGATTAGGATATCGGTCATCTGGGATCAAAAACTAGGTCACAGAGCCCTAAAATGTAAAAACCATTTTAACACTCCAAAGGTTACATTTTCAGTCCAAATATCCTGGAAATTTGCCAGACAGGTTGTTTTGATGATTTCTAGCTCAAGTACTAATATGAGTCATCTTTGGTCAAAAACTAGGTCACAGAGACCAAATATGTAAAAAACCTTGTTAACACTCTAGAGGCTAAACTTTTAGTCCAAATAACCTGACAATTTGTCAGAAAGGTTGCTTCTATGATTTCCAGCTCAACTTTGAATATGGGTCATGTGGGGTCAAAAACTAGGTCACAGAGCCTAAATATCGAAAAACTTTCAGTCCAAATAACCTTGAAATTTGTCAGAAAGATTGTTTCAATAATTTCTAGGCCAAGTTTGAATATGGATCATCTGGGGTCAAAAACTAGGTCACAGAGCCCAAATATGGAAAAACCTTGTTAACACTCTAGAGGCTACACTTTCAGTACAAATAACCTTGAAATTTGTCAGAAAGATTGTTTCAATAATTTCTAGGCCAAGTTTGAATAAGGGTCATCTGGGGTCAATTAACCAGGTCCATAGCAACTTTGTTAAAAGCAGTCATATTCAGGTGAGCGATATAGGGCCATCATGGCCCTCTTGTTTAAATTCCCTTTGATTTTGTGTGAACATCGTCTTATTCTGTGAAAGAGATGTGTTTTTAGCTCACCTGAGCACAAAGTGCTCAGGGTGAGCTTTTCTGATCGGTCTTTGTCCGTCGTCCGTCCGTCGTCAACTTTTCATTCAAACGACATCTCCTCTGAAACCAATGGGGCAAATTTAATGAAACTTGCCTGGGATGTTCCTTGCATGAAGCTCTACCAAGATTGTTCAAATGGTTCTGGTCCATTGCATTTCTGGTTCACTGGAGCTAAAAATAGATTTTATAAGTTGGATCTTTAAAAACCTTCTTCTCCGAAACCACAAGGCCTGGAGCTTTGATATTTGGTATGAAGCATCATCTAGTGGACCTCTACCAAGTTTGTTCAAATTATGTCGCTGGGGACAAAACTGACCCCACCCCAGGGGTAACTTGTTTTACATAGAGTTATATAGGGAAAACCTGAAAATCTTCTTGTCAGAAACCACAAGGCCTAGAGTTAAGATATTTGGTATGTAGCATTGTCTAGTGGACCTCTAGCAAGTTTGTTCAAATCCTGGCCTCTGGGTCAAAAATGGCCCCGCCCCAGGGGTCACTTGTTTTACATAGAGTTATATAGGAAAATCTTAAAAAAATCTTCTTGTCAGAAACCGTAAGTTATAGAGCTTAGATATTTGGTGTGTAGCATTGTCTAGTGGACCTCTACCAAGTTTGTTCAAATCCTGTCCTCTGGGTCAAAAATGGCCCCGCCCCAGGGGCCACTAGTTTTACATAGAGTTATATAGGAAAATCTTAAAAAAATCTTCTTGTCAGAAACCGTAAGTTATAGAGCTTAGATATTTGGTGTGGAGCATTGTCTAGTGGACCTCTACCAAGTTTGTTCAAATCCTAGCCTCTGGGTCAAAAATGACCCCGCCCCAGGGGCCACTAGTTTTACATAGAGTTATATGTGAAAATCTTAAAAAATCTTCTTGTCAGAAACCGTAAGTTATAGAGCTTAGATATTTGGTGTGTAGCATTGTCTAGTGGACCTCTACCAAGTTTGTTCAAATCCTGTCCTCTGGGTCAAAAATGGCCCCGCCCCAGGGGCCACTAGTTTTACATAGAGTTATATAGGAAAATCTTAAAAAATCTTCTTGTCAGAAACCGTAAGTTATAGAGCTTAGATATTTGGTGTGAAGCATTGTTTAGTGGACCTCTACCAACTTTGTTCAAATCCTGGCCTCTGGGTAAAAAATGGCCCCGCCCCGGGGGTCACTTGTTTTACATAGAGTTATATAGGAAAAACTAAAAAATCTTGTTGTCAGAAACAAGAAGGCCTACAGTTAAGATATTTGGTATGTAGCATTGTCTAATGGACCTCTACCAAGTTTGTTCAAATCCTGGCCTCTGGGTCAAAAATGGCCCCGCCCCGGGGGTCACTTGTTTTACATAGAGTTATATAGGAAAATCTTAAAAAAATCTTCTTATCAGAAACCGTAAATTATAGAGCTTAGATATTTGGTGTGTAGCATTGTCTAGTGGACCTCTACCAAGTTTGTTCAAATCCTGGCCTCTGAGTCAAAAATGGCCCCGCCCCAGGGGCCACTAGTTTTACATAGAGTTATATAAGAAAATCTAAAAAAATCTTCTTGTCAGAAACCGTAAGTTATAGAGCTTAGATATTTGGTGTGTAGCATTGTCTAGTGGACCTCTACCAAGTTTGTTAGAAAAATGTCCCTAGGGTCACTATTGGCCCCGCCCGAGGGGTCACAAGTTTTAAATAACAATATAGAAGAAAATCTTTAAAAATCTTCTTGTCTGAAACCACAAGACCTAGAATTTTAAAATTTGGCATGAAGCAAGCTTTATCAAGCTTTTTCAAATTATTGGATAAGTTAAAGGTCACGGAGGCTAAAAGTAGATTTATCTACTGTGCCTCATAGAGCCTTCATTTATAGACCAATATCTTTGATAATTAGTATAGAGGTTCCTTGCATGGACCTCTACCCATGGGTAGGGTTTGAGGTCACTGGGTCAAGGTCAAGGTCACCATAGATATTTCTACTTTCTGTCATAGAGCCTTTATTTATTGACTGATATTTTACATATTTGGTTTGTATGCACTTACATATTTTCAATTAAAAAATGAAATACTGCTTAACAGCAAACCTAAGTACTCAGGTGAGCGATCCAGGGCCATCATGGCCCTCTTGTTATACTAAAACGACATTTTTTTGTAGAGCGGCATATTTTCCATTTTTTCAGCGTCACTATGATTATGTTTGCTCGTTCTTGTACACAAGTTTGACTCAGTATTGGAAGAAGAAGCTTCATACAACACGAAATGTGTTAAAGCTACAACTATGGCTTGTATTGGTACTGAGGAGTTTAAGTCAATTAACAGGTTATCGGTTTCCAAGAGACTGTTGTAGCTCCATAATTTCATAAAGAGCACTTTGAACCGCTTACCTCTGTGTATGATCGCTGGACAAGATCTGGAGTGACTGCCCACTTTCAAGCAAATTGAATTAGTAACACATTTAGTGACAGGGCGTTTTTGTTTGCCAAAAGTAGGCAAATTTTGAAGGAAGTCATTAACTTTCAATAGTGTGTCATAATAGAACGTTCCACAGAATCTCAGAGATTTTGAATCTCTCTAAACTTTTAAGCATGCCAGCAGACTCCATGAAATGGGTTTTCAGTTTTTCTTTTTTTTTTTTAGCATGTAATCAAATTTTAGTATCAGGTACAAGGTGTAACTGTTCAGTTTCAGTGCCATTGAAATAATAGTGATAGTAATAACTTCTAGATTAAGTAATCGAATTCAAAAATAGTAAAAGCAAAGTTTTCCACTGATCTGAGCTAATGACCTTGTTTTTGATCCTATTTTCCAACAAATTTGAACTTATGACCTTGTTTTTGATCCTACTTTCCATCAAATTTGAACTTATGACCTTGTTTTTGATCCTACTTTCCACCAAATTTGAACTGATGACCTTGTTTTTGATCCTACTTTCCATCAAATTTGAACTGATGCCCTTATTTTTTATCCTACTTTCCAACACATTTGAACTTATTACCTTGTTTTTGATCCTACTTTCCAACACATTTGAACTTATTACCTTGTTTTTGATCCTACTTTCCAACAAATTTGAACTTATGACCTTGTTTTTGATCCTACTTTCCAACAAATTTGAACTGATGACCTTGTTTTTGATCCTACTTTCCAACAAATTTGAACTTATGACCTTGTTTTTGATCCTACTTTCCAACAAATTTGAAGTGATGACCTTGTTTTTGATCCTACTTTCCAACAAATTTGAATTGATGACCTTGTTTTTTATCCTACTTTCCATCAAATTTGAACTGATGACCTTGTTTTTGATCCTACTTTTTTCCAACAAATTTGAACTGATGACCTTGTTTTTGATCCTACTTTCCAAAAAATTTGAACTGATGACCTTGTTTTTGATCGAACCTTCCAACACATTTGAACTTATGACCTTGTTTTTGATCCTACTTTCCATCAAATTTGAACTTATTACCTTGTTTTTGATCCTACTTTCCAACAAATTTGAACTGATGACCTTGTTTTTGATCCTACTTTCCAACAAATTTGAACTGATGACCTTGTTTTTGATCCTACTTTCCATCAAATTTGAACTGATGCCCTTGTTTTTGATCCTACTTTCCAACAAATTTCAATTTATGACCTTGTTTTTGATCCTACTTTCCAACAAATTTTAACTTATGACCTTGTTTTTGATCCTACTTTCCAACAAATTTGAACTGATGACCTTGTTTTTGATCCTACTTTCCAACAAATTTGAACTGATGACCTTGTTTTTGATCCTACTTTCCAACAAATTTTAACTGATGACCTTGTTTTTGATCCTACTTTCCAACAAATTTGAACTGATGACCTTGTTTTTGATCCAACTTTCCAACAAATTTTAAATGATGACCTTGTTTTTGATCCTACTTTCCAACAAATTTGAACTTATGACCTTGTTTTTGATTCTACTTCCCATCAAATTTGAACTGATGCCCTTGTTTTTGATCCAACTTTCCAACAAATTTGAACTGATGACCTTGTTTTTGATCCTACTTTCCAACACATTTGAACTGATGACCTTGGTTTTGATCCTACTTTCCAACACATTTGAACTGATGACCTTGTTTTTGATCCAGCTTTCCAACAAATTTGAACTTATGACCTTGTTTTTATCCTATTTTCCATCAAATTTGAACTTATGACCTTGTTTTTGATCCTACTTTCCAACAAATTTGAACTGATGACCTTGTTTTTGATCCTACTTTCCATCAAATTTTAACTGATGCCCTTGTTTTTGATCCTACTTTCTAACACATTTGAACTTATGACCTTGTTTTTGATCCTACTTTCCAACAAATTTGAACTAATGACCTTGTTTTTGATCCTACTTTCCATCAAATTTGAACTGATGACCTTGTTTTTGATCCTACTTTCCAACAAATTTGAACTTATGGCCTTGTTTTTGATCCTACTTTCCAACAAATTTGAACTTATGACCTTGTTTTTGATCCTACTTCCAATCAAATTTGAACTGATGACCTTGTTTTTGATCCAACTTTCCAACAAATTTGAACTGATGACCTTGTTTTTGATCCTATTTTCCAACAAATTTGAACTGATGACCTTGTTTTTGATCGAACCTTCCAACACATTTGAACTGATGACCTTGGTTTTGATCCAACTTTCCAACACATTTGAACTGATGACCTTGTTTTTGATCGAGCTTTCCAACAAATTTGAACTTATGACCTTGTTTTTATCCTACTTTACAACAAATTTGAACTGATGACCTCGTTTTTGATCCAACTTTCTAACCGAATTTTAAACTGATGACATTGTTTTTGATCCTACTTTCCAACAAATATGAACTGATGACCTTGTTTTTGATCCTATTTTCCAACAAATTTGAACTGATGACCTTGGTTTTGATCCAACTTTCCAACAAATTTGAACTGATGATCTTGTTTTTGATCCAACTTTCCAATCAAATTTCAAACTGATCCAAAAGATTGTCAAAACAAACATTTATCATGGTCTAACATAAAAAACATGTATAAGGACCATGTCTTGAGAAAAGAATTATTAATTTCTACGTCTGATAAGCGGGACGTATTTAAAAGATTCGGCAAAAACTGTGGTTACCTTTTCATCATATATGACAAAGTTCAAAACTTATCTAGATACCAAGACAAACCCTTTCTGTTCAAGTTGAATGTCCACTGGAATGGTCACAAAGTTTTCCACTTATCTGATGTCCTACTTCAAACTCCACTACAAGATTATTAACAAAGACTAACAAATCACCATCCAGGATGATTGGATAAAAAATGTGACATCTTATGTCTTTACTTAATGTTCTCTACCCCTGAGAATAAGTGAGCCTTTTCTGACCCCTCATGGTGCAATTAAAAATCATCCAAAAGATTATCAAGAAAATAATTCTGAGCAAATGTCAAGAAGATGTGGTCAAAATTGTGACTTTCGAAGAGTTCATTAAGTCCTCTTTTCATTTTAGCTGGTGCCCTAGGTTTTGAGACTACTAGAATAAGTTTTATAAAAATCAACAAAAGATCTAATATTCAAAGAATGTTTCGTTATGACAGTATAAAATATATGGCCTGTAGACACAAGCTAAAATGTTCACAATATACAATACAAAATTCATGACGGACGACAGACAATGGTTGATCCAAATGCTTACTCTGAGCTACTTGTATTTAGGTGAACTAATTTAAAGCATTGGTCTGTTGCATCGTACTGACATTTTTTCGGGGGAAATATTCTTTGTTTCTTTGTGAAAGATTTCAAAGATGTTGCAGAATCAAAAACGTTTTCTTGTGGTATAACAGTAAAGTGAAAAGGAAATTTCAATTCTAAATCAGTTGTTGGAATTCTCTGAATGTAAAACACTACACAGATACAATGTAGTGTAATGGGGATATTTTCCCAGTTATTTGGACTGTTAGAAATATGTTCAATAATCAAATATTATACCTTCTGTACAAAACCTAGGTGATAAAGTTAAAATGAAATATGTATCATGTAGTTGTCAAACATTTACTAGCCAAAGGCCATTTTCAGTCAACGTACAGTGATCTCTCTAAGTCATGTTCAAGTTATAAAAAAAATGTTACATTATATAAAGTGTCATCTTAGTACACGAAATGTAGATGTCGTGATCTTGGTTATGCATTTTAACTAATCTATATGTCAGATTTTATGTGTGATTACTTAATGTTCCGCCTGGTCTTCTGGATAAAAAGAGGACTGCAGAGGTTTGAAGGGAGATGGCCGTTAGGCCGAAAGCATGGGCCATTTGGCCGCATATTATCTTGCAAATTAAAGACTACGAAAGCTTTGTATTAGAGTCACTAAAATGAGAACTTATTAAATACGAAATGATATCTATAAAATGGCTAACTTAAAATACATTGGAACTACAATACTTGGAATAAAACATCGTTAACTGGAACCAAGTTGTTGTCTTGTGTGAATCATTGACTACCGGCCACTTCACCACAACAAAAACTAAAACACTGCAAATTTAATACTTTCATTTCAATTTAACATTAGTATTTAATTTATTACCAAGGTATATATGATGATGTTCTGACAAACTCACAGTGATCAGCCAGGGTTTGGCTATTTTTCATACTTAAGAAAAAAGAACCAGTAAGTGAAAGAAGAGGTACCGCTGGACTCTTTTAATTATGTACATTCACATTTTGAAATCGACACTTACTTGTAGTTGAAATTCATGAAAAGTATAAATTTCTAATAATGTTTTCTTTTGAAAAATATGTGACATGCAAAAAGGTAGACACGTACCTTGCTGAAATATTAAAATAGATTGATTGATGGTTTTCGTTTGAGCAGGTATTAACGGTATCCGCTAATAGATTTCTTGGCGTTATTGATGTCACACAGTTCACGCACATGCGCATTTGTTTCGAAGAGATCATTTAATGGTGGATCGCTACATTCTTTATTATGTTAATCTTTTAATAAAGCGTTATTAAACGGACATCAGCTCAAAACACACATAACGACAGGTATTTTTTTCTAAATTTGCTTGATTACGCTGTAAAACGGAGTCAAATCGGATTGGAAATATTGAACTCGGGGAGATTTTCAAAATGGCAAAAATTGTTGTGAAACAGGCGAACATGTATATAATCTGCAGAGTCATCACGCTTAAACCAGCGATTGGTAATTGCTTGAATTTATATTAATCGTTGTATAATGCATCAGATTTTGTCGTGAATATATTTTCAAGGCTTTTTTATTATTTACTGTATTGTTTTCGTGTTGTGGAATTTGACGGAAAAGGCGGATCTTAAGGCGCAAAATTGAAATCATGACCTATTTACGACGAAGCATCAAGTGCCTTTAAATATCATAAAGATAAAAATGAAGGCTGAAAATTTACTAAACACATGTTCGTGATTACTTTGCATAATAATAAATGCGTTCACACCTAGTATTTTTGATGCTATGATCTTATGAAAAAGGATGATTTTATCCCGCAGTCGGAAGACAAAAAAAGTATTTACTCTGTGTTTAACTCGTTATATTTTTCCCAATAAGTCTTGTATTGAATTATAGAATACATATTTAAAAATATCAATCATTCAGCTTTCTAAAACGGTCAACTTTTAAACCATTGAACAATAAATGACATGAAAATGGGAACTTAATTTATCAAGGTCAAATATCATCTCACTTAACACTGCTTTACTACCACGTAATCTTCGATAAAATCAATTAATATCGGCTTTTTTTGCGGGGTGGGGGGGGGGGGGGGGGAAGGGGGGCATGACAGCATATTTTTACCGTTCTTGAGTTTATGTATAGAGTTACGGATACCGTTAAAATACGTACCTGCTTAAAGATAAAGATAATATACAGCTTAATATGTTCAGTAAAAATTTTTCTATGAAAGTTTTTCTGGTTGTTTGAACAAATGTTGTTAACTACTTGATTCTTTTTGCCCTTTACAGCTATCCAATTTCATCCATTTTAAAAGAATTCTTTTCAAGATCTGGAATAATATTAAACCAGAAGACCATTTTGACTTGAAATGCTCGTTAAAACACAATGTATCAATCTAATATCAAAATAAAAGAAATGAAAACCTACAAAATGCTCTTGTTAATATTGAAGTTTTAGGTGATTTGAATATTTTTATTTGAATAAAGCAAGTAGTCTTTAACCTTTAACCTGCTAGAACTGAAAGTGATTAGCCTTTGCCATAAGTATAGAGCTAGGCCAGCTTGCACATCCGTGCAGTCTGACCAGGCTCTATACTGTTGGTAGCTCCATTTTTGTATTTTGATAATGAAATCCCTTAAACTTGAATGGGCTGTTTCAAATTCAAAGCTGGGCAAATCCATTACAAATTTTCAGCATGTTCAGGTACCGTTACTTTTCTATGTAGAACATGTAACCTATGACGGACGAAAAATAGCGACCCCAGTGAAATAATTTCAACAACATTGGTTGAGGTCCACTAGATAATGCTAAAATTCAGTCATTTTAGTCTTGTAGTTTCTTAAAACAAGATCTTTAAGGAGTTATTCTCAGTAAGTCTATGTGACACATGTGGAGTTTGCAAAAATGCTCCATGTAGCAAATTACAGTTGCCTTGATAGTGGTATACCAGATGGTGCTTACTGCAATATTTCAGAATGTATAGCTTTTTGGTTTCGTAGGAGAATCTAAAAAAACTTGTCTTTACTTTTCAGTGTTGAAAAGTACAAGATAATAAAGACCGTATGTAATTAGTAATATATCAGAATTATTTCTGTTATTCAGTGATAAGTCTGTGTAATGCAGAAATATAAGCCAAATGTAGTTTGATAAAGCAAAACATGATAATACAATTGACATGAAATGATAATGCTTTTGCAGAGCTTACCATTAAATATATGTTTGTTTTTTTCAATCTAACTTTCAATTTAAATCCATAACTGATCAATATTTTTACATGAACGATGATGACACAAGACTGGTTACAGATGCTGCCCTTGAGCACAGTTTTTGTATGTCGTAGTTTCTTTAAAAGTCACATGAAGGAACTGTTTCACGCAATGGTAGTAATTTCTTTTTATAAGGTTCTGAAAAAGGGTATCATTGAGAATTGAAAAAAGGTGTGATGCACAAGTGTATGTACAATGATAATGATTAATGCTGCAGTTATATTTGACTTCCATTCACATGTGCTATTTGAAAAGGATACATTAAATAGATCGCTTATTCTTGAAAATAACCAAAGAATAGTACAGAATGTAATGAAATGGCGACTAACAGCAGTGTCAAATTTTTGCAATGTTTGAACTGTCTACACTTAATGGCATTATACTGGTATAATTGCAAAGTTCATCTGAACTATTTTTGTAATAGTTATAGTTCTTAAAAATATCTTAAATTATTCCAGTTTCCACTGAGTAATTACAAGGAAGTATATACTACATTGATGTGAATACCACGTGACATTGGGGTCAGACAGACATAACAGATACGCATTTTTTGTAATGAAGTTTTCTGCCGTTGTCATATTCGAAATGGTCACTTTTCTGTTTCAAATGCCTAATCAGGTTTTCAGATACGCCAACCTGACGTTGCTTTTTAAGCTCGTAGGTTTCAAGAGCACAGGAAATTACAAAAAATTAGGTCAGTAGATTAAGGCCAGAGCTCTCCTCTGGAATGAAAAGATGACGAGAGTCGGGTTGGTGGCTCAGTGTTAAGGACAATCACCTTTCGGTCCGGAAAGAAACAATTTTAAATTAGATAACAAGGCATACAAAGTTTCTTTTTTATTTCATACAAAATGTCAATGTGCTTTCCCGTTCATATATTCAGAACATACATTTTAATATAAAACACATCATGTTTAGAGCCTTGAAATTCTGCAATGTTTAGAATTTGCAAATCATTCCGACAAAACTACACGTAAATGACGGTGTACGAGGTTGTTCCGTTTACAATGCAGGTAAAAATCTCAATAAAACATTCAATATACATTGTTTTATAGAGCAGATAATGAGCTCAAAATTTACACCTAGATTAGAGGTTGTTCTAAAAAAAGGGAATCGTATGGTGGCTCATTTGTGCCATTAGTGTTTTCGGCCCGCGACCCCGCCAAGCGAAAAGTCGAGAATTAACAAGTTAAAATGGCGGGGGCGCGGAGCGAAAACACGAAATGGTACTATAACGCAGAATTGCTAAGGGACGGTTTCATAAAAACATCGTTTTGAAACAACTTAATAACTGCAGAAGTGGGTGTAAGTATGTTCGTCTTCTGCATGACAACTTGTCTAGCTGCCAAGCAAAACCCACATTGTAACAGACTTCTTTAATTTATAGATGGTAACCCTGCGTTCTCCAACACACCCTTACTTGGCAATATCAGCTCCAATTGACTAGTTTCTCTTCCCAAAGACTGAAAACACGCTTCTGGAAAAGCAGTTATTCTGAAATTGTATTACGTGGCCGAACTTGTGTCTTTCTGCTAGGGCATTGGGTACTTTTAACGAAATCGCATAAATAGTTTATCAAAAATAATAAACTATTCAAGTATTAAGTATCTACTTTTTTTACATACCAAACGGACAGTTTCCTAAAAAGATGAAACAAAAATAAGCTTTCGCAAACTCCGTGTAAGGGACATAACCACTTAAACAATTACATTTCCTCCAATGCGATTTAAATCCACCTGGTTGTTTACTTACAGAAAACAGTCTCTGAACTATTACACATAATTGATATCTAAAAATGTAAACTTGCTTTTACGGACACTGTTTTAATAAGAATGCTGTCTTGAACTGACCAAAATCAAATTAAGGACATTTATACTATAAAAAAAACGAATTTGTCGATTTGTGGAAAAAACATGCAGAGTTTTGAACAATTATGTTGTATTTTATTGAAGCACCTATATATGGGCATATCAAGTTGACATTTCTTGTAGGGCAAAGTCTCTTAATAATTGCAAAAATAGGAAAAAATCAACAAAATGATCGGAGTGTTTTCTTCTAAAAATAGAAAACTAAAAACAGACAACCCCGAAAACTCAGCTTTTTATTCCTAACATAAAATTATTCTTACCTTTTAATAGAATGCAACTCTTTACTGATCTGGTAAATCTTGGTGTCACCCAGAAAACTGCATTTTTGCGTAAAAGAAAATTTTAAAAGCGTAATTGAAACAAACTTAAACTAAAACGCGGTTCAAAGCTTTACCAATGTTACTCTTACCTTTCGATCAATACCAAAAACAAAAAAAGGCGAACCGAACATTCTCCATGGTTTTTTTGTTTTAATTATCGGATTTATTTATAAGAAAATGTCAATTACATTTATGACAAACTTAAGAAATGAAGGCAACCAATTCCAGCAAATATTAGATTCTTTAAACATGAAGCAGACATTGAAAATCTCGGATAAATTCCGTTTGTCATATATTTCCGCGACACGTCGTATTTTAATATTTATAGAAAACAGTGACTGGAGACTCTTTACACGGCAAACTTATAACAATCAATTGATTTATTAAGACAAGTGGTCATATTTTTATTATAAGTATTTGTTTTTCCCTTTTCCGTGAAAATGTCTCTTTTTCTCGAAGACTTGAATATTTACTTTTGAAAGCAACAATTATAATGAATCAAAATTAAGACCCTGAACGAATCAATATACTTTACATCTTAAAATTGTTTGCATATATGTTAAAAATATCTGTTGAAACTTGATACACATCCCCAAGGTAACCAGACTTTTCACAAAATAGTCACTGAATTTTGAAGCCAGAGATACATTAGTTACAACAATAAATTGGGTCTCCTTTGTTCCTCCGAATAATTATATCTTAACGACGTAGTTTGTAGTTTGTTGAGTACAAGTTTAAAATCTGCGCATGATAAAATTTCAAAACGTTAAAACATCTGCTTAAAATGTATTATAATAAAAATCATCAACTGTAAGAAAGGACAGATTATCAAAGCGATAATTTCGATTTTGTACTTGCTTCTTAAACTTGCTACGTGCGTTGTTTTAAAGCGATTTAACCTTGAAACTTCCTAGAAGACAATTTTCAAGGATAATGTTGTTTGTTTAATACAGTCAAAGTTTAAGAAAGTCATATAGTCTGTTTAAAAATGATGTCTGTTTTCCTTTTTTTTTGACTTCAGTTTAAAACTAAACTTTTCAATGCGAGTGGTTCGAACAAGAATACCTTGGATGACAAAAACAAAGCGCATACCCCAAACGTAATTGTCAATTATGATTAAGGATTGTACGAGTAAACAATGTCCTTACACAATGTCCTTGAACTGACACTGCGCTGATTGTCAAAGATTAGCACATTTTTATAAATGCAAGGGGTACAAAATAATATACGAATGTGTCTTATATCAAACACGCAATTTCGCTCTGCCCTTCACTAGAACTGCACTATCTATGTTAAAGAAAAATAAAATGTTACAGAAATGTACGTGTTAGGTTATATTATGTTATCAATAACTTTAAAACGGCTGATAAAAGGTCCTTTTTATAGCCTGAAAATGCACCAAGAGGACAGTTTTCGCTATTTTATTGATGAACAGTTTGGACATAAAAGGACATTTTGAAATAAACAAAATACCAGCTGTCTTCAAAATGTCTGCATTTTGTTATTTTTAATCGTTTTCCATGAAGAAGAGAAACATCAACATTGTTTTTATCAAAGCATCTAAACCAAGTACCGAATTTATTAACAATAGTAGTAGTACCATATGGACTTGTTTTAAACTTCGGTTACTCAGCAACAAGAAAAAAATCATACTGTGAGTTTTCATAAGCGTTATTTTTTGTAAACGTAGAATAACTTTGTATTTATACCATTTTTTATTATTATGGTCTGAATGGTTTTTGACATAGTTTAGATATTTGGCAACAACACACCAACAATTAGTACATAAAATTAATGACTTTGACTCCTGGCTTAATGCATTTTCTATAAAAATTATATATATAAGTTTAATAGTGTGCTGATCTTACCTTTCGAAGCTGTAACTAAAGCGTCACTTTAACCGAGTCTGCTTTGCAGGTGTTTTATCAAGATAGGGCCAAGTTAATCTTAAAATCACTCAATATATGACAGAACCAGGGCTCAAACCTTCATTTTGAAACTCTTCGACCTTGACATTATGAGAACAGACCTGGTTCTTACATGTGACACTCGTTAGAAGTTTTGAAAATAATTTAATGCATGACAGAGTAACTGCTCAGAAAAGTTTAATTCTACTCACGTTTAAATTTTGGCGCCAAAGAGTGACACTATCTCATTTGACAAACCATCTTGCACAGTGCACATGAATAATGTTGTTTTAGAATACCTTTTAATACGCAGAAATTATCGACGGACAACACCCCAGTTTCACTTTGACCTTTGAGCATCAGACTTTTTCTCATACCCCAAGCTTTGTCTAGCCTAGTTACGTATTTGTAACAAGCTAGTTTAAATTCCATCAAAGCAAGACAAAGTCATGACTCGGACGAGCCAAACACCACTTATAAGCTACCTTTTACAACTCCCTGGGACCTTGACCTTTGAGAAACAGACCTGACTCTTTCACACAAATCTATGTCTTGCATGGGTGCGCGTGTTTTTTAATCCTTATAAGGATGACAAACTAATAGCCAATACAAAATCTGATGAATACACACACTGACGCACAAACACCGAATTGCGACTTTGGAATCAATGTCGAACAACGGACAGCAGACTTTCCATTGTCTGACCGTCTGAAAAGTTCTAATACTGGAAACACCCTACTGTTTTGAAAATCAAAACAATCTTATAATATCGTTAACAAAGCTTTTCACGATAACTGCTTAGTTTTGTGTGAAGAAAACTTAAATCTTACAATTTAATGGTAATAATTAAAAGATTTAATAATGTCTGTGTATTTGTACTGACAGTCATATTGGCAAGAGACCTATAGAAACTCTCCAAATGTCAGTAACAAGGTCATTATAAAATCACTTAATTATTGACATAGCTGTCTTTTAATTTTACATTTAGTTGAGAAACCGCCTTTTTAAGTTGAACTAGTGTTTAAGCAATTT
This sequence comes from Cyclina sinensis, assembly GCA_012932295.1. NCBI lineage: Eukaryota > Metazoa > Mollusca > Bivalvia > Venerida > Veneridae > Cyclina > Cyclina sinensis. The sequence continues at coordinate 46,356,272 of JAAONU010000019.1, read as the reverse complement.
TATTGAAACCACATTTCTAAGAAAGAGGACAAAAACTGAGGAAACAATGTCCTCATCCTGGTGAAATAAGAAACCATATGTAGTATAAACACTCCTATACCATGTTATGGGCGCAGTGTGTAGTTTGTTAAGTACAAGCTATAAAAACAGCAAAAATAGATCCAAATTTAAACCTATCAATTTACATCGATTGCGAAATGAGATCTTGAAATTTAAATTAATCCCACTTTGTCTGCTTCCTGTTTCAACCAAGTACTTTCCCTTGAAGTGAAGAATGCGGAAAGTCACCGACTCTTATCTGAGGTGGATTTGGAACAGGCGACCACCGGATCGGGAATTTGCCACTCTAATCACTTGATCACAGTTTTTCAAATTTCAAAGATACAGTAGAACCATGGTAATGTTAAATATACATAATTCTTAAGAATGAAATATGATTAATTTGATATTTCCCTTGTTATTCCATTGTGCGTCCATTTGACATGAGATTAAAATAGGTTGCTATGGTAAAATTTTCGAAATGGGTTGGACAAAAACTTCCGGGCACGGACAAATCGGAAATACATTACAGTTAAACAATGCACTCGCGTCGTAGCCTTGAACTGAAACTGTGTACTGATCGTGGTAAATAAGAACACATTTTATAAATGCATTATAAAAGATAATGCAAAAATTGCATAAAGATGTTTCTGATTACAAAGTATACTTATTTCGTCATTTACGAAAACTGTGACATGTAAACACGCATAAATTTAATTTGATAAGTGCATGCATTACGTTTTGGTAATCAATAACCTTAAAATGACTGATAAAGGTTTGATTATAGCATGAACATGACCCAAGAGGACAGGTTTCAATTGTTTCTTGTTTATGATAAAAGTAAATAAATATCAATCACTTGACTCTTTCAAAATGATTGTACTAAATCACTTTTTACAGAAGTGAGCCATTTTTTATCTTTGAACCTGAATATATTATGATCATTGCTGTTGTTTTCGATGTTGATGTGATGATCTTTATGTTGATGTTGTTGTTTCTACAATCTTTTAGCTCAATTGAGCACAATCTTTTCAAAGTGAGATTTTTTTATCAACTTGTGTTCGCAGTGCGTCGTGCAATGTGCGCCGTGCGTCGTGCAATGTGCGCGTGCAGTGTGCGCCGTGCGTCGTGCAATGTGTGCCATGCATCATCATCTTTACTTTATACAACATCTCCTCCTAAACCACACCCTTAAAGTTGATATAGCTTTGGAGGCTTGATCTTTGCAGTGAGCCCGACTAAAGTGCTAAAAAGAATTCAATTCCATGCCGAACTCTAGTTGCTATGGTAGCAAGAATGAAAATCCTTCATGTCTAAAAATGTCTTTTTTGTTGTGTTTCAGATAGGCAATAGTTTTGACTTTAATTCTATCAAGAAACTTGATTTAAAGCGGCTCTTGTGTTGTTGCCCGTGAACTAGTGCTTTTCATCTCATTTTGCATCCAGTTGCTTATTTCAACATTTCCAACAAGCGCAGACCAAGACCAGCATGCACAAGACCTTCACACTGACATATATTTAAATTACCTTGACCTCGAAGATGCAGTTGTCAAAAATCCTTAATTTTTGCCATAACTCTCTTATTGCTGAACAGAATGAGTTCATGTTTGCACACAACAACCCTTTGTGAGAAATCTTTAAAATGCATATATATTTTACCTAGACCCCTACATGACCTTTACCTCGAGATTAAAATGTTTAAAAAACACTTCTTTTATAGTATCTACAACATCTTCATCTGGTCACATATATCTTTTTTTTAGCTTGACCTCTAAATGACCTTCTCCTCGAAGTCAAATTGTCAATAATAAAAAAACACTTCTTTTGAAGGAACTAGACTTTATCTCTATCTGGCCCTAAGCTCAAAGGTCCAAGCAGCATTACGGAGACATTGTCATCTTTCAGTGACAGTTCTTGTTAACTAATACATCTTACAATAAGCACTGTCCAAATTAACTGATAGACAAGTCCAAACAAAATATTGTCGTTATTCTTTACAAAGAATGTATGAAATATATAGTTTTACAGGAAATATGAAATATGAAGTCGAGTCTGCTAGCTACAGAAAAAATAGATAAATTATTTTCTATAGGAGACTTAAACAAGGACTTATTCTTAAGTCTGACTGCTCTTGGCATTTAAATCCTTCACTCTGGATTACCAAACGAACTGTCCCAGTCCTGAAATGTCAGATAGTATCTACGTGATTTTTATCTTGTGTAAGGTGCATTGTTTTTGCTTAGCTTTGTATATCACCGACATGCAGTTTTCTCTTGTTTGCTTTATATTTTCATAGTGCGTCTGCAACACTGTATGAAGTTGCAAACTTCAGTGATTTCTCACGCTATATATAATCATTTGTTTTCTTCGTGAAACATTAAATTCTTGAAACTGGTTGTTATCCCCGTGTGAAAGTGTTCCAAGGACAAACTATGATATTTGCTGTTATTGAACCTCGATCTAAAAGTTGGAAGAGGGCCAACTATCGAACGCCTAAACGTTTAAGGCAAGTGCTCGATATGTAACTAGTAATAACTGACAATTCTGGAAATTTTGTCTGATGCAGTGTGAAAGTTTTCTAATTATGGCAAAAAAAATATCTGTACAAAAGATATTTGGTTTTGGTTGGAATTGCACGTGTGAACGCCTTGGCTTGTTAATAAAGCCTTTCTCTGTTATTTTTCCCTCTGTTTGCATTCAAGAATCCTGTTTGACCATTAGTCATACAGTCTTTCGCACATTGTTACGGGACATTGAATTCAAAACTCATCCTTTATGCATAATTACAGTTATTCCTTTTAGATATTAATATAACAAAACAAAAGTCATGTCAAATTAGTTTATTAGTTTATTTGAATAAGATTGTATGAAATGTTGTTTTTTTCTCATGTAAGTGACGTAAGTTAATTAATAAAGGTATTTCTATTTGTTGTGAAAACCTTGCATCGTCATCTTCTGCGAAAATAATGTAATCACAGGGGACAAATATTTAACAATAAGTTTAATGAAAACATTGATATAACCAAATGATATTTCTGTATATAACAAGAAAATGCATGTATAGGACTGTTTTGTCTGACAGTTAAGAAGATGGTGATGTTTCAAATTGTTTCTGCTATGCTTTCTGAAAACTGTTTCGAACCAGAAGTTTGTTTTGAAATGACTTACAGAAAAAAAAAACATGATTTAGTCTTCTTTATCACGTGGATCTGGGTATGGAACCAATCTCTTATGCTTCTGTCGGCATCAGGAATAACCTACTGGTTCAAAAAAAGAGAGAAATGCTATATCAAGTCTGTATTCGAAAGCAAAAAAATCTATTTACTAGCAAATACTTTTCTGCGTTCCAAATTTTGATAGCAGCTTTTGGTGCTACAATGAATCATATCAGAATTCGTGAAAAAGAATATGAACTTGTCTTTATCTGTGAAATTGCAGAAATTAGAATTGTCTGATAAAGCTTTATCAAACTTATTATAAGATAGCCTGGTTCCCGGCGTTTACTTAACAGTAGTGTCTGTTCAGCTGTTAGGGCAGGTAATCTAGACTATATAATGAACAGTGAAATAAATATGAATCCCGTCCTCTATCAGGTCCTTACCCCACATACAGGTTATTTTCTGGACAGACAACCGTTTACATCAACTTGTTTCAATGCGTGTGAGTGCCACTTAGTTCTGAACGCTGAAATGTGTTTTCTGGGCATTACAATGTTGCAAAAATGTTCACTTGTCTTGATATATTTTGCTTAAATAGCTTGTAATTTCTTAGTTTATACCCTCCATTGCCTTTTATAATGTTAGGCTTATTTGCACAAGATTACCAAGTAGCTTTGAAAATTTACATCAGTTTTCCTTTAACAACACATTCCATTGCAGCTTTTGCAATAGGTTGAGAAATATCATAAAACTGTAGGCAGTCAGTCTTGGTAAGGAGTTTTATCTCTACACATAAAATGTCTACAATTTCCTCTAACTTTTTTATACCATACATAAAAACATTTCTATTCAACCTGGAATCATCTAGCTTTCTAAACCTGACCCAGAAATTGCATATAGACAGCAATTGTCAAAGTGTGATATTCAACCTAACTCCCCATTTATTGCAGTTGTAGGTGAAAATCTCCCAACTCCCAAAAAGAACCGCATAGCTCTATGTTGAATGGCATCAATGCAGGAGAAAGATCTTGTACCCCACGTAGCTGATCCATATGTAATCAGCGGTAACCCAACCGAATCATACAACTTTGTTGAAACATATAAAGGGAGAGCGCCAGCAATTATCATAAACGGCTCGTAAAAATGACCCGTCTTTTCCTTCCTCCGAATATTTGTAGGCACGGAATGCAGACTATTTTATTCCAGTCGTTAAGATAAACGCGCATGGTGAATTTCAAAACATTATAACAATAAATCGCAATTAAAATCAGCCACAGCAAGAACGATTATATCATCGTTACTTCAAGTTTATTTCATTATCTTGTAAACTATTTAAAAGGATGACCTTGAATTCATTTAACCTTGAACATTATTTCAAGGACACTGACTGAGATGATCAACAGTATTATTAGTGCTCGATTATTTGTCTTTCCAGGACTTGTACCCGGTGTGGGTAGCATGAACTAAGATTGCCAAGATAAATTTCCGGTGACGGGACCGAAAACCATTCCGAACAGAACCAGAACAAAAGTTCATTCCTGGAATGTTATTATGGTAGTAGGTACTAGTATTGTACGAAAAATGCACTTAAACCATGATATTGAACTTCTAGCCGCTAATTTCACGATCGGCGCATGCGCACTGTTTAATAGATGTAATATTTAAAGGTATTGCTCAAAACAAACAAAAACCTGTTCCATTAATTGCAAAAAAAGCTAAAACAGGATAAGATTTGTTTGATGGATTAAGTTTTAGATTTTGGGTATTCAATAACGTTTTAATGGCTGATAAAGGTACTGTTTATAGCATGCGAGTGCACCAAAACGATATGTTTGAATGGTTAATTGTTTTTGTATAAGGAAACGACATTCAAAACTAAACAAATATCGATAGTCTGACCTTCAAAATGTTTATAATCAATCAGTATGAAAGAGGGAAAACCAATTTGTTTTTTAATTGTTTGTTTTGAGGCCAACCCCAGTTTCAAAAACTTTTTGGTCAGTCATCCTTACAAGTGCCACTGAGTATCTAACCACTTGTCTAACCAGCCTCTCCGAAAGGGACTGACTGCTTCCATACACGAATCAAAGGTGAGGAACAAATGACCTTTAGATGCTTTGTCTGAGATCATTATTATCACAGAGAATTTTCGCCGGTCCCAGTGTTACTAGAACCGTGAACTTCTGAAGTGGCTTTCCGATGCTTTACCAACTAAGCAGGGAACCCATTTTGTATTATTGCACATGAACCGCGCAAGTATTGTCGTTGCCTTGTTATTGCTTTTTTTGTATTTATCATTGTTGTTGTTGATAATTATAATGGTGTAAATATATGTAGTTATTGTTATAGTTCATACTTGTTATTGTATTATTGTTATTGTCAGATCACCTAGAAATTTTTAAAATAAACAAAATGTTAGAATCTACGTGATTATAATCTTGTGTAACGAACACTATTGTATTTGTTCAACTTTTCACATTACTGACAACAACTTTTCAGAATTCCTTACATGACCTTGCCCTTTAAATCGTTGGTTTTGGTCTATATGATATACTGTGCCTCTGAGACTTTTATCAAATTTGTAAAGTTCATGTCTTCACACTGACATTACCTCTGCAATTTTTGATTGTATAATAAGATATCCTGTTCGTTTATCAGTTATACTGTTTTTGCACATGTTTACAGGACATTTAAGTAAAAAAGTAAAAATCATAGTTTTGTCTCATAATTTTTTATCAATCATTTCTGCAGCTTATTATGTCCATTTATACGTTTTGCCATTAAAATAGAAGAAAATATTTGTTGTTTTTCTTCACGGTAATCTTAAAACGCCATTTCTGAGTACCTAAACGTGCCATGTATGTTCTTTTCTTTCTACCATTCAATACACGCATTCATTTAATTAAATACTGAAATACGAGTACTTCCATCAATTACTAACAATCAGTAAAAGTAAAGTGGGCGTGCTTTTTTTTTTCAGTTACACTCTATGTAATCTTCCAGTTTATTTTTGAGAAACATCTCATATTAACAATAATATGCTCAATAATAAAGAACTCCTCAGCTTAGATATATCTCAAATTAAACTTTACACCACAGTGATCAAAATAATGGTTAGCACGCTGGGGTTTAATTTAGGAGATAGAATATTCAGTGACAATATCCATCTGGATTCAGTCCAGTGTTTAAAATATGCCAAAAGTGTTGCATCATCATGTCTAAAAATGCCGTTAGACTCTGCCCAACTATACAAAGTGAGGTACAATCCCACTGTATATATAAAATTATATATATATATATTGTGCAGTTGCCCTTCAGTAGAGCTGCTGCAATTTGCATTATCGTTGTTGTAACAATCGCTTCATCAGCCCCTTCAGTGTTTTGATTACTAATTAATAACCTTCACTTACGACCTTGATTTTGAGTGTTTTAATTCTTTTTTTTTATATATATTTTTAAAGGGCAGTTATTGGCATATTGGTTTTATTTGGATGCTGTTTGGTGGACTACAGAGTAACATTAGATTGTTTAAATCTGTTAAAGTCATTCTTTATTTAATAACCGGTGTATGTACTGTTTTATATAAGGAAAATAATACAGTGTGTTTACCCTTCTACAAATATTTTTTCATGATAATATCAATGTAATTGCGTCGATTCGCTCAATGACTTTTACATAATATTTGTGTGAAACATTACCTCTCAGTGACGGACAAAAATGTCGTGTGGATTAAAGTTGAAACACATAATACAATGGCGGAAATTTCTTATAATAGTTCTTCTGCCTGTTTTACTCCTTCCACTTCTGGTTTTCGGAGAAACTTCGGTAAGTTTTCTTATTTTGATGTTCTGGTTTATACCTTTTATTGTGATTAAATGTAATGTTTAAGGCAATTTGTTTATCTGAAAATCTATTTTATGTGTCTGTTAAGATTTTCCTTAGTTATTACTGAAATGCTCTTAAAACTTGAAAAGTTTTATAATTCTAAATCTTTTGCGCGCGGAGATTTATTGCAATTTCTACATGCTGCTTTTAGAAATGCAGTCAACCATTTTGATTTTGTTAATGCAGTGAAACAACTGTTTCCATATCAAAGTTTCAGAGCTATAGCAAAGCCTAGATTTATGACACAACTTTGTTGTCATGCAAATTGCTCAATCTCCACCCCCCCCCCCCCCACACCCCTATATGTATAGTTGTTGGCAGCATATAAGTGTTTATCATTTTTTAAATACTCGAGGCTCGAGGGATTCTTTCTCTGAAAGCGGACATTTTCACATAAGAGCCACAGAGGTGTCATCGATTCTTTATTTCAGTTTTGATAATAAACGGCAACTATTTATACCACGCATCTTTCACCAGAGACTCGAACAATATGTAAATGGCGCTGTCGGAGCAAAGTGATTGTGGGATTCGAGACGTCGATCTCTCGCTCCGTCAGCGGACGTTTTCACCGTTGTGCCACAGTTTCGTGAAAGTTATGGGGTAGAGCTGATAACATTGAATGTAAACACGTGCAAGCCTATTTACTCGCACCTTTCAGATATCAGTTTGAAGGCCTCATGTGTTTCAAAACTATTAAAACTTGGCTCGAGTGCGTTTGAATCAAGGTAGATGTTTAAGTAGGGCAATGCATGAATGTGTATCTACGTGGTATTTTTGCACATGTACAATTCCGACGTATGTTATTCCAAAACCGTGTTTAACTTATCAGGAATGTTTTCATCATATTGACGAATTATAGGATCCATCAGGCGACATCGAATGAGAAAGATTATCAGTTTAGGGGCTCTTACTTCAAATCCTTCCAGGGCTAGCTAAATTTCTCTGTGATGTGATCATTCATCTCGGACAATGCGTCTAAATGTCATTTGTCCTTCACATCTGATTCAAATTAGGAAGCAGTCATTCGCATTCAGAGATACTGGTCAGTAAACTTGTTGGATACCCAGGAACACTTGTAAGGTGGACTGACGTCAGGATGTGACGTCAGGATGTGACCAAATAGAGGTCAAATCATTTATGTCCGGAGTGATTGTCTATTAAGTTTTTGACACATTGGCAAATGTAGAGCAACGTATGTTGCGTCGACTTCACATGACTTTGTTACCAAAAGTGACTTTTGAAGATCAAATATTTCATATGTCACAAATTGTACCGTGAACGCGATGTCCCTCCACCAAAGGCTGACGTTTTACTATCATAAACAATATAGAGAGAGGCAGGTTGTGCGAGAAAAATGAAAGCATCTTCGTTCCTGAATAAGATTATAAGCCATTAGGCTGCGAAAAAATCTACAACACCCGACTAAAGTCATTCGAAATCTTCGCTGTTCTTATTTAAATCTTGAAGTCCATAGCAGTGTTTTATTGTGGTACACAGAATACTTTACGGAATACTAGCAACCTTGTTTCAGTTTATTGTAATCTTTCAAAAAAGTGATCCGAAATACCTCTTGGTTTTTTTTTAATGACTTCCAGAAGATTGTCTTTATTCTAATACAGAAATGCTAGACCGCCTGGCCGTTATGGTGACAGTCCTTCGGTTTTTACAGTAAAGTTTGAAATTATTACATATATGATAACACATTTACTGTAAACTGTCATTTTTAATGAAAAGGTAAAATATGAGCAAATCTTTCGGCTATATAATGTCTAATACTAGTTGTTTCCCCTGCTGAAGCAAACAGTGAAATAACGAAAATGGCAACCCTTTTTCTGCAATTTGGAAGCGAATATACAAAATGTCTGTCCTTTTGCCTTGCTGTTATGACATTTCCGCATGGTAGATATTTTACCAAGCTAATAACAAATTTAAAATGAAAAATTACCATTTCCCTCATGAGGAAAATTGCTTGACTTGTTTTTACTAATATTTTGCACTTTGGTATTTGCCTTTTGAAATGTTCGAAAACATAACAGTCATACTTGCATCATCATATGAGAATTGTAAACACGTGTGACATTGACAGTATGCTTGCATCTTGTTATCTATTTCCTGTGCCCTTGAACCTATTCATAATGTGAAACCGGCTTTTATTTGTTTTGATTTTTTTATTATTTTATTATTATTAATACTTTTTCTTCAATCTACAAAAGTTTATAATAGTTGTAACATGTAACGTTTTCGAAAACATTTATAAGGATTTTGATGTGGACCAAATGCGTAATTTTGAAATTTGTAAAAAAAGTCCCTTACGCACGAAACTTAAAAAAATATCAACATTGAATTGCGAATATTGAAGAAAAAATGTTCTTTGTACAATTTTACATTTGTGGTTAACAAGAAATACATTCCATATAAGGAAGAGTATATATATTGAAAGAACATAGGGTTGATATTTTGTTCTACTTCTCACTACAATATAAGTGTTTATAGTTTTAACTATTTGTTGTGTACATCTTACTAAAAGTTCACTTTATCATATCTTGTTTTAAAGTGTACTTTTCTGTGTCAAGTCACTATAGATGTTTGCCTTTTTTTGTTTTGTTTTTGTTTTTCACATTTTGTGGAATCTACCCTTACTTAAAAGGTTATCTTTGTAAGTGACGTCTTTAGTCTCGTGCAAAACAGACACGCAGATACCTTTCTGAGTATTCAAAACACAAGTCCGGGTCATATTTTTAAAGGGATAACGTAGCTACTTTTAAACTGCATAATGAAATTTCATCTGGAAGAATGAACAACTATCTAGGCGCTTCAAAAATAAAGGGTTATTCAATTTAAACAGATAATCCAGTGTTAATTGTATGGCTTATTAGTGATTGTTCATGTTGGGGCAGTTGAATAAATTCTGTGAATCAGTTAACTCACTTCAACTGACAAGGCAAACGATATTAAAAGGATGCGTTTTTCACATGTATGTAGACAGTTGCTGAAATGGAGAAATGTTCTTATTATTTCATTTCTACCAGTTGTTCTGTTACCGCTACCAGTATTAGGACAAACGTCGGTAAGTCACTGTATCAGTCAGAAACGTTTAGAATTAGCTTGGTAGTCACTTGGTCATGTTGGTAGCCACTTGTTAGTCAATGTTTATGATTTTCTTGTTATATAGTAACATCTTTACTGGTTGAAGTCAAACATCGGCGTTGGACAACGAAGAGAAACACTTTAGAATTGCTTTGCATAGCTCTTTGCATAGATCTATATTCAGGCCTTGTGTTTGTATGCGGGCCTGTGTACGTATGTAGAGAATAATTGCACTTTCCTATATTTGAATATCGTTTGATCTAAGACGTCTTGGAAAATTTGTGCGGACTGAATTAGATGTTGTGTCCTTACGAGCAAAGAAGTATATAGATATAACAAAGTTTAAAGTCACTGTCGTGTTTGCCTACATTTCATAAGAGAGAATCGTGCTGATAAATTGACGTCTTTTTTACCAGAGAGTAAATAAATCTTGGAACTCCCTTGTAATAATTTTTTTCAATTCCATTGTTTGGGAAGTTTTTATGCTGATGGCCAACATTATTCTAACCATTGATAATAATCGGCTAGTCTTTCACTACTCTATTATTCAACAATTTTAGCTAACGGGTACTGAGTTAAAGTAACCAACTTTTCTTTTTTTCTGCTGCTGCTGATGATAATGATGATGATAATGATGATGATTATGATGATGATTTTTTCCTTCTCATTCTTCTTTTTCTTTGAAAATTTTGGAAGTAACATGTTTTAGGTACCTGCTCTTTTTTAATTATTCCTTTTGTTTTTAAAATGGCAACATTTATATTTTGAAACTGACTTACTACATACTAAACTGACAATTAAATACTTTTCTGAAAATAGTTGAAAATAATTGTGTCCACAGACACCTTTTTTTACATGGGAAAATCAATTATTACTTGACATTGAAATGAGGTGCACGTTAATGTTGAAATTGTTACATGAATGATTAAACTATTAAATCTATGAATCTAGTTATTTCACACGTTATTTGACCTAATTTAGTCGGCTGACATCATGTTTTCTTTTTTACTATTTATATGTTTGGTACTACTAACATATATTTATATTAAATCATTTGAAATTCAATCAAATAAGAGCCATGCCAGGGATTAGACAATCACCTCAGGCAAGATGCCAGATGACGCAATATGTCTAAACAATTTCTCCTTTAAACATCAAGCCAAAAAGACAAGGATAATTATAGGTCTTAAGTGTCCACAGATTTCCAATATGTCCATGATTTTTCTCTAAAATGAGAAAGACAGTTGTCGCTCTAAATATGTGCAGTACGCTGCTTCTCAAAATATCTCATACGTCAGGAGGTAATAGCCGACTGACAACTTTCAGCAAACTGTGACAAAATACGGCTTTGTTATATTCGAGCAGATATACATAGGAAAGTGTTCCACGAGAATTAAATATAAATACGCTTTAAATGGTTGCTATATCCGAATTCTGTAACTGCAGTAGTACGTTTTGTTTGACAATGGTCAATTTCAACCGTCAAAATACTAAAGTCATAGGTCATTCGATGACGTGATAGTATTTCCGTTCCAAAAGGTCAACTGATTTCAGTCAAAACATAAACTTGATAATATTTTTCTTTAGAATTTGTAAACCCAAAGATCATTCAAAATCCTTTGTTAACTGAAATGTATATCACTATCACCTGTAATCAACCCAGGTTTCCATCAGGCAAAACAGTAATCGGAAATGTCTGTCATGAGTCAAGGTCGCGATGAAAACATCTATATGTCCATTCAGTATGCTATAAGTGGAACACAGTCATAGTTAGCTGGTGGTGTTTCTTTTATTAGATATAGATTTGGCGTTGTCCTTCCGGATGTTCGTTCTTGCATCTGTCCGTCACTCTCTGATTGGAACATAACTCGAAAACTATTTAAGTCATAAACCTAAACCTAGAACTGTAACTCTGTACTTGATAACTTTTGAGTTATTACCCTTTGCTATTTTTCCTATTTTGAGTTATAAACCTAAAATTTCGTATGTGGTTACATCTCATTTAGTAGAAGTGCAGTGCATAGGAACTGTAACTCTTCACGTCATAATTGTTGAGTAATTTCCCTTTGCTATTTTTTTTAATTTCTATTTTTACCATAATTCTTGAAGTATTTGAATTATCAAAGTTAAACCTCAAAGGTGCATAGATGTCATTAAGGAGTCACGCACTGCATAGGAACTGTAACTCTTCACTTGATAACTTTTGAGTTATTACCCTTTGTTATTTTTATTACTTAATTTAGCTTAAAAGGATTTAAGGTATCAACACGAAACTTCATAGTGTATAGATGACAGTGAGGAGTTGTGTAATGCATAACAGTGAAACAGTAATTAATCACTTCATAATTTCGGAGATTTAAAAGGATTGATTTGAAGGTTTTATATAGACCACGAAGCTTCGAGAACATAACAGGTAATAAGCATATTGTAGCATTGCTTTGTGTTATAACTGTAGTGTGAATTGTAATACATTTATAGATAACTATGTGATTTAACATAGTGCTAAAATATATGACTAAAATTGCATAATTCGGTGGGGGATATGAATTTGTTGTTTTTGTTATCATTATTATTATTATTATTATTACTTGGATTTTCATAGTATGATTTGCATGCAGAGATCTTGCAAAGTCTCTTCAAAACTAAGGCTTACAATGTATTAATAACATCAATTAATCGCGGATAACAGGTCAATATCTTTTGGAGTAGAAGTCTTAATTGTATCGATACTGTGGATGTGGAAAATAGACGACCTTCGTCTGTCTTGATGGTTTGTTTGTTTTTGTTTTGTTTTTTGTTTTTTTGAGGCTGTTTCGATGTGTTACCGATATTATAAAATGCTGGTATGAGAATAAATCGGTTAAATAACAGAAATGCTTTTCGCTCGCAATATAATATTGCTTATACTAATAATAATGATAATAGTTATAATAATAATAACAACAATTATAAAAAAAAATAATCAAAAACTTCGCTTTGATAAATTCACACAGGGTCTTCCCTATTTGAAAGACCCTGATTCAGATAAACATAAACGCAGATATCTGTTCATTTCACTTATCACTGAAATCAAAGATTTTTAATTAACTACTTTTGAGCATGTATCTAGAAAATGACATTTTTCCTCTAGCGTCACCATGGCAACCATACTTTTTATCCTAATTAGCATGATCTAACGATGTGATATACATGAATGGAAATGGTAATAAGCTCCTTTGAATTTTCGAAGATGCAATTTTTAAATGAGTAAGATATGAAAATTCTCCATAAACGTACGTCATTAACTTATATAAGGTATATAAGTGGTAAAGATATTAGGGTTTTTAGATATAAAATACAAAGTATCTACGAGTCATTACCTTGAGAGACACAAAAATCTACTAGGTTTTTGGTTGTGTACATTAACAACCGTAAGGTGCTCATTTAAATGTTCTTGTAAGCACCTGCAGGATCAAACCCTGAGTAATGTTTCAGAAGCAGGTGTTGTTGTTCGCCTGGAATTCGCTCCAAAGGTTAGTGATCACAGCATCGATAAGGGGAAGTAACACTGTATCGTAGTTTTGTCTTGGGTGACCGGTTAAGTCCCCTATCAGACGAAGTTATATCTGTTTTCATCATGTTGTAAAAGCCACTATAATAGTCATCTTACGTAACAAATGTCTTTCAGAAGTATTACAGAAACAATATACTATTTTTCTGAAACAGACAAGTAAGATTCTTAAAAAGATGTTGTTAATGTGTATTCAAAATATCAAGGAAAGTTAATTCTGGGTCTTAATAGAGGCCCTGGTTATTTCACTAAAGATGATTGCAAAGAATACAAAGATTAATGAATACATACATATCAGATAAGTATATTAATTATAAAGCAATATTAGCAGGTGTCAATGACATATGTTTGGTTCATATCTGAGTGCAATATGGCGTATGTGACGAAACCTTTACAGCATATGTGATCATGCCTATTTATCAATGTTTGGCTCACATGAGATATTTTGTAGTGTATATAATTTCGAGTTTCTTTTATGTTTGCTGTGTACACTTATATTATTTTGTCGAGAAGAGTATTCATATTTTAAGTTGTAAATATTTGTATTAATATATATTGTTCAGCTTATAAATGAATTAAAATACAACTTGGTATAACCCAGTGACCCAGACAGCGTGGCATTATTTGTATGTCGTGTCAGATCACAATAAAGTATAAGAAAATGTATAGGTTCTTTTGAATCGTTTGCCAAAACCGGGTTTTATATTTCTTTATCAGTGTCAAGTGTTTAGGCATAGACAATTTTTATACCGCCTATAAAAAGATTACATTACTGAATGCAGTATACCTTAATCTTTTTTATTCTTACTGTGATCGCGACAGGCATGGGAGAGAGACAGCAACTTCCTCACAGAGATTTCTCGAGATTCTTTTTCCTTAACTTACAAACAATAGTGTTTCATTATGCTCTACTGATAGACAAAAAAAAGGTTAACAAAATCGGGTCTGATAGAAAAGACTCTATGTATGTATATACGAGTCGACAGATGTTATTCTTTTTTCTAAATGAAGATGTTCTTGACAAGTAGATTAAGTAGTATGTCTTTAAACTGTGCTAATATTTTCTACATATGTACTCCATTACCTAAGAAGAGAAACAAAACAAAAAATGCTTCGTATAAGTAAGTTACTAAAAGTCTTTAAAAATATGTCAGTCATTTGAAACTAAATTTTGTTGTTGACCAGAAAAAATAATGTTTTCTTTGCGACATTGAGAACAAACAAACAATCAACAATAGCAATTGCAAAAATTGGTGTTTTCCGTCAAAAAGTACGTGCGTCACATATCAAAAAACAATTCATTAATGCTATCTAGAGGAAGAACTTCCTGCGCGTTTCGCTCACAAGAGAAAAAATATGATAGGAATAATTATCTAATCATCGACAGACGACCCTGTCTTTGAGAGGGAATGAAAAAACAAGTTATTTGAGTATCGACTGTCGACTCTGTCTTTGAGAGGGAATGAAAAAACAAGTTATTTGAGTATCGACTGTCGACTCTGTCTTTGAGAGGGAGTAAAAAATAAGTTACTTGAGTATCGACTGTCGACACCGTCTTTGAGAGGGAGTAAAAAATAAGTTGTTTGAGTATCGACTGCCGACCCTGTTTTTGAGAGGGAGTAAAAAATAAGTTGTTTGAGTATCGACTGTCGACCCTGTCTTTGAGAGGCAATAAAAAACAATTTGTTTGAGCATCGACTGTCGACTCTGTCTTTGAGAGACAATAAAAAACAAGTTATTTGAGTATCGATCGTTTACCCTGTCTTTGAGAGGGAATGAAAAAGAAGTTATTTGCGTATCGACGTTCGATCCTGTCTTTGAGAGGCAATAAAAAACAAGTTGTTTGAGTATCGACAGTCGACCCTGCTTTTGAGAGAAAAAGGCAAGGTAGCAAGTATGGACAGTGGCCTTGTCTATGAGAGAAATATTTGTCTAAGTATGGACAGTGGCTCTTGTCTTTGATAATCAATATCAAGAAAAGGAAGAAAACATTATGTCTGCAGAGGTCTACTGTTTGAAATATACACAGCTTTTAGTATGGTCGTTTTGTGTTTCACATTTCTAACACCAAAATAGTCGTTAATGTGTAAATAAATACAGCAAGTTAGCAAACATATAAATACAACGATTCGTCAGAGTTGCATCATCTGTGACATTGACAAAGTGACAGAATACCTGCACGAGTCTTACTTATACATTTCGCAACCAAAAAGTAGGCTACTTCAAAAACACGTTGTTTGTTATGTAACGAGACCGTCAAGAAATATTTGTGACGTGAGAAAGAAAGAGAACAAAAAAAGAACTCATTCGATGGAACGCCGTTGTTGTCTTTTCGTCATATTAGAAATACAATTAAGACGATGGAACGCCGTTGTTGTCTCTACGTCATTTAAGATATACAGATGAAACGATGGCAGTGAAACTCATGTATGACTTATCCAGTACATATACGTGACTAAGTCACGAGATTATCAAAAAGAAATGAAGTAATGGCATATTCTGACAGACTTTCCGCTGTTATGAAATTCATCATATGCGTGTCAACAGTGATGAACGTTTGCTGAAAGTTCAACAAAAATACTTCTGTAGTCAATCAAAAAGAAAAGATATGTAAATTTCCTAAAGATTTATCCGTGAAGAGCTACGCTCCCTCCCTTCGGTTTCTTAATGCTGAAGATTTTACTTCATAGCCTCTGTCCTATATAAAGTCACGATGAATACCAAACAGTAAATGATTATTGCTTTTTCCAAACAGTGCAGCTATATGCGTTCCAAACTTTCACTTAAAGCGACTGACTCACAGATGGGCTGACGATGAAAAAAAAATACAATGTTTATACAACTAGAAATTCTAGCTGTAACTGTGAAGAACATATCTAAACTAAGTTACTGACTCATTTTTTGTTACAGAAAAACATCAAAACATAAGTTTTACCGCGTTAGTCACAGGGTAGATGCTTAAGTTATATCATTAATTTTTATAAAACTTGATGACTTGCCTCTCTGGCTCAGTGGTGTAGATCGTCGCTCTATATTTTACTGACTGAAAGGCTCGAATCCTGGTAAAAGCAAAACTTTTTTTTCAGTTTTCATGGTGTATAAAAGCATAATATTGTGTTTTTGCATAGTATAATAACTTTTCTTAAATTTTAAGAAAACAAAATCAGCTAAATTCTGTGAGTCAGTCGCTTTAATGCAAGTGTTTTCTGTGAAATACATCAAAAGCTAGTTGCTATTTTAAAATGCCTAGATCGATAACATAATGCAACCAAACCACTCTGAATGAAATGTTGAACAAAGCACAGTTATGTTCCGCTCACAATGCTAAGCAAGTTTGATAACATTGTATTATTTTCTCCTTTGAGACTTTGAAATAATACCTCTGGCTTGGTTAGAACAAAATTACCAAAATGTTATATTCAACGCCCAGCTAGGTAATTCCGTTCTGAACTTTAAAGATTAAGCTATTTTGTGCTCTGCCTCCATAAGCTGTGTTCTCACCGCCGATCAATCAACTCGATTGTCCCGATCACATAAATTCCCCGATGAAGCCCGACCAAGCTCGATTAAATGCACAGTCACGACTCCTACACTATTTTTTACGACTTCTTCACATCGACAACCCGACCAACATCCCGACTTATCCTCGATCACCCAGACCTATACGCGAGTCATACACGATCTCAACTAGACTAACTGGACCTCTGCTCGATCGTTGCCAGATTTCCACCCGACCAGATCGTTATGATCGTAATCGAGTCGTGAATTGTCGTGTATCGAATTGTTTAGAAACACCAACAATAATTTTACATCTATATATTGTTGTGGTCACGTGAACTTGTGTATGGTCGAATAACTATCGGGAAGCGATCGTGTGCGGTCGTGTAGCATTCACGTAAATAGCCTAGTTATTCTGGACAATAGATCGAACAGAGGTCGAGTTGATCGGGTTGCGATCGGATAATGCTCGAGCAGAAGTCGAGATGATCGTGTACAGATCGGGTAAAAGATTTATACCCGACCAAACTAGATCGTTACACGACTAATTCTCGATCAACTAGAGCTTCCACTCGATCACTATACGATCGCTTCTCGACAGCTTAGCTACTCGATCGCCATGCTGACCAAGGTAGACCGCTCCGACCACCCACGATCACGCATGCAGACCGAGCTAGACCGGTACCCGATCGCTTGATCGTGCTTGATCGAATTGATCTGATAGGCGGTGAGAACACACCATAACCCTGGTCGTAACCTTGGGCCTTGTGGCAGCGTTACATGTAAAGCATATTTGTATTTGTTCCGGATAAAGCTGTAATGGCGATTGATTGTTTGAATTTATCATGAATTATTACCATTTGTTATTACTATTTTTCACTCATTTATTCATTCATTCATTTATTATTATTATTATTATCATCATTATCATTATCATCATCACCATCATCATCATAAAATCGGTTTAAAAAACACTTAACAAAATATATCCTGACCGAAAAAAGTCGCCAGCCTCGGTGAAAAAAATATTCAATATATTAAAGGCGATTAATTCTTCGAAATCTTTGATGAGGCATTGATCAGTTTTGTTAAATCACTCCCACGTAAACACGGTCTGAAAAATGTAAACAAAACCAGAAAACCAGGTTACAGGGGATCTATAAATTGATTTTTTTTCTTGTGACGTTACAGCAGTATGTGTCTGCGTATTGTTTCAATAATACGTGTTTATTTGTAGTTGAACATATTATTACAATATGTTAAGAATTGTGAACACGTTCATTATTCGTACGAGAATTATTTTATTATAATATCAAGCGCGTCTACTACGACAAGGGTCTTCTACGTATGCACTACTTTTTTTCATTCTAAAAACTCATTGACGCGTTGCAATAACCACTATTTGTACACATGCACTAGAACACTTTAACATTTACTCGTAGCGAAGCGGGTGCTCGGTGTTAATACGCTGTGTTGACTTTCAATCGAAGGACAAGGGATAATATTTTTTGTTTTATGATATGGGTGTAAGACATATTTTGAGGCAAATTATTGAATGGAAAAATTTACTGATTGTTGTGTTTCTGCCAGTGATTCTTCTGCCAATTCCGATTGTCGGCCAGACTTCGGTAAGTGATAATGGTTTTGCTGTCAATGTAACATGAAACTTATTTAAAACCACGTGGTCCTGTTAAATTTTCCGTCATTTTAATCTAAATGAATAAATTCAAGAACTTTAAATATCATTTGCCTTTGGCAGTCAATAGTCTCAGACTGAACTTTGACAAAAACGATCTCAAGTTAATTAACTTAAATTTTTTATCAACAATTCAAATCTATTTGTTAAACTATTAATTTACTATTAATTGGACGGCGCTTTAAGTTAATAGTCATGAGTACTAACCTCCATGTTTTACGAAAATTGTCTAAACTGGCCTAAAATGTAAAATATGAATGAAAGTGTCTCAAATCTTCGATATCTGCGCTTTCGTTTTCACTAAACAAGTCGATATTTAAAAGGTTTAGACTCCGGGTCTGATGATGCAATGATTTCTCATCGACTGGTTTCATACTAAATGTAGTGGTTATCGGCTATCACTGTGAAAACGGCGAAGATATTGATGTGTAGTCACATCTAAGAAGGTTTAAGAGAAGAGGATAGAATTTATAACCTAAATATCATGTCTATTATTCGAATAGGGTATTTTATAATGTATTGTGTGTACAGTACATTTCTTTGTGATTTATATGAAGTTGAATCTGAAGTCAAGTTGGAACATGTACATTACCGTTTCATTATTGTTCAGTACAGCAAATCTTCGGATATATTAAAATGAGTTACAACCATGTATATCATGTACTATAAACTATGGCAGACGTTGGTATCTTGTTCTGTTGCGAGCAAATTCCTGTAGAATACACCTGCGTAAAGTCATTCAAACTTTACCTGTATGCTAGCTGGAATTCTTGTGGTTTATTAATATAAAAGAGGGAATTTATTTATCCTAGGTTAAAACGAAAGAGTGCAAATCCCTCTTTCGTTAATCTTTTCTATTTTTCTTTTCGTTGAAAAACTACCTAGTTAAATGGGTTTTATTTGACCTTGGATTCTCCTTTAGAAAAGATTGTATAGAGGTTGTGACCTTTCAGTTGTATGTAGAGGTTGTATCAATTTATTGACTAAATTGGCCTAACGGATAATATAGGAACGGTAACCGTATGGGTCAGAATTATATTATCTTTTAAAAATTGCACTAAGACACATACGTTTGTTTGAAAAAACTACTTTGTTAAAATATTTAATGACGAATTCATATCGCTATAGCTATAGCATCATTCATATTCACTCGGCGGTTTAAAATGATCCGTCAACCGCAAAATTAGAATTCCACATTGCCCTAATGTGCAAAAGCCTATTTATTTCTATGTAAGGTTTCGCATTTATACAAGCCTATGAACGTAGTGTAAGCTGTAAAGTAAGATTTTAAAAAAGGCTGAAGATTTAATCTGTGAACCAACTGATTCGTTATCGTGCGATCTGCAACATATAGAACAGAACAAAGTCAAGGTCAATGTGATCTCTACAGCAGACGTATAGTTTTGAACTAAAATACGTTAAATGTTGCATTATCCCGATCAAATAATTGGGAAATTTGTGTCCAGTTTGCCTTGAAATGCTCTTCTGGAATTCCAGCGTTATGACCACAAGTATATATAAAATTTGTAGATATTAAATCTCTTAAGAAAAAAAAAGTTTGTCATAGGATAGACGTTCGGAAATAGTTTCAGTCAGAACTGCGCCACTTATATAATTATCATACCTCATAAGGCTAAATAACCTGGGCCTAGCGTCAGTTTTACAGGCCGATAGATCCGTAACTTTTGTAAGAGTAATATCAATAAATGTATACCTATCATTTTTTATCATATTTTCGAAAAACTACAACAACAACAACTGACGAAACGGATATTGAACAGAGCACGTGATCAAAATTTTATCTGTTATCGAATATGCATTATGAAAGGCAAAACATTTACAATATCCCTAAGTTT
This sequence comes from Cyclina sinensis, assembly GCA_012932295.1. Lineage (NCBI taxonomy): Eukaryota > Metazoa > Mollusca > Bivalvia > Venerida > Veneridae > Cyclina > Cyclina sinensis. The sequence goes on along the minus strand of JAAONU010000019.1, from coordinate 46,335,504 downwards.
TCCTGTTCGAAAATAGATACAGCTGCAAATCAATTCTAAGAATAGAACTTAGATCAAATCGTTCTTCTGAACTTGGCAGGCTTGTTTCTTTTCTTTCTTTTTTTCTTTTAATGCTTGAATTAACTTTCATTTTATCTTGTTTAGAACATCTCAGATTGTTTCTTCTGAAGGGATTTAATATTTTCAATGTTATAATTTTTTCGATATAAGCAAAGGTTTAAATGTCAAGTTTTTTTTTTCTTTGCTCAGTTTTACAATAAGAATTTCTTTGTTTACAAAACCAACTGAACGAAGCCATTTAAATATTCTTACAGAACTAAAAGCCAAATGGACAAATATTGTCCTGATTGGGCTAAAAGTTGTGTTTTATTATTAGACTTAAGGTAAATCAAAACTGTTACACCAGTCATACGGTTTAGTTTGCCAATATTAGGTGACAAATCTTTCTAATTCTTACAAGGTTAAATAGTCTTGGAATAAAGTCAAATCTCACATACTTGCGACATTAATCGTTTGACTTTGACACGTCCTCCGTAAAAATAACTACAGTGTACGGTTTTGGACATGCTGATGTCAATTCTTTCTTGAAACATACACATGCGTCAGAGGGTTACAGGTAACTTGCGCGTGAAACTTTGAACTCATCTTTACACTAGTATGCCGTACGATTAACATCTTGTTTGCATTTAATAGTTAAACGTCTTGGAGAGTTCTCTCTCAGAACTATGACAATCATTACTCGTGAGGGCTACTACAAGTTGTGATTTTATGTCACGAGCACGTCAGGTGACGAAACAATGTTCCTTGTTCTCGTGATCGTGTGCACTGTCATTGGTCCATTTCATGTTCAGTGCAAAACATGATTATCATGTATGCACTTGTAGGAAAATTTGATACAAAATAAAAATAATTTATGAATAAAACATAACTGTTTAGTGTTAAGTAGAATTTCATCATGTTAAAATTTTAACTGTTTACCTAATATTGTTCACAGATCTACGCTGCAAAAAATAAGTAGTCACCTAAATTAATTTCACTGGGTGTATTAAAAAAAAAGTGATGTGTAGGTTCCACTTTGAGTTATGTCTCGAAGGCGATTGAAATAAGTTTGTGTCTCAGTCAAGCTAAAATAAGGAGCCTCATAAAATATATGCATAGACAGAGATGTCTCGATGTGTAAAAGATAGCTGCAGTGGCTCAGAATAAACTTTTGGCTGTTTCTCTATGTACTTTTATCTGTGTTAATCGATTAAAGATCAAGTGGGTTATTTTACTCTACAGAGCACCCTCACCTCGGGCGAAGGTCAATCTTATAAGGCTATCTCCTTGCACGTGAAATACCTTCTGAAATTCCTCCCTAATAGTAAAAGAAGAAACACTTACAGTTTTAACAACCTCCCACTCCCCCCCCCTTCTCCCCCCACACCCCCCCGCCCACACACACACAACCAAAAATATTTTTTTTTAAAGTGATGATGATAATAATAATAAATAAAATAAACAAACAAACAAAACAAGAACAAATAAACAAAAACAAAAAATAAGAAAAAAAATGTGTTGATTCTACACTGGTTTCTCTCTGTACCTTTCTGGATAGCAGTTTACATAAAACAACCTGATATTAGGTAGTTGTTCACCCTGTCCATGACCTTACATGTGGACTGCCATTGTCCTCTTTTTCCACGAATGTGAACTTTTTACACTATTCACCGATTCACTGTGGTCATTACAATATTTCTTCTTTAACTGATAATGTGTTTATTTATTTCTCTTATGTTCATTTGTGACCCTCCCCCCTCCTCCCACATTATAAGTGTTCATTAATTTAACATTCATTATTAAATATGATGACAAAAAGACCCGGTGACCATCATGGTAGAAATAATGAACTGTAGATTGTAAAATTCTTCCTGTTTATCTATACCAACACGAAAATGCTATTTCCCTTTCTGCACTGAGAACTAGGGTAAAGTGCATATAACGAACCTTATCTGTGTGTATAGTGTGTTAAACCTTGTCAACATAAAAAAATAAAATGTATTACCAACACGCATTTCTCTAAAACGCACAAAAGTAAAGGAATTGTTGTCATTACCGAACAAGGTCAAACTACATGTATAGTAGCAGTTTGAATGAACGGAAGATAGTTTACAGTGATGGGTTACACGTTAGTACATGTAAATATTTCACTTAGCCGTTGAAGTGTAGGATGTTGATTGGATGATATCGAACAATTTCCGGTTTATTTTCTCGTTCATAAATGAATGAGTGAACCAGTTTAATTTGTGAAGTGCAAAAAAGCGTAGATATTTATTACTTCAAGTGTTATGTAGTTCTTATGAATGTTTTCTGAATTTAATTAAATTTGGCTCGATGATAAATTGTCTTAAATTTGTTTGAAATGCAATAAAATGGAGAACAAAAAAACCTGTTATGGCCTCAGTACCTCGTGTTTAAGTTAGTCTACTGACGACAAGATAATTTCTCAAGGATGTCAGTAGCAATATTTTCTACTCCTGAATAAATGTTTAGCTTAGATTTTTTTTACTTTCTGCTGCGGGTTATTTCTAGATAATGTTTTCTTTTTTTTAGGAAAGAAAAGGTAACTCTGTCTCTGTATAAGATATTAGAGTTACTGTTACTAATTGATTACGAAAATAAAACTAGCGACTGAAGCCTAAACAAAGAAGGCAGTAGCCTCCTGTGCTCATATCTGAAGGATAACAAAACTTCCCAAATTCCTGCTACAAGATCCTTATTGTGTTCGGGTGTTTTTCCTTCAAGCTATAAAAAAAGGGTACTCGACATATATATCATGTCTGCTGAAAGTTCAAGGCCATTTGATTGAACGTTTATAAATGTTTAAGAACTGTATTTGTTGCGGAAAAGCCTCTTCTCTGAATATTTTGGACTATCCAGCTCTAGAATAAAAAAAAATATATTTTTGACATTGGCGAGGCTTGATGACTTTGAAATGGTAAGGTGATAGAGCCTACAATCTTCGCAACAAAAATCCATAACATTCACCAGTTGATCGCTGATGTGCGTCATAATTATGAAACTATCTAAATTTATCGTCTGCCGCTCAAACTGTAACATTACTCAGACGAAAATGTGTGCCAACAAGGCGGGACGGGGGCAAATATCTTTTTCGCGCGTTGATTGGTTCACGGCGACGCACCTTCTTTACACACCTCCGAGCTTTTTCACATAAAGTCTATGCATGAGAGATGGTGAATAACATTGAAATAGAGAGAGATCAAAAGCGTAAACATTATCATTGATCGAAATGTCAAGATGTAATACCAAGTACAAACTGTGGAATGTTTGAAGGTGAAGTGAATAGGCGATATACAAAAAAAAAAAATACATTTACGTCATTCTGTGTCTGAATACGTGTTAAGATAAATCGCTACAAAAAAGTATGTTTCAATGTATTTTTACAGATAAGAGATTTATTCAATAAGTTGTTTGAGGGAATTTTTTAAAGTCGCTCTATAACGTTCACTTCCTTACACGTAAATTTCAGTAGAAATCTCTCATGAAGGATCCTTATTTGAAAGTCGATACGGCGAAGTGTTTTACAGTGTTTCGATTGTCAGCTGTCGCCCAAAGAAAAAACTAATCTTCCTGTTTTAGTACATTAACAAAACTTTTCTTCATACACTCAAGGGATTGTATATTACCACGACTGACATCACATCACTTAGTTCTTTTTTGGCCACTGTTATAATTTGAATACTCACGTGTTCACTTAGCTTAATTCACTCGAAATATTTGGTCGAGTTTTCGAAAGCCTTATCGTTGCGTTAACTGTTAAAAATCATCTTCACCATCATTAACCAAAAAATTAGCATTATCATCATCAATATCAATTTCATGATCATCATTGAAATAATTACAGTCATCCAAAACATCATCATTGAAAAAATCATCTGCAGCATCATCAATAGTAGAAGCATAAAAATCATCATCAAAAACATCATCATTATCAGCAGTAGGTTTATGATGATCATCATCATCATTATAAAAAACATCACCTTGTTCAAAATCATCATCATTCACTATACAAAAACAACAATTATTAACAATAGTAAATAATAATACTGCCATCGAGTGATGATGATACATCATCAATTAAACAGAGAAGAAAGCATATCTTCAAAAAATTTTATGACCTGAAATCGCTTCCGTAGGGTTGAATATATGTCAGTGGAGCATTAGTCCTCTTACATCATGCAATAATTTCATGATTCGTTAAGTGTTCTGCCTGATTAAAGATTAGATCAGTTTATGTTTTATCAGTTATCATTGCCCCAGTAATTAACCCTTAGTTTCAGATGAAGTATTTATAACTCCGGTAAAGTACCTAAACACCCGAATGTCAATTAAGAATCAATCAGTTCTGATCTTTTTCTTAAGAAAATGGTTAAGTACTTGATATTCTTGGGTTGAGAAGGAACGGGTGAATAACCTTGGCACATTAAAGAAAATCTACGTTTTTATTGTTATTATTTCAGATAAAACAGAAAAATTAAGTGAATTTAGTGTATACATGTTTAAATTTTCTATTACAGAAAACAAGTGTTCATCAAGTCATTCGATAATAAACTAACCACTTTTGCAAAGCGCTTTTGCACATCTGTTACAATTCATATAACATATGCAATATGTCATTTTCATCGTCTGCGCTCAAAGATCTGTGGAATGCGGCACAGCAAGATCTGCTTCTGTAAGCGTTTTAATTCTTACCGGAAGCTGAGTCATTGCTAATGTCAGCAGTATTTTGTTAAAATGTAAGTTGGGTCAGGGTTGCAAAGATCTGACAAATGTGTAGACGATGCTTTAATTAGTAACGGCTAGATAGAAGTAGATAATATATGACAAATATTTATGAAGGATAGTTTAAAAGTATAATATTTTTGGCTGGGACGGGGGATACAAATGTCAAGTTTTTTTTTGTTTTTTTTTTTTTGGGGGGGGGATTATTCAGGATACAGGCTACACACTGTTGGTTCTTTTACTCTCTGTGTGTAACACCTATAAACAGAACCTCGGTCTCACGAAAGACAGTCGGTAGTGTAAAAGCGTAGAATCAAACTTGCGACCTCTTGATTACAAATCCTGTGCATTACCACTGGGTCTTTTGTGCACCTCCGTTTTACTTGTTTACTGTGTCGTCAAGGTGTTTCGTAAGGAAGGCTAATCGTGTCGACACTTTATAGCGAATGGTATGGGTTCAATGTTGGAGAATTTCGTGAAAAATGTCCGCTTGTTGAAAGGAAACTGCTGACGGGTTTTGTTCAGAAAGACGGCAGGAACACATCGTCTGCGACTACATATTAAAACAAATTTAATTAATCAAATACTGGAATAAATGTTTCTTCTTTATATTCACTTTAGTTTGAACAATGGTATTTGCACGATTTCTGATATGCAAATACGTTCATTAGGTATTCTTTGCAGAGAATTTAATGAATATATAAATTTCTTTTGAAATGTTTGCACTTGAAATGTTTCAGACATGTATTTTTCGTGTCTTTTAATGTCGGAACGTAACCAATAATTTCGCAATTTTCTTGAATCAGGAAATAACTAAAGGAATAAGAATAGCAATAAAATAATATCAAATGACAAAACATGTCCACGCAGAATAATGTATGGTAGACAAGGTTACCCACACTTACCCTGAATATGGTGTGTAGGGAGTAGGGATGCTGGGGTGCATGTCTTTTGTTCTGTCCTTTAGACAAAAGATCTTGTATCTTTTTACACTTGGCAATGTTCAGAAAAAAAACAAGAAGTAATGTCGTGATAGAATGTTCTGTCATATCATGCTGTCTTAAGCCCTTCACTTTATTCCGTATGAACGATCCTGGGTTACTGTTCTTGACACGGATGTCGACTGCAAACAATGACTATATTTTCCCATAAATTGCTTCGCCCAACGTTTCTGGGAACGTTTTGGTGTCCTTCGGTGCACTTTTAGGTTTATTTTTGTTCAAACGGATATATCTAATCTGCTAAAAAAACCAGGTGTTTAATTATAAATCTTAAATTGTACTTTTATTATATCTGGATTATTTTATTTGTCAGTCGACAAATGTAAATTCATACATTAAAGAAAAGACGCAAATCTTGACTTATATCCTTATGTCTGCATCTCCAGAAATCAAAATCTTAGTTCTTTTTTTTATTCATTTATTCAGTTATATCCGCTTGTGGTTTTAGATTTTATTTGTAATCTAAGTAAGATCAGTTAATTCAGTCACTTTTTTCCTCATTTGTACTTTATTTTTGAAGTGACTCATTCACTGCCAGAAAGATTCTTTTTCTATGAACTCAAATTAGAAGGTGGGATAAATAAAAGTGACGGGTCTTATGGGAACCAGGAGGGGTTGACAAGATTCCTGTCCGCGAGATGATTTAAAACAAAACTGCTTCAAAGTGTATACTCAGAAGGAAATAAGAACATAATGTATATAGAGCTAAAAAATCACATTTATTTCATTAAAAAAACGATGTTTTAATGAGCAGAAATTTTATTTAAATCAAGGAGGCTTATAAGCCCATGCTGACATACAATAACGAAGTTTGAAAATTAGGTAAATGCATGTTGAAAGATGAACAGTAATACATTTATATGAAAGTCAATGCGGTTATGCAGTTGTAACACACTTGACAAATTGAACAGTAATGATTGTAAACAGTGCTAAAATGCCGAAGAGGAACGCGTTGTTGTTGTTTTGTTGTTGTTGTTGGTGGTGGTGTTTAAGAAAGCGATCTTCTTTTGTTAAGAAATGCACTTCACTCAATGACAGATTTAATTATACCTTTGTGAATATACAACATTAAAGTCATTTAACACATTCATTTTTAATCATAAAACGAATTGTTTATTGCTATTCGAATGTTTTTCCCTATTCATTATAAAGCAGTTGAAATAACGAAGCAAATTTTATACTGAAACATGTTTATTGATTCTTACAATAAAACGGACGACGAACTTCAATATTCGTATCAAGTTGTTCTTAATAAAGCCAGATCACATAGGCCCAGTTCATATAATGCAAACACAAATATAGTTATTCTGCTAAATGACACCCGTTTCTTTCACTTATGCGTACTAGTTCTTACCCACTTGTACATCAAGAAGTATGTACCTTTCTATTTTCAGGTGGCAAAATGTGCGTACGCTGTGATAATCATCGGGGTTTTCTGGGTGATGGAGGTCATGCCAATAGCCGTGACGTCATTGATCCCGATATTCCTGTTTCCTATTCTGGGCATAATGCCGTCAGCTGAAGTCTGCGTCAACTATGCAAATGTAAGTGCAGTATCTCTCTATCTGAGTTTATTAATCGTCATTTCCGGTTGCTCATACGACCGCCGCCCGCAGAAGAATTTAGTTGTTTGTTTTTTTTTTTACTTTATGGTTTAAAAGTACAAGATATACAAAAAGTAGTGACACTCCTGTTTCTTTATTGCGACTGACTCACAGAATTGTTTTTTCTTTAAAATTAAAGAGAAGTTAATATACTATGGGGGGAAAATATTACGCTTCTTTACACAATGAAAATTGAAAAAATATTACGCTTCTTTACACTATGAAAACTGAAAAATAATGTGATTTTACGACGTGGTTGAGTGTCCGCTTAGTCCGCAAAAGTACCTGAGTTCAAACCCAGCTCGGGGCAGGTAGATTTTTCAGGGTTACTAATACAACTTTCTTCAATCAGAGTTTGTTTTCTACTGAAACATGTCCCTGGTAATTACTCATACAACCTCGCCTTATGTCCTCGAAGATTGAAACCTAAGACATTTGGAATTCTTTGGTCAGCTTAGGGTGCCGAGTTGTCGCCCTTGGGCCAGATGTGAAATCAAAGGACTGCATCATTCTAACAAAAATTCCCACTTTATCAACATTGTAAAATGTATATTTATATTTTATGGATGAACATTTGGCAACTTACATTAATAGGATGCACAGTTAAGTTTAAAAGTCTCATGCATGGCTTACATAAAGTCTATTTATATATCTAAATAGGTTGAAGTGTAATTAAAATGATGTAATATGGTTAAATTTACAAGCCTGTCGTGTATAATTAACGTGTAATTAAGGTCACCATGTACAATGCCAAATAACATAGCTTCATTACAATACTAAATGAATAAATCAAAGCGCGGAAAACACTTCTTTTTCATGCTTCAAGGTTCGAGAACGGCAACGACTGAGCGAAAAAAAATTTCATTATCTAACAGTTAGCACTAAATAGTATTTAAGTATACGTATTTATTTCGGAGGAGCGTTTAGCCACACTGTTTTAATTAAAATATATACGTAACTAAAAGTAAAGATAGAAGGTATAAATTGTGTCACTTAATAATTTGCATGTGACGTCACAATTAATACATTGAAAGTGTTAACAAGTACTATAACAATAAATATAATAATACAGATGTTACATGCGGGTACAACTTCTTTCAAATTGATAGGGGAACCAACCTTCTCCAGTTACATTCGCCATATTTATAATGATTATATGTGTGAAACAGAGTCATGTCGCTGTAAATATAACTGTTCCACTTCTGTCTGATGCCAAGTCAGTTGTCCTTTAGCCGTTTTGTTTTGTTTTCGTTCTTAGTATGTTTTATACGAGGCATTTACATAGGATAATGTTTAGTAATAACTTCTATTGGGAACATATGCTACATTTTCTTACGTCACAACATCAACGCTACACGAAAGAATTAATCTAATACGATTACAAAAAATGAAACTGCCAGGTCTCTCACAGTTTTGAGTCACATTCCACTTACAACAAGCGTTCATTGCTTGCCGATGAATATGTTATTGTAAACTTAATAGCCTTGTCAATGTGACTGTGCATCTGTCTGTTCGTTCGCCAAGGCACAACATAGCAAAAACTATCAACTCATTACGCCTGCATTACTAGCTATCACTTTAAAAGTGTGTTTTTCCATGGGGCAATATTATGTTCTGCAGTGTAAGATAAAAACATTAGCAATGTATATATAAATCTGTGACCCAGTGACAGACCGTAGTTGCATCACCTTTGCTAGTGATATATGTAATAAAATACTTGCAAAATAACAAAATTAAATATCACTGTGTTTTCAACCAAGCAGTAGTATGAATACGTGATGTAAAATGCCAGGAGGAAATGAATTATTGCAAAGCTAAATTACATTTATTTAAGCGAAATTCTTTTCTCACAAAAACAAACTTTTAAGTGCACGCAAGTGAAAAGGCGCAGCAGACGACATCTATGAACTATTGTTAAATAAAGGCAAGAATAAAAAATTTATTGAGTTTGTTTTGAAAATGGGTATATACTCGTTTTATTTGCAAAAAGGTTTCATTATTATTGAAAGTTCTTTCTTTTTGTGAGTGGCACTCAAACTGTCTGAAAGTTCTAAATATATCTTTAGATAGCACTTGTATGACATTTCTTTCAGCTATGAATGTCATTGATCAGTATAGTGGTGTGCGTCTAATTAATTATATATCTGTCTGGATTGACATGCAAAGGCCCTTTTTGATAATCGTAGGTAAAGGAGATATGCCAAACGGTGCGGCAGCAAACCGTGTCAACATAAATATCGTAAGGGGAGATGGCTGCCTCCCTGGTTTAGTAGTTGTCACTGACTTGTGATCACTCGATCTTTCACAGATGGAGATGATATGGGCTTGAGTCTCGGTACTGGTCATTAATGAATAAGTAAGAAATCTGGCAGTATCTTGCGAATGATAAGGGTCACCTACTGGTCCTTCACAGGAACGCCGGATGTCGCTTTTTTTAAGTGTTAAACTCGAGATTTACAAAAGAGAGTAAACATGGCCAGCTAAATCGCGTTGCATTACGTTACAGAAATCTCACCATTATTGACTTCAAATCCGCAATAACCACTCATGATTGAGTGTCAATGGCTTCATACCTGCTAACAAAACAACTTGTCACATTTTCGATAAATTGTTTTCACTTTTTTTTCTGAAACAGAAAGAGAAAAAAAACATCACCGAGTTTGTACTTGCTTAAGTCATACCCACCATCGACAGAAGTGGTAAGTTATGTCAGTGCAAAGTAAATACATTAGTAGACACATAACGTGTACAGCTGATAATTACGGGATTTTAATTGGTATGCCCGGTGAGTTGACAAAAATCAACTTATTGTGCCTAAGTATTAAGGGTTTTATAGCCCGTCTTTGCTGACATATCTTATTCACAAGTGGGGAAACATAGCTGGTACATGTGTAAGTGTTCCAGAGAACTGTAGATGTACTCTCACTTTTGTTGCCTTTAGGCCTGACTTCCTGCTGTTTCAGCAAATAATATATCATGTACTTGACGCAGTCCATGAGAAACAGTTTGCAATAAAATACTTACATTGACGTGGATAACATGTTGCCAGTTTGTACATTGATTTTATGTACCTGACGCCTGTTACATGTTACATTTTAATTAACGCCATGTTAATTATATATTAAGTAAGTAAATGGACCATGATAGCGTTGTTTTAAGTATAAAACTCGTTCTATTAACTCTTTTTAGAATTTAAAATGTCACCGTTAATTAGACGAAAATATGTTACAATATGAAATATGTTGAACATTATTTATTAATCCTTGGGGGCGAATACGTGGTCTGGTCGAAACGCGCTTGACTGGTAATTCAGGGGTCTAGAGTTCGATCCCCCGCGTTCCAATATTTTTTCTATGGATGAGACGTTGAGCCGAGTCCCATGTATTAGTGCTTTACACTGAGCATGTTTAAGGAACCAGAAGAATCTCTGGAATTGCATGCTTTCTGCATCTTGCACTATCTTTCACAACCTGATAATACATAAATGTATAAACTCTTGAGGGAGAGGGGGAGGGGGCGGATCGGAGGTGGGGGGGACGATACCGACGATAAATGAACTCAAAGAGTTAATTAGATAGCCAATTCTTATAAATAAGCCGATAGATATATGTTTTTAAGAAATCGGTGAAATGGATTAATTGCCTTACAGGAACTGACTTTTCTTCCCAAGAGGAAACTTTTTTGTAGGCACTTCGGTCTCAAGAGAAAACCCATGGGTGTATTACTTATCATCATATAAGCTGCTTACTGTGAACATAAATTGGTCAAATTTGTAATTTTCCTTCAAAACCTGCTAAAAATCACTCATTGAAAATTTTCATTCTGAATTGCTGAAAGAGTTATCAACTAAACTGATTGCATACATATTTGAGACAACAAAAGTGCGTATTAATCTTTATGGCTTCTATGCGCACCTGTATAAGAAAGAAGATATATTCCAAGGTTTTGTGAAAGAGAGCAATAAAACTTTATTCGATTGCAATTGCTTGCAAGACAATGCTTAAAATAACCTGTAACGTAATTCTCTGAATAGCAGATACACTATACTTAAGATCTTAACAACATATTTGGCAAAGATCCTACTTTCTTCCAATTGAACCGAATAACTGCCATAACAAAGAGAAATCATTGATTATAGACGCTTGATGACGTCAATGGCTCGTGCAGCTTGCCAGTCAATTGTAAACTTAGTATTCAAGCTCTTGGCGGTTGATATTCTGTGCGTAAATATTGAGTTTGTATATTTCCTGTGTTATGAGTTTGCTACAAATTATAAAAGCATCTAGCGCACAAGCCTTGGTTCACATGCTAAGAAGCCATTTCGTTGCCCTTATTATGAGGTAAATAGAGTAAATCTTTTTGCATTTATTTATTTTTGGAAATGATGATTGAATAAGTAGTTTATGACAAGCATTTATATATACACCGTTAATACATTTTTCGTCTGCGACAGTACAAAAAAGTCATTTTTGTTTGGAAATGCAATTGTCAATAGAATAGTAAAGCCCCGTATTTTATCACTAAGTCGAAAACTGATGCCCTCTACAACTAATAAATTGGTTTATCTCCCAAATTTCAATTTTGTATTATTTAATAACAAAATTAGAGTCACTACTTAATAATGACCTCTGTCCGTTGTGGCAGCATACAGTTGCTACTGTTTTCATAGTCTTTTTGTTTGTTTGGTTTTTTTCTGCGCCAAAAAATTGTGCGTATCTACTGTCTTAACCCTAAAGCTGTTGGAACCGGAAGTAATTAACCTTTGCCACCAATATAGGGCCAGGCCAGCCTGCACATCCGTGGACTCTGACCAGGCTCTATGCTGTTGGTAGCTCGATTTTTGTATTTTGATTTTGAAATCCCTTAAACTTTGAATGGACTGTTCCAAATTCAAAGCTGGGCAAATCCATTACAAAAATACAGAAAGTTAAGGGTTAAGCACAATCACTCAAAGCAGAAGTTTAATGTTTACCTTGGTATGTATTCATCTCACGTATTACTTTTTTCCAAACGAAAACAACAGCAACAAAACGAAGGTCATTCAGCTGACCTCTTTCTTTCAGAAATTGGTATGTTCTGAATGCGAAACCTCCAAAAAAGAAAATATATCCACCACTAAATCTTTTCGGTTTATTTAGATGAAATGTTTATATGTTACACGGATTAGAACATTACGATACATCACCATGATATATATTGCTTGCCATGATTATTATGATATTTAGACAGTTGACTTAGATTAGTTGTGGTTTACCTTTCTTTTACTGTTAAACCTTCTTTTGTGTCCTACTTTTTAGACTTTTTTGTTGTTGTTTTTTTTTTACCTACTTTCCACAGAAGAAAGGTTCACATGCTTAGCAAGAGTCTCTGTCTAAGGTTAGTTTATACATTGTGTTACACTATGTCATCAATCGGTTTATGGCTGCTGTTCGCGAAATGCAAAAGACCGAGGTTTTCCGAAGGTTCACCGAGTGTATCCGAATGGTGACCGATGGTGTCCGAAAATGCAACAATTCAAGAATATATAAAAATTGAAGAAAAAAACACAAACAAACAATACTTTCCAGAGGGAAAAATAAAATCCATGTTAAGTGAATATTCTTCACACCTAAACCAGCAAACTCCTGTGATAAATGTGTCTGTTACGAAACTATTTTTGTTTGTATTTCCAGGACACTTTGATGTTATTTATGGGCAGCTTAATTGTAGCGGCAGCGGTTGAGAGATGGAATCTTCACAAGAGGATCGCTCTCAGGGCACTTACACTTGTCGGACCAGAACCAAGATGGTAATTATATTTATGCACAAGCAGTGAGGTATAGTGCTCTATTTTGCTGTCTGGCGTTACGTTAGGTTGAATTTTTATATGTACGTTATCATTGAAGAGAAGATATCCAACGGTGTTATGAAAGAGAAAACAGTAATAACGCATTGTTATTGTGTCATGTACTGCTAAGAGCGAAATGTGCCCGTCTGTTTATCTATGGATTAATTCAACCCTCTGCATATTTGCATACAAATGGCATAATTTATCGTGAATATATGCATTTAATTCTAAAAACAAGTATGTAATACAAGAACAAATATATATACTGCAGTAAAGATCTAATTGTCTTTATATAATATGATTTTAAGTTGTTTCACGTCTGGCGGTCAGCGCTCTTGGAAATGTGCATGTTCGTAGGTCATGGCGATAGTTCGGTAGCTCTTTTATGTTGCAAAGCATTCTTTACCGACAGTTTGTAATGCAACAAAGAGTACTGACTCATAAAGCTTCTGGGACGGCTCTATGCTTCAAATGTAATCATCAGCTTTAAAAAGGGTCGGTCATTTTAGCTGCGTTCTTCCGGATATGAAAAAGAGTTGATCACAGCCGCATCCCGGAGCGCAAAATTTAGTGTCACATCCTTTCAGTCAGGGACGGAGTCGTGAGTTCAGTCCCCAGCCCGGCCAGTGTCTCAAAGTAGACATTGTGTGTAATGGTCATTCGTCGCCCTTCCTTTTTCCAAGGAGTATCATTATTGGTCTTACAACGCTTTTTGATTAACATCCGTGAGTTACGTTGCCATGATAACCCGTAAATCAACATTGCATGGTAGCCACAAATATCACTTTCAGACAACAAATATCAAAATACCACCAACGGTTATTGAAATACTGTCAAAGTATTCCCCGGATTTAGATGCAAACCTAAATTATTGACGAAGACAAGTATTGGCAGAGACTCGTATGGATTCTGTCTATGGCATATGACACCTTATTATATCATTAACTACGAATACTCTAAACCAGTCGTAACCAGAAAGCATACAATGAAGCCAGTTTCATTTAGTTTGTAACATTCCAACATTCATAGTTGTAATAACAGCATAGGAACTACCTCTCTTTCAAATGTCAGAGTTGAAGAAATGTTGGCGTGCTACCATTGCTTCGAAACGTCCATATCTTACAGAAATACCTTCTGTGGCGCAGACTGTCTTAGATATTATTCATTCGCCATCTTTGTCCGGTTCTTAATGAAATATTTATCGATGTAATCAAGTACTTAAAATTTCATCCTTTTCATTTAATTTCTGTGATATTTCATGTTATAGACATTACATATTCAAATCGGGTAACAAACGCGATATTCACAGGTTAATGTTTGTTTGTAAATAACGTCGGAATATTTCTACAAGCCTGTATAAATTTTATCCTTGCGATTTTCTTAAAATGTCGATTTTGTGCCACTTGAATCTGTATCTGCACGATATTCACAGGTTGATGTTGGGTGTTATGCTGCCGACCTGGTTTCTGTCAATGTGGATGTCTAATACAGCAACCACAGCCATGATGATTCCTATTCTTAGTGCTATACTGACACAGATACGAGAAGTGAAGGAAAAAGGTAAGTTTCATAATGATATACAAAATGTCCTCCCTAACAGGGTCCATGGCTTGCGTTTAGAGGCTACACTACTCAGTAACCTTTTTGTAAGCGAAAAATGGTCTGTATAAATAGCTATGCAGCGCTATGTGGAGGGAGGAAGTTATATGCACGCTGTCTGAGAGTACATAGATTATCGAAAACTGCTGATGAATTGAGCGAGGCAGATGTTCCCAGTCGAATAAATCAGAAACAATATTTTCATCAAATGTCGTCTGCGTAGAAACTTGGCAGTTTATTGCCTCGATATAGAACCATTTTTAACTGAGAACGAGGTTTGTCCATACACTGAGGTCTCATTAGTGATCTCTGGATAGCCCCAGTCTAATGTAAATCTGCAGCATCTTGTCCCTTAAAAGACAAAGTATCTATCTAGCCTTGTTGTTGTTGTCTTCATTTTTGTTGACACTAGCGCACTAATGCTGAAGTGTTCGGTAAACACCCGCTTGCAATATTCTTGTGTGTACATGAAGATTTTTAAATGAACGACCAATTATATTAAGTCATTTTACGATGTCGCTATTTATATCAGTAAAATTTATATGGGTTTTAGACTTAGCCCAGCATTTGAGCACTTGAATATGTTTTAGTCTACATATTTGATTTTGCGGTGGTGATCTTTCAGGTTATAAAATCATATATTTACTTTGAATAGGAAATAAAAAGCTTTGTATATTCTCAGAGGAGGATTTGTAATTTATTATAACAAAACTTTGAAATATTAAGTCTCCATGTAGGCCCGCCTCCGTGTTCGAATGGTTTTATTCACTACACCACTCACACGTTGAAGTTCATGGTCTCAAAACACGCTACCGACCACGAAACTTCTTTTGATCTTATACTGCAGCTAACGTTTGTAATAAAGGTATTCCTTATGTATTTAAAGTGATGCTATAAGATGCAGTTCTGCCTTAACACGTGCTTTTTGTTGTTGTCGTTTTGTGTTTTTTTTCCTTTTTTTTTGTCTTTCAATGACATCATATCCTAAATTTGTGTCACATTTATTGTTTTATCACAAGGCTAAAGAGATGATTATGTGTGTCTGTTATTGCATACTTGCAAATAAGCCATAACCTCAACAAAATGTCATTCCATATCGTGCAGAAATAATAGGGCCCTATATCAATCAGGAACAGTCCTTCAGGTTATGTTTGCACAGTCATACTGGTACTTGTTCCTTCTTAGCACACAACTTATAGATGACACCACTTCAGGTTTTTTTTCCATATTAAACTGTTTCCAAATTGGTATATTTTATGACTGATGTGATATCATGAATTGTGTAGGGGTTTTTATAGTCGTGATAAATGTTATGTTAAAATTCTTAGTTCTATAGCACTGGCATACAATAGAGCCAGTTTCTGAAACAATTTCCGAGCATGACGTTTGGCTTTGTGTCGCACGTGCCGTAATCATACCAGCAATTTATGAGTTTTGTTGAAGCTGTAGTCGTTTTCTATTTCTGTCAAGAATAAAACCTCATTTGAAGAAGTATTTTCAAAGAATTGATATAAAACGCAATCAAAATATTAATTATAATTTTGAGAGAATAAGAAACTGGAGTGGCTGTCTTTCGATTTCAGTAAAGGAAATATAAGTTTTGCTATATTTCCTTCAAGAGGAGGATTATGACGTGTGATTTGTATGGCGCCAGATGTGTGAATAAACTGGAATAAGATGGTCATAAAATCACAAATCTTATAAAACATAATATTATCATGTCTGTAGTGAATGATACACAATGAGTTTGTCCTCTTTAGAATGATGGTTTCTGAAAACTGAGATTTCAGACACCGTACTTAACGGTCTGTTATAAATCAAGTTCCGTTACTCCTGTACTCCTAGTCCTAGAGACTGTAATTCACCACTAGTATTTCTTACCGATTTCACTGAATTAAAATTCTATATCAAATTTTTTTCTTTCTAAAAGTTCACGAGGACAAGCGGAGAGTAAGACGAGACAGTGCAGACGAAACAACATGTTTACAAGAAACTCACAATGGGTACATCCCGAACGCGGCTCCTAAACGTGAGGTCAAGGTCGTCCTTGAGATGGACAACATTCTAGAACCGGGACATCCAGTCACGTGAGAATCTATTTTTAGTGTTTTTATGCCTAATCAGGAAATGAAAGTTTATATATTAGAAATGTACATATTTATGGAATATGGTGAACGACTGGTTTTCAGTATATCTGTAACAACTGTATATTCTAGAAAATAATTGTGTATGTAGGGGAACGGAAATAGCCTCTGCGCTGTAAAGGGTACCAGTGGCACTTAAAGTTAAGAGGAAAAAAATGTAAAATGCTAATTAATTAGACGATTGTCTGGTACGAAGGCAACAGAGATTCACGTTACCAAACATAACATGGAGAACAGTGTCTCTTAACATCCAGGCATAAACAGACTAGGTTTATTCAGGTTTATTCAGAGTTTATAGTTTAAATATGTCAAAAATCAAGAGACAGCCTCAGTTATTTAAGCATTTGCAGTGTAGACTTTCAGATTTAGCACGCACTTTGGATCTTACGATCATATAACATTTATATTGAATTCTGTGTCTTTTCTCTTTGTCCGATTTGTCAGATTTTTTTTTCACATACCCTTTCCCCTGTATGTTCTGGGGCATTAAATTGTTTATTCTTATTATTTGATTAATTATTCCATTTTTCCAGAATTCTTGCCGATAGGTAAATAGTGTTTTTCCCCGAAACAGGATCGTTAACTGTGATATTATTTTAACAATGTGTACTTGAATGGCTAAATTGTGGTTCATGTTTGTCATGGTTTCATGTGTTTTGAGTACGGCAACACTTTTATACCTGACACCGGACATTTCATGCACTCCTCACAACGTGTTACAATAACACCTTTGTTTCAGTTAAATCAGCCATTTTACATTTGATTAAATACTAGTTATTCACATGTTATTTTCCCAGTGCACTTAAACAGAAGCATCATTTTGAAATTCATAATTTTATGTTCTTATAAATTTTGTTAAAATAAGATAAAATATTGTGCTTTAAAAAGTTAAGATAGCATCAGAGACATCTCTGATAGCATTTAAAATCCTGTTTGCTAAATAGAATCTATGAAAGTTTAACGTAAACTTTTATGATAAAAGCATTATTATGACAAACTTAAATAGGTTGTTAGATCATCAAGATTTCAGGTTAGGGTAATATTATCCAGAATGGTAAAAGACAATATAGGTGTACATATACTAAATCCTTACAATTGGTGATAGCTATTAATCAATATTACGACCAGTTAACATCAGTTGTTGGATAATCTTCAGAATATGGCATTTTATATTTGCGACGTGAGACTGCAATGTGTAATTTCTGTTTATTTCAGTTTACCAGTGCCTGTAGAACCGGAAAGGTAACAGATAACTATAAGTGTGTCACTTGTTTACTCTACACTTTCTCTGTAGGCTAAAAACTGGTTGAGTTCTCAGACAAACTGGTTTAAAAGAAACATTCGTTCAAGTTCCTAGAAAAAGCACTTTAGAGTGTGGAAACTTTAACATTTCAGATGTTTTTATTGAACTGAGAACCAATTGGTTTTATTTGGTTTAACCATGGCAACGGTTTCCTCTAATAGAGTTTTCTCTCCTAAATGAATCTTAGACTTGCTGCCTCTCTAACTTAGTCTGTACACTTGTATAATGATAAAACACGTGGTTATAGAGAATATTTAATTGCACAATTAATAAGGTTCTTTAAGAAGCATTTTTCAGAGTTTAAAATTTGGAGTGATGTTTCTTAATTTTGTGTGATGTGGTAAGCGACTTGGGCTTTCAGCTAATGACTGTTCTTACGGAAATAGACATTATTAACCTTCATAGCTCGCCATAACCTTTGCCCCTTGACTGGTAATTTTAAACCCAGTTTTGACATTTTTCTCGCTAGGGAATGGTAGTCGACGGTTGTTTGTTTATAAATTTCATCTATTACTTGTAAAGTCAGTTTATCAATTCGTAAAACAACCTTTTCTCAGAAATGGTATAACTTCTTCAGCGATACGAGATACAAACCAAGGCCCACTTGTATTCGAATAAAGGTTTTACATCATCAAAAAGAATATTTAAAGTCATATTGCAATAATTTGATCGATTATTTATTGCAAAGATCATTGTTATAAACTTATCTTTTTTCTTGTTGGACCTTAAACAAACTTTGAAGACGAGCTACGGAGGTCTATAAGGAAAAAAGACTTCTATTCTTCATAAACTTTCATACAAATTTTGCTTTTTTCCGTACAAAGACAAGATATATTGCTTTCATTTGCTTTACAATGGAAGCAAGAATTAAAGATTGCAAAATACCTTGTTTTAAAGCATATTAAATAATTACTGACGTTTGTGTCGACCATAGTCGATGTGTCGAAAGCGACCTGTAAGTAAACTGGGAGGACTTTGTTGCAATCTTTAACAAACAGTGAACATTGTAAAGCAAATTATGAGCGGGTAATTTTATGTACCTGTGCAAATATTTGGCCTTTTCATTTTTCAAGATTCAATCGGGTTGACAGCGACGCCAGTATCAATGCAGCTGACTTCACGTCCCAGTCAATGCTAACAAAACCTGCACATCAACACACAAGGTGACTAACTGTTGTAAACAAGATCAGTTGAAGAAAACTTATGAACTTTTTCTTTACCCCTGTTTGAAAAAAATGAAATTTGAGTTAGAAAATTGTACAGCTGTCTAGAAGTCACAGTACGGTTTGGTTCCGAGTCAGTCTCTAAAAGCACGCAATACAAACAAGCTTTTTATAACATGGTGAGGTGTTGATCACTTTCAGTGGACGCTTGTGTTAATAAATAAATTAATGTAACCAAACAAAAAAATGCATGACTTTTAGATCTTGATTCACTTTTATTGTTTTCATTTTTTTCATGGAAAACCTTTCTTCAACATACAATACTAGTCATTTGCATTCCCTTTGGAAAGAATATTAAGGTATTTTGAAATTAGAAAAATAACTTTTTTTCACCAGAAGAAACGTTTAATCGTCAAATAATCACAGGGCCTAAGATAAAACAGTTTTCAAGAACACAGACTATTAAATGTTTTAGCTCATTTTTTTGAAAAAATGTTGTTTGTTTTTACGAAACAACGCATTATTCTACCGCCAAGTAGCTTGCTTTAGAGAATTGAGAAGAAATGGCTTGCTTTTTCTTGCCCTATAATACGGACAGAGATTTTTTTTATCTCCGAC
Organism: Cyclina sinensis; assembly: GCA_012932295.1. Lineage (NCBI taxonomy): Eukaryota > Metazoa > Mollusca > Bivalvia > Venerida > Veneridae > Cyclina > Cyclina sinensis. The sequence continues at coordinate 46,315,463 of JAAONU010000019.1, read as the reverse complement.
GGGTTAATGCGGGAACGTATAGTTCCTTCATTACATTAACACTCGAATAATTTGTACTTAAATACATTTTCAATATTCTGAATTACATTTACAACAGTGTAATATTTCGTATGTTATGGGTGATATTCCGCCATATTTTATTTTCCTTGTTTGTGACGTCATTTAACACGTGTTCTAGAGTCAAACTACGACTTCAATTATTGTTTTCAAACGCACCCAAATGTTAACACGCAATTTAATTTTAAGGTATCGAATTCTTGTTACATTTACGTTCTAAAATCATACCGTAAAAAAGATTTATGATATACTGCATATAATTATTTCATTACATCATATAGAATGGAAAATTACTCATAATTTAAAGAAGAACATAGATCGATGATTATTCAAATAAGATATTTTAGACTTTAAGACACTAATAAAATGTTCGATTGGAATGAATGGCTATCCACCCAAACATGTTTGTTACATCCAACAACTCTCTATGTAAGGTCAAATATAAATGGATTCAGTATAGCCTTTGTAATAAGAATTCTTGACTGTCTCCTCGGCATCAGGTGTCATTATTCATTCAACACAATTCAAATTTACATGATTTTAGGGACAAAGGAATATTCTAGATTTTAGGATATGCCTCTTTTAATAGTATCAAAATCAAATTCTGAACGTTTATTTTTTTTATCAAATTTTATATCCGTTGCACTCACTCTACAGTTTTGTAAGTGCATTTAACATAAACACCTACATTATTATTATTATTAAAATCACTTTACGCCATTTACACTTTCTGCACAATAAGTTTACTCTCAGTGCTTAAAAGGTCGTAAATATTTTAAATATTTAAATTCAAAGGCACTTAGATGTCCTATATTTTAAGTAACAAGTCACTGTGTAAATAAATATACAAAACAACTGATCGGTTACAATACACCTCACGCACACACATTCCATATTAAATACTCGTCAGTTTTTCACAACACATTTTGCAGTGTTTACGTTTTCGCACTAGGCCGTCGGGGTGAGGGGTGGGAGTTTCCAAATATCCTAGCCTTAACTGCAGGAATTTGTGTTCCATGTTATATTTGTAGCTTTAATATTAAACAGAATTTTACTATTGTTCACTACAATTTCTTCTTGCAGAATTTTTAACGTTCGTCATTTAAAAAGTACTAACACTAGAATAAAATTATTTAAAGATATCTATGCGGGAATGGTTTTCCACTATTGTAATAAAACAGAAAATATAACCAAACGCAAAGTTTCTTTCTTGCAGGAAATCATTTTAAGAGGTGTACATGGTTTCGTCTGAAATATCAAAAGGATTCAAATAACGTACTAAGTAAAATATATAAATTTGTTTGAACACATTTTTTATTTATCAATATTGGTACTTTGTTTAAGTGGTAGGTGGCCCTTTACTTGTACTCTTAGGAATGATAGTAAGGTTAGTCGCCGAGTAATTAAGTACTGTAAAAGTTTAAGTAGACAATGCACAGAAATTCCGAACATCAAAGGGATGCTATTCAAAAGTAAAAGTAATATTTACTAGTAATATTGGTTTAGGCTTGATTTTTTTTAGCTTTAATATTGAAATTATTTCTGAAATAAAAAATTGTTTCATGTGTAATGGAAAGATTAGCTGACCAAAACACGAACGTATAAGTCTGAATAAAACAGAATCAAAATTTATTTTTTTTAAAAAGATATCAGTTGCGTTTTTTAATTAAAACCTTTGTTAGTAGAAAGTAAAGTTTCGATTTTTTTCTAGGCCAGAAAACATAACCTACGACAACACGGTAAAAAGTGAAGATGAAAAGGAATATGAACAACTGGCCAAAACGTTTGCACTGTGTACTGCGTACGCAGCCAACAGCGGCGGTATAGCGACCTTGACCGGCACACCGCCAAATATCATCTTGAAGGGCCAAGCCGATATGTAAGTTAAGGTCTCTTTAGGGGAAACCTTGGAACAAAATGCTACTATTGCGCAAGAACAAAACATTTTTTATAATACTCTCTCTGAAAATATGGCAGATTAGAACTTGTTTATTTTTAAGTATAGTAGTAACAGTTTTGTTGCTTGGTTTCCCAATAAGAGTATAAAATCACATTTATCCATGCTTGACGGCTTTACTGCTTTTTACTGCTTTTTTTTCTGAGTGCTGGGTAGTTTAGTTTATTTCGTGTTTCACTATGTTTGAAATTTTAATGCATTTTTGAAGGGACTAACTTCTAAGACTTCTCGGTAGACGAAAAGATAAAGGAATTGTTAGCTGTCTTTGTATGTGATAAGAGAAGGGCGGTATATCTGGAGGCATACAGTACATGTATAAGTCTAAAGTTGGTATGACATCTGTTTACACATTTTAGATGAAGTAGTGAGTGTTAAAAGGAAAATAAGACGAAGAATAAATACTGTGATTCATCTCCAGTACTTTATGGTGGGTGGGGAGATAATGGGAACTACGTATTACATTCGTTTCAAAATGAAAAGAAAAAGAAAAAAGCAACCGAGATTTCACCTGTATATACACGCTTTGACTATATACGGTGCCTATACGCTTACCTTTCTGCAGTTTTTTTAATCGACATGATATACATATTACACACATCAGCTTTGGAAATAATATATCCTAGAATTATAAAAAAAACAAGGCTGCAGTGTTAACCCAGCTTAGTGCTTACTTACGGTCTTGTGTAAAAAGTAGTTCAGGAAGTGTAAAAGCTTTGTGTATTCCTTCGCAACATATATAATTACACGTGATTTGTGATGATACTGCAGTTGCTGTACTTGCTTCTTTACTAAGCTTAATCTTCTAGCTTTACATGTCTCACCCTGAATGTGATACTTCCAATCTATGTTAAACGGTAGTTTACAATGAGAAGAAAGGTGTACCAAAAAAAACAGGTAATCGCGAAAACTGATTACGCAAAATACTGCGCCATACTGTAGATGGCTTGAACTCCTTATACAGGTAAAGGGGGAGGCAAAATTCAAAGTCAGCATTGTGATTCGAAAAGATTACTTCAAGATCAACCATATGTGTAGCCAAATTTAATATTGTAGATGGTTTGAACCCTTTATCCAGGTAAAGGGGGAGGCAAAATTCAAACTCAGCATTGTGATTCGAACAGATTACTTCAAGATCAAATTGTCAGGAATTTTGTTGGGTCGTTTTTTTTTGTATTTAGTGAGCAGATATGTTGTTATTATGCACTTAACTGATACGTTTTAGTTAGTTTTATGCTTTGCACGTTTTTTGCTTTGCAGACGTTTCAGGACATGCCTTTTATTCTTGTTATGGTGTGTTATCTATGCACTGATTTACTTTAGTTTCTGTCTCGTTATACCCCCGCAAACAAAGTTTGCAAGAGGGTATACTTGAATCACCCTGTCGGTCGGTCGGTTACGTTTGACATCTTTACCATGCGTCGCGAACTCCTCCTTCAGTTTTCAACTGATTGAAATGAAACTTGGCAGGAATGGTCACTAGGCAATGTAGATGTTCAAGGCATATTTTGATGCATATCCATGTAGGCATTCCAGAGTTATTGCCCCTTGAACTTATATTTTTTTCCCATGTCTGTAAATTATATACTAGTACCTTGTGTCGTGAATTCCTCCTTCAGGTTTCAACCAACTGAAATGAAACTTGGCAGAAATGGTCACCAGGTAATGTAGATGTGCATCTTCTTATGCAAATCCTTGCAGGCAGTGCAGAGTTATTGCCGCTTGAACTTATACCCTTCCCCATTTTTGACTAACATATAGCTTGCGGCACAAACTGCTCCTCCATTTTTCAACTGATGGAAATGACACTTGGCAGAGATTGTAATTAGGCAATGAAGATGTGAAAGACATATTTCTGATGCGTACCTAGTCAGGCACAATTATTGCCCTTGAACTTAGACTTTTTGTCACGTTTGACAAACCTTGTGGAACAAACTCCCCCATCAGCTTTCAACAGATTGATCTGAAACTTGCCAGGCATAGTCACTAAAGCTCCTGCAATAGTTACTCCAGATTTGCTTCTGTTGTTGAGTCAGTGCACAGTCGTGGGGTATTTGTCATCTTCAGTGACTGTTCTAGTTTTTTTGTTGCACGTAGTTGCATTAACATGGTATAGTGCTGAAGCCATTAATCTTAATAAGACACAGCCATCTTTTTTGTCTTTTTGAACATAGATTTTTAAGTCATTTTCAGTCATACGATTGTTATTTAAAGGTTATATTTTCGCAGTTCTTGTTTTTGAGATTTTTAAAATACCAAGAATTGAAGAGTCGTAGAAATTTTGTTGTTTGCACAGTTCAAGAAAAAAGACGTAAATGCTAAATACTTAAGTTCTTTTAAGGGAAAAAATGAGTGAAATAAAAATGTCAGTTTGAGAAAAGATTACAAAGATATGTGTGTTTTGGCTACTTTAAACCATTAGACAAATGCGTTAATGGCTACAGTTGGTAGGCTCAGGTGAACAACCTCATTGCAAAAGGAATTCACAGTGAAATGTCAACGGCTTCTTCGTTCTAGAAGCGAGGCGTTTTGATGCTCACAGTGAAATGTCAATGGTTTCTTCCTTCTAGAAGCGAGGCGTTTTGATGCTCACAGTGAAATGTCAATGGCTTCTTCCTTCTAGAAGCGATGCGTTTTGATGCTAACAGTAAAATGTCAATGGTTTCTTCCTTCTAGAAGCGAGGCGTTTTGATGCTCACAGTGAAATGTCAATCGCTTCTTCCTTCTAGAAGCGAGGCGTTTTGATGCCTAGTTTATTCAGGAATGGCTGTAGGCATGATTCTGACATTCTGCTAGATGCAAATTAGTAAATTCTTGACAATTAGGAAAGAAGCAAAAAATGTCTAAATTCACAAAAGACGGAAGTCATTTGAATTCGAACAATGCCCTTATAGTAAATGCAGCAAACTGTTTCCTTCTCAGATAAGAGCGTTTCAAGAAATTAAGAAAACAATAAGCTGATACATTGTATGACATTTTTCGCTTTGATATATATTAACTAGTGAAAGCAATGCCAGAGCTTCTAATCAGCAAAGCACAAAGTACAGGTTTGTTAGTTTGCACACACTCACCAGTCGAAACAGTTTTGGTGATGGTGATTTGTGTATGTGTAGACAACAAGTTACACGTGCTTTACAAAGAGACGCCAGAGGTAACTGAATTTGCTTTTCACATACAGCACACCGCAGTGGCATCAAGCGCTTAAAATCACCACACAGTTATCGCCTTACTCTAAGTTTTCGGCTTGGAAGCTTTCGTCGGTGTAAACACAACCACATAGCAGAAAGTGGTCACAGGTACTGGTCAAATATATTAGCATGTGAATTAAAATTCATGTTACAACTTCTCTTCCAATAAAAGACCGCTGGTTAACTTCCGAGGGGACAGATCCATGGATAAAACAGAAACGGACAAGGAGTTCGAGGAACTGGCGAAGACCTTTGCAACCTGCGTAGCTTATGCGGCAAGCTGTGGGGGAGTGGCCACACTTACAGGAACGCCTCCCAATATCATTTTAAAGGGGCAAGCTGACATGTAAGTTGGAAACATAATTTGTAGTAGTTCAGCTGTTGGACAGATTTTTAGGTTAGTAGAAAAAGACGAGCGTTTTCAAGGTAGGTCTTATAGTATAGTGTTTTAATTCGGCGTGTTTCGTGTGAAGGCAGAAGGGAAACGCGTGTTTTCAGTCTAAACATACACGTTGTGCACGTTCTCGCTGCGTGTTCGCTATGTACTAACTTTACCTGCGGCTAGTTTATTATTCTACCTTACATTTAATCAAAGTTGATCTACTCTTACTTCAGAAATTATACTCAATCAATAACAGAAGCATGGCTCCTCTGTTTATTTATCTTTAACTAATAAAGTCATTTTCATCTTATTTTTTTCAAAGAGTCTATATATGTAATTGTTTGCAGCTTTTACATGTATTCTTGTTTTATTCTTGTACGTAGACTAATTAACATTTTATCATAAGTTACTTTGATCTTATTTCCAATGAATATGAAAAAATAATAAACTCCTCTGTAAGTATTTTCCTGTCAATGTTTTTTGTTTGCTGATTTTATTTACGATGTAAGTTTCATGTTTTTATTGTATCTTCATGTTCCTTTGTTGTTCCTTTTTTTCAGTTTGCTGAGTATTTTTTTTCTAATTTTTCATTCAGATACAGAAGAATAGCTAGTCTTGGTATAAACTGGCTAAACAACGTTTACACCCATGTAACAAATCATTTTACTGCAGTCGTTATATTTCATTCACTGCCTACACAATTTTCCAAACAAACAAGTGTACATCGTTCAGTTTTAATTATTAAGCATTTGGTGCTTTTAACAAAATACACAACACGAGCCTTCATTAATTTATATTTCTACTCTCAAGGCGTAATACTATTTGGCTTTTTCGCTTTTTTTCTTCAAAACTTGGACCTAAAGTCACGCAGTTCTGCTAAATATTTTATGACTTAGCTTACCGTGTTTCGCTTTGAAAGAATTTTATGTCTTGCTTCTAAAATTGCTTTGGACATAAACCTTCTAGATTGAAGGTGCACTTTGTTTTTCATCAAGGGCAGACAACAGCTACACTATGTCTATAATTTTCTATCTTCCTTGCAAATAATTTGTTTTCCATATAGTTGCCAGAAAATAATTACTCTATTGAAAGACAGTTGAGTTTCAACTAACTATACCTGCCTGTTACAGACTTTACGAAGAGTACGGGCTACCGTCAGCTATAACTTTTGCTAACTGGCTGATAGTGGGTATACCATTGTCGCTGATTGTGTTTGTTGCAACTTGGATATGGCTACAGGTGTATGCTCTCGGTAAAAAGTAAGTAACTTAGTAAACCTTAAAGGGTCTGCAAATCAAGAGGCGTTAATACACGTTGGTGAAATACTATTGGCTACAGGTGTATGCTCTCGGTAAAAAGTAAGTAACTTAGTAAACCTTAAAGGGTCTGCAAATCAAGAGGCGTTAATACACGTTGGTGAAATACTATCACCCCTTTTATGTTCGTCAGAGAGAAAATTTGCAACATCTTTTGGGTATGACGTGCCTAAATTTAGTTGAAACTGACAAAAAATGACAAAATATATCCAACAAATTTTATGTTTTCAGTAAAACTATTCTTTAATTTACAACACTTAGAGTGGGTGTTTGCCACCGAATTTATAACAGGCCTTTAATTTGTTTTTATTGAACTAATGTCAAAACATCGGTATAAAAATACAGACTAAAACATTGATATATTAAATAGTCATAAATGGTGTTACTATAAATAGTTTTACTATAAATAGTGTTACTATAAATAGTTTTACTATAAATAGTGTTACTATAAATAGTTTTATTTAGAATCGATTAATATGTTCTCAATGAACTTGTTCTTTCAGAGCCGTTTGATTATTTTCAATGTTCTTTCAAATTTCAGATGTTTATGTTGCATAAAATCGGATGATGACTTCAGCGTTGTAAAGAGTCATCTCAAACATGAATATCTTAAACTAGGTCCTATGAGGTAAATACCGTACACCCGTTCTTATTTCCGACCAAGTCTGTAAAATATCAGACTTTGTCCTGTAGGTGATGTCTTGTCCTATAATTTCTTCCTCTTTCTGTTTTTTTTATGCCCCTACTAATTCTAAATTTAATCTAAATCCAAACTTCTGTCAATTTATTTAAATATTAACATACAGTATACTCGTTCCTATGACATATACTGTATATAATTAGAGTTGTTTCATGTACTTCTACTGTCGGTTTTTATTTATCGAAGACATGTTTTTTGTGGACTATTCATGAAAATTTGTTTAAATCGTGTTGGGGTCCGTTTTATCTGACACAAAGATGCATTTAGAATTATTTCTTCATCAGTCATTTAAAATTCTTGTATTTTTTTTTTCTCATGAAAAAGAAACTGTCTTCCAATACGTTAATCGTTCTTTCGCTGTCAGGCTAACTTTTAAAAATAAAACGTCACTTGTATGGAATACATTTCAGCTTTGCTGAGAAGGTTGTATTTGCTGACTTTGTGTTGCTGGCACTGCTATGGATAATGAGAAACCCTGTGTTCATGCCAGGCTGGGGAAAGTTGTTTCCCGAGAGGTTTGTCTATCTTTTGATGTAATTGATGTATCATCAATTTATTTCCAGACTTATCACCCAAATGTTACTCGAACGTTGTATAAATTGTCTCAAAGTCACCATATAGTTGTATGGTAATGTTGAGTGTTGTTTCAAGTTTGAATCACCAATTAACATCGCTATATCAGACACTCGCGCCATATTTGACCTTATAGCGTACATGCACTTGTCCTACTTTTGTGTTGCCTGGTAAAGGTTTTATAATGCCATATTTTTTGGCTATTTTGGTCGGGACCACTTTAAACAAGGGTCCATGTTTTTTTATATGTTGACTATAGAATATTCGCAGTACTTGTAACATGAAAACATATGTATTATCTAACAGACGACAAACGGCAGCACTTTCTTGCAGTCTGCCTATTTAGAACGCATGTTAATCACGTGCAAGAACTATTGTCTGGTTGTTTATAAAACGACAAGAGTGGTCAAAATTAGTTCCAGCAAATAATTCACATTTGATACAAACTGTTCTGGAACGAAATTATGGATGTCACCGAAAGATTATATATTTATTTATATTAGTTTATTTATCGTCGATACTGATTGCTCATATGACCGACGCCCCCTGCAATGGTTAGTTATTTTAGGTTGTGGGGGGTAGTGCAAGAGAGAGAAAGCATCCCATTTCAAAGTTTTTTTTCCATACACAGAGTATAGCTGATAAGTGGAACCTCGTTTTAACGTCTTATCCGAAAGACAATTAGTAATACTAGTGAAGGAGCGGGGATCGTGCTCGCGACCCCATGGTTTCCAGTCCAGCGCGTTACTACTGGACCACTGATCCGTTCCCATCAAACTCCCTATCTATTTGAGTTTATTTATTGTCGGTACCGGTTGCCCATATGACCAGCGCCTCCTGCAGAGATTAGTTATTTTATATTGTGGGGGTAGTGCAAGATACAGTAAGCATACCATTCCAGAGACACCCCTGGTTCTTTTGCATGCTCTGTGTACAGCACTGATACATGGGACCTCGGTTTAACGTCTCATTCGAAACACAATTAGTAATGTTAGTGAAGGAGCGGGGGATCGATCTCGGGACCCATAGGTTACCAGTCCAGCACGTTACCACTGGACCACTGTTCCGTTTCCATCAAACTCCCATCTCTTTATGTCCCCTTTATAAGTTAAAGGGCCACTGCGGGTCACAGATTTTTATTGGCTTATGATAAGAACACTTCTTACAATTTTATTATGCATCTTGTATGTTTGCAGATTCGTGCAAGACTCGACTGCAGCTATTTTCATGTCTGTGATGTTATTTGTTCTGCCCAGTGAATTGCCATTTCTTAAAAATAAAGGTTGGTGATAGTTGTATATTTTATCATATTAATCTGCTTATTCTGCTGTGCAGAAAAAAATGACTTCATACTGCTAAAGGCATCTTAAAGTAAATTCTTCCACTGTTCGTAAAAAAAGTATAAAGCTAGCTCCTTTTGGCACGTCTTGCCCGAGTTAGTGCGATGCGATTTATATGTCGGATCATAGTAGCAAAGGGCTGTGCAAAATTACTTCTTATTTTTTCGTTTTCATTCATGTGTGGCTTGTGTTAACTTTTAAAAGTTGACATCAACTTCTAAAGATATTTTGGAACAGTTATTAAAATGATATAGAAAATATTTTCCACCAACTAATTATTGACTTTGATTTTTTCAGCTCACAGAACCGACGAATTAACGGCGACACACGCATACATTCCTTTGTTAACATGGAAATATGTTAATGATAAAATGGCTTGGGGTGTTCTGCTTCTGATGGGAGGTGGATTTGCCCTGGCCGACGGCTGCAGTGTAAGATTTGTTTCACACTTGAACTTGCAGTTTTGGTAAGTTTTTACGGAAAAGCATTTAAGAGCCTTCAACAGTTAAAAAATATTGAAGTCAAACGCAACTAACACGAAAACAAATTTGTTCAAAATTTTACAAGTTTATAGAGCAAAAAAAAATATATGTCTTCCAATTTCAGAAATCTGGTTTATCAGAATGGTTGAGCGACAAATTAACCATTTTTGCAGACCTCCCTACCTGGCTTACCTCGGCTCTATTAGCCTACATTACTGCTGCCATCACCAACGTGACAAGTAATGCTGCAACAGCAACATTGTTCCTGCCTATAGTCGGCAGCCTGGTAAGTAGGGAAACTCAGTTGAATGTACTTATAGTGTTTTTTGTCGATTTTTAACTGTTTGTAATTAAATATCTTTATTGTTAACCAGAGGTGCATTATACTGGCTACATGTTAAATCTGTATCAATATATTACACAAATTGAAATTTTAGTGAAATGTCAATATATGAGGAAAATCTATATTATTCTCACTTCTTAATTCTTTATTAGGTTAAGGCTATGTCATCAACACACTGCTCTGGTTTATCAGTAGCTTCCAATCTCCACGATCCATTTATGTTTGAATTTGATGTAAATTAATCGTGTCACACCACTGATTTGTTCTGTTACTATCACCAGATGTGACATGGTTTATGTCTATTTCGAGGGGTGATTGCAAATGTGACATGGTTTATGTCTATTTCGAGGAGTGATTGCAAAAACAGTTCTGAGTGCTATAAAATAAAGAAGCACTTTCTCACATTCATCCCTTGATTTGTAAATAATGTATACGGCAATTGTCAATGTTTTAACATATTTGCTCAGAACTTTCAGGTGATTCATTGGGGTTTTTATTCTTTGGTTTTCTAAGTTTAATTTGGCATGAACAGATACCACAGATTTCAACTCAGCGGCAGTCTCACCAGACATTTTTTTCTGATTTCAGGCTATACGTTTGGCCATACACCCACTGTACTTTATGATTCCATGCGCGGTGGCAGCCTCGTTTGCATTTATGTTACCAGTAGGTACACCTCCTAACGCCATTGTCTTCTCAACTGGATACCTTAGAGTTTCTGATATGGTAAGTAGGGCGCTGATGAACGTGAAAATACATTTCTTATACTTCATGTATAGAAGTTCTGAAAAACCCTGTCTGTTTTCAATAGATGATTGGATATTTGCCCTATTAGCTGACAGAAGAGATCCCCTAGAGAAAAACAACTTCTATTAATAAAATGCCATTAATAATACTGTTTCTTGTTATCACAGATCTTCAAAAAAACAAGGTATTTTTTGAAAGTTATAAGGCCGAAATTATAAGGAAAGTACTTGATATGATAATGAACATTTTGAAATAAACGTGAAATTGTTTTCGACTTTTAAATAAAACACATTGCATCAATCTTTTTTCTCTATAAAACCAGCATGACGCTTTTTTCTCTCTAAAACCAACGTGACACTTTTCTTTATAAAACCAACGTAAGACTTTTTCTCTATAAACCAGCGTGACACTTTTTTTTATATAAAACAAGCGTGGTTCTTTTTTTCTCTTTAAAACCAACGTGCCACTTTTTTCTCTATAAAACCAACCTGACACTTTTCTCTATAAAACCAACGTAACATTTTTTCTATAAAAGAACCGCGTGACACTTTTTTCTCTATAAACCAACATGACTTTTTTCTCTTTAAAACCAACGTGACACTTTTTTCTCTTTAAAACCAACATCACTTTTTTATCAGTTTAAAACCAACGTGACACTTTTTTCTCTATAAAACCAACATGACTTTTTTCTCTTTGAGACCAACGTGACACTTTTTCCTCTATAAAACCAACATGACTTTTTTATCTTTAAAACCAACGTGACACTTTTTTCTCTATAAAACCAACATGACTTTTTTCTCTTTAAAACCAACGTGCCACTTTTTTCTATAAAAGAACCGCGTGACACTTTTTTCTCTATAAACCAACATGACTTTTTTCTCTTTAAAACCAACGTGACACTTTTTTCTCTTTAAAACCAACATCACTTTTTTATCAGTTTAAAACCAACGTGACACTTTTTTCTCTATAAAACCAACATGACTTTTTTCTCTTTGAGACCAACGTGACACTTTTCCTCTATAAAACCAACATGACTTTTTTATCTTTAAAACCAACGTGACACTTTTTTCTCTATAAAACCAACATGACTTTTTTCTCTTTAAAACCAACGTGCCACTTTTTTCTCTATAAAACCAACGTGACTTTTTTCTCTTTAAAACCAACATGACAATTTTTCTCTATGAAACCAACGTGACTTTTTTACCTTTCAAACCAACGTGCCACTTTTTTCTCTATAAAACCAACCTGATACATTTTTCTCTGTAAAACCATCGTAACATTTTTTCTATAAAAGAAACCGCATGACACTTTTTTTTATCTAAAAAACCAACGTGACTTTTCTCTTTAAAACCAACGTGACATTTTTTTCTCTATAAAATCAGCATGATGCTTTTTTCTGTATAAAACCAACGAGACACTTAAACCTAACGTGACATTTTTTCTGGAAAAAACTTGACACTTCTTTCTTTCTGAAAAAACAAACAGCGTGACATGTTTTTTTTTGTACCAACTTTACATTCTTGTTTACTCTATAAAGCTAACGTGACACTCTTATTTTTCTCTATTAAACCAACATGATTTTGTTTTCTTAATGAAACAAATCTGACTCTTTTTTTTCTCTATGATACCAATGTGACACTCTTTTTTCTCTATTTAACCATCGTAACGCTCCTCTTCTCTATAAAACCAATGTGACACTCTCTTTGTTTATATAAAACCAACGTGACACTTTTTTCTGTATACAATCAGCGTTACACATTTTAAAATCTATGAAACCAACGTGACAGTCTTTTTTTGTTTATATATTTCAGATGAAAGCTGGTTTTGTGATCAATATCGTATCAGTGCTGATTTTATGTTTATCTCTGAACTCATTCATCTATCCTGTATTTGATCTTGGAAATATACCTGACGCCTTCCTTTCTAATACATCTACCGCAGTCACCCAGATTGCTAGCGCTGTAAATAACTCACTGACATACAATATAACAAATATAGCTTCGTGAATGATAGATAAAACGCCGTTTTAAAACAATCAGGAGTCTTTTTGGGGAAACTATCAAACAACAAGTTGCAACTACAGGGAATCACTATCCTAAACAAAAAAAGGAGACCAACATTGTCGAGGATATTTAATACCAGAAACACTAGGAAGTTCTTCTCACTAACTTCCGCGACACAGCTTCGCACGTGACTATAACACGGCTTTGATGTTATGGTCTATGGCTTCAGTTCGACGTATCTGCATCAAATTGGACACACGGCGACAACGAAATAGTTCCCGATCTAAGCTTGACGATCATGTGTTATATTTTCATATATTCGGACTTTTTTTTTGGCTTTTTGTGGGGTTAGACGTTTTTTAGCGAAATCATATACAATGTATAGCATATCTGTATTATAAGAGCAGAAATGTTTATTCGAATAGGGTGTCACAGCACTTCATTAGCGCGATAGAGTCCAGTTAGGTTACAACAAAACATTTGAAGTAAATTATGGAAATATATTTATTAAACCTTGCACGGTTTGCATGAGAAAAACAACAGAAGGTATTCTTGGACGAAAAGGTCCGTGGTGACTTTGTTGCCAGAAAGGATTAACGTTATCGCGCCATATGACATTCGTCAAAAACGTTCACTAACTTATGACAACCCTATGCAGTAAGATAGGCGTGTACCTGTACGTCAGTGCGGGACAACGAACGATTGAAATCATGCCCAGGATGAAGTCATGCACATGTATATTGCGTAGCCAACTTTCTTCACCTCAGAGACAAGGAAACACAAGTTTTCGTCGATTTCAAGATGGCGGAAGACACATGTTGGATATGTGATTCAGGTCAACTTGTTGAAGACTTTTGTTGTGCATTTATAACATTAGGTCCATGTTAATTTATTTACTCGATGGTTGACTTTATACGGTATAATATTTGAAAGTGATGTTTATTTCACATACTTATGATTTCACGGGTCCATTTCATAGTCGAATAATAGTTTGATTTATCTCAGGAAAATTGAAATAATTCGTGCTTTGATTTGTATAAACGTTAACAGGATTGTTGTAACCTAGATTATTTATTGGTGTGGGAGTTATCTATCAGTTCTCTAAGTCTACCCCGTTCAATTGACCTAGTTTGTGAGTTCATACCAGTCATATCTTTTCTGTTTAGGACAAAACGTTATGACTTTGTAACCAGTACATTCATTCTGTCTTGTAAGGATGTACACTGATAGAAAATCCTATTGTTTTAAAAATGGTAATGTCTTTATTTGAAAAATAGGCAAGTTAACTGCAGAATTATAACGGGTTAACAAACGACATTTCTAAAATTGTTGAATATCTCGGTGACTAAACGTTTGGGACCATATCTCATTATGAAGTTGGTTGAAACAGAGCCACTCATTCGCTGCGCCTTACCTGTTACAATTCCATAGTTAATTTATAGTCTGAATGACCTAACTGCAAAAGAATTTATTTAATGTTTTAATTGTCGGAATGTTTTCAGAATGAAAAAAGAACGAATGGAATGAGATTTTATTTTTAAAAATTCGTCACCATTTTCTATGAAAGATAGAGGGCCTATGACTACATCACAGGTCAGTAAGAACTGGGCAGACATTTTCTTCATTAACATTTCAAGCACCTTGACAGAGTTTCCATAACCATTATACATGTAGAAGTGCTAGAATCAGATAACGACATACTGTTCATATATTTCACTTATCATATTGTATATTTATCAAAACTGTTCGGTTCTGTTCTTCTCTGCTGTATACTGACTGTGTGAATTGATTAATATTCTTTGATTTTGTTTTTAATATTAGTCATGAATAAAGAAGTGAGCCTTCGATAAACCTGTAATGACCTTGTTTGACATATCAGGTTTTAAAATTAAAGTCATTATTTGTATTCTTGCTTGCGATTTTGATGGAAATTTAGAATACAATGATAATCTATTTATACTTGACAAAGAGGCAGCAGTTTTAATTTTTAGCTAGTCTTCAGGATGGTGAATAAATTATGCAAATTATACACTATAAATAGAGCTTTTTTATGTTTTGTGACTGACAATGAAATAATGTTCATTCTTTTTTTATGATTGCCTTGATTTTGTGTTGTGACCTCAGAATAACCAGAAAGTCCTTAATAATTCCGTTTCATACCATGACATCAGTTGTGTCGTAGTCTTTTCTTTTTTAAAGACACATTCCATTTTTATCATCACGCGACTTACTGATTTTACAACCGAAATTTAACGTATCCGAATAGTGTCAACAAGTATATGCGTTTGCGATTTTTTTTCTCCATTTTTAAAGACCAGATGAAGTCAGTATATGTTGTACAAATTCTAGTTTCGATTGTTATTTCTTGTTGGAAGATTCAATGTAAATTTGGCGGGTTAATAAAATGAATAAAAATGATTGTAAAATTGTAAACAGTTAACTGAATTGGGTTAAAGTAAATTTAAACAGTGCCTGTTACACATTGCATGATCCTAGAATGTATTTCACTCTTTTAGAACTAGGACAATGTATAATAATTCGCTATAGCAAGAATTGATGTATGCACATAACATTGCAATGCTTGTTTTACATACAACGTGTAGTTTTCATTTTTGTCGCGATTTCATGAAAATGTATGTAAATATATACTCAGTCTATTACTATACGTAGTACAACCATGCGTTTTAAAGCTTCTTTCACATGGAAGCAGGCCAAACGAGTTTGTTACGTAATTGATTATGTTATCATAGATTTGTATTTTAAGCGCTCTTTAGCAGACATAAAGATAGGGGACCTTCTAATGTTAACAAAGCTTTCATTAAAACAATTGGTTTAAACAATCGTTTGCTCTAAATGTTTTAAAATAATGCATTTCTCCTCAAAGCTGTTTTTGCATCTTAGGCTTTTTGCTGAAATTCAGATGCTTTTTTCGTGTTTTCTCTGTTTTCTGAATCTGCTTACTTGTTAGTATAGAAAAAATTAAGCACAAATTTGAAGCGTTTGCATCTTATAATGGAACGAAAAGGATATATATAAATTGAAGAAATTTATTTTCATGACGCAATCATGTGACATCACTTGTCAGTAGGAGTTTCATATTGTCACAGTTTGTTTGCATTTTTTTGTTCTTGTTGTTACTTACTACTTGGTGCTTAATGTTAAAGACACATGATTTAGAAACAAGCACGAATGTGTTATCCATTAAAAAGTGTTGATCATTAACATTGTTGTTTTTTATATTGACAGTGTACTGTGGTATTAAGAACTGTCGTAAGCAAATATATATGAACAAAACTGTTTCAATGGGTCAGCGAACAGTATTGAAACGCTTTATTTTGATGCAGTTTCTACACTTTTGCACTGACCTCTTGGTTTGTTCTGTTTAGCCCTTTTCAATATCATGCTGTGGCCAGACAATGCACCATGCCAAACGTCCGTTCATTGAAAGTGGTATGTGGTCTAGTTTTCGATCTATTTCTGCTGTACATGGGTTAGTTCTCGATCTATACCCACTGTACATGGGTTGGTTATTTATCAACTTTTGCTTTACATGGGCTAGTTCTCTATCTATTTCCACTGTACATGGGTTGGTTATTTATCAACTTTTGCTTTACATGGGCTAGTTCTCTATCTATTTCCACTGTACATGGGTTGGTTATTTATCAACTTTTGCTGTACATGGGTTAGTTCTCGATCTATTCCCACTGTACATGGGTTGGTTATTTATCAACTTTTGCTGTACATGGGTTAGTTCTCGATCTATACCCATTGTACATGGGTTGGTTATTTATCAACTTTTGCTGTACATGGGTTAGTTCTCGATCTATTCCCACTGTACATGGGTTGGTTATTTATCAACTTTTGCTGTACATGGGCTAGTTCTCTATCTATTTCCACTGTACATGGGTTGGTTATTTATCAACTTTTGCTGTACATGGGCTAGTTCTCTATCTATTTCCACTGTACATGAGTTGGTTGTTTATCAACTTTTGCTGTACATGGGTTAGTTCTCGATCTATACCCACTGTACATGGGTTGGTTATTTATCAACTTTTGCTGTACATGGGCTAGTTCTCTATCTATTTCCACTGTACATGGGTTGGTTGTTTATTAACTTTTGCTGTACATTGGTTAGTTCTCGATCTATACCCACTGTACATGGGTTGGTTATTTATCAACTTTTGCTGTACATGGGCTAGTTCTCTATCTATTTCCACTGTACATGGGTTGGTTATTTATCAACTTTTGCTGTACATGGGCTAGTTCTCTATCTATTTCCACTGTACATGGGTTGGTTATTTATCAACTTTTGCTGTACATGGGCTAGTTCTCTATCTATTTCCACTGTACATGGGTTGGTTGTTTATCAACTTTTGCTGTACATGGGCTAGTTCTCTATCTATTCCCACTGTACATGGGTTAGTTCTCGATCTATTCCCACTGTACATGGGCTAGTTCTCGATCTATTCCCACTGTACATGGGTTGGTTATTTATCAACTTTTGCTGTACATGGGCTAGTTCTCTATCTATTTCCACTGTACATGGGTTGGTTATTTATCAACTTTTGCTGTACATGGGTTAGTTCTCGATCTATACCCACTGTACATGGGTTGGTTATTTATCAACTTTTGCTGTACATGGGCTAGTTCTCTATCTATTCCCACTGTACATGGGTTGGTTGTTTATCAACTTTTGCTGTACATGGGTTAGTTCTCTATCTATTCCCACTGTACATGGGTTGGTTGTTTATCAACTTTTGCTGTACATGGGCTAGTTCTCTATCTATTCCCACTGTACATGGGTTGGTTATTTATCAACTTTTGCTGTACATGGGCTAGTTCTCGATGCAGGTCTCAACAGAAACAGTCCTATTTCCTAATGAAGATCTGTGCATGTTCTAGAGTGTATCATCCAGTTTGAGTTGCTGAAGTGCCAGTAATGATGTAAACCGCTAGACAAAAAGTTGGATAAACAAATAATAGGGGAAGTTTACAATTAAGTCGACTTTGAAAACGCATTTTTCCAAAACAATGCAGGGTAGGAAAATGCTTGAAATATCAAGCATATCGTAATAAACAATAAACACTGAACTCACGAAATATATAGCTACTTCTTGGTGACAGTTGAAACAGATGTATATAGTCCTTATTTATTGTGTATAATGGCGTTCACGGCGTAGAAACTGTATATGAAGAGTGCAGTGACTTTCTCTAGACCCAAGTTAATGGCGGAAATAAGTATGTATATCAAATGTTCGCATAAGAATGACTTTCGTAATAGATAAAGGGGTCAGCTAGGGGTTTAATTGTTTCGAGTCTACATTCCCCAGCCATCAGTATGAAAGTATGTATGAAGCAGACATTTTCCCTTGGATAATGGCAGCATTATGATCATCTCAAACGAAGAACTTCCTTTTGTAACAAGGAAAACACTTCACAACTTTAGAAAGGGAGACAACTGTGAATTGCCTAAGTTTCCGGCTCTTTTCCTATTATTTCTCGCGAGTCCCATCATCCAGAGTTATGAGATTTCTTTCTATAACAGACCATTTTTATAAAAAAAAGAAATACTTCCGCACTGTTGAAATGCAGAATGCTACTCACGAAAAAACTGACAGAGCTTATATTTTCATTGCTAGAACCTGCTTCTTCAACTTCTGAAATGGATCGGTCAATCATTTATATCTCCCGAAAAATTGCAACAAAAATAAGGAAAGTTTTGTCTTTTATTTCCCAGTCATAAAAAAAATGATCAACTTCTTTTCCTCCCGAAATTCAACGAAAAAAAAAGAAAAATATTAAACCAGGCAAATTGAAACAACAGCCCGGTCGTAGTTTGTATGGCAAGACCAAAATAGCATGACTTTCAGATGTTTATGTTGAGGTTACAAATGTCATTTGAGAGACATGGAGGGGGGATTAAATTTTCCAGTGACGTGTTCAACAGCCAAGTGACAATTACAGTTACAGTAAATGTATTGGTAAATAAAGTCATAATAGGAGAAGAAAAACATTGGACTTGACATTTATTTCGTAAAATCATAAAAAAATTAATGAGCAGTATATTCTTTAGAATCTACATTGAATTTGGGTCAATATCGTATTGAAATATATAGAAATCTTCGTAATATGCGTCTTGCACTTTTTGTAACGTACGAGGAGTGACTTGTTTCCAGAAAAATATCTGCCAGTTATGTCTCTGTAATGTTCTCTCCTGTGATGTCAAAGGTCTTTGTTCCGCTGCTTCTAGAACTATCTTTGATAATTTCTGCTTGGTCTCTACAGCAGACGAACTTTGGAAACTTTCTGCCGGAAATGGGATGTCGTTATGAATATATCCTTGTATTTGGAAAGCTGTCCAAATTCGCTCTGCAATTTGTGATTCGGATATGCACCCTTGCCTTATCATCCTTGTATCATGTGCTTTTGTTACGTATGTATGAACAAGGGTTGACAGCGAATGCTTGATATAATTCTCCTTTAAAACTCGATTTACCTCGTTTTTGACGGATTCTTTAACGCCTGTTATGTTTAAAATATATTCGGCATCTTCATTAAATGTTTCTTGTTTTGCTAACAAAGTTACGTTTCGTTCGCACGGCAAACAAATAGAAAATATTGGCGCCCAGTGAAGATCATTTGGCAATCTTTTAATCATGTAACCGGAAACCGCCTTAAGAAATTCGTTAAATGTTACGTCACTTCCGCACTTCCTGCGTTCTTTTTTATCGCTACCATAAATCATAAACGATGCCGCATACCATTTATTTGGTAGATAGATTTGATCAATGTAAGATGAAAACAATCGAGAATAAGGATTCCTTGCCACCAGAAAGCTTGTTGTATCCTTAATTCTTTCGTCATGTATGTCTAACGTTAACTCTTCATGGATTTTCATTGCCTCGTGAGATTCGTCCCTTGGAGTGTCGAAAATAGATTTTCCTTCATTTTGTTGAATTCCAGCTAGTGTCATAAACACCTGTGTCCAGAATGTGCTGCCTACTTTAGCAACTCTGCAGTAGCTTAATTTATATTTCTCGGAGATGTAAAATACTCGACTTTTAAGAACGGCTTTTAATTGACGCCGTTGCGGATACTGTGAACACATTTGACGCATGCGCTCTGATCGTTGTTTCATCTCGTCTGATTTTGAAGGAACAACTTTTGGCCCTGAAATGGAGAAGAAGATTGAAATAGCACTCTGGCATACTTGAATAGACAAATACATTTGTATTCAGGATGATAAAATTGTAATTAGCTTCCCTTTCAGATTGTACGCTATCTACTACCGACCATTTTTTTAAAGAATAGGAATCGTTTGCAATGAACCGAAAAATCTATGAATAGATTTCTATTCTAATAGATTCTATCCTACTGTATTTTCATTCATATAGCAAAAGGTCATTTTCATAGGTTTTTACAGAACGTTTTGGATTAATGGTACATGTGTAACTAGTCGTGCAATAAATGCAAGACTTGTCAGTTACTAGTATAACACGATGCGCTTTTTTGTTCTTTACATGACGTCACGTATTTACACTATATATGGTCATCGTGTGAGTATAAAGTGCAGATAACCGAAAAAAAATTCTGTAAACATAACTTCATTATACTAAAATGAAACAGAAATCTAATTTTGCAGAACAAAACAGAGCTCTTTATTTATTACCTTACTGTATCACAATTTACATTTTCAATTACGAGTTAATGTATAAAGAAGGTCATGGTGTAAATCGTGATTTTTTTTTCTTAAATATTTTTTTAAACAATCTTCTAACCTTTGATGGTGATGTCAGGTTTTAATGGTGCCCGGCTCCCTATGATTATGCTGTACCGGAAGTAAGATGTCAGACTCAGCAAGAGTCCAAGGAAAAGTAGAGCAGATCTACTCGTATTTCTTCTTGCCATCACGCACCTTGTGCTGTCACGATATTCTCGCGCTTTTATCCGTGCAAAAATTTCTAAAGTCCGTTGAATTAAACGGGCAGAAATCTTCAATGGGAATATAAAAAGGTATATGAGGAATAAAATTATAATTTGAACGAAGTGTGCACAATGCTATTAAAAATCAATAAAATGCGCCGCAACATTTATAGTGCGGAAGACATTTAGCGGAGGAAATCCTGCTCGAAAGCGACCGGAAGCCGTTATTGACGTAACGGACGACATTCAGTATCATTCCAATTATAGCACTGAACTTTGACAGAAAAGATAGACTTTGTGTCACAATTTAAATCCATTTCTTTCTCTTTACAGTTATAACGTCAAACAATTTATGTCCTTCTTGATTGCAGACAACAGAAAAATAACAGATCCAGTCGACAAGCTGCACAAAAATAATGCTTTTACATTTTTCACGTTTATTAGTCATTCACGTTGTCGGCAATTTTCGATTTAAGAATTGAAACAAAATATAATTTCTCCATTTGGGACTGTCCCAAGTTAATTAAAAATTTGGATCGTCATTGATAAGAAAAATATCATGTATTCATCATGTAAAAGTATAGCCCCGAGACAACGTCATAGTGTCCACGCAAGCCGCTGGTGTGTCACGGTAAAGTTTTATTTAATGCTTACATAATAAATAATAATGTAAAAACAAAATGTGCAGTGTGAAAAAAAGATGTTTAAAAGTGAGTAAAAAAATCATTCATTACAAAGAATGGAAGAAAAATTGTAACCGTTCCCGGACACACTACGTGGCTCAGTTTATAGTTACCATTGCTTCCTTCAATCTTCTTGTGTGACAATTCAATAACATCACAACTATTAATTACTACCATCATTTCTCGTTAAACTGTTCAATTTTAAGAAACATACGATCCTTTATATAAGTTTAGACAATTTTGAACCCCGTACCACGTACTTACGTACGAAGAAATGCTAAGTGTTCATTGTAAACCTCACTGGAATAATTGGGTGTAGAAAGCAAAGAGGCACACATTTTAAATCATTGTTTTTTTTTCTTATCCTAAAACTTCAAAAATATATTAATGTGACTTTAGATTAACTAATTTTATTTTTATTTCAATTCATTTAGTTACGTTTCGGAGAAAGATCTAAGAGGCTTACTGTGTACAAATTGTTTTGAAAAAAAGGAACTTATAACAGATATTGTTGATACCTTTTTTATAAAATTAGTTAATCATGCATAAAAGCGTTATAACAACAGCAACATATTAAAAGCTATAGAAGTTCAGAATACTGTATTACATCTGAGACCAGAAAAAAAGTAATATAAAACAACAACAAAAATGGTAGATGTATGGTTTACAAATAAAAGCATGTCTTTACTTAAGACCTTAAATGCCATTAACCATTTTGGTATTTAGGTTTTTTTGTTCACATAAATAAATTTACCTTTTTATTATTTAATTACAGTCAGGGATCGAGGCACTACTTAAAAGCATTGATAATTCCCGACAATTTCTCTTTCCGCAAGATGACAAAAAACTTTAGAAGCAATCCCTCACTGTTTATAAATGGTTTAGGCCCAGGCCTTTAAGTATTTTTTCTTCTTTTTTTCAATCTTATTTTATTGCTTTTGGAGAATAAAAACGTTTAGGCCTTTTAGCATCAAATTGTAATGAGTATGCCATGATGATGACAATTTGAGGCAAAGACTTTGAAACGGAGTCAATGTGAAAACATAGTTGTTTAACTTATCATTTACATATAGTCGTAAGTTGTGTTAATTACTTATAAGATGTGATTATTCATTTGGTCCGAGTTCTGTTCCGTTGTTAAATTAAAACGGCGGACGATTCCGGTACTATGCGGCACGGCTTTTATTCCCTGTTTAAAGTAACCGAACGAAAAGTACGGGAACACTAATTTGTTTCATGTATTTCTGATATTGGAAAATACGAAATACTTCGACTGACATGTGTATGCATAGTTATATGTCCTTTATCTAAAACATATCAGAATTTTATATCCAGACGAAGTTTGTGTCCTTTGAAACTAAGTTTCTCTCAATTCGGACAAGGAAGCGTTTCGGATATATGTACATGTATTTAAAATGTCTCTCTTACAGTTTAAGAATTTAATAAAGATACACAAAACATTAATTTGTAAATGCAGCAGAAACAGGCTAGTCTGTCTGTATAGCACAAATGATTCCAGCTTGATAAGAGACACCAAACAGTTCGATGTTATTGTTGTGGGTGCAGGCCATGCCGGAACCGAGGCAGCTACAGCAGCTGCTCGTATGGGTAGGAGCACTCTACTGGTAACACATAAAAAGGAAACAATAGGTAATATATTTTGTAAACATTATTCACTTAGGCCTAATTTCTTTTGTGTAAATAGACTACATAAAAGTAGCAGGCTCTTAAGAAAACATTCTAAGCAATATTCTGAAATCTTAATGTGCTTTTTCTGTTGTTGAGATAAACTGATTAACACAAGAACATCTTTGAAAATAATGGCAGCTTTAGCATACAAATATATATATCAAAATGCAGGTATTTTGTCACAATCAAATTTGATTTTCTTTAACTGAATGATTCTCTTTTAGGTATTATTAATCTTATTTCCTTTTTGGTTGTTTTGAGATTCTATTAATCACATAGATTTTAAGATCTGTCAGAATGTGAATGACATTTATCATATTGTAATGATCCAGTGCACTCCTGCCTATAACTGTATAAATAAAACGTCCGACAGTTGTGTCAGGGAATCAGTACTTTGGCTCAGTGGTTATTGTTAGTTTTCGATGCAGGAGCAGGGGAGTCCGAATCCGACTTTGGGTGATCTCTTTCATAATGCATTGCATCTTTCTGTTACAAATTTTCATAAGAACATTTCAAATGTGTAACACATATAACATGTTTTAGGTGAGATGTCATGTAATCCTTCGTTCGGCGGTGTTGGGAAAGGACATCTGATGCGGGAGGTTGATGCTTTGGATGGACTTTGTGCTGTTGTTTGTGGTAGATATATATCTGATTTTGTTTTATTTGATTATGTTGAAATAAGAAGTTTGAGGCCAGCAATTTTATTTATAGCCTTTATACCATTTTGTAAAGATTTTTTTTCTTAAGTTGTCTTTCTCTGTATGCTTATCTTAATTATATGTAGTCTACTTTTTGACAAAATATTATTAATAAAATATATATATATATATATATATATATATATATATATATATATATATATATATATATATTTATATATTATAATAAATTATAATGTTATTTCACCATGGACACTACATTCATGGTCAAGTTATCATGGTCAGTTGGTCACTGACATCAAAGTGCTGTAAACTCTCTGGTAGGAAGTCTTGAATTCAAGCTTTTTCTCTCTATGTGAGAAAGTTGGGAGGTTCTTACAGAAAGAAAGTGTCAAGTTTAAGTACTTTATGGGAACATCGGTTAGGTACACTGTCAGTCTCAGATTAAAACAGGCTCTGGATGATATACAAATCAAATACATTGCATTTAGATCATGCAGTCTCGGTCTTTATGGACTGAAATATAAAATAAGATCAGGAAATTATCTTGAATGTATTGAATGCTTACAGCAGGTTTGATAAGTAATGTAAAGGTAGATATATTTATAAAAAAGTATGCTTTTCACCTGCAAGGGAACTATTTTTTGGTTCTGGCGAATATCTAAATCATTCATTCCATAGTAATAATATCATTACCCTAAATTTTAAGTCTGCATGGTTGAGATAACTGAAAAGACATAAGCTAAAAAGTTTTTTTTGCAACCAACCATACAGATAATGGTGATGGTGGCCTTATCATGAGAAGAAATGTGAGTTCACATAGAAAACAAACATTTCTGGTTTGGTGACCACCTACATGTACCATCTTACCTGCTTTTCAGGGTGGAAATCAAGCTTGACATATTGGTGAGAAATGAGTACACCAACAAATGGGCTAATTAGACAACCATAATTATGTAGCATAACTATACTCGTTATATTTGTTCTTAATATTTCAGACAAATCAGGTTTACATTACAAAGTGTTGAATAAAAGCAAAGGTCCAGCTGTATGGGTAAGTTTTGACCGCCTCTGTACATTATATTTTGTTAAATACATGCAGGCAGCAGGTCATTGGAGGTAAATATTTAATCATACCTTCAGACTTTGATGAGAACTTTTGATCTGTCGAGATAACATATTTAACATAGGTGACAGCGTAAAGTCACATGACTTCATATGATTAGGTTGATTCAGTTGAATGTCAAAGTATATCTTTATTGCAATGATTGCCAGCCCTCAAGATCTTTACTGCATATCATTGAAAAAGCATGTTTGTTCATTTGTATAATAGCAGTAAAGAGCTGAAATATAACTTATTGCTTTTAAACCATTCAGTATTTCTTTAAAGAAAATGCAGTACCGGTAATAATGCCTTTGAAAAATAAAAGCAAAAGAATCAAAAAGTCTTTTGGCATAAGTAAGAAAAAATAAGCCGAGTAGTACCTATATATGTGAAAAAAATTATTGATTATTTTTGTCTGCAGGGACCAAGAGCCCAGATTGACAGGAAGTTATACAAGAGGCACATGCAGGATCTCGTCTTGAATATGAAAAATTTGACAGTGAAGGAATCTCCCGTGGAGGACCTCATTTTAGAAGGACATGAGGAAAAAAGCAATACAGTCTTTAAAAAGATATGCAAAGGAGTTGTGTTAGGTAGGGCTGTAAATATATATTACAAGTACTCAGTGACTGGGTAGAGCTTTGTCACTCTGGGTTCAAATCCCAGCAGAGGTGTAGGTTCTTTTTCTTTGTTAGGCATCCTCTTAGGTTCTTTGATTGTGTGGTTTTAAAGTTACCATATTGATAGGCTCATACTTATTACAAGGTGGTAAGATTTGAAGTAATATTTAATTTTATATATGATTAAAATATAGCCATTCCAGTAAAACATATATATCCCATCCCAGGAAGGCTCTTTCAAAATGGACCACCCCGCTTTAGAAGTTTACTTGACAAGAAAAGATCCCCACCTTTATAAAAAAGAAATTTGCTGCAGAAGTTTTGCCTTTCTGAGGTGGGATATATGTTTTACTGGCCTTTACTTTTTTATGCCTGTCGAAAGACGGGACATATTATAATTGGAATTCTCACAGTGAACAGATGGTTGTGTAGTGCCTAAGGTAGTCTGCTGTTTAAGTCGAAGATTTTCATCAGATCATCATCAAACTTGGTGATAATGTTTGTGGGCACAACATCTATATATGCCATAATATATGCCAAGTTCCATAAACAGTCTAATCCCTTTAGGCTGTCTGGAGTTATGGCACTTGAATTATCCAAAATTGACCAAAATAGCTTTTTCCAATCTCTAAGTCAAAGAGTTTTCATCTGATGTTCTTCAAACTTGCAGATAATGTTTGTGGGGATAATATCTCAGCCAAATCCGTTTAGGTATTAAATTGTTGTATAAATAACTTTTTAAATAATTTCCTTGCTTTTTCTAGTGATTGATTCTTATTGAATTGTTTTTAGATTAATTATTTTTAATGAAATCGCATAAACTGCATTTCCAGAATCTGGTGAAATGGTATATAGCAAAACTGTAGTACTCACCACTGGTACATTTCTACGAGGCTGTATTAACATTGGATTATCAGTTACCCCGGCAGGAAGACTAGGGGATGCCCCTGCTGTAGGGTTAGCTAGAAGTCTTGAGGAGTCAGGATTTACAATGGGTAGACTTAAAACAGGTAAAATTGGTGACTTGATTGTTCACTATTGTTTATAGTGATACTATAAACACGTGTAAATTACAAAAACAGGTCAGTACAAATTAGATTATAAAGGTCAGTATCCTATATTAGTTCTTAGATCAGAATGAATTAAATCTTCACCGTTTTCTTTGTTGACTTTCTAAACCAATGTAATTTTGTACTGACGAGGGTTCATTGGATTCTCAGGAGCTTTCTTTCTGACTCTGTGAGAGTCAGATTGCAGATTAGATAGAACTGGTTGTCCAAAGGGCAAAAGTTAGAAAAAGTGCTTGTGTAAATTACTGTCTGTCTATTAAGAGGTTTGAAACAGAACTTGAACCAAAATTTCTAAAAAAAAAAACCAGGTTTATCACAATACGGTCAAGTTGACTTAGCAGCCTTGAATCAATATTTTGGCATGAGAACATAAAGAATTAGTAAAGACAAAGTAACTTGTGACATTAAGTAATGTCATATTGTATTTGTTTCACAGGGACGCCACCTAGATTAGACAAGAACACCATAGATTTTGATCATCTTCAACCTTTAAAGGGAGACAACCCACCAGAACCATTTTCATTCATGAACAAGAAAGTTTCAATACAGGTAACTTCTCTTTGATCAAAGATATGGTTTTGTTGAACTGGAGTTTACTAAACCTAATTTTCTTTATATTTCTGATTTACAATAACCTTTCATAAAACTGATGTCCTGTCTATGTGGCTAAGTAGTTATAGTTGCTCTGTGTAAATGAGTGTTTATAGTTGCTCTGTGTGGTTGAGTGGTTATAGTCGCTCTGTGTGTTTGAGTGGTTATAGTCGCTCTGTGTTTTTGAGTGGTTATAGTAGCTCTGTGTGGTTGAGTGGTTATAGTCGCTCTGTGTGTTTGAGTGGTTATAGTCGCTCTGTGTGTTTGAGTGGTTATAGTTGCTCTGTGTGGTTGAGTGGTTATAGTCGCTCTGTGTGGTTGAGTGGTTATAGTCACTGTGTGTTTGAGTGGTTATAGTCGCTCTGTGTGGTTGAGTGATTATAGTCGCTGTGTGTTTTTGAGTGGGTATAGTCGCTGTGTGTGGTTGAGTGGTTATAGTCACTCTGTGTGGTTGAGTGATTATAGTCGCTCTGTGTGTTTGAGTGGTTATAGTCGCTCTGTGTGGTTGAGTGGTTATAGTCGCTCTGTGTGTTTGAGTGGTTATAGTCGCTCTGTGTGGTTGAGTGGTTATAGTCGCTCTGTGTGTCTGAGTGGTTATAGTCGCTCTGTGTGTTTGAGTGGTTATAGTCGCTCTGTGTGGTTGAGTGGTTATAGTCGCTCTGTGTGGTTGAGTGGTTATAGTCGCTCTGTGTGGTTGAGTGGTTATAGTCACTGTGTGGTTGAGTGGTTATAGTCACTTAGTGGTTGAGTGGTTATAGTCGCTCTGTGTGGTTGAGTGGTTATAGTCGCTCTGTGTGGTTGAGTTTGAGTGGTTATAGTCGCTCTGTGTGGTTGAGTGGTTATAGTCGCTGTGTGTGGTTGAGTGGTTATAGTTGCTCTACGTGGTTAAGTGGTTATAGTCGCTCTATGTGGTTGAGTGGTTATAGTCCCTCTGTATGGTTGAGTGGTTATAGTCGCTCTATGTGGTTAAGTGGTTATAGCCGCTCTATGTGGTTGAGTGGTTATAGTCGCTCTGTGTGCTTGAGTGGTTATAGTCCCTCTGTATGGTTGAGTGGTTATAGTCGCTCTATGTGGTTAAGTGGTTATAGTCGCTCTGTGTGATTGAGTGGTTATAGTCACTCTGTGTGGTTGAGTGGTTATAGTCGCTCTGTGTGGTTGAGTGGTTATAGTCGCTCTGTGTGGTTGAGTGGTTATAGTCGCTCTGTGTGGTTGAGTGGTTATAGTCGCTCTGTGTGGTTGAGTGGTTATAGTCGCTCTGTGTGGTTGAGTGGTTATAGTCGCTCTGTGTGTTTAAGTGGTTATAGTCGCTCTGTGTGGTTGAGTGGTTATAGTCGCTCTGTGTGTTTGAGTGGTTATAGTTGCTCTACGTGGTTAAGTGGTTATAGTCGCTCTATGTGGTTGAGTGGTTATAGTCCCTCTGTATGGTTGAGTGGTTATAGTCGCTCTATGTGGTTAAGTGGTTATAGTCGCTCTATGTGGTTGAGTGGTTATAGTCGCTCTGTGTGCTTGAGTGGTTATAGTCCCTCTGTATGGTTGAGTGGTTATAGTCGCTCTATGTGGTTAAGTGGTTATAGTCGCTCTATGTGGTTGAGTGGTTATAGTCGCTCTGTGTGCTAGAGTGGTTATAGTCGCTCTGTGTGGTTGAGTGGTTATATTAGCTCTATGTGGTTGAGTGGTTATAGTCGCTCTGTGTGCTTGAGTGGTTATAGTCGCTCTGTGTGGTTGAGTGGTTATAGTAGCTCTGTGTGGTTGAGTGGTTATAGTCGCTCTGTGTGGTTGAGTGGTTATAGTTGCTCTATGTGGTTGAGTGGTTATAGTAGCTCTGTGTGGTTGAGTGGTTATAGTCACTTTGTGTGGTTGAGTGGTTATAGTCGCTCTGAGTGGTCATAGTCACTGTATGTGGTTGAGTGGTTATAGTCGCCACATAGACCGACTATAGCCACTCAACCACATAGAGCGACTATAACCACTCAACCACATAGAGCGACTATAGCCACTCAACCACACAGAGCCACTATAACCATTCAACCACATAGAGCGACTATAGCCACTCAACCACACAGAGCGACTATAACCACTCAACCACATAGAGCGACTATAGCCACTCAACCACACAGAGCCACTATAACCACTCAACCACATAGAGCGACTATAGCCACTCAACCACACAGAGCGACTATAACCACTCAACCACACAGAGCGACTATAACCACTCAACCACATAGAGCGACTATAAACACTCAACCACATAGAGCGACTATAACCACTCAACCACACAGAGCTACTATCACCACTCAACCACATAGAGCTACTATAACCACTCAACCACACAGAGCTACTATAACCACTCAACCACACAGAGTGACTTTAACCACTCAACCACATACAGTGACTATGACCACTCAGAGCGACTATAACCACTCAACCACACAGAGTGACTATAACCACTCAACCACATAGAGCTACTATAACCACTCAACCACACAGAGCGACTATAACCACTCAGAGTGACTATAACCACTCAACCACACAGAGCTACTATAACCACTCAGAGTGACTATAACCACTCAACCACACAGAGCGACTATAACCACTCAACCACACAGAGCGACTATAACCACTCAACTATAGTTACGTTAACTGCCAACCGGATATGACTTTGATTGTTAAGGGGGATAAAGATCAAACAAATTTAAAGCTTTATTAGGACTTTGAAGACAATCAAGTAAGTTAAATCTTCACTGAATGCAGTATTTAGCTTCTTTGAGTCAAAAGATATAAAAATCAAAACTCTAAAAAACACTGCAGAATCTTGAAATATTAATTACTTTCCTTTCTAACAGTATGAAGTAAACATCACTGTTGGAGATGTTAAAACAATTAAGCAAGTTGTCTTACAGGGTAGCTTTTGTGTTCAAAAGTCTTGAATATTCTAAGGATTTTGTATGGCAGAGTGAAATGTACTTGTTTAGCATGGTTGTTCTTACTTACCTGCAATTTGTTTCGTAATAACAACATCTACTTTAATGTAATTAACAAATCGTAACAAAACCACATGGATATTGTAGCAACATTACATACATTATAAGAATGAAACCATGTGTATGAAAAAATGAATCATTTAGATTGTAAAAAAAAAATGGATTATTTTGTCACATATGTTTAGATATATGTTTTGACAACTGTTTGCTGCCTTTATTTTTAAGCTGAAATGATTCTGCTGATTTGGTAAATATAAAGCATCAAGAACAAATGATTGGTTATTTGTCTGTGTTTAATAAGTCAGATAAGTACTTGGTACTGTTACACAACAAAATATAAAACAGCTTGTGAAGAGAGACAGTGTAAATTATGTAACTCAAATATTGTTGAAAACGAGTTCCATTTCATGTTAAGTTATGAAGCTTTTGTAGATCAATGCTCGAAAGTACATTCCAGAAATTTTTTTTCAAAACAGTACAGTTAACAAGCAGAATTATTAAAGAAAAAACTGAGAATGTTATGAAACCAATTGCTATATGTTTGTACCATGCATTTTATAAAAGAAAAGAACAGCTAGGTTAAATGTAAAAATGTACTTTGATTTGATACCTCATGTTTAACAGTTGCTTGAAATGTCATATTAACAGGATTATTTGCCTTTTTAAGTAGTTTTCTCTTTACTTATGTTTTTAATGGGATGGTTGCCTCAAAAAAAAAAATATTGTCATTGCCACCTTTGACTGCTAATAAAACAGCAAGTATGCTCAAAACTAGGTAATATTTGGATACCGAAAAGAAAGATTTACAAAGTAGGATTTTTTTATCTGGTCTTAATTTTTGACAATACTAAAACTCTAATTATGTTAAAAAATGCCAAATTATCTGGAAAAAAAAAAACAAAACAAAAAAACAAACTGACAGACATAATTTTGCCAACATTTAAAGAATTTCTAGTGGAAACTTGAGAATACCAGTTTTATCTAGAATTTCTTTGTTTGTTTTTTATATCTTGTAATGAATTATCACTGGAATTCTTTGAACTGAAATTTGATATTATGTTAAATAATGATTTTAAACATTCAACCAAAAATGCAGTTCAAAGTTTTTTTTTTTTTTTTTTTTTTTTTTTTGATTACCGGGGTAAGTACTGTAAGAACCATTCCAGCAAAAGATATATCCCACACCGAGAAGGCACTTTCAAAATTGACCAATCCCCTTTTAGAAGTTAACTTGACAGGAAAAGATACCCCTATATAAAATGACCATTCTGACAGAATTGCATCATTTTGTCTTTCTTGGGTGAGATATATAATTGGAATGGCATTAATGCAAATTGCTGACACACAAAAGTTTGAAAACTGAAATACTAGTACATGTTTATTACAGTATGGTCCTGACACAAAATATATTTTAAATATGTTGCCTTTTTTTATGACTTTTCATCCTTTAAGGAGGCATACCCTTAAATCTAGAGTATTACATTTTCTTTAAAGTCATTCAGATGTGGGAACAATTGAATGCATTATTACCTTTATTCCAAAGGTTTCAGATGAAGTTTTTAAGTACAACTGGTAAACTTAATGCATTAAGTAATACATGTTTATTCAAAGACTTTTCGTTGTACCATTTTTGGGTTGATAGCCATGTATCCCAAATGAACACTTTCTAAGTGTCTAAATAAAGGAAAACCATTTAAACATAATGTTCTTCTTAAAATTATCAAATATATTTTCAGTTTATAGGAAATGAGCCATTCCATTCATTCATTAAAGTGGATACCGAGTAAGTCAGTGTTTAATTGTAGGGTAAGTCCCTTAAATTGGTAACAGAAAAAAAAAAAATTAATTAAAATATGGAGTTGTCTGCTCTTTCACTTGAAAAGTTTTTATTTTATTTACAGGATGCTGAAATCTTTTGAGACAGATTATCAAAATGTATACCAGCTATAAAAACTGGATGTATTTTTGAGTTATGACCCTTGTCAAAATGTCCTTACATTTAAATTGTACACTTTTAGTTTTTTGTGTTGCGTAGTTTTCATTTAATCTTCACACAGTTTAATAGAAGTGAGAATAAGATTTCAAGCCATATGTCCTAGGAAGTGTGGAGTTTTAGCCCTTAGGTTTCTGAAAATAATCCTTTATTTTGTTTGTAATTAGTCTTCATCAGTAATCTATTAAGTTTATGTAAACCATGACATCTTCATGAAGATAAATTTTGTAATATGTTGAAATGAAATTATTGAAGACATCCTAGAGTTATGACATATTTATAGCAGACATTTATGCATGAAGCTTTGCTTCCTCTGAGCTTATTTTGGCTTTTGGATCTGTATTGTAATAATCATATAACAGAATGTATTAATTTTTTTATGCCAGTTTAGGCATGATATGTCAGAAGGAAATTAAAGTATAACACATTTCTTATAGCTGTCTGCCAATTAAAACAGATTTTTAAATGAATAAAAACAAGAAAAAACAAAATTATAACCCTACTTAAAAAATGTGTTATCTTTTCTTTTTCCCAAATGTATTATTCAGAACATGAACGGAGAATCTTGTTACTGTTGGTAGATTCTTGGTAGAACATTGGATTGACAAGGGCTGCAAATGCCGGCAATATTTCATGGTGATAATTGATATCTGACAGTGTGTCTATAGGTCATTTGTCCCTCACCTCTGTGAGGAAGTTGTCAGTCACTTGCAAAGAGATTGGTTAATAAACTGGCTGGCTACCCAGGAACACTTGATAGGTGGACTGACTGACCATTACCAAAAGCTTTATAAAATAGAATTTCTGATTGGCTGTTATAAAAATAGTTTTCGGGGGAGCCAATCTTGCTTATCATATGGTGTTTATGGGCCATCATCAGATGTAACATATTTGTTCCATTTGACTTAAGTGAGATTAGCAGTCGTAAGTTAGCGGGGATCTGATGTTAGGCATTTGAGTATTATTTATGTTTTTCTATATTCTCAAAAATCTTGGAGATCTGTTTTGAATTTGAGAATATTAATATTTTTCATGTATAATGGGACTTTGATATTTACAGGCAGAGGATCAGATAGACTGTCATTTAACTCGTACCAACGAGAGAATTGAGAAGCTGGTGCGGGACAGTCTGCATTTGAATAAACATGTGAAAGAAGAAATCAATGGCCCAAGGTAAGTTGCTGATGAATTATCAGAATCTAAAGTTGTTGTAGTCACCTGTGTGTGTCACATTTTCAAACTGTTTTTAACCCTTCTCCTGCTGGCGGCAATTATGTGTTTGCTTTTGCGCCTAGTGCAGACAAAGATCAGCCTGCATGTCTGTGCAGTCTGATCATGGTCTGCAATATTTGCCATTCAGTTGGTAAAGTTTCAGTAAGCACCCCTCTAAACAATTCATGGATATGTCCAAATTGAAAGATGGAAAAGTCAATTTAAGATATTTAGCAGGCTAATGGTTAATTTAATGAAGATATGATAGTATCTAAGTATAAATTACAATGTTTGAAGTGTCCTGTGCTCAGAATAAGCAGGTAGTTAAGACTAGATTCAGCTTACTTGTACATGATTCTGAATGATCAGTCACTAGAGGTCATATTTTGATGCATAGCATTTTTAGCTCACCTGTCACGTAGTGACAGAGTGAGCTTTTCTGATCACCTTTTGTCCGTCGTCCGTCCGTCCATCCGTCCGTTAACAATTGGTTTGTTAACACTCTAGTGGTCACATTTTTGCCTCAATTGTCATAAAACTTGGTCAGGATGTTTGTCTCATTAATATCTCGGACGAGTTCGAACATGGGTTGTCAGGGTTGGAAAACTAGGTCACAGAGCCCAAATATAGAACTAGATGGGTGTTTGGTGGAACACTTGTGTCGCCCTTGGGTACTCTGTTAGAATAACTAAAAAGGTAAACAAGAGCCTGCTGGAAAAGACAGCATACTAGTCAAAGTACAACAATACCTGTCCACAGACAGCATGCTCCACTTTTCTCAGTGCTGGATAATTAATTATAAGCCAAGTTAAACAAGAGGCCCAAGTAAAAAAAATTTGACTGGGGCAGGGCAAGTACCTAGTCATACAAGATGAAAAAAAAAAATTTGGGTCAAGTAGTTATGTATTTAAAAAAAAAAAAAAAAAATTGGGGTGTGTGTGTGGGTGGGTGATGGGAAGTGAAGTACCTATGTATTAAAAAAAAAAAAAAAAAAAAAAAAAAAAAAATCGGATCAGGAGTCAAGTACCTATGTATTATAAAAAAAAAAAAAAAAAAAAAAATTGGGCCCCAGGGAGGGGGGTGGGGGTGGAGGGGATTGAGGGTGGATGGGGAGTCAAGTAACTATGTATTAAAATTTAAAAAAAAAAAGGCCTTGGGGGGGGGGGGGGGGGGGGGGGGGGGTAAAAAAAAAATGGGTGGGGGGTGTTTTGAGGGTGGATGGGGAGTCAAGTAGCTATGAATTTAAAAAAAAAAAAAATTGGGCCCGGGAGGGGGTGACTGGTGGGGGGGGGGGGGGGGGGGGGGGTTTGAGGCTGGATGGGGAGTCAAGTACCTATGTATTCAAATTTAAAAAAAAAAAAAGGCCAAAGGGGGGGGTAAAAAAAATGGGTGGGGGGAGGTTTGAGGGTGGATGGGGAGTCAAGTACCTATGAATTTAAAAAAAAAAAAAAAAATTGGCCCGGGGGGGGGGGGGGGGGGAGAGAGGGAGGGGGGGTTGAGGTAGGATGGGGAGTAAAGTACCTATGTTTTAAAATTTAAAAAAAAAAAATTGGGCCCAAGGGAGGGGGGTGGGGGCAGGTCCCCATGCAGAGGGGACGGTGGGGGGGGGAGTACTTACCCATCTCATGTCAGTTAACATTTTATTTCTAGGCTTAAGAAGTTTTTTTCCTATATATAAGCATAAGCACAATCAAGTGACCCCTGGGGGTGGGGCTAACTGTGACCCCAGGGACATGGGTACAATAATCTTTGCAGGGGTCTTACTGGTGATCAAGTATTCCAAGTTTGAATGGAATATCCTTGACACTTTTTGAGACATGGACATAAAGAAAAAGGTTAACAAAAAAATTTTAACTTGAAAAAGGGGCATAACATTGCAAAAATAAATTTGAGGGTTATCTGCCCTTGAGAAATGGTGTTGTCTTAAGTGATCGATTGTAAGCATTACAACTGGAAAGTTTGATAAAGAAACATTAAGAAATGGCATAGTTATAGTCAATGTTAAGTTTTCATTACAAAATCCAAGTACAAAAAGGGGCATAACTCTG
This sequence comes from Cyclina sinensis, assembly GCA_012932295.1. NCBI lineage: Eukaryota > Metazoa > Mollusca > Bivalvia > Venerida > Veneridae > Cyclina > Cyclina sinensis. The sequence goes on along the minus strand of JAAONU010000019.1, from coordinate 46,279,801 downwards.
TCAATTGTGACCTTGACCTACACATTTTGGCATCATCATGACCCTGTTGTCGTAAGCAATATAATTTGAAAGTTTGACGTTGAAATGTTGAGAAATGGCAAAGTTATTCCCAACATTAAGTTTTCATGACAAATCCATGTATAAAAAGGGGCATAACTCTGTCAAATTTGACCTTGACCTAGAAATTTTGGCATCAACCCGACCCTGTTGTCATAAGCAATACAATTTGAAAGTTTGATAAGATAATGTTTAGAAATGGCAAAGTTATAGCCAACGTTATGTTTTCGTGACGGACCGCTGGACCGACGGACCGACGGACAAAGCGATCCCTATGTATCGCCTTTTCTTCGAAAGGGCGACACCTTGTTAACACTCTAGAGGCTACTTTTTCAGTCCAAATATCCTGGAAATTTGTCAGAAATGTTCTAATGATGATTTCTAGCTCAAGTTCAAATATGGGTCATCTGGGTTCAAAAACTAGGTCACGGAGCCCTAAAATAGAAAAATCTTGTTAACACTCTAGAGGTTACATTTTCAGCCCAAATAATCTGGAAATTTGTCAGAAAGGTTGCTTTGATGATTTCTAGGTCAAGTTCAAATATAGGTCATCTGGGATCAAAAACTAGGTCACAGAGCCCAAATATTGAAAAACCTTGTTAACACTCTAGAGGTAACTTTTTAGACCAAATAATCTGGAAATCTGTCAGGAAGGTTGCTTCTATGACTTCTAGCACAAGTTCAAATATGGGTCATCTTGGTTCAAAAACTAGGTCACAGAGCCCAAAAATAGAAACATCTTGTTAACACTCTAGAGATTACATTTTCAGCCCAAATAATCTGGAAATTTGTCAGAAAGGTTGCTTCAAAGATTTCTAGCACAAGTTCAAATATGGGTCATCTGGGTTCAAAAACTAGGTCACAGAGCCCAAAAATAGAAAAATCTTGTTAACACTCTAGAGGTTACATTTTCAGCCCAAATAATCTGGAAATTTGTCAGAAAAATTGCCTTGAGGATTTCTAGATCAAGTTCGATAATGGGTCATCTGGGGTCAAAAACTAGGTCACAGAGTCCAAATATGGAAAAACGTTGTTGATATTCTAAAGGTAGCATTTTCAGTCCAAATAACCTGGAAATTTGTCAGAAAGATTCTATGGATGATTTCTAGCTCAGTTTTGAATATAGAATCTCTGGGGTCAAAAACTAGGTCACAGAGCCCGAAAGTAGAAAAACCTTGTAAAAGCTCTAGAGGTTACATTTTTAGTCCAAATGTCCTTGAAATTTGTCAGAAAGGTTGTTTCAATGATTTCTTGCTCAAATTTGGATATGGATCTGGGATCAAAAACTAGGTCACATGGTACAAATATGTAAAAACCTTTTTAACACTCCAGAGGTTACATTTTCAGTCCAAATATCCTGGAAATTTGTCAGACAGGTTTTCTTGATGATTTCTAGCTCAAGTTGGAGTATGGGTCATTTTGGGTCAAAAACTAGGTCACAGAGCCCAAATATGGAAAAACTTAGTAAACACTCTAGAGGCTACATTTTAAATCCAAATGTCCTGGAGATTTGTCAGACAGGTTGTTTTGATGATTTGTAGCTCAAGTTTGGATATAGATTATCTGGGGTCAAAAACTAGGTCACAGAGCCTAAATATCAAGAAACCTTGTTAACACTCTAGATGCTACTTTTTCAGTCCAAATATCCTGGAAATTTGTCAAAGAGATTGTTTCAATAATATTTAGGTCAAGTTCGAATATGGGTCATCTGGGGTCAATTAACCAGGTCCATAGCAACTTTGTTAAAAGCAGTCGTACTCGATTGAGCGATACAGGGCCATCATGGCCCTCTTGTTTTTTTATCTGTTACATGGCTAAACATTGTTTTAGGATAAAATGGTAGACTGGCTTTTCATGTTTAACCATTGCAGTCAAAATATGCTGATAGAAAGAAAACTGGTATGCTGGCATCTATACTGTTAAAAAAAAAGATGCAGGGATTTCTTGAACAAATTGTGCAAGTTTCAGTTATTTTGTTCAATGTTACTGAAGCACTCTTATATGAGTATCTCAAGTTTACATTTCTTTTAGGACAATGAGACTTGGTACCTTTAAATCTAAGGAAAAGGGTCTAAGCAACATTGGAAAGCACGTGGGTCTTAAAATACATCTGATGAATTTAAATTTACTCTTGATGATAAGGTAAATAGCTGATAAGTTTAATCGAGCAGTCACACACCTGGTCAATATTGAGGCTACTTTGGAGCCCACACTCCCTCACAACCACTCTGATAACCTAACACATGTTTAAAATACTGTAAAAGTAACGAAAACTGACATAATGGCTCATAAAACATCATGTGAAGCAGTTCAAAGTGCTGCACAAAACTTGTAAAATCTGGTGGGCACCTTGAACTGCCCCTGTCCAAGAAATAAACCTCACTTGTAGCAATGCTATGTACAGCTCAGGTTCCTTCGGTATCTTTTCATCTTTCTCAAGCTCAGGTTCCTTTGGTATCTCCTTATCTTCCCCGTCATTTGTTTGCACCTGTGAGACAGTGTTCAGAAGGAATTCAAATCATTAGAATATTATACTCTACTGTATTTTTAGTGTTGTAAAATTGGACTGAAATAAAAATTGATTATTGAATCGAATCAGAGAGACCATTTCGATTTACTGTCAGAAAATAATCGATGTGTTGAAAACATAGAAAGACTGGAAGCACTTTCAGGAGTTTGTACACTTACACACTGATGGGTCAGTACCATCACAACAAATGCTGTTTTGATCTATGATAAATCAAATTAAATAGTACGGAATCACTAATTTATAGAGTTATTTACTGTCTTTTTACTGAATCACTTATTTATCTAGTTATTTAATGTCTTTTTACTGAATCACTTATTTATAGAGTTATTTACTGTCTTTTTACTGAATCACTTATTTATCGAGTTATTTAATGTCTTTTTACTGAATCACTTATTTATAGAGTTATTTACTGTCTTTTTACTGAATCACTTATTTATCGAGTTATTTAATGTCTTTTTACTGAATCACTTATTTATAGTTATTTACTGTCTTTTTACTGAATCACTTATTTATCGAGTTATTTAAAGTTTTTATACTGAATCACTAATTTATGGAGTTATTTGATGTCTTTATACTGAATCACTTATTTATCGAGTTATTTAATGTCGTTATAAAGTCAAATGTTATTCTGTTAAGACACATTCCCTCAAAAAATAACTTCCCTTACCATTTAGCAACATTGATTCTTGGAAATGAAAATCGATTTTCGCTGACATACCAAGGCCGAAGATGATTATTTGATTTAACTTAATTATTGTTACATCACTAGGTATTTTTACTATTAAATATGTCATGGAAAATTCACCCTGATATATGTGTAACCAATTCTCATATTACTGTTTTCCATGTTTGCTGAGGTCCCCATCAGAGCTCCCGAAAACCGAAAATGTGTTGGTTTTGACCGAATTTTATCTGTCTGGACCGATTTCGATGTCCAAAAGTCCTTAAAAAATCGGTCCAGATAATTTCCAAAAAAAAAATATGTATATCTTTTCATAAAACAGTCAAAATCTCGTAGCAAGACCTCAATTGATCGCTAATTCGGTACTTCACACCTATCATAAAACCATAAAACTGTCACTGTTGCCCGCGGCAATTATCGCCAATTAACTTGTAAACAAGTTTAAGTGTGCTTGATTTGCAGCTGGCCAATCGATTAAAGTTGTCCGGCTCAAACTGTGAAATATAATTTCATCGAAATCAAACTCCCAGCAGCGGTTACTTCCCCTTATCAGTACAGAAAACAGTTAAAGTAGCAAAGCGTGACGTAACCGGTGCGAGGAGTTTGCATCGAAATAGGCGATAACTGTCGTCTGCTAAATTTCATTAAGGGGTTAATAGTAATTGTAGTGGCTAGCTGCAGCATAAAGCACACTTAAAAATATCAGTTGACTAGTTTGACGTTGTAAAATTAGCTCTAATTCTACTTTCGCTTTGAAAAACACATATTTTCGTGACGTCTACACTATCATAACTCAAATTGTTCTATGCCCTTAAATCGTTTCTATCTTTTTTTTTTGTTGGTTCTTTGTTTCCGGGGGTGGGGGGGGGGTACAGTTCATCATTATCATCATCATTTACATCATAATGATCTTCATCACTCCCACCACCATCATCATAATAATCATCACAATTATCATCATCACATACATAATCATTTGGAGAAGTTTTATCATCAGTGTCATCATTGTGATATCAGAAAATCCACAGAACTGGATGTGTATCTTATATTCAGAATCTAGTTTGGTGATGATGTATAGCTGAATTATTAGGCATTAGGGGATATCTAATGGCAGCTAAAATGTTGGCAGACTTATTTTCACAGATTTTGTTAAAATTATCTAATATCAGCTGATTTATATCAGTATTCAGTATATCTTAAGCTCACCTGAGCAAATGCTCAGGGTGAGCTATTGTGATCACCCTGTGTCCATTGTCAGTCGTCTGTCGTCAAAATTTGACTTTAAACCACAAAGCTATTTTTGATCAAACTTTATGTTCCTTATATTGCCCTTTTTTAAAATTGATCAAACCTTTCCGCTCCATTGCACATAAGGGCTGCAAAATCTAAAAATAGAAATTTTTAAAAAAAAACATCTCCTCCTAAACGGTTGGGTGATTTTCCACTAAATTTCACAGAAATGTTCCTTACATAGCCCTCTATTAAAATTGCTAAAACCGTTCTGCTCCATTGAACAAATTGGCCGCCAGAGCTAAAAATAGATTTTCATCAATGTTTGGCTTCAAATGACATCTCCTCCAAAACCAATTAGTCATTTTTAATCAAGTTTGACAGAAATGTTCCTTATAATGCCCTTTTCTAAAATTGCTCAAACGTTCCGCTCCATTGCACATAAGGGCTGCAAAAGCTAAAAAAAGAAAAAAATTAAAACATCTCCTCCTGAACGGTTGGGTGATTTTCCACCAAATTTCATAGAAATGTTTCTTACATAGCCCTCTTTTAAAATTGCTTAAATCGTTCTGCTGCATTGAATAAAATGGCCGCCAGAGCTAAAAATAGAATTTCGTCAATACTTGGCTTTAAATGACATCTCCTCCAAAACCACTTGGCCAATTTAAATTTGACAGAAATGTTCCTTATAATGCCCTTTTCTAAAATTGCTCAAACCGTTTTGCTCTATTGCACATAAGGGCTGCAAAAGCTAAAAATAGAAAAGAAATCAAACAGCATCTCCTCCTCAATGGCAAGGTAATTTTCCATCAAATTTCACGGAAATGTTCCTTACATACTCCTGCATTAAAATTGCTTAAACCGTTCTGCTCCATTAAACAAAATGGCCACTGGAGCTGAAAATAGGTTTTCTTCAATATATAGCTTCAAATTACATCTCTTCACAATCTGTTATCATGAAATTGCTTCTGCCCCATGGACTTTTTTGTATAAAATATGAAATCTTTGAATATCTTCAATTAGAAAATGTAATGTTGCATCTGATGTTTGCTTAACGGTAGACCCTCAAGCAAAGTTCTCAGGTAAGCGATCCAGGGCCATTATGGCCCTCTTGTTTAAATATTTGAATGAATTGTTATCTCTGTTGGAAACTTTTGCCGCTGTAAAAAACAAGCATTACAGGAAAGTGTTGATAAAAGTTATTGAATAGAATTGTTAAAATGGTGGCTGAAACCAACTGTATGGGATATTTTTCTGTACCTTTCAAAAATATTGCAAGGTTATTAAAGTCAGCAACTAAGTGAAAAACAGAAATAAATGCTTTGTAACAAAATATACAAATAAATGTATAGATTTTACTAACAGTTAAAAGCAGTGTTAGATTTTTCAGTCTTTCAGAAGCACATGAGCATTTGTATTTAGGAACTTTTCTGCTTCATTCAAAAAAAAGAATTTAGTCTGTTGTAAAAGTAACTGCATAAGAAAACTGGAGTAAATATTTGAGATAACTGCTGAGTTATATGTAACACTATGAGAGAGAATGTTATGTGTATTTTTACAGATTTTAGCCAATTACTTCAGAGTTATGGCCCTTGACACTATTTAGGTTAGGAAGCCTGTTTTGATAAGTGTTAAAGATAAAACGAAACTTCCCATAAAATATCAGCTCGTTTTTTCTTTTACAGAATAATGTTAAGTAGGTCGGTAGACCTCCATGTTGTGGTCTGTTGTAATAAAAAAAATAGGTTCAGACATTGAAAAATCTACAGGTACATGATAAAAAAGACAAGAATATTTTTTTCTACCATTGTAACCGAATTTTATTTCTTACAGATGTTTAATCACAAACACCATCAAATAAAGATCCTGCTAATTCTGACATTTTATCACCACAGACCTGATTTATCGCATGGCATTATGGATCTGTTAGGCAAACTGATAATCAGGAGATGCCTTTGTAGCAGTTATTGTATCAGTATATTGTCTGTACATTTCTAGAGCAATACTGTTTTCTGAACTGCAGAGAAATTTTGATATCGTTATATACAGTCAAAGAGCTTTTCTGTAGAAAAATGGCCAGATATTTTTGCAGAATGGCAGATTTTGTAGTTTCATACTTATCTCTTCTAGGAAAAAGACTGAACAGTACGTGTTACTAAATACATCACAATTCTTTTTAATTCATTAGTTTTGATCAGCTTTGAGCTTTACATTTTTTACTGTTGTAACATCTTGGTTGGTTTGTATTGGGTGTTGAGCTGGGCGGATCAGAAAATTCTGTATTATATTCGGGCCATGATATTTCATGGAAGCTACACTTGATGACTAGGTTTCACCTTATACTGTGGGTCTCTACTGTGAAAGCAATATATGTCAGCAAAAAGCATATGCAGATATATATCTTGCAGTCTAGAAAAGACAGAATTTTAACAGTGGTTTAATAGATTTCAGTGCAGAAATCAAAATAATGAGAGAAAATTTTTGCAAAGAAACTTCTCTGAAAGTAACAAGTTTGTTACAAGGAAATTTATTTTAATTTCATTCAAAATAGCTAACTTTATCAAATGGAAGTGGTCATCCAATGAGGGACATTCCTGATAACAAATTATCTCCCTTACTCAGATAACATCAAAGGTAGACCAAATAGCACATTGGTCCTTTCAGTTGGAATCCTCTGACTTTATCCTTGTTTCTTAATGTGATGGTCTTGACTTTTACTTGTGAAAATTGTCACTTAAATATTAAATAAAAAATTAGGAATACCAAAAAACAAAGATAATGGTGTTAACAAAACCTGTTGCTAAACTTCATGTGTAATCTGACTACCCCTTCTGCAAATAATTAGGTTTAATTATCACCATACCAAAAGAGAAGATAGCGATAAAAGCAGAGGAATCCAAATGGAAGGACCAATGTAATATCAGAGTGTATTCAGGTTAGATAATCCATTAATGTCCCCTGAATAATAATATTATAACATGATGTTAAGAACTATTTATCATTTTATTATAATTTTATGTGTGTATAAACTAACAAAGATATTACATAGATTATTGAAATAGTTCTTTTTAGGTATTGAGGTGGATGGCCGTGACCTTCACATACTTAGGATGTGGTAATTAAAGTTTATCCTTAAAAAGAAAACAATCATTCAGAACTTCTGCATTGATACAACAGTCATTCAAAAAAAGCTGCTTTGAAACCAGTCTACAACAAATACAGTCATTCAAAAAAAAAGCTGCATTGAAACCAGTCTACAACAAATACAGTCATTCAAAAAAAAACTGCAATGAAACCAGTCTACATCAAATACAGTCATTCAAAAAAAGCTGCAATGAAACCAGTCTACAACAAATACAGTCATTCAAAAAAAAACTGCAATGAAACCAGTCTACATCAAATACAGTCATTCAAAAAAAGCTGCATTGAAACCAGTCTACAACAAATACAGTCATTCAAAAAAAAACTGCAATGAAACCAGTCTACATCAAATACAGTCATTCAAAAAAAGCTGCAATGAAACCAGTCTACATCAAAACAAATATTCATTGATCAGACTACAGGTAATTCAAGATTAATAAACATTTATTCTACATTTATCATTTATGTTGATAAGATCATTTGGCATTCTGCATTTCAGCATATCTTTAAATGATACTGCAGAAGTCTTTATCTGTTGATGATTCATGGCTTTTTGTTCCAATGTTTATAAAGAAAATGACAAGAGGTTATTGCCTCTTTGTGCCTGAAATTGTGTGGAAGAGTTTTCATTTTCCTGTGAAGAATGATGGTCATCTACTTGTTCTTGCACACTTGGACAAATTGGTGAAAAAAGTCTAAAAAGCAGTTTGAACATCTGTCAAGCCACGTATTCACATTCTGTTACAATAACATGGCTGTAAAGTCAAAAAACAGGTGTGAAGTTTGAAGGCCTTTGGCATGAAGGTCAGAGTTATTAAAGAAATTGCAAATAAAATTTTTAATTGTTACATGCTCTCAGGTCAGTTAGTGATTTTGACATGTTTCCATTTTTTTTGGTGATTGTGACAAACTCTTTGTCAAAAGATTGTGTGATTTTACTTATCCCTTGAAAAATAATATTGTACCAGTAAGTGGATACGCATGCTTATGCCATAGTCATCTTCTGGAGTAAATTTGTAACTATTCTTGCTATGTCCCAATTTTTATTAAATAACCAGTCTGAGATTATAACTATAGGTGGGTGTGTTGGTGAAGCAACCAGTAGAACTTCAGATCAGAAAGATGGCAGATGCAAAAATCACAACTAGAAGTGGCCAGTTTGCAAAGACGTATTCAAATTTAGATCAAAACGAAGACAAAAAATAATAAAAATTCATTACCATGTTGGGAGATTTTATATTACCTCTATCCCCAGTAAAAAAAAAAAAGTCTGTTATTAAGTCTAAGTGGATCTATTTATCATTTATTGGAGTTTGAATGAAAACTAACTGACAAAACAGCAGTGTAGTCCATGTACATAGGGAGACTGTCAAAACATCGACAGACAAAACATCGACACGACAAAACACCAACACGACAAATGGCTGACACGACAAAAGATAAAAAAAAACATCGACAGATATCGACAAACATCGACAATGTGATAATTGCTTAACATGTTTATTTACACCAAGTCCCCGGTATATCTGATTGCCTTTACTCAATCAGTAGAACAACACAGTCAACAGTAAATCACAAGTGATACTGGATGTTGAATGCTACCCCCCTTAGTGTGTCTCTTATTCTTGAGCATTTCTAATTTCATGTTCGGGCAAGAACGCCAAGGCTGTAAATTCCTTCACATTGAGGGCAAAGTCAGCGTCCTCTATATAGCCTTGACGATATCTAAAGTTGACAACATTGCGCCAGTTAGCTTGACAGAAGTGAAAGAAGCATCCCTCATGTGAATCGAGACATACACAGGCCTATTGGAATTATGTATATTGAATGGGCTAGTGTTATGTACCCTGTACTTTTGTATTTTAAGTAGGTGATATGAACTCACTCTAGCTAAATCATGATGACGACGACAACAGCAAAAATATATCTTTTGATTCCCCTTAATGCAACTTCCGTGCGTGCTTTTATTTCAACAAAACATGGAAAATGCAATCAAACTACGACAAATGACCGACATGACAATTCGATCAACTGTCGTTAGCTATTTTGGCGGTTCGATGTTTTGTCATGTTGATGAAATATCGTTTCGGCATTTTGTCTGTCGATGTTTTGTCATAAACCCTGTACATATGTGTAGGCAAAAGGAATTGTTAACAGCAGGGTCTATGTCAATTAATTAATCACTGTTATTGTTGTCCCATATGACTTTTGCTCCCTGAAGGGTTGTTATTTTAGGTTGTTCAGGATAGTGAAAGATACAGAAAGCATCTCTTCTGAAGACACTACCAGTTCTTTGACAAGCTCTTTGTATGGTACCAATGTAAGAGACCTTGGTTTAGGTGTGTCATCTGAAAGACAATGAGCTTCGTAAGTGGAGAAGTAGGGGTTTGAACTTGTAATCCCTGGATTACCAGTCCAGTGTTTTACCACTTGACCACTAATCAGCTCCTTCACTGGAGGGTAAAGGTCAAGGGCCTTTATATTTTCATTTTGCTCATTAACCAGAGCACCTGTTTATGACAAAGTTCACAGGCTGAAAGATGTTGATGTTAGTTTTCACACATTTGAGCTCAAGTATGAATGTGCAAAGCATAAAAGCATGAAGTATACAAATAAAAAAGCTGTGTCAGCTGGTATGTTTCAATGCAAGTTTCCCATAATATTTGGTGCATGCAAATCAAAAACAAAAGTTGTTTCCATAAAATTTGCACTTGGTGAATATTAAACAATGTGGGGTGCAAATGAAAAGAAAATCTCACCGCTATGATAATTGTCTGTTAATACATTTGCAAAATTCTGGTATTGTGCAGTTAAGCTCAAGTTTCCTATGTTATGCTGGCAAATTTTACTCACTCCATTTTTAATAGGTGTTTGGTTTTTTCAGAACTAATTTTCTAATATTATCACAAATAAGTTCATTAAGATATTTTGTTATAACACAATTAATTTCCACCTGTCTTATAATTGTGACTCCTGATTGGCCATATTATTTCATCATGCACCCTAGATGGGATAGGTTGGTCACTAAGTGTATTAGAAACATGTCTATATTTTGTAGTAAAGAATCATCAAACCTGGTATATATTTGTCACTGAAAGACTGTTCTGTATAGGTAAAAAAGTAAGTTCTTAGTACCTTAACACTCATTGTATCTAGTTGTGCTTTGGTCTTAAGGTCATGGTCATAACTAGAGGGCAGTTATCCTTACCTGTTCACTTCATTATTTACAGTACAGAATTTTTCATTGGTTTTACCTGAAGTTATTTTTTTTGTGATCTAAATCATTTGTTATGTCATACCATTTAGTCTCATACTATGCAGAATTTTGTCTTTGTTAAAAAGTGTACCTCGCTGACTGCTGTTTCCATTCTGCATGAGTTATCTTCCCTTTATGAACGTAGAATATAGATCAACCTAATGTTTGCAACTTGGATATATTTTTTCAGTGCTATGAACGACTGTGGCCTGAGACAGCACAAAATGATTAACTGTCATCCATTTCAGTTAACTGTCATCCGTTGCAGTTAACTGTCATCTGTTGCAGAGTTAACTGCCATCCAGGCAGATTCAGAGCAAATTGTTTCATTTTAATTTTTGACTTTATTTTTTTTTGTAGAGAGTAGACTAGCTTGGTGGTATCCATAAGTCAAAGGTCATATCATATTTTTGTATTAAAAGTAAAAAAAAAAAAAAAAAAAAAAAAAAAAAAAAAAAAAAAAAAAAAATCTTTTTTAGCTTCTTAAATGATTGTATTTTAACATTTTATTTGGGAAAATAAATTAATATCTATGATAATTCAGTTATCAAAAAAAAAACCTCTTGTACTTTGTCTTGCCTCTAGCATGCTGCTATCGTACAAGTACAGGGGATGGCGGTGATATGGGCATCTGGTACCAATTGTTAATAAACTCAAATCGATGGATAATTCTTGAAGCCTCATCTGAATTTTTGAGATGCCTCTTTGCTGAACGAGTTCTTCTAGAAAAATTGTCTCAGATTGGAATTTATGTGATCAGCACAAGTTATCACACTCCAAATTCAGTAAATGTTTGAACACTTATGTTTGAACACTTATATCACAGTCTTGGTAACTTTTTTGATGATGGCTGTTTTTTATTCAAGTGCTATTTATTTCAGGTTACTGAAGAGCTTCATTCAGCCTACTTCTTGACAGTCTTATAATGAACATAAGTGATACAAAGCAAGGATTCATAATTCTTTATTGCAGTTACCATTTATATGTTTACTTTTATTAACGAGAAATTGCTCTTGTTTCATGACAGAATCAGCTATATATAGGTATACAAAAAAGGGTGTTTTTGCTAATGTGTAGATGTCATAACATAAAATATCTTTATTATAAGATTGGGACAGTTTTGCAAGGAATTGTTTGTCTGTATGTGACGAAAAAAGGTAATCCAGAGTCGTATGATTTAGTTGAAAAAACTTAAAGATCTAAGTTTTTCCATTTTACAGCAAAAGAAATGTGTGCTTTAAATTCAAATCATTACAAATTGCATCTGTTTTATAGTAACTCATATACATATAAGTTTACCTGCTTTTCTTATCGAGAGCCCTAAGGGGGGCATTCATCACATAAGTTCCATACCCACACACAATAAGGTATTGTTTCCATCTGTATGTACTTAATTACATTACTGTCATTAATTTTACAAAAGTATGTGTACAACTGTGTACAGCCTGTAAAGGTACAAGTAGATTGAAATGATAGATGTAAAAAGTAACAGGATATGTGTAACATATTGGCTATAGTGGCCAGCATGGGTTATGAAAAAATACATTTTCGATCAGGTTTTAAATCTTTTCATTATAATAATTCCACAACAGTTGCAAGTAATGTAATACAGATGAAGAGAGGCTAGGTGATGGTGGTGGTGGTTGGGGGGGAGGGGGGCGGTAAAGATGCCTTTGCCATTTCATTAGCCTGGAAAACAAATCCTGTTTGTGTCAGCCTTTTCAAAACTGTCCCCTTTCATTTTGAGCAAAGACGATATATAAGAGTTAATGAAATGTGAAAAAAGTTGATTTGTCATGTTTTCGCCTGCACAGGTGATGGGGCAAAAATGTCCAGATTTGAAGTCTAATATAGGAGAAGCATTTTCGTTGGGTTAGTTTGAAAATAATTGTCACAATTGACACCCTTCTGTTTTGACATGGCATTCAATAAATCCGCCATCTTATGAAAATGTATTATGGTTTTAAAATTGCCCATATGATTTTTAAAGATTGCTTAAAGTGTCTTATGTGAGTTTTAAAGCCTGGACAAAATGCCCATGGGATTTTTAAAAGCTTTAATTAAGTCTGATGTGATGGTTAAAAGCCTGGACAAATTGCCTCATGTGATATTAATAAAACCCTACACAAAATGCCCCATCTGATTTTTAAAGGTCTTGATAAAGTGTCTTTTTTGAATTTTAAAATCCTAGACAAAATGTCCCTAAGTGATTTTTAAAAACCTAGACAAAATGTCCCAATGGTTCGAAAAAATCCCTAGACAAGGTACCTCATGGGATTTTTGAGCATGGAGAAATAGCCCCATGTTATATCCAGAGCATTGGAAATTAACCTATATTATATTAATAGGTTGAAAAGATCCCCTTATTTTATTTTTAAAGTCTTGAAAATTGGCCTCTAAAATTTTCAGAGTCTGAACAATGCTATATGTTTCTTTTTTTGCCCAACAGCCTTGGTAACTTTTCACTGTCAGGCTGGCTTTTAGCAACAGTTTTTCAGGATGCCTGTTAGAGAAAGTATTTTCTTGATCTGCTTCTGGTGAGAAGCCTTTCAAACATACTTCTGCTATCAATGGGCCTTTTTTGTGTTGTGTGGATTGAATGTAACAAACAGTAATTAATATTACCAGGTATTTTATTAGAAACAAATCGCATTTTTAAGACAATATTCATTATTACAATGAACAGTTTTCTGGAAGGATTTGAACCCTATGGTGGTAAACACATGTCTTAATGATTATATAATTTCCACTGCTTACCATATTCATTCCAATGAAAGCCCTGACATACCTTGATACAAGTGTTGAAGGCAAACAGAAAAAATAGTACCATATTTCTCCATGTAAAGTCGCGGTCATGTACAATGCGCACCAATTTTTAGAGTTCGGTATTCTTTGTACTCACCATTTTAGATATGTTAAAAGTGCTCTACTTTGTTTTTGTAAATAATAATCAGAGAAAACGTAACTTTGTTTGTTATTTCTATGAAAAACAAATACATAAGTTATACCGGTAAAAGAGCGAAGATGAAAGAAAATCCACAGTCTCCTAAATTAAGCATTTTATAATTTATAGACATTTGTATAATTTGAAAAGACTTTTTGGAATAAATATGGTAGTGAAAAAAATGGAATAAATTCAGAAAATAGAATTTACTTAATGTAAATGTGTCTGGCTGCACACATTAAGCAGATAAATAAAAAAACATTAGAGCTCAGACATGACTAAATACACTAAAAATTAAATTAACAAAATAAGTATTACAAAAATAGAATGTATCTATGAGGCAACAAAAAATTTAAGGACTTTTTTTACATCCCCTTACAAACTATGATAACAACATGATTGAATGAAGATATTACATATTATAATTATAGCTTATCAGAGAGGTTTCATTTTCTATAAAAAAAATGACCTTTCTGTAACATTTAAACCCACCACTGATATGATTTTGGCAGCACTCACATAATGTGACATGATTTGAAAAATTCTGACATGATTTTACAAGGGTTACCCTAACATGATCTGTAAAATGTTAGCATGATTTGATAATATTGATATGATTAATAAAGCTATGACATAATTAACTGAAAAATGCACAGTTTGACTGTGTTATTTTAAGTTCTCATACTAACATGATTCTAACATGATGAAAGCTTTTGTCATAACCTTAAAGTGTAGATAGGATTGGAAAGTAACAAAATACAGACATGTTTTTACACAAAATTTGTATTATCATTAATAATACAATGTCATATTCAAGCATTGAGTTCAAACATAACGTGATACATCCAATAATACTTATATACTTTTTCACTACAATTAAAATGAAAACAAAGAGCATACATTGTATAGTTACATTTTCTATGATTAAAGACTACTGTGAATACATGATATGATGTGACATGATAAAAGTACTGAAATAAATGAACAATACTGAAAAAGTAACAATTCTGGTACAAGACATGATAAATAATGCTATTTATGATAATTTAAGGGAGTACTAGTGTTAATAAATTAAATAAAATGTTGCAATCATTTGAAAGTAGAAAATATTTAATATCAAATTTGATAAAGTCTAACATGATAATTTTGGCTGATTTAGATCAAAGTTGTGACACTGAACAAATTTCAGAGATGGTAACAGTGAATGATTCTTCTATTACTAGCTATTTTTTTTATAATACAGTTAAGTGTATGTGTGTAAAATATATACTATTATTTGATAGTTTAAAAATGGTTAAATATATATTTTTACATACTTCATTTTGACATTACAAAAAATGTTCTGGCATTTTTTATTTCTGCTGACATAATTTTTGTCACTATTGGAGGAGTTCTGACATGTTGAGATCAAATCAAGCCTAACTTTGTTAAAACAAAGTTTGAACACTAACCTAATATTGTTAGCAGCTTAATTTTCCTGTTTTTGTTTTCTTAAAAAAGGGGGAGTGTCAAGAAGACTCTTACTTTAGGCAGTATTGGTACAATTGATAACTCTGCATCAAAGCAAATTTGAAAATTCTTCAAACTTTTCTAAACTGGTGAATTGCTTAAGTCTGCTCTTAGATGGGAGATGAATAACTATTGTATATCAAAAGCCACAAACAACATTTAATTACAGTTTAAATATGGCTTTTAAATTTAATGTTTAATTCTGTAAAACATTTTGCACTAATTTATGTACTATTGCCTGATATCACATATTTTTAAGTATTTGTTTTGGCTTTGAGCGAAAATATCATGCTGTTAAATGAATAATAAAAATTGATAATTCCAAGTTTTGTGCATCCTTTAGATAAAAGACTTTATTATATTGCTGTTTTAATGCTGAATTGTTTTTCCAAACCATTTTGAAAGTTCTGAGGTTTAAATATAACAGTTTAAAAAGTGTGAGTCTGCTTTGTATGCCTACAGCACGCCTGTATTTATTAGTAGGAACTGCATGCCCTTTAGAAAAACAATAGAAAATAAACTTCAACTTATAAAACTAGCCGTACATTGCCAGCAGGATCTTATTTTTCAGATACAAGTCTAATACACTAACACCTTTTTTGACTGGCCAAAAAAATGGATGACCAAGTTTGATTGGCTACAGATCAATGGCAACTTTTGATTGGCTAGAGAAATACTTATTGAAAATAAACATTGAAATGCCAGCTACCCAAAGGTGAATGCAAGCATCTCACTGATTTAAGAGGGATGCATTTTGCAATATGAAATTGAGAATCAAATAGAGGTTTTCAAAATGTTTCAGGATTTTTAGAAAAGTGTATAACTGACTGTAATGAAAGACAAAAATTTAAATAGAGTATTATCAACCCAGACATGAAATAGTAGTAACCTGTACCATTAGTGTTGCTTTGTATAAACACTGACAATTTTCCCAGGTTGCCAGACACAGTGTTTCTGTTTACCTTATCAATAACAACAGCTGCTGAAGACATCAGCTCTGAGGTACAGATCAATCAAAATTTCTCAAATAATTGGAATAGTATAAAAAGTGGGCGAAATGAGCCAAATAATGCTCATTTGCAGAATTCCTGCTGACAGGTTTATAAAAGGTTTCAAAATATTAGCTTTTTTAATCTGATCCTTTAAAAGAAAAATTAGGATGATTAAAAAGTTTATGCTTTGTTAAGTAATTGTTGTGTTAACCTTACAGATCAAGACAAATTTGTTTTCAGTCGTATTTTAACAATCAAAGAACAGTTACTGTGGTCCAGCATAATTTATGGTGCCAATAAAGTTCAATGATTGTTACCTTTGTTATAAGGATCGAATCATTGTCATAAGTGATATACTTGGTTGTATTGTTTGATTGTGATAACCTTGCTACATCAGAATAAGTTCCCGATTTAATCAAACTGTATTTGACGAGCTGCTACAAAAGTTTGTTTTTCATCTTACAGCTATACAGTTGTGGTGATAGAACAGACAGTAAATTAAGGTTAATATAATGACCTTGTCACAAATATTGTGTAATGCATAAAAGATTCAGAGAATTGCTGCCAAGCAGGACAAGAAGGTGTCTGAAAAGATAATGTCCCTGAACATATGTATCGTAGATCTCAAAAATTTATACTTAATAGGAGGACATAATTCCTTGCCTGACTTTCAGTTTGTCCTTAATTAACAATAGGTATTTAATACTATTTTGTGTTCTTACTTTAGTTTTATTGTCCTTTGTTTATTTTTTGTCTGTTTGGAGGAGAGAAACTCCTTGTGTTAGCACAATAATGACAGGTTTTAGTGGGACTTTAAGCAGGCTACCAAAAAAATCAAAACAAAAATACATAAGAAAACCCTGGTAGACTAGCTGTTTTATGAGAAAATTGTTTCCAGGTTTATTTCAACGAGATGTGCATGTCGGTGCACAATACACATAATGTTATATTGAACACAAAAAAATGCCTCTCTAGGAACAATGTTTCAGGTTTACCTGTAAATAATATTCTGAACACTTGTAGATAGATACGCACCTTGTTGGTAGTGTAATGCGTTAGTCTGTGCATTTTAGTATATCACATCATTCTGCCTGTCTGATGATAGATTTGGTGTGTCAGTAAGCCTTATGTTCCTTTTTGTCATGCCACTGTCTTTTGTATGATGAAATATTTAAAAGAACTCTCTAAATTGGAGGATGAAAAATACTATCTAAAGAATGACTGTAACATTTTATGTAGACAAATTGTTAGCATTATTGGTTTGATAAATATTATCAAAGCTGGGCCATAGAATGGCATTCATAAAGTAATATTGTATATTGGTAATCTAGCTGCTTGTTTTGCATAAATGTAAGGCCAGTTCAGTAAAGTATTGCTTACCTATCAAGTTCAGATGAACCAGAGAATTTTGTAGATACCAGGTACTCTGTTGAAAAAGTATTTTTTATAGTGCTGACTTGTATAATACTGTTTGAAAACAACTAATTTGAGTGTATGATTTAGCTACCGTTAGGTCATTTTTCAGGCTACAAAGCATTTTAAGAAATCCTTCATATGACACAAAAGCAGTTTTTCTCCCTTAATATTCCTTTTCAGGTACTTTTAAGAAAATTTGAGAACATAGAAGGACCTGGATCTAGGGAATGTGCTGTGTGTATATGGATGGGTGGGGCAGTAGGGGTTGGAGGTGGGGGGGGGGTGCGATGGGCGCTTCCAGATGGCCCAGAAATTCCCGTTACAAAAGTAATTAGGATAATGTTAAATTTCATAACCACCCCAAAATATGTCCCACACTATCCATAGTTCTGGATTCTGCTTGACAGCCTACGATTTTTTCAATAAAAAATATTAATTTTGTTCCACTTTGAACAAGAACATTCAGAGGAACTCATTTCAAAATATTTTTCATCATTTTATGCTGTTGTCACATTCTATTTCATATGCATTTTTCCCCCTTTGAATCTGTGCCATGTAAAAGTGTGACTGCCAGATAGGACCCCTATTGAGATTAAATGAATAGATTATAGTTACTTCTAGCTTTTTAGTGAGTTTGGTGACTATTAAATGCTAATTACTTAATTCATAACACCCACACCTGTGTAGTTGAGTGGTACTAAAATGTGACAGCTTTCCAACTATTCAGAGTATTTGTCCTTGAGATACTGCCACAGTTTATTACCTTCAAAATGAAGAGTTCTGCATTCACACAATTACTTCCCTTGATTGGAATCTGGGACTTTTAAGTATTTGTATATGGAAAGTTTTTGTAAACTAAGAAACATGTGTATACACATTTATATTGAAATTGTAACATTAACAATTTCTTATGATTTTTAATTGAAAATAAGACATTTTTAAGGGTTTTTTAAAATATATTTTATAGGATGTGAAAAGATATTAGTGAGCAAAACCGAACAAGTCAATGCCTGTATACCAGACAGACAAACTGGTTACCTTTCTCATAAGAAAAAAAGAGATATAACAGTCATGTAGCTGACAACTCATTAGAGATGTGTGCCAGTTCCATTAGCATACATCGTAAGAGTACATTGTTCATAGCTTAGTGCAGGAGTCCAGTAATTGAAACAGTTTCTTGCTTTTCTGTTTTGCTGTCTGACAGTAGTGCAGGAACTATATTCAACAGCCTGTACTGTAATTCTGTGATACTTCCAATGATCAGTGCAGCCTTATCATGGTCTACATTGTGATATTTCCAATGATCAGTGTAGTCCTATCATGGTCTACACCGTTTGCCTCTCAGTAAGAGGTGAGGTTATCATTTATAAATCTTATAATTATTTTAACCAAATTGAAAGACTATTAAGTGCAATGTTTTCAGCAATTTAGCCAAAGCCCAAATAACTCCAAGAATCATGTGTGAAACAATGGCGATATCGAAGTACAGAGTCGGAATTTATCTGTTGAATAAATCACAGTCCTGCAACTCCTGGTGTAATCTGACTGTAAGAATCTTTGAAAAAACATAGCTGATTCCACTGCATGTTATGGTATAGCACCATTCTAAAATACTTTGGTAGATGGTGGCCCAAAGAGGAGTTAAGATATTGCTATATGGATTATATCGTCAGTAGTTGATAGTCATTTTAATATTGTTGCCAGATGTTCTTGAAAAAAAAAGATAAAATTAACAAAGTTTTATTGCATTTTTGTACAACTGATTTATATTGATTCTATTTTAGAAGATTAAGAAGAAATTGTGTGAGTGTTACTCTTAAATCACAGTTTTTACCTGATTTTATTATGGTTTCCGAAAATAAATTCATTTTTAACCAGGTTTTCAATTTTGAAAATCCTGGTTATTAGATTGGGGTATGGCGGGCGGATGGGCGGATGGGCGGGCGGGCGTCAAACGAAATTGTGTCCGCTCTGTAACTCTTCAACCCTTTGAAGAATTTTGATGAAACTTCAGACAAATGTTTACCACATCAAGATGACGTGCAGAACGCATGTTCCGCATGGCTGGCTCCAAGGTCAAGGTCACAGTGACATTAACATTGAAAATCCTGTCCGCTCTGTAACTCTTCAACCCTTTGAAGAATTTTGATGAAACTTCAGACAAATGTTTACCACATCAAGATGACGTGCAGAACGCATGTTCCGCATGGCTGGCTCCAAGGTCAAGGTCACAGTGACATTAACATTGAAAATCCTGTCCGCTCTGTAACTCTTCAACCCTTTGAAGAATTTTGATGAAACTTCAGACAAATGTTTACCACATCAAGATGACGTGCAGAACGCATGTTCCGCATGGCTGGCTCCAAGGTCAAGGTCACAGTGACATTAACATTGAAAATCCTGTCCGCTCTGTAACTCTTCAACCCTTTGAAGAATTTTGATGAAACTTCAGACAAATGTTTACCACATCAAGATGACGTGCAGAACGCATGTTCCGCATGGCTGCCTCCAAGGTCAAGGTCACAGTGACATTAACATTGAAAATCCTGTCCGCTCTGTAACTCTTCAACCCTTTGAAGAATTTTGATGAAACTTCAGACAAATGTTTACCACATCAAGATGACGTGCAGAACGCATGTTCCGCATGGCTGGCTCCAAGGTCAAGGTCACAGTGACATTAACATTGAAAATCCTGTCCGCTCTGTAACTCTTCAACCCTTTGAAGAATTTTGATGAAACTTCAGACAAATGTTTACCACATCAAGATGACGTGCAGAAATTGTTGTCTCATTATTAAGTATACTCCTTGCAGACAGTATTGTTAGCCGAAATTTACATCCTACTCATTATCATGTATTCTCATGAATATTATCTTTTCCTTCATGTCATGTTATAATCTTTTGAATATTCATAGCAATCTTCATTCCAAAATTCATACTATAGTATAGAATCAGAACAACATTTTTGAAAACCTGGTTTCGTGGCATTGCCATGTTTCTTGTTAAAGTATTGATTGCTGTAAATAAATTGACTTATAACGTCCTGTCAAGATTCAATATTCGATTACATTTTTGAAATGATAGTAGACTTTCCAGAGCCTTTAAATGTTTTTGTCTTGTTCAAGTTTTGCCAGAAATAACACAAAAAGTAAATTTTACTGGCTGCAACAGGTTTAATGCAATGATGTTCTCCCTGGAACTGAGCGCAGTCTTACAATATTTATTGTTGTTACTGTTGTTGCTGATTTAACTGAATTTTACTGCAAAATAACATAAATTGTAGTTCTTGCTTTCTGAAGTGCTCTTCATTTTTGTTGTTCATAACTGCATTTTTTTTAATTTCATACTTTTATTGTTTTGGCGAAAACATTTCGAACTGATATTTTTATGCATGAAACGTGACTTCCTAGGGAGGTGGTACATCTGTTTTGAGCAAACCATAACTTACATTGCCTGTTTTTTATAAATTCTTTTTATGTTTTGTTTTTCATAACTTGAATATTGCAGATATTATGAAAAATCTGTTTGGGCCAAATTTGTAAACATAAACTATGTA
This sequence comes from Cyclina sinensis, assembly GCA_012932295.1. Taxonomy (NCBI): domain Eukaryota; kingdom Metazoa; phylum Mollusca; class Bivalvia; order Venerida; family Veneridae; genus Cyclina; species Cyclina sinensis. The sequence goes on along the minus strand of JAAONU010000019.1, from coordinate 46,258,489 downwards.
AGTTCTTGGGAGTCTTTGAAACTGACATAACAAAACTGCAAAGAATGTTTCAGTCTGTGGACCACCTAACAGTTCTGAGGCAAAGTGAATGCGAAAAATGAATAGAACTTGTAAACTAACTATCATTTAAAACCAAATTTAAAAGATCCAAGGTCTTTAGTCATAATGGCAAAACCTTGTGGCACCAAGATTGCTTTCATATCTTGAAGTATGTGTGCTTAAAGTATGGGCGAGGGCTCTTATACATTTGTTAAGGATTCTGTCCATATTAACATTGTATCAATGGTGGATATTCCATAAACAGTTTTTCATTAGTCTTTAAAATAAATCCAGCTTAATTTATCTGTACTAATTTGGTTTGAGATTAACGCTCAACCCGCCCTATGATGGAACCATTTTCTGTTGAGAGAAGACCAACTACACCAAGTAACATTTTTAACTGGTAGCCATTCAAAGCTGTGTGAACAGAGGTACATTACTGTGTGCCCAAGGGTAATTTGCCCATAGACGCAGGTTGTTTTCTGGCCAATATTTGAAACCCAGACCCTCTGAACCCATTGCTCTAACCGTTTTGTTACCAAAGCAAAGTTTTCTCATGAATGTGGTTGTGATCAGAGCTCATTACTGAGAATCAGCAAGGAGTTCATAGCTAGAACTTCTGTTGAATAAATTATTTCAAATTAATTAAAGGAGTAACCTTCTAAATGTTCGTAAAATGCTGCAACTTCTATATACTTTGGATAATTTAAATAAAATTTAGAAAGAACATTGCAGTTTCTATTAAATTCCTGTGGCAGCCCAGATGTGTGAAAAAATGCTTTTTGCACCCAGGTACTCTGTTTAAATTGTTCATGTTTTTCATTGCTATGCACCACAGAGATAAAATTGTATGCTGCCCACATACATAGTTTTTAGCAGTTTATGTCTCCAGGTCTAACAGAGCAAATCACTTCTGCTTAATTGTTTTAGACTTTTTCACAATTACCACTGACATGTTTTGGCAGAATGTTGTTTTCTTGCCAGGTGTAAGCCCCTAGACATGTTTACTGTTCTGTTCTTTAAGAAAGATGCCTGCCAATCTATAATAAACTGCATTTGCATTTGTCCATGAAATAGTTCATTTGCAGAAATCCAAACAATGTTGAGTGGTGAAAATGTGTGATTTGTACCAAATATGGGAGAAACTGTTGGTTCAGTATTATTTATCAGATGTTGGAGAAAATCATTGCAATTTGTACCAGTTGTGAAAAAAATTGTCTAGATCATATCACGTGTGGCAGAAACTGTGCAGTTTCTACCAAATGTGGGAGAATTACTGTTTTTTGTACCAGATGTGGGGTAAACACTTTTATTTATACTGTATGTGTGAGAAAACTTATTACTTATACTGTAAGTGTAAGAAACACTGTTATTTGTACCGTATATGGAAGAAATACTGTTATTGGTACAAATTTTAGGAGAAACATTTTCATTTGCACCAGATGTGGAAGAAACATTGTACTTGATATGGGTGAAACACTATATTTTATACCAAATATGGGAGAAACTGTGTAATGTGTACAAATTTGTAGTCTCAAAGGCAAAATATAATAATAAAATGATGCCATCTTCAGAGCTGTATAGAAAAGAAACAATTCAAAACTTTTTTTAAGTCTTCTGTAGGTCAAGGCATTTTTCAAGAGTTCTCAGTTGACATAATTGTAGGGATAGGGTTTAAGTGTTACTCCTGTCTAGACTATAAATTGACAGTTATATTGTCAAGTCGGTGAAAGACAGAATCTGATTGGACTAATTTCTGTGTACCTTAAAATCTATCTTTTCCTTTAACAGGCAAGTGTTACAAGTTAATCTATAATCAGTAATTGTACAAGATCATAATGGTGAAATACATCAGCCAATGGAACGGTAATCAGCTGTTAAGTGGAGGGATGAAAGTGTTAAGGTTCTAAGTAGTCTTAAATGAAGAGGCAGATAGAAGCTTTTGGTTTTCACCCCTCTTTTAGTGTACTTAGTGTTGTTGGGTTATCAAAGTGATTCGAGTACTCAGAAACATTTTATAGCACTTATCTCAAGAGTTAAATGATTCTGCAGATGTAACAAGATTTTCGATGTAGTTTTTTTCTTCCTCTGAATTGGCCCATTGTCTTTGTTCTTCAAGTCATTAATGGAATATATTATTAATCAGTATAGAACGATTATGTTGATTTCAGTGGTTAGAATGAAACATTAGCATTCTTGTGCCTTTCAGGCTTTGAGTGAGAATTAAGGAGTTCTGAAGTGGAAGACTTGAAGAGCTTCATTGGCACGTCCCTCCTTGGGCTAGCAAAAACAAGCTGATTGACTAGCTTTTAACGAATGAAGCAAAGCTGCCTACAATCAGCTTTTGTTTTGCCAAAGACATTCATTAATTACTCAGAGTCCTCTGTCGATTTTTTATTAACACTTGACAAATATGTAATTCTTTAAAAGTATGTGTGTAATTTTGGTAACGAGTTTAGTGTTATCTTTAAGCTTGTCACGCTAATGGCAAAAGTGATTGTCCCATACAAAATGCGTTGGTGTGCTTTGTAACATTACTGCACTGATAGAAACTGTACAAGATCTACCTGAAAATGCTTCCATTAAGTACTAATATGTATCTATAACCACTAGACAGGCTTCAGCCCCTAGACTTATTTTTTTCATCAGTAAGTAACAGCAACTCTAGCATGGACATAAAGGAACAAAGAGTTACCTGTTCTTTCATGAAATTCACAGCAGAAGTGATTAGTCATTACTGTACTTAAACATTTTATAACTAAAATAATTCATTAATTATCTTGTCAGATGTCAGACTACAATACTCTTTCAAGCTACTTCTCAAAGGGGTGAGAGGGGAAGGGGGCTGGGGGGAGGGGGCAGAACCCTTGATGTGAAACTTGTTCTGCTCATATTTTCTGAGTTTGTATCAGAGTATGACTTAAAACCTGCTACATATGTGATACAAAGGTAAGTGAAATCTGTTGTAACTACATACAGACTAAGATGAAGGTACTATAGTTTTATAAAGCTTGATCCCGAAACACAAAGCCAGAATGCTGGTTTTCTTTTTTGTTCGGAACTCTTGAAACTATTGCAAAAATTCAAAGACTATGTTTATGGCAGCTCACATTTGGTAGTTGTCTGGTTTACAGAATAAAGTTACAATTATTCAAGGCATAGATTAATTTATACAGATCATTACAATGAAAAATGCATTCTGCGTCCGACTTTGGATATATACTCCATATTTATTGGATATATTGTTATTTATGTGTTGAAACTAAAGAAAACAATGGAGAGATTCCTATCAGAGTGAGATGCATTACTTTTAACAAGAGCCATTATAAAATCCTTGTCTTAATGTTTGCTCCCTCCCACAAGCTTAAACCCCAACCCTCTTTAAAAAAAAAACAAAAAAAGCAAAAAAAAACAAGAGGGCCATGATGGCCCTGGATCGCTCACCTGAGTACTTTGGCTGTAGGTTTGCTGCAGTATTTCATTTTTTAATTGAAAATATGTAAGTGCCTACAAACCAAATATGTAAAATATCAGTCAATAAATAAAGGCTCTATGACAGAAAGTAGAAATATCTATTATAAGCTATGGTGACCTTGACCTTGACCCAGTGACCTCAAACCCTACCCATGGGTAGAGGTCCATGCAAGGAACCTATATATTGAATATCAAAGATATTGGTCTATAAATGAAGGCTTTATGAGGTACAGTAGATAAATCTATTTTTAGCCTCCGTGACCTTTAACCTAATCTAATAATTTGAACAACCGAACAACCTTTCTGATGCCAGGATATTTGGACTGAAACAGTAGCCTCTAGAGCCTTAACAAGATATTTCTATTTTTGGGCTCTGTGACCTAGTTTTTGACCCCAGATGACCCATATTCGAACTTGAAATAACCTTTCTGACATATTTCCAGAATATTTGGGCTGAAAATGTTACCTGTAGAGTGTAAACACGGTTTTTCCAAATTTAAGCTCTGTGACCTAGATTTTGACCCCAGATGACCCATATTCGAAGTTGGGCTAGAAATCATCGATACAACCTTTCTGACATATTTTCAAGGATATTTGGGCTGAAAATGTTACCTCTAGAGTGTTAACAAGGTTTTTCCATATACAGGCTGTGTGACCTAGTTTTTGACCCCACATGACCCATATTCCAACTTGGGCTAGAAATCATCTTAACAAGCTTTCTGACAGTTTTTCAGGAAATTTGAGCTAAAAATGTTTCCTCTAGAGTGTTAACAAGGTTTTTCCATATTTGGGCTCTGTGACCTAGTTTTTGACCCCAGATGACCCATATTTGAACTCGTCCGAGTAATTACTGGGACAAACATCCTGACCAAGTTTCGTGACAATTGGAGCAAAAATGTGACCAGTAGAGTTTTAACGAACTAAGTGTAAACGGACGACGGACATTCATCGATCCTAATTGCTCACCCTGAGCCAGCTCAGGTGAGCTAAAAAGCATAAAGATGGATTAATGAAAATTTTTTGTTTTTCATCCAAAATATTCATATCCATATTATTTCATCCATGAAACTGAGGTGTAATAACCTCCCTTTAAAATATACTTTGGAATTTTAGAACATTAAATATGATTTTGATGGAATAATGATGTAAATAAATTAGAATGTAGATGCTCTTACAATTTTATTGCATACAGATGAATGTTTACATATCTAACTTATGCTGTATGTTGGAGAAACAATGGATGTCGGGTCATACCAACAGATAAGCAGGTTTGACAATAATCTCAAATCCATGAAATATTCATAGGTTTGGTATAAAAGTTGATTTTGAATGATGATGTATGGATGATCTTCATTACTTTTAAATCTTACCCCAAAATGTTTGATCAAAAAGATCAGAACTCAACTTCATTAAATGTATTTTCGTCACTTGCAACAAAGTCACCGTTAGTATATATCACATTTTGCCTGTTTAACATACACTCCTCACTCGACCTTGGAGCAAAACCCTCGCTGTCAACTCGGTTAATGTAAGTAGGGTTTTCCACAGTGTTGTTAAATCCTAACTCTGAATCAATACGATCTGGAATAGTAGGATCCTCGGGTGGTATGTTAGAACACGGGACAATCTGATTGGTTAAATCCAGAATCTCAACATTTACACTAGCATTTGCTACTCGATTATGCACGTCTTGGTTTGATGAATTTTGAACAACACACATATGTTGATGTTCGCGAATGATATCAACAAGATTGCTGTGTCTGTTATCGGAATTATTTCTGGAAGGACTGGGAAATAATGCATCTGGGTCGGGTACACTACTTCTGTGTTTGGTGTCTGTTTGGTCTGCATTTCGTTGACGATGCATCATATGTTGAAGTATGCTATCTATGTCATATTTATCACAATATATGTATCTAGCTAAAAGATTCAGGTTACGATCAAAAAGAACGTAAAGAATTGGTTGGATGGCACCATGAGACCAAGCAATAAAGGCGAAAGCTTGATAAACCTTTGGCGGCACTTTGAAATCTTTGTCAATGATGATAAGGAGGAAATATGGATACCAGCAAACTATAAATACTACCGTGTTTAGGATGAATATTTTAGCACGATGTGTGGCATCTCGAATGATTTTACGTAGGCGACAGGTTGAGCTTGTTGCAGTGTCCATCACTGTGATTGAAGTTCTAACTAGAAAGGAAACTCTGTTTGGTCGGTTGATCTGAATTTCCTTGTACAGTCTGTGGATAAAATGGATGACTGCTATCATAGCAACGGTTGTTATAACAGCCCACATCACATGTGCCACATATCCGGTTTGCTTACCAAAAGTGAATGAACAACTTCCGATATCTGGTTGAAATTCAAAATGGCCGCCTATAAGTGTTGGACCCAGATGCAGAATGACACTACCAATATAAACTAGAACTACACCAAAGGTTATGCAAATCACTGTTCCTTTTGAATTACCTCCTATGTTTTTCTCACCAAATGTATATGCCTCTGTGCAAACCATTGCAACCATGTTGAACACAGATATGGTGATCAGTATCACAAAAGTAGCTCCAAAAAAATTACAGTCTGTCGGGGTAGACTGCGAGAGAAGATTAGTAGCTATAGGAATGCAATATGCGGACTTGGTAAAATCCAAGAAACATGCGTGTATCATAAATCCACTCGTCATTTTTCGCAGTGGTTTGCGAACTAGTATCGCCACAACCATGAATATATTGAGAAGCATTCCTGTCACGGCGATGAAATATAAATAGTATGCTTCTGGATGTTCATTGGGTACTGATGGCATTACATTCTGTTTTTGTTCATGTGTCACAGTGATATCGTTATGTGGTTGCACCACCTGTAATGTGAAGTAGTCATGTGTATATGGGTTGTCTTCAAGTTCCCTCGATACCACCTTGCTAGGTTTAGAGCCGTTGTATGTATAAAAGGCGGACATCTTTTGCCATGGTACCATGCAGTGCTGATCTTTTCATTGTGATGCTGCACTTTGTCGTAGAAATTTCAGTCCTGAAAATACAGTTATAATATTCTGTTATCTAAAATTAGTGAATTGTATGTACTATAATCAGCAAAAATATCAATGCAAGCTCAAGTTATCTTCCTTGAAACAATAACATGACATGAACACTGATATACATTTCTTTCAGTGGCACTTTGATCGCTTTAAATACAAGTTTTTTGAAAAAGTAAAACTGTATTTTGACAGTGTGTACCTCTTTATTTAAAAGAATAGAATATTTTCTTTTGCTGGTTGAAAAAAAATGTAAGTAGTCTTTCTGGGGAAATACTATTAACAATGATCTGGTTCATTGCTTTCAATGTCACCTGATAAGCTGGTAAGTCCAACTGGTATTTTCGGAAAAAAAATCCCCAAAAAACACCCTCAGTTTCTTGCCAGACTTAGAGAAAAACTGATTACCTTCCAGATAAATTGCTGGAATAATTTTGTGAGACAGAAAAAAAACATTCTCCACTTGTAGTGTTGTGATTGAGTATTGAGGGATGACAGTGGCTGTCAACTGAATGATTTAAGAAAAGAAGGGTGTATATATATATATATATATTGTATGGTGCTTGCAGAACATCTTCTAGCTGAACTGAAAAATGAAGTGGTTTTATACCCAACAGCTTGATCAAAATTATAATGTCAATGAACTGAAGCAGAAGACTAAAAGTTCTCTTGAAGATTGAAGAGTTTTAAAGGGAGGTGATTGATGTAATTGCAAAGAAAAAAAAAAGTAAATTATTTAAGCTTGATTAAGGTACTTCCAGATAAGTATGAGGAACTTGAAACTGTTGAAGATCTTAAGAAGAAGTTTTTGGAGCACTTCAAGAAACTGCAGACCCATTAGAAAATTGAAATTAACTGATGCAGAAGTTGCAAAAACAGAATTAGAGCAGTTTTTGTCATAGTGATTTAAACAATGAACACAACTCAGATCAAGGTGGAAGTAATAGAAATTAAACAGGATAATGACATAACTGTTGTAACTAACTTTAAGTTTGAATAGAGTTACAGATGTGTTGCTCTGAACCTCTCTATATATAAACAATGGTACAGATGGGAGGATTGAAATGCTGGGGAACAGCTGTTTAAACCATTTCATAGTTGCTGAAACTCTTCATGATTGAGAGTATCCTAGAACTCTTTGAGATAAAAATGTTTGCTTAAAAAAAAAGTTCCATTTTAAGGAGCCATTTTGCTGTGATATACTGCATGAAACAAAGTGGTTTTAAGTAGTTTGTTTCTCAATGGTTGCAGACGTGCTACTGGCATACAATTTTTTATCATCAGAATGTGATTTTGAAATAAAGAATTCAAGAATATTTTTGTTAAAGACTATAATAACACAGACTCATTCATGAATATTTATGAGCCATAAAAGTGTAAGAACACAAAACATGTAACAGTTTATTTTCATAAAGAGGCAAACAATTGTCTTATTAAAGAGCATTAACCAAGTTATGATCATAGTACTGAAAGCAATGATTTTAGTTTTATGTGGTAAAAAAGTGTTCCCTTAAGAAACTAAAGTTAACGCAAAATTAATGGGTCAGTTGTATTTGAATCTACTTCAGATTTTCTTGTAAACTGGTCAAGTGCTGCAAATGATTTTCTTACTGTGTATATTCTCGTTTCTGCAAACTTGGCCACGTTTTTTTCAGTCCGTTCTAGAAACTAAAAATCTTAAGAGATAGATAAAATAAAATACATAAGTATAACTACCAGTAGATAAATTAGTAATTAAAAGATAAACAAAACAGTTTCTGTGCTTTATGTCCAAAATATTAAATTTCTTATCTTCTGCATTTATTCTTTAACTCGGCCAGGTCATGACCTGAACACACATAAGCTAGCAGATGATGAATAGCGTATATCCTAAAAATAGCAATGTCAGAATCACTACGCTACAGAGAACACTATTTTAAAAAAAAAAAAGAAAAGAAAAAAAAAAACTTTCTCTCAAACCATATTAGTGAGAAACCTATTGAATTAGGTAATTTATATATTGCTAAATAATTACTGAACTTCTAAGAATGTAAATATTATTTTAAATGTTTGAACTGATAGAACTATTTGTTTTGAGGGTAGGTAGAAAATTCTGGTCATTGATAGGTGATTTGTACTAAGCTTTGTGCCCTTTGTAACATTGGATTGATTGTGTGACAATTGATCCAGAAAGTATAGCCAATGACAGCTGACAACTTATAAATGTTGAATCCTATTTATTGTTAACAACTACCAAGATATGTTCCTTTATATACGTCTAAACTTTTTAAATGTAGAATGTTCTGACTGGTTTTCTGCTTATCAGCAAAGAATTGTTCAACATAATTTATGAAAATGTGAAGCAGTCAAAGTATGGTTCATTTCTTACAATTGGCAGAAAAGAAAACAAATGTTTTTTTTTCTGAATGTTTATTTACACTGTTGTTATTGATGGCATGACAAAAATGGGATAATTGAATACCTTTTGATCAAAACTGGCTACATACTTTGTCTGTGAGAAAAAAATGCTCTGGTACCTAGTTCAAAGGTGAAACAGAAGTGAAAACAAGTTCAAGGCCATTGGTCTAATTTTGAATTCAAAATATTCCAAAGCAGTTAAAAGTAGTACAAAATATATGTTGTGAATCCATGTATTTAAAAGTGTAATTTTTTTTGTGCTTGATAATGTCATCAAATTTTTCCAGAAAGAAGCTCAATGAATGATTTGTTGATGACAGATTCTTGGATAAGATAGAAAAATATGGTCAGAGCTATGATTTTATTATAACATTACTTTTTTGAAATAATTTACTGTTAAATCATTCTATATATTGAAAGACTGCTTTATATAGATAGTCATTGAGAACTCACAGCTGATAGTTATCGGGTATATAATAGTTAGTCAGTTATATCAGTTTTTAATTATCTTCTCAAAGACGGTAAGTGATGAATGATGTAAGAAAGTATGACCTTGGAAAGAACAATTTTTATGTCAGAGAAATTTTCATATTTTTTATCAAATTCAATCAATAATACTAAGACAATTTTTTTCATACTAAAATCCAACTCCTATATAATTTTTCAGACCAAAAAAAACCCCAATATGTTGCTGAAACAAAGTCTGGACAAAATATGTACTATGTTTTGCAATGGATAATGTTACTGGCTTTGTTCCAGGAATATTTTAATGCTTCCTGTGATAATTTCAGTACTAATTACTATAAAAACTTTGATTTTGTCTCATTAACTATGAACATTCCTTTATGTTTTTCACCACTTTTGATTTAAGGGTCTAACTTGCCCTTTGTAATTAGCACAGAGTTCTCAAAATGTCTGAGAATTCTTTTTACGACTGCATTTTATTGAAGAAAAACGTGTTTTGTGAAATTTTTGTAGTGGTGTTAAATCTAAGGTTGAACAGAATCACAGAGTTTATTAAGCATTTTGAACACTTAATTTTGATTTAAAAAAAAATACAGACACAACCTGTTTGCAATCAGTCTTCTCCCTAAATGAGTAAATTTTTATTAATTAGTTTCATCAGATTTTTGTTTGTTTGTCTGTAGTATTTAAGTGCAATGAAATGAAAGAGAAAATGTACTTTTTCTGTTTTCTTTATATCATTCAGCAGTGTTAAGATCTTATAGCCAGTCCCTAAGCATAGTTTCTGTTTTATAAAAGTTTCTGTGACAAAATTGATAGTAGTTCTTGTGACATGAAGGATAGCTCTTGAAACATAGTTGACATTACCACAGTTCCTTTGACATTACCCTAATTTCTGTGTGACACAAACAAACTTCTTGTGTGAAATGACTGTTGTCTCACTGATGTAACCATAGTTCCTATGACAACAGCAGGGTCCCTGTGTTACATTACAATAATTTCTGTGAGATAACCATGGTCCTTATGACAAAACCATGATTCATGTATTACAAAACCATAGGTATTGTGAGATAACCATGGTCCCTCTGACAAAACCATGATTCTTGTATTACAAAACCATATGTATTGTGAGATAACCATGGTCCCTCTGACAAAACTGTGACTCCTGTTCTAGAAAACCATAGGTATTGTGAGATAACCATGGTCCCTCTGACAAAACCATGGTTCATGTGTTACAAACCATAGGTATTGTGAGATAACCATGGTCCCTGTGACAAAACCATGGTTCCTGTGTTACAAAACCATAGGTATTGTGAGATAACCATGGTCCCTCTGACAGAACCATGATTCCTGTATTATAAAACCATAGGTATTGTGAGATAACCATGGTCTCTCTGACAAAACCATGGTTCCTGTGTTACAAAACCATAGGTATTGTGAGATAACCATGGTCCCTCTGACAGAACCATGATTCCTGTATAATAAAACTGTAGGTATTGCAGGATAACCATGGTCCTTCTGACAAAACGATGGTCCTTGTGTTACAAAACCATGGTTTATATGATATAATAAAAATTACATGGTTTCTGTGAAGTTTCAGTACCAGACTATGAACAGAATCATGAACAGATCAACTAAATTTATTAAGTGAGAAATAGCCATAAATTTTTCTATTTGTACTTTAAGAAATGAATGACTTTGTGTCACTGCAAATTACTAAAAATGTTGTTTCTAAGATTTGTTTCATTTTTTTTCTAAGCAGTGGAAAATCTTAAGTTTTCTATTAAAAACTGATATATTTTTACAGATGGTGGCAATGAATGGCTGTCAGTCATATTTCATATTTCATGCTTGCTTTGAAAATTAATTTTCCATGAACAGTTATTTTTTGTTGAGGAGAGAGCTTTTTGAGCTTGGTTTCTTGGCTCTATGTGTAAGTATAGAAGAGTTGTGGGCAACTTCTAGTGGAACTGTATAACATACAGAGAGTATTCTGGTTTTGCAAAACCTGCAACTAGAATGTGGAAAACTTTTAGGAACATGAGGGCAATATTTGAAATGCATGCTTTTTTTCCATGTTCAGGCAAAACGAAATTGACTTATATATAGTTAATTTTTACTGATTTAGAATTCTGAAATATCTGTTTGATACATTAATACTCCGTAGAATATTATCATATTTTTCAAGTTCACTTGGTAACTTCCTGAATTTTTATAAACCTTTTTCTCTGATACAGAGAAAGCTGTACTTAGGATTTTGACATTCGGTAATCATTCATTCAGTATCATTCACATTTATAGGATTTTTGAAGAAAACAGATTGCTATAAATTTTATGTTATACTTCTTTGAAAATAAATAAAAGGGGTGTGTCCACTGGCTTAGAAAAAAAAATGCAGTCATAGAAAAGCAAACACAAAACAGTTCATCCTGTTTATGAATCATCATTAGGCTAACAGACATTTTGACACACAGATTTGTTAAGGAAGCCATTACGTTATTTTATTATCAAGTTAATTGACAACTTCAGTAGTCGATACACCTAATTTCATTCAAAAAATTCTTGAAAGAAAAAGGAATATATGATAAGTCTTTGACTCTTTGGAACGGATTATTGTTTTTCTAGAAAGGTATAACAGTTTTTTTCTTGTAATAATTGTCTTAATCTGATCATTTTATGTTCAAGCAAAGACACAAAGGAGCTTTGAAACTGATATAGAATTTTCTAGAAAAATAAAAAAAGATATAGACACAGTAAAAGTCAAAGCTGATATTGGTTTTTTAGAGTGAAGTAATTGGCTCTTTGGGTATTAACAGAAGGTAGAATTAGGTTAACTGTATCTATGGTATATCAAAATAAATTTTGTCGAATTTTTGTACGGGAAGTTTGAAAGACATTTTTTGTGTAAAAAGAATGTTACTGCTTCAGTGAAATGCACTGAACTGATAATGTCCTAATGTCAATTACAGTACAAAATAAGATGCCATTTTATTAGGATAAAAAATGAGCATGTCTGTTGCTCATCTGAAAGACAATGAGTAATGCTTGTGGAGGAGTGGAGGGATGGAACTCATGACGCCTGAATTAAACTCCAGCTTGTAACCATTGGACCACTGTCCTTAAACAGGTAAGACTAATTGTTCCATATTCAGTGTTCGATAAAAGTGTCCAAATATTTCAGATACTTGTACAATGGAACCTCTGTTATGAGAAACGTTCAGATAAGAAGGGTTTCCTTATTCTTTTACGTTGGTAAGAATGTACAGATATTTCAACACATATATTGGTTTTCTGTTTGGTCTGAAATACCGAGAAGAATAAGTTAGGATGTCTCTCTTAATCGTATTGACACCAGATGTCTGTCTTCATAGTATCCACACATTGTTAGATTTTAACCCTGCAGAAAATTTAAGTGGTAACCAGTTTTTTTTTTTAACTTTCTGTACAACTACAATGATAATTATTTAGCTGTTTATGAATTGATTTAAGATAAACAAAACTTACACAGGGGAACAAATATTCGACTGAAGCAAGTTTTCATAAAAATGAAGAAGTGCCCATGTTTTCAGATTATATTGCAAACCCTGAGGATTAAGCAGTCAGTAAATTAATAGAATAATCAGAAGATCGATACATTTAAAGTGTCAGAAAATTTAATTTAAATTTAAAACAAAACTTACACAGGGGAACAAATATTCGACTGAAGCAAGTTTTGATAAAAATGAAGAAGTGCCCATGATTTCAGACTATATTGCACACCCTGAGGATTAAGCAGTCAGTAAATTAATAGAATAATCAGAAGATAGATACATTTAAAGTGTCAGAAAATTTAATTTGTCTGCTGACAAGTATATATGTAACACATATATTAAATATTATATCATTAAGTGATCTGGAAAAATGATTTTATGGGTTGTTTTTTTTTCTAAGAGCTCATCTGCCAAGAGAGCCTATTGGTATCTGTTTGTAAAAGTTATGTCAGGAAAATTAATGGACTGTTAAAATCATTATAACCAAATGAGAAAACCAAACTGCTTAACAAATACAAAATAAATAGAATTCATGATTTTGTAAATAAATAAGACCATCCTAGTAATATAAACGTAGAACAGTCATGTGTTATTTTCTTTAGTTTAATTATGCAATTTTAGATTAAGTGTGCATTACTCTTTAATTTTCCACTTTAGCAACCTCTGGTGAAAGCTTATGCATGTTACCATGTATTTTGAAATGAGTGTAATAACTGTTGATCAGAATGCTCTCCCTTTTAATTAAACATTGGTATATAAATAACTATTACAGAAATTCATTTCGATTCCATTTTAAAAGGCTGTGGAATGTTATTAAAATGCCCTTCTTTTTCATATTATGACAAGGGATAAAAAGTCGTTAAAATGACTTTGAATCCATTTCAAAAAATAAAAATGTTATTAAAATGTCCTTCTATTCATTTTGACAAGGGGGAGAAAGTTTTGTTTAATTAATTCATTTAAAATGTCCTTTCATTAAATTTTTGACTAGAGATAAATTGTTTGTAAAATGCCCTTCTTTTCATTTTGACAATTAAGAGATAAAATTTCATTTTGACAATAGATAAAACGTTAGTAAAATGCCCTTCTGCCCATTTGGAAGAATAAAATGTTAATGAATTAATGCTCTTCTTCCATTTTGCAAGGGATATATTACCATGATTACAACATGCCAATCAGTTTAATTTTATAATAGAATACTTATACGATTATAGCTGACTGCTGATGTCTTTGTTTTGTTCAATTTGACAATTAAGGAAAATGTTCCATTGATGGATCCCTGACCCTTCACATTTGCATGATTTAACAAAGAAGTATGGTTATTTTTTCACCACAAACAAGTAAAAAGAGCACATGGTAATGTTTGTGGGTAAAATCTATTGTAGGATTTAAGTGTCATGCTGTGGTACCATGAATTGGATGGCTGGATGCACAAATCTAGACCAAGTGTATAAAGCTGTTTAAACTGCTTCACAAATCCTTTTGATAAGGAGTGTAACTGCTTCACAAATCCTTTTGATAAGGAGTGTAACTGCATTGATCACTGTTTACATGTCTTTTGTGTGTGTGTGTTTTTTTTTTCAGGAAGTCAAACAAGACATAACAATATTCGTAAGAAAAGCCCTTTTTTTTGGGGGGGGGGGGGGGGGGGAGGGATTGAAAAACCTTGTATGTAGAAGAACAATATGTACAGTATATGCTGAGATATTTTTTCACACATTTCTGAGAAAAAACATCGCTATTGTCTTTTATCATTCTTAGAGAATGTGTGAACACATGGTTGTGTTCAGCTCTAGTTACCTAACTGCATAATGTTTTAATAACCCCACCTATGACAGATATAATAAGTAAGACATTTCTTAGATTCCATATATAATTACTCATTTACCTAATTATTTGTTTCTCTGTTTGATTCCAATAATTATACAAGCAACATTACAAAAATTTGTAAATGTTCGGAGAAGGTTTCAAGCCAGGATTGCCCAAGGGTGTTTTTATGTTCATAATGTTTTGAACAAACATATTAATCATGAATTTAAGTTGGTATGAGTAGCCAGTTAGAAATTTTAATTTGTATAAATGCCAGACTGGGTGTCTGTGCTTTAGTTAAATTGTTTAATTGAAAGATCAGTGTGATTTTAATGGATATATGCTGACTATATTTTGTTTCCTGTTATTTCATATTCTTATCAGAGGGCTGGATGAAAGAGGTCACTTTCTTAGAAACAAGGAAAAAAGAAATTATAAAACATTGTCTGTCATGTTACATTTAGATGATGTATCTCCGTAAGAAATGCTATTTTCAGTCCAGAACTGACACTGCAGCTTTCTGCCGACATGGAATAATGCTAAGATTCTCAGGTACCCAAACTGTGCAAGTTAATTTTACCATTCCTATAGCATACAGGACAAATAATACTAAACTTTCTCTCAAGCATTGTTGTTTACTCCCTCTTCAATAATGTTACATGGTGTGTGGAAACTTTGTGATTTCTTAATTATTTCTTAAAAACTTTGCAACACTTGACACAAATGGGGCTGATTGCAGTGTTCCAGTTGTAAACCCTGGACCGTAATCCAGGGATTGCGGGTTTGATTCCCAGGTCGTCAACTGTTGCCACTGATTGTTCAATCAGACTTTGAACCATTAGGGTTTCATGAATCAGTGCTATTTGCACTGAGCTGACAAGTGCATCTAAAATGGGATCCTTTTTGTATTTTGCCTGACCTTAAATTACTGAACTATTCCGAAACTGGTACAAATGATAACTATAATGATGGTTTCACAGACTTGGCTCTTAAAAGAAATTTATCGTTTTAACACCATGCCAGCTCCTTATGACTTGATAATTTTAATCTTTTTATGATTTGAACAAATGCAAAATTCTTTCCTGAAAGATTTCAGAAATTTTATTGAAATTTTATAATTTGCCTTTTTTATTTGTCGAAAATCTGATGGCTGAGACATAAAATCATAAGAAATATGATCTTAAAGTTTGTGATATTTTATAGATTGAGGTTTGTACAGTCCTGGATCACATACCATCCTTTGTTGCCTTATGTTACACATGATAAGACACACAGACACACAGGTAACATCTGGCCAAAGCAGCCTTGGATAATATATTGATAAAACTCAAGCCCCAGGCTACAGTCGAAGATTGCCTAACTGGCAGCATTTCTTTTATACATTGTACCTGCAGCCTTTGATATCTTTGATTTTTGTCAAATGCTATATAAAATTAAGCTCTTCTGCATGTGGCATAGACATGACTGTGTTATGAAAGTCAGTTTTAAAATCATCTGCTTACTTTAATCTAGGTGACACATTTTTATATCCACTTTAAAAAAAAAGAGAACATGATAAAAAGAAGAAGTGTAAGTACTTTTCAGTAACTGTTCAATCAAAAAGAATATATACAGTGCACATCATCAGTAAAGAGAAACTGAATTCAAAGAAGCATAAGTTAATTCAAAGAAAAGAAATGTAAAAGAAAATACAAGAGGACCATATGATGGCCCTATATCGCTTCTCTTTTTTGCCTCATGAAATTTGAGAAAATATGGCCTCTAGCCAGGTGACCTACTGTTTGACCCAATGTGACTGCATTTAAACTTGACCTAGATTTAATCATCACAAATAGTCTGACAAATTTTCATGATGATCAGACCTTGCTTGACCCACTTTCAAACATGGCCGAAATTTCAACAAGACAGTCATTGTGACAAATTTAGATGATTATCATGCCTACATTTTTCCTCCTAGTGACCCACTAGATATCATAAAGACAAACATTCTGACAACTTTTCATCATGTTTGGATAGAAAATATGGCTAGCTCTATCATGATTGCCTAGTTTTTGAACCCACATGACCTAATTTTTGACCCCACATGACCTAATTTTGAACATGATCTAGTTATATCAAGACAAACATTCTGATAAATTTTCAGAATGATTTAGAAAATATTGTCTGTATAGTGCAAACAAAAAGGTTTTTGCATGATTTGACCTGGAAACCTACATTTTTGACCCCACTTGATCCACTTCTGAATATAACCTAGACATTGTAATATGTGTGAGAGCACAAGGCAATGTCACAGTTTATTTGTGAGAGCAAAAGGCACTGTGTCACACTTTGTGAGAGCAGAAGGCAGTGTAATTTTTTTGTGATTTTTAGAAAAAATTAGGTATTGCTTCATTGTTTTTATGGCAAAATGACTTGATTTTTCAGAGTTAGGCATGTAGGCATACATTTAGTTTTCAAAGGTTGGGGTAGACATATTGCATTTATTACTAAAAAGAATATTAGGTGACTTTGCCAATTTGTAGTCATAACTCTTTATTGAGTTTTACATTTTCTGTCAAATAATCAAGTAAATTCAGTAAATATCTGTGTAACTGTGTACTGGTGTACATACAAGAAAATTATACAACATTAGTATACCATTGTACTGTGAATGTTTTATGGAACAAAGGATAATAAACTTGCCAGGTAATGTAGTAAATTTACTCTGATTGGCATGATGGTTGTTTGGTAGATAAAAACATATCATGTTATTACATACGATCTGTTTGCTATATCATGTTATTACGTATGATTTGTTTGCTTTATGATGTTATTGCATATAAATCCATTCAACTGGTGTTTGAAGCATACACAATCCAGTTGTAATGTTTGGGTAGATTTTGTGGTTGATACTGCAGTTATCTGATTGTCTGTTACCATCGCTTATCTTGTGTGAATCCTGGTATTTTGAGAAGCTGGTATACCCTTTTAATGAGATGAATTCTTTGATAAAATATTTAATAAAGATACCTGCAGTTTCTCTATAAAATACAACAAACTGGTTGTTTTTTGGAAATGGGTTTTGTAGAAAATATTGTAATTTTTCAATGTTAAAGATTATTGAATGAGAATATTTTGAGTGCCTTGCATTTTGGAGATCTTTTAAAAAAAAAAAAACATGATATGCTGCATTAGGGCTTTAGGCATTGGTTTACTGTTGACATGATTCTAATGAAAGGGTTTTGAACTTTTGATTTACAGTAAACAACAATTTGATAATAAGGTTTTCAACTTTAGATTTGCTGTTGACATGAATCTTTTAATGAGCAGTGAACTTAAATATAGGGCTTTGAACTTCTTATTCACTGTGGACAATTATGTTTCAGTAGTAGAGCTTTGAACTTAAGATATGGTAGATTGTTAAAATTTATTCATGAAGTAGAGCTTTGAACTTTTAGATATGGTAGATTGTTAAAATTGATTCATGAAGTAGAGCTTTGAACTTTTAGATATGGTAGATTGTTAAAATTGATTCATGAAGTAGAGCTTTGAAATTTTAGATATGGTAGATTGTTAAAATTGATTCATGAAGTAGAGCTTTGAACTTAAGATATGGTAGATTGTTAAAATTGATTCATGAAGTAGAGCTTTGAACTTCAGACTGATTGTTAATAGACATGAATGAAGTTCTAATATAAAGCTTTGAAGTATGGATTAACTGTTGACATGATACTAGTAAAACAGCTTTGAAAAACAGATTAATTGTTGACATGATTCTGATAAAAAGTTGATTGTTGACATAATTCTAATGTCTTTGATCACTGGATTTACTGTTAACATGATGATATTGTTAATAAATGAATCTGCAATCCTGTTGAAATTATGAGAATAATCTAATGACCCCATGTCGTTATCAACAAACAATCAATGTAAACATCTCTTAAATCATCACATGACTTAACAGCTAAGACAGTGACTGTAAGTGTTAGCATTATAAATCACACCGTTATGAAATGAGAGAGAGTAAAAACAAGGAGGGAAGGAAAAATTCCTCCGTTTGCATAACATAGCTGCAAGAACTACAGGAGTACACATACAACAATACATGGTAGCTCTTGGCAAGTGTTTCACCTCCGCAACTTGGCAGTGGCAGAATTATGTAAAATAGCTAACATATTGTTTCCTAATAGCTTATCATTCTGCATGCTGTTATAACTGTCAGAGGTGATTAATTGCTCTGCATTGCACATCCATTATACCACATCATACTCGTTTCGTTTTCTCGTTTTGTTTTTTTCTGTCCGGTGAATCTTTGGTGAAGCGGTTGTTATATCCATCTAATGAACACTTTTTTGTAATATGCCTGTGGAACACTGAGTACCAATTAGCGAAAGGAAAGATGTCATATCTGAGTAATTATAAAACCATCCATTTATCATCATCTTGTAAAGATAATTTTTCCTGTCTGTATGAAGTTTTCTTTGATTGCCTGTTCTTATGAGCAGTGATAATTAGTCACTTGTGTCCAAGAATAATTTAGCTAAATATAATTATTTTATTTTTATGCCATTGAGAGCATACCCTTTTGATAAATGCGTAAAACTGAACTTTCATTTTCTTGTAAAAAAAGTGTGAGCATGATGAAGACATTTAGATGCATAAGGAAGACTGTGGAAAATATAATAATTATATTGTCCTTGCAACTCAGACAGTTCTGCAGACAGGGGTATCCTTCATTGTGACACAACCATAATTCATTGTATACAGATATCTTAGGCTTCATTGAACAGTAAGAAATACAGATCAGTTTAATCAGACAGTTGACAAAAAGCTTTCAAAGAATATAAAGAAGAAAAACTTTGTGTCTGCTCAGCAACTTTACAAAAATGAATTCAGTTGTTGTTGCTCGGAATAAAGTTTTTAACTGGTTCTTTTGTTCCTCTGTCTGCTTGGGTCTTGTAGCTACATTTACATATAGTTTAGTCGGAAGACCATTATGAGGCGGTAAATGTGAAAATGTTCTAAGTGCTCTAAAATAAAGAAGCAGATAACATGTTTTTCATATTCACCCCTGGATTTTAACTTTCCTAAGTATATACGTATGTTTCTAGGTTCCATCATAAGCCAATACAATGAGCATGAGTAAATCCATATTTTCCCCTCTGTAACTTCTGCTAAAATTGCTAATTGGGCTCAATTTTCAAAAAGCTTCCTTTATATATTAATAATACTGCCCGTATATTAGAAAAATTACCTTTTTTAATCCTCTGCCGCAAAGCGGGAGTGGGGTTACAGGAATGGCATTTTTGTTTCCGCTCAGGTCTTTCATTAGTAATATAACACACAAGTCAGTCCGCTGAGACATGCTGAACTAGGTGCCTCTGCCCAAGGATGTGCATGCTTGTTTGGATTCGAAATTCAGACTTAATGAAGAAGCTTACAGACAAATCTGTACTTGTGTTCTGATTGCAAATTAGAACCTCACAACTGTAGTTTTTTGGGCCATACTGTTCAATGAAGGACAATCTGCCTATGAAGTTCTGCCAATCAAGTAATCTCGTTTTGCAGTTTTTCCCTTTTATCATAATGCATTAATTTTACAATGCTGTCCCATTATTTTCAGTGAAAGCATTGTACAAGAATTAGATACGCTTGACTTCAAGGGTAGTTTGTTGCTAGATTCATTCAAATAGTGAAATTTTGTTTGTTCTAGGATTTTCTGCCAACAACCATTTCCATTTCATGATTCACTGGAATGTGGGGAAAATTTGCTGGGGGACTTTGTTGAAATGAAATATTTTTAGGGATTGAATTTAAGTGAAGCTTAACATAAAAACTTTTTTGGCAAATTGGTGTTCAAAAATATATTTTTCCTTCAGAAGTTTTTTATGTTTTGAAAATATAGAGTACAAAAGAAGAAAAAACTTCTTCATTGCAACAGAATCGTGTAATTGGTAGCAAAAAACGATTTTTTTTTCAGATGTGCTCTGATAAGACATAGATTAAATATTTAAATATCCAAACTTCTGATATGATTTTGTTCAATTACCTATGTTTTACAAGCTAGAGCATCTTGAACAAAACAAAACAGTAGGTGATCTTGTAAATATATAAACCATTTCCTTCAGCCAAATGAATATTTATCTTAGAAAATTTGACATTTAGCACTTGACTGCAGGTTGCAGAGTTTCCGAGTTTCCAGAAACAAATTGAGCTAATTATTAAGATTCTGTTCAGTTAAAATGTTTTTACTGGAGAAAATTTGTGTTTGAAAGTTCCTAGTCCAAAACGGAAACAAACAGCTGACTAAACAAGAGGGCCATGATGGCCCCAAATCACTCACCTGAGTCTCATTGCTCATTTTACAAGTATCATTTCTGGTTGTTATGGGTGTTCATTGTTCGCAAGTTTGAATAAGTTTGCAATAAGTTTGAAGATTCTGGGTGTAATGGTACTCAAATGTTTTAGCAGAAATAGTTTTATCTACAGGTCCCTGTGAACTTGACCTTTGACCTACTGACCATAAAATCAATAGGGTTCTTCTAGTATAATTACCCTATGAAGTTTGAAGGTTCTGGGTTAAATGGTACTCCATTTACTGAGCAGAAATAGTTTTCACTCTACAGGTCCCTGTGATCTTAACTTTTGACCTACTGACCCCAAAAATGATAGGGTTCTTTTACTGAGTAAAGACAATCATCCTATGAAGTTTGAAGGCGCTGGGTAAAATGGTACTCCAGTTACTGAGTAGAAACAGTTTTCACTCTAGAGGTCCCTGTGAACTTAACCTTTGACCTATGGACCCTAAAAGCAATAGGGATCTTCTAATACAATTATCCTATAAGGTTTGAAGGCTCTGGGTGTAATGGTACTACAGTTACTCTGCAGAAAAACTTTTCACTCTACAGGGACTGTGACCTTGACCTTTGACATACCAGCCCCAAAAACAACATGATTCTTCTATTTAGTGAAAGCAATCATCCTATGAAGTTTGAAGGTTCTGGGTGAAATGGTACTCCTGTTATTGAGTGAAAACGGTTTTCACTCTAGAGGTCCCTCTGACATTGACCTCTGACATACTGACCCAAAAAACAAAAGGGTTTTTTTCTACTCAAAAGGGCAATAACCCTGTGAAGTTTGAAGGCCTTGGGTCAACTGGTACTCAAGTTATTGAAAGGAAATGAAGTGTGACAGACAGACAGACACCCATGGACAGGGCAAAAACAATATGTCTCCATCAGAAGGTCGGGGTTGGGGGAAGACATAATAATGAACAATTGAAGGTCTAGCCCTTGGTGTTTCAGAGCAGCAGATTTTTGTGTCACCCTTTCGAAGAAAAGGCGATACATAGGGATCGCTTTGTCCGTCGGTCCGTCACGAAAACTTAACGTTGGCTATAACTTTGCCATTTCTAAACATTATCTTATCAAACTTTCAAATTGTATTGCTTATGACAACAGGGTCGGGTTGATGCCAAAATTTCTAGGTAAAGGTCACATTTGACAGAGTTATGCCCCTTTTTATACATGGATTTGTCATGAAAACTTAACATTGGGAATAACTTTGCCATTTCTTAACATTTCAACATCAAACTTTCAAATTATATTGCTTACGACAACAGGGTCATGATGATGCCAAAATGTGTAGGTCAAGGTCACAATTGACAGAGTTATGCCCCTTTTTGTACTTGGATTTTGTCATGAAAACTTAATATAGGCTATAACTATGCCATTTCTAAATGTTTCTTTATCAAACTTTCCAGTTGTAATGCTTACAATTGTATCACTTAAGACAACACCATTTCTCAAGGGCAGATAACCCTTAAATTTATTTTTGCAATGTTATGCCCCTTTTTCAAGTTAAAATTTCTTTGTTAACCTTTTTCTTTATGTCCATGTCTCAAAAAGTGTCAAGGATATTCCATTCAAACTTGGAATACTTGATCACCAGCAAGACCCCTGCAAAGATTGTTGGTACCCATGTCCCTGGGGTCACAGTTAGCCCCACCCCCAGGGGTCACTTGATTGTGCTTATACTTATATATAGGAAAAAAACTTCTTAAGCCTAGAAATAAAATATTAAGTGACATGAGATGGGTAAGTACTCCCCCCACACCGTCCCCTCTGCATGGGGACCCCCCCCCCCCCCCCCACTTTACAACTTTAAAACATTAAAACAAACTTTTGATTATTTTTTTAACAATAGAACTTTAAAAGAAATATTAAAACAAACTATTTCAGTATATTAAAATAATTCACTCTTAAGTTAAATCATGAACAGACTACAACGACTTTAAGAGATGACAATGACGGCATGTTTTATTTTGTAACAGCAATTACAATTAGCCCATAATGTCAACTTCCATTCCTTACGTGGACAGCCGTTTATCATCAAGATTTCAACCTAAAAATGCCTGAAATTCTGGTCATGTGTATAAGGCGTACTAAAAATATGGTTTGCCTTTTTAAACAAAAAACCTGCATGTTACAAAATGGCAAAATACGGTAATTATAATTTACTTTAAACCCTTTGACACAAAACTTAAGCAGTATAGATTCCTTTATAATTTGGGGTTCTGTCATCTGTTCCAATAATGTCAGCATATGAGTTCTGTCTTTTGACCTAAGGGAATATGAAGGCATTTTATAATTGCATTCAATAAGTAGTTTAAAGAAGCCAAAATCTTCCAGATGATGAATATTCATAAACCTGTATTCATGAATATTTATAGGCTATCTTTATAGTGTTCATTAACTCTGCAGACAAGTCTGTAAATCAGCTATTGAGTAGCAAGAGAAATCTGATTGAGAGTTTTATTTGTTTTTCATGAAGTTAATATTGAGAGACCTTGATATACGAGAGATCACTTTACTGTCAGTGGACAGCCTTTCACTTTGAATAAATATTATAGAAAGATACAGGTTGTAAATACTGCAATTCATGTGTGTTTCTTGCATGTTTTATGTACATGACATATCATTGTATTCTCTTGTATTTTTGCTGACTCCACTACCTCAGTTGGTAGAGCATTGGATTGTCAGTATGGGAATTCTCAGTTCAAAACCCAACTGGGCCAAATTTCTCTGTGAAAATTGGTCTTGAACAGTACATCTAAAGGTCATTTGTCCCTCAGAAAGAAGTTTAAACTGGTATTAACCTCCAAAACAAACAAACAAAAACCTCTTGTAGTTTACATATTCACACATGATTTACACATAAACATTGTCATGTAGTTACTGTTCTTGCGATGAAAACACAAATATCAATTTGAAAGTTTGTTGCCAAAGGAAATTATTTATAAAGTCTTCGTTAGCATGCCTTGAAACACTCTATCTTGGTGAGCGTATTAAGAGCCTTGTTCGCATTCAAGTTACCAACATAAATATACAAAAGTGTTAAGATTGTTATTACATTTCCAAAATTATAAAGATTATCATTTTTTTAAGTCAGCTTTTATGCTGTTAACTGATCACATAGCATTTTATGATAAGACCATTCATTGATATTTTCAGTGTAATGACATCATTCTATGATTAGAACATTTATTGATATTTTTAGTGTAATGACATCATTCTATAATTAGCCCATATTTTTACATGACATTTAAGGTTTTATTTTTCAAGAAAACTGTTAAATTATTTGAAGACATGTCAAGTAGTAAGTACAAGGCCCTGGGTTTGATTCGCCCCTTAGCCTAAACTTTATTATGATCTGTTACATTTGCACGACAGATAAAGCTCTTATACCATCTACCAAGTTGATAGGTTCGGCAGCTAGCCTTTAGTATTTATCCAAGCCAGTGTGATATCCCGCTGATCTGTTCCTCTAGGCAAAAGCTTTAAAAGCCTTATTTATTAAAACACTAGAAAGTGATAACATATCAATACATATCTCAAGATATTTTCACATTGTTTGAAGTAGTTCTTGCAGTGATTGTTTTATAGTCATTTATCTCAATTTAGAATGCTATTTAATGTTTGTATCGTGACTTCTAGAAATATTCTCGAATTCTATTCTAATGCATCCAGACATTAATCACGGTTGCTATTATTTACTGAAAGGAACATGCATGGGTACAAGAGATGGGTGAGGAGGAAGCCTGCTTTGCTTAAAATGACTTTTATCATATATCCTTTGAGAATGTGGCCTAAAAAGACAAAATGATATTCATAAGCAAAAAAAATGCACTGCCAGTTTAAAATTGGTCACATTACTGAGTCCTGTGTTCCAGTGTCAGAATTACTGTTCCTCTTTAACCGTTATTACCATGCTAAATATCTAAAATGGACTTGTCCATCTTTCAATTTGGACAGATCTATTAATTGTTTATGGGGCTGCTTATTACAAAATTTACTGGCTGAATGGTGAATAGTGCAGACCATGATCAGGCTGTACAGATGTGCAGGCTCAGATCTTGGTCTGCACTGATTGTAAAGCCAGAGTCGGTTGCCTCCAGCTGGGTGAGGGTTCAGCACAGAGTCTCCAAAAGCAAGTACATAAATAAAAGTTAACACAACTAAACAAAAGCATTTTACCTTCCATGAGAATATGCAACAAATTGCTCAAGTACAGTGTCTGTTAGAGGCCAAATGACATTATGAAGATATAGTATAAATTATGATCATCTGTCGAGAAAAGGAAGTTTGCTGAGAGCAAAAAAAGTTGTTGTTGTTGATGTTGAAGTAATGGCAAATCAAGCTTAACTTTAAAATATTAGGGCAAACTTAGAGATTAAGTATAGCTATATATCCTAAATTGACAAGAACTATTAAACTGAATGCTTTGATTCAGCATGACAAATGAAGCTCTGAATGAGCAGACTATAATTTTGGTCAGACTTTAACATGTGCTTTGAACAAACAAATGTGGAACTAAATCTAGAACTCTGTGATAATGTCTCTATTTCTACATGATACAAGTCAGAAAATGTCTTGGTTAAGTCTGGGTTTTATGACGGCTGATATCACATGATCAAGTTATTGACATATTTGTCAGGGATCTTACATTAGCTCAATTAATATTTCAGCTGCTCAAACAAGGCAGTCAGTCGCCCTTGCCTTCCTCAACCATTTTATGTTTGTATGAAAATTGCTTGGAATATGGAAAATCCTATTTAACCAAAACCCAGAGGTTTATTTGATCAGATGAATTTTAAACATCTCTTTCAAGTACATGAAGACATCGGCCTTAAAACTGACTGTTCCATTGGATCTAAAGCTGGCTTTGCTATTCTTGAATGTAGTCAAAGATGTATTTAAACTAAGACAATCTGTTTGCATCAGACTGTGTCATTTTTATGAAAGCACTTAAGGAAATTTCGTTTACTCCAAAAATTTGACTGGTTTAATCGATTTGTCTAATAACCATTCTTTGCAAATCCATTTAATATTGGCATAATTACTGCCCTTTGTTATTTTTAAAGTGATTTTGAAATATTCTGAACTAGATTTTGATGAAGGACGACTTGTGGCTCCTCAGAAACTAATTTCATTTTACTGATATTTCTTTCAAGGAAGGGTCACTGGGACAGCAGTGTATTATTTGTCAACCTCCGTCTCTTACAGGCCATGAGATAATTGATACTAGACTATGATGGCTTGACCATTATAGCAAAGAAAATGTTCAACAGCAGCTTATTGTTCGTAATTCTAGGGTCTTCTATTGCTTTGTGGTAACATTTTAATCTTGATACTTTTTCTCTAATTTCATTCCAGTACTTTGGCTTGTAAACTCATTTTTTTTCTTTTCTCTAATGTTTAAGAATCTTCATAGCTCAACAAATGGTGATCTCATCCATCGGAAGTATTTCCTTGTTTGACATTTTTTTTTCAGTAAATCAGCCTAACAGTTAATTGAACTAAACAACACTTGAGTAATGTGTATTCAAGTAATGCAGAGTATATTGTATTACATCATAGTAAAAAAAAAAAAAAAAAAAATCTGCTCCTATATTTAAGATCGCATAGAACTTTTGTGCATTCACCGTTTAATATATTATATATAGTGGTGAAAAAGTGTGATCTGCTTCTTGTTTTTTATGCCCCAAAGGGAGGCATATTGTTTTTTTTAACTGTTCATCTGTCCGTCAGTCCAACAGTTGGTCCGTCATTCCATCCGAAAACTTTAACATTGGCCTTAACTGAAAAAAATTCCTTATTAGTAAGTGGATTTAGTTCATACTTGTACACAACATCCCTTTAGACAATACCTTCCTACTGACATACAGTTTAATGACCTTGACACCTGAATGACTTCAAGGAACATCATAGCGCCACTTCGGGGGCATTGCCATCTTTCAGTGACTTCTTGTTTTTATAGCACTTTGGACGTTTTCACATTTACCCCTTGATATATTATATATATATATTGTTATATTATATATCATATATATCTTCCATCTGACACATTGTCACTGTTGTAACACTGTGCTACCACAGATATTCTCATTCTGACACTGTAGGTAACTTGTACAGCTCCTTTAGATAACAGTAGGCTCTGGCCCACACTGTTTCGCTAAAAAAATGATAAATATAAAAGATATAAATTTGCAATAAAATGTGAAGGAGTTAGCAGGTGAAGGATAATTTTACTGATCAGTAAATTTTGAAGCTCCATATGAAACTCACTATTTAACAGAAAGAATAATAAAAACAAAACACATTTCTCTTAGAGCATGCTCCTCATGGTAGCCCCCTTCCACGTGAGCCTGCACTTCCTAATGTCAGTCACCTTTCATTTAAATGATATAGAAAACTTTTTAAGTCCCCCCCCCTTAATTGTTTAAACATGATTACATCAGTTTTATGAAAATTCCATGTCCAATTCTTTAGGAACAAGAAAATTCACTTCCAGTTATCAAAGTTAAGCATAGAAAAGGCTGTTTAACTTTGATCTGAAATCCAACTTTCTAAATACAGTTGCACTGACTGAGATATTTTCTGGTATGCAAATCAATTTCATTATAACATTCTTTAGATTTTAATGATTTTGATTTAGACAGAAATATAAATAGATTTAAATCACTTTAATTAAAGATGGGTATTTATAGTCGTATCATTCTATAAGGAGTGCAGTATATTAATAGCCTTAGGTTATTCCTGCACTGTCTATTTACATAAGAAAACTTAATGAAAACTACAGCATAGTTACATTCATATTTAGACACTGTCAGACAGACTATAAATATTTAGACAATACAAGCATATTTCATATAGTCTATAACTCTTGTATCATTTTACTTTCTAACATAGAGATACAAACAAAATCTCTGTGTCCAAGAAATTTTGAGCTGAACAGGTCATGATATTACAACCTAAGGAAATTTGCAATTTGCTAGAGAAACAGACTGACATATCTGTACGAATTCTTGGAGACGGAAATATAAAATGTCCTTATGAAAAAAGGTAAGGTTTAATGCAGGGCTCCCGAAAAACGAAAATTTGCCGGTTTTGACCGAATTTTATCTCTATGGACCGATTTCGATGTCCAAAAGTCCTTAAAAAATCGGTCCAGATAATTTCCAAAAAAAAAATCTGTCTAACTTTTCAAAAAACAGTCAAAATTTCACACCAAAACCTCTATTGATCGCTAATCTGGTACTTCACACCTGTCATAAAACCATAAAACTATCACTGTTGCCCGCGGCAATTATCGCCAATTAACTTGTAAACAAGTAAAAGTATGCTTGATTTGCAGCCGGCCAATCAATTAAAGTTGTCCGGCTCAAACTGTGAAATATAATTTCATCGAAATCATACTCCCTGCAGCGGTTACTTCCCCTGATCAGTACAGAAAACAGTCAAAGTAGACAAGCGTGATGTAACCGGTGCGAGGAGTGTGCATCGAAATAGGCGATAACTGTCGTCTGCCTTAATTTCATTAAGGGCTTAATAGTACTTGTAGAGGCTAGCTGCAGCACAAAGAACACTTTAAAATATCAGTGACTAGTTTGATGTTGTTAAATTTGCTCTAATTCTACTTTCGCTTTGAAAAACACATATTTTCGCGACGTCAACACTATGATAACTCAAATTGTTCTTTGCCCTTAAATCTTTTCTATTTTTTTTTTGTCGGGGTGGGGGGGTCGAGGTCTCGGACCGATTGAGATTTCAAAATTTTAGGAGCCCTGGTTTAATGTTCTTGCAGGAAAAGGCAAAAGCATCTGTCTTGCAGGTGTGTTTAATGTTCTTGTATGAGAAGGTAGAATCATAATGTTCTTAGAGGAAAAGGTAAAAGTATCAACTGTCTTGCAGAAAAGTGTTAAATGTTCTTGAAAGAAAAAGTAAAAGCATAAATATTCTTAAAGGAAAGTGTTAAATGTTCTTGTAGTGAAAAGTAAAGTCATAAATGTTCTTGTAGGAAAAGGTAAAATCATAAATGTTCTTGTAGGAAAAGGTAAAAGCATCTACTGGCTTACAGTAAATGTTAAATGTTCTTGTAGTGAAAAGTAAAGTCATAAATGTTCTTGTAGTGAAAGGTAAAATCATAAATGTTCTTGTAGGAAAAGGTAAAATCATAAATGTTCTTGTAGTGAAAGGTAAAATCATAAATGTTCTTGTAGTGAAAGGTAAAATCATAAATGTTCTTGTAAGAAAAGGTAAAATCATAAATGTTCTTGTAGGAAAAGGTAAAATCATAAATGTTCTTGTAGGAAAAGGTAAAATCATAAATGTTCTTGTAGGAAAAGGTAAAATCATAAATGTTCTTGTAGGAAAAGGTAAAATCGTAAATGTTCTTGTAGTGAAAGGTAAAATCATAAATGTTCTTGTAGTGAAAGGTAAAATCATAAATGTTCTTGTAGGAAAAGGTAAAATCATAAATGTTCCTGTAGGAAAAGGTAAAATCATAACTGTTCTTGTAGGAAATAGGTAAAAACCTAAATACTCTTAAAGAAAAAGGTAAAAGCATCTACTGTCTTACAGGAAATGTTAAATGTTCTTTAAGTGAAAGGTGAAATGATTAATGTTGTTGTAGGAAAAGGTAAAATCATAAATGTTCTTGTAGGAAAAGGTAAAAGCATCAACTGTCATGCAGGCAATGTTAAATGTTCTTGTAGGAAAATTCACTTACAGGGAAGCAGGGTTTCCACTGGCCAATTTTATTTTTCCGCCAATGGGGAGGGTTCCGGGAGGGAGCTCCCGGCCGTCGAAAATTTTTCAATTTCTCATTTTGAAAGACTTAATTTACAGCATATCTAGAGCTTCAACTGTTATGAATATTTTATGGCATTAAAGCATTTTAAAATGATAAATATAATATTTTTCTGACTTTAATTTTCTAAAATCTACATACATCATATCAACAAATTACAATTGATTTATCATTATCAGGGCTCACACTGGCTTAAAAAAATAATAGCCAATATTCTTAATTTAAAAAAAATGATAGCCAAAAGTTCAGATATATTGATACCTCCACTGTTTTCTTAGATCTACATAAAACCATGGCTTTAATTAGCATATAGAAATTAAACTTGCAGACATTCACAGAATGCAGCCCTTTTTTCTGAATCACTTACTGAAAAATGGCATCATCACCAATGTACTTATATTTTTTTGTCTTTGTACTAAAGATTTTTAAACAGAACATTGCTTCTTTTCCTTTTAAATAATTATAAAAAAATCGGAGTCGCGAAAATATGTGACAATTGAAAATTTTTCTGTTTTCTGCAGAAATATATATAATTTTGGTTGTTCTATATTAAATTGTGTGGGAGTAAATACTTTTTAATTATTTTAACATTGCTTTCCACTGGCGATGTAATCAAGCAGCCTAAAACAAATTTCAAAATTTGCAATTTCAGCGATTAATTCTCCCAACATGTGACCGTCGACAATAAGGTCAAACTGACATGTAATCGCCGCTGGCAGTAACACTTTTCACAACTTTCATCTGGATTTATCAATAAGCAATCAATTAGGGCATTTTTTTTAAATATACATCGGAAAAATAATTTTTTATGCTTTTTCGCCACTTCCAAATATTTTTTCGCCTTAATCGATTACAGGAAAGGGCAAAAGCATACAGGAAAAGGTTAAAGCCTAAAATGACTTACAGGACAGGCAAAAGCATAAATTGACTTACAGGAAAGGGAAAAAGCCTAAATTGACTTACAGGAAAGGATAAAAGCATAAATTGCTTTACAGAACAGGGCAAAGCCTAAATTGACTTACAGGACAGGGCAAAAGCATAAATTGACTTACAGGAAAGGGAAAGAGCATAAATTGACTTAAAGGAAAAGGTAAGGGCCTAAATTGACTTACAGAAAAGGGCAAAAGCCTAAACTGACTTACAGGAAAGGATAAAAGCATAAATTGACTTACAAGAAAGGGCAAAAGCATAAATTGACTTACAAGAAAGGGCAAAAGCATAAATTGACTTACAGGACAGGATAAAAGCATAGATGTACTTAGAAGAAAGAGTATAAATGTTCTTGCAGGAAAAATTACAAGCATAACTGTTCTTGCAGGAAAGGTTAAAAGTGTACGAAATGTTCTTGTGGGAAAAACTGAAGGCATATTTATGTACTTACACAAAAGGGTAAAAGTTTGAAAGTTCTTGTAAGAAAGGGTAAAAACACTAATGATTTTACAAAAAAGGGTGAAAGTGTTAATGTTCTTACAAGAAAAGTTTTAAGTGTGAATGCTCTTGAAGGAAAGAGTAAAAGCATTAATATTCTTACAGGAAAGAGTAAAAGTGTGAATGTTCTTAAAAGAAAGGTTAAGAGTGTGAATGCTCTTGGAGAAAAGGATATAAGCATATATGTACCTACAGGAAAGGATGAAAGTGTGAATATATAATTATTCTTATTGGAAAGGGTAAATATGTGATAGTTCCTGCTAGTAAGGGTAAAAACAAAAAATGCTCTTACAGGAAAGGGTAAAAGTGTGAATATTCTTGTAGGAAAGGATAAAGCTGTGAATGTTCTTGTAGGAAAGAGTAACAGTGTGAAAGTTTTTGTAGGAAATGATAAAACTGTGAATGTTCTTGTAGGAAAGGGTAACAGTGTGAAAGTTTTTGTAGGAAATGATAAAACTGTGAATGTTCTTGTAATAAAGGGTAAAGCTGTGAATGTTCTTGTAGGAAAAGGTAACATTGAATGGGTAAAAGCATTAAAGTACTTACAGGAAAGGGTAAAAGCGTAAATGTACTGACAGAAAAGGGTTTTAGGATAAATTTTCTTACAGAAAAGGGTATAAGCATAAAAGTACTTACAGAAAAGGGTATAAGCATAAAAGTACTTACAGAAAAGTGTATAAGCATAAAAGTACTTACAGGAAAGGGTAAAGGATAAATGTACTTACAGGAAAGTGTATAGGATAAATATACTTATAGGAAAGGGTATAGAATAAATGTACTTACAGGAAAGGGTAAAGGATAAATGTACTGACAGGAAAGGGTAAAGGATAAATGTTAAAATAGCATTTTTAGACTTTATATGCACCTGTAATTATACAGGACTTTTTGTGACAATACAGCAGAATGTGGGGGCATCTGTGTCCAATGGATATATCTTTAGTTAATTCTTCAGTTGAACTAGAAAAAAATATATGTAATTGCAAGTGTACACGAACACTTGTAAGGTGTGTGTTATGGTATTCACAGAACTGATATGTTACGTATTGCCTTAATTAGCATAGGAAATATGTGGATGTGAAAATATTTGATATAAACATGAAACATGTTTGTATGCATTTTGCAGACATCCTTTGCAGAAATTGTTGACATACCAGGATTTCACTTGATAATCTGACATTGCAATCACACATAATTATCTTCTGCAAATGATTCCTCCAGAAGAAAACAATACGAAAACACAGACTCGGAAATTTGCCCACAATTAATATGCTTGTGTGCAAGAGAATGACGTTAGATTTATCAATCTATCAAGCTGTCAGCTATGCATCGCTTCCTAAAAGAACTCCCCTCTAGTGTTTTTTGCCCTTGTGTTTCATGTTTCTGTTCTTTTGTGCCATTTTTCTTGTATGTATGCGTCTGTATGAGCATTTTGACCTAAGTTTTGAAAAAGTGGGTGAATTTATGTGAGGTTCTCGTGCAGTACGTATGACTTTCTGCCTCAGAAAAAACAGAGCAACATGACATTGTGACATTCAATGGTATTAAATGGAAGGCTTTATATGCTCTTATTACCATCCTGACTGGAATACAAATGAGGCAGTTTAATGTAGTATTATTGGTTATAGCTGGGGAAATATTGCTTTTCCTCTTAATATAACATGTATTACATTCGATAAAGTCTGATCAGAGTTGCTTTTTTCTTCAATAAGTTACAGATAGTGATCGATTATTTTGACCCAAAATTCAAATACATGGCTTGAAGCATAATTCATATGTTTTAAGGTATATTTTTGATTACAGTATTATATAATTTAGTGTAATTTACTTGATGATGCCACACACCTATCTACATGTCCTATCTGCACTTGTAACCTCACCCAACCATTTCCTGCAGCCAAAAAGAAGAGAATGAATTCTCTCACATGTTGGTCTAAAGTAAGTACAAAAAAAAAAAAACCTTTCAAAACATGGAACAGTAAAATGAGGGACAGTGCTGTTAAAAAATTATCTCCCTTACTCAGATAACATCAAAGGTAGACCAAATAGCACTTTGGTCCTTTCAGTTGGAATCCTCTGACTTTATCCTTGTTTCTGTTTGTGATAGTCTTGACTTTTAGTTGTGAAAAATGTCATTTATAAATTAAATTAAAAGTGAAGTTTAACAAAAAACAACCTTTATGGTGTTAGCAAAACATGTTGCTAAAAAAATGTTTAATCTGACTACCATTGTTGCAAATAATTAAGCTTCATTATTACCCTACCAAAAGAGTAAATAGCGATGAAAGCAGAGGAATCCAGATGGAAGGACCAAACTAATATTAGAGAATATTCAGGGTAGATAATCCACTACTGTCCCCCATTGTTTAGCTATTGAAACTTTTAAACATAGATAGAAAACATGTTAATTCTGATGCTTTAATCAATATAATCTAAACTTGTATGCACTTACACACAAATAATATAGTAGTTTAAACAATCCTGTGTCTTTATCTGAAAAAAAAAAGCTTGAAATTGATTGAATGAAAATCTTAGTCAGAATTTTAGTCTGATGTACATTTATTAACTGTTTCAACATCATTATGTCTCCTCCCAAAAATGGGGGAGACATATTGTTTTTCCTCCGGTTGTCCGTCCGTCCGTCCGTCTGTCTGTCCATCACAAAATCGTGTCCGCTCTGTATCTTCCAAAGCCCTTGAAGGATTTTTATGAAACTTTGGTCAGATGTTCACCTCATCAAGGCGACGTGCAGAACCCACTTTGCGGGTGTGGTGTCTCAAGGTCAAGGTCACACTTGGAGGTTAAATGTCAAATGCCACAAAATCGTGTCCGCTCTGTATCTTCCAAAGCCCTTGAAGGATTTTTATGAAACTTGGGTCAGATGTTCACCTCATCAAGGTGACATGCAGAACCCACTTTGCGGGTGTGGTGTCTCAAGGTCAAGGTCACACTTGGAGGTTAAATGTCAAATGTCACAAAATCGTGTCCGCTCTGTATCTTCAAAAGCCCTTGAAGGATTTTTATGAAACTTGGGTCAGATGTTCACCTCATCTAGGTGACATGCAGAACCCACTTTGCGGGTGTGGTGTCTCAAGGTCAAGGTCACACTTGGAGGTTAAATGTCAAATGTCACAAAATCGTGTCCGCTCTGTATCTTCAAAAGCCCTTGAAGGATTTTTATGAAACTTGGGTCAGATGTTCACCTCATCAAGGTGACGTGCAGAACCCACTTTGCGGGTGTGGTGTCTCAAGGACAAGGTCACACTTGGAAGTTAAATGTCAAATTTTACAATCGTCTGACTCAATACTACCTGCAGCAACTGGCTGGGGGGAGACATATGTTTTTGTTCAATCAAAAACCCATTTCTAGTTTAAGTAATTTTTGATATAAATCAGGATAAACTTTGATATAGTTTCAGATATAAAAAATATTTAACCCCATAACATCTGATTTATTTGCCACTGGACTATTAAACTGGCTACATATACTAGCCAGAATTTGATAAATCAAGATAAGATATATAATTTATGTACAGGTGGAAAAGAAATACAATCAAATGAAAAATTTTGAGATTGAAACTGATACATTGTCTGTGAATCAGGTCAGTTACCTCATTACACAGTAAGGAAAAAAAAGCAAGGAAGTGTCTGGTTTGGTTCTGTTTTACCCTTACCCTGCTTGAGGTAATTGACTCTGCCTTTGCGACCAGTGCAACCAAGGTCTGCCTGTAAAACAGTGCAGTCTGATCATGGTCTGCACTATTTGGCATTCAGTCAGTAAAATTTTCAGAAAGCACCCCCATGAACAATAATTAGATCTGTCTATTCCAGATATATAGGATGGTAAGGGTTTAAGTCTTTCAACAACATGAAAAAAAAAGCTTTCCGGTTAGCAGAAAATTAATATAACGGCATTCCTGGCCATGGAAGTTGACAGCATACAATACTCTTAGTAACATTTTTCCTTTTTGAAGGCACTCACTGTACTGTGAACTAACAAACAATTTGTCCAGTATATAACATTACATTAACAGCAGATATCTAGGTTATTATTACCAGTAACCCAAATAGTTGGCTTCTAAATGTCTTCTGATGACACTGGTGCATGATTACATAAAAATCACTTTAAAAGAAACACTTATTTTTAGGGTAATGTTACTGTTCTCAGGTCAGCAGTGGGCACTATGTAAGTTTTCCAAGGTAATTGTAGATGAGCCTACTTAATTTGGCGTTGACGGTTTGACCCATTTTATAGACCTTATTTTTGTTATTGTCAAACCCTTGAAAAAAGACATTGCCTATCAAAATTTTCTCGATGTCTCTTCAAGTCTGATTAGTTGGACTAATTGTGAATATAATTATGTTGCAAAGCACAACATTATATACAAGTGGTTTATGTAATAATAATAATATGTAATTGAATTTATATAAATGTGTTACGTCAGTTGCTAAATTTCTTGTTTTTGTTTGTGTTTTGTTTTGTTAAAAACTAACAGTTTTTTTCACAGAATGGTCATTGACTAACAATTTGATTGTAACTATCCATGTATATTGCATCTGTCAATACCCATCTACAGATACATTGTCACCGAATGCAATATTTCGTGATTGTTAAAAAAAAAAAATGGGTAGTTCCTCCATCATAGGCTGTAGCTTTGCAAAACAGTATAAAACTTGTATTTAGAATTTCTATTTTTCTATTTCTATAAATACAGTCCACTCTCGATATCTCGAATTTGAGCGGACTGTACAAATAACTTTGACTTAGCCGAAATTTCGACATGTCCGAAGTTGGTATACCTACCAATGATTTGTGTCAGTTATACGTTCATCATCCCGTACAAAGCAGCAATGTTCATTAAGTGTGATTCTAGCGCATCGGTCGAATGTTTCACTTTCTTACCTCTGCTAAAAATCAATTTTCAGAACGATATTTCTATTTTTAGATAGGGAAATCCACAGTTACTTTTCAGCCAATCAGTGACTAGCTTACAACTAATCGTAACATACATACATTTGACAACCCAAAATGTAAACAAACAATTCATGCTCGCATGTTACTTTTGTATTTTACTGATCAAAGTGTTTTTTAATATGTATACGTAAATAAACCAATAATAATAACAAAAAGGTTAAAATCAAGATTGTTAGATTGTTTGCGGACGTTCTATTGCTGTCTTCCAACGTTGCGGGTAACGTAAACGCATTTCGGTCAGCCTTTTTTGGCAGCAGTAAGTTTACGATAGAGAAAAGTTAATCCTTGAAAACACAGTGACTTTCCTGACCCTGTTTTTGCACAAACAAATGTGTCCTTTTTTTCATCAATGATTGCACGAAGTACAGATTTTTGAAATGGATTAATGGAGCGATAATTTAAACATTTTGCAAGTTGATCAAAGTTTATATCTTCCAGAGACATTATTTTCTTTACAAAAATGTGAGAAAAGACCTTTCTATTTATAATTTTTGCAGTCACATGATCGTTTCAACCAATGAAAATTGGTGTAAAGATTTTTTGGTTTTTTGGATATTGGTGCACTTTCATTGGTTGTTTAAAAGTTCATTGTAAATGTCAATATCATAAATCTACTCTTGTTAAAGCAGCGGTGTGAAGTAACGGAAGTGTATTCACTTAGCTGCTGAGGGAGCGTAGTGATGAAACTGCATACTCATGATGGTAAAATTCCAGTCTGGAATGTACAGCACTACTTAACATATATTCTACCAATTGAAGTATTCGGGGAATAAAACTGCTTTTCACATTTGATTCGAGTACATGCTATATTTCCATGAATTTCAGTGGTTTTAAATCTTAAAACTCATTTTCTCATTAAGTGTATATAGGCTTAACTTATTCCTCCTACCTACATTTTCATATTAAAACCAGGCATTATTTATTATTTTATTCAAATGATCATCACAACAAAACAGGTGAAAAACCTGAAAAGATCCTAATTTAAGTGCATTTTTTAAAGGTGCAAACAACAAACAAACAGAGACACGATCAGTTCTCACTTTGAATTACCTAAAATTGACAATTAACATCCCTATTTAATTGTAATTTGTAAAGTTGCAATCCAAAATAATCGTTGACATGCTTAATTGGTCCGATTATTTCTCACCTTGGAGGCACCGACAATAATGGGGTTATCCGTAAACTTTCACGCTTCGAATTACCAAGTGGAAAAATACATTCGAAATTACAAGACAGGACTGAAAAACACGACCGACTTAGCCTAAGTACTCACATGTCGAATTTGACTCAACAGGAGTTAAAAAATATAAATAAAGAAGGGTTATTGACGAGGCCTGGTTAAATAATACAAATAAAGAAGGGTTATTGACGGGACCTGAAAAAAAAATCGACTCAGCCGGAAATTTGACTTAAACGACTTTGACACACCGAGTGTGAACGGTAAATATAAAGTCCACTAAAGACTTCAGTTTATTTATACAATTCATCTGAAACTTGATTGAGATGTTTAGATTGAGTTTGTTCAGCAATTTAATGTCAAATTTCACTTGACTGCATTAGCGATTAGAAGTCGTACTGTCAAAAAGTTTAGTAATCAAGCGATGAAATTAATTTGATAGAAATCAGAGGTACTGTGGAAAAAATGTTTTCACTTTGAATTGAGTTACTGACTGCTATATTTAGGAAAAATGATTCAGCTATCAGAGGCAGTAAGGGTGACATAAAATCTGTCTGAAGGATTCATTCTTGGGAATTTTCGTACTTTGTTTTAGTTATGTAGTAGTTTGGGACATTTATCCATGAAAGGAATGCCTGTGCCGAGACTGGTGAAGAAAACCCCATGTTGCCGAACATGTCACATGGTACAGCAAGCACCTGCTTTTCTATATTGAACCTGAATTCCCCAAATGAGCATTTATGAAAAATTGTGTTTTCCTGAGCAATTTTTCGGTCAGAAAAAAAAAAGAATTCACCAACAGTAATGAGGGAGAGAAGAAAAAACTTGTTTTTATTTCTACTATGAACAAGCTGCTTTTAACAGGGTGTGAATCATCAGTTTTCTTGTCCTTGGCCCCCAACTTCCTTTAACAAAATTTCATCAACAGGGCTTCTATCATGAAAACAGCAAAGATTATTTCAAATGCATTTCCAAGGATTTGCTGAAAACAAGTTGCAAACATTTGCACCTGTTGTTTCAGAAGGAAGAGAGATCGGTGCAGAAAGTTTTGAAGGCAATAGGAAAGTAATATTTTACTGGCTTTCTAAGAGTGTCTATAAAAACAACCAGTAAACTTGTCTGCTATAATCAATCCTTGCCAAAGAGATTGCAAAACCTAATGTTAGGAAAACAAGAATGCTAATGTATAAGTTACTGACCTGTTGATATGAAAATCCTTGATAAATTATGTAAATGACTTTTGTGTTAATCCTTGGCAAAGTAGTGCTCTGAAATACATGGCTGTATTATTGAGATACACTTCAACTTGAACAGGCTGCTAAGTAGAGGTGGTCTTATATTTAAGCATAATAATAATGCACGTAAGTTGATTCAAATGTCTTCGAAGTTGCAGAATTCACAGGAAATGTGATTTGCAGAATGTTCCCAACGTGAATCAGATTGTTTCCCAGCGAACTGAATTATATCTAACTTGTGTAATTCCAAACTTGCCAAGAATGTGCAGGTCGATCCCTCCTACAAGGTGCTTTACTCACGTACACAAATATTGTACTTTCAATATTGATGTGAAAACAATTCAACTAATAGGACTAGAGCCCAGGGGAGCAAGAATTGGAGACATTGATATACCCAAGGGGAATAAAAATCCACTTCATAGAAGCAGCTGTGATGACCAACACCAGAAAAGTTTTTTTTAGTGTCAAAATACAGTCTGTGCCAGTTGTCTGGATTATCTGTTAAAGTTGTTACAATGTTAAATATAATATTTTGTTGTTGTTGTTGTTTTTTTGATGTTTTGAAAGATATAATGCACATTGCATTTCTTATTGCTGTTCTTGGCAGTGTCCTTCACTGAGGTAGAAACATGACATTAATATACACATTGCCAGTTGGTCACTATACAAATGTCAAGGTCAGACTGCAGTTTCTAATGCAGGGGCTATAAGAAAACAGGCCATTGGTCTCTTCCTCAGTGTTATAACACATGAAAATGTCTATGTAAGGCTAAGTAGCAGCTTTCTCATCAGAGGAAGGGTCAGGGGACACTAAGAATACATAGACATTTACTAGTCGGCATTTCTTTATATTTGCTATACATTTTTGTATGATTACAGACAAATTATGATTACAGACAAAGTGATTCTTTTGGAATGATGTGTAGACAACCTTTATTTTGTTTCAAATTAAACTTCTCTTGGTTCTGCTCTTCAGAGTTAAAAATTTTGTGTCATTATAAAAAAAGTTGACACTTGTTGAAACTTGGGTACAACAAAATAAAAAAATGTTCACAAAAATTGGCCGATATAATATAAGGTATGAAAAGACAACTTTTACCAGCTGTTGACAAAATAATAATTGTAGAGTATTGATTAATGTTTCTGTGTTGAAGACGAAAAATGATAAAGCTTTATTCAGGTTTTGCATGCACAAAAACTGGAAAAGAGAATATTGAAAGAAATATGGCACTTTTGCATGTTCAATAGATATATATTATCCTCAGATTTTCCTGTATATTAAAGAACTTCAGCATTTGCACAGACTTGCATAGTGTTCAAGTGTGGATAATTAGTCCATTATCATTGAGTGAAATCTGTCCAGTAATGTGAAACTTCAATCGAATCAGTAATTGTTGAAATGCAAATTTGATCAAATGGTTAATAAGAGATAGGATTTTTAGGCTTTGTTCGATTTTATAATTGGTTGGTACACAAACTTTAAAAAAATCCCTTTAATTGTCACTTAAAAAGCTTTTAAAATGCACATTTAGACATTTAGTCTGGTTAGTTGGAGAGCTGTCATGTACTTGATAATGATATATCAACAATCATACAGAGAGATTTTGTGAAAAAAAAAAAAAGAAAAAAAAAATCCCTTCGATTTTGGTCCAGGTATACTTCAGTTTTAGAAGTTTTACGTTATACTAGGCCCACACAGAATACCTATATCTTTTTGCAAATTTCTGCCATGGTGATTTTCAATCTATTTGTCCTGTATTTTTGTAAAGTATGTAAAGCTTAGCAGCAGTATTAAACAGTTAATTAAAATAATGGCTTTTCAAATAAATCTCTGATTCTTTACAACTTACTGATTTGTTATTAATTTTAGAATTTTCTAATTGTCTTTTATAAAATTGTTCCTAATAACATTACTGTAGCATACAAAGAACATTTTAATGTTGAATCATATGAAGTTGATTTTTCATTTTCTTTTGGTTTTGATGGTGAACTTTATTAAATTGCTTGCCAAAATAATGAAATAAGGGAGAATATTTTGTACTTTCCCTCTGGTGAAAGATTATTTATTGACAAAAATTTTAATGTAGAAATATCAGTTAAAATAGAATTATAAGTTGAAAATCTATTCAAATATAATTAAAGTGTCTCCTTAAGTTAATGCTTGCAAACTTGTTTCCCTTACCTTAGGTTTTAAATTTTAAATTTGATTTTGAATAACTAAATATTTCTTTAATTACTGTATTTATCAAAGTATAAAACAAACTCACAAGAAGTCAGCAAACACTTACTTGCTTTGTATATTCTTCCAGTAATTCCGTCTTTTCTGTAACAAGTTTTCTCAGTAAGTCAATATACTATGTATATTTTCTCTATTCCAACGGTAGAATCTGATAGGTAT
The DNA here is from genome assembly GCA_012932295.1 of Cyclina sinensis. Lineage (NCBI taxonomy): Eukaryota > Metazoa > Mollusca > Bivalvia > Venerida > Veneridae > Cyclina > Cyclina sinensis. Next base: position 46,217,402 of record JAAONU010000019.1, on the reverse strand, counting down.
CTATCTGTGCACAGACATACACAAACACTGGTTTCTTGGGATTGTGGATTGTCCCGTAGATACTGTAACAAGTTATACAGCAGTGATACTCAACAGTTTTTGCCGGTGAGATTCACTCCTGTTTTCACAGGTAGGCATTGCTAGCAACAGCTGAAGACTTCTACAGCTAACTGCAACAATTAATCCCAATAGTGTTTTTTATAATGGTGGTCTCACATACACATTTTGTTTGGTATGATAAAAGCAGAAAACAAGCTGTTATCTGTGCATTTTTAGCTCACCTGTCACGTAGTGACAGAGTGAGCTTTTCTGATCACCTTTTGTCCGTCGTCCGTCGTCCGTCCGTCCGTCCGTCCGTCAGTCCGTCCGTCCGTCCACAATTAGTTAGTTAACACTCTAGTGGTCACATTTTTGCCTCAATTGTCATGAAACTTGCACGGGATGTTTGTCTCATTGATATCTCGGACGAGTTCGAACATGGGTTATCAGGGTTGGAAAACTAGGTCACAGAGCCCAAATATAGAAAAACCTTGTTAACACTCTAGAGGCTACTTTTTCAGTCCAAATATCCTGGAAATTTGTCAGAAAGGTTCTATTGATGATTTCTAGCTCAAGTTCAAATATGGGTAATCTGGGTTCAAAAACTAGGTCACGGAGCCCAAAAATAGAAAAATCTTGTTAACACTCTAGAGGTTACATTTTCAGCCCAAATAATCTGGAATTTTGTCAAAAAGGTTGTTTTGACAATTTCTAGGTCAGGTTCAAATATGGGTCATCTGGGGTCAAAAACTAGGTCACAGAGCCCAAATATGGAAAAACCTTGTTAACACTCTAGAGGTTACATTTTCAGCCCAAATAATCTGGAAATTTGTCAGAAAGGTTGCTTTGACAATTTCTAGGTCAAGTTTAAATATGGGTCATCTGGGGTCAAAAACTAGGTCACGGAGCCCAAATATGGAAAAACCTTGTTAACACTCTAGAGGTTACATTTTCAGCCCAAATAATCTGGAAATTTGTCAGAAAAGTTGCCTTGAGGATTTCTAGATCAAGTTCGAATATGGGTCATCTGGAGTCACAAACTAGGTCACAGAGTCCAAATATGGAAAAACCTTGTTAACATTCTAAAGGTAGCAATTTCAGTCCAAATAACGTGGAAATTTGTCAGAAAGGTTCTATCGATGATTTCTAGCTTAGTTTTGAATATAGGTTTTCTGGGGTCAAAAACTAGGTCACAGAGCCCGAAAGTAGAAAAACCTTGTTAATCCTCTAGAGGTTACATTTTTAGTCTAAATGTCCTTGAAATTTGTCAGAAAGATTGTTTCAAAGATTTCTAGCTCAGATTTGGATATGGGTTATCTGGGATCAAAAACTAGGTCACATGGTTCAAATATGTAAAAAACTTTTTAACACTCCAGAGTTTACATTTTCAGTCCAAATATCCTGGAAATTTGTCAGACAGGTTTTCTTGATGATTTCTAGCTCAAGTTGGAGTATGGGTCATCTTGGGTCAAAAACTAGGTCACAGAGCCCAAATATGGAAAAAACTTGTTAACACTCTAGAGGTAACATTTTAATTCCAAATAACCTGGAAATTTGTCAGAAAGCATAATTCTATGGTTTCTAGGTCAAATTTGAATATGGGTCATCTGAAGTCAAAACATTTAGGTCACAGAGCCCAAATATTGAAAAACTTTGTACACACTCTAGAGGCTACATTTTCAGTCCAAATGTCCTGGAAATTTGTCAGAAAGGTTGTTTTGATGATTTGTAGCTCAGGTTTGGATATGGGTAATCTGGGGTCAAAAACTTGGTCATAGAGCCCAAATATGGAAAAAATCTTGTTAACACTCTAGAGATAACATTTTCAGTACAAATAACCTTGAAATTTGTCAAAGAGATTGTTTCAATAATTTCTAGGTCAAGTTTGAATATGGGCCATCTGGGGTCAAATAACCAGGTCCATAGCAACTTTGTTTAAAGCAGTCATACTCAGGTGAGCGATACAGGGCCATCATGGCCCTCTTGTAAATGTATTGAATGAAAATTGATCGGGCAGAAAGAGGTAAGACCAAGGCAAGGCAATGCATAGCAAAACCAAACCAGATTTTGACATTGAAAAAAAAATTTTTATTTTGGGTAGGGTATAAACAGACTCCTATGCAAGACAGAGTAATTGCAAAATACTGGATTGGGGCAAGGCATAACTATTATGAGGGCAAGGCAATTTGCAACAAATGACAAAGAAGAACAAAAAAGCAGGCTAGGATAGGTTATTAAGGTTTTGCAAGGCCAGATAATTAGGTATAACAAAGTCAGGTTATGCAAGACATGACCAAACAATACCAGGCTAGGCAAAATCAGACCAAGAAAAGGCCAGATGTTTAAAGTATAACAATGTCAGATTACACAAAATATGACTAAACAATACCAGGCTAAGCAAGATCAGACCAAGAAAAGACCAGATGTTTAAAGTATAACAATGTCAGACTACACAAAATATGACTAAACAACACCAGGCTAGGCAAGACCAGACCAAGAAAAGACCAGATGTTTAAAGTATAACAATGTCAGATTACACAAAATATGACCAAACAATACCAGGCTAGGCAAGACCAGACCAAGAAAAGACCAGATGTTTAAAGTATAACAATGTCAGATTACACAAAATATGACCAAACAATACCAGGCTAGGCAAGACCAGACCAAGAAAAGACCAGATGTTTAGAGTATAACAATGTCAGATTACACAAAATATGACCAAACAATACCAGGCTAGGCAAGACCAGACCAAGAAAAGACCAGATGTTTAGAGTATAACAATGTCAGATTACACAAAATATGACTAAACAATACCAGGCTAGGCAAGACCAGACCAAGAAAAGGCCAGATGTTTAAAGTATAACAATGTCAGATTACACAAAATACGACCAAACAATACCAGGCTAGGCAAGACCAGACCAAGAAAAGACCAGATGTTTAAAGTATAACAATGTCAGTTTACACAAAATATGACTAAACAACACCAGGCTAGGCAAGACCAGACCAAGAAAAGACCAGATGTTTAAAGTATAACAATGTTAGACAGATTACACAAAACATGACTAAACAACACCAGGCTAGGCAAGACCAGACCAAGAAAAGGCCAGATGTTTAAAGTATAACAATGTCAGACAGATTACACAAAACATGACTAAACGACACCAGGCTAGGCAAGATCAGACCAAGAAAAGGCTAGATGTTTAAAGTATAACAATGTCAGTTTACACAAAATATGACTAAACAACACCAGGCTAGGCAAGACCAGACCAAGAAAAGACCAGATGTTTAAAGTATAACAATGTCAGTTTACACAAACTATGACTAAACAACACCAGGCTAGGCAAGACCAGACCAAGAAAAGACCAGATGTTTAAAGTATAACAATGTCAGTTTACACAAAACATGACTAAACAACACCAGGCTAGGCAAGACCGATCAAGAAAAGACCAGATGTTTAAAGTATAACAATGTCAGATTACACAAAATATGACTAAACAACACCAGGCTAGGCAAGACCGATCAAGAAAAGACCAGATGTTTAGAGTATAACAATGTCAGATTACACAAAATATGACTAAACAACACCAGGCTAGGCAAGACCAGACCAAAATAAGCCAGGTTAAGCAGAACCATGATAATGAAATGGTAAAAGAAGACTAAAGGTTTGGCCTTATCTGGCCAGGATAGAGATGAAGAACAAGAACAGGTTAGACAAAGACTGAATGAAATAGTACATGAGAGTAAGACCAGGCAAGACAAGCTTAAATTATTGTTGCCTAGTTACAGGAAGACCAGATAAAGAATGAAAATAAGAACAGGAAAGGAGATCTAGAACAACATATGATAAAGCTATTTTAGCAATATTGCCAGGGTTAGGCAAGATCAGACGAGACAAGACCAGACAAAAATAGAATAGATGCTTGTTTTACAACAGAAATGCACAGGCATATTGATAATGCTTTTCAAATCGGCTTTAAAGATCTTGGTTGTGCGGAAAAGTATTAATGTTGTAACAGCTGCTGTATGCAGATTCAGGGCTTTAATTTTCTTTGGTAAAATCCTTCTTTCAACATAAAATTTGTAGGACTATAAAGTATTTAGATGTATTTAGAAGATGCTTGCCAAAGAGTGCAACTGTTGATCTGGATTTTAGACAGGCATTTCACATAATATGCAGTGAAGAAAATCTATGGTCCTCTTAATGTAGTTATAGCAGGGTCAGAGCCTTAATGCAGTGTAGAAACAGTTTGCCTTGTTGAACTTTTCGATAACAATTGAAGAAAGCCTGTTGAAAATAACATTTCTGTAAGTGGTCAAGTACATTTTAAGAATGTTTTTAGAAATGTAAAATGAGACAAAGTTCAAAAATAAATAGTTCTAGACAATTTGTTGTTCAAGTTCATGAACAGTTCATGAGAAGTTCACAGACATAATTATTTGAAAAGTAAATGAAAAGTTCCATTTGACTCTTGTCACATTTCTTGTGTGACCAAAATGTTTGAAGAATATTTCAGCTGCATTAATAGTTCTGTTGTTCATGAACAAATACAGAACATTTCCAAAGCAAATGTTTTTAAACAAGAACAGTTTAGGAACGATTGTTTCATTTATCTTACAGGTATGCCTGAAATGTTAATGAACTTTGGAAAAAAAGTTTCAGGCACTTATATGAATAAAAGGTAATTAGTGATTTAATACCACCTTCTCATTTTGATATAAATTTTTATGCCCCCTCTTCAAAGAAGTGGGGGTATATTGCTTTGCATTTGTCTGTCGGTCGGTCCGTAGACCAAATGGTTTCCGACCAAAAACTAAAGAATGCTTAGGCCTAGGAACTTCAAACTTGGTAGAATGATTGTCCATCACCAGTAGATGACCCTATTGATTTTGGGGTCAAGGGGTCAAAGGTTAAGGTTACATTGACCTTGTAGGTAGAAACGGTTTCAGACCAATAACTAAAGAACGCTTAGGCCTAGGAACTTCAAACTTGGTAGGATGATTGTCCATTACCAGAAGTTGACCCCTATTGATTTTGGGGTTAAGGGGTCAAAGGTCAAGGTCACATTGACCTTGTAGGTAGAAACGGTTTCCGACCAATAACTAGAGAACGCTTTGACCTAGACTCACCAAACTTGGTATGCTGGTTGGTCATCACCAGTAGATGACCACTATTGAATTTGAGGTCATTAGGTCAAAGGTCAAGCTCACAGGGACCTTCATCCTAAAAACGGTTTCTGATCAATAACTAGAGAAAGCTTTGACCTAGGTTCACCAAACTTGGTATTCTGGTTGGTCATCACCAGTAGATGACCCCTATTGACTTTGAGGTCATTAGGTTAAAGGTCAAGATCACAGAGACTTTCATCTTAAAAACGGTTTCCGATCAATAACTAGAGAACACTTTGACCTAGGTTCACCAAACTTGGTATGCTGGTTGGTCATCACCAGTAGATGACTCTCTATTGACTTTGAGGTCATTAGGTCAAAGGTCAAGCTCAAAGAGACTTTGACTCTAAAAACGGTTTCCGATCAATAACTAGAGAATGCTTTGACCTAGGTTCACCAAACTTGGTGTGCTGGTTGGTCATGACCAGTAAATGACCCCTATTGATTTTGAGGTCATTAGGTCAAAGGTCAAGGCCACAGGGACCTTGATTCTGAAAACGGTTTCTGATCAATAACTAGAGAACGCTTTGGCCCAACCACAAGCAATTAGGTGCTGTCAGGGGGCATTTACATTGTATGTTTTACAAACATTTCTTGTTTAAGAACAGAGGTAAAATTTAAGACCCAATGGTGTTCTGAAAATGTTCTAGAACTTTTTTTTGAAACTGTTGAAATTACAGACTTGCAAGATCATTTTTTAATACTTCATTGATAACTAAAAATCTCTTTTAAAGTTGTTCCTATAACACTTTTAAGCACACAATTATAACATATAAGCTGTATTCTATTTTAATAATTTTTCTTACTCATTTATCTAGAATATTTTAAGACCATTTTAAGAATTTTTGACCACTGAAACAGTTGAAAAACTCACAGTATCCTGCTGGCAGCAAATTGTGTTTGCCTTTGTGACCAGTTCAGACCATGATCAGCGTGCACATCCATGCAGTCTGATCATGATCTGCACTGTTCAGTATTCTTTCAGTATTTTAACAACTAACACCCCCATAAACAATTAATGGGTTTGTCCAAATTGAAAGATAGACAAGTCCACTTTAGATATTCAGCATGTTAAGGGTTAAATGCTTTTCTGGAACAGATCATGAACAGTCCTAAAGAACATATAAAAGACTGTTCAAGAACTGTTCATGAACTGTTTTAACTCCATACCCTATGCAAAAAAATCCTACCATTGTTCCATTTAATTTATTTACAACAGAATTCTAATAGCGTTGCCACTTTTTTTTGCTTCTACAGGAAGTGGCTGGTGCTGTGTATGGCCAGACCATTTGCAATAGGAACAGTATCATGATACAGAATGGCAAAAACACAGAGCAGTTTGCAAACTTTGTTTGATACCTGTTATAAGAAACACTGTTTATTCTACCATACTATAGTAAATACTCATTTTTTTGCTAAATTAAAAGATGAATTGAAGAGCTGCAAAAAGATTAGTCTTAGTAATAGCTTTTGCTTTTAATGTCAGAAAAAGAAATAAGAATCTTTTGTTCAGCATCTGACATCACAAATGTGTATACCTAGGATAGAAATTGTTTTTATTCTGATTTATTTGTTGACACGTAAATGCGTAAATACAGAAAATACCATCGAAAATCATGTGAAATTATTTCCTTTGTAATGCTTTATGAATGAAAAGTTAATTTTTGGTTTAAAAAAACTTGTTATAGATTCAGCAGCATGCATGTCTGGAATTACAGAAAAAATGCATTTAAATGTAGCAAAAGCCTGAAAACTAAATACTTGTTCGTCAAGTTTTCACTAAATTTAAAATTTATTTGAAATGTTGTAGTGTCTTGGTGTCTTTTTGTTGTCATTATTATCTTTTCGAACAAAACTGATTTTGGTTATCCAATATCCATGTTCAGATTTCATGCATGGTTCCTGGTCTCCTGACAGTTCATATATTTGTTACATCTCTGAACAAGGGTCAGTGACCCTTCAGTGCCCCTTTATTGTATCTCCAGTTTCTGAGAATGCACTGAAAAGCATTGCCAGGGGAACAGCTCTTAATTTTGGATGAGTAAATTATTTCATTGGTAACACTTTGGCTCTTCATGCTTTTATATCATTTTGTAGGAGCTTTTTTGAGAGTTTTGACACTTTTGTTGATATTTTATAGTTGAGGAAAGGATAGCTTGTTGGTACAACAAAATTCTGTAGGTGGATGAGAGTTGCAAAAATTTTTGCAATATCTCCTTCGTTATTGCACAAAATCTGCAGAGGTGTCAGATTGGGAAAAGCCATTTATTGCGACCATAAAGGTAATTGTTATCACGTGTAAGCATGTTATTGTAGGTGATAATTGCAGCTTAAATATCAGAGGGATTGGATATTTCAAAGGGACAGTTTATTGTCTTATGTACAGTTATTATACAATTATTGTGGTAGAACCATTAAATTGTTTTGTTTATCATTAATAAAGCATTATATTGGAGGTCTCACACAGATGATAATAGTCCGATGCGCAACAGAATTTCCAGTAATATGAGTGCAAATATATTCTCAGAAAAACCTGCGGAGTAAACAAAATATTGTATAATGGTTATGTTCTGAAAGGTTCAATTTTTTGTACACCCTCAAAACTTTGTTTGTGGGGGTATACACAAGTCGTCTTACAGTTGATCAGTTTGTTAATTCGGTAGGTAGGTCTGTTACAGATATTGTGACATGAACTATGTCCACTTTTCTAGGAGTATCCTTTTGAAACTTGCTGTACATATTCACCAATAATTGTAAGTGGGTGTGATGTGTTTTCATTCACACCATTTCGCACTATGTGGTTATATGGTCCCTTTTAGCAAAATTTTGTGATGCGAACTTCTTCCACATCTCAAGGACTATAGATTTGATTCCGCAATGTGTGGTGCCAAGTTAGTGTGCAAGATCACCAATTCGTATATTTGTGTGTGATGCATTTTATATTTATGCTCCCCGAAGGGCAAGCATATAGTTGCCGCTTTGTCCGTCCGTCCGTCCTGTCCGTCCGTTCGTCATAATTTTGTCCGGAGCATAACACAAAAACTATGAGAGATTCAAGACCAAACTTCATAGGAAGTTAGATCTCATTAAGGAGCATTGCAGTGCACAAGAACCATAACTCTTGCTTTATTTATTTTTGAGTTATTGCCCTTTGAAATTTCTCATACTAAATTTTTGCCAGGGCATATCTCACAAAGTATAAGAGTTTTGTTTGTTTTGGGGTTTAACGCCGATTTCAACATTTGTTATGTCTCGGCGGTCAGTCCACCTAACCGGTTTTCCTGGATAACTAACCAGTAATTGCCAATTTCTCCGCAAGTGACTGACTACTGTTCCCACATGATCTACTCTGAATCAGCAGTGAGAGACAAATGTACATAAGACACAATGTCTGAGAACAATTGTCACGGAGAAATTTTGCCCTGCCCAGGGGTCGAACCAACGACCGATGGATTACTAATCCAGTGCTCTACCTATTGAGCTAAGTGGGTGGGCAGTATAAGAGTTATCAACTTGAAACTTTATAAGTAGATGTATTAAGACCATTCAAATTCAAGCAGATCAGTGCTCTAGTGGTGATGGGCTGGACTTGTTATCCAGTGGTTGTGAGTTTGATCCCCTGCCTCTGTACAAACATTACCAGTTGTCTTTTGCATTAAATTGAAGTCCCATGTATCAGTACTATATTACATGTATATACACAGAGCATGAAAAAGAACCAGGGGTGTCTCTGGAATGGGATGCTTTCTGTATCTTGCACTATCCCTTACTATCGGTCATACAGGCAGCAAGAACAAAGAAACAGAAAAAATAATAAGTGAACTTTTATACATAGATAGGGCCTTTTTTTTATTAACTTGGTGTACAATTTTTTTTTCAAAAAGTGATGGGCGGGCAGTTGAAAAAAAAAAATGATGGCATTCAGAATGAAAATACAATGTACTGTCTTTCGAAGAAATAGTGACCTATTTTTTAACCACAATAACCATTTTGGCAAAATTTCATCAAGATGAGATCAACATCCTGGTCCCTATTGTTAACTAATGTTTTCTACACTTTGACCTGGTGGTGAAGATTACAGGGCCCAGATTCAAATTTGATCTAAAGTTGATTAAGACAAACATTGTGGCAAAGTTTCAGTCCACTTCTCAGTTTTGGGGTTTGTGGACGCACATTCCAACACATAGCTGAAGTCTTCTATATATGGGCATATTAAATCCCCAATACTCACATCTTCTTTCGTTTGTCTAACAAATAAAAAACTACTTTTGCAGGGATTATCCATGCAAATAATTTCCATGTGAAACATTTTCTTCTGCAGATTTTACAAGTGTCCAATACACTAATCTAAATAAGCATGTGGATGAGCTGGGGTATTAGCCATACCGTACACTCACCCTACCATACAGCGAATCATTTCGAACAGGGTATGGTATGGATTGTGAAGGCCTCTCAGCCTCTGAACTGTCTGAACACTTTTTTTTTTTTCACTTTTTTCATTTTTTACTTATTTCTTTCATTTGGCCGAATGTATACAAAATAAAAAAAACAACCAAATCTTATTTTATTTTTTTTCTGTTTTTGAAAAAAATTGGGTTGGTGATTTTGTAAACCAAGTTATTAAAAAAAAAAAAAGGGCCTAGAGACAATTACAATCACATAGAAGTCAGCAGTTTGAAAGTACTTAGTCTGATATGTTTAGCAAAAAAACGGTCAGCTAACACAACACATACAATGCTCGTTTGGCAGAATATGAATCAAAATATTACACATGGTCTGAAGAGGTTTCATCCAAAGCAGATAACCAGAATGCTTAGTCTGATTAACATGTAAGCATCCTCCATTTTCAACTGAAGATAAACTGTCTGAAAAACTGTATGTCATTGAGTCAGAACTACAGTTCTAACTGAACGGCAATTTCATTTGTCAACAATATGTTGCTTTTTGTGTCACATATTGAATACATTGATTTTACGTTTTAGGGTTGTAGCAAATGGGTTTTGAATACTAAGGGGCCTCATGATAATGTACCATGTACCTCCCCACTGTCTGCCATAAAATATTTGTAATCCAAGGAGTGTGGGGAATTAATCATCAAATTGAGCAGTGCATACCTAATCATTGATTTATTACTTTTTCATGTGCTCAAACATAGGTAAGATCTTTAAAACTATAATTTGGCATTATCATTATGTGTATGAAAGAGTTTTTAACACAGTTAGGTAAATCCCACTGTTTTAGGCTCACTCAGTGCTCAGTGATAATGGGGATTTCTGATGCAAGTAATAGGGGCATCGCAGTGTCATTTGACATGCATTTTTCATCTTAATTATATTTCTGTTAGTCCCAACTATGAAACCAAAAATTTGTCGGTTTTTACAAAATATCAGCTTCCTTAAGACCGATTGCTATGGCCAAAACTCCTTAAAAACTCAGTCCATATATTTTCCAAAAAATCAAAATTAAGTATAACTTTAAAAAAAAAAAAAATGCCAAAATTTCAAGCTTAAATCGCAGTCAGTCCCTCATGCAGTCCTTCACACCTATCATAAACCCATTAAATTGCTACTGTGACCAGTAGCCCAAAGCATTTATCACCAATTACCTAATTAACAGGTCAATAGGTGTGCTTGATTAGCAGTTAGTCAATTGATTATGTTAACCAGTGTTGAAAAATAATAACGTGAAATTTGTGCTGCTTCTGTTTTTAACTTTCACTTTTTTGCGATGTCAACAAACCAATAAACTTAAGCATTATAATTCAATTTGATAAATTGTTCGTATTTTTTTAATAAGAGAAAAGCCTAGGCATACTAACTTTAGACATTGTTTTTGGTCAATTATTTTTCATGTTTGGGGTTGCTGGGGTAAAATTTCCGGAGCGCTGCTATGAAAGTTATAAACCTTCAGTGACAAGGATGTTGCATAAGAATTAGTAGGGTCTGAGGCAACTTATTCCCATCCGGGAAGCCATTTTCTGATAGTATGTTGTGTTACAGGGCATTTACGGTAACTTGTGTGACCGATTTAGGCCTCATGTCATGCTAATGATGTTAACATAACATATGATCCTACAATACTGACTTAACATGGGGTCTCCCAGAACGCGGCAAACATCCACCTGTCTTCATTTTTATATTCACCTATCCTCAGCCATGACCAAAACTCTGGCTGTTTCTGCAAAATTTATTCTTTGCGTTATCAGAAACTGGATAAATATCAGAAAAAACTCTGAAAATATGGTTGCACAATTGTCAACTTTATCAACCAAGACATGTACCTGTGCTAAATTCACTTCATAAAACCTCAAGGTTGTGACACAAGGATTGCATGAGTAAAACCAACATAAAACCATGAAATAAATCAGCAATGCATATTTTGCACATGTTACCCCACAAACATTTCATGCAAAACAAGATCAAACAGAGGTCGTATCTTGATCGGATGGATAAAATATTTTCTGGGTTTCCTTTATCCTTGTTATGGGAGATTGTGATTTTATCTGTTCAAGAAGAAATAGGATTAATTCGTAGATGGATTTCCATACATCAACAACATTGATTTTGTCATGGATATCTGTGTTTACTTGGACAACTTAGTAGTAACAGATGGTATGAATTATATAAACTGCATATTTTGTGGAATAAAAACTTAAAGGCTTAAATTGAGTTAGCCCTCTTTTTAGGCTCAGGTCTTAGAAAAACAAACAGAGCTTTCATTTGGATGTCTAGTGAGCGATCATTTTAGGAATAAAATATCAAAAACTGGCAAGAAAACACTGAAGTATGCTGCTGGTGAAATTTAATGTCACAAAGTCATATGCTGCAAACTACGCTATTGATCAAGGAACAAATAAATAATGTCCCTCTATGGACTTACACCCTGCCTGTGAAGACGCACACAGTGAGTTATATCACCCTGTATGACTTTAAGTTTGAACTCTAACTGGTTTCAATCACTTAGAATTTAATTTCAAGTTTTTATGTCTCTTGACTGTAACATTTTGACAGAAGGGGCCGTAATGGTGTGTGGAAAACCAGTTTGAAAAGTACCTGTGTCTAACGTTAGACGTTTTAAATGACGTCAGCTCTAAAAGCACTGCAAAAACAGTGAACACTTTGATCCCTGTTATCATATATTACATCATTTAGGTATCAGATACATCGTATATATGTTCTCCAACAGAGAGATTGTTTTGTTTGATTATGTTCAAAATCAGCCTTCAATACAAATCACAAATAAGGCCCCTTTGATTTTGATGCATCACTTCTTCATGCATTATCACTTTAAGTTTGAACTTCCATTGGTGTCTGTCACTTAATATACAATGCCTAGTTTTTAGGTCACTTTTATTCTCTTATGTTTAATTTTCTTTTGTTTTATTTTAACACACATTTTTAACTCAGTGTTTGACTTCTGAACTAATACAATGGATGTGATATGCTTTTTGAATGTGATATTAATAATTGTGATTGTTAATTTTCAAGACCGTAGTTCAAGAAGTATAGAGGTAAGGGAGAGTTTTCCAAAAGATTGATTAACTTGATAGAGAGCAAATAAATTCATCAATTAGGAAAAGTTACTAATCCTTTAAAACTGATTAAGTCATAAATAGGGCAGAGAAACTTGTTCAGTTATTGTCAAAAGAGAAATTGAGACATGTGGAAGCTGTTTGAAAATAATTGACTGATTTTCAAATTGTATTAAGAAATGCAGTGTTATATTATTCATGTACAGGCCAAAGCTCAAAGCTTAAACATTTAACGCTGAAAAATGCAGATTGATTTAAAAACTTTGTTAATTGGCTGGGAGAAGTGCTCACATTTTCTACCCTCAAAGGATATATTCAGTTAACATTGTAAACCAGCTGTTGTTCAGAATGCCAAAAGGAAATATACAAATATATTGCTGTTGTTTTTTCCTTCACCAATCAAAATGTGATTCTGCAAAATTTGATTCTGCTACAGACCTGTTTGTTAGGATTGCTTTTTTCGCTACATTGCATCCTCTGTTGGTAGAAATATTCTGACAGGAGTTAAGAATGACAGTCCTTAGTACATCAGCAATGTTTTGCTTTTGTGATTAATTTCTGTTTTTACTGTACATGTAGTAAACAGGGATTAACACCATAGAAGAAATCTTAAAATGTTCCCTATTACAGGGAAGACAGTCTGTTAAACCTGAGCATGAATGCCATTTCTGTTCTGCTGTTTTTGTCCTCTGATCTTTGCTGACAGTGAGAAGGATGTGAACGAGGTTTTGGTTCGGCAACCAGCATTTATTTGATGGTCAGGAAATAACTTGACTGTTTTTCTTTTTTCAGGTTTTGCCCATCCTTGGAGTCAAAGGTACTGAAGTTTCCACAAAGACAGCATCAGATCTGGCTGGAACCTGAAGGTAAGGCATTCAAGTCAGGTCATATGTGTCTAGCTTTAACATATAGTCACATGAATGATATCCTGGACATTTGGGAACAGTATTATATCACCCAGTCTAACATTAATGCTTAAGAAAATTGACTTCCCTGTAAAAATACTGCTCATTTTCTAGCATAAGAAGTCAGGTTGGTTGCAGGAGTTACCAGAGGCAAGAAAAACTCTGAAAATCTGTTGCAGTACAAACAGGTTAGATCTAAGTTTTAAAAATGGACTTGTCTGTCATACCTATCATTTTTAAGGGTGTTAACTGAAAAAAATTAAGAGGGAATAACAAACGGTGCAGACCACAATCAGATTTCATGGAAGGTTGTAGTTTGCAGGTGTTTCATAGGCAGAAATGATTGCCAACAGGGGGTAGAACATGTAAAAATACATACTAGTATTAAATGTTGTAAAAGCTCAGAAATTTGGTGATGTCTGAATCATTGGTCCAACAGCAGGAGCAAGGACAGAAGACAGATAATGGAAGTTGTATATATGGTCTGACACGAGTTTGCATTTCATATAATGAAGCAAGTGAGGAAGTAGTCAGTCACTTGTGGAGAAATTGGTTAGTAAACTGATAGGATACCCAGGAAAACTGGTTAGACTGACTGCCGGGATATGACCTAAGCTTTTAAAACTGGCGTTTTGATAAAAACCAAAAAAAGAAAGAATTTCATACAAACTTTTATTTAACAAATACTTGATAAAGATACTGTGTCTCATACACAGACTTTGAACGAAGTTTAATATGACTTGTGTTTTGTTTTCAAATCTACTTAATTGGGTCACTTGTACAGGGTGACTGGTGTCAGATTACCATAGAACCATCATGGTTTTCTGCTTACACCTACTAAAGGCATACTGTGTTAATTCCCTGAAATTTTGTAAACTTTGCAAATCTTGTAAAAGTCTTTAACCATAAAATAATCAAGTGTTTATTCCTCAATCTCTGAAGTGTTGATTACTTGTTCTTTAAGTTTTATATCTTAGGCCTAAATGTTTATTAGTCTGTCTGGGGGAAAAAATGGAAATTGACTCTCTTAAACCAAAAATTAACAGACGTGTCTGACATTTATGGTAGGAGAAGAAATTAAATACTTCTAGTGCATTTAGTTTAGCACTGTTGTTGAGTCTTGTCTTTGCGAATATAATGTTGTGTAATGCAGCTTAAAGTTGGTGTATTTAGGAAGTGATTTTGGTCGTCTTTTGTGCCCGTGAAAGAATATTTTGTAACTGAACCTGTTAGAATATAGAATGATTTATGTAATACATGTTTTATGGGGAATTAATTCATTTACTGTTTTGATTTTAGTAAGAACCATCGCAGATAAGTAAGGCAAATACTGTCCTTTTTTTATAGTATTCATACATAGTTTTTGTGAAGAAGCATCTTGCAAGCTGGCAACCAGGCCAGAGTGACTGGTTCTCTTGTCTTTGGAATTACATAGTAGTGTTATATGTTTTCATTTCAGGATTTGACAGTGACTTGATTTACCCCAATGGCTTGGGATGCACCATGCCGGAGGACTACCAGCAGGCAATTGTCAACTGCATAGCTGGCTTGGAACATTGTAAAATAGTCAAACCAGGTAAGTAATTACCTCAAGGTAAGTAAATAACCTCAAGGCAAGTAAAATACCACAAGGTAAGTAAAATACCTCAAGGTAAGTAAAATACCACAACGTAAGTAAAATACCAGTAAAATACCTCAAGGTAAGTAAAATACCTCAAGATAAGTAAAATACCTCAAGGAAAGTTAAATACCGCAAGGTAAGTAAAATACCTCAAGGTAAGTAAAATACCACAAGGTAAGTAAAATACCACAAGGTAAGTAAAATACCTCAAGGTAAGTAAAATACATCGAGGTAAGTAAAATACCACAAGGTAAGTAAAATATCTCAAGGTAAGTAGAATACCAGTAAAATACCTCAAGGTAAGTAAAATACCACAAGGTAAGTAAAATACCTCAAGGTAAGTAAAATACATCGAGGTAAGTAAAATACCAGTAAAATACCTCAAGGTAAGTAAAATACCTCAAGGTAAGTAAAATACATCGAGGTAAGTAAAATACATCGAGGTAAGTAAAATACCACAAGGTAAGTAAAATATCTCAAGGTAAGTAAAATAAAGCAATTAAAATAGAGCACAGTGGAAGTGGTATTGCAGAATGTATAGATCAAGTATTTTATAAAAGTTCTCTTGCCAGGGGCGTAGCCAGGGCTTTTGAAGGTGTACGCAGAATCCTAGGGGGGTCCGGGGGCATGCTCCCCCGGAATTTGTTTCTGTAGATCGTCTCAGGAGCGTTTTGGCAGTTTTTTGGCATAAAATAAGTCATTTTTTTCACCAATTTTACTCGATTTTCTGGACCAATGTGTACGCAGCTGCGTATTCTGCGTACTGGTAGCTACGCGCCTGCTTGCCTTTTATTCCCAGTTCAAAGATCAATACTTGAAAGTGTTACTATCACTGTCTTATTAGCTTGTTTCCTTATGTGTGGTTTCACAACAACAACAACAAGAACTCCCAAAATAGCACTAGTGTTTCAGAACTCCTAAAATAGCACTAGTGTTTCAGAACTCCCAAAATAGCACTGTTTCAGAACTCCTGTTTTAACCTTTTTGGAAAAAAATGATGAATATCCCTTTCATTTAATAATTACTGGTATAGATGAGAAATTATTTTAATATCTTATCTCAGTTATTAAGTGCAATTTCAGTTATCAAGTGTTATTTCAGTTATCAGGGCAGTTATTAAGTGTAATTTCTGTTATCAAGTGTTATTTCAGTTATTTCTTCTTAAGTATTTGGTCAAACCAGAGCAATATTGTTCGGACAGGAAGGATATTGTAAAAAGTGTTCAATTGTTCGAAAACCTGAGAGATTACGCCTGAAATTTTCTCACAGAAACAGATGGATTTTTGGCTAAAAATGTTAAAGTTGACTTCTGGCTTTGCAGGTTATGGAGTTGAGTATGATTTCATTGATCCAAGGCAACTAAAACCTTCTTTAGAAACATTACCCGTAGAGAATCTTTTCCTAGCTGGACAGATTAACGGCACTACGGGCTATGAGGAGGCTGCAGCTCAGGTAAAGTGGGGCAGTGATACATGTATTGTACTTTCATTTATTTTTATTGTGCTTTTTGTTTTTTTTGCTGGCTCTCCTGACCAATTTGTGGAAAAACTGCAATTATTGGTGTGATCTGACAGGCCAAGTCTGTTGCTGACTTAAAAACCTTATCAAGAGAATTCATTCAGATCATTAACTGTTAAGTGGAGCTTTTTTAATTCTTTCAGCAGGTCAAATTATCTGGAAAATTTCTTTACAGGCAGTAAACTGGTTAATTCTAAAGTGCAAACAATTCCTAAAATTAAAAAAGATGTTGTTGTTTTTGTTTTTTTTTTAATAAATTGTTGATATGTATTTTTTTAACTTGCAAGTTTCTTTTGAATTTACTTGTTTTATATCATGTCTATCCAGCAGAAATTTCTGTAAATAATCTATTCTGGCGTCCCTCATACAGTTAGACAGGAAAGCATTTCTTTTTGTGATTATTTTATTATGGTATCAATTACAATAATGAACTGTTTATAGCAAAAAATGTTTATTTGATTCTAAACAATGTGTGTAAAACACACAATTTTTCCTATGATCATTTGCCTTCAATCTGTGAAAATGGTACCAGTATCTCTGTAGCAACCCGGCTGTGATGGCTTAAGATTTTAGGGTCTGACTATACATGACTAGAGTTATTAAGTCTATTATTTGATTCTCTGCTGGCCATCTTGATGGATGGATGGATGGATATCCAAACCTTTTGTCTGTGCAACTTCTACTATATGCATGATTGGATTTTTATGAAACCTTACAGAAATGTTCAGAGCATACCGCAGTTCTGCATATTGTCATGATTTTCCACTTGACTGATTTTTGCAGGAGTTCTTTGACTAGTTTAGGTTTAAGTTTAAGCCTTAAATTTATATGACTACTTCTCACTTCACTTCTTAAATCTGTTTGGCTTTTCATTTCTGACAAATAGAAAGTGTACAAGTCAGTGAAAATGATTGCCTTTTCCAACAAAATCAAATTTAAGAGGGATTTAACATCTAAGTTTCAGTGGATTAAAACCAGGGAATGTATGAGAAAATTTCAAATGTGATTGATTTTGGGCAGATGGTTTTTGCAAGTTGTCTTAAAATTGAGGGGAGAGCTGTAAAACAAGACCAATTCTTTGAGAGAAAGTTTGATTAAATGATATGCTTTCAATACCGTAGTGTTGTTTTTTTTTGGCAATGTGGAAATATTTGTGAATGACCCTTTTTTAGCTCACCTGAGCACTATGTGCTCAAGCTGAGCATTTGTAATCACCCTGTGTCCGTCGTGCGTTATCAACTTTTTACTTTAAACAACAGCTCCTCCTTAACCACTAAGTGAAAGATGATAAACTTTACAGGAATGATCCTTGCATCAAGTTTTACCAAAGTTGTTAAAAGAATTCCATTCCATGCAGAATTCTGGTTGCTATGGCAACAAGAATGAATGTCTTTAAAAATCTTCTTGTCTGAAACCACAAGGCCTTGTGTTTTAAAATTTAGCATGAAGCATTTCCTAATGGACCTCTACCTAATTTGTTCAAATTATGTCCCTGTGGTCACTATTGGCCCCGCGTGAGGGGTCACAAGTTTTACATAGCAATACAGAATAAAATCTTTGATAATCATCTTGTCTGAAACCACAAGGCCTAGCGTTAAAACATTTGGCATGAAGTATTGTATTGTGGACCTTTACCAAGTTTGTTCAAATAATGTCCCTGGGATCACTATTGGCCCCACCTGAGGGTCACAAATTTTAAGTAGCAGTATTGAATAAAGTCGTTAAAAATCTTCTTGTCTGAAACCACAAGGCCCAGAGTTTTAGAATTTGGCATGTAGCATTGTCTAGTGGACCTTTATTAAGCCTTTTTCAGATTATTAGATTAGGTTTAAGGTCACTGAGGCTGAAAATATCTACTTTACCTCACAACGCCTTCATTTATAGACCAATATCTTTGATATTTGGTATATAGGTTCCTTGCATGAACCTCTTCCCATTGGTCACTGGGTCAAGGTCAAGGTCACCATAGCTTATAATAGATATTTCTACTTTCTGTCGTAGAGCCTTTATTTATTGACTGATATTTTATATATTTGGTTTGTAGGCACCTACAAATCTTCAATTAGAAAATGAAATACTACTTCTTGTGTTTGCTTAAAAGCAAATCCTCAGCCAAAGTACTCAGGTGAGTGATCCAGGGCCATCATGGCCCTCTTGTTTCATATGTTTTAGAATAAATTTAAAGAAAATTGGTGTTTCCTACATAGCATAGTGGCCAGGTACTGGTCATCTCCAACCACAAAGGTTTCAAATAGATTTGTAAATTACCACCAGATTACCAGTCTAACATTACTTAAATACATAAAAAAAATGGCAGTTCACTTGATACAGCCAACCATTTAAGTGCAAAATCATTGTTTCTCCTTGTATTTTATGTAGTTACTGAAGTTTTGATCAAAGGCCCGAAGTCATACTTAAAAATATTGTTACACACTTGCCACAGAATTGTTACATACTTGATGGATCTTTATAAAAATTGAAAAACTCCTTTCAGATTGAAGTTAGTCAGTTTCGGCATATATGTGAAACTAAAAGACTCGAGAAGAATAAATCAAACTATAGAAGATGTAGTCTTTGTGATAGTTTCACAATTTTGACAAAATTTTTGAAACAGATGAGACATAAGACCTGTTTTTAAAGTCTAGATAGTTTGTAGTTTTAGACTAATATTTAATGAAATGTTAAAAAAAAACACAATGTTAGTAAACTATCAGATGTGGCAATAATATTTTGCTTTGTCCTCTATGCTGAATATTACATGCACAGTAGCAAGTTTTATTTTCTTCATTAAATTCATATAACCTTAGCTCTGTATTACTGATGTCTTCTTTCTGGTAATGGCTGTTGCTTTCTTCCTGTTGGTGGCTATTGCCTTCTCCCTTTTTATGGCTTTAATCTTCCTGCTGAAGGTGTTGGTATCTCCCTGCTGTTGGCTGTTCCTTCTCCCTTCTGGTGGGTATTGCCTTTTTGCTGCTGGTGGCTGTTGATTTCTTCCTGCTGAAGCTGTTGACATATCCCTGCTGTTGGTGGTTCCCTTTTCCCTGCTGGTGGCTATTGCTTTCTCCCTGCTGGTGTCATTGTCTTCTGTTGGCTGCTGACTGCTGTCTGCTGATGGCTGTTTTCTTCTGTCTGTTGGTGGCTGTTGCCTTCTCCCTGCTGGTGGCTGTTGTCTTCTGTCTGCTGATGGCTGTTGTCTTCTGTCTGCTGGTGGCTGTTTTCTTCTGTCTGCTGATGGCGGTTGTCTTCTGTCTGCTGATGGCTGTTGTCTTCTGTCTGCTGATGGCTGTTTTCTTCTGTCTGCTGATGGCGGTTGTCTTCTGTCTGCTGATGGCTGTTTTCTTCTGTCTGCTGGTGGCTGTTGTCTTCTGTCTGCTGATGGCTGTTGCCTTCTCCCTGCTGATGGCTGTTCATTGCTTCTTGCTTATACTGACCAATTTATTATTTGTAGGGGTGTATTTTAAAATTTACTGATACTGATTGAGAACAGTGCAGACCATGATCAGACTACCTGGATATGTAGGCTGATTATGGTCTGCAATAGGGAAGGCAACAACCATCAGAAAAAAGGGAACACCCAGAATGATGGACAAATCCATATTCATTATTATAGGGAGTGATAGCTGGGATAAATGCAGGACTAAAGGCCCAGAATAGAGACCCCCTTATAGTGGATCGAACAGAGGGCTATATCGGGGTACTAATTGATGATCTTACAACACATGGTACCAATGAACCATATAGGATGTTCCCAAGCAGGGCAGAGTTTAGGCTGTCACTAAGGGCAGATAATGCTGACTGCAGACTGACAAGCAAAGGTAAGTACAAGTTGTCTTACAAGACTCTACTGCCTGTACTGACCGTAAAGAACTTTTCACAAGAAAGCAAGTACATAATTATAGTCAAAGATTTATGTGGCTTTTCTTCTCACTTATCTATTAGCTAGCTCATATGGCAACATAGTAGTGTTTGCTGTGTGATCCATTGTACCTGGGTTCAAATCTTGCTTCAGATAACTGGATATTTCAGTTTAACATATCACTGCAGTTACGCCTCAGGAATCATTATTTGATCAGTTTTGTTGATCATAATGTGATACAGTAAAACTTTGCTAACTCGAACATAAGTAATCCAAGAACCTGGGACACGTCACTTCAGTAACAGCCTACTTTCATGTTTATTTATTACAAATACATTACTGCCTACAAATCAAATTATGTAAAAAGAAAACTTGAGTTTCTACATGTTTTGAATTTTAAATTGGCAAATAAGAATGTGTAGTTTTTGTTTTGATGTTTCAAAAATGTTAGAGAGACTTGCAATTCTAAATGATTCACAAGAAATTAAAGGATTTTCATAAGCAGCATAGGTAAATGAAGAAGCTTTTCAACTTTTTTATGAAAAAAGAAAAATGACCGATAAAACTGTAGTTTCATTAGTAAAAGATTGGAGATCTTCTATAGCATTTTAGATAGCTCAAACATTTTACATTTCCCCTACTGACTTGGATTTAATGTTCCATGGTCGAGTGGTTTTAGTCACTGTCTTCATATCACCTAGACTTCATACCAACCCTCACCATTCATGTGAGAAAGTTGGCAGAGACCAGTGCTTCCTAAGAACGGTTTCTAGGTAAACTAATGATTTTGATTTGGAAAAGGTATTAAACTCAGATTTTGAGTTATCGAAGTTTTACTGTATGTATTGTTGTACTTATTTACACCATTACAGTACCTGATTATTAAACTTCATGTTTCAATGCCTTGGTTTACTCTGTCTTTTTATAGAGTCTGATCAGGATCTGCACTGGTCGCTTTTTGGTCAGAAATAACCTAATGTATCAAAAGGCAAAGAGTGTAGATCCTGATCTGATGGCACGGATATGCCGGCTGATCTGGATCTACACTGTTTGCCCAAGCAATAAAGTGTATGTATGGAGGAGAGAGTTAAAGAGTGAATTATCTTTATTATTTATGAATATATGTGTTTAGTTGGTTAGTATTATTGTTGGATGTATCAGCGCTATGTAAATTACTTTTATTTTTCTTACTTTTATTATTATATTTATATTTCGTACTTTTGTTTTTCCGTAATTAAGTAGGATAATTTTGAGTATTACCTCCATTTCATGAGTAATTATGCTTAACTAATCATCTGAATTTCGTAGGTTATAGAGTAAGATATTTTCATTACTTGTCTAGGTTATGTGGCTGGATGTGTCAGTGAGGACAGATACAGGAAGACAAAACAACTGGCAGAGAATATACATGAGAATATGGCTCTTTTAGAATCTCTGTCTCTACCAGCCAGACTGTGGACAAAGATATTCGAAAGACAGTTTGAGAAAATGAGAACTGAGAATAAAAGGTATATTTTACTCAAACAATCTGGCTGCACCTAAATAAAACTTCAGTGGCATCAGATATTGCCTTTTTTTGTGCCAGAAGTATGAGAGGCTTGTAATGGACAACAAAACTGTAAAGAGAAAAAAATAAAACAAAGTCTGATTAATCAGAGAGTGGCTGATTATAAATCATAGAGTAGCTTCTCAGGTTATGTTGTTTGCAAAACCTTAATAGATTTACTGCTCTTCAAAGATAGCCAGAATTACCTTTTGGTTTAACTGTTTGTCCAAACTGTACAGATTTTCTGCCCAGAAACATGTTTTGACACTGGTTAAAGCTCTAATTCAGTTACTGAACCTATGTCACTCATTGTTCCAGATTCTCAATCAGGTCAGTTTTTTCTAAAATAATCATAAGATATTACTCTTTAACTTAGAGGTATTGTGATTATAGTATGATTGTGTTGCTAAATCTCATATTCTTATCTACTGTTCTAGCGCAGCGGATGCCCTGATATTAAGGGGGGTAACTCTTGATAAACTGATTGAGTTACTGCCTGATCAACTTGGACATCTGCAAAATCAGCCAGAACTTGTTGCTAGACTTCAGATTGAAGGTATATTGTTTTTATGGCCACTGCTTTAATATTCATTGATTTACAAAACCCACCTGACCTAATTTTTCCAAAAGTAGAAGAAAAATTATAAAGTCACAATTACAAGTTTGAAATTTTCCTAATGGGTACAGAGTGCTCTTGTTCGATTATTATGTAAAATTTTAGAAGGCTAGTATTTCAGCAGAATATGAATATGTGATGTTAATTAGGAGAGTGATGTATGTTATGTACAGTTTTAATTCTTTTTTATTTTTTATTGGACACAAGCATTTTTTTGTTTATTGGACACAAGCTTTTTTTTAGACCTGCAAATGGACACTTTTGCAATACATTCCCATGAACCAAAAAATTAAAAAAGGGTATCCCATCAATAATTGTAGTGGAGATAATACTATCTAACGACTGCTGTAGATGTTTTTTGTTTTTTTAAATATACCCAAGATACTAACTTTCGGTAAGAGCAGATAAGATTTTTAAATCTAATCCCCTGTTGATGTTTTATGTCTGAGACACTATCTAAGTTGTGATAAGAATTAATCCTGATGAAATGTGTCTACACAACATCTGTCATGTTGACAGCAGCACATAGCCTAAGGTCACTGAATTAAGTTAGATAGA
The DNA here is from genome assembly GCA_012932295.1 of Cyclina sinensis. Classification (NCBI taxonomy): domain Eukaryota; kingdom Metazoa; phylum Mollusca; class Bivalvia; order Venerida; family Veneridae; genus Cyclina; species Cyclina sinensis. The sequence goes on along the minus strand of JAAONU010000019.1, from coordinate 46,194,046 downwards.
TAAAGCATCATTAAGGTTAATTAGAAGTATGTTGATGAAGATAGGGTTTGCTTAATTGATTAGGTCATAGAAATTCTAAGATTGAATAGATTGTGTTAAGAAATCTTTTGGTAATTCCAGAGACGTATATATATATGTAATTTACGTCTCTGGTAGATCAAAAATTATGATAAAAATTAACAAGATACCAGAAAACAGATTTTATTTTTCTATCAACAATTATGGATTAAATATCTAACTGGAACCATTTGATCAAATCTTCAAGTGCTGATATACTCCAATAATAGAGCTTGTCAACAAAACAAGATATGTATAAGTAAAGAAAATGTTATAAGAGAGTTTGTAGGCAGCTGGAAACATGATAATTAAACCATATTAAGGATCTAACAAGCTGAAGTGTGCAAAATTTCTCAGCAAAACAACTTAATTACTGTTCATCTGTAGCTTGTAATTCCCAGTTGTTTCCAGAAACCAGTCTAGTCCATGTAGGAAGAAAAACAACTTTTACCCCTCCCACTGGGATGTAAAGCAGTAACTGTCAATCATAATGACTTAATTTCAGGTCTTTACAGAGCACAAGTCACCAGACAGTACAATGACATTAATGAAGTGAGGAAAGATGAACAGCTGATCCTGCCAGAAAATATTGACTATATGAGGTAGATGTCTTTGGTTTCCTTATTAGATTGCAGTGTCTGAAGTATTTCTGTTTACTCTAAATATCTTGTCTTGCAAAATGTAAAAGGTTCTGGACAATTTTATTAAGCTATAGCATTTGATAAAAGAATGTTGGCTAAGATGTTTTAACATGGTTCATACAACTGCAGCGTAAAGAAGACATGACCATGTATAAATCACCTCTGAAGAAGACATGACCAAATTACAATCACCCTCTAAGGAGAAGACATGACCATTTTACAATTACCCTCTAAGGAGAAGACATGACCATTTTACAATCACACTCTCAGTAAAATACATGAACAGTTTGCAGTCACCCTCTCAGTATAATACATGACCATTTTAGAATCATCCTTTAAGTAGTAGAAATTACCATTTTACAATTACCTATGTTACAATCACCCTCTCAGTAGAATACATGACCATTTTACAATCACCCTCTTAGTATAAAACATGACCATTTTACAATCATCCTCTTAGTAGACTAAATGACCATTTTACAATCACCTTCAAAGTAGAAGACGTGACCATTTTACAATCTCCATGGCAGTAGATTACATGACCATTTAACAATCACCCTCTAAATAAAGGAATGACTATTTTACAATTACCCTCTCAGTGGAAGACATGACCATTTTACAGTCACCCTCTAACTACAACACATGACCATTCTATGACAACCTTCTCAGTAGAAGACATGACCATTCTACAACATCTCTCTCAGTAGAAGACATGACCATTCTACAACAACTCTCTCAGTAGAAGACATGACCATTCTACAACAACTCTCTCAGTAGAAGACATGACCAATTTACAACCTTTCTGTCAGTAGAAGACATGACCAATTTACAATCACCCTCTCAGTAGAAGACATGACCATTTTTACAACTGCCCTCTCAGAAGAAGGCATGACCAATTTACAATCACCTTCTCAGTAGAAGACATGACCATTCTACAATCACTCTCCCAGTAGAAGAAATGACCATTCTACAGCCACCCATTCAGTAGAAGATGTGACTATTTTACAATCAACCTCTCAGTGGAAGACATGTCCAATTTACAACCTTTCTCTCAGTAGAAGACATGACCATTCTACAGCCACCCTCTCAGTAGAAGACATGACCAATTTACAACCTTTCTCTCAGTTGAAGACATGACCATTCTACAACCACCCTCTCAGTAGAAGACATGACCAATTTACATCCTTTCCCTCAGTAGAACACTTGACCATTCTACAGCCACTTTCTCAGAAGAAGACATGACCATTCTACAATCATCCTCTCAGTGGAAGACATGACCATTTACAACACCTCTGTCAGTAGAAGACATGACCATTTTACAACAACTCCGTCAGTAGAAGACATGACCAGTTTACAACCACCCTCACGGTAGAAAACATGACCAATTTACAGTCACTCTGTCAATAAAAGACATGACCAATTTACAATCACCCTCTCAGTTGAAGACATGATTAATTTATAGTAACCATATCAGTAGAAGACATGACCAATTTACAATCACCCTGTCATTAGAAGACACGATTAATGTACAATCATCCTTTCAGTTGAAGATATGAACTCAATTATATCTTTATTTAAGAAATGTGTATGTCAAGCAGTACGCAGTTGTATTTTTTTTTGCCTTCTTTTTATTTCAGTATACCAAGTATATCTATGGATGCTAAGACAAAACTTGCAGAGTGCAGACCCTATACCGTAAGTTAATGCGACCATAAATATTTGTACTTTGATCAGTGGCCACACAATTACTATTTTATTTTATTGGTTATGATTGTAGCTTGATCATTATATATCTAGCCTTAAAATATAACAAAAATATATATATAAACAAAATATGTATATGGCTTGCATTGTTGTCTGTGTTGGTGTCTATATAACTTAACTTTTCTCTTCAGATTGGTGCAGCAAGCAGGATACCAGGAATGACCCCAGCAGCCATTGTTTTACTGCTGAAATACGTCAAATATAAACATAGTAGAGAGGTAGTTACCTCCTGATAATAGTGAACTTTTTTAGTACTGTTAAATTCTTTTCTTATGCCACAGACAAATGAGATATTCTTTTGTACCAAGTGAGATTACTTCTGAACCGAGACTCAGGGCAAGTATGTTCCCTTTACACAGCAATGATCAGATTGTATGGCAAGCTTATTAGATGGGGACAGAACTGAGGGCATGCTTAAAATTGGAAACATCTAAGATTATATACTCTGATGTACAAGGTGAACAGGCCTTATGTTAGAGACTTCCTGCAAAATGTTATTGAGCAGTTTTCAGCTAAGATCTTGTATATAATGATGAATAGAAATGTTCAGATCATACAAGATCTCCTGAATCACATTTGATTCTTATTCAACTTTCTATGAAAATGTGACATGACAGAATCAACAATCTGGTCATCAAGAAAACAATGTCAAAGTCACTGTTTCATCATAAACTAATGAACATTTTCTGCAAACATACGTTTTCTGCCTTTTCTGAATTACCATCAACCCCACATGCTGAAATTTTGTAATGGATTTGCCCAGCTTTGAATTTGGAACAGTCCATTCAAAGTTTAAGGGATTTCAATATCAAAATACAAAAATGGAGCTACCAACAGTATAGAGCCTGGTCAGACTGCACGGATGTGCAGGCTGGCCTGGCTCTATACTGGTGGCAAAGGCTAATCACTTTCAGTTCCAGCAGGTTAAGGGTAAAGTGCTGTGTTTGCAAAAAAAAAAATGCAAGGTAACTTTTCGAAGGTTACTAAAACATGGATATGGATTACATAACAATGTAATTTTTGACCACGTTGAATAATCTCAGGACATGGCCTATACCTATGTGTTAAGGTTTCTAAAGATGGTATTACATGCATTATGAGGTTGATGCTGCTAAAACAACACAGACATACATTTACCTGGTGTGATATCGACAAAAAGAAATCCCTGCTGTTTGATATGCTTGCTGCGTTAGCTGATTCCTATATTTGAGAGCTCTGTTGCCTTGTGTGGTATGAAAAATGAACTGATTAAATATCATTAACTGTTTTAATTGGTCTTTGTTTTGATGACAACAGAAGTGTTGGAGAAAATATTTAAATAACCTCGCTGTAGTTCTGGGTAGTTCATTGTACCAGTTCTAGACCTGTTAACTTATCATTCATTCTTAGATAAAGGGCACAATTTCAAAAAACAAGGGTTGAAAAATCGACAGATTAGAAATCCTTGTTTTTCTCCTGATTTTATTTTGACAACATTTGAACAATATAAAACAGCATTCAGTGGACCCAAATCGGCTTTACTTTAAAAGATGCGGCTGTTTAAAAATATACACCCAAAAAGGCGTTAAGGTTAAGATTATATCTCCAATCTTACAAAAATTTAAATTTAGTTATTGTATACATGTATGTAATGACTACGAGGTCTAAATCGTAACTAATTCAACAACACATAAAATCCTTAACTTCGAGTATCACCTCATTATTTTTGGTTGTCTGCAAGAAAATATTACAGCCAATATGCAAAGAAACAGTCTTTAAATTTTCATGCTCTTTCTTATTATTATATCTTTAATAAAACTCGTTCATTCTACCTGAAAAACGCACTAAATTCGACAGTTGTTTAACAGCAATGAAGTGCTTCATTCTTAAATAAGTTGGCCCATGAAATCTAAAGGACATCGTCACTTTATTTCAACCCAAAAGTCATAACGTACCTTACTGGGCACAACATCTGAAACCATTTAAATATAGTTTTCATTTTTATTATTCAAATTCAAGTAAAAAAAAAAAATTAAATTGAAAAATATATGAAACTTTGGAGTCAAGGCAGTTAATGTTATCCTTTAAATATATATATTTTTCCAATATTTTAGCATATTAGTCCTATATCATTTGAATAACTTTAAAAGCTTAAGCAAATATAACAAAGGAAAAAACGCTTAATAAACAAAATCCATTTTATAGGTGGACAACCGTTAAACAGTGCACTTTTTTACAGTTTATGAGACGATTTATTGTCATAATTTAGTATAAAGGTATCGTAACGTTCCTTGTGCAGTTTTTCTGTACTCTGTAAATATCTACAGAAACTGCTTCTTAACAGTAAAAAAAAAAAAAAAAAAATTAAATAAAAAAAAACCCTTAAATGTCGAACTGCTACAGTGTGCTTACCACCAAAAGTACTTGTAATGGCTTACCACTTAATGATCTTACAGCAAAATACTCAAGCAGAATAACTATGTGACTTAAACACTATATATTACATACACTCCATCTAATATTTTTCCATATAAAAGCAAGATAACTGTCATTTTAACTGGTTTGATGACGAGTATCTGACACAAAATATTTACCGAGGAAAAGATTTAATGCGTACAAAAGAAACAGACACAATCAAAGATGGTATGTGATCTCTGTAACGTTTCTTATCCTGTTTAAGCGAAAACAACTTGATATAAAAAGAAGACATTTTCGACTGCAATTAATAACCCTTTAACTACATTTAAAGCAAATAAAGTTATATAACTACTGAAACAATTAAAACTCTCAAAACGCTTAAAACATTTAAAATAGTACTTAATTTCCACAAATATATCTGACTTGAGTAAAAGAAGTAATCAATTCCACAATTTGCTTTAGCCTCAATACTTCATAGCCTTAATACAGGCCTTCACTTTTAAGTTTAACAATCAAAATTAATTTGAGAGACAAGGCAATGTATTGTTTTTGCACGGCTTTTCTTTTCATGGACTAGAATTTAAACACCTTCATACATTGATATAACGTTTCTTTCAAGAAACGTACCTTTGTTAAATATTTTAAATGCTTTTAGTGAAGTGAACTATTGAAGAACAAGTGTGAATTTCGAAATATATCAAAAAAAAGTTTAGTAAGTTTTCATTCATACCTGTATTTTTCAAAAGACTTCACAACAGTTTTTAGAATTTTCGAAAATTAGTATAACGTTTCTTATGAAGAAAAAATAAGAAACCCAGATGATGTCACAGAATGGCTTTTCTGGCAAAATTTAGTTTATTAATTGAGCTCAGTCTTTTTTTATTGTGTGAAGCAGTTATTTATTGAAAAGTTAACAGAGTTAAGACCGTTTTTTGTAATCACTGATTAGCATTATGTTTTAGTTAAGGCAGTGTAACGTATCTTATTCAGTCAGGAAGGACAAAGGAATGATATCAACTGAAATTTTCCAAAGTTGGAATTACAAGAAAAATGCTGCTGAACACAAAATTCAAGCATAAATCTGGAGTTTCAGCTCTACTGTCTAACTTCAAACTTTTGCATTTCATTTCATTAAAAATCTGCACCAAATATTTCTGAGCTCTGTAAACTAGCATTGTTTCCGTACACACCTAAGTTATGACCTTGTATTTCAAAAAAGTTGAGCTAAACAGGTCATAACAACTACTAAATATGCGACATACTCAAAAAGGTCCTAATAAGAATCTTTTTTCAACATTTTACAACAGGATACATATAGCAAACTTTAACAAATAAAACTTAGAGCACACAGTTCAAAGCAGTGAATTTCCCAGAAATGGACAAAATATTCAGATATAAAGGATGTCAATGTTAGCATCACTCAAAGCCATCAGCTTTTGAAGCATCTGTAGTTACAACAATATAAAGTGCATATTTTTTACAACTAGTGGAATGGTTTTATGACATAATAGAAAAACTGGCCTTTAAGTTTAAATTTACACACAAACCTAACCTCTTAGACATTATTCTCTTGACTGATTTGCAGACTGACATGACTGTTACGGGGTTATTTTTGCTGGAGTTTAACTCCATCTTAACAGAGATATATGAGGCAGGCAGTTGAATATTAACTGTCTTCCTCGATGAAAACAGCAAAACTTTTTCACATTGTCTCGACCATTGAGGTTGGGCTGAAGGGATGGACTGACAAACTGATATAGCCTAAGATATTCATACAATAGTTAATGGCACATTGAATGGCTACTTTATTCATTCACCAAACTAGGTTAAGGTAGTATAATTAAAAACAGATGCAACAATATAGAACTACTCCGCAACACTGCGGTTTCTTGCATAACATACTGTCTCTTGTCAGCTGAGTTTTAAAATTTTCAGTTTTTCACATCTACTTGTACTGCTAAGTAGGGCATTTCAAACTGAGACCAACTACATAGTGATAACCTTTTCTTTTGACTTCCTTCAATGTTGACAACACTTCTGAAATAAATCAGGTTCACAGTAACAGATACAGCCATCTTGTCTATAACAAATGCTGGAATCTGGTCAGTTAAGCTCAATGTACAATTTCCATTCTAACCTTGGCTTACTGAAAACACCTGTTAGTCTGTTTTGTGGCTAGGACAATGAGAAAGATTACAAAATCTGAAACAGATGGACTCGTGTCCCATCAGTCTGGTCTATTGTTGAAAAAAATCGGTTTTTAAGTTTAGAAGTTGATGTGGCACAAGAAAGCTGTTTGTGGGCATCTGATATTGGTGAATTTGCACTAGTTGTAATCCATCGTGTTATGCTTGTACGTATCACTGACGTACTGACAATTTTCTTCTTTGTTTATTGCAGGACGAAGCCTATTGAGACTTTTCATATCCTGTATTGACCTATAAATTGTGTGTATGTCATCATCAAAGTTGTGAGCACCTAGTATGCTGTATACTGGTTAGGACCACTGTTCTAGTTACATTCTGTGTGCTGTCTCTCGTGGCTACCTAGTCCTTTGTTTCTTGTTTAGCCTCAGCTTTGGCAAGACTATACTTCTCTGCATAGTGGATGCATTCAAATATAACCTGAACAAAAAAGAGCAAAATAATAAATTATTATTCATATGGGCCATTCACATTTAACATATACTCCATCCAAGGAAGGCGAAATAAAGAAATTCTGTTGGGAGTGGTCTTTTAACATAAGGAGGTCTTTTCTTGTCAAATGAAGTTCCAAAGGGAGGTTGGTCCATTCTGAAAGTGCTTTCATGGGATGAGATATACATTTTACAAAATTAGAGGGCACTTTCCTGCATTGACTGACTCAATACACTTTAATTTCGTCAACATGTGCTTATTTTTGATACATTTTGATGGTAAGAAATAAGTATGCACCTATTTTCAAATACCATTTGATGGTAAGGGAATGTGCCCTTATTTTTGGTATAAGCTTATATTCAAACATGCGCCTATTTTCCAGGTTCTACAGTATTTAATTTGAGATCTCATACCTTCATAATCTGAGATCACAATCATATATTGATAACTTGAGATCACATACCTCAGTTAACTGAGATCACATACCTCTATAAGGATAAGAATGATGATAATCCATTCCAGTCTAATATGATGCTGGTCATTCAACTGACTGCTAAACAGCTGTAGGATTTCCGAACAATAATTCAGTCGCTCATTCAACACCTGTTAAAAATATAAAAAGGATAAAAATTTATAAATGTAAGATCAATACCTATGTATGCCAAGTTCTTTTGAAAATGCTTGAACACCTGAGTTTGAAACCCATGAGCATGGTAGTTCTACAAAGCCTTAGGCAGTATTTCAGCATTTATGTAAGTGGACCAGTTTTCTTTCTGAGAACCATAACATGACAATGAATTCTCATAAATCTGTCACCAATAAATACATATACAAAAGTAGAGAAAACTGTAGTTATAAGTCAGAAACTGATACCAGTCCAACAAACAAGAGGGTTATGATGGCCCTAAATCTCTCACCTGAACACTTCGCCATTGGGACTGCTGTTGAGCAAAAATCGAAAGCTTTTTTAAGATTCTCCCTATATAAATCTACGTGAATTGAAGTGACACCCAGGGTAGAGACAATTTTCATTCAAGGCGAATGATTTGAACAAGCTTGGTAGATGACCTCTAGCTGATGGTTCATTAAAAATATCTAAGTTCTAGGCTTTGTGGTCTCAGACAAGAAGTTTTTTTGAAGTTTTGCCTATATAAGCCTACGCAAAATCAATTGACCCCTGGGTTGGGGCCAAATTTGACCCCAGGGGCATAACTTGAACAAACTTGGTAGAGGTCCACTAAACAATGCTACATACCAAATCTTAAGGCTCTGGGCCTTGCGGTTTCAGATGAAGATTTTCAAAGTTTTTCCTATATAAGCCTATGTAAAATCAATTGACCCCTTGGGTGGGGCCAAATTTGACCCCAGAGGTATAATTTAAATGAACTTGGTAAAGGTTCACTAGACAATGCTACATACCAACTCTTAAGGCTAAGGACCTTGTGATTTCAGACAAGAAGATTTTCAAAGTTTTTCCTTTCAGCAACCAGAGTTCTTGATGGAATCCAATTCTTTGAACAACTTTGGTAGAGCTTCATGCAAGGAATATCCTGGGCATGTTTTGTCAATGTTGGCTTAGCAGTGTAGGAGGAAGTGTCGTTCAATTCAAATTGTTGATGACACATGACACACACCGACAATCAATGATCCCAATAGCACTTTGTGCTCAGGTGAGCTAAAAAGGCAGTTGTAGTCTCCTGTATTTTGGATGACTACGTATGAAATGGTGTTTTGGTAGAGATTCTCTAACTGTTCTCACATGTATATGTATTTGGATGGCCAGGTATGACTAGGGATAGAATGGTTTGTTGATAGAGACTCTCTTACTGTACTCACCTGTATTCGTTTTGGGATGACCAGGTACAGAATGGTTTGTTGGTAGAGACCCTCTAACTCCTCTCTCTCCCAGTATGTATCTGGGTGGTCCAGAAATCCTGACTCCAGGTTGATAATGTGTCTGAAATAATTAATCGTAACACTGTACTGTAATTCTTTTTCTTCTAGGACCTCTTTTTGTATGTAATTTAGGAATTGTCCATTAATCTGACGTCGATATTTCAATGGCAAAAACATGCTATCTAGCTGGTTATAATACTTTATGTAATACTCAAAATATGAGCAAGAAACAATCCTTCTAACAACTTGAGACACCCTTATAATTTTGTATCCATATAACATAATCTGAGGTTCAGACAAGAACCTCTTGGTCCAAGAGTAATCAAGATATTAATCACTTCAAACTATTAATCATAGAAGCAGCCAAGTGATGATTTTGATTCAAACTTGTATAAAGATAACTAACACAGTGTAAAATTTTTATATCATCAGGGGCAAGCAAATCAACTAATAGACAATTATGATGCATTAGAAACAGACCAACCTGAGCTGAAAAACTTCTCCAAGTTTCATGTTGATATCTTTCTTTCTTAATGCTGAATTCATACCTCTTCTTAATTTCTGTAATTAAACCAAAAAATATTGTCACAAGGGCAAGTGGATTTATCATACTTCAAGTATAGACCATATAAACGTACTTTGTCAGAATGTTTAATTAAGGGTGTGAACCCCTAAAGTTAAGCCATTGGAAGGAATTTGCCCTTTCTTTCAGGCAGGATAGTGGTGAAGGAGTAAAATGTTGGACTCCCAATCTTCAGGTTGCTGGCTTGAATCCCTACAAAACTGAGAATCTTGAGTGACTTTCTGCATTCTGAAAAAAAATACTGGTTTGAACCCAGGAAGCAGTCATCATTTGGGATTAATATTTGCTGCAAAAACTTGTTTTTCTCAACTGAAATTTGAAAAGTTAAAACTGAACCAAACTAAGAAATATATGGAACAAGAAAGCAGTCTTAATAACAGCTATATACCCCTGCTGCCGACTCATCCATATGTTGAGGGTCGGTTGTAAAGCTGTTGCTCATGCATATAAGAAATAGAGGGGAGCTGAGACAGTATTGTGGACAACCCTCGAAATTTAAATATTTGTAAGTTTTATAATAAAGTGTGCTATTGTGAGGTGATGAATAACCATCTACTTGGTAGACTTAGATGATTAGCATTCATTTTAAAACTGTTTTGAGGAGTCCAAAAGTTGCACATATATGGGGTGCCACTTTACTATTTAATTGAATTTTGAAATATCGGCGACTTCACCCACTTGTAAAGATTTGATGTGCTCTGCTGATTGTCTCATGATGGTGAACATTTGTGGGAGGCTATTTTGAAATCTTTTCATTCCAGAGGAAGTTAGGGCCCGAACAGGCGAAAAGGACTCTATTTTTAACAGTGAAGGTAGGGGCTTAGGTGTTGTGCTCTGCACATTCTCTCATTAGGGTGAACATTTGTGCTTTAGGAAGTTATGGACCTCTTTCACCTTGACCTTGTGGGTAGGAACCTGGGTATCTTGTCCGGCACATCATCTCATAATGGTAAAACTTTTGTGCCAAGTTATTTAAAAATCTTCCCCATAGTCATCGTCGGAAACCCACGTTCGATCCATTCCGTTTCACTCTATTTATATACCGTGGGACAATTGGCTGGTAAAATTTCGTACTCATGAATAATTCATTACCTACTTTCATTGGTTTCCGTAAGATTTCCCTTGCGGAATCTCAGCCAATGAAATTACTTGTTACAATTTGCCTTCCGCGCCTATGTTTAAATCCTGGGAAATACGTCTATTTTAAGTAACTTGTCATTATGCCTACTCTCCACACTGAAGAGTGTCTATTTGTAATGCGGCATCTCATTCGACGAAGAGTTACATCCCTTTGCTAATAAATATTCATGAAAACGAATAATCAGCAGTCAATTATCCCACGGTACATAATGTAGTTGTGCGGAATATGTACCGGGGGTCACCGACGATGCCCCATAGTTTGAAAGTAGTGGAGTGGATGGAGGAACAGGCAGACAAGACCCCCCTTCTGATCTTGCAGCTGGGATATAAAGACAAAATTTGCACTTTTCTCAGCCTTTTTTAAACCTATTCAGATGTAAGGCCCCAATAAAAATATGTAAGCCAACAGCCCTGTCCTTTTCTGTGTCAAGTGAATCATTTTCTATAAACTTAACAATAACACTGAACATATTTGTTTTTCAAGCATGTTCAGCATTGTAATATTCTTTTATTAAAACCTACCTGTGTACCAGCACAGTTCCCCTGACAGTAACAACAACCTTCACCCTGACAGTAACAACCACCTTCACCCTGATAGTAATGACCACCTTCACCCTGATAGTAACAACCACCTTTAACCTGACAGTAACAACCATCTCACCCTGACAGTAACAATGATCTTCACCATCACAGTAACAATGATCTTCACCATGACAGTAACAATGACCTTTGCCCTGACAGTAACAACAAACTTCACCCTGACAGTAACAATGATCTTCACCCTGACAGTAACAATCACCTTCACAGTAACAACAACCTTCACCCTGACAGTAACAATGATCTTCACCCTGACAGTAACAATCACCTTCACCCTGACAGTAACAACCACCTTCACCCTACCTGTGTTTCTGGCTCCAGTTGTTCAATAAACTTTTCCAGACTTGCTTCACTCATCGCCAAGCTAACTGCAAAATAAGTTCTAAGTTTAAACATAAAGCTACACATTTTCAATGATTTTGTATAACCTCATAATTTGTCACACACGAAGTCATTATTGTTCACATGATTCTGATGAGTAATGAGCACAAAAACAAGAATCAAGACAAGGAATCTTTAATGGTCAATTAATTACAATTACAGCTTTTTCATCAATCATTTTGGAATCTTCTCAATCACAGGTATTTTATCTAGGTATTCTATGTGGAAAGCTTGCTTCTGACAATCATACACCACTTACCTGACTGTGACAATGCATTAGAAAATGTGTATTTATGTAGTGTGGATTCTTCATCAAAATCTCCCCCCTTTCTTGGTGTCTTGATATGAATTGTATCACCTCTTAATTTAGTCTCACTGTAAGAAAATACGAAATAGCATGAAACTGAGCTTTCAAAGAACGTTTAATCTGCAAATCTTAAAGTTAATATTGAATTCAAAAAGTGGATCTGATATTTCACATTACAATTTAAACTAGATCTATCACTAAATATGATTATTACCCCTGCAACTGAGGAAGATATTAGTAACAGAATACTTTGTAAAATAACTGAAATAGAGTTATGGTTGTGGGCAATTGAAGATAGTTGTGGTTCTTGTATATTACATTTCCTGTCATTGTGTTTGATCATAATATGAAGTTGCATTGAATTCCAACCAAAAGTTCTCCGGACAAGGAAAACCAACAAAGGGCAATAACTGTGGAAATAGTGAAGTTACAGCTTTTGTACACTGCACTTCCTATCATTGTGTTTGATCAATGTATGAAGTTGCATTGAATTCCAACCATCAGTTTCAAGTTATACTCCAGACAAGGAAAACCAACAAAGGGCAATAATTCTGCAATTAGTGAAGATGGAGTTATGATTCTTGAAAACTGCAATTCCTCTCATTGTGCTTGACCACTGTATGAAGTTGCATTGAATTCAAACCATTAGTTTTCAAGTTATGCTCCGGACGAGGAAATTGCAACAGACCACCCGACAGACCAACAACTGGGTGACTCATATATACGCCCCCCCACCCACCAACTTTGTTTAGTGGGTATAATGACAGGAGCATATAATTTCCAAACAATTAATTCAGAACTGGACAGCTCATCATTACTACAGGCAAAACAAGTTCTGAACCCTCCTATCCTCTGTAAGGAAATGCAAAGTTACTTCAAATACATTCTCAAGAAAGCATGAAATAAGGTACATGTATATAAGATTTCTGTCAACAATATTTCAATAATGGGAAATTGTTAATTCGTCATTGAAAGAATCTAAGTGTTTACCATTTACCAGTACTACAAATCTACAGTACTGTAAGAACAGGTGTCAGATGAGGCATAATAATAATGGCTGATGTATGAGACCACTTTACTTACCTGTCATATAACACAGACAAAGACTCACTTTCTTCCATTATCAAACGGTGATCATATGGGTTGACTGCAAATGACCTTGCCAAATGCCAAAGGTCATGCCTCTAAAAGTAAAAAGAATATTATTATCATAACACTTCAACAAAATAAAGGGCCATGATGGGCTTATGTTGCTTGCCTGAGTACCACTGCTCTAAACAACAAGGCTACTGAAGATAATTCAACTAAAGAACTGTATATTAAGACATGCAATATTATTTTCATTTAATGGCAAGTTTGTTACTTAGACCCTAACCTCCATCATCTGACCAGATTTTATGCTATGTGATTATCTTTTGAATGAGGCCAACTTTTAATTTCTTATTTGTACCTTCATCAAGAAAATAAGTCAGAAAGTCAAAGCCAGCCAAGACAAAGTTGAAATTCATATGCAAAACTATACATATATTCCAAATTTCATGGATCTAGCATCAAAAACAGAAAATAGGTCTAGGTCATAGATTCCAAAGGAAAGCTAACTATGCAAGCAAAGTTATACAAGTATTTCAAATTTCAATGCTGTAACTAAGAAAGGAGGCAGTAGGATCAAAGATGGGAAGTAACTCAGCAGGTCAAGGTTGTCCAGGTACAAGTTGAAATCTGCATGCAAAATTACATGTATAGTTCAAATTTCAATGCTGTATCTGCAAAAAAAAAAGAAAGGAGGCCAACAGATTAAGGTTATAGTTACAAGAAAGTCAAGGACAGAGTCAAATATGTGAACATAAAGGTTCCTTCCGAAATAATTTAGTGGATTTTTAGTTTTTCCATATAAATCTAGTGACCACTTGGACAGGGTCATGATCTGAACAACTGAGGAGGACCACAAAACAATGTAATGTACATTAAAGATGTAGGCTTTTAGAAGAACTTCGTTGAAGGAACATTCCAACTAAGTTGTGGTTTAAGAATTAGTTTAGAAGCATGCTGTTTTAAGTTAGAAGTTGATAATGCTCTCGTCAGACACACAACAGACATAGGATGATCAAAAAAGCTCACCTCGGGCACAATTTCAAATTTAAACTGAGCTTGGTTGAGTTTAAAAGAATTAAGCATGGTGACATTTTCTAAATTCTCTCTGCTAATGTTTAAGTTTTGAGAAAAGAATTACACAAACTGTTTACCTCTGATTCTGACATGTGCCAAAATGCAACACCACCATCACTGAAATAAGTAAAAAACAGCATATAAAATTTCAAAGATGAAAAATAAGGTGAAACTAGATTATCGCCACAGACTGTCAAGTATTCTGTGTGTCTAAGGGCATATAGTAATTTTGATGTGGAGGTGTTCTTTCACAAGTATATACCAAAGGGTGAAGGAGAAAAGTATCTACATGTAGACATAATTATAGTTTACTTTATATTATAATTATTATTAAATTATTATTTATTATTAAACTTATTTATTTAATTATTTTATATCGATTTGGCAGCAAGTTCTTGCATCTTATATTAATCCCTCTCGATGACTACTTCCTAGGTAAAACCAGTACTTTCTCCGAACGTGAGGTATGTGGAATGTCAATGGAGACTCTCACCCCTGGTAGGATTCAAACCAGCAACTTCCGGATCAGGAGTCCAGTGCTCTAACCCTTTGACTTAATTATACAAACAAGTACACAAACCCTTATTGCTTTAACCTTTAAGTCTCCATATGTTAAGTTTCTGGTGAGTTTAAAGCTGCTAAAACTGTTCGCATCACAAACTTTTCATATTCCGTGGTGACATCAAAATGTAGAAACTTCAGGGTAAGCATAAGTGCCAAAAACAGAGAAATATATGCCCAAAAGGTGTACTTGTTAATGGAAATTGGTTGAAAAGAACTTTGTGTAATTTTTTGTTTTGTTTTGCCTATGAAGTTATATTACATACTGTAAGCTGAAAACTGTAGATGTATGAACTGCCATAAGTTGGAATATATGAACATTTCATATCAAAGGGAAATAACTGCAAAAAGCATGAGTCAAACCTCCCTTAATATGTTTGGCACACTCTTTATGTTGATAATGTGAACAAAGTTTCATTTCAATCCTGAAAACTGCTGAAAGTTTTATGTACTTTTACATGAATATTTTATATCTTACCAAGGGCAGACAACTTGAGAATTGTAGTAAGAGTCAGAAACATGTCGTTCACAGCTACTTTTCATGTAACTGTGTAGCAAGTTCCATTTCACCAAATGAAAACCATAGGAGGCATACGCAGACAAAACATCTTATAGATATATCAAGGGCAGATTACTCCAGAATACATGAATCAACCTTCTTGCTCACCTTCTTTTCATATAGATAATGCATTACTTGTTAATTTTCAATAGGCTGAAAACTATGAAATATCCACACAAAAAATTGCTATGAGATATAACCACAGGTAGATAACTGTAGGATTAGTTACCCACACAAGAAATTTCTTACAGATACATTCAAAGAGAGCTAACTCCAGAATGAATGTATGAATGCTCAAGAAAAAATGTCATGCACATTTACTCTCTATGTAAAGAGTGTGAAGCAAGTTTTATTTCAATCAGATGAAAACTGTTGGAGTTATCTGCACAATAAAATTGCTAACAGATATTTTCAAGAGCAGATAACTCTAAATGCACGAGTTGATGCTAAAGAAAAGAGTTTATAAATTCTATTTGTCATGCAGATGTCTAGCAAGTTTCATTTTCAAACTGCTGTTTTCCACACAAGAAATTGCTAATGTATGGATAGACAGCTCTATAACAGTTCAAACATATACATTAAACCACCTGTCAGATATTTCATAGAAGTAGCTGGGAGTACTACTTCTTACAACATAATTTTTCAGGCAGGCAACACAAACACCTTATATTTTCTTTAAACAAAATCTAATCGAGGCAAATTTTTTAAACAAACTTACCGGAAAAAGAATGCTTCCCTTGCTTCGTCATTTACCTTGTATTTAGCTGTAACCATCAACACATCTTCTATATCTAAAAATATCATGAACATTGCTTTTCAATCCTCGCAGGATTTTATTCTAATTTTCAGGAAAGAGTTATGAAGCTTTGATAAGGGTTTTTACAGTGAAGCTCTAATAGAGCTTTTAGTCTAGCTTTGAGCTTTTAATGGGACATACCCTACAATTAACCAATCTAGTTTTTGTTTGCTCATATCTCTATGAAGAGAAAGATAACTGATAATTTAAAGAAATTCACACATGTATCTTCATTTTTTTCCTACTTAGACATTAAGGAAGTGTTCATTTCGAATAATGGTGATCAATGCATCAAGTTAACTTGTTGTACACAGAATTTTTTACCTGAATTAATTAATTAATGAAACAATTCATTCAATTATATTCATATTTGAACAATTTTAAAGAAAATGGGACTGATTTTAATGGATGCCTCATTTAGTTTGCAACAAAGCAGCGAAATAACTGTCTTAATTTTAAGTTTTGCTTTTGTTTTAAATTAGCTCTTTGTGCAGTTTTGCAGAAAACAATTTCAAGCAAAATGATTTTGTTTGTAGTACAAATGTTTACTTAAAAAACAACTGGAATCTGAAATCAGATTTACACCTACACCTGATGAAAGCTTGGCAAACAACTGACACAAAAAAATTAATCCAAGTGTGTCACCCTGGTTCCACTGACATATCATAGGTTCCAAAGTTTTTTCAATTCAAATGTAAATTCACCGTACCTCTAGGCAGATCAACAATACTATAAACATCGCCTGAAAGGATTTCATCTCTTAGTGTCCGGAGATTAATTTCTTCACCAACAGCGTAGGAAACCACATTATTGTGATGCAAGGATTCCTAAATAAATACAGAAATAGTTCACATTTTATTGTTGATAAAACACTTAATTCAATGAAGCAGTGACAAATGAACCAGCATTTCCTTTCACCAGTTTAGAAGAGGGGCCATAGCCTCTCTGATAGGGAAATAAGCATTGTTTTGAATAAAAACTGGGGTTTTACATTTTGCTTTAAAATTCATAGTAACAAGGGTAAGAAATAATCATGGTTCATGTCAATAGTATCAGTAAACACAATTTTAGTGACAGGAAATTGGACAAAGAAGATAACTTCTTCACTTTACAAGTAACAAACAGGTCACTCTCATTGCCACTGTTTCCTAAACTTTCCATTTTGGAAACTAATTTTTTTTCTGAAGGGAAAAGTATACACTTTTATACAGCATTTGGAATTGGGCCCTATATCAGCCCCAAATAAGCTAGGAAATAAACACCGTCTGAACCTGTAGTGAGTCACTTTCATTGTAGCACCAATTTCAAATTAACACATATACACAAATTAACACATATACACAAATTAACATATACACAAATTAACACATATACACAAATTAACACATATACACAAATGAACACACCACTTAAAGACTGACTGTATAATCTATGGTTTTTAAATTTCCTTCTCATTACTAGTACAGCTGGCTTTGTACTGAACTAAATTAAATACAATTTTCATACTAGATCCACAACATACTGCACTGCAAGATAATGGCAGTGTCTTCAACTATGGAGTGTTTCCTTGAATATCTCAATTATTTACATAGATATGTACAAAGATTTAACTTAAGAAATAGTCCGACAGATCCATTAATCGTTAGAGGTAGCTACTGAAATATTGTTGACTGAATAGAAAGCAGTGAAGATCTTGATTAGATTGTGCTGAAGTATCATGGTCTACAGTGTGACTTGTCACACAGACAAAAACAAGGACTGTAAACCAAAGGTTAGCATAGTAAAGATCTGACCAACAACCCTCTGGGTACTTACATCAAACACACTTGGTTGTTTTCTTCTGCCAATTCTTCTGAAGGCAGCAGTCTTTGCCAGAGGTACGTTTGGAGCTGTACTGGACTTTGAACTAGCGGCAAAGTTTGTCTTGTGAACATGTAAATATCTCATACGCTGCCATGTTCCTCTCACTGTTGATTTAAATGTTAAAGGACTACTGCCTGTACTGCGGTGAGTGTTGAATAAATCACTGCATGACTTAACAAGAGTCTGTGTAGGATTAACTTTGTTAACTGGAAGTGTGTGCTTCTTTCTACACCAGTTACAGGTTTGCTTGTTTTTCACAGCTAGTCTTGAATGTGATACATCAGTTTGTTTTTGCGGTAGTAAACAGTCTACACTTACTCTTGAAAATGTCAAATATGGCTGACTCGTATACTTATAAAGACATTTCAACAGGAGTTGTTTACTTGATAAAACCACCTGTGGTTGTATTGCACACTGTGTAACAAACATTTTTCCTTGAAAATACTATATTCCCTGAAAAAATGTAAGAATTGCAAACAGATAACTGTAAACAAACCCTTAAAAAATATCTCAATGACACTTTTTTTTGTAGTGAATGGTTGATTAGTAAATTTGTCAACATTAAGATGCAGCAGTCCCTCTTAATTCATCACTGAAGACTGGTAACTCACTGATAAATCATGTCTGATTACTCTGTGGGAGAACCACTCCCATGACAAAAGATTTTTCCTCTAGAAAGAACTTATTAGATCAACTTACATTTATGTGGATGTGTACATGTCTTTCAAACTTTAATAGAAAATATTTATGCCAGTTATGAACACACCCGCTTCTATATCAGTTCAGTTACTTAGAAGAATAAGTAAATCTTGACAGAATTCAGTTGCAGGTAAAATGATAGAATGTCACGTTAATGAATGGATTTTTAAATGCTACCATATAGTCCTAGGATATTTTAACATTGAGAATTTTATCGTAGCACCGGTCAAAAAAATTGCATCAGGTAGTTTTCAGGGTTTAAAGGCGATTCTGTGGAAATTCTGGACCTCAGTTTACCTTATTGCTACCAGTATTTAGGTGAAGTAGAAACACCAGTTGACCAGCTAGCGTATGTAAATCTGCTTTTATGGAATAAGAAAAGAAAGTTTGCTTACAGTGTGGTAAGCCGTGAATATCAGAACCACATTAATGTAGCTTTTAACGAAATTTACAGATGCACAAAATAAATTGACGTTAAATGATTTTTATTTCAAAGGAGCTTCTGATTGTCATAAAATTAATAGTAAACAAAGCTTTACATGTGTGCCAACAAGTGTGCATAATTTTACCTGTGCACCGGTTTTGGGTATTGTCTAAAACATTGGCAATATTGCAACGCTTACAGACATACATGGTGCAACTAATAATTTGCTGTAATTCAACAATTTATTCATTTCCGAGATTCAGATGTTGTCAATACGCCGTTTCTTTTCTTTTTTGATATTTTGCAAGATTTCTCGCACATAGTTGTTAAAAAGTATCAGATACCTCAAAGACCTAAATAGGTCTTTGGACACGCTACATAATGTTTGACTTACTTATTAGGCCTACTGCCAAAATCGTTAAAATTGTAAAAGATAACAGGCCTTTTAGGTTTATTTTGTAGCCGATATTGGGTCATATTCCCAATTGAAAATAGTATCTTTTTTGCCCCCCAAATATCAGAAAAAATCCCAACTGAAACTTCAAAAGACAAAAAAAAAAAATAATAATAATAATAACTACAATCTACGAAAACAAGAGATCTTTCTCTGTAAAAGACTTGTTCGGATTGAAAGTTTCCATCATAGACAGTAATTGTTAGTGTTCATTTAAAACTTACAAAACTGAAGTCATGCATTTTTCTCAAATTTTAGCAAAACATCGCTGAAATTCCCAATCCCAAGGGTATGGGTCACGTTTCCAAAATATTGAGAGAAAAAAACCCTCGATCGTAACAACAAAGTAAACAATATTTTTACAAGAGATAAAATTTGGTGTATAAAGTTTCTGCACCTCAAAGATATAAGTACCAGAATATTGCAGTTTAATCCTTGTGTTTAGACCTTTATCCATCTTTATCAATTCTACATGCATTTTCCTTTTGTTTTCACTTAAACGGGCCTACATTAAATTGCCGCACGTACAAGTATGACACCAGAAGCAGCTTTGATCTAGATTCTGTATGTATCAACAAAGGTTTTATCCTTGCATTACTTTTGATGATATCAGCTTGAAACTCGGATAATACAAGACAAATATTAAAGCTACTGATTTTTTTTAGCTCACCTGGCACAAAGTGCTAGAGTGAGCTTTTGTTATACCCCAATGTCCGTCGTGCGTCGTGAGGCGTCAAAAATTTCATTCAAACGACATCTCCTCTGAAACCACTGAACCAAATTCAATGAAACTTGCGTGGGATGTTCCTTGCATAAAACTCTTCCAACGTTGTTCAAAGAAATCAATTCCATACAGAACTGTGGTTGCCATGTCATCCAAAAGAAAAAACTTAAAAAACCACAAGGCCTTAGATATTAGATATTTGGTATGAGGCATCATCTAGTAGACCTCTACAAAGATTGTTCAAATTATGACCCTGGGACCAGAACTGGCCCTGCCCTGGGGGTCACTTGATTTTACATAGAGTTAGATAGGGAAAACTTTAAAAATCTTCTTGTCAGAAACCGCAAGGCTTGGAGCTTAGATATTTGGTGTTGAGCATTGTCTCGTAGACCTCTACCAAGATTGTTCAAATCATAGCCCCTGGGTCAAAATTGGCTCCTCCAAAGGGGTCACATGTTTTACATAGAGTTATATAGTATATTCTTTAAAAATCATCTTGTCAGAAACTGCTAGGCCTGGAGCTTAGATATTTGATATGAGGCATCATCTAGTGGACCTCTACAAAGATTGTTCAAATTATGACCCTGGGGTCAGAACTGACCCCGCCCAGGGCTTTCTTGATTTTCATAGAGTTATATAGGGAAAACTTTAATAATCTTCTTGTAAGAATCTACAAGGCATGGAGCTTAGATATTTGGTGACGTGTTGAGCATTGTCTAGTAGACCTCTACCAAGATTGTTCAGATCATGGCCCCTGGGTCAAAACTGGCCCCGCCCAAGGGGTCACATGTTTTACATAGATTTATATAGCAAAAAACTTTTAAAAACTCTTCTTGTCACAAACTGCAAGGCCTGGAGCTTAGATATTTAGTAGTATGCACTGTGACCACAGAGGTGTCATCCCCCTCCTCTGGGGGTCTCTCCCCCCCCCCCCCGCCCCAAAACTTTTTTTCTCATTTTTTAATTTTTTCGCTATGGCAATAAAATTTGGACCATTTATACAATTTTTCAAAATGTTTCAAAAACATTATTCCTTGACCTATTTTTTGACCTTCTGACCTACTTTTTTGTTTTTTAGTTACAGCAATGAAATTTGTACCATGTGTACAGTTTTTTGTTCCGATTTCAAAAACGTCATAGCAAGACCTATATTTTTGACCTACTGACCTACTTTTTTGTTTTAAAGCTACGGCAATGAAATTTGGACTGTATGTACGGCTTTTCGTTCCGTTTTCAAAAATGTCGTCTCATGACCTATATTTTGACCTACTGACCTACTTTTTGTTTTTGGAGCTATTGCAATGAAATTGCATTGGTCCCTTTCTGTGATATGCATCATTACATTCATAAAAATTTCTTTCATCTTTGAACACAGGTGAGCGCTTTAGGGCCATTGGCCCTCTTGTTATTTTAACTTTTCAAAAATTCAAATTTTATTTGTATGCTTCAATTCATCTTGAAAACGAAAGAAAAACTTTCCACGGAATCTTTCCCCCCTTCTCTTTGGCTCACGATTTATAATGTAAAAATGTCTTTACCGGGTTAAATATCTACTGATAAAATATGGAGAAAAACTGTTTATTCCAAGAGTAAGTCATTAACTAAATTTTTATGGACTTTTCTCATAATAGTTACACAATTAGAATTTCTATATCGGTGAAAGATGTGATGTTCAAACGCTTAAAATAGATGCAGAGATCTATGTCTCTGATAGATGGTAATAAAAAGTTCCAGGTACATATATTTCGTTAGTCTGTCTTCCTTGTTTTAAAGTTATTGTTTTGTTTATTGTGTCAAAGGAGTCATTTTCAGACGCATTTGTTTTAAGATCTGTTAGCTGAACGATGACAGGTGTCCAGTGCAAAAGTCGTATGATCCTTCATTTTCCCTTTGCAGAGCTATTGCACTTAGTAGAATCTGAGAAGGTTAGATCGTGGGAATAACCAAAAAAAAACATTATGGCGTCTCCTGTAATAATGTATTACTTGCTTTGTTGAGCTCCATGCATTCTCTTGTAATAGTATGTGCATGTTGTCAGTTTTATTTTGTAGGTTTTAAAAGACCCGATTCAGAAGAAAAGACATATTTATAATATCAAAACCAAACAAGACTGAATGTTTTTCCCAGATAGAATAGATGCATCAGTTTTGATATTCTTAGTGACTTGACTACATTTAGGCGTTTCGAGACGAAGTGAATTATGACGTCACTCATATCAAGTTTGTTGTCTTTGTTCTTTAAACAAAAGACTTGTGTTAGAAAAAACAAACACAATTTGCCTTTGCCAAAAGTTTGCCACAAAGAAATTCCGGACTCTGTTATCGGGGATCGGGCTGTTTTTGTAATTGGTGATGTACATGGGTGTCTTGAAGAAATGTGCGAATTGATGGAAAAGGCTAGGAGTATAGAAGAGGACACACTTTTTGTTCTAGTTGGTGACCTTACAAACAAAGGCCCTTTCAGCGTAGGTGTTGTGCGAAAACTTAGAGAAATGGGTACTGACGCGTACGCTGTACGCGGAAACCATGATGAGAGTGTGCTTAACCAGGTCAGAAGTCACCGAAGTGATCCGAATTACGAACTGTCTAAGAAATACGATTGGATAAAAGAGCTGAGTGATGACGATGTTGATTACCTCAGCTCTCTCCCCTACACAATATCAATACCACGCCTGAAAGCAATAATGGTTCACGGAGGCATAGTTCCTGGTAAACCACTAGAAAAACAGAAACTAAATGATTTGACAAATATGAGAAATGTTATTGACACTGGCGATGCATTTGAAAGCGACGGTCTGATTGGCTACAACAAACTTGATAAAGGTGTCGCATGGGTCGACACATGGCCTGGTCCGGAACACGTGTATTTTGGACACGACGCACGGAGAATGTTACAACGTGCTCGATTCGCAACTGGACTTGATACAGGTTGTTGTTACGGAGGTGAATTAACCGGAGTGTTTGTAAACAAAACCCGCCAATTTTTGTCTGTTAAGTCGAAACAAAAATTCAGTTTTGACGAAGAATGACTCGGAAAAGCTGCTAATTCAAAACTAAACATAACGTTTAAGGCAAAGTTTCCATTGTTTGCAATCCACATGATCGTAAATCCATATTTATCTTTTTAAAGAACATGTTCTTCAAGACGTGTTGTTTGTCGTTTTCTCTGTTTTTTTTTAACGAACGTAATTTTTACACACAGTAATAGTATTAATTCTTTTATAAGTCATTCGTGGCGTTGTGGTTGTTTATGAAGGCTATTATGTATTTTAAATTAGACTTCCTGTTGTTATTTTCATACAGTTTTGATTCATACTTAGTCGAGTCGTTAAGAGATGCAATGTCAGACGATTTTAAGATTGCCACTTATGTAGTAATTTTATGGTAGAAAGTACATGTAAGATTATTTTATATAATTAGTCTTAGTATTTACAGAAAAAATTCATATAGTGGAAACATTTAGGGGTCAGCTGAACTCATTTCACATTTGGTTACTCTCAACAGTGAATCGGCTGTGAGAACAAGAGAGTAGCATGTAGCACCATAAATCATGACTAGTAGGCTACACCTGTAGCATTCTCTGTAGGCTAACATTTGATATACATTGTATTATGCTACACTCCTTATTGGGAAGTTGAAAAACTAATGATGGTACACCATTTATTTGGAGGGAAGGGTATATATACTGGGGCAAACAGGTATTTAGTGACTTTTCTAGACAGCTTTCTAACTAGAGTCTTTTATTGGCATTTCATATAAATATTACTATAGGGATGGACTTTATGTAATCAATGTTGAGCTAAGTGAGAGAGAACAATCTATGAATTTATAATTGTTAAGAATACATATAACCTTATGTAGAATTAAATAACTAAAACGGACATATTGCTTTGTGGTTCATTTTGCCAAGGTGGCCTTTCTATGTTTAAATGGCCATTAATTGGAACTGAATATTGGTGAAACTACATCACTGATGGTCGTACTGTCGCAACTGTCACAACCAACCTCCTCTTCCAGGAATTGTTAGAACTCTGGAGCAAGCAGTTTATACATATGTAAATGTTTACAACACTTATTACAATGGGATAAAATCGCAATGAGAAAACATGCCTTTTTATTTGAAGAGGGTACGTATATGTGTGTTTCATTCTACCCGAGCTTATGAGAATTATGACATAACAGTAGTAGTCATGAACCCTTCGAAAGATAAACCCCCACCCCCACAACATTGGGAATCTCACCTCCTTTTCATTTCATAGGACAGCATGTAAAGATGTCGAAGCGTTTTAGATCACCCAGAATGTTTGAGTTATTTCTCGATTGAACATAATTAGGAAAAATAGCTTGAGTTATCATGTCTCCCACCACAAAGTTGTCAGGAGACATATTGATTTTGTACAGGTCTGTCTGTTCGTCCGTCTGTCTGTCACAAGTGTGTCTACATGCATGATTGGAGTTTGATGAAACTTTACAGAACTGTTCAGTACCTAGTGTAATTTTTTATATTGTCACAACTTTCTGCTTGATTGATTTGTGCAGCAGTTTTGGGATTTTAGAAATTTTTATTTTTTTTATCTTTGTTCAACGCAACTGCTACATTCATCATCGGCTTTTAATTAAACCAAATAGAAATGATCAGAACCAAGTGTAGTTGTGCATATTATCAGGACTTTTCACTTGACTGATTTTTGCAGGACTTACGGGATTCTTTTATATATGTGTATGTATGTATTTTTTGTCAGCACAAGTACTACATGTATGATTGAATTTTTGTAAAACCTCACAGCAATGTTCAGTACTTAGTGTGGTTGTGCATTTTGTCAGGATTTTCCGCTTGACTGATTTTTGCAGAAGTTATAAGATTCTTTTGATTTATTTCATTTTCTTTTGTCAGCACAACTCTTCCTACGGGTATGGGAGTTTATTGACTTTGTGGTGGGAGACTCGCGAAAAAAACACACAACAACAACAACAACAGAAAAACCCCACATCATTCCAGTTCTATAATTTATCGATATTTATTTTAGTTAGTTTACAAGAGTCACTAGACAATTTCCTGCTTTATGAGAGAAATTGTACCAGAGGACAGTTTGTCAAGAAAAATGATACAGTTTTCACTTAGTTCATTAGAGAAATTATACAATGTCCTCTTCGTTTAAAGATAAATAATAGATAGGATAATTTATTTCAGTCTCATCTTCATGTACATCTTAAAACCGTATAGATAAAAAAACTAAAAGCACTGTACATGAAAGCCACTCTTAGGTGAATTATATGAGACTATACATAGTGAAAGATTATAAAATGTTTCCATTACTTAATACAACTATCTATTCAATGAGCAGCCACCAGATACTCATGACTATATCGCCTTGTGAAGATTATAAAATTAATGCATTAGAGAAAAATCATAAGCCTTTAAAAAGAAAATACAAATAAAAGTTAAGGAATTCTTTATCTGTAAATTCTTATACATGTGTACTAATTGGTGGCTACTTACTTGATAAAATAAAACCGTGGGATACAATATGTTTCGAAATTCCAGGAAATTTGTTTACTTTCCAATTTGTTTAGAAGAGAATTATACAGTGTACCCTAGGTTTACTAGAGATATTTACTGCTTAGTCAATCACAAGCGGACAATATATTGCGGCGAAGAATTATATTATGTTATGTTATTGAACGGGTGGTCGTGTTATTTCGTACTGGCCCGAGCCTGTGGGCGAGGTTCAATACGCACAGCCATAGCCTACTAACAGTGCCAACATGACATCACCCGATTGAAAATTAAACAAAGTTAATGAAACATTAATGATTGTTTACATTACATCTACTTTAGCGAGATGATCACACCATTTGAACTAGACTGAACATATATATTGTGTACAAAACATCTAATGTCAGCAGATGTCCAAGAACAGATTGTTTCTTTTTTTAAATTCCAAATTCACGACCGGTAAATTCCAACAACAAGTCTCTTTTGATGTTCTAGGAGGTGCCTGTTTACCATACCCAATGTCAAAGTCCTTCCGTACACCCAGTTAGCTATGTTTTACACTGTCGATTTATTTCTTCCAAGCTTTCAGTGAGGCAGATATTAACAAGACGTTCTGCAAACGCCTGTACGTTTTTCTCACCAGGGTTGAAATGTTCGCAGTCTGTTTTTGTAGTTCCTTTATTCACTGAATCAGTGTCTTGTTCGCCTTGACTAATTCCAAAAGACAAATTTTTAACATCGTCAAAACATTTCTTAACTATTTCCCCAACATACTGTTCAACTTGCATAATTAACTCCTTGTTTGTATCCATTCTAATGGTTAATTTAATATACTATGACAAAAACTGTTACATTAACAATTCATATAACAATAATGAATGGAAATAAAAACATCAAATTAAACGGTTAACCTTCGGCATTTGAATAGGCTCAGCTTTTAACTTTAACTGTATCTAAAACTGTTACCTATTGCGATAAAGTAGTGTGCACTTAAGTAGGTAATTTATTATCTTAACAGATCACTTTGTCTAATCTTATTTTATCATGGTGCGTCTATTTAAAATTGCATACTTTCTTGTGTTTACTGTTGATATGTCAAAAGAGACATATGTAATAACATTCAAGCAAGTGTTTGTCACTAGATATTCATAACCGCACCTTTTAGAAATGCAAAGCTTATTCAAAGCGATGTTTTGACATCATGCCGACTCACTGTAGTACCTAAATGTAAGAAACAAAGGCCCAATACAGTATTAAACTAGAACTGTGTCCATAGGACACGGATGCCCCCACTATGCATAAGTGCTCATAAACAAGAGCATGTATATCCTGTATGTAAGATTTTTTTCTGTACATATACCTAAAATGATCTACAGGTAACCTTATGTACATGTTAAATTAAATTACAAATGTAAAATTTATATGTTCAGTTATTTATATGGTATAAAGTGAAAAAATCAACAAAGGGCCATAATTCTGTTAAATATGGTCACAGCAAAAATTCCTTCCTTTACTACCATCTACACATTAAAGCTGTTCATCCCTGGAAGTTTAAGCAAAATCTGCCATCCGGTTAAAGAGGAGTTGCGATCACAAAATTTCTATATGGTATATAGTGAAAAAATCAACAAAGGGCCATAATTCTGTAAAATTTGGTCGCAGCAAAAATTCATTCCTTTACTCCATCTACACATTAAGGTTGTTCATCCCTGGAAGTTTAAGCAAAATCTGCCATCCGGTTTAAGAGGAGTTGCGTTCACAAAATTTCTACATAGTATATAGTGAAAAAATCAACAAAGGGCCATAATTCTGTTAAATTTGGTCGCAGCGAAAATTCCTTCCTTTACTACCATCTACACATTAAGGTTGTTCATCCCTGGAAGTTTAAGCAAAATCTGCCATCCGGTTTAAGAGGAGTTGCGTTCACAAGATTTCGGGACGTACGGACAGACGTACGGACGGACAGACGTACGGACGGACGGACAAGTGCAACGCTATATGCTCCCCACTTTGTGGGGGCATAAAGAAAATGTCACCTTATATTTCTTCAGGGCCAGAACTGTGGTCTTACGAAAACTCACTGGACTTTTAATCCATAGGCCGCGAGGTCGAGCCCTGCTCCTCCACCAACGATACTAATTGTTTTTCGGATGATTCGCTCAGTTGCGATGTCAGTGCTGTAATTATACGGAGCATGTTAAAAAGCTTTTAATGAACATGTGAGGTGAATTTGCGTTGCCCATTGTTTTAGATCTAAAGTAAACACTGTATGTAAGATAGACATAGTCATACTTGTCACGCGCATTATAGTTAATTGTTATTCTTATTTATGTCACCCCCCCCCCCCCCCCCTCAAAAAAGGACCAATATATAGAGTAGATCTATCTTCTTTTTGTCTTATCCA
This sequence comes from Cyclina sinensis, assembly GCA_012932295.1. Taxonomy (NCBI): domain Eukaryota; kingdom Metazoa; phylum Mollusca; class Bivalvia; order Venerida; family Veneridae; genus Cyclina; species Cyclina sinensis. The sequence continues at coordinate 46,165,501 of JAAONU010000019.1, read as the reverse complement.
GTTTATTACATAACTGTCCTTATACTTATTATGCACTGTCCCATTGTAGAAATCGGACCCAAATTCGGCCGAAATATGACGCCCCCTCTAACCTTAAATCCTGGATCCGCCCCTATATTCTATGTAATTATCGTCGGTACCGGCTTCCCATATGATCGACGCCCTCTGAAGAATTAAGGTATTTTAGGTTATAGGGCAAAGTGCATGATAGAACTCGGGATCCCTGGTTTACCACTGGACCACATCCGCTCCTTAAAACAACAACCTCGCAATCTTGCATGTCACGTGGTCTGACGTCGATTAATCGAAATGTTATCCATACTTTGTTTATTCCGCTACTAGTGTACATTCTGGTAGTCAGATTGCGATAGAAAATATACAAAAGTATTTTCAAAAAAGTATTATTTGAAAGTGAAAAAATTCATACAAATGTCAACGTTTGACCCCATTGTTGATATTCTCACAACGTGGCCCATGTGTCTTCTACACGAAGAATGTCTGTTTCACCACTTTATATATAAAAACAACTGCTTACTTATCAAGTTAAGAGAAATAGAGCGTTTCTTATGTCACTGACAGCGTCGGTTAATGTCATACATCAGTGCCTCATTGTGACTGTTGTTAATTTTATGACTATTTTTAGTAAGATCATGTAAATTATTCAGTTAGTCTTAAAGTTTACGATAAATATGTTTGTTACTAAATATTGTAGTTGTTATGACATTTTATTTACAGGAAACCACGCTTGTATTTTTTTTCTACTCTACTGCGCAAAGGTGACGTTGTTCAAATATGATTTATGCGACACCAGGTGGCATGTTTTTTTTTTTCTTTTCCAAAAGCCTACTCGTATTGCACATGAAATAACGAGACATGCTCAAAATAGGCCGTCTCTATGACCTTGACCTTTGTTTTAATAGGGATCATCTGGTGGTGATGCTAAATGTTCCTACTAAGTGACGTGTAGCATGGTACGAGTGTTCCCGGGTTATTAATAGGATATGAATTTTACACAGGCTGTCTCTCTCATCTTGATTTTTTATGGCCATGCCCACTAACACTATGAAGTTTCAATAGCCTAGGCCCAAGTATTTGCCAGTTATTAATCGGATAAAGATTATGCAGATGTGGACACTTTGACCGTGATCTCTGACCTTGTTTCGATAAATTTGCTAGGGGCCATATTGTCATCATTCAAAAAAATCTCTGAAAATTAATGAACCCAGGCCCAAGCGTTTGCTAGGTATTAATCAGACAACATGATAGGACTTCGTATGTCCGTACAGCAGCAGGAGCAATGCTATATGCTTCCACTTTTCAAGTGGGGGCTTAGGATATTTGATTCCTACATGCATTCGTACCTTCTATGTAGCTTCACACGTAGTTGATGTGAATACAATATAACGCACCGAATACACTCCATTTCAAAGAATGTTACATTTATAGGCTTCAAACCTGCGAGCCACTGCGTACTCTGTTTCACATTATTGGTAAAGTAATGCTGGTTTGATCCAACCAATCAATATTAAAATTGATGCAGATACATACGGCTGTAAAATTTGACAACTAAAGAATATGTATGCCGGTAAAAACAACGAAACTCTTATTTTTTTAAAGAATGTTACCATGAACATACAAATGTAAGATTCCACCCTGCAAAACGAAGTCTATTCGAATAGTACAATTCATCTAGTAGATTCACAATAAAGATATTGGCTGAGTTAATAATCTGCAAAGGATGAGTGTCCAGTTAGCACGGTGGTTCTTTCGACAGATCAACGTATTTCCGACGACCGAGATCAAAATAACATCTTCTTTTCGGAAGAGTTCCATTGCTATCGTTTGCAATGCTAAACGACATGTTTTCAAAATGATACTAAATTCAGTTCTGAACACTTATAGTAAAGGTTCAATATATATATATATATATATATATATATATATATATATACTCAAACTTGATGAAAGAGTGGGTCCAAGTGGCATCACTACTTATTGGGTCCACCTATTTCCAGTAACTCTAGACACAAACGAGACGGTGTAGTTTTTAAAGGTTACTCCCCTTATACTATATATAGCTTCAGATTCACGATAACTAAATGCAAAAACTTTATATCGCACATTGTAACATTTTACACCAGACCTCGTATCTGGGTCGCTATGACCCAACATTTTTATGACCCTACTATTTATATGTTTATATATATAACGTAATGACCCAACAGTTTCTTATTCATATATTTCATTTTATACACAAACTTGATGAAAGAGTGGGTCCAAGTGGCATCAGCAACTCTAGAGACAAACAAGATGATGCAGTTTATAAGAGTTACCCCTCTGATATAGTGCGTTCCAATTCACCTAGGCGGGCGGAGCTTCGTCTCAGTCGATCGCATTCATTTTACAGGGTTTACAGTTAGCTGACAATATTCAATGCGCGTATCTGGTATATTACGAAAATCTACGATTGTATGGATTTACCTATTTTTCGAATCGTCCTCATTTACATGGATCAGAGATTAACTCCACCCGCCCAGGTGAATTGGAACGTACTAATCTATAGTGATGTCACGATGATCGAGTAGAATCGAATAATCGTCGCTGGCTGCTAATGTTAGCGACAATCGACTTCTTTACTGTAAAATCGATGTTGCTACTAAAATTTCTTTGGGTTAAAAGAAAATCACAAAGGGACGTTACTCTAATCGTAATGTCGGGCGAGGAAATTTTCAACTTCCCAGGGAAGACACGCTCGTCAGATTGGCGTGCTTTTTTTGGTTTTAAAAAACATCATGACGGCCCGCCAGTCAAGCATAACCTTGACATGACGACAGTCATTTGCCGATTATGCATGAAGTCTTATGCAAACAAAGGTGAATATTTTCTTCCATTTTTAGCGGACATTCTTGTACCAGGTTTTATTGTAGGATATTATTAACGTGTTGAAATGCTATGTAAATGATAATGTATAACTTGTAATGTGTCCAGGTAAGGTTGATTTAAAATGAATACTTTTGAAAACAAAGTCGTATGCAAACAAAGGCGATTTATTTCTTCCATTTTTTCGGATATAACCTGTTACCGGACATGTAGTTCTTGTACCAGTTTTTATCGTAGGCATTTGTCAACATGATACAATGCTTGTAATGTTAAACTTGTTATTCATCCATGTAAGGTTGATTTAAAATGAATATTTTTGAAAACTAAGCCACAGTCCAAAATATGATAAAAAATAAAAATTTAAGTAGTGGTTTTCAAATGGAAAGTATGAACTGAGAAAATTGTGTGTGTGTTTTTTAGGTAATACAACAAATTTACAGCAGCATTTAGACAAACAACACCGTAACACTGATGAAACTAGTCATACTGCATCTAGTTCAAGACATGCCCCTGCATCAAAACTATTCCAGCCTCGGATTGACATGCCACTTTTGACGAAGGTCAATAAAATGATTGGAAATGAACAGAAAAAAAAGTTGGATGACCTTACTTTAAAACTTCTAGTCGGAAAAGTCCTGCCATTGAGTTTAGTCAGTAACCTCCACTTTCAAACCTTGATAAAGGAGTTGAATCCAAGCTAATGAAATGTATCAGGCAACAAATCAGAAAGTTGTTAACTGATATTTGAGTCATAAAAATCTTTAACTCATTCATTTTATTATAAAATCCTGTAAAGGTTCACTTTAAAATTACATTAAAACTACCGATTAAAATTAACGACTAATTACAATCATAATTACATTAACTAATACATAAATTACATATATAAATAAATAAATATTTTAATTATTTATTTATTTAAATATAAATGATTAGATTCAGTTAAAACTCCAAGTAGCAAATTGTACTTGTACTATTAAATTGTTATCTTTTCTGATTTTTAGTTATGATTTGCCATCAAAACACGATATCAACAAAGCTTTGCTCAAAAAGGAGGTAGACATGGTGGAAAAACTAAAAAAAGACTTGCCATCCATTTCTAAAGGTGGTTTTGTAGCAATAACACACGACGGATGGACAAACTGTGCCACCCGGAGTTATGATACGATTACAGTTCACTTTAATGATGCCAATTGGGAACTGCGAAGTGCTGTTCTTCAAACACGTAAGGTAGAGGGTTCCCACACAGCTGAGAACATTGCTGCTAAACTTGAAGGTGGGTGGAGTTTTCTAATTATAATTGATTTAAAGACAAACATAACCTAAAACAAGCTTGATAACAGTTGAAAATAATCTCTAAATAACACTTGATCAAACCACAGACTAGATTTACATATCAATTGTTTGTAAAACCTTAAAAAACAAGTTTAATGAAAGCTTTTTCAGTTTTTGTAGTGTTTTTCATTTTTGTTAAAAAAGAAGTAAACCCTTTTTACAAAATATATACTTGCATGTTACTTGATTCAAAAAAATGTTGTATAATATTGTTTCAAATATTTCATAGTTGTTTAAAATTTTATTTGTTCCAGAAGCTGTTATCCCCTGGAATCTCCCACCTCCTATTGTTGTAACAGACAATGCGGCAAATGAAGTCAAAGCTGTGCAGATTCTTGGTTGGGAGCGCTTTGGTTGCTATGGTCACCACATTAATCTTATAGTAAAACATTCCCTTCAAGTTCCTGAAGTTGCTAGGATTATCGGTAAAACAAGAAAACTAGTTGGTGTGTTTCATCAGTCTACAAGTGTTAACGATTGTTTGCTTGAAAAACAGAGAACAATATATCAGAACAATGTATCAATTATTGGACACAAACTTATTCAAGATGTTCCTACGCGCTGGAATAGCTGTTATGATATGTTGGAACGGGTTGTTGAACAGAGTGCAGCTATTTTTGCTGTCGCGAGTGATGACAAATTAAGCAAGACAGCTTCTAATAATGTAAAAACCTACCGTTTGACTTTTGATGAACATAGCACTGTAGAGGGATTATTACAGTTGCTATTACCGTTTAAAAAAGCAACATCTATCCTCTGTGCTGAAAATGCTCCGACGATAAGTAAGGTATTGTTGTGCATGGCAAAAATTAATGACATCATAAACTCAAAAACTTTTTCACCTACAATAATGAAAGTTGTTAATGTAATGAAACAACAACTACAGAAAAGGACTGATTTTGAGGACATTTCTGTTATGGGGGCCATGCTTAACCCTGACCTAAAATCAGGTTCCTTTTTGTCTGATGAACAAAAGCACCAAGCACATAAGTTGCTTTTAGACAAATGTATTGCAGTGTTTGGCTCACATGGGACTGTCCCTGGTGGTTTTGTAAAAACAGAAAATGATGATGCTAGTGAAACACAAACGGCAACAAGCTCCTCGGTCCTTCCTGAACTTCCTAGCCTACCTGAACCAAATGTTGATGAGAATCACAACATTTCTTCTCCTGAACCTCCAACTAAGAAAATAAAGTGCTCTGACTTAGAAGAGTGGTTCGATGATGTTATCATTACTGGGCAGTCTTCAACACCAGTGTCTAGTTTAGTTGAGCAGGAAGTTGCCCGCTACCTGTCATCGCCCAGAAACTCTGAACTTGCTTGAGTGGTGGAAAAAACACGAAGATTGTTGTCCACGGCTCTCTATCTTGGCCAGAAAGTATTTGGCAATTCCAGCTTCCTCTGTCCCTAGTGAATGAGTGTTCATTTTAGCTGGCAATTAGTCAACAAGAAAAGATCTCGCCTCAGTCCAGAGAAAGTGAATTCAATAATTTTTCTTAAAATGAACATGGATTCTTACTGGTAGATTTGTGCTTCTTCAAGCTTAGTGCTAGTTAAAGTTCATTGTGAATTTAAATGGTTAAAAAGAGTTAAATTGCTATTGTTAAGAAGTTTATGCTTTGTCTAAATGTTTTCCTTTTTTTTTAAAGATTTTACAAACAATTGATATGTTAATCTAGTCTGTGGTTTGTAATATATGATCATATATTATAAGCAAATAAAAGAATAGATATTTGAAAAAGATGTGTAGTTGTGTACTAGTGTAGTATTTCTAATTATAGCCAACTGGTAGATGAACCAGCATATTTACAAATAGTTTTCGATTATTTACCGATTTTAATCGATTAATTATGTTTGATTCAATTCGATTATCGATTATGTTTTTGGTCCGATTCTCCATCACTACAATCTATATATAGCAACTAAATACATAAACTTTATATCGCACATTATAACATTTTACACAAGACCTCGTATCTGGGTCGCTATATGACCCAACATGTTTATGACCCTACTATTTATATGTTTATATATATAAAGCAATGACCCAACAGTTTCTGATTCTTATATATCATTTTATACACAAACTTGATAAAAAAATGGGTCCAAGTGGCATCACTACTTATTGGGTCCACCTATTTCCAGCAAATCTAGAGACAAAGCAGACAGTGTAATTTGTTTGCATACTTTATCACCCTTTGCAACAATGTTACAGTTCTTTAACAGTGTAGTTTCTTTAACCATCGTTCTTTGAAATAACAAACACAAGACCACTCTCCTACATGCCCACTACCAAAAGTTTTTTGTTTAGGTTACCCTCTCCACCCTGTCCCACCCCTCATACTACCGGGTACATAGTTTCAGTTTCAAGATGACTGGAGTTTTATATTGGACATCGTTTTTTTCACAAGACCTAGTATATGGGTCTCCAAGACCCAACATATTATGACCCACTAACTTGTGTTTATATATATATTAATAATACCGCAGATAAATTTGCTTCAATTTCATTGGTCGAGAGACCGTGTATATAAACCCGTATACACCGTGAGCATTCTGTCCCCCAAGGAACCTCTATATTTTTGCTGTTTCTGACTGTCTAGGCGTATAAATAGTTCTTGAATTAAACAGACAACCTCGCAAAATAAGGACAAAAACACATACCTGTCCTCGATTCAAATAAA